>CM060903.1:1463515609-1464825966 GCA_030737815.1 Allium fistulosum
GGACCTAATTTGGATTAACAACTCCATAACTTAAGTAACTCTAAACATGAATTTAACTCAACAAATGCAAATAACAGCCTTCACACTCCATGATGCCAATGCTTGATTCCAAGACTTCCACTACCGATCATATGATAAACTGCCGGAGACGGTCAACGATGATGGTCTCTAAGGACAGCAACTTAAAGTTCTATCATGCCATACCTGTCTTTAAAACTTTAGTTTCTCTGCACTCATGTTTGAGTCGTCACACTAGTTCACACACCACACGGGGGAATACATTGTCGTTATATCTAATATCGATTGTCTTTCAAGTATAGTTTAAATAGGTATCTATTCATACTAATCGCTTGCTGAAGATGTCCAAAAGGTCAAGCTCCGCTACTGTTTCTGACAAGCCTGAGCCAAGCTCTCGGCAGGAGGCAGTGGGGACTCTGAACCCATCGTTAGCCTCCACACCTGGCATTCCAGACCCACCTGCCGCAGTTATAGGCCCGGCTCCTTATGCTGTAGACAGGGCCATCGTTCTGGATGACCCCGTCGATTCTCAAGCCTCGAAGATCGGCGAATCTTCCCTCCATCGATTATGTTCTATTCATGGAATCCCCTTTGAAGATGTTCTGGTTCCTTCGGCACAAGATCGGCCTCACTTGCCCCCAGCCGGATATACCGCTTGCAACAAATTTATATGCTGGGATGGAAGTGTGCCACCTTTCAATTCATTCATCTGTGAAGTGTTACAGTATATAGGAATTGCTCCAGCACAACTACACCCTAATAGTCACGCATTTATCCACGGTACATGCGTTCTTTTCATGAGCGTCTTACTCAGACTTCCAACTCCCGAGGATATCCGTTATGTCCACCTCTTCAAGAGACGTACCGACAGTCCGTCTTACATATTCCTCGAGCCACACCCCAAATGTCAAGTTCTGATAGGTGCGTGGAGTAAATTTTCTCAATATAATCAAGGGTGGTTCTATGTACTTTGTCCTCCCGGTTTTGCGAGAAGATGGCTAGAAGGGAGTAAGTCTCATTTTTATTCTAATCTTCATCTTAAGGCTCAAAGTGCATCTTTTCTAAACTTCTTTCAACTCTTACAGATATCCGTCCACGACCCGAAGGTGCTAGGTATTCCGAGGCCGTCGAGGCTATCCGAGCTATTCCCATAGGTGACCGGGACATTAAATCCGTAATTACTATGAAGATTAACGAAACTGAAGGGGCCTTCGATACCACTGAGGAAGACAAGATTAAAGAAACTGAGGTTCCGGTTGCAAATGACGAGAATATAAGTGCGGCCAAGTGCCAGTAGCTGATGCACCTGGCACCAATGAACCACCGCCTCCTTCGAAAAAGAAAAAGAGCATGGCTTACAAGATGAAAAAGAAAAAGGTTGGTGGAACTTCAAAGGTTATGATAACTCCAATAAAAAAAAGAAGTCGTCTTCCCAAAATTTAGAATGCTCATTAAAAGAACTATCTGACTTGACCATTCCTGACAACATATTGAATTACGGTTTCAATAACCCTGAGGCTATGGGATTCAATTCGCCCGTGAGAAGCGATGAAGGCGTTCAGACTCACCATCAAGGAGAGAAAACTCCAATAAGTAAAGCAAAAAATGCTGGTCCATCGGGGGAAACACTAGGACACACACAAACACTTACATTCCACCTTGCACTTAAATTTCACTCATCGTATGTTTCCTACTAACTCGCCCTCATTTGGTTTCGTGTGCAGGTGATATGGGGTGTACACACGGCATTGACTGCCTTTGTGGATCCTCTATCTTCTACCATTCTAGTCGAGATTCAGGATTAGGTAAACGACGAGACAGGGATGACATTGGTGATAGAGATTATCGTCCTAGAGAGTCATCGTCTTCCAGAAGGAGAACTTATAGCCATTCTTTATATTCAAACGATCTTCCCTCTCACTCGGAGCATAGTAGGGAGAAATCTATTCAGAAGTGATCTCAGTCCGAAGTTCCTCGCGACCAACATTCTGGCTTGTCAAGTACCAAGCAATCCTGTGAACCTTATAAGAAATTTGTGACTCCGGTTAGGCAGACCCCTCCAGCCTCCGCTCATGATCCGTCGACAGCGGAAAAATTGACTGAGCTCAAGGCTACATTCCCAAAGATATGTTTTGATGGCTTGAAATTTCTCCCCGCGATTCATCCCATCCCCGGACATGTTAAACATAGCGCTATTGCTTGCAACAACAACGTTTATTTTCAGCAAGATGCGTTCGTACACTTGGTAGAAAAAGTTTTAGAGGTTTCCATTGAACGCCAACACGAGATTGATCGCCTCAAACTCGAAGCTATTCATGACAAAGACATCATTAAGGGTCAAGATGAGGAATTATCCTCATACAAATCTCAGCTCAAGGCTACCCAGAAAAATGCTAAGGAGACAACCGAGGCAGGTAGTAGCTTGGAGGCCACTCACAAGAAAGAACTTAGTGAGGCAGTCCAACGCAGTGGCGCTCTAGCTTTGGAGAAAGACTCTATCCAAAAAGAAAAAGACATTCTCGATCGATGGGTCAAAGAACTAGAGGAATTGCTCTCTAATGAGAGAGAAGAGAAAATTGCAGCGCAGGAGGAGTCACGAAGATACTGCGATGAAATCATCGAAACAAGGGTTCTAAAGACAAAACTTGACGAAGAGCTATCCAAGGTTGAAGCACTAAAAGAAGCAGCTCGTGAAGAGGGCAAGAAGATAGCACTCACAGGGACCGGCAAGAAGATAGCGCTCATAGAGACCAGCTCTCAACTTGAGGCAGCTACCGAAGCCGGCAAAGAAGAAATCAAATGTTTATTCGACCCGCTCATTGCCGAGTTTAATGCAAGAGTCCACATGCATCGTGACTTGTCTTTCTTGGGCGAGAATTATCTCGAGTCACGCGATGAAGCGTGGGATAATTTGATTAGAATTAAAAAGGTGAAGCTGGATGTTGAAGAGATTGATGAAGAGGCTCTCGTGGGGGAAGTGCTCCGAGGAAATGAGCCTTCAGACTTATCCACGGTGAGAGCCCTGTTTGGAAGAAACTCTCCGTCATCGAAGGGTAAAGATGATAATGCTGGCCCCTCCGGCACTTGGTCTCCAGTTCCTCCTCCCGTTCAATTAACTGATAGTTCATCACTTGGGCCTCCCGAGCTGCACGTTGGTTATGACCCGGAGAAGCCAGGACTTGGCGTTCACATTTTATCTCCAATCCCTGAGGGTGATACTCCGAGGACCACTGAGAGTTAGTTAAAAGCTGGTATGTAGCTTCACTTACTAGAGTTTTGGAATTCATCAATTTTGGCGAGTGATGAATGTGTTTTAACATTTGTTTTTCACGAACTTATATAGGTCACTCTAAACCCGATCCAATTCCAAGGAGCTATGTCGCCATAGAGCAGGAAGAGAAGAAGGCTGGGGCACCCCACGCTGGAGAAACCTCTGGTCCCGATGCTCAAGTGATTGGGGTGCTAGATGAGGATAAACTTGAAGATCCCTCACCTATAGATGAACACGACGAGGTCGAAATCATAGGCGCTTCCGAGCATACTTCCAAGCTCATCATGAAAGAGCAAATCGAGGAGGAGGAGAAAAAGAAAAACAAAGTTAAGACAGAATCTCAGGTGGTGGAACTTGACGATCCCTTAAATAGGCCCTTGAAGGTCATTCTCTCCGGTGGGATCACACCTTTGGAATTCCCTCCTCCTCCCTCGAGTACTTCGTCGCTGGGAAGCAAAGGGTCAAAGAAACCAAAAAAGGAAAGAAAACCAAAGAAGTAACTGTTGCCTCGCTACATTTTGCTCAACTTAAGTAACGTAGTACCATGTAGTTGTTTTCCTCCCCTTATCTTTTTTTGTAGATAGATTTTGGCTCTAGACTTTGGAGAAGTTGTAATGAAACTTCTTTTTTGATTAGTGAATAAAGTTTTGCTTCTTGTATTTTTAGATTTTCATCTCTTAGCTTATAATTTAATCTCTGATCGAAATCCAGATTTTTGTGGGTTATGCGAACTCCAGCCCGTTTTCACAAGACTTGGAGACTTCTGAATCATTTATACTCTAATCTGCACTTTGGGGACTCTGAGTACTCTAGTCTGCGCTCTGGAGACTAGAGAGATGTATTTTCCACCCCTCTTTATGATACTTACGATTTATAATAGAGATTTTTTGAATCATTTATACTTTGGTCCGCACTCCGGGGACTAAGAGTACTCAAGTTCGCACTCTGGGGACTTAGAGATTTTTTGAATTGTTTATACTCTGGTCCGTACTCTGGGGACTCAGAGTACTCAAGTCTACACTCTAGGGACTTAAAGATTTTTTGAATCATTTATACTTTGGTCCGCACTCCGAGGACTCAGAGTACTCTAGTCCGCGCTCCGAGGATTTAGAGATTTTCGAATCGTTTATACTCTAGTCCGCACTCTGGGGACTCAGAGTACTCTAGTCCATGCTCTGGGGACATAGAGATTTTCAAATCGTTTATACTCTAGTCCATACTCCGGGGACTCAGATTACTCAAGTCCGCACTTTGGGGACTTAGAGATATTTTGAATCATTTATACTCTGGTCCGCACTCCGGGGAGTCGGAGTACTCTAGTCCGTGCTCCGGGGACTTAGAGACTTTCGAATCGTTTATACTTTAGTCCACACTCTGGGAACTCGGAGTACTCTAGTCCATGCTCCGGGGACTTAGAGATTTTCAAATCGTTTATACTTTGGTCCATACTCCGGGGACTCAGAGTACTCTAGTCCCAGCTCCGGGGACTTAGAGATATTTATTTTTTTGTGTGCGTGCTCATACGCCAGACAGATTAATGCACTTTTATTTTTCCATGAAATTATAAAGCACAAAACACTAATAGTTCATAGAAAAGCAGCTTCAAGCCTTTATTGATTGTAGAAAATAAGGACAAACTGAATTGTCTTATTACATGTCGGAAACAGAGAACAACAAAAGAAACAATTCTGGAAACAAATGCTACTAAAATGCAAAAGAAATAAACTAAGTGTAATAACGATGCAAATGCTCGCTATTCCATGCTCTGGGGAGCGTCACGCCATCAACAGTCACTAGCTTGAAGGTTCCTTCTCCAAGCTTCCGTTCGATGATGCAGGGACCTTCCCATGTGGGCTTCATATATGACGGGACTGGAAAAACTCGCTTTAAAACATGGTCGCCCACATCGAAAGTTCTCAGTCAAACTTTTTCATTATAATATCGGGCGACTCGATGCCGATATGCAGCCGCCCTTAAATCAGCTTCTTCACGTTTCTTGTCGACCAAGTCCAACGACTCCAGTAAAAGATCTTGATTCGTTCTAGGATCATGCTGAGTCACCCGGTGAGAGGGAACTTCAAGTTCCACGGGTATAACAGTTTCAGTGCCGTATGCCAAGGCGAAAGGAATATGTCCAGTCGCGGACTTATGGGTGGTTCTGTAGGCCCCGAGTGCTGTTGGAAGCTCATCTACCCACTTGCCTCTAGCCTTTTCCAAATGTTTTTTCAAGATGGACTTGATTATCTTATTTATGGCTTCAACTTGCCTATTCGCTTTAGGGTGAGCGACTGCTGCAAACCTTTTCTCAATGCAATATTTTTGACAGTACTCTTTGAATTCTTTACTCTCAAATTGAGTTATGCTGTCGGTAATGATAGTCTGTGGGAGACCGAAGCGGAATATAATGTTTTGCACAACAAAGTTAACAAACTTTTTAGTGGTGATTGTAGCTAGTGGCTCCGCTTCTGCCCACTTGGTGAAGTAGTCGACTGCGACGATTGCGTATTTCGCACCACCTTTGGAGATTGGTAGGGAACCGATTATATCGATCCCCCATATTGCAAACGGTCATGGACTAACCATTGGCGTAAGTTTTGTCGATGGTGCCCTCGAGATCTTTGCATACTTTTGACATTTGTCGCATCTTCTTACATAGTCCGCGGCGTCCCGATTCATGGTCGGCCAATAGTATCCATATCGAAAGATCTTTTTTACTAATGTTTGCCCCCCAGTATGGTTGCTACATTCTCCTTCATGGACTTCTCTTAAGATCCTCTTTATCTCATTGTGATCGACGCACCTAAGCAAGGGGATGGAGAATCCCTTCCGATACATCACTCCATCCTACATTATACACCGAGAAGCCTTACAGACGACTTGTCGTCTGTCGTTCTTTTTCTCGGGCAGGGTTCCATGTAGTAGATATTCTTTAAACGGGGTCATCCATGACTTCCTTTCAGTTTCTGTCTCTAACACAAGATCTACTTCCATCTCGTTTATACTCGAGGTGTGTAAGGTTTCGACGGGAACCAAACCCATCTGTTGTGCATCACCAGTACTTGCGAATTTTGCCAAGGAGTCAACTCCACCATTTTGTTCATGCGGAATGTGTGAAATATCATAGTATTCGAGGTCCGCCAACAATTCTTGAACCCGAGTAAGGTACGGGGCAAGCCTTTGCCCCTTTTCCTGATAGTCCCCCCGTACCTGGTACACCACCAACTGTGAGTCACAAAAGATATCGATCGATTTCACTCCAAGTTCTTTGGTAAGCTTCAAGCCCGCAATCAACGCATACTCAGCTTTATTGTTAGTAGCGGGGAAATAAAGTTTCAAAGCATAACAAATTGATCGGTTCTCGGAGTTACAAGAATGACACCAGCCCCAGAACAACTTTCGTTGGATGCTCCATCGGTATATAGCTTCCATCGAATACCGGGAACTACATCACTACCACTAGACTCGTCTGATATGGTGAACTCTGCAATGAAATCTGCTAGCGCTTGCCCTTGGATCGCCCTCCGTGGTAGGTAAGTGATATCGAACTGACTCAGCTCAATGTTCCATTTGAGTAGCCTTCCAGAAGTCTCCGGTCATTGGAGCACCTGCCGAGGGGTTGATTAGTATAAATACTGATCGGATGTGCTTGGAAATACTGGCTAAGCTTACGTGATGTGATCACCAAGCAGCAGGCTAGCTTCTCAATCTTAGGATAATTTCTCTCTGCCCACGTTTGGTGCTTACTAACATAGTACACTGACTTTTGGATTCGGTCATCTTCATGAATCAAAGCTGCATTGATGGCATGCTGAGATACGGCCAAGTAAACATACAACTCTTCATGGTCTACGGGCTTTGACAAAATCGGAGGCCTCTCCAAATGTCTCACTAGAGCTTGGAATGCGTCCTCACAATTCGACGTCCATTCAAAATTTCTTTTCCCTTTCCTTATCACATCAAAGAAATGAATACACTTGTCGGTTGCTCTAGATATAAATCGACTCAACGCGGCGATTTTCCCATTCAGGATTTGCACTAGTTTTATAGTTCTGGGTGCCTGTATGTCCCGAATAGCTTGAATCTTTTCCGGATTGGCTTCGATTCCCCGTTCATTGACAATGAAACCCAAAACTTCCATGACGCAACACCAAAGGAACATTTTAGTGAATTGATTTTCATTCCGTAAAATCTGAGTATATCAAACATCTCAGCTAAGTCTCGAATGTGGTCGTTGACTGCCATGACTTCACGAGCATATCATCCACATAGACTTCCATCGTTCTACCAATCTGGTCTTTAAACATTCGATTCACCAAACGCTGATAAGTCGCCCCTGCATTCTTCAACCCGAAAGGCATCACTACATAACAGTACAGTCCAACGTTCGTGACAAAACTAGTATGCTCCTGATCCGGAACATGCATCGGGATCTGATTATACCCCGAATATGCATCCATAAATGACAACAATTCGTGTCCTCCTGTCGAGTCGACCAACTGATCAATTCTAGGCAAGGAAAACTATCCTTAGGGCATGCCTTGTTTAGGTCCGAGTAATCAACACAGGTCCTCCACTTCTCGCTTGCCTTCCTCACCAGTACTGGATTTGATACCCATTCAGGTTAGAGGGCATCGCGGACGAACCCATTGGCCTTGAATTTATCCACCTCCTCTCTAAGAGCAGCGGACCTCTCCGGATCCATGTCTCTCCTCTTTTGCTTCACTGGCACATACTTCGGGTCAATGTTTAACATATGACTTGCGATGGCGAGAGAAATACCACACATATCAGAATGGGTCCAAGCGAAAACATCTAGATTCACTCGGAGGAAATCGGTAAGATCCTCTATAATCGAGAGGTTGAGCCATGATCTAATTTTAAGCACCCGTGATGGGTCATCATGGCTGACTGGAATGTCAATCGTCAGTTCAGCCGGAGCCACCTTGGCCTCCTTGGGTTCTTCATCGTCATCTCTCGGATCTATATCTTTATAGATCCGACTGTGTTGCCCAAGCCAAGGCTCGGGCATTACTTGTCAATTTTCAGCAACATGGATGCAGACAGGGTTGTCCGCACCCTTTCCTTTCTCTCTTCGTTGGGCCTCTCTCAGCTCAGCCACATAGCAAGCACGACCAGTCGCTTAATCACCATGCACTACACCAACTCCTCTGTCCGTTGGAAATTTCAAGGTCAAACACCACGGGGCCAAAGTTGCCTTAAACTCTGCCAGGGCCGGTCGGCCCAGAAAAACATTATACAGGGAATCAACATCCAAAACAATGAACAATAGGATCCATACCCTCCTACGTTCACCTTCTCCTAGTTCGACTGGCAATTCAACAAAACCTATCGCATAAGTAGCTGCACCATTAAAGCCATGAATGCATGCTTTAGACGGTTTCAGATCCTTTGCCTCCATCTTCATTTGGTCACACGCTTTTTTGAAGATAATGTGAACGGACCTCCCACAATCAATTAGTATCCTTCTCACAAGTGCCGGTCCAATCGTAGCTGAGATAACCATCGGGTCAATGGTAGGTGCTTCCACCTAGTCGGCATCCCTGCTTCTGAACACTATATCATCAGTCGTCATGCGCTGCAGCTTCGTTGGAGCCCCGTCTTCCGTGTTCGAGCAGCATTCGAAACCTGCATGCTTCAAGGAGCTAGCGTAGCATTCCATTTCTTTCCAACTCTTGTCTGCCAGATGAGGTCCACCGATTATCGTGTTTATGACCAGTCTTCCTCCGGTCCGAGCGGGCTCCTCGGGTCAATGTGAAGCCTACCCGTGATTGGGGTCAGATGTCCCCTGTTCGCCTTCCTACGGGTTCTTAACAAACTGCTGTAACTTCTTCTGGCGAATCAGCTTTTCTATAGCATCATGGAGGTGTCTACACTCTTCAATATTGTGCCCATAGGTCTCGTGAAGCCGAAAATACTTCCCAGTCTGCTTTTGTTCCTCAGCGGATTCCTTTGGGCGCGGCTTTCGATATTGGAATGTATTACAAGTTGTTAGATGAATATTCTCCAAAGACGTATTTAGAGGAGTATATTCGCTATAGGTCCGGATTCTGGGTTTCCACTTTCCCGCTTCCCTCTTTCGCCCAGAATTTCCTCCTCCAAATCCTTTAGACTGCTCCGGCTTATTTTGAACATTGACTTGGACCTTGCAAGAGTTTTCGCCAGATTGCTTTACCGCAATGTTGCTTTGCACCGCTACCTTGCTGGGCCCTGGCGCACTGCTTCGTCTTGACCACCTGGCCTCTTCCCTCCTCATGAATTGGTTCGCCTTTGAATAGAAGCGTTCCAGGGTAGTCGGTGGTTTGCCTGCTAGCAAGTCACCAAACTCCAAGTCTGGATCTACTCCTCATATCACGGCCATAAGGATAGCATGGTCATTCAGATTACTAACTTCGGTAGCAGCAACATGAAATCTTTGCAAATAATCCTTCAACGACTCTCCCGGAGCTTGGATCACACTAGACAATGGCATTATGTCCTTTAGGCGAGTGGCATGGATACTAAACTGCTCCATAAATTTCGCCGCTAACTCATCAAACTTGGAGATCGATCATGGGGGAAGTCTGGTGAACTACATGGTAGCGATTCCGGATAGGGTTATTGGGAAGCATCTGCATTTAGTCGCATCATTTTCCCTATCTGAGTCCATCATCCACTCGTATCTCATTACGTGTTGTCGGGGATCGGTCTTCCCTTCATAAGCTGGAATAGTAGGCATGCTGAATTTCCGAGGTTACTCAACTTGTAGGATGGTATCTGTAAACGGAGTATGGCTCCTAGATATGCCTCAGTCATTGTTGGTTAAGCCCTGATTCTCCCTCATCAGTTGCCTGACCATAGCTGATAAATCCGGAGTCTGGATGGAGGTGGCAAGTTGGTATCCGTCCTGCGTGATCATTCTGGCTGGTGCCTCCTCGGCAGGAGATCATCTAAGTGCATAACCCGAGGACCCGCTTCACTACGACCCTGGCGAGGCGGTGGGCCAGTTCCCAAGCGTGCTCCAGATCCTAAGTTTCCCCCTCCAGGTTGGGAGCGACTCCCCATGTGCAGATGAGGAGCCACGGTTCCATGTAAGGAATCTGGACCATTTCGGTTGGTTTGCTCTTGGTGAGTCGTCACTAACTGCTCTGTTGCACCAGTTTGTGCCGTTTCAATCCTACGACGTCTACGCCTGTGGTGTTCATCTGACGAAGCGGAGCTATCAGATGATGAGTAGGAAGCTGGGCTTCCTCCAGCGTTCTAACGCTGCTGCTGAGAGATCTAAGTCATCAGGTTGACATTCGTTTGAATCTGCTCGTTAAACTGCCTCCTGCTTTCCACGAGCTCCCTCATCAGCTCATTGAACTCTGCCTTGGTGACGGCTTCTGTTTGATTTGGGATGGTGGTGGGCTCTGCACCTGCATTAGCTTGCTGATTACTGGGTCCCACTTGCTGGACGCTGGCGGTCTCATTAACATCCGCGTTGTGAGAGGTGGATCTGGTACATGGTCTTGCCATCTTAGAGTTATCTATGGGAACTCCGAGTAGTATCTATGAACTCTTGAGAACAAACTTGGATCTCCTTCGGGGGATTTCCTAAATCCAGTAGCAACAAAGCAGATCCTAACAGCCTGAGAATGGACGTTCTCGGTGAAAGCACCAAAATGTTAGCACCAAAATTGGTCACCAACGCCCTTGAATAGAATTGTGTAGAGAGATTAATGAAGAAATTAAATTAAAACAGAGAAGTAATACAGTTGAATGCAAAAGGAACAACAAAAACGAGAACATCAGATTTATAGTTGTTCAGCGTAACATCCTACGTCTACTTTGAATATAATCTTTATTACTTTTTTAATCACTTGAGTATAGATACAGTCCGTAAACAAACAACTTGAATACAAGTTTAAACAACAAAGAAGCAAGTACAAAAAATTGTAGAGTATCCCTAGAGTTCTCGAAAAAAGGTCCCTTCAACTGTACCCCTGCCCCTCTATTTATAGGTGAAGATAGGTTGGCCCCTCATGCAAGCCCATTACCAAGGTAGCTCGGCCTATAGCTGTTAGGTAGAATGAACCAGTCACGCCGATCCACTACCACCGATCCACCTGTTGCCGATCCAGGGGTTGTCTCTTTACTGACTCGAAGCAGGCCCTAAAGGAACTCGAAGCAAGCAGCAGATGACTCGAAGCAAAGAAATGCTAGTCGCGTCACTCTGTTGTAGGTCAAAGAACTTATTAACCTCTTCAAGGTGCACCGATCCAGGTATGCCGACCCACACATGCCGAACCATTTAGGCCGAACCACGAATGCCGAACCACAATCGACCGACCTGTCTTGGCTTTCCTTCCATGACCGAGCGATACATGCCGACCTACTATGACTTCCTTGACCGAGCGATACATACCGACCTACGATGACTTCCTTGACCGAGCGATGCATGCCGACCTACCATGACTTCCTTGACTGAGCGATGCATGCCGACCTACCATAACTTCCTCGACCGAGCGATACATGCCGTCCTTCAACACCGAACGACACGCGACCTTCCTACCTTGGCCGAGCAATGTTTAAAGGCCAATCCACTTAAATGTACCGAGCCACTCAAACACGCCGAACCATACATGTAGGCCGAACCACGCGCCTATCATACTAATTGAGTTACATCGGACCATCATATTTCTACATCTCTTTTGGCTTGAATCTCGTCTACGCCCAACCATAGCCGCTGCAACTATTGCCTTGTAGCCGGACCAAAGTGCAGGGTAACATCAATAATTACAAAAATTTCAGATGTTAGTTTTTATAAATGTTATCACGCTATCTTGGCTCTAATTTAGTGTATTATTTTTTATCTCAGCGCAAAGGGATTAATACAAAGTTATTAGGCGCATCCAAATTCCATATACATGTAGTCGCAAAGTAATGGCTCGATTCGCTACATATATGGTGAGCAAGAATATTTGGTTTACTACCGTAACATTCTATGACTAATTAATTAATACAATTATTTATTTTATTTACACTTTTTATTAATACATGGAAATGAGTGTGCCGATCCCTTTTCTGTTTCTAAAGCTCCCTATTCTATTAGTTGTTTCATATCTTATAATATAACTAATTTAACAAAGTTTTATAAATAATAACGATGATGATGAATTAACTAAGTTTATAAAAGTTAACTAAGTTTATAATATTAATAATAATAAGTTAACAGAGTTTTAATAATAATATAATAATAATAATAATAAATTAACTAAGTTAACCAAGTTAATAAAATTAACTAAGTTTTGTTAAAATTAAACAAGTTTTATAAAATTAACCAAGTTTAAGTTAACTAAATTTTATAAATAATAATAATATAACTAATTTAACAAAGTTTAATGGATAATAATGATGATGATGATGAATTAAATAAGTTTATAATAATAACAACAACAGAATTAAGTTAACAGAGTTTTAATAATAATAATAATAATAATAATAAATTAACTAAGTTAACCACGTTAATAAAAATTAACCGAGTTTTGTTATAATTAAACAAGTTATATAAAATTAACTAAGTTTAAATTAACTAAATTTTATAAATAATAATAATATAACTAATTTAACAAAGTTGTATAAATAATGATGATGATGATGATGATGATGAATTAACTAAGTTTATAACAACAACAACAAGAAGTTACCCGAGTATTAGTAATAGTAGTAGTAGTAATAATAATAATAATAAAAATAAATAACTAAGTTAACCAAGTTAATAAAAATTAACACAATTGTGTTAAAATTAAACAAGTTTTTTTAATACTAACTAAGTTTAAGCTAACTAAATTTTATAAATAATAACAATATTACTAATTTAACAAAGTTTTATAAATAATAACGATAATGATGATGAATTAACTAAGTTTATAACAACAACAACAACAACAACAATAACAACAACAACAAGTTACCTGAGTATTAGTAGTAGTAATAATAATAATAATAAATTAACTAAGTTAATAAAAATTAACAAATTTTTGTTAAAATTAAACAAGTTTTATAATATTAACTAAGTTTAAGCTAACTAAATTTTATAAATAATAATAATATAACTAATTTAACAAAGTTTTATAAGTAATAACAATGATGATGAATTAACTAAGGTTATAAAAATTAACTAAGTTTATAATAATAATATAATTAAGTTAACCGAGTTTTAATAATAATAATAATAATAATAATAAATTAACTAAGTTAACCAAGTTAATAAAAATTAACCAAGTTTTGTTAAAATTAAACAAGTTTTATAAAATTAACCAAGTTTAAGTTAACTAAATTTTATAAATAATAATAATATAAATAATTTAACAAAGTTTTATATATAATTGTAAGATTGGACTTTATTTATTTCATTTCATTTATAAATTTTATTATTTATATGACATTATATATGGTATGTTATACTTGTATAATGTTGTAGATGTTTGATATCAGATTTGAAGCCATACGAATTAACATAATTGTTTGACTAAATATTGTGCTTTCACTTGTGCAGGCATTGGACTTTTGAAGAGAGTAAGGTTGGACTTTTATGGTGCTAGTTTTCACTTGTGCATGCAACATAGAATTATGGGTAATCAAGTGTTTTGTTAACACTGGTTAGGTATAACATTTTATTAGTACTAGGTATGTAAATTTGTATACGAATGGTTATTGTATGTGAGTTTGGTCATTTTGTTCGAAAACTTTTGTATTGGAATGGTTATGGATATCTTATTTGATTATATAGTTAATATGTTTTTTAATTGTTTGAATAGGATAATTATGTGAGTGATTATTGATTGATATGGTAGAAACAAAATAGACCATTAACATGGAATAATAGCATGAAAAAATACTGCAAAATAATCAATGACGTTTAGTAGCGTTTTAAAAACGCCACAGAAATAAATATAGGCGTTGAGTAAACACAACCATAAAGCGGGGTAAAGTTGGAAACTAAATTAGCAGCGCCAAAAAGCCTTTTGGTGACATTTTCTAAAATGCTGCAAAAAGATTTATGACGGCATTTGAGAAACGCTGCAATAAAAAGATTTATAATGGCGTTGAAATAAATGCAACTAAAAAAATCATGGCTTTTTAGTTGCAGGTTTTATCGCGACGTTCATTAAAACGCTACCGTAAATTTTGGTAGCGTTTTTTGTGCACGACCAAAGATACTTTTTTCTTGTAGTGTGTAATTAATTAACTTCATGTTAACGATAATCGTACAACAATAAACAACAGGACCATTTACAAAACTGAAAAACAAATAGCCAACATATATGAGCTTCATTCAACATAATATAATATGTATTTCACCTAAAAACAACAAAGTACAGTCAAACGCGGTAAGAATTAAAAATCAGAAAGTCAGTCCAACTGGTCCAACCTCAACGTCACAAAAATACTCCCAAAAGAAAAAAAACTCTTCAAAACAAACAATCAACCTAGGATTTTGAGTGGGCAATCGGAGAATGGCCCATTCAAATAGTTTCCCTTCTCTACTTGCCTTCTATTCCATTCCATTAGCACTTTCTACTTCGACCTCAAAAGGCAAAACCTCCACACGTCCCTTGGCATTGCACATGCAGTTTGCTCCTCTCCTAACAAATAATCCATAACTTTTGCTCAATCACAATTCGCTCCTTCTAATCCATAATCTCTCCACATCCAAATTCGCAATCTGTACATTTTGTAACCATGTAGAAGACTATAACATTAGCAAGCACTTGAACTAGATTCTATCTTTATGAAATATTATAGAAATTGGTGATCTAAACCCAATATACACCATTAGTGCCCAGAACGATAAAGACCCTATTGTATATTTTAAAAGTTTATTGTGCATCAGTAGGTGTCACCGGTCGACCGGTAGGATACTAGCGGTTGATCGGTGGTACTGAATGCCCAGTGAACGCTGGTTGCAAATAGACATGTCCATTCGAAGTGTTGCAATTCTTTCTGAGGGATATTGCTCTTCATTTGGTATCTTTTTTAACAATTTTTTCTGATGAGAAGCAACCCCTCTTCACATCCTCATCATCTATATAAGCACCGTTAGTCCCTACATTTTAAATCATCGAATTTTATGATCAAATCTTTTTCTTCTTTCTCCACTCGTAACAATTATCAGAATTTTTTTATATTGTTTTCTTGGCTTGATCAAAGTGGTACAAAACTTTGAATCAAGTAAAGTCGTTAGAAAGCTTTATTGAACTTGATGGGAATAATTTAATGGTCTTTTTGTATTCGGTAGGGCTGAACTATTTTCTAAAAGAATCTGTAACAGATCCTCAAAGTCAGAAGTACGACAACGGTATCCACACTATATTCCAATAATTTTCAGAATATATATTATCAGCAAATGGAGGGATCAAGCAACTATAACGCACTTCAAGTCATGAACCAACATTTAACGAGGCTAGAACATTTTGATGAAAAAACTTTACTCGTTGGCAAGAGACGATGAAGTTCTTTCTCATACTATAAAACTTTTCTACATACTAGAAGATGGCTTGGAAGAATTACTGGCTGAAACTCTGTTGAATTAAAAGCTAAACGACATAAGCGAAAGGAGGATAACTTCATGTGCAGAGGACACATATTGAATGCACTGTCCACACCCGTTTACAATGCACATCGAATCTTGGAAACTGCGAATGCACTATGGATCACATTGGAGAAAAAATACCGCATTTTCGAGGCAAGTAATAAGAAATTTCTTATTAGCAATTTTATGCAATTTAAGATGAATGACAATAAAATGATCATCAAATAAGTAAATGAGATTTTATTTATTGTCAATCATCTTAAAGATCCTAGTATAGAGCTTCCTGAATCATTTATAGTCGGGGTTAGTATATCTTGACTTCCCTCTTCTTGGAATGATTACAAGAAAAAACTAAAACATGCTGAAGTGGACTATGATTTAGAAGCTTTACAACATCATCTTCGCATAGAAGAAGACTCATATAAACGTGAAACAAATTGATAGTCAACAAACTGAACTTCATTTCATGGCCAAACAATGTTGAAGAAATTCATCCATCAAAGCCAAAGAATGTAAATAAGAAAAGAAAAGCAAAGAATAACAAAAAGAAGGAAGCTTGTTTCTTTTGTAACAAGCCCGACCACTATGCTCGTGACTGTCGTCAACGAAAGAAACAAAAAGTGAATGTGGTCTAAGAAAAGCTTACAGCTGTAGTACAAGAGGCAAACTCCGTTGATGGCATAGAAAATGATTAGTGGCTCGACACTGGAGCAATAATACATATATGCAAAGACCGTAGTTTTTTTAAGACCTACGATGAAACAAACGGGGAAGAAAATGAAGTTACTGGGGCAAATAAAGCTCGAAGCAAAGTCATTGGAAAAGGCGCTATTAAAATTCCATTTGCCTCGAAAAAAGTTCTTACTTTAATAAATATATTTTATGTACCTGATTTTTGCAAGAATCTTGTATCTGGATACCTCCTTAATAAGGCATGATTAAAGATGGTGTATGAGTCTGGTAAGCTAGTTTTATCGAAAAATGGAAGTTTTATGGGTCAAGGATACTCTTGTAACGGCTTGATTAAGTTGAGTATAATAAAAGATAGCTATGTTTATATTGTTGACTCTTTCAATTTATGGCATGCTAGATTAGGACATGTTTACTATAATTCTCTAAAATCTATGCATATGTTAGCATTAATTTCTGATTGCAATTTCGAATTTACTGATAAATGTGAGATACGTATTCAAGCAAAGATTTATCGAAAATCCTTCAAATCCATTGAAATGAACACTAGTTTGCTTGACTTAGTTCATAGCGATGTTAGTGATCTTAAAAGTCATACAACATACAGAGGAAATAAATACTATGTCACATTTATTGGTGATTACTTTAGGTATGCTTATGTCTATCTAATGAAAACCAAAGATGAGGTATTTGATAAATTCAAAATTTATAAGGCAGAAGTGGATACAAAATTTAGAATTAAAATTAAATGTTGCATTCGGATCGAGGCGTTGAATATTTTTCAAATGAATTCACCTTATTTTGCAAACAACACGGTTTGATTCACTAATAAGGCTCCTTATACTCCACAACAAAATGGTGTTGCGGAATGAAAAGATAGAAAATTGGTAGAAATGGTCAATGCAATGCTTATTAGTTCTAAATTACCAAATTCATTATGGGGTGATGTTATGTTATCAGCCTGTTATATTTTAAATAGAATTCCTTTGAAATAAAAGGATGTATTGTCTTATGAACTATGGTTTAATCGAAAACCAAGCTTATCAAAACTTAAAGCCTATGGTTGTTTAGATTATGTTAGAAAACTAGATCCTAAAAGATACAAGTTAGGAAACAAAGCTTATAAATGTGCTTTTATAGGATATTCTCAAAACAGTAGTTCTTATAGATTCATTATTTTAGATACCTT
Source organism: Allium fistulosum (assembly GCA_030737815.1). NCBI lineage: Eukaryota > Viridiplantae > Streptophyta > Magnoliopsida > Asparagales > Amaryllidaceae > Allium > Allium fistulosum. Next base: position 1,463,533,352 of record CM060903.1, read on the forward strand.
AGAAGTTATAGAATCTATAGATGTAGAATTTTTTAGGAATAAGTATATATTACAAGATCAAAATAGTGATGAACCATTAATATCACCTAGATTAGAACATGCTAAGACTAATGATGATATCGATGATGATTATATCTCTAACCAAAACAACGAGGAAATCTCAGTACATTAAGATGATACGGAACGGAGAAGAAGTAAAAAGCAAGACTAGAAAAGAATTTTGGCCTCGACTTTATTACATATATTATCGAAGGCACTAAGGATGAAATCCATAATATCACTAAATATGTAATAAATGCTAGTGATGATCCTACAAACTATTCTGATGCTATGACTTCCAGAGATGCAAATTTCTGGAAAGAGGCAATAAATGATGAAATGAATGCAATCATGTCAAATCAAACATGGGTTTTAATAGATTTACCTCCTAGTGTTAAGCCAACAGGAAGAAAATAGGTATTCAAGAGGAGATTGAATACAAATGGATCCATTGACAAATTTAAAACCAGATTAGTTGCAAAGGATTATAAACAAAGACAGGGAGTGGATTATTTTGATGCTCATGTTGTTTTCATTACTTTTATATGTTGTTTGACAGCGTTAGCATCCATATATAATTTAATTATACATCAAATGGATGTAAAGGAAGTATTTCTAAATGGTAATTTACAAGAAGAGATATACATTGAACAACCCGAAGGTTTCATATTACCAAACTAATAAAGAAAAGTTTGCAAATTAGACAAATCTCTTTATGTCTGAAGTAAGCTCCTATGAAATGGCATGAGAAGTTTAATGAAGTAGCATTATCATATGGACTTAAAGTCAACGATGCAGATAAATGTATATATAGCAAATCGGATAAAAACAGTTATGTTATACTATTTTTGTATGTTTATGATATGCTAATTTTTGAGGCTGATATATCTTCCATACTTAACAAAACAAAGAAGTTTCTATCCTCGAAATTTAATATGAAAGATTTAGGAGAAGCTAATGTTATCTTAGGAATTAGGATTCTAAGAAAACTGAGGGAGTTTGTGTTAATAAAATCTCATTATATTAAATTTCTCAATATATATGGTCATTATAATGACAAACTAGCTCCAACTCCTTTAGATCCTAGTATTAAACTAGAGAAGGATACTGGGTGTACTATTTCTCAACTACAATATTCCAGTATTATTGGGAGTCTTATGTATGCTATGCATTGCACAAGACCTAACATAGAACACGCTATTAGCGTATTATGTCAATTTACGAGTAATCCAGGGACGGAACATTGGAAGGCAATTTCAAGGGTTCTAGCTTATTTTGAAAAGTATTTTCGACTATGGTCTTTCTTATAAAGGATGTTCAGCTATATTAGAAGGATATAGTGACGCTGCTTGGAACAATGTAGAATGTAACAATCCGCATATTTTACGATTGAATATTTAAATATTTTATTTAAATATAGAATCGTTAATCGGATTAAAGTCCGAAAATCTACTTTTTGTAAACAGTCGAATTGGGGCTCGAGACCACCTCCATTGAGTCCAAAATGGCGTTTGCGACTTTTTTAAGTATAAGCATCGATATGTTTGTAGTTGAGTAAAATTTTGATGTTTTCATTTAGGGTTTTAGGTTTGGGATTTCAGCCCATTAACCCAACATATCAACCCAACTCCACTCCACTCCTCTTCACTCCTTTATAACATTTCCTAACAGTCTAGCTTTAGAAAATGGGGGTAGAGAAAAAGAATTAGAATTCCTAAGCCCTAATCTTCTTTGCAAATACAAATTCTTGCTCCAAATTCAAAGAGAAGCTAAGGTAAGCATCATCTTCTTCTTCTCCATCTCAATCTCCCTCCAATTTCAGAAATTTATTATAACCTAATTTGGGAAATTATTGCTTCTAGACTTAGATTGGAGCTTCTAGAGTTGAAGTGCTAGAGAAGTTGATCTTCCTTTGTTTTCAAGCTTCTCCTTTGTTGTTTTGAGTAAAAAGGCGAGTTTTTGAACTTACATCTATTTCTATAGATATCGTTGTGGTTGGGTATGAATTCCTAACACTTAATTATGTTCATTTGCTTTCAATTTGGATCGATTTGGTGAATTGTTCAATTTTTGGTTTTTGGAATCCAATTTTTGTAAAAATCCAATCTTTGATGTTTGAACACGATAGTGGGGCGTTTTGGAGGGTCATACAAGGCTGGGTTGTCGTTTGGCGTAAATCCTCAGTCGAAGTTGCTCATTCGTTCACTTCCGTCCATGTTATCGAATTTGCCCCCAAAGGGGGCTAGGCTAAATATGCTTCTGAAGCAGGTTCAGTCGACTAAACCAGGAGTTCAGTCGACTGAACCAAAATATGAAAAATTCATAGAAGTAGGTTCAGTCGACTGAACCAGTGGGTCAGTCGACTGAACCAGGACCCAGGAAATTTCCTGGGTCTGTATTAGTCGATTGACCATCTGGGTCAGTCGACTGACCCTGGGGATACAAAATTCGTATCCCTGTGTCAGTCGACTGACCACCTGGTTCAGTCGACTGACCTGATTGTCTCAGCCAAATTGATTATTTTGTTTTGACTTCCAGTTTTTATCGATTCGTGATTATCCGATTTGTTGTTATCATTTATTATCTACTCTGATGACTTCTTTTTCGGTATTTTTCTGGATATCCATTTTTCTGGATTCGCTATCGATTTCTCTGGATTTGATTCACGTCTTCGTATGTGAATTTTTGATAGTTGGTTGTTTCTACAATCATTTCTGTGGTTTGTCACTTTGAAATACAAAGGTTTCTATACTAGTAATAAATATTCAAACTCTTTTACAAAGATGATATCAACTCTATTTTTAATACAAATCTCATTTATAAAACCGTTTTCAAATTTATTAGTATATACAAACCTTTACCTCATTTGTATGAGAAAATCTAATTAAACGGCTTAGCAGAACAAGTGGTATGAAAAGCTTGCGTTTACTTCATCGGTTAATTTATGGACTTGTTCGATTGAAAATCTTGTGACAATTTTCGAGTGGAAATCTACAATTTGTTCGTAAATATTTAGGTTAAGCTAGTGGGTATGGGACATGAAGCTAAACTCTTATATTTACTGGCTTAGTGTAATTCACACTTTTTATTGATCAATGACGATCATTTTGTGATTTAGACTAGCGATGTGCGATGTCTATTTATTTGTGTAGGGACTACAATCCCCGTTTGTGGAACTTCGGTTCAATTTGGTGAGGTAGCGACCCGTGGTCTTCGGGACGTTTGTGGAGCTTCGGCTCAAAATTTATGGTTAGCGACCATGGAATAGCGTTCCGTTTGTGATACACGTGTTGGTGAGTTTTCATGCTCCCGTTTGTGATAGGCCTCCCCCTTTGTGATTTCTGGATTTCTAATTGATGATTTCTAGAATTTGTGTTTCACCAACTTTTGCGATTGGCATTAATATGTTTGTAAATATTTGTAGTTTGGTGAATAAAACAAAGAATATGATATTCTTTTTGGTGCTATGATATTTTTGAGATATTGTATGATTTTGTTGTTGTTTAAATCATATTTGTTCTAGTATGACATTATTGTTATCATACGTTATTATTATATCTCTGCTTTTATCTCATTTCTTTATCTGATACTTATAGCTAGACTGATCCGTTTATTATTTTCTTATTAAATAATACTCGGGTCAGACCGAGATGTTACAGGTGCTTCTGCTTGACTCCTTCTCTGGGATCATCTTCTGACTTTTGTCTAACTACATTACATTTGTAGTTTTTGTTGTTATACATTCGAGATATAGACTCCATGATGTATACTTATTCTTTTGTCTAGCACTTGTATCTATTCTTTTGTGATATTGTGGATCTTATTTGACCACTAGTCTGATGTACACCTTTTTGTGTTATATATTCATATCTGATTCTGCCTTTGTGATATGAATGTCTGTGACTGATTTATGTTATGTTTATTTCTATATTCGTTTCCGAAGGCCTCACAGCCACTGTGTGGTAGCTTCGAGTTTGTATTTGATATGTCGGATTTCCTCTTGAAATGAAATGTAAGTTATATTATCTGACGTATCGGTACTCGCACAAAGCAATTACACAGATGGTCGCTCCTCAACAGCCTTATTCTTCGTGCTAGTCGACAGCATAACTCTGTAGTGTCCTTGGCTAGCGTGAGTATAGAGGTAGGGCGTCACAGCATGGTATCAGAGCGAAACTTCGGAACAATATAGAATAATATAACAAGGATCATTGTCCTAAGTCGTTCTTAGGAATCGTGCCTTAAGATTTAATTCGAGTCTTCGTATCATTCTATCCTATTTCTTTTTATGATGCCTTGTTTTATCAATCAAGTTGGTTTGATATTCATTCTGAGATTAACCTTTTCCTCTTTTCTTTCTTTCTTAAAGAAGAGAAATGGATAGACCAGGCCATCCCAGCGCCGGTCAATCTAGTGCTACTCCCCAGGATGGAGTATTTATGTTTGCTCATCAACTTCTAGATTTTGTGGGAAATGCTCAAGATATCGGACCCACTCCAGAGCCCATCCATCCTAAATCTGGGTTTGCACGCTTGTGCTGTAATTACACCAGTTTGGGTGGAAAGCCATTCAAAGGTTCCGAGAGCGTTATAGAAGTCCAGGCTTGGCTTCGAACATGCGACCGCATCTTTTCTCGCATGAATCTTAATGATCTTCATCGAGTCCAAGTGGCTTCTAGTATGCTCCAAGAAAGAGCATTAGACTAGTACGAGCTTCTGATCTTCGAAATTATTGAAGCGGACCTTACTTGGGAGCAATTCCGGGAAAGGTTCGAGTTGAATTTCGTGCCGGAAGTTGAAAAAGTATCTTTAGCCCGACGCTTCATAGACCTTGTTCAAGGTGAATCTTCTGTGATGGACTACGTCGCATCTTTCGAATCTCTATCTAAATATGGGATCGAGTATATTAATACCCCATTGAAGAAAAATCAGAGATTTGTTTATGGGTTAAACAAAAACCTTAAAAAGCCATTACTTCTGAAATTAGAAGTTTCTTTTGATCAACTTGTTGATATTGCTCTTCGACTCGAAGAGGCTGATAAAGATAGTGATGCTGAGGTCAAACCAAACATCAACAAGAAGAGTCCTTTTAAATTCAAATCCCAACAAGAAATGGAAGCAAACGACTTTGGTAGCAAATACTCCTAACTCTCGTCGAGGAGAATGTTACAATTGTGGTTCTAAGGACCACTATGCAAACAAGTGCCCGAAGTCTCTTTCTTGCCGCTATTGCAAGAGTTCGGGTCATACTATATCTTTGTGTCCCAAACTTCAAGGCAAGAAGGAGGGCAAGCTAAATGTTGTACAAGCCCCTTCTAACACTTCTCGTGGTCAAGGTATTTCTCATTCTATCCTTGATGGCATTATTATATGTCGTGATCTTTCTATTCGAGTTCTTTTTGATACGAGTGCATCTCACTCTTTTATATCAAAAGACCTTGTTGATGTTTTGTCTTTGGATGTTATTGGCTTGATGACTTCTTTGAGAATTGCGAATCCGGTCGGTGGATCCGCAACACACAGTTTACTTTGTAAAGATGTCAAAATTATTTTATGTGATTACTCTTTCCATGCCGATTTGCATGTTACGCGTTATTTAGGTTTCAGAATGATTTTGGGAATGGATTGGCTTAACCGTTATGAAGCTCATATCCTATGTCCTGAGCGAACTATATATCTTCGACATCCTCAATCTGTTAATCAGATTTCTCTTGTTCTTAAAGATTCAGACTCCAATTCGGAAGCGTCCTTGTACTCTCTAAATCCTCATGATGACGATAATGATGATGAGGAAGATGTTATTTCTCTCATTCACATTGTTCGTGAATTTCCCGACATATTCGAGCCCGTTTTAGGATTACCACCTAAGCGAGCAATTGAGTTCAGAATCAATCTAATCCTTGGAGCTCTACTTATTACTCGTCCTCATTATCGTATGCCCAATAAGGAAAATGAAGAGATGCATAAAAAATTATCCTAATTGGAAGCAAAGCAACTTATTCAATCTAGTTCCTCTCCATGGGGAGCTTCATCTATTTTTGTGAAGAAATCTGATGGTACACTTAGGCTTTGCGTTGACCACCGCAAGCTTAACGATCACCATCAATAATAAATATCCCTTGCCTCGGATTGATGATTTATTCGATCAGCTTAGTGGTGCTAAAGTCTTTTCACAGTTAGACTTAGCAACCGGTTTTCATCAGCTTTGTATTGCAGAGGATAGCATTCCTTTGACATCGTTCCGTACTCGTTATGGATCTTATGAATGGCTTGTTATGCCATTTGGTTGGACAAATGCTTCAGCTTATTTCGTTGACCTTATGAATCGAGTTTTCAAAGACTTCCTCGATCGATTTATTCTCATCTTTATCGATGATATTCTTATTTATTCCAAAATTGAGGAAGAGCATGAAAAACATCTTCGGATTGTGTTGGAAACTCTTAGGAGTAACCAATTGAAAGCAAAATTTTCTAAATGCCACTTTTGGCAATCTCGTGTGAAATTTTTGGGGCATATTATTTCTGAATCCGGAATTTCCGTGGATCCTTCAAAGATTGAAGCGATTCAAAATTGGAAGAGACCGGAGAGTGTGACGGAAATTCGTAGCTTTCTCGGATTGGCTGGCTATTACCATCGGTTCATAAAAGACTTTTCTAAAATTTTCGTGCCTCTTACTAATGACAAAGAAGGGAGTTAAATACATTTGGTCGAACAAATGTGAAGCTTCTTTTCAGAAATTAAAAGAACTATTTTTCGATGCTCCTATTCTTGTGATTCCCGATGAGAACCAAGATTTTATTGTTTATACTGATGCTAGTCGTGTTGGTTTGGGAGCCGTTCTCATGCAAAGGGAACGTGTTATCGGTTATGCTTCTAGGAAATTAAAGCCTGCCGATACTAGGTATGCCACTCATGATTTAGAGCTCGCGGCTATCGTTTTTGCCCTTAGAATTTGGCGCCATTATCTTTTGGGAGAGAAATTTGTTCTCTACACCGATCATAAATCTTTGAAGTATTTATTTTCTCAATAGGAACTTAATTTGCATCAACAACGTTGGCTCGAGTTCCTTGCATCTTATGATCTTGATATTCTTTATACTCCCGGAAAGAAAAATCGTGTTGCTAATGCCCTTAGTCGTAAGCAACAAGCGGTTGTTTCCATGATGGTGTCCGAATGGAATGATCTCTAGACTTTGTCCACTTGTGAGATTCGAGATCGTGAATCTGATTTATGTTCATCTTTTTTTTTGTAGCCTTGAGGCTCATCCTTCTCTTTTAGACCGCATCCTTGAAGCTCAAAAGCATGATCCCGAATTGGTTCTTATTATCCAAAGTTGTAGGGATAAAATTGATATTGAAGGTTTGAAAGACTTTGATATTGATGCTCGTGGCGGTATTCGAAAATTTGGTAGACTTATTGTGCCAAATATTATTGATCTTCGTAAAGATGTATTAGAATATTCTCATCGTTCTAAATTTATCATTCATCCCGGTAGTAGTAAAATGTACACTGATATGAAGCGACTTTATTATTGGGATGGAATGAAATCTGATATTGCTAACTTTGTTAAGCGTTGCATGACTTGCCAACTCGTAAAGGCCGAGCATCAAAGGCCTGGTGGGTTGTTGCAACCTTTGGAAATTCCAATATGGAAGTGGGATCAAATTTCCATGGACTTTATTGACGGTATTCCCCGTTCTCGTTCGGGCCATGATAGCCTATGGGTGATAGTAGATAGACTTACAAAATCCGTCCATTTTCTTCCTGTTCGGTCCAATCGGACCGTACCTATTTTGGCTAAACTCTTTGTCAAAGAAATTCTTAAACTACATGGAGTTCCTACTTCTATTGTTAGCGACCGGTATCCATTGTTTACTAGTGGATTTTGGAAAGGCCTTCAAAAAGCTTTGGGAACAAAGCTTAATTTTAGCACCGCTTATCATCCATAGTCCGATGGACAAACCGAGCGGGTGAATCAAACTCTTGAAGATCTTCTTCGTGCTTGTGTTCTTGATTTTGGTGGAAGCTGGGAAGATCACATTTATCTTGTTGAATTTTCCTATAATAATAGCTTCCAATCTAGTATTGGTATGGCACCTTTCAAGGCACTTTACGGAAGGCCATGCCGATCTCCTTCGTGTTTGCTTGAAGCCGGTGAGAAGCTGGTTTTAGGTCTAGATTTTATTCGTGATGCCACAGAAAAGATTGACCTTATTCGTCATAGGATGAAAGAAGCTCAAAGTAGACAAAAATCCTATGCCGATAATCGAAGAAGGAAATTAGAATTTTCTGTGGGAGATTTTGTGTTCATTCGTGTTTCACCTATGAAGGGTGTTGTGCATTTCAGTCGATCGGGAAAACTAGCACCTCGATATATTACCCATTTCCCATCACCGAACGCATTGGTTCCGTGGCTTATCGCCTTATATTACCGGCTCAGTTTTCTGCTATTCATGACATATTCCACGTCTCTCAACTACGGAAATGCCTTCGTAATTCGGATTCTATTCTTGAGCCCGGTGTTATTGAAGAAATTGAAGTTTCGCCTAATTTGACTTATGAGCAACATCCTATTCGAATCATTGCTTCGGAGGTTAAACGCCTTCGAAATAAAGATGTTCCTCTTGTGAAAGTTCAATGGTCCTCAAATCCTAAGGATTGCTCTTGGGAATCCAGAGAATTCATCGAGCGAACAAATCCGGACTTGCTCTCTCATGCTCCTTAAGGTGAACTTCTTATTTCAAATTTCTTCTTTTTGTGTTGATATGCTTTTATTGTTGTTACTTCTTATTTATTTCTTAAAAGATTGCGAGGACGCAATTTATTTAAGGAGGGGAGTCTGTAACAACCCGCATATTTTACGATTGAATATTTAAATATAGAATCGTTAATCGGATTAAAGTCCAAAAATCTACTTTTTGTAAACAGTCGAATTGGGACTCGAGACCACCTCCATTGAGTCCAAAATGGCGTTTGCGACTTTTTTTAAGTATAAGCATCGATATGTTTGGAGTTGAGTAAAATTTTGATGTTTTCATTTAGGGTTTTGGATTTGGGATTTCAGCCCATTAACCCAACATATCAACCCAACTCAACTCCACTCCTCTTCACTCCTTCATAATATTTCCTAACAGTCCAGCTTTAGAAAATGGGGGTAGAGAAAAAGAATTAGAATTCCTAAGCCCTAATCTTCTTTGCAAATACAAATTCTTGCTCCAAATTCAAAGAGAAGCTAAGGTAAGCATCATCATCTTCTTCTCCATCTCAATCTCCCTCCAATTTCAGAAATTTCCTATAACCTAATTTGGGAAATTATTGCTTCTAGACTTAGATTGGAGCATCTAGAGTTGAAGTGGTAGAGAAGTTGATCTTCCTTTGTTTTCAAGCTTCTCCTTTGTTGTTTTGAGTAAAAAAGGTGAGTTTTTGAACTTACATCTATTTCTATAGATATCGTTGTGGTTGGGTATGAATTCCTAACACTTAATTATGTTCATTTGCTTTCAATTTGGATCGATTTGGTGAATTGTTCAATTTTTGGTTTTTGGAATCCAATTTTTGTAAAAATCCAATCTTTGATGTTTGAACACGATAGTGGAGCGTTTCGGAGGGCCATACAAGGCTGGGTTGTCATTTGGCGTAAATCCTCAATCGAAGTTGCTCGTTCGTTGGCTTCCGTCCGTGTTATCGAATTTGCCTCCAAAGGGGGCTAGGCTAAATATGCTTCTGAAGCAGGTTCAGTCGACTGAACCAGAATATGAAAAATTCATAGAAGTAGGTTCAGTCGACTGAACCAGTGGGTCAGTCGACTGAACCAGGACCCAGGAAATTGCCTGGGTCTGTATCAGTCAACTGACCATCTGGGTCAGTCGACTGACCCTGGGGATACAAAATTCGTATCCCTGTGTCAGTCGACTGACCACCTGGTTCAGTCGACTGACCTGATTGTCTCAGCCAAATTGATTATTTTGTTTTGATTTCCAGTTTTTATCGATTCATGATTATCGATTTGTTGTTATCATTTATTATCTACTCCGATGACTTCTTTTTCGGGATTTTTGTGGATATCCATTTTGATGGATTCGGTATCGATTTCTCTGGATTTGATTCACGTCTTCGTATGTGAATTTTTGATAGTTGATTGTTTCTACAATCATTTCTGTGGTTTGTCACTTTGAAATACAAAGGTTTCTATACTAGTAATAAATATTCAAACTCTTTTACAAAGATGATTTCAACTCTATTTTTAATACAAATCTCGTTTATAAAACCGTTTTCAAATCTATTAGTATATACAAACCTTTACCTCATTCGTATGAGAAAATCTAATAAAACGGCTTAGCAAAACAAGTGGTATGAAAAGCTTGAGTTTACTTCGTCGGTTAATTTATGGACTTGTTCGATTGAAAATCTTGTGACAATTTTCGAGTGGAAATCTACAATTTGTTCGTAAATATTTAAGTTAAGCTAGTGGTTATGGGACATGAAGCTAAACTCTTATATTTACTGGCTTAGTGTAGTTCACACTTTTTATTGATCAATGATGATCATTTTGTGATTTAGACTAGCGATGTGCGATGTCTATTTATTTGTGTAGGGACTACAATCCCCGTTTGTGGAACTTCGGTTCAATTTGGCGGGGTAGCGACCCGTGGTCTTCGGGACGTTTGTGGAGCTTCGGCTCAAAATTTATGGTTAGCAACCATGGAATAGCGTTCCGTTTGTGATACACGTGTTGGTGAGTTTTCATGCTCCCGTTTGTGATAGACCTCCCCCTTTGTGATTTCTGGATTTCTAATTGATGATTTCTAGAATTTGTGTTTCGCCAACTTTTGCGATTGGCATTAATATGTTTGTAAATATTTGTAGTTTGGTGAATAAAACAAAGAATATGATATTCTTTTTGGTGCTATGAGATTTTTGAGATATTGTATGATTTTGTTGTTGTTTAAATCATATTTGTTCTAGTATGACATTATTTTTATCATACGTTCTTATTATATCTCTGCTTTTATCTCATTTCTTTATCTGATATTTATAGCTAGACTGATCCGTTTATTATTTTCTTATTAAATAATACTCGGGTCAGACCGAGATGTTACAGGTGCTTCTGCTTGACTCCTTATCTGGGATCATCTTCTGACTTTTGTCTAACTACATTACATTTGTAGTTTTTGTTGTTATACATTCGAGATATAGACTCCATGATGTATACTTATTCTTATGTCTAGCACTTGTATCTATTCTTTTGTGATATTGTGGATCTTATTTGACCACTACTCTGATGTACACCTTTTTGTGTTATATATTCATATCTGATTCCGCCTTTGTGATATGAATGTCTGTGACTGATTTATGTTATGTTTATTTCTATATTCGTTTCCGAAGGCCTCATAGCCACTGTGTGGTAGCTTCGAGTTTGTATTTGATATGTCGGATTTCCTCTTGAAATGAAATGTAAGTTATATTATCTGACATATCGGTACTCACACAAATCAATTACATAGATGGTCGCTCCTCAACAGCCTTATTCTTCGTGCTAGTCGACAGCATTACTCCGTAGTGTCCTTGGCTAGCGTGAGTATAGAGGTGGGGCGTCACATTGAATCTAAATCAAAATCTACGACTGTATGCATATTTACATCAGGAGGAGCTTTTGTGCCTTGGTGTTCCAAGAGGCAGACCTGTGTGTCTGACTCAACTATGTTGTCAGAATTAATCGCATTAGTTGTTGCATGTGAAGAGATGGTGTAACAACCCACCTTTTCGACCTTCGAACGTCGAGTACCAAAGTGGCGGAAAGACGAATCGTTAGAGTAAAATAAAAAGAAAAAGAAATAGAATAAGAAAAAGAGAACACAATATCAGAATCTCACATGCGTAAAAATAATATATAATATCTCAAAAGGTCTTTACCAAAAAGAAAACCTTTATATACATACATCAATTACAGTAAACTAACCTTTCATCGGCCTGGACAGTTATAACAACATGTCCTCACAAATGCTGATAGATACAAACCAAGTACTATAGTGGAATATAGTATGGTAAGAAATCATCCAGCTCCTCTCCAAGAGTTCCAATGAACCACAGCTAAATCAGAAATATACTCGAGTTGACCCCAGTATTAAGAAAATAATACCTGGATCAGTCTGGTAAACTTGCGCGAGAAACTCAAATCATATAGATTTATTATTTCTTAAAACCCTTCAAAATAAAGGTATCTCGTAAGACCACGCCGCCAATAAACACGGATGAGTTTTTACCTTACAATAACCAAACCATTTTATTATAAAATCAAGTGATAATATAATAATGTCTAAGGTGTGAAATATAAATAATCACATAGCTACAATGTAAGTTAGTGTACATCACAACAGTAATTGGTATACAATCACAACCGCTAAGGCGCGTTCGCTAATTATGTAGGATTTCCATGTAGATCTCTTGGGGAAGCCGAATCCGAACTACTGCACAAGGATCAGAGATATCCTTCCATGTATCGTATATCTCTAGATAAAATATACTATAGGAAAACATAGCTGGTCCACGCCCGAACACGTGGCACCAGGTCACATTGCTCCCGCTTGCATATCCATAAGCAACACTAGGCTCGAGCGCCTACATCCTTTAAGTTAGCTAAAGCCCAAAGGCTATGTCTCCTATCTCGGGTTTCGATCATTATCGATGGTGAAGTCACATTCAGCATCCCAACACACGAGCCACAACTCGAATGGATCTTCCACAGGAGCTCCAACTCGAATAGATCACGGAACCACACATGGATTCTCATATCTCAAACAGATCTCGGAACCACACATGGATTCCTCAATAGATCCTGGAATCACATATGGATTCTCATATCTCAATAAGTCTTGGAATCAAACATGGATTCCCATATCCTGAATAGATCACGAACAACTACGTGTGATCGAGCATCTCAAACATATCTCGAATCTCCACATAGATTCCAACATCAAGAACCAATCATGAAGCCATCACGAAGCAATCACGAACCTTTTCTAAAGTATAGAACAAGTATATGGTTTTGGATTGGTTACAGTATCAAGTCATCTCATATAAGTACACTCCCCCACTTACCAGGTGCTCCAAAACCAATCGATCATTTTTCTAGGAATCTCAACTCCGGTTCTGTAGGAAATAAACATACAATACATAAGATCGGAGATCACTTCCTAATTGTTTAAGCGGACGTATTTCCTTATCATTTGTCCTAAAAGAGCAAAACGAGGTTATACATACATTATAGTATCATCGAAGATAACTGTACCATATAATCCTCATGTTTCTTCTAGATATTTCCAAAGTATATTTGGCCAAGATTTGATAGTCGGCTATTTAACTACCAAATAAACAAACAATCCAATACAATGAGAATAATCACATACAGGAAACCAAGTCCTCGTATACTGTCCATAAGCAAGTAACACACGAAGCACGATCGAAACAACAAGCATGATCAAGTCATATAAACGACTTCTAATCCCTTTTTTAATTAATCTTCGTTTATTAATTAAAAACCTCTTTTATTAGTAAAACTCATTTTTACTCAATAAACCCCTTTATAAATGAAAATCCATTTATTAATTAAACATCGTTGTTTAATTAAAATATCACTATTCATTTTCAACACATTTCAACACTTTCCAAAAGTATTCATATACTTATCTCAATCGTATAAGTATATTCACAAATCAATTTCAAAGGGCTTAAGACAAATGTTACTCAAACACTGTCACCACAAACCCAAAACCAATTCATACTTGTTATTCTCTTTAAAATTCCATTATTAAAGACATAAGTATTTTCTAAACATATTTAACAATATTTTAACATTTTAAAATATTATCCTAGGGTTTAAAAACAAATGTTACTGAAACAATATTTACAACAAACCCCAAAACACTTACTATTCTGCTATCTTTAAAATTCCATTTTAAAGATCCAACTACTTTTCAAAGGTGTAGTTGAATGGGTTAAAACAAATGTTACACAAATATTGATACTATAACCCCAAAATCACTTTTATACTTGCCACTAACTTTAAAATATCCATTTAAAGTTCTAAGTGCTTCTCTATTTTATTAAACAATGTAATATACCCTTTTAATCAATTTATAAAACAATCCATTATAACATAAGAGTTATAATCTTAGAACTCCTTTTTAAACCTTTTTCAAAATATTAAACTTCAATTTTAAAAATTCTAAACATATTAAAATACCTTTAAAAATGATAGATATTTACATATACTAATTTATTTATAAAGCAAAGATATTTAATAAAATACTATAAACCATTTGTAAGATATTATAATATAAAATCCTTTTAAAAATATTTATTAAAATCTCTTATAACTTTTAAAACCACATATATACTAAAAATACTTTTAAAATACTTATACTATTTTAGAATGCTTTGTTTAAAACACCACTTTAAAACCTGCTTTGTAATTTAAAACCATCACTTTAAAAATCCATAAATGATATTTGACAATATATTCAAACCTTATTATTTCCTGATAATAAGTATGCTTGCATTACTTATTAACAATACAAAGAACCATAGGATTAACACTAAAATCGTATATCACAGCGATTTCGAAACGCATTCATCATGACCGTTTCGCTTCTACTGTTTCCAATTTCCCACAAATGTCCAAACCAATCCCATTTATTTCTAACACACCCAAACATGTGTGGAACAACCTAATATATATGTGCATATATATTTCCATAATTTACCCAATTTATCCAATTTAACATATGCCAAATATCAGAGATTTCAAAGCACGTTTATAACGACTATATCGTTTCTAACATTCATAACAAACTATCACTTTTTACAAAGCAATTTCAAACATGTAAACAAGTAGTCTGGGCTACGATGCATGTTTTACATAATCAAAATGTGATTATACTGCAATATAATGTCATCACTTGTTTTACAAAACAAGACGGGGTCCAAAAGTAATAACTTGCAGTCCGTTATACGGTTTATACTTCTAATACAACAACAAGTGTATACATAATAATTGTACAATCAACTGGTGAGTAAAACTCACCCAAATTTTAGTTAAAGCTTTCGCGTTTTCGAATAGTCCAAAATCGAACGCCGTTCGATTTTGACTAAAATTCCAACTAGCTCTAAACTCAACGAATCCAACTCCATTACGCTGATAATCCCGATACGAACGTAAGGTCGAAGACGGCGCCTCGATCGGACGTCGTATGAGCAAGATACAATCGTTAGAACTTAGAGATAAGTAAATATTAATTAACTAAATTAATTAAGGTAATTAGGTTAATCTCCTTCCTCTCTCTCTCATTCAATGCTCATGCCGAATTCTTCAATCACCCAACACTGCCGCCATAGATGACTGGACACCGCAACATCGCCTTCACCGAACCCCATAACCTCGATAACCCATTTGCCACCCGCGGCTCCCCTCCACGGTGCCCCTATGTTGAGAACAACCCAATATAGTCGTCGTCGGTCAACTGCCTCCCTACGTCGCTACAGGTAATGCAACCCTATTAAACTCCACCTGAACGTAGGCCTCGTCCCCCTCTCCAACTTCGCTTCAGCGCCACCGCCTAACAATAATTAACATCGACGAAAAACTAAACCCTAGCTGCGACATTCAACTCAGCCTAGCCGCCGCCTCGCTTCGATCCACGACAATCCAACCGTTCACAACACTCAACACACCATGCCGAACATTGTCCTTATTGGGACCATCACCTAAAACGGCCCCTAGAGGTGCCGATCAACTACGGCCATTGGATGAGGCTAGGGTTAGGGTTATATTTTTAGAAAACAAAGAAAGTGAGGTCCTTATATATAAGATTTTCAAATGCTATTCACCCTCCAAAATCTTAAACTCCAAACGAGGCATGCTCATTGGCATTCCTAGCTAATTAACCCCATTCTGGACTCAATGGAAGTAGTATCGAGACATAATTCCATCATATACAAATGTTAGCTTTTCAAATTAAATTATATTATTTTTAGTTCTTGAAATCAATTGCTATGCATTTCGGGCTCCCATGACCAAACAATATGTCCGATCATCACGAAACTCGACGGAAAAATTCATTATTTTGGATCCAATGGCACTAGTTTCATCAAAATCGAAGACAATGCCCCAAAATGATAGTTTCATACATTAATTAAATGAGTTATTATTAAACCAATTTAATCAATTTTAATTCTAAATTAAAAGCTTACTGTCATCATTCTCATTTAAACAGAATTTAAATAAGCTTTCGAATTCATTTTTATTTGAATTAAATCCAAGATTCAATTATTAAATAATTCCAATATTTAATTTTAAACCGTTCAAAAACCCGAGACATCACAGACGGAATGGCTAAGGAATTTTTTAATAGATATTCCTGTATGGACCAAGCCATTTCCGGCAGTCATGGTTAATTGTGATAATCAAGCTACGATATATAATATGTCTAATAAGACATGTAATAGAAGGTCTAAACATGTGGGTCTAAGACATCAGATGATAAGACAATTATTGAAGTGAGGAGTAATTACAATTGATTACATAGAAACAAAAAAGAACTTGGCTGACCCGTTTACAAAGAGTCATCCAAAAGCGATCGTTTCTATAAAATCAAGAGAAATGGGATTAAGGTCTATGAATGAAGGTTGATCGTTGACTAGGCAACCCAACTTATGTCTTGAAAAAGATAGACAAAGTTCACTGGGTAACAACAAATTAAAGGAATGATTATGGACCATTATGCCTGATAGAGTTAGGGATATGTCCTAGGGGCAATTATATAATTTGGTGCATATATCTAACTCGTTGAGCAATCTTGTTCGAAATAAAAGGTATTTTCTTCCTATTATATACTTGATATAATGTGATTATACTAATGAATTAACTTAATTAAAAGTATATTTAATAGAAAAATCAATATTTGGTATATTTTGTGATAGTAGTTACAAAGTGTTGTAACCATGAGTATTTTATCACAACGAAACAAATATACCATTTTAAATGTTCCTAATCAAGATGCATCGAGACTGGATAACGATGTATCCGTTGAGACTGGAGTACGTAATGCTCTCAAAATGTTGTGCAGTGTATTACTCATGACTACTGGGGGCACCTAGGGGTTACGTACTAATAGTTATTGGATAACCATGGAATGACCCACTCGATAGTTTTCTGTTGGTTAATATAACTAAGGTCAAACAGAAAATATCGATGTGACTGGTTTCCACGGTTCTCTCGACTTGAGAATATTGTGGATCTTCAATATGAAAATTCTGCTTTGATTATAGCCAAATCATGGCATGGAGTCCATCGAGTGACTATAGTTGGGTCGAGTGGAAGTATTGGAAGTGAAGCACTATTCAAGAGAGGATTCGTCTCCTCAGTTATATGCGGCTAGTATCACAGTCAACTCAAGTCAACTCAAAGTCAAAGTCTTTGGCCAGAGCATTCGGTTAATAATAATTGTTATTATTGAACCAAGGACTTTGTATTTGGACTATAAAGTTGAATATGGACGAGGTTGGAATTTTGACCATTAACAAATTCCATAAGTCCAAAGTGATATAGTTTTGACGAAGAGAATTGGTGTAAACAAATGTCACAACCGGGTAACGCTTATTAAACTAAAATTGGATTTTACCGAAAATAAGTAAGCGATAAATTTGGCCATAATATCACACCACCTGCTAAGTGACGTGTGAACATTAACATTAGAATAGTTCGATGTTAATTGCTGACCAAATTTACACCCAAGAGTTACACAGCCAAAATGATGAATTCCCTTAAGACCAAACGATTTAATTAGTTTTAATCGTTATAAATTAATTAAATTAATCAATATTTATGAAATATTAATTATAAAATTTGAATATGATTTGAGAAATAAATAATATTATATATATTTATAACAGTTATAAATATATCGATCGATATACAATATCGACAAGCGATTAAATAGATTTAATTGCATAGTATTTTGGCTTGGGCTTAGATGGGTTTAAGGCTCATCATTAGGGCTATAAAATTTCGATTTTGGGAAGGTCTAGGGGTAGCTAAAACATAGGGAATTGGCTTGGAGATAATGGGTTGAGATCAAGTGAGAATGGGTAAAAAGGTTTTCCTCGTTTCTCCCTAATACAACCCTATATATATATATATATATATATATATATATATATATATATCTAAAATAATGCAAAACCTTTGTTTGGCCACCATTACCTTCTACATTGCTAGTTAAAACATAGCTCTCAATCCAACCCAAAATTCTCAAATATATTTCAAATTAAAATAATACTATTTGATAGTTAGAGGTCGGTGATTCAGACACGCAATCTGACGAATCAAGAACAGTAAAAGGAAGGGAAGTCATTGCTTCAACGTGGATTCAAAGGCATCATTAAATTGGTAATTTTAATTCATATTATAGTAATTAAATTATATTCAATGATCCTATAACTAGCAATTTCATATCTGTTTAATATATTGCTACTATATGTTTAGTTAGGTGAGATTTTGTAAGTAGATGTAATTGTCACAAATCAGTTGGGTTATGTGCATAATTTGTTTATTATACTATTTGGTTTATGTATAGAAAAATGTTTTTTACTATACAAAATCAATTTTTTTCATTAATAACTATTTTATATATATTTATTAATAAATTCATATATATATATATATTAGTGTATAATTCTCTCTAATAATAGCATATATGCATATATAAGATATATATATGATTTAAAAAATTTAGTACACTTATTTATATATAATATGAATTTAAAAATTCAAAAATTAATTATCATACATATATTCATATTTTTAAATTAACATTTATTGAATTCTGAATTGTTTATTATATATAAAATAATTATTACATTAAAAATTCAATTTTATATTTAAAAAAAATATTATATCATTCCAGAAATGTATAGAAATAAATTTAGGATTTTTTTCAATAAAGTTTATTATTTTTAATAATTAATATTATTTTGGAAAAACTATTTATGATTTATTAAAAATAATAATTTAATTGAAAAATACTTCAAAATTTTTCTTAAACTTTCATTCATGATCCTAGAATTTCTCAAATTTTAGAATTTGAATTTTAATAATATATTATTTTATATTAAATAATCATTGTAGAAATCAATGTATCCGTTTTTAAAAATGATATTTCAACTTTGAAAAAATCTCTAGAATTTTTCTTAGCTCTATTTTATGATCCTAGATTTTTGAAAATTGTAAAATTTGAATTTTCATTAATAGATTATTTTATGTTAATTATTTATGGATGAAAACACTATTTTATTCATAATATATACAAACTAAAATACTAAAATTATTATGTTTGCAAAACTAAGTTAATTTTGAATTATAAATAATTTTTAATAATTGTTCTCTCTCTTTATATATATATATTTATCTATATATAAATGTTTTATGTTCATATATTATATATAATATATTTATACATACATGTGTGTGTGTGTGTATTTTGTAATACATATACATGCACATATTTGGACAACATATATGACATACAAAATGAGCTAATATGTCTATTGCGATGTAAATCCCAACATCTACATATGAGCATATTATACCTTTCACGGATTATTATGTTACACATGCACTCACACATATATGTATATGATGCATTTATGTATAAACTAAATCAAATAAAATTAATTTCATATCTTAATATATTTGAATTTAAATAAAATAAATGATTATTTAAATGAAATTAGAAATGTTCTAATTCAGTTAGACTTCATAGGCCCAATAAAGATCCAATAGGGTAAATTTTTGAAATTCACCCATAACTTCCGCTGCGCGCTGGTCCAGTTCCAACAATTCCAAAATCTCATAAGTTAGCGTTGGGTATTCTACATGAATGAGGATGAATTGAATTCCTTGATAAGTCTTTACACAAGTGTATCGCAAAACCACTTAAAGACTTATCTATAGGAGGGTGGAAATCATGCTGTTTTCTAAGAAAGTGAGACCGCGTTCTAAGTGGACTTGTGAAAAATCAGGATTAGAGCACATGGCCATTAATGTGCGGAGCATACGTAACACGGTAATCTATGAAAATCAATATGTGTGATTCTTTCGATCATATCACTAGGGGTACTTGGTTCAAGACTCGTTCACCATAGAACCTCGATATGGCTTTGAATAGTTTACACCAAGTAAAGAGTTCAAACCCAAAAGGTACTCATCACCTAGGTATTGCTTTTCATGATAATGTCATTTTTTGTCCTTGAACTACGTCGACTTGATTCCACTTGGGTATGTAGGCAATCACTGAAGTGATGCAGCCATTCCAAATGTTTCAAACTTTGAAAACATGGGGAGAATGTTGTATATTTCAAATTTTAAATATGCATCAGTAGGTGCCACCGGTCGACTAGTGGGATACCATCGGTCAACCGGTGGTACTATTGAATACTTAATGAATGTTGACCGTGAACAACCATGTCCTTTCGAAGAGATGCATTTCTTCCTGATGGATGTTGCTCTTCATTTGGTACATTTTCTAATAATTTTTTCTGAAGAGAAGCAACCCATCTTCACATCCCCCATCATCTATACAAGCAGTGTTAGTCCCTTCATTTTAAATAATCAGGTTTTGTAACGACCCGGAATTTTGGTTGTTAGTTTTTGAACATTCAATTTATTTTTAAATGTTGAATTTGAATTATTAATTGATTTTGAATATGGAAATTTTGGTTGAATTAGTTAATTGGTTTATAATTTCAAATATAGCGATTTAGTGGATTTGGTGAATAGTAATTTTAATATTGGATAAATATGAGAATCTAGAGTTAAACGTGAATGGAAATGATTTCTAAAGTTGATTTTAAACTTTGTTTGAATTAGAGTGATGATAGCGGACTTTTGAATGGGATTAAAAGTCGATAAATTTAAAGTTTGAAATTTATATATTAATTTAATAGTGAAATTTAATATATGGTAATAGTGTAGATAATGGAATTTTGATTTAATATAAATTGGAATGATTTCTAATATGAATATAAATTATATTTGATTTATAAAGAAGTTAGTAAGTTTTTAAAATGGAAATTTCAAGTAATTCCGTCGATTTTGAAAATTGCTCGATTTAATCAACGCGTTAAAATAGCCTTCCGGGACACAGTCTCGGAATTTGACGGAACCAGTCCATTGGATCCGTAATAGTGTATTATTATCAAATTTGAAATTTTGTAGCGTTTGGAGTTACTGTTTGGTTATGCGGGATAGAAACGCGTTGAAATAAATATCGAAAATTTAACATTTTAATTCGATTCGAAAACTATCTACCACATACGATCGAATTAGGTCCCGAAACATGTTTCATTATGTTTGGAATAGGGGTAAAACATTATAAACGCCAGGCGGCATGCTTCGTTTGGAGTTTTTCCAGAAAAGCACGTTAATTTGGAAAATAATATTAAAATAATGTTTATACACATATATATACGCTGAACAGTAATGCCCTAACCCTAGCCCAATATTCTTGTCGCCACCGTTCCTTTAAATCAATGGCCGAAATGTAATCGCCTTCTTCCTTGAATCTCTCTACATCCACGCAATAGTAGCCGAAGATTTCAACTAGAAAATCGTAGAGCTTCTCGAGCACTACGCGATGTACGGTGGTGATCGTGGATGACGCGGCGAGGAAAGAGATAGGGCGGCGCGTTCGTTTTCCATTCAAGCACAATTTTCTCGACCTACGTAGCACCGAGTTGGACCAGATCTTGGTCGCATGGGGAGTCAGGTGGGGCGCGTCTCTCGATGGTCCCTGATCATCCTCTTGGGCAGCGATCGTGGTGCGGCTAGCAAAGGAAGAAGGCGGCGACGTGTTTAGCTCGACCTGGAGGAATGAACGATGAAGAGAAGGAGTGTGTGGCCTCGATTCTCTGATGCAAGGATGAATGGTAGATCTGATTGAAGATTTAAAAAAAATTATTTATATAATTTATATTCAAAACTTTAAACATGTATATCTTTGTCATACGAGGTCGGAATTGGACGAAACAAGCGGCGATGGAATCGTGGCGATGAATACTACATATTGGAATAGATTTTGAGTCGATTAGAGCTAGCTAAAATTTTTGGTTAAAACGAACGTGTTCAATTTAATTTAAGATTGGAACGTTTGGGGAATTTAAAAATCAAGATGAGTAAATCTCACTCAATTGGATGATTGGCATTAATTTTAAATAGTTCAAATTAATTATTGAATGATTAGTTGAATTGATAAATTATTATCAGTTGAATGTGATATTATATATAGTAGTATATATATTGGAGTGATTGATATTCCCGCATATATATAGCGGATGAGACCCTATGCGCCCCGCATAATAGCGGATGACCCTATATACCGCGATATTCCGCCTCAAAGCGGAATTGGTATTTTTATGTTGTATTAACATCTGTGGATGCAGGGAAAACAGGTTTGAGGGATCCAATTGGATTCCTCAAAAATGTTGAATTTAATTTCGTATATAGTGATATATGTTTTGTTGGAATAACCTGTGATAAATTAGTGTGCGATTTAAATTGATTGGATGTTATGGCAGTTTAGTCTAGATTTTGGTATTTTTAAATACCAATAATATATGGTTTGAATTGGGAAAGAATTTTAAAGGGATTTTTGAAGTAAAATATTTATATAGAATTTTGGGTTAATTGATTTGATAAAATAATGGTTTTGAAATTGTACTTAACTATTTCGGGATATTGTAAATAGAGATTTTGGGGATGAAATATATAAAAGGATTTTAAATAATAAATTCTTAAGGGGTACTTGTTTAAAAATAAAAGGTTTTAAAATCAAGATTTTTAATAGATTGGAAGGATAAAGCGAATTTGGAAATAAGTATAAAATTGGTTATACTGGAGCTCAAGTAAGATTTCCAAATTTATGAAATGAAATTAGAATCGAGTTTTGGTTGGTTTTGGGATATAGTTTGGGTTAATTAAGGAATCGATTTATAAATGGAATTTAATTTAGAAATCGATTTATAATGGATTTAAAGGATGGGAAAAACGTTGTAAATTGGACATGAGATTAAGGGTTATATTGTTATCGAGGAATTTAATTTGTTTTAAAAAGGAGGATTTTTGATTTGGTAATTTAAAAAGGTGTTTAAGGATATTTCAGAAAATTAATTATTTAGTTATTTCAAATTTGTTAAAAGTATATTTAGTTATGAATTAAGTCAGTTTATATTAAGTTAATTATTATTTAAAATTAATTAGTATTATTATTTTAAAAAGGATAAATTATTCAATTTTAATATTTTATATAATAACTTTTATTTAAGAGTATTGCCTAAAGTTTAACTTGGAAAATTATTATAAAAATTTCATAAGTATTATTTTGAAATTTTTTAAATAAAGTTTTCGGGAAGTAATGGTATACTCGCATGGCAAAATCGAAGGCAGTGAGTGCCTGCAGTTAAGTTTTGGATTTCTTTGGGATAGAGACGTAACCATTGAGCTGTAAATCCATGGTTTGATACCGCTGTGGTACTTTCCATATTATTTTAAAGGTTCCCAAATATCTTTGAAAAGAATAGTTTGTTAATATACTAAATTCGGTAAGAAAGTATATATTTTGGATAAAGAGATTTAAGTGATTGAAATTAAAATTGAATAAGACTTAGTATTTTTCAATGGAAAATGGAATCTGTAACATCCCGGAATTTTGAAATAATTTAATTCGTTAAATTGTTTGAATTTTTGGATTTAAATTTGAGGATTCCGAAAGCAATGAAGATATTGTTAAGATTTATATTATAAAAAATTATATGAGTTATAAAATAAAATATGAATAAATTTAATCTCTTTAGTTAAAACTTTTAAATAGAACTAAAACAAATTTTGTGATAAAAATTTACCTAGTTATAAAATGTTAAGGACTATAATTAAAACCACTTTTCTTTTAGCAAAGAAATTAAAACAAGTTGTAAGAGAAAAATACATACCAGGCCTATACAAATGATCACATAAATAAGAAACTAAGGCAAAACCTTTTCATTTAGCAAAACAACAAGATAACAAAAGTGTTCAAACTTAAAGAAATTTGCTGAAACAAAATAAACTAAGGGGATAAAGTAACCAAATAAAAAGTAAGTACATATATATAAGAAGGAACAAAACAGCAAATAGCAAGGAAGGAAGAAAAGATTATATACGAAATGTACTTGCAAGAAGAAAAAATTTATATGTAAACATAAGAAGAGACCAAGGCATTTAATGCCATTGCCTTTAGTACATCAAGCAAGATTTTCAGCCTCCAAATTTCAAAATCCTCTGACCAAATAAAAGAAATTTTTGTACTCCCTGTACACAACCTTCCCCATATATACATACACATTCATAAAGCTTTGGTTTATTTTCGTTCAAAACAACTCAACAAAGAAAAAGAAAAAAAAAACTAAGTACACTAATATTATCAGCAAGCAAGGAGGTCAAGGTATTATCATCTCCTAAGCAAAACAAAGACAGACTTCAAACTGCAGGCTTTCAAAAGAAATAACAAGCAACTCTCTGTTTCCAGATCTACATGTGAGTAAACATGATTTGGTAAAGAATTTCAAGTTTATTTAAAACAGTTTGAACTTTAATTATAAACTACTTATTCATGTTTCAGTGTGATAATATCCCAGTAATGCTCTGTGTTCCCTGTAAACATTTATACAGGAATTATAATTGTTTCAAAACTAAAGTCTATTTGCTTTAATCACTGACAAGTTTGGGTTTTTCAAATAAATCAAGTTGTTTTAATCCTCAAACAAGATTTTGTAAGGTTAATTAAACATACAGTAAGTTGTCATCACTGTAAACTTTAAATTTACTGTAAAAAGAAATTTTTATGAGAAACTCGAATACTTTAATTTGTTGAATAGATTGTATAACTTGAATAAACATAAAGAAATAAGATTTTTGAAATAAAGATAGTGATTTTTAGTTGAGTATTCACAGAGTATTTGGTTTTTGAACAAAAATAACACTTTTTCGAATTACCACTAATTTAGTTAATGATAAATGTTGAAATTTGAATTGAAGCTAGTTTGAACCTCAATAATGATGAGAAAAATAATAAATGATTTTTCGTATGGATGAAATTGCCGTTCGAACCCAAAGTAGGGTTTAAGATGGAGTTTTGCAGTGGGTCGAAAGTGAGGTGATTTCATCACCTAGGAGTGACCGAGTGACACGCGACGATGGGGGAAGGTAGCGTGGGGTGTTGACAAGACATGGCCGAAGTTACGGCGTCGCAGGTGATCTGTGCGGCGATGGCGAGGGGGATATGCTCGTTTTGGTTGAACTTCAGTTTCGACCAGGAGGCTAAAATTCGATTTGGATTGTTGAAGGCGATTTGGGTTTTGGTTTACGTGTTGATGGGGGATTTCCGACTTGCCGATGATCGTAATGATCATCGGAGTCGCGACGAACCACCGTGCACGTGCACGGTGGCGTGAGTGTGTCAGCGATATGGGAGGGCGCTTCGACTCGAAGGAAACTCGAGAAAATGGAGGGGATGCTTCGAAGTAGACTGGGTGCCTGCGTGTGTTTGTGGTATAGTGCTGCAGTTTTAAGTTTTAGCTTAATTTAAACTAAGAAAAAAAAAAGAGAAAGGAAACAGGGACGAGGGGAGGAGAGGAAGACGCGGGAATATTGCTGGGAACACTCGAGTTTTACTCGTGTCAATTATCATTTTACTCGGGTTGGCTTGAAATTGGGTTAAGCCCAAATTATTAAAGTTTATAATGTCAAATTTAATAAAGTTGACCATTTTTAAGTTGAGAATTTGTTTAAGTTATCGATTAAGTATAAATATAAATGCTTATAAAAACCTTAACTAATAATTAAATTTAGCATTTAATTTTTAGTAAATTAACCTTAAAACTTTTTATAATTAAAATAAATTGATTTCCAAACTGTAAAGCAGATCTTCAAATGATAATTAAAGTAAATAATTATATTAATAAATGATTAACAATTTTTAATTCAATCGATTTATAAACAATTAAGAGTTCAAAATTCATTTGTAAATTAAGAAATTGTTATGCAGATAATTTAAAAATCGACTAATCAAAGTTGACGGATGATTAAATAATAATTATGAAAACAATTAATCGAGTTAATCAAGATTTAATTTCTTTATCAAAATTTTAACCCTTGATTTTGAACATCACTACGAATAATTTTGTGGTAAATATATTTAAACCACATTGGAAAATAATTAACTATTGCTGTTCACTGTATTGATATTTCTGTTCTGATAGTGATACTGTGTGATATATATTGCCATGTACTGTATTGTGATTATGGTTTGTTCTGTATTGGTGTGAAAATCCTGTTTGCCCGTAAAACGGCACTTAAACCTCGATGCGACAGGGGATCGGATTTCAGTAGTTATCCGAAACCCACATCGAATTTATGAATTTTTTGTACAACATATCCACACGTTTGAAATTAACGCTCACTATTCGGGTTACCCATTCCGAATAGTGATACGTCGTATATGGATGGCATTTGAAGACCGGTGTTGAAGACCGGATATTTTCAAAAATGAAAGGACAACCTGTCGAATGTCTCTGCACCGAGTTGCTCCGGTATAGAGATTTATATCACTCTTTTGTGACGGGAAGTCCAGACGTGATTAGAAAATTATCCGGATTGCAAGGACTTCTTTGGAAGTGCCTTCGGTTCTGTTCGAACCCGGAACAGACTTGTATGGATACATGTCCGACATTACACTTTGAGATATAAAGCCGATTTCTTTCAAATACATTTCTGTTGGTGGCGGAGAATTTATTCTCTTAGCTTAACACCCTTCTCTGAGACGTACGAGCTCAGAGGTTATGTAGTTGAAATTTATCAGCGATATATCCCAATTTGGTAATGTGACATGCTGAGTGTTGCTGTGTGATGATCAGTGTTTGATCATTTGTGATATGATCATTTGTTTGATCATTTATCTTTGTGATCATAGGTTGATCATCTGTTGACCCAAAGCATGGCTTTATGACAAAGCGTAGCTTTGTGGACGAGACTTCGTCGAGCCTCACACCCCGGAATGGTCAAAACAGGAAAGATGCGGCAAGGTTATAGGGAGTAGCGCCCCTTAGTGTATGTTCATTTCCTTCTGGATAGAAGTGGTATCATGGTATGGAGCCCAGATACTTTACTTATGTGGATATCGCAGATATACATTTATTATCTTTGTGATTTGTTGCTCGGGGCCCCGGTTAAAGGTTGGTTACAACCGGGAGATGGCATACTCGTGTCAGTAGTTACCTATTTTTGCAGAGGTAACCCGGTCTTGTGTTGGCAGAGATCCGGTTAGGTTCTCGGGACGTCCTTCCAGAGGCGTTTCCATGTGGCAATGGGAAGTTCCTTGGCCTGACCATTTGTTGGAAATCCAATTACCAATACGAAACCCTGTACGGTTTTAGTTGTAGAACCTGCCATTTACTTATGGTGGTCACCACTGTTTAGATGGTAGCTATAGTAGGCATAGTTCGGAATGTCTATGTTGGCTAAGATTAATATTCTACGTTTGAAAGGTTTTCTACACTATGCACTAGTAATAATATCAAAGAAATTTTCTCGTATCAAGCATATTTAACTATCATAAGAAGAAATCTCCTCCAATTCTGCGTTTGCATTGTGTGTGTGGTGGGAGGTCTTATGGTAGTTCCATTTTCAAAAGCATACCGAAAATTCTTTTAGAAAATCTAGTTTATGTAAATACAACTGTTTTGTTTACTCACACCAGTCCCATGACTGATCCGGAGTTTATTGTTTTCTTTCCTAAACTCTGGTTGCCCATTATTTCCACACGGGCAGCCTAGTAGCAGGTTTTCCGTATTTTGGAGTTAGCTATATTTGGAGCTCTTATCTTGGAGATATTCTTAGGAGCTTTTTGGAGATATCAGGTGTTTAGCTTTTGGGAGTCCGTTATCACTTCTTTCATCTGGAGACTTTTGGATATATGATTACTGTTGTATTATCATGATGTTGTATTTGGAGTTGTAGTATATGTATTAAATACTCTGATGAAGTATGGATTATGTCGATGTTGTATCTGTGATGATATTTATGATATTGATTCTGTTCCGCTATTTTATATTCATCTAATTGTTGTTATAAGCTCCATCCGAACTAAAATTTGACGTTTTGAAATTGGCAGTCGAATACAAGTGAAGTATTTGATGTCTATTTTCGAACGATGAATTTTGGGTCGTGACAAATTGGTATCGGAGCTTTTGGTTGAGTAAGAACTTAAGCTACGGAGTATAACACATTAGATGGCTCATTAGAGATAGGGTGAAGTATATCCTAGAATGAGTATAACCAAGACTGTAACTCAAAAATTTGTTAGTCTATTTCTTTTACTGCTGATATTCCTTAAGATATTCGTCCGTATATCTAAATCAATTTTCTTACTAATTTCAGAAAAGTAAGAATGAGCGGACGCAGAGGAAGATCAAGGGGTCAAGTAAATGCCGCAGCACCAAATCAAGGTCCTCCAGCAGTAGTGGCAGCAATGGATATCCAGCAGCAGCCTGATCTAGCTGATTTGAATAAGAAATTCGAAAGGCTTGGTGGCAAACCATTCACTGGCAAAGAGTCAATTATTGAGGCTCAAGCTTGGGTCAGATTATGTGAGAAAATTTTTAAAGGGCTTAAGCTGCAAGACGAGCAGAAGAGACTTATAGCTTCTTGGCAACTCCAAGAGGAAGCTTCAGCCTGGTGGGAAACAGTCATTGTTGATGAATCCGAGGAAGAGTTTTCTTGGGATCGTTTTAAGGAGGTGTTCGAAAAGCGTTATATGCCTTCGGCGGGAATTTCCAGAATGTATCAAGAATTTTTGGATTTAAAGCAAGGAAGCCTGACATTTGAAGAATACTTAAACAAGTTCAACGAACTATCCCGTTTTGGTCCAGAATTGTTAAGCACACCTCTTAAGAAGAATGAAAGGTTTATCCGGGGAATGAACCAGAAGTATCACGAAAGGATGACAGCTCACGTCAAGGAATCTTTTTCGGATCTTATTGATATGGGATACAGGTATGCCACATTGGATATGCAGGAGATTCCAAAGGAAGGAGGAAATTCAAATAATCAGAACTGGAAGAAAAGAAAGTTTGGGGGCAAGAAGCCACAGCAAGGCAATGATAAAAAGAGCAATCAAGGAAATTCGGCTAGCAACATAACTTGTTACAATTGCAATGAGAAGGGCCATTATTCAAACAGCTGCACAAAACCAAAGAAGCAAGTTAACAAGGAACAACCGGTGAAGAATGAGCAATATAAGCCCAGGAAATGTTACGCCTGTCAGGGAGAGGGACATGTTATCAAAAACTGCCCAATGATGAAGCAAGCACAGGTGGCAAATGTTTACGCGATAAAGAAAGATCCTTCCACTTCGAAAGCTGATAAAGGAAAAGGTGTTCTGGAAGGTAACCTTACTATTAATGGTAGAACTGTTAGAGTTTTATTTGACTCGGGAGCTTCACATAGTTTTATCTCCCAACAAACCGTAAAAGAATTAGGACTTAAAGCAAGATTTTCTGTCGATCCTATTTGCGTGAAAAATCCGGTTGGAGGTCCCGCAAATCTTTGTTTATATTGCAAGAAAGTTCCTATTTCATATGATAGTTATCGATTTCCTATCAACCTTTATATCCTCGAATTTAATGAATTTGAAATCATACTCGGAATGAATTGGTTATCGAAATACGAAGCTATATTGGAGTGTAATGATCGGACCGCTTTGGTCAAAACGGACTTTGGAAATTTTATTGAAATCTCTTGTGAGAATCCGAGTCCAAGAAGAGATGGATTGATGTATACTTTGGGATATCCTGAACCCACTTTGCTGTCTATACCTGTTGTTCAGGAATTTTCCGACGTATTTGAAGAAGTAAATTCCTTACCTCCGCACAGAGAAATAGCATTCCGAATTGACTTAATACCCAATGCTCGTCCTGTTGTTCACGCAAGTCGCAGGATGGCACCTAAGGAGAAAATTGAATTAGTCAATCAAACTCGAGATTTGCTGAAGAAAGGATTGATTCGCCCTAGTGTTTCCGAATGGGGTTCAGCCGTCGTATTTGTAGCTAAATCAGACGGATCTTTGAGATTGTGTGTAGATTATCGTGATCTCAATAAACAAACTCTCAAGAACAAATTCCCTTTACCTAGAATTGACGATCTATTTGATCAACTTCATGGCGCTCGATTCTTTTCTAAGATGGATCTAGCTCAGGGATTCCATCAACTGCGAATAGCTGAGGATTGTGTTCATTTTACTGCTTTTAGAGGTCCAGATATGTTCTACGAGTGGTTAGTTATGCCTTTCGGACTGACCAACGCTCCTGCGTACTTCGTGGATTTAATGACCCGAGTATTTCGAGAAGTGTTGAACAAATTTGTCCTTGTATTTATTGATGATATCTTAATTTTCTCCAAAACTGAAGAGGAGCATTCTGAACATCTCAGAATCGTTTTGGAAATATTGAAGACGAATGTCTTATTCGCTAAATTTTCTAAGTGTCACTTTTGGGTCAAAGAGGTCAAATTTCTCGGTCATATTATTAATGAAGAAGGAATTTCTGTTGATCCAAGCAAGATTTCTACAATCCTGGACTGGAAGCAACCCACTACTCCTAGAGAAGTTCGAAGTTTTCTCGGTTTAGCGGGATATTATAGAAAGTTTGTACAGGATTTTTCTAAGTTGGCTAGCCCATTGACTAAGCTGACAATGAAGAATGCTAAATTTGATTGGACTTCAAGATGTGATGAAGTTTTCCAGGAATTGAAAAAGAGATTGACTACTGCTCCTGTTCTCGTTATTATTAATGGGAACCAAGGCTTATCTGTCTATACTGATGCGTGTGGTGATGGGGTAGGTGCAGTATTAATGCAGAATGGAAAGGTAGTTGCCTACGCGAGTAGACAATTACGTCCGCACGAGAAAAACTACCCAACACATGATTTGGAGCTTTTGGCTGTTGTTTTTGCTTTAAAAATCTGGCGACACTATCTTCTGGGTAAGAATCTTTTCAGCTTCTTAACAATTTACGAAATTAACTAAATAAATATACTTAATAAACTCTTCTTGTTTTAGGTGAAAAATTTGAATTATTCACCGACCATAAATCCTTGAAATATCTTTTCACCCAGAAGGATCTGAATTTGCGACAACAACGTTGGTTGGAATTTCTGGCATCCTATGACTTGGATATTCTATACACTCCGGGAAAAGCCAATGTAGTTGCTGATGCCTTAAGTAGAAAGCACGCTATTCTTGCTCATCTAATTATCACTCCTACTCTTCTTAAGAAGATCGCGAGCAAGCAATACGAGGATGAGTTTCTTCGGGGAATTTATAAAAGAATTTGCCAAGGAGAAGATACAAGTTTTGGGATGGATGATAGAGGAGTTATAAGATTGAAAGGCAGGATTTTTGTTCCAGATTTCCCTGATCTGAAGCGTGAAGTTTTAGATGAATGTCACAAATCCAAATTCAGTATCCATCCAGGAATAAATAAAATGTATCGAGATATTAAAAGAACATTCTGGTGGAAGACGATGAAGAGAGACATATCGATATATGTGAGTCGCTGTGCTACTTGTCAGCAAATCAAAAGCGATCAAAGGAAAGTGGCCGGTTTACTTCAACCTTTGGAAGTACCGAAATGGAAGTGGGATCAGGTATCGATGGATTTCATCGACGGATTGCCACGAACCAAGAAAGGAAATGAAGCGATTTGGGTTATAGTGGATCGTTTAACCAAAACTGCTCACTTTATTCCAGTAAAATCCACTCGAACTGCAGAAAGCTTAGCAGGTATATACGTAAAAGAAATTGTTCGCCTCCATGGTATTCCCAGTAGTATAGTGAGTGATCGTGACCCGATCTTCACTAGTAGATTTTGGGAGGCATTTCAGGATGCTTTGGGAACGAAATTAAATTTCAGTACTGCTTATCACCCG
This sequence comes from Allium fistulosum, assembly GCA_030737815.1. Taxonomy (NCBI): domain Eukaryota; kingdom Viridiplantae; phylum Streptophyta; class Magnoliopsida; order Asparagales; family Amaryllidaceae; genus Allium; species Allium fistulosum. The sequence goes on from CM060903.1 coordinate 1,463,565,460, forward strand.
CAAACAGATGGACAGACTGAAAGGGTCAACCGAATTCTAGAAGACTTATTACGTTCTTGTGTTCATGATTTTGGTGGTTCATGGGAGGACCATTTGCATCTGGTTGAATTCTCATATAATAACAGCTATCAGGTCAGTCTGGAAATGGCTCCTTTCGAAGTTTTATATGGTCGTCCGTGTCGATCACCTATATGCTGGATAGAATCAGGTGACAGACTTGTCTTAGGACCGGATATGATCAAAGAAGCCACTGAGAAGGTTGACTTTATTCGCAAGAAGTTATTAACTGCCCAAAGCCGTCATAAGAGTTATTATGACCGCTGAAGAAGATTTTTGGAATTTCAAGTTGGAGATTCTGTATTTCTAAAAGTATCTCCGATGAGGGGTGTATTAAGATTCGGGAAAACTGGAAAGCTAGCACCGCGGTATATTGGTCCTTTTCCTATTCTGGAAAGGATTGGTCCTCTAGCATATCGAGTCCAGCTACCCAACTGGTTGTCTGGCGTGCATAATGTGTTTCACATTTCTAATCTTCGGAAGTATGTGCACGACCCAGATGATATTATTGAAGAAGCTGCTCAGCAGGATCTAGAAATCACTCCTAATTTGGCAGTAAGGAGGGAACCGATAAAAATTGTTGATCGTGAGGAGAAGCGATTGCGAAACAAAATTGTAAAGCTAGTCAAAGTTCAATGGAGTGGCAATCCAAAGGACTGTACTTGGGAGACTGAAGATAATATGAAGAAATCATATCCCAACTGCAGAATTGACATCTCGGCTTAAAATGTAAGTCATTTCCTTGTTTCTGAATTCGCGTATTCTTTGTTGCATTCTCTCTCTTTCAATTTCGAGGACGAAATTTTCTTAAGGAGGGGATATTGTAACATCCCGGAATTTTGAAATAATTTAATTCGTTAAATTGTTTGAATTTTTGGATTTAAATTTGAGGATTCCGAAAGCAATGAAGATATTGTTAAGATTTATATTATAAAAAATTATATGAGTTATAAAATAAAATATGAATAAATTTAATCTCTTTAGTTAAAACTTTTAAATAGAACTAAAACAAATTTTGTGATAAAAATTTACCTAGTTATAAAATGTTAAGGACTATAATTAAAACCACTTTTCTTTTAGCAAAGAAATTAAAACAAGTTGTAAGAGAAAAATACATACCAGGCCTATACAAATGATCACATAAATAAGAAACTAAGGCAAAACCTTTTCATTTAGCAAAACAACAAGATAACAAAAGTGTTCAAACTTAAAGAAATTTGCTGAAACAAAATAAACTAAGGGGATAAAGTAACCAAATAAAAAGTAAGTACATATATATAAGAAGGAACAAAACAGCAAATAGAAAGGAAGGAAGAAAAGATTATATACGAAATGTACTTGCAAGAAGAAAAAATTTATATGTAAACATAAGAAGAGACCAAGGCATTTAATGCCATTGCCTTTAGTACATCAAGCAAGATTTTCAGCCTCCAAATTTCAAAATCCTCTGACCAAATAAAAGAAATTTTTGTACTCCCTGTACACAACCTTCCCCATATATACATACACATTCATAAAGCTTTGGTTTATTTTCGTTCAAAACAACTCAACAAAGAAAAAGAAAAAAAAACTAAGTACACTAATATTATCAGCAAGCAAGGAGGTCAAGGTATTATCATCTCCTAAGCAAAACAAAGACAGACTTCAAACTGCAGGCTTTCAAAAGAAATAACAAGCAACTCTCTGTTTCCAGATCTACATGTGAGTAAACATGATTTGGTAAAGAATTTCAAGTTTATTTAAAACAGTTTGAACTTTAATTATAAACTACTTATTCATGTTTCAGTGTGATAATATCCCAGTAATGCTCTGTGTTCCCTGTAAACATTTATACATGAATTATAATTGTTTCAAAACTAAAGTCTATTTGCTTTAATCACTGACAAGTTTGGGTTTTTCAAATAAATCAAGTTGTTTTAATCCTCAAACAAGATTTTGTAAGGTTAATTAAACATACAGTAAGTTGTCATCACTGTAAACTTTAAATTTACTGTAAAAAGAAATTTTTATGAGAAACTCGAATACTTTAATTTGTTGAATAGATTGTATAACTTGAATAAACATAAAGAAATAAGATTTTTGAAATAAAGATAGTGATTTTTAGTTGAGTATTCACAGAGTATTTGGTTTTTGAACAAAAATAACACTTTTTCGAATTACCACTAATTTAGTTAATGATAAATGTTGAAATTTGAATTGAAGCTAGTTTGAACCTCAATAATGATGAGAAAAATAATAAATGATTTTTCGTATGGATGAAATTGCCGTTCGAACCCAAAGTAGGGTTTAAGATGGAGTTTTGCAGTGGGTCGAAAGTGAGGTGATTTCATCACCTAGGAGTGACCGAGTGACACGCGACGATGGGGGAAGGTAGCGTGGGGTGTTGACAAGACATGGCCGAAGTTACGGCGTCGCAGGTGATCTGTGCGGCGATGGCGAGGGGGATATGCTCGTTTTGGTTGAACTTCAGTTTCGACCAGGAGGCTAAAATTCGATTTGGATTGTTGAAGGCGATTTGGGTTTTGGTTTACGTGTTGATGGGGGATTTCCGACTTGCCGATGATCGTAATGATCATCGGAGTCGCGACGAACCACCGTGCACGTGCACGGTGGCGTGAGTGTGTCAGCGATATGGGAGGGCGCTTCGACTCGAAGGAAACTCGAGAAAATGGAGGGGATGCTTCGAAGTAGACTGGGTGCCTGCGTGTGTTTGTGGTATAGTGCTGCAGTTTTAAGTTTTAGCTTAATTTAAACTAAGAAAAAAAAATAGAAAGGAAACAGGGACGAGGGGAGGAGAGGAAGACGCGGGAATATTGCTGGGAACACTCGAGTTTTACTCGTGTCAATTATCATTTTACTCGGGTTGGCTTGAAATTGGGTTAAGCCCAAATTATTAAAGTTTATAATGTCAAATTTAATAAAGTTGACCATTTTTAAGTTGAGAATTTGTTTAAGTTATCGACTAAGTATAAATATAAATGCTTATAAAAACCTTAACTAATAATTAAATTTAGCATTTAATTTTTAGTAAATTAACCTTAAAACTTTTTATAATTAAAATAAATTGATTTCCAAACTATAAAGCAGATCTTCAAATGATAATTAAAGTAAATAATTATATTAATAAATGATTAACAATTTTTAATTCAATCGATTTATAAACAATTAAGAGTTCAAAATTCATTTGTAAATTAAGAAATTGTTATGCAGATAATTTAAAAATCGACTAATCAAAGTTGACGGATGATTAAATAATAATTATGAAAACAATTAATCGAGTTAATCAAGATTTAATTTCTTTATCAAAATTTTAACCCTTGATTTTGAACATCACTACGAATAATTTTGTGGTAAATATATTTAAACCACATTGGAAAATAATTAACTATTGCTGTTCACTGTATTGATATTTCTGTTCTGATAGTGATACTGTGTGATATATATTGCCATGTACTGTATTGTGATTATGGTTTGTTCTGTATTGGTGTGAAAATCCTGTTTGCCCGTAAAACGGCACTTAAACCTCGATGCGACAGGGGATCGGATTTCAGTAGTTATCCGAAACCCACATCGAATTTATGAATTTTTTGTACAACATATCCACACGTTTGAAATTAACGCTCACTATTCGGGTTACCCATTCCGAATAGTGATACGTCGTATATGGATGGCATTTGAAGACCGGTGTTGAAGACCGGATATTTTCAAAAATGAAAGGACAACCTGTCGAATGTCTCTGCACCGAGTTGCTCCGGTATAGAGATTTATATCACTCTTTTGTGACGGGAAGTCCGGACGTGATTAGAAAATTATCCGGATTGCAAGGACTTCTTTGGAAGTGCCTTCGGTTCTGTTCGAACCCGGAACAGACTTGTATGGATACATGTCCGACATTACACTTTGAGATATAAAGCCGATTTCTTTCAAATACATTTCTGTTGGTGGCGGAGAATTTATTCTCTTAGCTTAACACCCTTCTCTGAGACGTACGAGCTCAGAGGTTATGTAGTTGAAATTTATCAGCGATATATCCCAATTTGGTAATGTGACATGCTGAGTGTTGCTGTGTGATGATCAGTGTTTGATCATTTGTGATATGATCATTTGTTTGATCATTTATCTTTGTGATCATAGGTTGATCATCTGTTGACCCAAAGCATGGCTTTATGACAAAGCGTAGCTTTGTGGACGAGACTTCGTCGAGCCTCACACCCCGGAATGGTCAAAACAGGAAAGATGCGACAAGGTTATAGGGAGTAGCGCCCCTTAGTGTATGTTCATTTCCTTCTGGATAGAAGTGGTATCATGGTATGGAGCCCAGATACTTTACTTATGTGGATATCGCAGATATACATTTATTATCTTTGTGATTTGTTGCTCGGGGCCCCGGTTAAAGGTTGGTTACAACCGGGAGATGGCATACTCGTGTCAGTAGTTACCTATTTTTGCAGAGGTAACCCGGCCTTGTGTTGGCAGAGATCCGGTTAGGTTCTCGGGACGTCCTTCCAGAGGCGTTTCCATGTGGCAATGGGAAGTTCCTTGGCCTGACCATTTGTTGGAAATCCAATTACCAATACGAAACCCTGTACGGTTTTAGTTGTAGAACCTGCCATTTACTTATGGTGGTCACCACTGTTTAGATGGTAGCTATAGTAGGCATAGTTCGGAATGTCTATGTTGGCTAAGATTAATATTCTACGTTTGAAAGGTTTTCTACACTATGCACTAGTAATAATATCAAAGAAATTTTCTCGTATCAAGCATATTTAACTATCATAAGAAGAAATCTCCTCCAATTCTGCGTTTGCATTGTGTGTGTGGTGGGAGGTCTTATGGTAGTTCCATTTTCAAAAGCATACCGAAAATTCTTTTAGAAAATCTAGTTTATGTAAATACAACTGTTTTGTTTACTCACACCAGTCCCATGACTGATCCGGAGTTTATTGTTTTCTTTCCTAAACTCTGGTTGCCCATTATTTCCACACGGGCAGCCTAGTAGCAGGTTTTCCGTATTTTGGAGTTAGCTATATTTGGAGCTCTTATCTTGGAGATATTCTTAGGAGCTTTTTGGAGATATCAGGTGTTTAGCTTTTGGGAGTCCGTTATCACTTCTTTCATCTGGAGACTTTTGGATATATGATTACTGTTGTATTATCATGATGTTGTATTTGGAGTTGTAGTATATGTATTAAATACTCTGATGAAGTATGGATTATGTCGATGTTGTATCTGTGATGATATTTATGATATTGATTCTGTTCCGCTGTTTTATATTCATCTAATTGTTGTTATAAGCTCCATCCGAACTAAAATTTGACGTTTTGAAATTGGCAGTCGAATACAAGTGAAGTATTTGATGTCTATTTTCGAACGATGAATTTTGGGTCGTGACAGAATCCGTGATTGTATAACTGTTATTTGATAGTTAAATAAATGGCTATCAAATCTGAACCCAAAATATAACTTTGGGAATGTCTAGAAGAAACACGGGGATTATATGGTACAGTTACCGTTCAAGGTGCTATACTATACGTGTAAACTCGTTTCGTTCTTCTAGGACGTTGATAAGGAAATCCGTCCACTAACAATTAGGAGGTGATCTTTGATCTTATTTTCGTCTGTTTATTTCCTAAAGAACCGGGGTTGAGTTTACCGGAAATATCGAACGTTGTTTCAAAGAGACCGAGATTGGATAAGTTATCCAAAAACCACTTCAATTCAACGAGTACATTTTCGAAAGGAAAACAAGAGCATGGAGTCGAAGATGGAGCGGTGAAGTGCAAGGGCTAATCACTACTAATCCTGAGGATTTTTCCAAAATGGATGCAGTAGGAATTGTGCCTTCGGTTCCGTTCGGACACAGAACGGACTTGTATGGATGAATGCTATCAGTACATTGTCATTGGAGGACAATGAACATTCTAAGTGAATATTCCTTTAAAGAGGTAATCGTAGCCTCTAGCCTCATCAATCGGGAATGACTGAAAAGTAGGGGGATGCAGTAAGGCTAAGTGGGTCGCACCCAATTAGGGTATGTTTATCACCTTTCTAGATACCCTTGGATATTATTACTACAATACATGGAAGGAGCTCGGAAAAGGCTGGGAAAACCCGGGGTGATAGCATATTCGGTCTATCCAGGTTAGGGGTAGTCCGATCTTGTGTTGTAGGTGATTCCGGCGTGGTCCTCGGTACACTGTTTCTATACGTGTACTGTGACAGGTGGTACCCTTGTGCCTAGTCATTCGTATGGAATCCATTCTCTAGTATGTACCCTTTACGGTTTTGGTTGTAGAGCCTAGTATGCTGGAATTTAATTAATGTAACAATTTCAGCTATTTGAATAAGTATTTGTACTTAGACACTATTATAATATCAGAGGATTTGATATGAACTGTTTTAGTTATCGTAAGGTAAAATCCCGTCGTGTTTATGTGTGGCATGGTCTTACGAGATACCTTTGATTTTCAATGGATTTTGAAAACTTTAATAATTCAAATTGAGTGTGTTTTCTCACGCTGGTTTTCCAGACTGACTCGGGTGTTATTTTAGTATAATGCTCGGGTCAGACCGAGTATTCAGGTTCAGGTTAGGATGATATGGAGCTCAAGAGATGAGCTGGAGACCGAGACGTATTCTCGTACTTGTTTATTCCGCTGTAGTGTTTTGTTGAAATTACCAGTAATTGTGAGGGCAGGTTGTTATAGTTGTCCAGGCTGGTAACTATTGATTTATGTACTCTGATGTGAGATATATATATATATATATATATTACAGTTTTGATTTGTGTAAAGAACTATTTATACTATATATTATTCAGTCCGCTGTGAGATTCTGTTTTTGTTTAGTTCTTCTTCCTTCTACCTACTTTCTTTCCCCTCAACAATCTGTTTTTTCGGGCACTCGATCATTCGGCATGTTATACAATGAGCGTATTTATGTCGATTTTCGAGGGTCGAAAAGGCGGGTCGTCACAGATTTTATGATTAAATCTTTTTTTTCTTTCTCCACTCTTAGCAATTATCAAAAAAATTTATATTTTTTTCTTGGCTTGATCAAAGTGGTACAAAACTTTGAATCAAGTAACGTCGTTAGAAAGCTTTGTTAAATCCTGACGGGAATATTTCGATAGTCTTTTTATGCTCGATAAGGCTGGGCTATTTTCTGAAAGAATCTATAACAGATCCTCAAAATCAGAAGTACGACAATGGTATCCACACTATATTCCAACAACCCCTAGCAAAACAACCAATATAGAAAAGAAGCAACTTGATATTACAGATGTTGATGGAACCAAACTTCAAATAAGTTTGAAAAATTAAGTTGGAATTTTTTGTTAAATGCACGCTTATATATCTGAGGTATGTAACAAACAATCTGTTTTATTAAGAAAACTTTATCATCTTTCCTTTTACATAAAGAAAAATTATTTTTCAACTATCATATAGATCAAATCTTTTATCTCTTTATATATAAACAATTTTTTGAAAGGAATTCCAATTTTTTTTCGCAAAGAAGAATTCATTTAATTTCTTTTAAAATAGTTTTTATTGTTTTTTCATGGAGATAAAACCTTCTTTCTTTATTAGTAAAAATAGATTATCATCTTTTTTGAGAAAAAATAATTTTTAAAAGGATAATTAAATTTGTCTTCTTGTAAAATAAATAAATACACAGTAATCAGGTTTAAAAAAAATCAGTAGTCATCTAAGTAGTAGAGGCTGCATTCAGATGAATTAAATAGTATTTTTTTGCCACATATATGCAATGTTAGCATTCATTTGTCTTTTTTAATTATAACATTTTAAACAAGAAGGTTAATAAACTTAACTTTTAACCAAAAAGATAATAGATAGGAAATTAAAAGAATTTATCTTTTTAACTATTGTTTTCAATTTTTTTTCTTTGTCAGAGCATGTGCATTCACTGTTTTATTGCATTCTTCTTTACCAAAGCATGCGATGCTTAATGAAATGGTTAATCATTTTATTAACAATATGTAAGAAAAAAACTGAAAAAGATTAAGAAAAAAATCTTTGTAAATATTTTACGTTGAAATAAATTGTTATAGAAAATAACAAATCTTAATTTTTGACATGATAAATTCAATTTTCCTTTTAGAAAGAATAATAAAGATTAAAATTATAACTTCTGTATTCATAAACCAAATTAATTTCAAAAGAAAGATAAATAATTTTATCTATTTATAATTAATTTTACATAAAATGATAATTCTTTTATCTTTTGTATACAAAGTAATAATGATTTATCTTTATACATGTAACGATAAAAGATAAAAAACGATCACCATTATAATGTTGTATAGATTAAAAATAGTAAAAGATATAAATAGTAAATACCATATTACAAAATGACTACTTATTTTATTAATTAAATATCAGTATTAATTAAAAAAGATTAGAATTTGTAGCATTTGTATTGAACTTTATTTATATCGATATAATCCCTATCATAATTGTATGAAATGATAAATTTATTTATTTTTTATATAGAATGATAAATAACAAAATAATAACTTCTATCTTATCTTTCTATACATATTAATTATGATTATAATATATATATATATATATATCTTATACTATAAAGCAAAACCTGGGTCAAAGTGGTCAAAGTGAAGCCTTTTACCACTCCCTATATTGCCCATCATTAAGAATACAAAGAAATCAGTACCGAAGGGCAATTCAGTCTTTTTACAACCGCCTCCCACGTTTCCCACCTTCACTGTCCGCACGTATGTTTACCTACCTCTTCCGTTTATCTTCTCCTTTTCGTCCTCTTTTCCCCTACCCTTCCAATTTCACATCTCCTTTACAAAAATGGCAACTCTCTTTCAACAGCCGATAGTACTCCCCGCCCTCCCAGTCGTGGTCGTCCATCAACGGACCACTCCGTCCATACCCAGCACGGACGTCGACCTACATAAAATACCCTTTCAACATTTCACTTCTACCACCCTTCTCAAAATCAGAAAAATGGATTACAGAGAACCCTAAATCCGTTTCTTCTCCATCCCACTTTCGCCAAAAACTAAGTACAATTCGCAAACCCTAAACCTAGAATTCATTGCCATTCCTAGATCCAGACCCTCACAACCCGGTTCTGTTCATCATCTTCATTTGATTCATAAAAACAAAACAACCTTCCCCAAATTCGAATTCTCTTACCTGCAAATCAAAAGTGGTAGCATCATCAGACATATAGCATCTACAATAGGCGACTAGAAGAACTACAAGTGGTAGCTCATGCATATTATCACCTTTTGTTTTTTCTGCAAGGTATGATTCTTTATACTATATATATTTTGACTGAGAAGTTTACATGTTTTGATTATCGTCACTTTCGACACGTCGCTCCCTGTTCGTTGTTCTGATTGATCTAATTCATAAATGTTGAACATAGTTTCCCTACTCTATTATGAGTCATTAAATAAACTATGTTATAAATCAGTACAACTTTGGACATCCTTAATATTTATTTTTTCTTCTATTCGGTTTGGTTTGTGAAGTTGATTTTCCACCTGCTTTGTGACTCATGAGACAAAATTTGTTACAAACAAACATACTGAGCGTTCTTAATAACATAATTTTACTGTTCTATACTGATTATACGAATATTTTTAGTACACTCTTCAATTTTTTCCCACTATAGTCTTCAACGCAATTCATTTACATCCACTATAGTTTTCATTTCTTCGAAAAATTTGCCTATGTTTTCAATTGATGTCTCAACAGTATTTCACCGATTTGTGACTTTTTGGATTTGATTAATGCTCAAACCATCTATTAAACTTCCCACTGTTGTGTTATTTATGGGTTTGATTTGGCTTTAGTATACTAATGAACACAATTTTTAGATAAAGTTCATGTATGTGTTCATTATTTAATCATGTTTTGATAAGCCTATAACAGTGCAATTAGATTCCCTATTGGCTTCGATTTAGTTACTGAGAAATACAAATTTTCACCATTCACTGGGTGGAGAACACTAATTAATGATTCCGATGGTTTTGTTCACGATGTTTTAACTTGAGCATAATTAAAATTTGTGCAATTTGGTAGCATCTAAATTTATACATGTATGATTGGTGGTGAGTCACTTATTACTATTTAATTTGGTAATATTTAAATTGATTTATACATAATCTAATATCAATTTATACGCTTAGAATCCATTTTTCTTCTTCCCTGTTAACTACTATGATAAGTAACGATTTAACTTGAGCACTAATTAAAATATTTACTAAATGACATTGATTTAGTTTTATATGGCCACTACTCAATGACATAAATTTGGTTATAATTTTTATGAACATTATCTATGGAATTGATAGGTTTTATTATAGACCGAAGCTTTGATGGACACATGTACTCTACCTGCACTTTGCATTTGTTGCTAATACAATGTTGTTTCTGAATTTTCTATAATATGAAATAAATTTGTAGGTGAGAAGTTGGTATCCAAATGGTTGAGAATTTAAAGATGTAGCAGTTTAGTAATTAGGGGATTGGAGATACACATTAATTACCAAGACTGTTTGAAGTGGCAGAAACCAATGAAGTGTAGTTATGTATGCTAGGCATGCAAGTAAATGCAATTATACACGCACTTCATGTTTCGCTCAAGCATCAGACTATAAATTTTACTACAACTCGCCTCTGCTATGCAGGTTATTTTCTTTCTACTTCGACTTGGATATCACACAGTAGAAGAATCACTTTCATCCGTCATTCAGTTGGGGTAAATGGAGGATCTGATTAGGTAATTGTTTTTCATGTGGTAGCTGTAATTATGTCATTTGTGCATTTGTTTACATCTATGATGGGAAACTTCTGGCTGTAATTTTGTTTTTACTTTACACATTAATTTTTGTTAACTTATTAGATATTACGGGTTCTTGAGAATGACCATGACCACCATACGTTCATAGGTAAAAATGGTGCGGCCCCACTGCTAAGCTACCAAACATATTTTTCAATTTGCACTCAAGTCTTGCCATGAAATATTTAGTCACTGAAAGTTTGTTCGGTTTCTGCATTTACCACTATTTTGACCATGTAAGTAAATAATACATTTGCCCATCAAATTTTGAGTATGCTGAAAAACCTTAATTTTTGGATGCATTGAGATCTATAATAAAAAAAATATGTGCATATATTATCTTGAATAAGTTTACTTCTGTTTCTAAATGGGTATGTACGTGTTCCAAATTAAATAGTGATTGACATGTGTATACGTACTCAGCTAATATGTTATATATATTTGTGTACGCTAAATATATATATTTTTTACTTTTATTTTGTTATATAAAAGAACAACTTTTGTCTGTAGCTTCCTTTTATTACAATTTATCTATCTCTAACTTCCTTTTCCTGTAGAACATGAATTTTCCAGTTATTCATGGATTAATGTAGCTATAAGCTTTAAAGATTGTTTTTTTATTTTTCATTGCATTATACTAATGGCTCTTTCAGGTCATATTTTATTTGAGCGAGCATTACACCCTACTATTTTAAAAAGTAGACACCGAATAACTATTTTGATATGAAGCATAACAGTAAGCGATTTGAACAGATAAAATATTATTTGTGTAGTCAAACCATTATATATTAATCATAATTAAATATCAATTGCTACAGGTATAACTGCAACATCTGTTTCAAAGAAACTATTTTTGGACTAGAATTTGATTTATGACTCGGTTTTAGCATATATTCAATACTGTTAGGTGTTAACTATTTTTTCGATTGCTTTGTAGATGGTCTAAAATAGCTTCACAATTTCCTGGAAGAACAGATAATGAAATCAAGAACTGTTGGAACGGTCGACCCAAAAAGAAGTTAAATCTTCTTGGAGTAGACCTAAAATCCTGAATTAAGGATGATACTGATAATACAGAAAACAAAGATCAAATTGTTGATCTTCTATTGCAAATTAAAGAACATGTTAATGTGATATAAACATTGTCAAGTGCAGATGATCACAACATTACAGAGAGCATTAAAGAAGGTATGAAAAAAATCACAGTCTAAGACTTCTTTCTCATTAGATGGTGAATCTAGCGTTGAAATATCAGATATACTTTGGAGCGACAATATTTTTGATTCATACGAGGCAATAGATTGCCTTGATGATGTTTTATCCTTTGTTAATTTTTCGTAAAATTCAATTATTTGAGTACTTTGATGTAGTTTTTGTCATATAGAGTTTTGATTTTACTTGGTCAAAAGGATTGTCAGTGTGAATTAATAAAACAATGCAAATGATTTTGAAAATCATAAGCTGAATAAAGATTTTTCATATGCACCGAATATTCTGTAATATTGACATGGCACATGTGCAATTTTGGATTAATTGATCATGATTGATTTCCATAGATATTTAGTTGATTATTATTTTTTACATCTTTGCAATAGAACCATAAGTACAAAAGTGATTTTTGATGAGTAAATGGTAAACATTGCATTTGTTCATATTGCAAATCATTTCTTTTTTACTATTTTTTTCAGGAAACCAACTTTGTTAGCTTAATTTCTAGATTATTCTGATGCTTTGGTTCAAAGAATGAAAAGCTTCCACCCACAGATTCATGGTCAAGATATATATGAAGAAGTCTGGAAAAGAGGAGAATGAAATGGTGACTATAAAGGGTAAACCATAATTGACAGAATCAGGTAAACTCACCTTTACTAGCTTTCACATTAGCTTCTCTCTGTTTCTCTTTTGTCTACAAGTCGAGTATCTTTATTCCTGTATATTAAAGAAGCTTGATAGCTCAAATATCCCGTTGACAGATAGTAATCACAAGAGTCAATAAAATAATAATTTAACTGTGTTTGTTGGCCTTCGGTAATCAAAAATCTTAAACAACAACTAACTTTACACAAGGAAAATATTTGATTCCTATTTACCAAAATAGCATAAACAAATATAATTAAAACCAAGCATTGGAGGTAAAATTCACAATGAAAATAACTAAAATACTAAACAATATAAGTAGATAGATGAAAACATAAGTAGTATATAATCAAAGAGTTGTTGTTATAAAATTTCAACCCATATGTTAATAACAAAAAAAATCAGCGAAATAATTGAAATTATAAAACGAAAAAAAATATTGATGGTTATCCATGAAAAGAATTTTTTTGATGAGCCCTATCGGGCATTAAAAGTTCATCTGTTATATTGCACTATAGCTTCTTGGTTGCACCAAAATAACATCCAACTCGAACCATATTTTAAACTTTTGTTAAATCAGTTTAACATCACATTTTTTGATTGTTCTACTATTTCCATGTCTCTTCATTGGTTTATAATCTGTTCATGTTACCTCTTTCAAAATATAATATTCAAAATAATACATGCCTATTCGAGGAAAGAGCTAAAATAATATCAAGTTTGTCTGTTTAATGGTTTCATGTTACCCTTCTTTCCTAGACATGACTTGATATTTGAACTATATCTATGGCTATATGAGTTAGAATGAACAGTTAGCAAATTTTTATTCCTGTAATCTATTTTAGCTTTCAGGCTTTGCTGGTTATAATTTTGATAGTTTGAGTTAATACAGTCACATTTATATCTGGTAAACATTCACTATTCCTACAGACGTGATCCATTCACTATTTCTGCACATATAAATGCAGTGAAACCAATATCCCTGTTTGTTCAGGTAAACATAAACCACCATAATCAATTTGTTTTTCCTGTCTTATTCTTCTTTGGCACAAATCGTTCATCCTTCAAGTAACAATTCTCCTATTTAAAAGAGATTATGGACTAAGCTACTATTTTTTTGATGGATTTCGTTAACTGTTGTTGTGAATCTAGGTAGTTTTAATGGGACCTAAATTATTCTATATTAGAATTGAATCCACACATTTTGATCAATTTTTTCTATTCTGGGGTACATTTAAAAGAACTATGTGGTTTATCAATTGGATATCTAAAAAGGTTTTAGGTTTCATTGTTCCTTTTGTGATAATATAAAATTGAAGTTCTATGCGTGCTTGAAAATTGAGAATGGGCATTATACTAACTATATGAATGTTTTACTTGCGATTTTAGGTTCGGTATAGTCTATGGTTTATTTGCAGTGAGGTTGTCGTTCCTTGGTTCGTAATGGTGAAGTTAGCACAGCAAGTTGTAAATTTCTTGATATGTCAGTCATGGAAACAACAATTTCATTTTATCTCTTTATTTATTAATGAAAAATGTGTACATATAAAAAATGTTGTTTCTGGGATATTATATAAAAATGGAATTGTTGAAACATGGATACAAATAGCCTTACAATGGATAATGCAAACATTCATTCTACAACGACAAATGTCAAAATTTCAAGTTATGCGTGTTTGTATACATACGTGAGTTGATGTGATTGGGTTGCAATCACTGATGAAACTTTTGGAGATTCACAAATGATAAATAGAGTCTCATCTTTTCAATTTGAATTGAGATGAGATTTGTATATCCATTACATTTGATGTGCTACAGTCTGAATAAAAAGCTAATTTGTCCACTGTTTTACTTTTGTTGTCATCTATATGAATGTGTACTACAACAATATTGAAATAGATATGCAAAATCTTTACGGAGTTGTGGCAAGTAGATCGAGTTTTCTACACTTTTTTTACCTTATTTACTGCACTTAAGTTTTGACACCGATCATCTAAGTTTAAAATTCAATCGATATATTATTTAACCATATGTTTTCCTAATCAAGGTAAGGATTTCAGTAAACTTTTTATGCTATCTCTACAATAATCAGACAAACAAAATTAACCTTGCACTAGGTCAAAATCTAAAAGCTAATATGCCTTAATTAATTTCTTATTAAGTAAACTTGAAAATATCATGGAGTATTCATAGGTTGATATAACTCAAAGGTGCTTCATCATTATCGGGTTTACCTATCGTCTTTCTTACAACACCTTATTTATGTTTAGTTGTCATATCTTCTTCCTCCTTTTTCCCATAATTAACGAAAACATTACTGTAATCTCTCACAATATCATAATTATAACAAAGACAAAATACGCTCACTTCCTTCTTTGCACACGTCCAATGGACGTGCCACCATACTCGTATATATATAAACAAATTCTTCTATGTTGATAAAAAGGTTAAGTTCAACGCAAAATGAATAATTTATCGCCTATACATAGTATAGTATATTATCTCAAAAAAATATAGTATAGTATAAAATTATGATTATTTTATCTTTTTTATATAAAATGATAAACATTTTATTTATTATTTCATATAATAATAAAAGATAAAAGTGATCACCACTATCGTTTCTCTAAGTTTTAATTTACATTTAAAAATATGAAAGATAAATCGCAAAATATAAATGATAAAAGATAAATAACTTAACGATTACTTACCTTTAAATTTAAAAGGATAAATGATAAAATATAAAAGATAAATTATTTAATAGATGTGATATATTTATATTTAAAATGATAAAATATAGTAGATACACTGTAAAAGATAAAATATAAAAGATAAATAACTTGAGAATTGCTCATCTTTAAATATAAAAATAGCATCCTTCATTAGGCTATAATTCACATGCTAACGACCCTATCTCCACCCGGTCTCCATCGATGAATAAACAAAAAGACAAAAATTCACTCCATAACCAACCTAGCATTCATCAATTAGTAAAGAATTTCATGTTAACCCTTAAAACTTATGAAGCAGAATATAAACAAAATCAAAGCACTAATGTAGATGATTAATTTGAAATGAAAAATAACATTTTTGTTTGCGAACTGGCCTCTTAAATTGCAATTAGCTAGTGCCTTTTCATTTAACCCTTTTTCTTCCTGTTATATAAATCAATCAAAGTTAAGTAGAAGAAGTTCCCATATTACTTTTTCAATTCATCGGCTAATATTTCCTACATTAAAGCTATTGGATTTTATGATACAATATTTCTAAATCAAAATAAATTTTGAACATATTATGAGTCAAGGTGTAATTGAGACTCAAATATATTGCCCTATTTATAGATTTTATAGATTTGGAGAGTGTTGTGATTTGTGATACAGAATCACATTTACAAGAAATAAAAAGGAAACAAATTATTGGACTTTCTCAAAATACTATTGCATATATGGATATGTATATCCTAATAAAAGAGAAGAACTTACTCTTTTAAATCGGATGCAACAATTTATTTGTTGTCATATAAATGAGGATTTGGGCATCAAGTAATCTCTTATTACACTACTAGACAGAGAGCTGATTTCTAACGATAAGTAGCGACGCTATAGCTATGGGGCAAAGCACGATTTTGCTAAAGTTTTGGGTGTCAAAAAGGCATTGGTAACTATCTTCGTTTTTGTGACACCATACTAGAACTTTTAAGCCTGTTTTGGCATCACAATGTGTAGGAAATTGCCTACGCCCTTGGTACGCCTTTAAATTGATGATGCCACCCGCCATATTCCCACTAATACATTATCTCATCAGTCCACAACTCAAACACCAACAAACTCCCATCTGTCAATCTGAATCTAATCCCACGTTCCAAAAACCTACGTCTCATCAATCTTCGCCATGTTTCACAGCCCATTTTTCATAAGAGCATTCCTAACCGATAGTGTTGGAAAACATCAATTCATGCTCATTCAACCTCCACCCACCTCCAATAGAAAAAAAACAAAGCACCCAATGATGGGTTTGTTTTTGGGCTAAGAAACGAGTTGTGGATTGCAATCGACATGAACATAGCCGGCTTTTATAAAGCTGGCTATGTTAACCGGTAATAGCCGGCTATAAATAGCCTGGTTATTGCTATAGAAGGGAGCACAACTCTCTTCTGCTTGCTCCTACTCTCTATTCTTCAGCTTAGCCGAAAGTAAAAAAATAAAAAAAAAGAGGAAAAAATAGAAAAAAAATCCAAAATAATTATGAGAAGAACGTGGAGGAGTATTCGAGTAAGCGGCAGTCGCAACGATGGAAACATTCCCTCGACCGAAGAAAATACCCCTGCCGAAGAACACATAGACATCCTAGCGACCGGTAGAGGAGGTCGGCGAAGTACCGAAGTTAGGCGAAGACTTTTGGCGAGAAATACAAGAGATGCGATTCTGGATCCCCACATCGATCAAAATTTGGTACCCGACAAGGATTTGATTAATTTTCATATATTTTCCAACAACGAAGTACACGTCAGCACGTACGTCGAAGATTCTGCAAGATATCTACTTTAAAATTTTACTTCTAGTTAAAATTGTAGAATATAAATAGAATATGCGACCAATTTAAAATTAGAATTGTCATGAGCGCATCCGTGGCTATTGGTCCAATGCAATCCGTCTTTATAGATCTATTCAAGCAATTGATTCCAATGACATTATTCATGCTTTTCTTCGGGACATAGAATTTGGAAATTTCTTAAGTACATACTTACTTAATTACTCCTCATTTATTTAGTTCTTTTTAGTATTTCAATAACTATAAATTGCTTTAATAGGTATTGAAATCTTTTAAATTCGGATGTTCGGTTATGCGGTGCTTTAGCCACATATTGGTGGAAGACTACTCATACATTTCACTTTAGTTTTGAAGAGTTCAGTGTGACCTCTTTAGACTTTACCATGCTTATCGGTATAGGCATTGGACCTCCACATATTGACTTACAAGTCGAACTGTCATCCAGACTACAGATTAGATGTCGTTACATTAGACAAGCAATCTTTGAATTGATACATAATTATAGGGTAAAAAACAATTGCTCGACCGTTTATTCCACATGAGAGAGTATTATTTGGCATCCTTATGATAGTTCTCCTTATGTGACCCCATAGTTGTGCATGCTGGCTTCCTATCTACTAGACGTTTTCCATTGGTATCAACCCCCTTCGCAGGAGGATGTTATTGGTTTCTTGACGAGCGTAGTTGGAAACATCCCTTAGATGGTGATTTGGTTCCTAACAATCCTCACCCAGATACACCTTTTTTGTAGGTGTATGGCAGTTACGCTTTACAGTAATATGCAAATGAGTGGTGGTCGGCTAATTACTTCATCATCACTAATTTAGATAATGCATCCTTTTGGCGTCGGTTTTACACTCCATCGCATACGACTACTTTTGTTCATGTTGCATCCATTGATTTGGTAGGACCTTCAAACATCCGAGGTGGTGTCGTTCCCCCCATTTTACAGGACCTTACATAGAGCACTTAGGTATATCCTGCTCCACAGCTATCCCAGACAAGAGATTATGGTTGGACAGTCGGTATACCTACAATGTCGGGAGTTGATAGATATGTTGATATTCCTCGGCCTAAGATTTCGCAGTATCCAGATCCAACTACATTTTGATATGAGGATTTGTTTTAGATGCAGACGAGACTATGTTAGTTCATGTACGTCGAGCGTCGACAGAGCATAAATGAGTTAGGGAGTTGATTGCACGTATTAACGAGCTTACTGTTGCTGATGATTAACAATATCACCCTACACCTAGAGTAGGTGATAATGATGATGCAGTTAGTCTTTGGGATGATGGGTATCAGTTTGATAGGTCATAGATTATGCCTTTTTTGCATATTAATGTTTGTATTTACTATCAATGTTTGAGATTTACTATCAGTGTATTACAGGTATTTGAGATTTACTATCAGTGTATTATCATTGTTTGAGATTTACTATCAGTATATTATTAGTGTTTGAGATTTACTATCAACGTATTATCAGTGTTTAAGGTTTACTATTAGTGTATTATCAGTGTTTGAGATTTATTATCACTGTATTATCGGTGTATTATCAGTGTTTGAGAATTACTATCAATTTATTATTAGTGTTTGTATTTTATAACTCATGTCACTGTTTGTATTGCATACTAGTATCAGTATTGATATTTGGATTTCATATTTTATTTGAGTGTTTGTACTTCATTCTGTGAAGGAACAAACACACTTGTGTTTGTTTCCATTCCAGTTTGCGGATGCTTACCACGTGGTCATTCGGATGGCACTTGATCCATGAGACGCGGATCAAGAACTTTCTATTTAAACGAATGTTCTATATTGAAAATTCACAACATCTATAATGGCAAATGAAAGTTGGACTCCACAAGATTATTTGGTAGTAACTAAAGCGTACATAGAAACTGACCACAGACACATGGAAGAGGAGTTGGAGCAAGATTTTTGGGTTACTCTAAATGAAGTTTCTGATTGTAGATTAATTCGAAGGATTCTGGAAACTCGGAGTAATTATGTCACATTTACTAAAGCTTGTCAAAGATACAGAAGCATTATAAATGTAATGACCCAGAGTTTTAGTCATTAGAATTTGGAATATTTAATTGATTTTAAATATTAAAAAGTTAATTTTTTAAGTTAAATAACTTGAATTTCAAATATAGCAATTTATTGGATAATTAAATTGTTGAATTTAATATTTGGGAATATTTAAAATAATTGAATCTTGAATTTGAAATGAATGAAAATGATTTTGAAAGTTGATTTAAATTCTATTTTGATAGAAATGAAGATAGTAAAATTTTAAATTTGAATTAAAAGCAAATAAATTAGTTTTTATAATGATTCGTTTTAATTAACGTGTAAAAATAACCTTTCGGGGCATAGTTTTGGATTTCGACGAAACTAGTTTAATTGGATCTGTCATAGTGAATTATAGTATGCCATCGAATTTTGTGATGATCGGACGTATTTTTTGGTAGTGCGAGCTCGAAACGCGTAGAAATTAATTTCAGGAATTTATATAATGTAATTGGGTTTGAAAAGCTATCGTCTATATATGATCGAATTTGGTCTGGAGACTAGTTCCAGTGTGTTCGGAACAAGGTTATTACATATAGAACGCCAGGCGGTACGTCTCGATAGGAGTTTGAAATTTTTTGGGCATATAATATCGGGTTTTAATAATATAAAAATATATATATACTTCTCTAACCATACATTAGCCCATACCATAGCCTTACCCTCCACGTACAATCCCATACCTCCTTTCCTATACTATTGCGTCTCAACCAGAGGAAAAAATTCACGATTTTTTTTCAAAATTCAAATCCACCAATCGAACGGCCCTCATTCATCGACTCCACTCGAGGCTTTTTCAAGCTACGCCTCCAACTAACGAAATGCAGAGATCGACGTTGGAAGTAACTTCAACGGTCGGATCATGGTGATTTGTCATGGGTGGCCATAATTTTTGCCGCGATTAGGAATGGTTGAGGGTTCCTTTTTGGCGGTGGCGGTTGGTTCCAGGGTCAGCGATTGTGGGCGAAGTAAGGAGAGGGTTCCAGCGTGTGTGCTGGTGAACTCACGTGGTCAGTGGTGAACCGTGAACGGCGCGGCGATGGGTTGAAGTCGCATTCCTTTTTTGGGTTGAGCGAACAAGAGGGAGAAGGAGGGAAAGGGTATTAGGTTTAAAAGTTTTTATTAATATAAGTTAACTATAATTTAATTGTTTCCATCGTTCATTAATTCATAACTTTTCCATACGAGCCCCAAATTGAACGAAGGCAATCGCGTTAGGTTCGTATCATTGATATCTATGCTATGAAGTTGGATTGGATGAATCTAGAGCTAGTGGGAATTTGGGTTAAAATTGAACGCTTGTTTGATTTTAATTCAAACTGGAACATTTTGACGATATTGGAATCAAGGTGAGTTAAACTTACCTTTTTGGTTAACCAGAAATATATTATAGTCGATAATAATTATTTATTGCATGTGTGGATATTTTATTGTTGATTGTTATTGACTGTTTAGATGATTTACTAATTTTTGTTGTTGGTTTGGATATATTCCCGCCTCTGGAGCCAATGAGACCCTATTACGTTCCCGTGTAAGAGCAGATGGCCCTTTGCATACGATCCCGCCTCGAAGTGTTTGATTTTTATATTATTTGATTATATACTGGATGCGATGCAAGGGGACAGGTCAGAGGGATCCAATAGGATTCCTCACACTGTTGATTTACTTTTCATATATATATATATATTGTGATATATAACTTGTTGGATGCCATATTTGATGATATGGATATGATTTTGTTTATTTAGTGCTTTAGTAGTACTGGGCCTTATCTTTGGTATTTTAAAATACTATAAAAACAATGATTTGATTTAAAAAGTGATTTTGGAAATTATTTATGTTTTAATATTCTTGAATCATTTAAAGAAAAAATTTTATTTTAAAATAAAAAAGTACGATTTTTAAAGATTATAAATTAATAGTTTTAGAATATTTTAAATAGAGGTTTTTGAACTATAAAGAAAAGGTTTTTAAATTCTAAAAAATAAGTCCGTCTTTTATAATAAAAAGAATACGGTTTGAAAAGAAGATATAAATATTTTGGTATAAATATTTATTAACCGTTTTATATAAAGTGCGTGTATATATATACATATATTAAGGTTAATTTATAAATGTGGAAGTGTATAAATGTGATAGTGTATGAAAGTGACATTTTACAAATAAAGTGAAGATTTGTAAAATCTTATTTTATTATTAAAAGGATAGATTTATAAACGGTGTTTAGAAATAAGAGGAAGCCATTATCATTGGGTAGATTGGTAAAATAAATCATAATTGTGGATTTATAATAAGATGTGGAATGTTTTTTTAGAGAAAAATAGTTGATTTTATTTTGGGAATTGAAAGTGAGGATAGTTTTGGAGATGTTAAAGGAGACGTTATAAAATAGAAAGAGATTTATAAATATAGTTTTATAAATATGGAAATGATCGTGTTGAAATTAAGTATGGATTTTTATCAAGGTAATATATTTATGTTTTTAAAAGTTGTTTATTTACATAAATATTGTTTTAAAGTTGTTTATCGATATTTTAATATTTTGAAAAGTTAATTATTAAAATATTAATAGGGTTTGAAATTAATTTAAATTATTTATCAATAAAGTTTTGGAATTTAATTATTATTATTTATAATAATGTTATAGATAAATTATTACTATATTATTGAGAATGTTTTGAAATTTTTAATTATTATTTGAAGAAGTTCTGAAGTTAATTACTATTTATTTATACTGTTTATTACTATATAATAGTATTTTAAAACAAATGATTAGAATTTATTTATAAATGTATTCGAGATTTATAAATAGAGTTTTGTAAACAGATGTGAGTTTTATAAGAGTAATCTTATAATATGGTTTGGAAAACTTAAAGGAAGATTAGTTAAAGGGTAAAAGGAGTTTTATAAATAATTTTTGAAATGGGTTTATAGATTTATAAAAGGAGTTTTATAAAAGGTCTTAGGGATTTATAAAGGGTTTATAAATAATTTTAGAAATGTTAAAAAGGGAGTTTATAAATGATTTCAAAGACAAATGAATGAGATTATAAATGGGTTTAGAGGTTTATCGACGAATTTATAAATCTGTTCTAGAATTGTGTAAAAAGAGAATCTTTCTCTATTTTGTGAATATACTTATACCGTTAAGATAAGTATATGGATATTTTCCAAGCATTGAAAATATAAGGATTTGTGGATATATGTGTGTGTGTATATATTTGTATAAAGGATTTTGATTCAAGTATTTACAAAGTGAATTAAATTAATGAAAATTTAATTAAAAGGAGGTTAGTGGTTGTTTATGTGCTTAACCATTGTTGGTTTTCCTATGGAATTAAATCTCTGATTGAATGTTTGTTATTTGATAGTTAAATAACCAAATATCGAATTTGGACCCAAAACGTAACTTTGGAAATATCTAGGAGAAACACGTGAGTTATATGGCATGGTCATCTCCAATGATGTTGTACTATGCGCATTTCCTTCTTCTAGGATAAGGATAAGGAAATATGAATACTAACGGTTAGGAGTTGATCTCCGCTCTTATCTTTGACTTTTTATTTCCGAAAGAACCGGGGTTGAGTTTACCAGAAATTATCGAAAGTTGTTTCGAAGAGACCAGGATCGGGTATGTTATCTGAAAACCACTTTAATCCAACTCAAGCGTTTCGAAGTGTGGACACCTTGAAGATAATGGAATTGAAGAGGGAGCTCTCAAACATTTCAAGTGTTGGCATTCCATGTGGGAAGTGCTATATAAAGGCAAGACGTAGCCTCGAGCCTCATCAACCGGGAAATGAAAAAAATAGAGCATGTAGCAGGGCCATGTGGGTCGCTCCCAAGTAGGGTATGGTGATTCAAAATCTGGATCAGTTATTATCTCTCATTTGTATGCTTCGAGGCCCATTAATGGAGGGGTGATCATATTCGGTAGTACTAGTCAAGTGGTGGGCCAATCCTATATGGAAGGGGTACAAGATGTTCTTGTCAGGCCCAGGTGCATTTTATCTAGAGATGCACCATCGGAAGGTAGTTCCTTACCTCATCATATTATGGAATCAAATCTCCAATAGTGCCTGTATGGTTTTGATTGTAGAACCTAGTATGCTGGAATTTAATAATGTAACAATTTCGGCTATGATTAATAAGTATTTGTATTCTAGAAATTATTATAATATCAGAGGATTTTCTATAATGGTTTGGTTATCGTAAGTTAAAAACCCATCCGTGTTTATGTGAGGTGTGGTCTTTCGAGATACTTTTGATTTTCAGAGATTTTATATAACTTTAAAATCTAGTTGGGTGTGTTTTCTCACGCTGATTTTCTAGACTGACTCGGGTGTTATTTTATTATAATGCTCGGGTCAGACCCAGCATATTTACAAATTTATTTGGATGCATTGTAGCTCAAGAGACAAGTTGGAGGTCTTCAAGTCGTACTCACGTATATGTTTATTTTATGCTGCTTTGATGTTGAAACCACCAGCATTTGTGAGGATAGATTGTTATAACAGTCCAAGTTGATAATTGTGATTTGTTGTTGTACTCTGATGAATGTATGTATATAACAGTTGTTAGTCCATGAGATGATGGTTTTGATGACAACAACCTTAGAATAGATTATAAAATATAAATACTAACATTACAAGTTTAGATATATATATATGTATATGCAGGATCTAACCATGCAGGTATCAAGAATGAAGACTGTACAGTATAGAGATTCAAGATATAGAGATAGAAGACTCATGAGTATCAAGATTATCAAGAGTTCAAGATTTCAAGATAAGTGTCGAGTCTAGAATTTTGTTAAAACTTCACAATAGCACTGAAATCTTCACTCCATTTTTCTTTTGGGATGGAACCCATTTCTACCTTTTTAGTGGCTTACAAACCCATGACAAGTAGCTTACAAACCTACGACAAGTGGCTTACAAACCCACGAACATCCGGTTTTGTACAAGTTCTCGAGTCCTGATATGATGAGATATTCTGCAGGAAGAAGCTTGCAAAACTACTTCAAAATGATTTTCAAAACTACTTCGAAATGATTTTCAAAATTGTTTTTCAAAATGTTTTAGCCTTACAAAATTATCTTGTTTTCAAAATGATTTCAAAACTTTCCTATAAAAGATTCAAAACTCTCTATCCTGATTTTAAATAATTTTATCCTCAAAACATCTTTAATTTCAAAGTCAAATCACTCCTGATTTTAAATGTCTTTCAAATAATATATTTAACTTTTAATATTTATACTTAGATTTAAATATAAAATTATAGTTAAAATTATGTATATATTATTCTGTATATTTACTTATGAAATTAAACTATATTCAAGTATATTTATAAAGTTTTAAATAGTTTTTATATAAGATAAATATTGTTTTTATAGAAATTCAAAATATCATTTTTGGCTGAGGGATGTCGACATGCCCCTAGGTAGTATGTCGACATAGTGACAGTTGAAGTTCAAATTCAAATTTCAAAAGAAGTGTCTATTCGCCATAACTCTTCATGTATGGTCATGGCTGTTGGTTTTCTATAAATAGGGGTCAGTTTCAACGAATTTTTAATCACTTTTTTCTGGTTTTCACTCCTCTTCTTCTTCCACATTTTCTTAATCAAAATTTTATCATTACTTTGCCGAAATCAACCTTGAATCTAACTAGATTATCTCTGGTTGATTCTCTATCACTATCTCAACAAGATCTAAGTGCTATTCAGAGTTATAGGCTTCTTTGTAATCTATCTAGCGAGAAAAGGTGTGATTGTAGCCTTGGAAATCAATCAAGCGAGAAAAGGTGTGATTGTAGCCCTGGAAATCAATTGGGTGAACTTGTTACCGGTAAATCAAGTATCTCTACCCAGAGGATTGTTATTCTGGAGGGTGTACCTCGTAGCCTTGAAACCGAGGGTTGTAATTGTTGAATTGCTTTTGAAAGGAAATCCGTACTTAGTTGTACGGGACTGGATGTAGGGTAACTCCGAACTAGTATAAAAACGGTGTGTTCTTTCCTTTACTGCTTTTACTTTATATTTGCATCTGTGTTTGATTCTGTGTTCATATCTGTGTCTAATTAGTGTATACATTGTTAATAAAGTTAGATAAACTCAAAAAGATTAACAAATTTCTTAAAACACTATTCACCCCCCTCTAGTGTTAATTCTAGCCTTAAGATCCTTAATCTGCATTTCTCACATTTGGTATCAAAGCAAGGTTTTCAAAGTTTTCATAATCTGAATTTTGAAAAAGTTTTTTTTAAATGGCTATTTTTAGGATTTTATTAACACTATTTTCATATGAATATATCACAGAATCATCATGATATTTTTGTTTAAAACTATATTTAGTTATTTTGAAAAGTCACTTGATTCTTTAAAAAGCTATTTTGTTTTGCAGGAGAAGAATTTTATCTAATGACTGTTGGTTAAAAGATTTCAGATAATCATTCATCGATCAAGAAGAACAAGTGGATATATATTGGAAATCAACAAAGAAATGGGTACCAGATCAATTCAAAACTTTGGGTTCTCATCTAAAACTTGATTTGATAATGTACTTCTCTCCATCTGCTTCGCAATGTCACTGGTTTCGTGTGAATCCGTCAAGAAATGACCAAGTTATGGTCAAATGAAGTTTTGGTGAACAAAGAGAAAAAGAAGGCAAAACCGTCAAAGGTATTCTTCAAAATTTATCCAGAGATTTGAGTGTTTTGTTCCCACTCCTTTTCAGATTGTAGTTCTTGTTCTTGCGGTCATTTTGATGGGTGGATCATCAAATTCCGATCAAAATTGAGTGAGATATGAAAGTATGAAGTTGGCTATCCAAAACTGAAAAACTGTGTACGGGATCTTCTACATTTCTTCTACTGTTCAGCCTGTTGCATCACAATACCGTCCAAATTCGACACCAAACTATTACTAGATCGTAGCCCTTTCCTTCCTCTTCGATTTGCCGCTGGTATCATTCAATTCCGTTAAGAAACGAAGGAGATATGCCTTCTAGAAGTTTGATGGTATATAGAAAAACGGGAAGAAGATGAAGAGGAGGAATTTTTATGAAAAGTGGTGACCGTTGGGCTTATTTATAGTGGTTGAAGTGTCCATTCATTCAAAATTCGAATTCAAAGTTTTGGCGCCAAGTTAGTCGATCTACAAAATCATTTGTATCTTTCTCATATGGTCTTCAAATTCAGCAAATGAATATACTACGCTGATCAGAAAAACGAGCCCGTCGCAATAGAACAGATTTCGTCGCCTAATTCGAAAAGATATAAATGTGTGGATCACGACAATGGAGGAACGACAAAGTTAGAAAGATGGAGTGCAAAAATTGGTACGCTTTACTATTATTTCATCTTTATTGTGGCATTTAGGAATATATATATATATATATATATATATATATCTATGCATTTAGTTAGGTATAGAAATTTATCTCTTTTATAAGTTTTGATATTTTGGTCCATATATCGACACACCATAGTATAAATATCATTATACAAGTCTAATGTTTTAAAAGTCTTTTAAAATGTGTTTTCTTTCGAATAAAATCTTACAACTAATTTATTACAACTATATTAAGAAAGAAAGCATACCTTCATTCATAGTTTTAACTTATCTAATGTTGTTTTTATTTCTCGTACTATATTTCTTTTAAGATACTAATTTTATATGTTTAAGAAATTAGTAGAATGAATTTAGAATGTTAAAATAAGGCTCTATTTATATATTTCTTCAATTAATAAGATTGCACCACATCACATGACCGGAATTTTAGATAGCATTTCTAAAATGCTTCTTTTCTTCTATAATGTTTTGTAAGTACTGCAAATTCGTTTTTATAGCATTTCTGTGCGTTGAAACGCTGTAGAGTTTTAGAAACTTTACACAGCATTTGGTAAAAGCTATAGTTTCTACTTTATAATGTTTTGAATATATTTTATTGCAAAAACTTTTTATAGCATTCTGTAAATGCTGTATTTTCTGTTTGAAATTTTAAATTATATGATATTTAAACTAAGTATTTTTCTCTATTCTTTTTAGAGTTATTTTCTAACTTATATTAGAATATTTAAAAAGTAATTTCATGTTTAAATATATTTTTTGATTAATTAAATTTTTTAATGTAAGAAGCCTTAATGTAACACATGTTCATTTTAGTTTTTCAATCTTTATTATTTTATTTAATATTTCATTATGATATTTTTTTAATTTTAAAAGATATTTAAACATGTTTCTAAAATATTTAAACCAATAATAATTTAATATAAATGTTTTAATTAGTAAGATAAGTAGTTTATAAACATGGAAGTTTGGATTATAGTAATTAAATTAAAATAATTATAAATTAAAAAAGTAGGCTATTAATCTATACAAAAACCATATTTGATCATATATAGTATAAGTCCTTATTCCTTAGCATTTAATTTTGATATTAAGTTTGATTACTACCTTTCACGATTATGTTACAGTTTTAATACCATTTATTATCTTTAAACTATTGTCTTTACAACTATTTCAGTCACATTCATTAATTTCCTTAACTTAAGTCTAGTAATTGGTGTGTTTTACCTTTGTTTGGTTGAAGTGATTTATAATAAATAGTTTGATATATGTATATATACATACATATATAGACACACACATACACACACACATACACAGATATATATATATATATATATATATGCTTATCAACTAGATATTACTTATCACTTATGTTTATCTTATAGTCTGAACATCTCTTACCATAGTATATATATCATCATATCATTTTGCAAATTATTTTACTTCATTGTCATTTTATTACATATCATTATGCATTCTATTTCATATCACATTTCATTGCATATTACATCATAAATTACAATGCATATCATAATCATTTGCATCACAAGTCGCACTTCATCTCTCATATTATCTCATGCTATATTGCATATGTTATACACTTCATACTGCTTTACAAACTACATATTACATACATGTATATATAACGAGTGTATTTTATTTAGGAGGAGGTTGTAGTAATATAATATAGGATTATTAATTTTTGGTTAATTTGATTGACTTGATTGACTTGTTTGAATTGTTTGACTTGATTGACTTGTTTGATTTGATTGACTTGATTGATTTATTTGACTTGATTGACTTCTTTGAATTGATTGATTTGTTTGACTTGTCTGACATGATTGGTTTTGATACGAGTGTTGATTGTATTGTCTGAAATATATTTATACATATTTATTGAATAATTATAGTATAATTAAGTTAATATCTTTCACAATTCATTTACTATACTTTGTTCTAGTATTAGTTTAAGGGGGAGTTTTATAGTTAGTGGTTTAGGACTAAGTTTTAGTTTTAGATCTAAGTGTTGATTATTTATGATAACACTATCATTATAATCACATGTCATAGAGTATTACATTAAGGGGGAGTTATATAGTTTAGG
The DNA here is from genome assembly GCA_030737815.1 of Allium fistulosum. Lineage (NCBI taxonomy): Eukaryota > Viridiplantae > Streptophyta > Magnoliopsida > Asparagales > Amaryllidaceae > Allium > Allium fistulosum. Next base: position 1,463,594,300 of record CM060903.1, read on the forward strand.
ATAGTTTTTGTTGATGACAAAGGGGGAGAAATATAAAATAGGATAGTTAGGCATAGATTAAGGGGGAGTTATTAGAAGTATTAGGATAGAAGTGATATTTTATAAACAAAGGTTGTCATCATAAAAAGAGGGAGATTGTTAGTCCATGAGATGATGGTTTTGATGACAACAACCTTAGAATAGATTATAAAATATAAATACTAACATTACAAGTTTAGATATATATGTATATGCAGGATCTAACCATGCAGGTATCAAGAATGAAGACTGTACAATATAGAGATTCAAGATATAGAGATAGAAGACTCATGAGTATCAAGATTATCAAGAGTTAAAGATTTCAAGATAAGTGTCGAGTCTAGAATTTTGTTAAAACTTCACAATAGCACTGAAATCTTCACTCCATTTTTCTTTTGGGATGGAACCCATTTCTACCTTTTTAGTGGCTTACAAACCCATGACAAGTAGCTTACAAACCTACAACAAGTGGCTTACAAACCCACGAACATCCGGTTTTGTACAAGTTCTCGAGTCCTGATATGATGAGATATTCTGCAGGAAGAAGCTTGCAAAACTACTTCGGAATGATTTTCAAAATTGTTTTTCAAAATGTTTTAGCCTTACAAAATTATCTTGTTTTCAAAATGATTTCAAAACTTTCCTTTAAAAGATTCAAAACTCTCTATCCTGATTTTAAATAATTTTAGCCTCAAAACATCTTTAATTTCAAAGTCAAATCACTCTTGATTTTAAATGTCTTTCAAATAATATATTTAACTTTTAATATTTATACTTAGATTTAAATATAAAATTATAGTTAAAATTATGTATATATTGTTCTGTATATTTACTTATGAAATTAAACTATATTCAAGTATATTTATAAAGTTTTAAATAGTTTTTATATAAGATAAATATTGTTTTTATAGAAATTCAAAATATCATTTTTGGCTGAGGGATGTCGACATGCCCCTAGGTAGTATGTCGACATAGTGACAGTTGAAGTTCAAATTCAAATTTCAAAAGAAGTGTATTCGCCATAACTCTTCATGAATGGTCATGGCTGTTGGTTTTCTAGAAATAGGGGTCAGTTTCAACGAATTTTTAATAACTTTTTTCTGGTTTTCACTCCTCTTCTTCTTCCACATTTTCTTAATCAAAATTCTATCATTACTCTGCCGAAATCAAGAATCTAACAAGATTATCTCTGGTTTGATTCTCTATCACTATCTCAACAAGATCTAATTGCTATTCAGAGTTATAGGCTTCTTTGTAATCTATCTAGCGAGAAAAGGTGTGATTGTAGCCTTGGAAATCAATCAAGCGAGAAAAGGTGTGATTGTAGCCCTGGAAAACAATTGGGTGAACTTGTTGCTCGGTAAATCAAGTATCTCTACCCAGAGGATTGTTATTCTGGAGGGTGTACCTCGTAGCCTTGAAACCGATGGTTGTAATTATTGAATTGCTTTTGAAAGGAAATCCGTACTTAGTTGTACGGGACTGGATGTAGGGTAACTCCGAACCAGTATAAAATCCGGTGTGTTCTTTCCTTTACTGCTTTTACTTTATATTTGCATCTGTGTTTGATTCTGTGTTCATATTTGTGTCTAATTAGTGTATACATTGTTAATAAAGTTAGATAAACTCAAAAAGATTAACAAATTTCTTAAAACACTATTCACCCCCCCTCTAGTGTTAATTCTAGCATTAAGATCCTTAATCCGCATTTCTCACAACAGTTTCTCTTTCGTAAAGATCATTGATATTATATTATATATTGTTCTGCTGCTATTGTGAGATTTAGTATTGTTTTTAGTTTCTTTTCTCTTCTTCTTCTCTTCTCTTCTTCTTTCTTCTTTCTTTTCCATAACTATCCGTCTTTCCGTTCAATTTGGGTTGGATATGTGTGGTTTATTGTCGGCTTGAATTGTGCGGATTGGCAAGCTGTTACAATAAATATAATGGAGGAAGAAGAACTATTTCAATCCACACAAGCTACGTTTGATTCACGTTATTTGTGGGAGTATCATATTGATTGTATTGAACATGCTGCCAATGATCTTTGGGTTAGCTATGTTAGACAATTTGAATGATGTTTGGGTGAGTTAAGTAAGTTATTTACTTCTGATTGCAAGTCAAGTTAGTTGATTAAGTTAATTATCTTCAGCAAGTTCTATGTGCTTTCGATAATTCAAGTTAAGTCTGAGTTTTCAAATTCAAAAACGCACTTAATTTACTTACTTAATTAAACCATTTCAAACTTACTTATTTTTCTTACAAAATAAGAACTAACATTACAACATTTGAACTTAGTTAAACCTTAGAAACATTGAAACAGGTAAACATCATAGATCGAAAATAAACACACTAATTGATTAAGAAAACTGCCTTCGACCACCTGATAAGTGAATTGAACCAAGTATCCTCTGAAATGTTTCAACTTGTTTTTCAAGTTCAATAGCATACACAACTACTCGATGAGGTAAAGGATCATCAAGCCATGGCCAAAATTCACAACCATTCGAAAATTTGTAGCATCTATAATGATGTTGACCGATGTCAGTTTCGTTTCTTATAACAAAATACAGAACATAGACTCCACAGTTATAGTATACGAGTCCAAAGTCAGCCTCTTGATCTGCCTGAGGTACTTGGTTGCGTATTTCATTTCTTCTTCCATTGTTGCTACATCGCTCCACTCTTTATCTTTTTCCATCCTCTAACAACCTTTGCCCTTTCAAAACTCTCTCATGCTCCTTTACATCCTCATAGTGTCTTTCCTTCATTTCGACATACCACTCGGTTGGTGGTTAGGGGGAAGACATATCCGGTGGGGTATCATGTCTTAAAGAACCTTTGTACAAGTATGATGAGAACAATGAAGATGCTTGTAATCCACCATTTTTATTTTTTACTAGTATGATATTAGTAAAGAACATAAGGGCAAGCGGTACGCTATAAATAGAACCGAGGCCGTCTTTCTCTAGTGAAGCCATGCAAAGTTAAACGCGGTGCAACATTAAAACAGTGCAAACAGTAAAAAGCAGTGCAACGTTAAAAGCAATGCAAACAGTAAAAAGTAGTGCAAACATTAAAAGCAATGCAAACAATACAAGCAGGACAATAATACGTTTACATGGTCAGTGCAAGCATTAAAATAATAGGCTAGCATTAAAATATCTTCTTTAGCATCAATGTTTCAAGCAGTATAATAATTCACATGGTCATTCACATAGCTACAGTTAAAAGAATTAATGTATCTTCACATGGTCATTCACATGCCATCTTCCTAGCATTCACATGGCTACGGTTTAGTCAAGCATTAAAATATCTTCTTAGCATCAATGTTAGATGGTCAGTGCAAACAATAAAAAGCAGTGCAACATGGTTAGTGCAAACATAAAAAGCAGTGCAACATGGCTACGATGTTCGATATGACAGGACTCTGTGGCATTCTTCCTTCACTGGTCAGGCTAGCAAGCATTAAAAGTAGTGCAACATGGCTACGGTGTTCGATATGACGGGACTCTATGGAATTCTATCTCCACTGGTTAGGCTAGCAACAATTAAAGGCAGTGCAATGTGGCTACAGTGTTCGATATGACGGGACTCTGTGGCATTATGTCTCCACTGGTCAGGCTAGCAATAATTAAAAGCAGTGCAATGTGGCTATAGTGTTCGATATTACGGGACTCTGTGGCATTCTATCTCCACTGGTCAGGTTGGTAAGCATTAAAAGCAGTGCACATAAATGGATACAATGTTCTTTCTGATACGTGACACATACTATAAATTTCCCAACTACAAACTAAAAGTAGTGCACGCGATCTCCTAAATTCATCCTTTATAAAAATGACCTTATGAGTAGAGCCAAATACTACTGAATAGCATACTCATTCAATCTTTTGAAATCATAACCACTAATAATTCAAATGAGAAACCTAAAAAGTCTGTGGTGCTTCTCATCATCGTTTTCGTCGTCTTCTTCTTCGGAAGAGTTCATCGAAGATTGTGTAACTTAACAAAGATTGTTTGCTTCTGAAATGAAGGACTTAAAGGCCCTTGAAAATGCTGAAAGATCTACTTCAACCCAAGGAGGTAGTGTTCCTGGAAGGAAGGACTTATGATACGGAAGAGACTATGCTTCCGGCCACAATCAACTAATCATGGATTATTTTTCAGAAAACCCCGTGTATGGAAATGTAGATTTATGACGAAGATTTGTATGTAAAAGACTATTTTTAATTGAATTCTCGACAAATTAACAAAAACAAACATATTTTCACACAGAGAAGAAACGAAATCAACGAACTAGGAGTTTCCCAACTACAAAAGGTTATGGTTGCACTTCGCATGATATCATACGAAACTTCTGGTGATTTACAAGACGATAAAGTGAGAATAGGAGACTCAACGGTAATCTTATTTATGAAGAATTTTGCAAAACCGTTGCTTTACAATTTGGTGAAGAATATCTTCGATCCCCAACCCCTCCTGACATTGATATATTGTTAGCGATGGGAGTTCAACGTGGATTTTCAGGTATGTTAGGTAGCTTAGATTGTATGCATTGAAGGTGAAAAAATTGTCCGGTTGCTTTGCATAGCCAATACACAGAACACTGCAAAAAAGAAACTCTAGTATTGAAAGTCGTTGCTTCGTTTGATCTATATATATGGCATGCTTTTTTTGGAGTACCAGGATCACTAAATGATATTAACATTCTATGACAGTCATATTTATTTAATGATTTATGCAATGATAGAGCACCACCATGCAGTTACAAAATAGGAGACAAAGAGCATTCCATGGGTTATTACCTAGTAGATGGAATTTACCCAAAATGGAAAACACTTGTGCAAGCCTACAAAAAACCAAATTACATAAAAGAAGCAAAATTCACCAAACAACAAGAGAGTGAGAAAATATGTCGAACGAGATTTTGGAGTGCTTCAATGTAGGTTTCATATCTTAAGAAAAGAAGTATACTACCACGATCTCGCGATATTATCTGATATCATGTACTGTTGTATTATTTTACATAATATGATTATCGAAGAAAAACATAGTAGATATGAGCTTCAACTAAGAAACTATCCAAACATTGCTATGGCATTTCAAATCAAACCTTACAAAGACCCAAACACCTTTGCCGAAGACATGCAAAGAATTAAAGGCATTCGAGATCCACAAACTCATCTTGATTTAAGAGAAGAACTGGTGGAACACTACTGAGAACATATAGGAAACCATTAGTAAATGTTATGTTTAGATTAGCTGTGTTATCTTCTTCTATTGTTGTATGTTTTACTTATCTATTTTTAGTTGTTGCTGATGTGTCGTAATAATGTTTGTATTTGAATTTTTAATATCTATTGTACTATTAATCCAATGTTATTTGTTTACATCTATGAGAAAATAATGAGAGTGATAAAGACAATAATAGCATTAACAACAAATATTCTTAAAAGACAAAAAATAACAATAACATTAACAATGATATAACACCAACACTGAACAACAACAGTACAAAATACAAGGTACAATAATAATACGATACAAAGTACGAATATACTTTCTTACGAGCCTCCTTGACATCTATGATACTCCTTAATTTGCTTCTTCTTATACAACCTTTACATTGGATTCGGTTCATTCAGGTTGCAAATTAAAAGAGCCAAATCATCGGCTCTTTGTTGTCGAGCTAATTCTTGTTTTCTTAACTCTACTCACCAACTCTTAACTGTTGTATTTCATCATGATGCCGTTGTCTATGCTTAGCCCTCTCAACCCTCTTCGCTTCTTTTGTTTTCATGTATAACTTATTTGCATTTACAACGGTCGTCGTACGCTCACCAATATGTTCATAGTGTGCGGGGTAATCGATGGTGAATTTTTTCTTCCTCTTGTACTTTCCCGGCGGCCTACCCCCTGTACTGGTAGTGAAGGGTGTGTCTTCATGCGGATCAGAACTTCCAAGGCTCGATTCATCACTCATCTTTTTAGTAAAAAACCTTAATCCCGGGTGTTCTTGTCACACTCGGCTCCGTTTTTCCTCATGCGATAGTAGGTCATAGCAATGTTGTAGGTAACGGTCGATTATTATATTCGACCATATACAATGCATTGGCTTGTTTAAGCTGTAGATAATGAAATACTATTAAAACATGAAACAAGAAACATGAGAATTTGAAATACAAACTTAAAATCATTACCAAATCCATGTCGTTTGCCCCACTTGTTCCCTTGTATGCAACCCAGTCATTATTTCATTCCAACGTTGACAAGCGGAATTTATTCTTTTCCATGATTGCTTTAAAGAATCAACAGTTCTCAGAATATTATTTGGACGTCGATAGTTGAACAGACTGCAAATAGAATTCCAAAAAGAGGCGTCAGATTGGCTCCTACCTTTCTTACTGTCTTTAGAACATTCAACCCAACAGAATGCTAATTCAGCTTGTTTGTCCGACGACCATTTCCGTGGTTTTTTGCAAGTGGTGGCGGATTTTAACTTTCTGCATTGGGAGATTCATTAATATTGATTCCCGCTATTTGCTTTTCCCTTGCTTGAGCGGTAGATGAGTTAGGATTCCTCAAGCATCTTCTTTGGCAGTATCATTGAATTCGAATTGTGTTTCTTGGTTTTTCCAACCGTTATCTCCGAATTGATTATTCAGATTTCTTGTCAAATTTTGACAGTGGAAAGGCACCATTAACCTTTGGCGGCAATTGGGAGACACATAGTTTGGATCATAGTTATAGATTTGTTGAAATGAAATATTTTGGGAATAATCCAAATTTTGGGAATTTAGGTAATTATTCGAATTCTACTGGGAATGATAGAAATTTTGATTTTGTGGAGATTGATACGAATTGTTGGGAAAAAGCAAAATTTGAATTTCGATTTTATTGTTGAGAATTTTGAGAATGATATTGAGTTTGACTATGTTGAGAATTGAAATTGAAACGGATTTTGATTATCGGGTCTGTGCTGTAATAAAATATTAGAATATGAAGATTTTTGAAATTTTCCTTTTTGGTTTTTTTTGACATGATTGAATTTGTATATGGATAATTGTTTAAAGATATAGAAATGTTGAAGAAATTTGTATAATTAAATTTGTAAAATTATGAAATTATACTGAGGAGAAGAAGGGTCATTGTTTTTTTCCGTTGCCCAAGGAGGCTTCAACTGGCTTTCTTATGACTCCCTAGTTGCTTGGTTCATCGACCATAAATGGGAATGCTCTGAACAAACTTCATCGAATCCTTATTCCTCTTTCCAAACAATAAATTCGTCTCCCAAATGTCATTGTTATGAAATAATCCCCTTTCGATTTTTTTTGCTTCCTCCGTGAGAAAATCACCAAGTTGGAACTTGGAGCTTGCTATTCGTGAATTTATAATTACAGATCTTGTTGGGTTGTGAATTCAGTGAGGCGAGGTGAAGATAGGAAGTTGCAACAAAGTGACGGGTTAGGGTTGCGCGGCTGGAGGCAAGTGATGTGTTGCGGTGCAGGCTGAGTTGATGCCATGGGCGGGTATTTGCAGATCTGAGTTGTTTGGAGGAGCTTGCGATGTTGGTTATTGTGTGTTGGGTGATGCGATTGTGGTTCTGGGTGTTATACGTCTAGTATACCAAAATAGAGAATAATCAAATATAAACTCGTCGCACAAGTTTATAACTCAGATTTCCACTACACTGGAATTATGTATTAATTATTATAACAATATGAATGTTGTAAATAAATTACAACAACAGCGTTATACTATTTTGAATAAATAGTATAACAAAATTAAAGGATAGAATAACTAGAAATATAACTGTATAGCGTCTGAGGCTTGTCGTAACAATTTCCTTAAGAATTTTATTTCAAAATTCTCCCAAGATACAGCAGACGTAATCTGCACGAGATTGTAATGAGTATGTCAACTCTGTGATATATATGGAATGTTGAGCAGTAGAGAAAAGAAGCAGAAGAAATTAGATTGGAATGGGATGAGAATGTGATCAGTATTCTCTCCTATTTATAATTTCATCCGCATCCCTTCAAACAGTCGCGTCCGCTTGACGGGTCGCACCCGTTGCCTTTTGGTCGCTGTTGTTCGTTAACGGGTCGCACCCGCCTGCGCATCTGCTTGTGTCCAACGGTACTGTTTCGCCCGTGCCTCTTCAATCGGGTCGCACCCGCTCGCGCCGCATCTGTTTGCTTCTAACGGGTCGCACCCGCTACTGTTCGCGCCTATTCAACCCGCGTCCGCTTCCGAACAGATCCGCATCTGTTCGTATGACCTGCAACTGTCAGAAAGCCCGGTCCAGTTTGTAGTAAAAATACGAGTATCATATTAGACCCAAACCCAAACCCAAACCCGACCCGGCCCGGTTCGGTCGGACGGACGGCGGCGGCGCGCACGTGTGTGGTGGTGATGCATGATCTCCCTCCTCACAACGAAGCATACATTTGGGAGCCCCAGGCCCCCAACCTCCTCATGAGAAAACCATATATAAACCAATATAGCTCTCAACAATTTGGCGATGTGGGACTTTGTATATTTCCATTCATTCTACCTTTAGGAATTCCAACAATCCCCCACATGAATGATAATATACATATCCCCCACACAAAGCAAAATATCACAAAGTACATATGGAATAATGCTTTATCGGGGATAAGTAGATATTTCACTTTGAACTTTCCCTAGTTAAAACTTATCGGATCTACTTGGCTAATCGGTGAATTATTTCATCTTGAACCGTCGGCCTTTATTGTATACCCAGACAATAAGCTTTACGAAGCATTGATTCCCTTCTCATCCAATCTCTTGGTTGTGTTTATTTTGGTCCTGAACATATTTTGGTTCTGCGAGTGTTATAGAGAATTTAAGCCTTTAATATTCTCATAGAGCCGACCCAGCTCACACTAACATAGGTGATCGCAACCATTAAGAGTATCCTACATATACCCCACTTGTTATTTCCAAGATATGGTCATCATTAAAAAACATAGTTTTAACCTTTAAATACTTCTGTAGGCATGCATTTATATTGTGCACCAAAGGAATGGAGTTGGACTATGTCCACGCAAATGCATTACGTCTTGAGTTATTCAGAACTGGTTTGCCTATTGATCCTAGTCCGTGGGATCTCCAGTCGCTAGGATTGGTTTCCGTATAAGATAACTCTTGGTGGTTTAGGCTTTTAAACCCATTCCCCTCGATGCGCAGTCAATTTTCTCTCTTGATAAACCTTTAGTAAATGGATCCGCTAGGTTATCATTTGTTCTTACATAATCTATGGAAATAGTTCCATTTGAGAGTAACTGCCAAACTGTGTTATGGCGTCGACGAATATGTCGTGACTTTCCATTATACACAAAGTTGTGCGCTCTGCTTAGCGCAACTTGGTTATCACAGTGTATGCATATGGCCGGTACAGGTTTAGGCCAAAATGGAATATCTTCTAAAAAGTGACGAAGCCATTCTGCTTCTTCGCCTGCTTTATCTAAAGCGATGAACTCTGATTCTATAGTGGATCGAGCTATGCATGTTTGTTTAGTAGATTTCCATGACACTGCTGCCCCTGCTAAGGTAAAGACATAACGACTTGTTGATTTTGATTCCTCTGAATCAGCAATCTAATTTGCATCACTATATCCTTCTAAGACGGCAGGATATTTTCCATAATGTAAGAAATAATTTGTGGTATTTTTTAAATATCCAAGCACTCTCATTAGTGCTTTCCAGTGTTCCTTTCCTGGATTGCTTGTATACCTGCTCAGTCGACTTACTGCATAAGCTATATCTAGTCTTGTGCAATTCATGATATACATGAGACATCCTATTACACGAGAGTATTCCAGTTGCATTACACTCTCATTAGTGTTTTTATGCAGTACTTCTGATGGATTAAAAGGTGTTCTCACTCCTTTAATTCCATAGTCTTGGAATTTTTCAATCACTTTGTCTACATAGTGTGACTGAGACAATTCAATTCCATTAGGAGTTCTTATTATTTTGATTCCCAAAATAACGTCTGCAACTCCTAAATCTTTCATATCGAAATTGCTAGTTAACATCTTCTTTATGGTCTCTATTACCTGAGTATTTGGACCAAATATTAACATATCGTCTACATATAAACAAATCATCACATATGATTGTCCAATTTGTTTATAATAAACACACTAATCGCATTCATTTATACGAAAACCATTTCTCATCATGACACTATCAAATTTTGCGTGCCATTGTTTTGGAGCTTGTTTTAGTCCGTATAATGATTTTACTAATCTACAGACTTTGTTTTCATTTCCTTTGGAAATAAAACCTTCAGGTTGCTCCATGTAGATCTCCTCATCGAGATCTCCATTTAAGAACGCTGTTTTTACATCCATTTGATGAATTTCTAGATTATAAATCGATGCAATTGCTATTAGCATTCTTATAGAGGTTATTCGTGTTACCGGCGAATATGTATCAAAGAAGTCTACTCCTTCTTTTTGACAATATCCTTTGGCTACTAATCTGGCTTTATACTTGTCGATAGAGCCATCTGCTTTCATTTTCTTCTTGAAAATCCATTTGCAGCCAATAGGTTTTATTCCAGGTGGAATATCAACAATTTCCCAGGTTTTATTACTTAGAATTGAATCAATCTCACTTTGGATTGCTTCTTTCCAACATGAAGATTCAGAAGATGACATTGCTTCCTTGTACGTTTGAGGTTCATGTTCTAACACATATGTGAAAAAATCTGAACCAAATGTCCTAGAAGTCCTAGCCCTTACGCTTCTTCTTGGTTCAACTTCCTCAATCTCATGATGAGTTCCATCTTCATGTGAATTGCTTGATTCTTCTCTTGTCCTTTTAGGGACATTATTCCCTTCATTCCTTTTGTGCAGAAACACGTCTTCAAAGAATGAGGCATCTCTAGATTCCATGATTGTATTTACAAGAATATCAGCTATATCAGACTTGAATACCAAAAATCTATAGGCACTACTATTTTGGGCTGGCCCTAAATAGTAACAATCTATTGTTTTTGGTCCAAGTTTGACTTTCTTGGGAGGCGGAACTGGAACTTTTGCTACGCACCCCCATACATTGAGGTATTTAAAACTTGGTTTGTGTCCTTTCCATATCTCATATGGAATTGTCCCTGTTTTATTATGAGGGACTTTGTTTAATATGTGATTAGACATATTTAAGGCTTCCCCCCCACAAGTTCGTCGGTAGACCAGAGGTTAAAAGCATGGCATTAATCATGTCTTTTAACGTTCTGTTCTTCCTCTCGGCTACACCATTTTTTTGTGGTGAATATGGAGCTGTTGTTTGATGAATTATACCATTTTCGGCACAGAACTGTTCAAATGGTGATTTATATTCTCCACCTCGATCAGATCTCAATATCTTGATCTTTTTATTTAACTAATTTTCTACCTCAGCCTTGTACTTTATAAATGATGTAATTGCTTCATCTTTGCTATTCAAAAGATATACATAGCAATATCGCGTATAATCATCAATAAACGTGATAAAGTACTTTTTCCCACTTCTTGTAGGTAATGATTTAAAATCACATAAATCTATATGAACCAAACCTAGTGGTTCGGTGCTTCTATCAACAGATTGAAATGGTTTTTTAACCATTTTTGCTTCTACACATGTCTCACATTTGTAGTTCTTATCTACTTGGAATTTCGGAATTAATCCTAAGTTTGATAATGTTTTCATTTTTTGAAAGTTTATGTGTCCTAATCTATCATGCCATAGTAAAATTTCATGCTCAAGCAAGTAAGAAACTTCAATTTTATTAATAGAACAATCAGAATACATAGTTTTATTTTCGATAACGGCAACATTTGCCTTAAATAGGCCATCACATAAATATCCCCTTCCGATATACATTCCAGCTTTGGACAGAACCATCTTGTCTGACTCGAACACCATTCTGAATCCTTTCTTTGATAATACTGCACCAGAGATGAGATTCTTGCGTATGTTTGGAACGTGGAGCACGTCATTCAACTTGACAGTTTTTCCTGAAGTAAACTTGAGGATTACTGTTCCACTGCCTTCGATCATAGATACTGCAGAATTACCCATATAGAGTTTCTCTTCATGATCGAATTTCTTGTATGTAGAGAACATGGATTTGTCAGAGGAGACATGACGAGTAGCGCCCGTGTCCACCCACCATTGGTTAGGATTCTGAACCATATTGCATTCAGATACAACTGCCGAGAAGTTGGACTCATCCACTTCCATGTTGTCTACTAAATTTGCCTCTTTGTTGCGGTCCTTCTTGAGTCTGCAATCTCTAGGGGCATGTCCAACCTTTCCACAAACCCAACATTCACCATTAAACTTTTTGGTTTGTTTGTTGTCTTTTGGTTTGTTGTCTGGAGCTTTCCTTTTCTTCTGGAAATTTTTCTTTTTGTTTTTGTTTTTTGAATCTTCAGCCACAAATGCTTCCTCGCTTTGTTTTGTTATTCCACGGTTATCTGCCTCAATTTTCAATCGGACTATGAGATCCTGTAAAGAGATTTCCTTCTTTTTATGCTTTAGATAATTGCGGTAATCTCTCCACGATGGTGGCAGTTTTCCCGTGATGGCTTCAACCAAAAACGATTCTCCAACCTTATGACCTTCCGCTTCGAGTTCATGAATAATGATTTGTAGTTCATGCAGTTGAGCAGTCACCGGTTTGGAGTCAACCATCTTGTAGTCCATGAATTTGTCTACAATGAATTTCTTAAGATTGATATTCTGCGTCTTATACTTCGTGGCAAGTGCATTCCAGAGTGCTTTTGCTGTCTTTAGAGGTTGATATACTTTGTATAGCACCTTGTCGAGACAATTCAGAATATAGTTTCTGCATAGGAAATCGGAATGTTTCCATGTCGCAACATCTGCTTCCTTTCCTGGTGCAGAAATCAGTTCCTCCTCCTCGAGATACCGTTGCAGACCGAGTGTGGTGAGGTAGAATAACATCTGATTCTGCCATGTTAAAAAGTCGTCACCATCTCCTTTAAAAGGATCGGGTCTGTTGTGTGTAGTAGTCTTTGTTGAGAGCTCTACTGTTGCCATCTCTGTTTTAGTTAAAACAGTAAAATTCTTAAGATGTTATACGTCTAGTATACCAAAACAGAGAATAATCAAATATAAACTCGTCGCACAAGTTTATAACTCAGATTTCCACTACACTGGAATTCTATATTAATTATTATAACAATATGAATGTTGTAAATAAATTACAACAACAGCGTTATACTATTTTGAATAAATAGTATAACAAAATTAAAGGATAGAATAACTAGAAATATAACCGTATAGCGTCTGAGGCTTGTCGTAACAATTTCCTTAAGAATTTTATTTCAAAATTCTCCCAAGATACAGCAGACGTAATCTGCACGAGATTGTAATGAGTATGTCAACTCTATGATATATATGGAACGTTGAGCAGTAGAGCAAAGAAGTAGAAGAAATTAGATTGGAATGTGATCAGTATTCTCTCCTATTTATAATTTCGTCCGCATCCCTTCAAACAGTCGCGTCCGCTTGACGGGTCGCACCCGTTGCCTTTTGGTCGCTGCTGTTCGTTAATGGGTCGCACCCGCCTGCGCATCTGCATGTGTCCAACGGTACTGTTTCGCCCGCGCCTCTTCAGTCGGGTCGCACCCGCTCGCGCCGCATCTGTTTGCTTCTAACGGGTCGCACCCGCTACTGTTCATAACTATTCAACCCGCGTCCGCTTCCGAACAGATCCGCATCTGTTCGTATGGCCTCCAACTATCAGAAAGCCCGGTCCAGTTTGTAGTGAAAATACGAGTATCATATTAGACCCAAACCCAAACCCGACCCGGCCCGGTTCGGTTCGGTCGGACGGACGGCGGCGGTGCGCGCGTGTGTGGTGGTGATGCATGATCTCCCTCCTCACAATGAAGCATACATTTGGGAGCCCCAGGCCCCCAACCTCCTCATGAGAAAACCATATATAAACCAATATAGCTCTCAACAATTTGGTGATGTGGGACTTTGTATATTTCCATTCATTCTACCTTTAGGAATTCCAACAATCCCCCACATGAATGATAATATACATATCCCCCACACAAAGCAAAATATCACAAAGTACATATGGAATAATGCTTTATCGTGGATAAGTAGATATTTCACTTTGAACTTTCCCTAGTTAAAACTTATCGGATCTACTTGGCTAATCGGTGAATTATTTTATCTTGAACCGTCGGCCTTTATTGTATACCCAGACAATATGCTTTACGAAGCATTGATTCCCTTCTCATCCAATCTCTTGGTTGTGTTCATTTTGGTCCTAAACATATTTTGGTTCTGCGAGTGTTATAGAGAATTTAAGCCTTTAATATTCTCATAGAGCCGACCCAGCTCACACTAACATAGGTGATCGCAACCATTAAGAGTATCCTACATATACCCCACTTGTTATTTCCAAGATATGGTCATCATTAAAAAACATAGTTTTAACCTTTAAATACTTCTGTAGGCATGCATTTATATTGTGCACCATAGGAATGGAGTTGGACTATGTCCACGCAAATGCATTACGTCTTGAGTTATTCAGAACTGGTTTGCCTATTGATCCTAGTCCGTGGGATCTCCAGTCGCTAGGATTGGTTTCCGTATAAGATAACTCTTGGTGGTTTAGGCTTTTAAACCCATTCCCCTCGATGCGCAGTCAATTTTCTCTCTTGATAAACCTTTAGTAAATGGATCCGCTAGGTTATCATTTGTTCTCACATAATCTATGGAAATAGTTCCATTTGAGAGTAACTGCCTAACTGTGTTATGGCGTCGACGAATATGTCGTGACTTTCCATTATACACAAAGTTGTGCGCTCTGCTTAGCGCGGCTTGGTTATCACAGTGTATGCACATGGCCGGTACAGGTTTAGGCCAAAATGGAATATCTTCTAAAAAGTGACGAAGCCATTCTGCTTCTTCGCATGCTTTATCTAAAGCGATGAACTCTGATTCCATAGTGGATTGAGCTATGCATGTTTGTTTAGTAGATTTCCATGACACTGCTGCCCCTGCTAAGGTAAAGATATAAACACTTGTTGATTTTGATTCCTTTGAATCAGCAATCCAATTTGCATCACTATATCCTTCTAAGACGGCAGGATATTTTCCATAATGTAAGGAATAATTTGTGGTATTTTTTAAATATCCAAGCACTCTCATTAGTGCTTTCCAGTGTTCCTTTCCTGGATTGCTTGTATACCTGCTCAGTCGACTTACTGCATAAGCTATATCTGGTCTTGTGCAATTCATGAGATACATGAGACATCCTATTACACGAGAGTATTCCAGTTGCATTACACTCTCATTAGTGTTTTTATGCAGTACTTCTGATGGATTAAAAGGCGTTCTCACTCCTTTAATTCCATAGTCTTGGAATTTTTCAATCACTTTGTCTACATAGTGTGACTGAGACAATTCAATTCCATTAGGAGTTCTTATTATTTTGATTCCCAAAATAACGTCTGCAACTCCTAAATCTTTCATATCGAAATTGCTAGTTAACATCTTCTTTATGGTCTCTATTACCTGAGTATTTGGACCAAATATTAATGTATCGTCTACATATAAACAAATCATCACATATGATTGTCCAATTTGTTTATAATAAACACACTTATCGCAATCATTTATACGAAAACCATTTCTCATCATGACACTATCAAATTTTGCGTGCCATTGTTTTGGAGCTTGTTTTAGTCCGTATAATGATTTTACTAATCTACAGACTTTGTTTTCATTTCCTTTGGAAATAAAACCTTAAGGTTGCTCCATGTAGATCTCCTCATCGAGATCTCCATTTAAGAACGCTATTTTTACATCCATTTGATGAATTTCTAGATTATAAATCGATGCAATTGCTATTAGCATTCTTATAGAGGTTATTCGTGTTACCGGCGAATATGTATCAAAGAAGTCTACTCCTTCTTTTTGACGATATCCTTTGGCTACTAATCTGGCTTTATACTTGTCGATAGAGCCATCTGCTTTCATTTTCTTCTTGAAAATCCATTTGCAGCCAATAGGTTTATTCCAGGTGGAATATCAACAATTTCCCAAGTTTTATTACTTAGAATTGAATCAATCTCACTTTGGATTGCTTCTTTCCAACATGAAGATTCAGAAGATGACATTGCTTCCTTGTACGTTTGAGGTTCATGTTCTAACACATATGTGAAAAAATCCGAACCAAATGTCTTGGAAGTCCTAGCCCTTACGCTTCTTCTTGGTTCAACTTCCTCAATCTCATGATGAGTTCCATCTTCATGTGAATTGCTTGATTCTTCTCTTGTCCTTTTAGGGACATTATTCCCTTCATTCCTTTTGTGCTGAAATACGTCTTCAAAGAATGAGGCATCTCTAGATTCCATGATTGTATTTACAAGAATATCAGCTATATCAGACTTGAACACCAAAAATCTATAGGCACTACTATTTTGGGCTGGCCCTAAATAGTAACAATCTACTGTTTTTGGTCCAAGTTTGACTTTCTTGGGAGGCGGAACTGGAACTTTTGCCAAGCACCCCCACACTTTGAGGTATTTAAAACTTGGTTTGTGTCCTTTCATATCTCATATGGAATTGTTCCTATTTTATTGTGAGGGACTTTGTTTAATATGTGATTAGACATATTTAAGGCTTCCCCCCCACAAGTTCGTCGGTAGACCAGAGGTTAAAAGCATGGCATTAATCATGTCTTTTAACGTTCTGTTCTTCCTCTCGGCTACACCATTTTGTTGTGGTGAATATGGAGTTGTTGTTTGATGAATTATACCATTTTCGGCACAGAACTGTTCAAATGGTGATTCATATTCTCCACCTTGATCAGATCTCAATATCTTGATCTTTTTATTTAACTGATTTTCTACCTCAACCTTGTACTTTATAAATGATGTAATTGCTTCATCTTTGCTATTCAAAAGATATACATAGCAATATCGCGTATAATCATCAATAAACGTGATAAAGTACTTTTTCCCACTTCTTGTAGGTAATGTCACATAAATCTATATAAACCAAACCTAGTGGTTCGGTGCTTCTATCAACAGATTGAAATGGTTTTTTAACCATTTTTGCTTCTACACGTGTCTCACATTTGTAGTTCTTATCTACTTGGAATTTCAGAATTAATCCCAAGTTTGATAATGTTTTCATTTTTTGGAAGTTTATGCGTCCTAATCTATCATGCCATAGTAAAATTTCATGCTCAAGCAAGTAAGAAACTTCAATTTTCACTAGTACAAAACAGATCAGCTGCTTCGCCTCATTTGTGTCGTTGTCCATAAAACCGACACAAATAGTGTAATTTGTGTCGATTGTTCATTAACAACCGAAACTATTGACTTATAGGGTAAGAAGAAAATGTTAAAAATGTAATTTGCATCTGTTGTTCTTAAGAAACCGACACAATTAAAGGGAAGCAATAGATCTATTTGTGTCGGTTGTTTGAACAACCGACACAACTAAATACAATAACATCGGTTGTCCAAAAACCGACACAATAGGCACACTACTTTTCCCCCCAAATCCATTTCAGCCGCCCCCTCTTTTCCGCGAACGCTAAATTTTAGAGGAAAAATTTAGGTACCCATTATACTGCCGCCCCATCTTCTTCGTTATTTTACTACCGCCCCATCTTCTTCGTTATTTATTCCTTCTCTCTACCCATTATACTGTCGTTCTCTTTACCCGCGAATGATCGAAGACTTCTGATAGTTCATCTCAATTAGTGCAAACTTGCTAGGATCTGAATAAGCAGGACTTTAGAAAAAAGGTTGAAAATCGTTACTGCTCAATTAGTGCCAATTTAGTGCCAAATTTTTAAAAACTCAAGTAAGTTACTGCTCAATAGTTCATCCTGCGTGATTTTCCGGTAAGTGAATATTTTATTTTATCAGTATATATGATAAATAGATGAATACTCTATAGAAACCCTTTGTATGTTCTGCCCTTGATTTTTCTAATAGTTTTACGTGGTTAGAAACATAAATTGGTAATGATAAATTTGTTAAGCATGTATATATGATCCTTGGACCAAGCTAATGGCGGTAAGTGCGGATTGAATGTTTGTTTGTGAGTTTGAGGAGTCTGGAGGACCGGGCGACTTTCTGTATAGGTTGATGAGGAGGAGGTGAAGTATTGAAGGAGGAGGGAGATGGAATTGCAGATGATGGAGATGGTTTCCTGGTGATGATGGGTTGTTGGACGTGATTGCTGAATCTGGTGAACGGATGTGTGGGTATGGGTTTAACTTGCTTGTGACTGTTGAATAGTGTAATGGACTGTTGAAGTTTTGTGACTGAGTTGTTGGAGGCGAGTTTGCGGTGGCTGATGGTAGAGGTTGAGGTTGGGGAGTTGATGGCACAGGTTGATGATATGTAACAGGAGGAAGTAGGCAATGTGTTTAATAGCAGTATTTTTTTTGAATGAAGTTGCAAGAAATGTATGTTGGAGGAAGTCAAGGCAAGGCACAGTGGGTAGAAAGATGTAGGAGTTTTGAAGTGGAGGAAGTTTGAAGCGCACCGATATATGTTTTGGTGAATTTCAGGTGTGGTTAAGCAGAAGTTTGGTGGTGAATGTTTGCTACTGTTATGCAGCAGAGGGATGAGGCAAAGATGGTATGGTAGTGGGGATAGTGTTGTGGAACAGAAGGTTTGTGGTGAAAAAATGATCAGTGGTATAAGGGAAGAGTTGTGGACTGGAGTTGTTAAGTGGGGAGCACGGTTGTATTGTTTTTACCTATAGTTTTCTATGGTAAGTGCGGTATTTGTTATTAACGAATAGTGTCCTTCTAGCTGCATACGTGCCACACCCCAGAATTATTAATTTGGCAAACTGAAGTGGAACTAATATGTGAAGAAGAAAGAGGAGCTTATCTGATCCATTTTGGGATCAGTATTAATCCACCCTCCCCCGCGACATTCTAAATAATGATAGTCATTTACCATGTTTTCGATCCCTTAACATTCTTTTAGGAGGCTTAGGTTGGTTGAGGTTGAGAATAAACAATTTTTTTCACTTTTCACGGTAACGCTACATTACTATACATGCTATATCCATTTCCGAACCATCTATGGTTGATTATTTTAAACACTCTCTTTCTCTCTCTCTTGGTCTCTAAAATGGCTTCTATAAAAAATCCAGCTATTGATCATTGCTTAGTCATTCATACACTTTAATTTATAATCAATTATCCATCAAGCAATGCACTTGCAAGAACAGAAATTCTAACTTCTTCATTTTCAATATCTAAGTTTATATGATCTGATGTTGAGGAATAATTGAAATATCCAAACAAACATAAGAAACACTTATGATTTTTTTTTTTGCTTATGCAGTGCGTCTCTAGCAATTTCACATGGATCGTAATTGGATGTATAACGTGAAACGTAGTGATGATGAGTTCTTGAACAAAATCGAAGGATTCATCAAGTGTGCGTTGAATGATCAATTAACAAGAAGAGAAGAAACAATTTTTTGCCCTTGTAGACGTTGTCAGAATAGGAGGAGATTTCGTAACATAGATCAGATCAGGGATCACATAATTCGATATGGGTTCAAGCAAAATTATACACAGTGGATATGGCATGGTGAAAGCACACTTAGTACACCTAGTTCTAGTAATCATTACACTGATGAGGATGACTAGGAAGGTACCGTGAATAACGAGGTAAATGATGAGACTGATGAGATCGACAATGTTAACGAGATGTTTGATGATGTTCAAGAACATTTGATGGAAGAGCCAAAATTGTACGAAAAAATATTACTTGATGCTGAGAAGCCTTTGTATTCTGGTTGTGCTAAGTTTACAATATTGTCTGCTGTGCTCAAGCTTTTCAATTTAAAAGCAAAACACGGGTGGAGTGATATAAGTTTTACATCATTGTTGGAACTTTTGAAAGACATGCTACCGGAAGGTAACGAGCTTCCTACTTCTAATTACGAGGCAAAGAAAATTATGTGTCCAATTGGCATAGGATACAAAAAGATACATGCATGTCCAACTGATTGTATATTGTATCGAAATGAATATGAGAGCTTGCATGAGTGTCCTAAGTGTGGATTATCCCGTTACAAGTCGCGAGAAAATGTTCATAACGACCCAGATAAGAAATGGCCTCCAGCAAAGGTTTTATGGTATTTGCCCATTATACCAAGGTTTAAACGTTTATTTGCAAATAAAGAAAATGCAAAAAACTTAAGATGGCATGTAGATGTGAGGAAGGATGATGGATTACTAAGGCATCCAGCCGATTCTCCGCAGTGGAGAAATATCGATACCATGTATTCTAGTTTCGGCGAAGAAATAAGAAATCTCAGGCTTGGTCTTTGCACAGATGGCATAAATCCATTTGGCAATCTTAGCAGTCAACATAGTACTTGGCCGGTTCTTTTGGTGATTTACAATCTTCCACCTTACTTGAGTATGAAGCGCAAGTACATTATGTTGTCTCTTATGATTTCGGGACCACGACAACCAGGAAATGACATCGATGTTTATCTAGCTCCTCTTATTGATGATCTAAAACTTTTGTGGGATAAAGGTGTGCACGTATTTGATGCATATAGTAGAAGTGAATTTGTACCATAAATGATTTTCCCGCATATGGTAACTTGTCTGGATATAGTACAAAAGGTGCTAGAGCATGCCCAATTTGTCAAGACGACATGGCTGTTGAGCGCTTGCATTTTTGCAAGAAAAATGTGTATATGCATCATCGTAGATTTCTCCCTCTCAATCATCCTTATCGTAAAAAGAAGAAACCTTTCAATGGGGAGATAGAAAGCGGAGTTGCTCGTTTGCCACTAACAGGAAATGATGTATATGAACGGATCAAGGATATTGAAAATGTATTTGGCAAAGCCTTTCCTCTTCAAGAAGGCATGTGGAAGAAAAAATCTATATTTTGGGAACTTCCATACTGGAAACATTTACAAGTTAGGCATTGTCTAGATGTAATGCATATAGAAATAAATGTTTGTGACAGTATCATTGGAACACTCTTGAATATACCTGGTAAGACAAAAGATGGTGAGAAAGCTAGACAAGATATGTTGAAAATTGGTATTCGAAAGGAGTTAGCACCAGTGGAGAAAGGTAAACGTATCTATTTGCCTCCTGCATGTTATACATTGTCCAAAAAAGAGAAAATTAGTTTATGCAAGTGTCTTCGTGGTGTCAAGGTTCCATCAGGTTATTCTTCGAACATTACCAGTCGTGTATCAATGAAGGATTTAATTGACGGGCATGAAGTCTCATGACTGTCATGTGTTAATGCAACATTTGTTGCCTGTTGCTATTCGAGGTATATTGCCTAAACATGTTAGACATGTTATTACAAAGCTTTGTATTTTTTTAATGCAATTTGTAGTAAGGTGATTGATCCTGATATGTTGGATGATCAACAAGCCGATGTTATTGTTACCTTGTGTCAATTTGAGATGTATTTTCCCCCTTCATTTTTTGATGTTATGGTGCATTTGGTTGTACATTTGGTAAGAGAAATCAAGATTTGCGGTCCTGTTTTTATGAGGTATATGTATCCGTTCGAAATGCACATGGGAACTTTAAAAAGAAAAACAAAGAATAGATATAGACCTTAAGCTAGTATCGTAGAAGGTACTGTAGCCGAGGAAGTTATTGAATTTTTCACTCAATACCTAATTGACGTTGAACCTATCGGACTTTGCAAGTCTCGACATGAAGGGCGACTTGACGGTCAAGGCATAATTGGGTTTAAATTGATGTCAATTGGTGATGATATGTTTCACAAAGCTCACCTACTTTTTTTACAGCACCTTAGTGAGGTTCATCCTTACTTGGAAGGGCACATGACAATTCTAAAGTCTCAAAATCCTTCAAAGAACGAAAGATGGTTGACAAATGAACATAACCGCTCATTCGTCATATGGTTTAAAGATAGGGTAATGTCTCAATTGTCTCAAACAAATCATAATGTTTCCGATATACTAAAATGGTTGGCGTATGGGCCTAAATTTCAAGTTAGCTCTTATGAAGTATACGGTATTAATGGGTATGTCTTTCATACGAAGCGTCAGGATGAAAAGAGCAAAATGCAAAATAGTAGAGTAAGTGTCGTAGCATCTTCAAGAGAATTTGCTAGTGCTAAAGATAACAAACCAATAAATGCGACAATGTCATATTACAGAGTAATTGAGAATATTTGGGAACTTGAATATAGGGACTTCACGATTCCTCTATTTCAATGTAAATGGGCCGATAACCATCGTGTTGTACAAGTGGATGAACATGGATTCACACTTGTTGACTTTGATCGAGTGAGTCATGATAACGATCCACTCATCTTGGCATCTCAAGTGAAACTAGTTTTTTATGTCACCGACCCAACTGATCATAAGTGGTCTGTTGTCCTTCCTGGAAAAAGACGCATTGTTGGGATCGACGACGTGGTAGATGAAGAAGAGTATAATCAATTTGACGAGAATCCACTTTTTTCCATTGGCGTAAGTCTATCAGAAGAAGAAGTTGATTTAAATGCAAATTATGCACGTACTGATCACGATGAAGGGGTTTGGATAGCGCGGTAATTTTTTAACCTTCTAATACTGTCACCATTTAATTTGTTCATATGTGTACATTTATTTGGAATGTGTATATCAATCTATTTATAAAAGTCCTGTGCAGAAATTAGATATAGGAAGCATAGACATATAGTTTGTGCAGTTTTATTTTTGCAAATGGATAAGTCATAAACAAAATATCTATGCTTTGGGTTGTCTATGCAATGCTTGAACCTGAATTACTCACCTTTAGGACAATAGCTAGCTTCCCATGTCTGATTGATGATGTTATATGTTGTAGTCTAATAATTATATAGGAAGCTCCAGGGTTGGAGCTGTGTTTTAGCTAGCTAGGACCACGATCGTAGCTGAACAAAAAAAATCATAAATACACATAAAAACGTAGATTTGTGATATAAGGCCCTAGCTAAAATATAATTTGGGCCATAGAAAAAAATAATTTTGGGAATGAAGCCCATATTCATAATTAAATTCCCTCCCCGTCTCTGGTCTCTTGTTTGTCATAGAAAAGTGCTAATTTTAATTTCTAAAATCCATGGAAGCAGGAACTTTTTTTAAAAGAACAATGCAATTTCAATTCTTTATTGTAGTTTGTGGTATTTCAGGTTCAATTACTGAAGACTCTAAACCAATTTCATGTTTTTCGCCTCCAATTTGATGCAGTTCAAAACTGTTAATCTACCACTTTGTTGCTTTGTATGATTTACTGCTTTGCTTTTTAAGGTTGATATTATAATTCAGGTGTTTCAAGTTGGATCTGCTTATAATTCATGTCGAATCTACAGACAAAAGCAGGAATCATAGCAATAATACAAGCAGAATATAGGTGTTAAAATTTTCGGATGACCGGGTATTTAATTATATAGTGTAATGTTTTTCTAAAAACATGCATTTTTTCTCACATATCTTAATCCAATTCATGTTTCCACTTTATTTAGTTACTTTGCTCGATTATTTATAGGTTATCATTCAATAAGCGTGGTTTGTACAAGAGTATAACTAAGTAGTTTATTAATGGAAAACAATTTCAGTTGATTACAAATATAAAGTATTTATGGTAGGTCCAACACAAAGTGAATGCAGTATATTCCTCAACTATTAACCCAGCAAAGGGGTATCAGTAGTTGTAAGGCAAATGCTTAAAGTTGTAGCTTGCTACCATTTAAATATGTAATGTTCACTAATTTTACTGCTTTTATATCTGGTGAAATTTAAATAAGTCACAAATGTAAAAAAATATGTTTTATTCAAAACAAATATTTTGCCTATGATATTTAGAATTTTATTTGTGGAATTATAATTATTAATAATCAAATTGTAGAATAAAAGTGAGCATGAAATTGTTCAAGATATTGAAAAGCCCTCAACTTTATACGACTAGGATAATTCTTAGGAAGGGCTTGCTTAAGCATTGGTTGGTATGTACAAACTTTTGCTGCTGTCACTGTCATATTGCACCTATGACCAACTTTGTTTCTATTTTTCCCTATGACAATTTTGTTTATATTTTTTCCTATAATTGCTTGTAGTTTTATTTGAATTGAATCATGATATACTTTGACTGACGTCATTCTATCTTTGCACAATAAATAATGTACTGTTTGTATCAGGTATGACCCAAACATAATTAGGACTTTAACAATCAAGCAACAAATATGTACCGTGTTTGTCCATCTAGAAATATGCTCCTACCATATCTGAGTTTATAATCAAGCCATTTATAGCAAATTCTCAGATATGTGCATTTATTGGCCGGTTGCTTGCTCTGAAATTGAAGCAACCATGTATGTTTTGCTTAAGTGGTTAAATCATGAGCTTATAGAATGCATGTAAAATATACATGGTGATATTTAAGTTATTATTCGTTTGTTGAAATATTTTATAACTTTCGGGTGCACATCTGTGATACAGGAATAATGGAAATGCAACTATATGAACACACTGAAGAGCAAAACACTTCCGCTACCACTTCAGAACCGTCATCTAAGAGGAGGCAAAGAGGTCCAACAACCGGAAAGAAATACAAAATATCCGAGCCAATGTTCATTGAGTGGTGTGATAATGGCAAGCCTACTGGAAAATGGGTGAAGTCTTTTGAGGCGTACGTAGGCGATACAGCTAGATCTAGAATTGATATCAATATCAAGAATTGGGCTAGCGTTAGTCAAGGGCTTAAGGATACCATCTGGGAAGACATTAAGGTATTATAAATTCATTTGTTCGCTTATTAAATTGTCAGTTGGATCCTTTGTGTTTGGAGTCATGAACCGCTTTCATTGTTTATCAAATTCATTTTTACTGCTTTGACGTTGTTTATTTTTTATTACCTCAGACCGAGTATCACATCGACGAAAAAATGAAAAATAATGTGTTAAAAAATGTTTGTGGAGCATGGAAGGGTTTCAAAACAAAATTGGTTAGTGGTTGGATTACGAAGACTAGAGAGCTTCCAGCAAACCATAAAGAGCCATACGAATGTTATGATGGGGTTACAAAAACACAATGGGAAACATTTACGAAGTATTGTGAAACCGATGAGTTTAAGGTATGTTTTTTTATGCCATATCCACAAGTCACATGCTATTTCTTTCATTTTACAACTCACCAGCTTCGTCAGAGCAATTGCATATTTCACAAAATGAAACGTGCAGTTTGGTTCTTACACCATCAATTACCAAGGTTTCAAGTTGGAAAGTAAAATTTTACCCATATTTTTTAGTATCTACATTCTACATAAATAAATTTATCTAACAATGGCTTAGACCCTATCACAGATTCCACTGGTCAGCACAAAATGGTAGTTCTTTTAGCATAGGTAACATGACAGTGATGTTAGTTCTTTTAGCATAGGTAACATGACAGTGATGTTAGTTCTTTTAGCGTTGGTTGGAATGGACGACATGGATGAATTGTGTTCTTTGTTTTGTTAATCAATTTAGGTGCATCTATAGACCAGTTTATGAACCATTTTCTGAATATTTAAATCAATGCAATCATATATAAAAAAGTATGACTATTTTATCAAAGCTAATAAAACATGATGCAGTTAGCCCATATGTGTGTGTGTATAAAGAAGATTCAATTAAAATAAATAAACATGCAGTGAAGACTTGATAACCAATGCAGTCAGATATTGTTGATTGTCGAATATACATGCTGTTTAAGAGTCTAACCAATGCACCCATATTTTTTCATTTTCTTTTGAACAATCACGTAAACATGAACATCGTGCTTAATGGTGTTCTAGTTCAGATATGTAGCTCCTTTTCTCAATATGGTAAAGAGCCAAAGGCAAATAGGAATAGGAAGTATCCACAAATAACTAATATTAGGACAAATAAACCCATCACGCTGGTACTAAGAAGGTATCAATGTATGATGCATGTTACCTGAATATTCATCCTCCCTACGTGACTAAATTGACATCATAAGATTTGTATACATAGAGAAATAGTACAAACATTTGTGCAAATTGCAACTGTTCTGTGGCTTGTGCTATTCTGTTTTGCTGAATTTTGCAATGTCATAAAACAACAAATAAGTGAGAAGGCTAGGAAGAGTCAGGCATGCAATGAGCATCCTCACTATTTAGGACAAGCTGGATATGCAGGGAAGAAGGCTAAATGGATAATTGAAGGCCATAGTTCCTCGACCATATTGCCAGGTGGACCTGTTTTGGATCGGAGTATTGATTGGATTTTGGCACGATAAAAAAAAGGAGCCGATGGAAATTATGTCATCCCTAATGAGAAAACTAAGATGGTTGCAGATAAAAAGGTACGACTAGTTTCCATGTGTTTTATCGCTTTACATGTTTTAAACTGAAAACACACACGACCCAGCATTCTTTATTATTAGATAAAATATGACACGTAATATGATATCATTTCAGCAAACATGTGGTGCTAACATTTCAGTAAAAAACATGATACTATAGCACTATTTTAATTTTTTAATCTTCATATGATAATGAAAAGCATGTCACCTTATGTTTTATCTTTTTTTTTGTTGACAGAATGATTGGAGAGGAAAAGCCGTTGAAGGGTCATGGGTTCCAGATAGGTATGATGATATCTTGAGTTGTGGTCTTGAAAAAAAAGAGCATCCAGGTCGAGTTAGAGGGATTGGTAGGACGGTTGGTATAAAAACGTATTTGGGGATGTAGAGTAAAGGAAAGGTCGAAGTGGTGTAATATCAGCTGATGAGCTGCATGTTATCACTCAGGAAATAGAGGCTAAAGTGAGCCAAAAATTGAGACAAGAGATGAGTACAATGGTTCAAGGGCAGATTGCAAACATTTTGAACACGATGAATTTGCCCAAGGAGGTGGAGATCAGCACACCATTAGCTGATCATCGTAGTAGTTGTCAATCAACGCACCCGAGCAAATTACAATATGCAAACAAAACTCAAGAGACGGATCCCTTTGCAGACTTGCAGGTAAACAATTCATAGTTGAATTTATAAACGTATACGATTTTATGTATTTGACAAGTGCTAAGTGAAAAATGTTGGTTTTGTACTTTGCCATTCTAGAAACCGATTAAATGTCGTTTGGCCGTGAATATGGACTCCAAAATTGTTATAGTGGGTCATGGCATGGTACATCCCGCTTCAAGGTCTGGAGATCAATGTCATAATCAACAAATCTTGGTCGATCATGTAAAAGTTGGAATTGATGCAGTGGAGTCTAGTTATGAAGGAACCTCACTTCCTGTTCCAACTAAACATCACAACACGATAGGAGAAGCGGTTGGTAGTTTTGTTCAATGGCCTAAAAGCCTTGTGCTTTTAAGAGATAATGATACGGTAATGAATGCATTTTTCTTCCTTAATTTAGCTTGCTAAAATCCTCTATTTCATATTAGAACATATTAAAGAAGTAAAATTTCTTCATACTAGAACTTATTATAGATAATTTAGCTATTTATAAACTTATCGGAAAGTAGTTAACATATGAAGTTGAATTCTTAGCATTCGTCTATTCTTTTAACAACATCATTTCAAACATCTACTTAAAATTTTGAATTAGGTGACTACATCTCAACCAAACAAGGATTTGTTTGAAAATAGTAATGACAAGGTCGTGAATACAATGTCAGATGAGTCTGCAAAACGCAAATCAATCGTGGATGAAGAGATTCTCAAAACTTTAACGAGCGAGTGCAGATATTTCCATGACCTAATACTTCAAATGTTATCCAATGATAGTGCCATCAATGCAATTCAAGTGAATAAGGATTTATTCACATACGATGAGGACTTTGAAATTCATATCACGATGGACGACATTATCCAATTCCTTAGTATGACATGGTTGAATGCATCATGGTTGCAACTTTACATCATGTGAGTATTTTTTCCTTAGCAATTTTTTTTATATATAACCATCTTAGTTTTTTGATGAATAGTTAATTTTTAAAAAACTAATAATATATGTTTAAATTTTTTTAGGTGGTTAAATCATATGTGCAATGATCTCAAAGTGGAGACCATTGGGTTTATGTGTCCCAAAAAGCTTTCCCAAGTGCGAAAACATCCAGATGCGACAAATACATATTTGTCGAACACATGGAAAGCATTGCAATCTAAAAGCTTACTTTTAGCCCCACAGTACGAAGGGTATGAACATTAAACTTTTAGTAACTAGTTTACAAATTTGATGCCAATTTTAACTTACTATAAATCTTGTAATGCAGGAAACATTGTATACTGCTTGTTTTCCGTGTAGAAATGAATGAGATTTATATTTTTGATCCTCAGGCCGAACGCAAACATAAACTTGAAATTAAACCGCAAGTGAGCACGTAAGTTGTATATATTGCTCTCTTATATGAAGTTAGTATATGTGGTAAAATTAAAAATTTATACATGAAATTAGTGTATGTAAATGCGGGTGCCGGAGTAGTTATTATTTAACATTTTCTTGCATGTGTAGGGCCTTCAAAATTTACAAGGCATTCGGTGGCAAGTCTCGAGGAAGTACCTTGAAATGGAAGCATGTTAAGGTGATTTGATTTTCAAACAAAAAATAAAATAAAATAAATACTATATATTGTTTGGCATATGAATTCATTTTAAACTAACTATTAAGTTATCTTGTAATATTGCTGTAGTGTCCTCAACAATTAGGAGCAACTGACCGTGTATATTGTGTGATGAGGTATATGCATGACATAGTGAAAAACCACAATCAAAGCATCGATTTACAAAAGGTACTACTTTAGTTTTTTTCCTTCATATTATACATTAGCTACATTATAGGTATATTTCGATCAAATCATTGCCGCAATGCTAGTTAGAAGAAAATATGCAGCGTGCTAATGTTGACGATGTAAGTGCGAAACAATGATAAACATGACAAGATTTCCGTGTCTTCCCATGCATGCGTAGATTTTACTATGAAGGGATATACATGATACAAGTATTAAAATAAATACAGCATGCGTGACTAAATGTATAGGAAGCTTTCATGGGATCTTAACAAACTCTGGGCTACTTATTGAAATCGCTACAGCTAACTCTAAAAAGAAATGCTCATTCCCTGAAGTGTCAAATCAAAATTGAGTTTGAAGAAATCTCTAGGAAAAGGAAGTATTGAGCTGTACATCTGGAGCTGTACATCTGGAGTTGCCTTTATGATAGAAGAAAAGGCAGTGGTTATGTTGAGGGGGGTTGCAGGCACTGTTTGCAGTGGTTTGGAGTTTGTAGGTGTATGTAGATGAGATGAGCAAAGGGTTATCATCAGTTATCAACAGTTTGAATGCAGGTGGTTATGTTGCTGTGGAATGGCCAGTAGTTTGAATGGTGGAGTTTGTTGAACTGTTGGTTTGGATGGTGGTTTTGGTGATCAAGCAGTGGAGTGTGTAGATGGTAAAGAGCAGAGCAAGTGAAATGTTTGGAAGTAGATGAAGTGTAGAAGTGAGATGGTGGATGGCGTTGTATTGCAAATTTTTAATTGAGATGAATTGCAGAATTGCTATGTAGAGGTTGTATGTAGTGATTTAGACGGAAGATAGATGGAGGACGGAAGATAACAGGTTGTATGTTGTGGTTGTGTGTAGTTGCTGCTGGCGATGAATGGCTGTGATGTGGTTAGAGTTTGTTGAAGGGGTTCAGGGATGCTCGGGGATGATGTGAATGTTGCTTGGTAATATGGAGGCAGTGTGCTTGGTGTTTTGTTGTGACAGTTTGGTGGAGTTGGTAGGGGAGTTTCTGCAGTGTAGAGTTGTGCATATGTAAATGATATAGAAGAAGTTTCTGGGTGAGCAAGTGATGTGGTTAGAGTTCAGATGGTCGGAGGGTAGTGAAGTTGACAGGGCAGTGTTGACTGGTGCAGAGCGTGATGGAGAAATTTTTGTTGATAGGTAGTGTTAGAGGATGTGCGGAGATGAAATTTTTTTGGTAAAGCATGGCATCTCCAAGCACTTGCAAACTCTCTGTCGAATCCATCAGCAGTGAGTTCATGGCAGTTATAACCTTAAAACTTTATCTCAAAATTGACTTTTTGGCCAGGTTTAATCAATAAAAAATAAAAGATAAAATGATACGTTTAAAATTTATATGTGTGCAATCCGCATGATGAAATTTTACAACATTTTTTGGTATACATAGACAATCAAATAATATTAACCAAGTAAAAGCATATATTGTTTTCTTAGTACCATTTTGTATTTTTGAAATCAATCTGGATGATTGAGTTTTTTCAGTAACATTAGTAAATACAAACAAGAGCTAAGCTTGATCTTGATAATGTTGTTGATTGACCAAGTTGTAGTCAACTGAATGTAAAGGTTTGAAACCACAATCAGATCTACTGTTGGAATGAGGTTAAAGGAAAGAATTTATCATTTTTTTGGTAGAAATAATATCAATTAAGTTGCGATAAGTTATGTAACTTGTGTTTCTCCAAAGTGATGGAAACAACTCCTTTTGCATTGACTTATTTTGAAATACTTCATGTAAATATGCAGGACCGGTATGGTCGGATTTGGAAGATTCAACCAAATTGACAGAATGGTTCTATGACCTTGGTACATTTATACATGGCGTGTTAAGCCTAATAATTTGTCCATATTTTCTAGAATAAAAGTTGCATTCAGCAAATGCTATTTTTTGTGTATACCATGTGATAAAATGATTATGTTCTAAATGAACTTTCACATGCTTTGTGTGGAAGAAAAATAATATAAAAAACCACCACATTAAGGGCAAGCGTTAGCTGGTAATCTATATTCATAATCTGCAGTTATAGTTGTGACAACACAAAATTAAAGGCAACGAGTTAACTATAAAGCTTTAAAAAAATTAAACCCAAAAGAAGCAACATCAGAATGCTTGGTCTGTTGGATACTTGCGTCAATGTCAGCAAGTGCAAGATTGTACTTTTGAATTTTACCATCTTAATGTTATTTTTGGGGATACTTGCGTCAATGTCAGTATGTGCAGAAGTGTGAAGTTTTGTTGTATGGTTGCAGTAGTGTGAAAGTTGTGGTGGTGGAAAACAAGGCAGGTTTTGGGTGTTCCTGCTGTTTGGAAGTTTGGGCAGATTGTTTGAAGTGGTAGATGGCAAATGAAGATGTATGTGGTAGGTTGAAATTGGTTGACACTGCTCGAAGTGGGTTTGTAGAGATGTTTGGTAGGTAGAAGTTGATATGTTTGGAGTTGTGAATGTTAGAATGGTGCAGTGGTATGTTCAGTGGAGGATGTAGATTGTAGATTGCTGTATTGGTGAGATGAGGAGTGTGGCACTGGGTTGGTGTGGGCAGATTGAAGTTGCTCAGTGACAGGTCGGGTGGTTTGAAGGTTTGAAGTGGGAAGCACTGTTGAATACAGGGTTGAATTGAAGAAGGTGGATGAAGACTGCACTAGATGTTTGATAGCAGGGGGAGTGTTGTAAAAAGTGTGGAGATGAAGCTGATGTGGGTAAATCAGAAATATTTGCATAGGTTGCGGAAGTTGCTGCTTAGTTAATGTGGAAGCAGTGGAGGTAGTATGTAGATAGCGTGGTTTGGCAGTAGAGTGGCAATACACTGTGCAGTGTAGTTGTTGTTGCTATTCTGATAGAAGTGAAGTGAGTAAAGGAGATTGTGGTGAAGTCGATGTGAAGAATGGTTTGTATTGTTTGTTTGAGCATAGTGTGTGAAGAGGAATTGTGGAGGAGGGTAGCAGTGAAGTGACAGTTTCTGGTGCACTGTAGAAGGGGATGGTCAAGAGTGAAGTGCACTGTGCAGTTGTTTGAAGTAGAAGTGGATGATGATGGTCAGAGGTGAATGGATGAGGCAGTTGGTCGCAGATGTTTGTACAAGAGAAGGGAAGCCATTGCAATTGCAATTTGTGATATTGGGCAGTCACATAGAGTGTTTTAGGGATTACGCTTAGAAGTTGGGTAGCCATTGCAATTCATTTTCTGAAATCTATGAATCGGAGAGAAACTACCTCTGTATGAGACTTCTTTGTTTTACTTTTGGTTGGAATATTTTTGCATATGATTGGTTTGGTTATTTTCAAGGTAAGTATGTCAACCTGAATTACGTTACAATAAAAGTCGAGTCGATCAAAATTGAAATCCTTTTTGATTGATTTTGTATATTTTTCAGTAAATAAATGTAGTTTTCAACCAAAACTACATGCGATCATGTATATTGTTTAATTGTTGTATGCTAATCAAATGTGTACATGTCTAAATTTATTCTTTACATTTGATATTGTGAAGGATTGTCGAATGATTTGTTCATTGTGCCATAGCAGTGTTTATTGCTTATGAATGAACATAATTGGAATTTTGTTTCAGATATGTAAGGCTGTTGCGTTATTAAATTTTGTTGAAGAGCTGTACAAGTAACAATTATCCTACCAAGACCATATTTCAAATCTTACTAATATCATTGCACCTTACGTAAAATGTATCCTATTTTCTTACAATTAATGGACTTATAATTAAGCTGCTTACATTCCTGACTTAATTATTGTCTTTTGTATAACAATTCTCTTAATTGCAGGACTTTGTACGAGACGGTTCTTATAACCAACAAGAGATAGACGAGGTTCGAGAGAATTTAGCTAGTTATATCATGTATAATTGGATGTAGTTGGTTGTGTACGCTGATCTTTTGTAACGTACGTTGGTATTTTGTTATGTACGTGTGATAGATTATATTCTATTTTTGTCTGTAAACATGAATTATGTTGATGGATAATATAATTATATTTTTTGTTCAATCAGTTCATAGTAACGTTGGTTTATAAAAAATTAAAATTCAATTTCATACTGTTTCTATAATCTTAAACGGTAATAATATTTTTTTTTGCTTCAGATATTACTTGTGTCGGTTGTTACTACAAAGGGAACCGATACAACTGTATATCAATTGTGTCGGTTGAAAAAACAAACATAACCGACACAAATATCAATCATTTGTGTCGGTTGTTATTAAAGAACCGACACAAAACTATGAACAGTTGTGTCGGTTTTTCTAAAAGGACCAACACAATAAACGACGGTGTGCTTCACTATACAAGCTGATTTGTGTCGGTCCTTTTAGAAAGACCGACACAACTGTTCATAGTTTTGTGCCGGTTCTTTAATAACAACCGACACAAATGATTGATATTTGTGTCGGTCGTACAACCGACACAACAGAAAAATGTCTTTTGTGTCGTCTTCATATGAGTCGGTTGTAAAACCGACACAACAGGGGTTACACAACCGACACAAATGACCAGTTTTGTACTAGTGTTTATTAATAGCACAATCAGAATACATAGTTTTATTTCCGATAACGGCTACATTTGCCTTAAATAGGCCATCACATAAATATCTCCTTCCGATATACATTCCAGCTTTGGACAGAACCATCTTGTCTGACTCGAACACCATTCTGAATCCTTTCTTTGATAATACTGCACCAGAGATGAGATTCTTGCGTATGTCTGGAACGTGGAGCACGTCATTCAACTTGACTGTTTTTCCTGAAGTAAACTTGAGGATTACTGTGTCACTGTCTTCGATCATAGATACTGCAGAATTACCCATATAGAGTTTCTCTTCATGATCGAATTTCTTGTATGTAGAGAACATGGATTTGTCAAAGCAGACATGACGAGTAGCGCCTGTGTCCACCCACCATTGGTTAGGATTCTGAATCATATTGCATTCAGATACAACTGCCGAGAAGTTAGACTCATCCACTTCCATGTTGTCTACTAAATTTGCCTCTTTGTTGCGGTCCTTCTTGAGTCTGCAATCTCTAGCGGCATGTCAACTCTGTGATATATATGGAATGTTGAGCAGTAGAGCAAAGAAGCAGAAGAAATTAGATTGGAATGTGATCAGTATTCTCTCCTATTTATAATTTCGTCCGCATCCCTTCAAACAGTCGCGTTCGCTTGATGGGTCGCACCCGTTGCCTTTTGGTCGCTGCTATTTCTAACGGGTCGCACCCGCTACTGTTCGCGCCTATCCCGGTCCATGATCTCCCTCCTCACAACGAAGCATACATTTGGGAGCCCCAGACCCCAACCTCCTCATGAGAAAACCATATATAAACCAATATAGCTCTCAACAATTTGGCGATGTGGGACTTTGTATATTTCCATTCATTCTACCTTTAGGAATTCCAACACTGGGTGAGGTTGGATTGTAGATTTTTGGAAGGTGCTGGTGGGTCTTTATCTTTATTCATGGTGGAGTGATGATTTTCTGGTGAAGATATGTGGTGATTTGATGAAGTGCGGTGATGAAATGTGGTGATGAAATGGTGGCAGTTTATGTGTACAGGTGAAGAGATATACCAAGTTATGGCAGAAATGAATGAAAATGAGAGATAAACTGAGGATTCAGTAAGCAATTGAATTGGAAATGATTGCATGAAAGAAGAACAAACAAAGAAAAGCAAGAATTACCAGAAAATGTAATTGATAATGCAGAAATTTGGACAAGAACAGATATTAACAAGATGGTTGTAATGATCTAAAGGTTTGCAGGAAACAAGAACTGAAATGAAATAGCAAGTAATAAAAGAACTAAAAGGAAATATAACAGGAGATGTGGATGCAGAAATTAACAAGAACTGATAATTTGTAAGCTACCCGAAATATGAACAAAAAAAACTGGAATTGAATATGTGCAGAAATCCAAGAACAGGGAAATGTAATAGAAAGATCGACAAGGAAAGAACTGGAATTAAAAGAAGATTGCAACTAATAGGAAACTAAACTCATTAACAAGAGTGAATGGTAATAGAACTAAACTAAGTTTGCACTCAATCTGAAAATGAAAAAGAAGTAATTTGATCTTCAGATTTCTTCACACCATAACCAATACATGTTCTGGTATTTATATACATCCATGCACCTAAACATCTTGACTCAATCAACCCACACCCATGCAATTCAATACAGCCCAGATTCAAATAATTACACCTCCAAACAATCATACATCGTATACAATGATCACTGCTCCCATACTCAATAACAACAGCACTGAATTATGCATGTACCAGTTGTGCACGTGCACACACTGATACATGCATTTATCTCTCTCTACAGGCCATGGCCTCATCCATTCAAGCACATGACATCCTTTGGTCATCTCCAGCCTCTCTCTCTCTCTCTCTGATGATCCCCGATCAACTTCTGATGAACTTGACCTGAAAATTGCATTTCCTTTCTCTCTGCCTGCTAAGACCAGTAGCTTAAGTTCATGGTTGTTATAATTTTTTCTGGTGGAGGAGCTCGGTCGGATCTGAGGTCGGCATTATGTGTTGTTGAGGGTGTTGCAGCGTGGCATGGGAGAGTTCGGGTCCGGTTGAAGAAGAGTTATAGCGATGTTCACCTGAAAGTATATATGTATGTACTAAATTGCTACCGCTAATGGAATTTACTAACAAGAATATTAGCATTAATGTTTTTTTAGTTAGTTGTGCAGTATGAATGTTTCATAGTACATATGAAATTATGTATTGAGGTACGATATCAAACTCTCATTTTTGGTACTGAAACCATCAAATTAAATTGTCATACCATAGATGTTGAGAAATTCAATATTTCTGGTTGTTGCCAGCTTCTTAACATGTTGAATGAGAAGTTACTCCTGTATCATCTATTTAAGCATGTTTTGGCATAGAGTTGCATGCCTTTTATTAATTTTTTTTTATAGTTAATGCAGATACTTTATAGAAATAATGTGCACGTTTACTATTTTTTAATTTCTAGTATAAGGTTGCCATTGAATTTGGTGTATCTTCTGTTATGAAATATATATTTAACATGAGAAGCTATTAAAATAACTATGAAAATATATTGTTTGGAGAACTTGTTGTCAATGTTTCTTAGTCTATGAATAGGTACCCTCGATCCCATTATCATATTAACTTTAATGATAACTTTACTGCCATTGTTCAGATGGTTCCTTTACATCATAAGCTATAGCAAAAGCTAGGCGACCATGCAACGAAACTTTGATATAGTAATTAGGTTTCTAAACCATGCATATTCTATAAAAAGTTATGTAAATCATAGTATTGTAAAATTATCTCAACCATTTCAAATTATCCACAGCCCTGTTCCAATAATTTTTGTCCTTTTGACATCTTATAGTTTCAAATTTTCATGCAGATATGTATGATTAGAGCATCCACAACTCTTAGTTAAAGAAATGTATATAATGAAAATAAATATATTTTTACAAGAACAGTACTTAAATATCTTCAATTACACAAATATTATTATACATATGTTATTTATTAATCAACTATCCTTCACCTGTCACAACATTTTCTCCTCCAATCGCTGCTTTTCTTTTTGGGTGGAATGGTTACATGGTAATATGTTGAGTAATTGCAAATCATTTGTTTCTAACCATATGATGCATACGGAAACCATGGGCATACATCTCTTTCCATCAGGTTGCATGTGTGTCATTATGTTAGAGATTATAGTATACCTCTTCCTCAAGCAAGTCGTAAAAAAATATATTTTATACAATCTCATCAAATGATGTGCTTTATTTGTATACTGCAGTTCTGTTTTTACCCATGTAAGATACGTTTATAACCCCATACTGTAATTTTCTTATGATAGGATCAAGATACGCACACTATGTTGTGCTTACGTACCTTCTGAGTAAACTCAAGCTTTTTTTTTTTTTTTGAAGATTAGCTTCAATTTGCCTAGGCTAAATGTTACTCACCTGATATAAGGCCTCTTTTTTTAGAACAATGTGATGGGCATTCAGCTGAGATATAGCAAATGTATTTCATTAGAAGATTCAGAGGAAACTGCTACATGCTTTGATGTTAAACTGGGTTTCAGCGAAATTCATGTGCTTACTTTAATTCAGTTATTCTTACAAATATCAGGATTTCTAATCAAATTGTTTTGCTTATTTTGGTTCATTTATGTAATGTTTTCATGTCTGTCTTAAGCTTCCCAAAGATAGAAATCACTCCCTACTGGAGATTCTCAAAGCTGTTGGCATAGGATTAATTGATGTTCCCAATCAAGCAAGTTTAGCTCTTGTTGTTTAATTTGAAGGTATTTGCTTTATTATTCAATCTCATCACTAGAACAATAGTAAATAGCGACGGAGCGTTCCGACGGCCGTCGACGACTGTCAAACTCCGTGACGTTTTCGTAAATAAAATATCTTAGCCATCAAAAAACGAAACAACAAAACCGTCGGTAACCGTCGAAAATTATCGTGTATACAGACCTCCTGGCCGAGAGCTGAATCGTTATTTTCATTCCCCCAATTCCAACCAAAACCCTACCACCACCACCTCCTCCCCGTTGTCAGCCAGCCGCCGTGCCTCCCCAAGCTTCTCCAACTTCATCATTCTCCACTCTCAACAAGCCTAGCCCCTTCATCAATCTCCAATCAGGTTTTATTTCTAAATCCTAATTAATTTTGATTTGTTAAATTAGGATTAATTTGTTGTTATAGTTGTATAATACCTCATTGATTGTTTGGTATACCATATTGAATGCTAATTAGGTTGTTATTATAATTGTTTATCATTGAAATGTTGAGAGAGAAAATTTGTTTAGTGTATATGTGCGTTAATTGGTGTATAAGCGTTGATTAATTAGTGCATACATGCATTAGGACTATTTTTGATTGATTAGAGTAGATGCTCAAAATTTGGTGTATGCGTTTTCAAAATGACGAAAACAAAGATTTGGTGTATGCGTTTCTTAGAATGTAAATAAATTATTTGTAAAAATTGTTGTATAATACACTTTACTTTTTGTAAATTGTTTAGAGAGTTTTTGGCCCCGTCTGACAAATATTGTATATAATCATTGTATGAATATTCGTTTTTATCACAGAACAGCTATATTCATCCGATACAATATTTGTCGGATTTGTCTCTGTATTGGACAAGTTACAAACACAGTAGTAATTATATTTTGCAAATCATTTTATTTTAAACGGTTCATAAAATTTCGACAACACTTTCTTTTTGTTCCTTGTATACACACATATATGTACGATATAGGGAACAAAGGGGAAGTGCTGCCGAAATTTTATTGAATCGTTTAAAATAAAATAATTTGCAAAATATAATTACTGCTATGTTTGTAATAGAAAGTAGGATGACCAACCATCAAAGTGTAAAACAATAACCTAAAAATTGTAGACTATATTCCTATAATACTTTGTGTAAATCCGTTTGAAAATAAAATTAAATAGAATAATATTATATATTTGCGAAAATTTAAATGTATGATTTATTTGGAGAAAAAATATCAACACGTAAATGATTAATGCGTTTTTATGTTTTAAAGTAGGAAAAATGATCAATTATTTTATCGATCGGAGTTGGATGTACCAACAAAGAAGAGAAATTGGAGGCTCAATAAGCGAACATTTTCAAAATGGTGTACACGTCTTTATTGAATCCGCTTTACGTAATAATGAAAACGATGAAGAAATTCGTTGTCCATGTAGTAGGTGCAAACTATTGAAGCATTTTGATACCGGATATGATAATAGTTCATTTGCGCCAATATTGTTTCATGCCGAATTATTTGGTGTGGGATCGTCATGGAGAACTTATAGCACCTAATCCCGTATATTCGGAGGAGGAGGTGGATAATGAACTTGTTCCGACGAATCTCATAGAAGATATGGTTGAAGATGCAGCACGTCTAATGTTCCCTACTGTTAAAGTTGATGGTAACGACGTTAATGTCGAAGAAGAACCAAGTATTTGAGCAAAAAAAAATTATGATTTATTGAAGGCTGCTAAGAAACCCCTTTGGGATGGTTGTACAAGCGGTACTCAACTATTAGTAACTGCAGAATACATTGCGATGAAATCAAAATACAACTTCACAAAAGCTGGGTTTACAGCTATAGTACAAGCTGCAAAATGGCAAATGTCACCCGATAATTCAATATGCGAAAATCATTATGAAGTGAAAAAACTTATGTCTGCTTTTGCTTTACCGTATCAAAAAATAGATACATGTTTAAATGGTTGCATGTTGTTTTGGAAAGAAGACATCAGTCTCAGGAATTGTAAAATATGTAATCAGGAAAGATACAAACCAAGAAAAAAGAAGGAAAATGAAGTTCCGTACAAGCGTATGCATTACGTACCCATCACTCCTAGGCTTCAAAGGTTATATGCATCTTCTGTAATCGCGCATCATATGAGATGGCACTGTGTGAGAACACAGGAAGAAGGTACGTTAACACACCCAGCTGATGGAGAAGCATGGAAGCATTTTGATAAGATATACCCCGTTTTCGCAGCGGAGAGCCGTAATATTAGACTTGGTTTATGTACGGATGGATTTTCACCGTTCTCTCAATTTGGTTTAAAATATTCATTTTGGCCTATAATCGTTATACTTTACAATTTACGTTCGTGGATGTGTATGAAAACTCTGTATATGTTTCTTACTATTGTCATCCCTAGCCCTAATGATCCGATGCAAGGAATCGGCGTATATTTACAACCGTTGATTGAAGAGTTGAAAATACTATGGTATGAAGGTGTTGAAACATACGACATTTCCAAAAAAAATTGTATGTTCGCTTCTCTACTGTGGACTATAAGTGATTTTCCTACGTATGCAATGCTATCGGGTTGGAGTACGGCTAGTCGTCTAGCTTGCCCTTATTGCGTGGAAGAAACACGAGTATTTTCTTTACTGCATGGGAAGAAAATTTCGTGGTTTGATTGTCATCGGTGTTTTCTCCATATTAATCATCCTTTTAGAAAAGATAAAAAACTTTACAAGTAATAGAGTTGAAACCTTGCGACCACCAACGATTTGGTCAAGTGAAGATATTTATGACCTTCTAAAGGATTATCCAAAGATACATGAAACCGACGAACAAATTGAAATGCAAGGTAAATCGACGATTCATAATTGGTGCAAACAAAGTATATTTTAGGAGTTGCCTTATTAGAAAAATCTCCTAATTCGTCATAATATCGACGTGATGCACAATAAGAAAAATGTGTTCGATAATGTATTTAACACGGTTCTGAATGTTAAAGGAAAGACTAAAAACGACTTGAAATAAAGACGTGATATAGAATCAATATATAATCATCTAGAACTTCATATGAAGCCAAATGACACAAAAAAACTCAAAATATGCTACGAGCTAGACAATAACCAATTTAAAGTATTGTTAAAGTGGGTGGAAAGATTAAGATTTCCTGATGGGATTTCCTCTAATCTTCGTAAATGTGTCGACTATAAGAACGGTAAACTGAGTGGGATGAAAATTCATGATTGTCATGTAATGATGGAACATTTTTTACCCATCGCTTTCAAAGAACTGTTGCCCACAAAAGTTTGGACGGTTGTAATAGAACTTAGTTTGTTTTATAAGGAACTTTGTTCAACTACCTTAAAAGTTGATGGTCTACGTAAACTTGAGAAAGAAATTCCTATACTGTTCTGCAAACTAGAGAAAATATTTCCTCCTAGTTTCTTTAATGTAATGGAGAATTTACCCGTTCTTCTTCCGTTTGAAGCACGTCTTCGAGGTCCTGTGCAATATGGATGAATGTATCCGTTTGAAAGGTACTAATATTGAGTATGTTAAATTTTAGTTTAACTACATGTAATAAAATTTAATTATAATTATTTTTAACAGGTACTTAAATCATCTAAAGAAAAAATGAGACAAAAAGCACGAGTTGAAGGTTCGATATGAAAATCATATATCAAAAAAGAAGCTTCATTCTTTTTCTCTCATTATTTCAGTGACCATGTGAACTTATCTTTTGAAAGTGCTACTCGAAATGATGAGGGCATTGAACAAGATTCTTCTGAATCAGTGTTATCAATTTTTAGATAGCAGGGATGCCCTGCTGGAAAATGTGTGGAAGTATGGTTAGACGACAAAGATTACCTTCTAGCCCACACATATATTCTTCTTAACTGTGCAGAAGTTGCGCCATTTGTTAGGTATTATTATATAACACATCTAAAATTATTTACTTGAATAATACATGTGTGTATTCATTATAATGCAATATATTATCTATATATATATGTAGTATTTACGAATCACAGCATCCAAGCGGCGATATTAGTAAAAAAATTTGTTGCTTGGTTTTCGAACCACGTATATGATCCGGTAAATTGTATGGTCGATGAAGGGTTGAAACATCGTGCGATGGGACTAAAAAGAAAAGTCAAGACATATCCAATATTCTTTGTCAGTGGATACAAATTCAACACCAAAGAATATGGGATTGAAAAATTAATTAACAATACCGGTGTATATGTTAAAGCCGGCAATGATCAAAATGATCGCATAAATGATTTTTACGGCGTGTTAACTCAGGTTTTGCAATTAAAATATTTCACCAGACCTACGGAAGAAATTTATTTGTTTAGATGCAACTGGTTCAGTAATGTTCCAGGTTCTGGAATCAACGTGCACAAAAAATATAATATTATTCAAATAAAGCATACATCACGTTATCATAAGTACGATCCGTTTATATTAGCAAAACAAGACATACAGGTTTATAATGCACCTTATCCATCTCTAAAAAGAGATAAAGCCGATTGGTCGGCAGTTTTTAAAAAGAAGGCAAGATTTACATTTGATGGAAAGAATATTCCAGATGAACAAGCGTACCAAGCGGATATCGAGAAAAATGGCGAAATTACAATAACAGATGATCAAACCGATTTTGGACCTCTAAATGATGAATTAAATGTGTTAGTAGAAGCATTTGAGACCATAGAGGAAAACAATATAGAGTACGAGACCGAGTCTGAATCAAAAAACGACAAGGACTGATTTAATAGCATACATGTTGAAAAAATGTAATTTATGGGAGTATTAATGTTACACTTTTTTATATTTTTATGTGATTATTGATGTTAAATCTTGATATGTTTACTCTTAATTGAATGATATGTTCTGGCATAATAAAATAATATGTATATGCCATGTACTACAGATGTCTTTCTTTAGGAGGCGGAGTCCTTCGCAGTCCGGTTCCCCCTCTTCGTCTTGGAGAGGGACCGTTCGCAGCGCAGGTGATGGCAGCTGCCCATCCTAGGAGGCGTCGCATACTGTAGTTAGATTGCTACCGAAAGTAGATGGCTCGTAAGTATTAAATTTTCTTCAGCATTATAAATATTTTGTATCATATATTTGTCATGATTTGTCTGTATCATATTTAATGCAGGGGTTTTGAGCTTGAGCCTTCCAATATAGTGCTCAGCATATCTAGGCAGGCATACATGAGCCGTATGACTGCATGCTGGCCAAAATGGAGTAGGATCCCTGAGCATGCCCGGAAGAGCATCTGGCAGGACTTCCTGGTAAGTGTAAAATTATATATTATTATATATAATCACTTTATAATTTGCTGACTAAGTATAAATGTATAACTTATATTTTGTCAACATATATACAAGGTGCGATAGACCTGCAAGAGGAGGATGTTGCTTTTTGCCAGCGCTATTGGAACTCCAAAGTTGCAAAAAATTACCGGGATATGATGTCGACCATCAGAAAATCCGGGAAGAAGCCAAACTGGATGGGCGCCAGTGCATGGGATGCTTGAGTCGCATAGTGGGTTAGCGATGAGTTCAGGGTAAGTCTATCTGTTGTCACCTTAATTTGTTCAGTAGAGAATACATAATTTATACCTGTAAAATATAATCTTAATTTTTAATTTGCAGGTGGATTCAGGTAGGAACTTGGTGAACAGACAGAAAAATCCAATCAAACACCGTGGTGGCTCGAAATCATTTCAGCATTATTGCAAGGACCTGGTAAATTGATTAATTGCAATTATGAACAATTATTACATTTTTTATATAAATTTGTATGAACAACAATAATATACACCAAAATTGCAAGAAAGAGCGCGTGAGGCTCATGTCTCGTATATGGACGTATTTGCGCATACTCATGCCGTCAGGCAGACCAACAACGAGGGATCGGTGATGTATGCTTGGCATTAGGATGATAAAGCATACGCCGCACATGTACGTATATTTTAAGTTATTAATAATGACCATTTTAATTAATTAGTAATAAATTATTGTAATAATGTCATGTAATATTTACTTGTATTTAATTTTGCGTTGTAGGAAAAATTTATGCAAGCACGTGCGCAAATGCTTGAACATTCGGGACGGAAGCAGTTGACAACTGATGAGGAGGACGCTATCTTTGACTCCGTTATGGACCCGACACAGAGAAATAGGCGCTAAAGCTACGACAATCAATCAGTAATTTATAAAAATTAACTAAGTTGTAAAAATTGCTTAATTTTTATAAAAGTTACGCAATAACTTAAACATATTTCGACTTGTTTTGTAGGCTCGGGCCTCATGAAAGGCCTATCGAAAGGCTTAAGACAACATTGAGATTAATGAGCTTCGACGACAGATTGCACAGTTGTAGGAGCAGGACCGCCTCCGAGCAGCGCAAATGGAGTAATTGAACCAGCATTTGGCCGAGTATATAGAGCGTCATGGAGCATTCCCTTCGTCTGGCGGCTCCGGAGCCGATGACGAGTCATGAGGTACGTTTTGCATTTTTTGTTTTCAAAACTTGTGTATATATACAATGTGAGATGGTGAGGTTGATTTATGGACATTTGGTGCTTGATATTGATTTGTGGGGTTTGATGTTGGATGTATATATTGTACATTGATGTTAGAGTTAGACATTG
Source organism: Allium fistulosum (assembly GCA_030737815.1). NCBI lineage: Eukaryota > Viridiplantae > Streptophyta > Magnoliopsida > Asparagales > Amaryllidaceae > Allium > Allium fistulosum. The sequence goes on from CM060903.1 coordinate 1,463,638,108, forward strand.
TACGGTGACGATGAATGGTTTGGTTTGTATTGATTGGAATGTTTGAGTTTGAGATGGTAATGTTTGAGTTTTATATTATTATTGATATTGATTTTAGCTTATATATCTGATATATATTGATTTTGATGTGTTGTGATATATATTGATATTAATGCGCTATTGGGCTGCTGAAAAAAAAATTACCCAGATTTTTAACGGCTACCGATGGTTTCCAATGGCTTACAAGTCGAAATATTCTGACAGCTTCTGATAGCTCACCCGCTATATATAACGACGGCTTCCGATGGCTTCCAACAGTTTTCTGGCGTGTTTTTAAGCCACGTGGACGTTTTCACTGTCAGAAAAAAAACGAAACTGCCGTCGAAAAAGCTGTCGGAGGCCGTCGCAAATCTGTCGTTGTTTCTATCGGAAATGGAGAAAAGTTGTATTCTATATACCGACTGATAGAGTTAGAGGTGTTCCCTAGGGGCAATTATGTAATTTGTTACATATATCTAACTCGTTGAACAATCTTGTTCATAATAAAGGTGTTTCTTTCTATTATATACTTGATATAATATGGTTATATTAATTAATTAATTTAATTAAAAGTATATTTAATAGAAAATCCATAAATGGCATATTTACACAGTTCTCTCGACTTGAGAATACTGTAGATCTTCAATATGAAAGCTCCACTTTGATTATAGTAAAATCATGGCATGGCATTCTGTCGAGTGACTATAGTTGGGTCGAGTGGAAGTATTGGAAGTAAAGCACTATTCAAGAGAGGATTCGTCTCCTCAGTTATATGGGGTTAGTATCATGGTCAATTCAAGTCAACTTAAAGTCAAAGTCTCTTTCCAGAGCATTTTGGTTAATGATAATTATTGTTATTGAATCAATGACTTTGTGTTTGGACTATAAAGTTGAATTTGGATGACATTGGAATTTTGACAATTACCAAATTCCATAAATCCAAAGTGATATAGTTCTGACGAAGAGAATTGGTGTAAATAATTGTCACTATTAGGTACCGCTTATAATAAGTAAAATTGGATTTTACCAAAAGATGTGTAAGCGATGAATTCAGCCAAAATGTCACATCAACTGCTAGTGACGTGTGAACGTTAATATTTGAATTGTTCAATATTAATCACGGACTGAATTTACACATTTGATTCGCATAACCGTAATTATAAATTCTCTAAAAAACCCATGATTTAATTAATTTATAAAAAGTTGTAAATTAATTAAATTAATTATTATTTGAGAAATATTAATTATTATTTATTTTATTTGATGTTTGGGAGTTATTTGTAATTATTTTAATGCATTTATCAAAGTTATATTCGCGCGCATTGATATATGATATCATTGTAATTAAATAAAAGATAATTACATGCGTTAATTTATGGAATCTTATGTCATTTGATGACACGTAATTTTCAGCCATACCATGTAAAGTAATAGGAGTGAAAAGAGAAAGTTAATCAAGAGAATTAATTAGAGAAGTTTTAATTAAAGAATGTAAAATGTTTCCTTTTTTCAAATAAAACATATTCTCTCATTCATTCTGTATGTACAGTTGAGTTTCTCATTTTTCATTCTTCTTTCTGTAACTTTTCTGGTTCTTTCCTTGTCTGATGACTGAAAATATGAGATCTTCCATGGCTTCTACTATTCCTAAAATCAAATATAAATAAAATCAATTATGAAAAGTGGTTTATTCCTCTTGATCCTTGCAACATCTGGAGGCTGATTTCTGAATCTAGGAGATGTGATTCATCATTCAAGGTGCAAATCATTGGCTTCATTTTTGGTAATTCTAATTTCATTTATTTGTATACTCATCATGTTGAAATGGTCCAGATTTATTCATATTATATATCTTATATCTCATCATGTTTAAAAGGTTTAGATTTATTCATATTATATCTCTTCTATCTTGTGTATTCATCTTGTAATATAACTTAGATCCTCTTTTGTTCATCTCATTTATTTATATGATCATTATGTAGATTTAATTTGAATCTCTCCTCATTTACATATTGACTATATGTTTATTATGATTGACTTCAAATCCTTTATCTATTTTATTATGTGTCCCATTTGTATAGTCAGATCTGATTTATCATACAACAAATTTGTATATGCCCAAGTTGTCCAAATTTTTTTCTGTCATTGTTTTGGAATTGTAAATTAAAGGAATGTGAAAATGTTTTATTATGTTTTAATGTTGTATATAAACTTTTGTAACATCTGTATACATAAACATTAATAAAATATATTTGTTGGTGGTTTAATACAGTAAAATTAATTTCCAATGTAGCATAGTTAATTTCCAAAATGATTTAATTTTACTTGTTTTAGTCATAAAAGTAAAATTTTCCTTTTGTTTTAGAATTCATATGTGGTCATTTATGTAAATTTATAAACTTTTATTTCATACATAAGATTATAAGATTGAATCATTTTGTTAGCACTAAATTTAAACATATATGTTACTTAAATTGCAATCTTCATACATATATATAAGTATATGTGTTATTTTAAAATGAATACATAACTTGCAATTATTTATACATATAGATATACATGTGTTTATGTTATTTTAATCTAAATCAAAATGGCCCTTTTTGTGAAACTGTAGAATTAAATTTCAAGCTCTTCCTTAATTGAAATCTTTGTTACAATTGTTATTTCTTGTTTTGACAAACTCATATATATAGGAAAGCTTATTTTAACATGTGTATGTGTAAACTTATCAATTATTATACACGTATATTTTATTACTTAAAAAAGCTTGGATAACAAAGGCATATGCAAATTCTATTGTAAATACCATTTAATATGTCATTCAATGTAATTAAAAAGAGAGAGAAACGTAAGAGTTTCTGTCTCTACATTTATAGCCTTATCTTTCTTTAATTTATTATACATGTCAAGAGAAAGAAAACCAAAGGTTTTCCTTCTCTAAAATTTCTCATGCTTAGTTACACAAATATACACTTCTTATATGTTACACTTATATTTCACAACATGAATGTATTTGATACATTCATTCCATTACACATGAATATGTACATAAGAGTATATTTGATATACTCTAATTTACATACACATTAAATTAAAACTTTATTTATAAATTAAATAAAATATTGATTCTATTTAAAAGAAACTTAGAAAAGTTCTAAATGAATTTAGACTTCATAGGCCCATTAATGACCCAAAATGGTAAATTTTTTGAAATTCATCCATTTCTTCCGCTGCGGACTGGCCTAGTTTCTTCAATGGTATCAGAGCCTAATAACCTATGCGGTCTAAATTAGTCATGTTAGGGCTAACTAATTTAGCTTGCTCACTAAGTACGGTGTCTAGAAAGGTAATATCTAGGATAGGAATTGAATAATCAAGTACCCCGTCCTACCTGGTTACTAGCCTGGCCTGAAAGGTGGAGTAAGCCCAAAGGTTACCCCTAATAGAAAAGGCCCAATTTAGTTAGGCCTTGGACTAATTTTCAAAATAGTTTTGAAAATTGAGACAAGATTTTAAATTTAAAAGTTAAATTTAAAATAAAAACATGTTTATTATAAAACGTTATAATATAACATAAATTTTCAAAATATTTGAAAAGATAATGAAAAATTCAAAATGTTTGAAACTATTTAAATATTAATTTCCAAATTCAAAATTTATTAATAAGATTAATAAAATAAATTAACTAAATGAATTAATTATTTAATACTTATATGCATGTATTATATATGTTGATATATGTTATGTTATTTAAAGCGTTAAGATAACATAAGTATACATGTATGTAAGATAAATTTTGAAATTTACATAATTTAACTAAAATTGTTTAATTAAATAAATTAATTAAGGGTTAATTAAATAAATAAATAATATACATATATAAGATATATGTATTATACTATAAAAGTTATAGTATACACTATAAAGGTTATAATAGATATGTGCAATATAAAAGTTGTATTGAAATACTAATTTAAAATTAATTAAAGAGTTAATTAATTAAAATTAATTAAATAATATTTAATTAATAAAATGTTATACATAAGATTATCGTATAAGTTAATTAAAATATAAAAGTTATATAATAATGAAACTTATATAATAAGAGTTTATAAACTAAAGGTGGAACATTAAAGAAACCCAAATAGACTTAAGGAATGAATACATACGTAGATGTACGTATACTGTGATTTCTGATGTGCTTGACACTTGAATCACGAGGGTATTTCATAAGAAATACATTATTCCATAAGTCGATATCACTCTATATAATATACCGAAGATTATGAATCTTCAATATAATGTTGTCCTCTACCATATATATATTAATAAATTACTTGCATACTCCTTAGTTGTTGAGCAAACTCAAGCTAGGGATGTTATGTGTAGTATTATTAATATATTGAATAGACGAGGTAAGATAACTATATGTATTTGTTGAGCAAACTCAAGGTACATATACTATACTTAGGCTATCGTGATGTGGTAGGTATGAGTGAATAATCTCTTTCAATTTGTTGAGCAAACTCAAGGTCGAAATGAGATTAGGACAAGGAAAAATAGGTTAGGAGTTGTATGTGATACAACCGATAAGGAGTTATCCATCGTTTGTGGGGCTATGATTTTTTGAGAAAACTCAAGATCGGAATACCAAGACAGACGAGTCCTAACACTCACTAGTGAAGTCGAAAGACTTCTATGTTTCATCTTAGGGTTTGGAGAAACATAAAAGACTAGTGGGAGCCTTATTAGAAAAATGAAATGGTAACATTTAACCTTTCTAATATTGTAATAACATATGCTAAATAATGTTATAATTATCTACAGTGATAAATTTGTGCATTTAATATGATTGATAAAATATTTATCAATTAATGTATACAAACGAACTGAATTGAAAGTTGACAAATGGAAACATAATACCCACTAATGCCTATCACATGTTAATGTTTTCTATACCCATGCAAGTGTTTCATTTGTACAACTACTTAATACATTCGTAAAATGGTCACTTACGTGCTTATTTGGTTGAGACCGTGTATTGCACTCTATGAGTTTCGAACTCTAAAAGTAATACAAGACTATGGATGTTTGATCCATATACTATCATTTATAAATGTTATATGGTGAACGTCACAGTTCGTAATGCACGATACTTCAATGAATATAGTTCATTGGAAATAAGACAATAAACAGTATTTTTGAGATCATGCAATCAACTTGATTGATTACAAAAGGGATCATATTGTGTTAATGTAACACAAGACCAAAAACTACAAGATAGATCAAAGAACTCGATCGTTGAAATGTCATTTTATTCGGTTTACGTAAAGTGCAACATATTTGATGTCCTTAAATGTTAAGGATAATCGAATGTGCTTTTGTAAAGAGTTTGTTGTGATATTGTAGTAAGGTTTTCTTTTGAATAAATTGACCATTTAGAAGGAAAACGAATGTATAAGAATAGATGTAATTCAAGGTACAGTTGGGATGAAGAGAATAAATATTCACTTATGCTTCATAAAGAAACATTAGAAACAAGAATTATAATAATAATTGATACTTAATACTGGAATAAGAAATATGATTCTATTCCAAAATGTATTTTCATATAGAAAATTGTTTTCTATGAGATCTATTTCTTTGAGCTCAAGATATTTGATCAACGAACTCTCCACTGTAAATAGTTGCAGTGTATGAAATAAACAAATTTTATTAAGTGAATGATGGACCTCCGAATTTAGTACGCTATTATAGTAATGGTGGAAATAGTGGGAGATGCCATATGTCACTTATTAATTGCATCATAGTACGAAAATTGTTTTCGTAAAACTTACCATACATTATTTATAAAATAGTGATTATGTTTCGATATCGACTGAAAAAAATAGACATAGCTATATTTCAATATGAATATTATGAATATTCTTTGTGAAATAAAACTATAATGTGGTAAAAAAAATTATAACAAAAGTGATGCATTAGAAAATACAAAAGTATCTAATATTATTTATAGTTGTTTTGGAATTATAGACTAAGCTGTAGTTTTGAGAAATAATTTTATTGTATGATTTTGAATCATATGATACTTGCTAATTATATCTCAAACAATAAAGGGCTATGCACCCATTTAGTGGGAGTATCATAAGAGTTGATGAACTCTTCGGATTGACACATATAGATGTATGCAATCGTAATTCTATAAATACCAAAATGGTTCCATGTACTTTGTCATATTCACCGATAAGTTATCGTCGACATAGATATGTGTATTTGATACACATGTAGTATGTCTATGGTAAACTTATAGAATATAAAACAGAAGTAAATAAAATAACATGTGATAGAAATGATTTGATCTGTTCGAATGAGTGAGTATATTGGAAATGTTTCGAACATACCTAAAATGAATAAAGATTCAATCTCAAAATTACTCCTCCATATGATACATAATGATGCATCGATATGGAATAATGGAACTTTGTTGGACAATGTATGATTAATTATGAGTAAAGTTGAGTTAGTTTCTTTCTTTAAGGTAATATACTTAAGGGTAATACACGAGGTTAATATTATTTCATCTGAATAACAGTTTATAAAATTTTACAAGATAAGGGTTTACAAGAAACTCCAACATATCCTAGGCCAAGGAATTGGCAGGTTGTGCGAGTCGAAAGATTGCACGTAATAATTGTTCGTAAAGGATCTTGTATGAATCTCCCCAAAAGAGTTTTAGGAAGACTGTCATTAGATGACATATTTATGTTTTGAACATAAGTTATGTAAACTAAAACCAAATTAGTTTTATAAATAAAGAAATTCGTAAGACATTTATGAATACCTATTCTGTTGCACTGAAAAAAAATTGTTGTTTCAAGAAACGCCAACTTAATTGTGAAGAATTTCTTTGATAAATTACTGGTGGTAAAATGGAATTGGATACGATCCATAGATAATACAGATTAGATGAGTTGAGATGAAATTAACCAACCTAAATGAACGCAACGCATTAGAGTGTCTAATAAGTATTCTTGCACATTGAAGAGAAACTATGAGTTTCTTATTAATGTCGAAAATATATAATCCAAGATTGTTTAATTGAACCATTGAGTGTGTTGACTCTATATGGTATGATGCGAAAATCCGAAAGAATTCCAAGTATGCTATCAAAATATAGATTTTGGTGGTCGTAACTAAAGGGATATGATCCATCGACCACGACTGTGTCTTTACGAGTAAGACAAATGCAGTTGGAATTAAATGAGCAATGTTGATAAGAATAATATCACAAATTTCAATTGTTGAAATTAGCGCAATAGATTCGATATTCAACACGTTCAGTCAATTTGGATTTACTCACAAAATTATCGCTTGATAAGTCCTAGTGTTTTAGTACATATGTATTGAAATAGAAAATTCAAAATAACGATTTAGAGTAAGCTGTTTACACATATTAACCAAAAATGTCTCAAAGTCAGTGTGAGCGATATTGAGTTTGTGAGTCTTTGGATATGATCCAAGAAATGATACGAAAGTATCATTTTATAAGCGTCAAGATTGAATAAGTATTTCGATAGAAATATCAAATAGTTTGATTTTCAATCAAAGTGCATAGGAAGCGTGTGTTCATAAAAGAACGTTTAAAGGTACATTGATATTTCTAAACTATAAGTAAACAACACGTTGTTGATTTTAACGATGTACTTGTGTTAAAATCAGCCTTAGTTGTTTTAATACTCAATATTGGATTAATAAATGATGTCTTTTATAGTAAGTATAAAAGATGTCGGGAATGTCTCAATGATGTGGAAGGACACCTTATTTAAATGTTTAATATGGAGCATGTAAGATTGATTCCTTTGCATTGGCAAAAGGAATTATCATACATGTTGTGTTGTCTATGATATCATTATTTGTTATGTATTTGATACATGAAGCAAATATCAAATCCAAATTGATATCACTAAATGACCGTTTGAAGTGTTTGAAGTGTATTTATAAAATATTAGAGAATTGTTTACAAAAACAAAAACTCCTTATGAAGGAGTGTTCAAACTCAAACTTCATAAGTCTACTGAGTGTAGTATGTCAATAATAAATTCAAGTTAAGAATCTTTAAGCTGGAAATATTCCAAATAAAAGACGGTGGCTTATTCAATGAAAAAAGGCTACGTACATCGCCTTGAATATTGGCGCAATAAAAAATAATGTATATAAAATTAGAAGTGCACAAATTTATAACTGAGCCGATTCCAAATGTTGAGAATCTCATAACATTGTTATATGATAACAATGTAGCGATATGGTTCGTAATAGAACTTAGAGATCATTAGAGGTCGAGAGATATGCTTTGAATTGTTCCATGTGATAAAGCAGTTTATCACCATCGAAAAGAGTTGATTAACAGAGTAGATAATTGAAAAATAATAGCATACTCGTTCACAAAGGGACTGAACCAACTGGTTTTGAGGAACCGGTTGGAGAAGTTGGAATAAGATTCCATAATTGACCCCAAGTGCAAGTGGAAGATTGATAGAGTTAGAGGTATGCCCTAGGGGCAATTATGTAATTTGTTACATATATCTAACTCGTTGAACAATCTTGTTCATAATAAATGTGTTTCTTTCTATTATATACTTGATATAATGTGGTTATATTAATTAATTAATTTAATTAAAAGTATATTTAATAGAAAATCCATAAATGGCATATTTTGTGATAGTGGTTACAAAGTGTTGTAATCGTGGGTAATTTATCATAATAAAACAAATATACCATTTTAAATGTTCATAGTCAAGATGCATCGAGACTGGATATCGATGTATCCGTTGAGACTAGAGTATATAACGCTCTCCAAATGTTGGGCAGTATATTACTCATGACTGCTGGGGGGCACATAAGGGTTACGTACTGATAGTTATTGGATAACTATGGAACGACTCACTCGATAGTTTTCTGTTGGTTAATATAACTAAGGTCAAACAGAAAATATCGATGTGACTGATTTACACAGTTCTCTCGACTTGAGAATACTGTAGATCTTCAATATGAAAGCTCCGCTTTGATTATAGTAAAATCATGGGATGGCGTTCTATCGAGTGACTATAGTTGGGTCGAGTGAAAGTATTGGAAGTAAAGCACTATTCAAGAGAGGATTCGTCTCCTCGGTTATATGGGGTTAGTATCATGGTCAATTCAAGTTAACTTAAAGTCAAAGTCTCTAACCAGAGCATTTTTGTTAATGATAATTATTGTTATTGAACCAATGACTTTGTGTTTAGACTATAAAGTTGAATGTGGATGATATTGGAATTTTGACAATTACCAAATTCCATAAATCCAAAGTGATATAGTTTTGACGAAGAGAATTGGTGTAAATAATTGTCACTATTAGGTACCGCTTATAATAAGTAAAATTGGATTTTACCAAAAGGTGTGTAAGCGATGAATTCAGCCAAAATGTCACACCAACTGCTAGTGACGTGTGAACGTTAATATTTGAATTGTTCAATATTAATCACTGACTGAATTTACATCTTTGAGTCGCACAACCGTAATTATGAATTCTCGGAAAAACCACATGATTTAGTTAATTTATAAAAAGTTGTAAATTAATTAAATTAATTAGTATTTGAGAAATATTAATTATTATTTATTTTATTTGATGTTTGGGAGTTATTTTTAATTATTTGAATGCATTTATGAAAGTTATATTTGCGAGCATTGACATATGATATCATTGTAATTAAATAAAAGATAATTACATGGTTAATTTATGGAATCTTATGTCATTTAATGGTACGTAATTTTCAGCCATACCATGTAAAGAAAAATGAGTGAAAAGAGAAAGTTAATCAAGAGAATTGGTTAGAGAAGTTTTAATTAAAGAATGGGAAAGGTTTCCTTTTTCAAATAATACATATTCTCTAATTCATTCTATACGTACAATTGAGTTTCTCATTTTTCATTCTTCTTTCTGTAACTTTTCCGGTTCTCTCCTTTTCTAATGGCTGAAAATATGATATCTTCCATAGCTTCAATTATTCCTAAAATCAAATATAAATAAAATCAATTATGAAAAGTGGTTTATTCCTCTTGATCCTTGCAACATCTAGAGGTTGGTTTCTAATCTAAGAGATATGATTCATCATTCAAGGTGCAAATCACTGGATTCATTGTTGGTAATTCTAATTTCATTTATTTGTATACTCATCATTTTGAAATGGTCCAGATTTATTCATATTATATATCTTCTATCTCATCATGTTTAAAAGGTTTAGATTTATTCATATTATATCTCTTCTATCTTGTGTATTCATCTTGTAGTATAACTTAGATCCCCTTTTGTTCATCTCATTTAATTATATGGACATTATGTAGATTTAATTTGAATCTCTCCTCATTTACATATCCATTGACTATATGTTTATTATGGTTGACTTCAAATCCTTTATCTGTTTTATTGTGCGTCCCTTTTGTATAGTCGGATCTGATTTCTCATACAACAAATTTGTATATGCCCAAGTTGTCCGAAATTTTTTTTGTCATTGTTTTGTAATTGTAAAAAAAGGAATGTGTAATGCCCCAAAATTTTGAGGAAAATTATTTTCATAAAATAATTCAGTTCTAAAAATATTTAGATAAAATGTTGAAGGATTTCTTGATGAAATGATGTGCAAAAGTATGTGTGCACATGCACACTGGAAATGGCACAAGGAAAACGTTTAAGATCTCTGGAAAAAAAATGATGATAATAAAATAAATAAATAAAGAAAGGAAGCATTTCAAATATGATTTTGAAATATGAATTATTAAACCAATTAAAATATTTTTTTGTATACATTGTAATTAAATACTCTTTATAAAATTGGATATGTATACATACTGAAATTAAAAATATATTAGTATTAAAAAAAATAAAAAATAAAAAAAATATGAAACATATAATGTGAATATTTTTACAGAAAGTAAGGAAGAATTAAATATATGTGTATATATATTTGTATACATATGCTTATACCCAGATACATTTTCTTTGAGCAGAGATACATTGAAACTAAGCAAGAAAAATAACACTAAAATAGTATGAGGTAAAATACAAGTAAGTAAGTGTGTGTAGGTAAAAATAGTAAAGAGGATTTTCAGAAATGAATAGAATATAAAATATAGTAAAGTCACACATTTAACATGACTTGAGCAAGTATTCAAAAAAAATAGCCACTTTTCTGGAAAAGCAAAAGGAGGAAAGTACTGACCTTAATTAACTAGTATGGCCGGGGTATTAAGGATGGAAATGTGGATACAAAATGCATGATACTAGACAGGACAAAAATGGAATTTTATCTTGATAAAAACCCTAGTGAAAATGCTTATAAATAGGTAGTTATAACTAGAAAATCATTTTACCCGAGTTGCTTAAAAATAAAAATGAAAAGAAGAAAAGAAGAGGGAGAAACATATTGGGATTTTTGAGCAAAGTCAGGAAGAATTTAGGTGAGTAACCTCACTAGATTCATGGCATGAAGATCTGATAAGAGGCAGCCAAATCTTTATGTTGCTATTAATATTTTTCTGGTTTTTGTTAAACACAGTTTTATTAATATTCTTTGAATGGTTTTGATTTGATGTAATGTTTTGTTATGGATGCTCTTTGGATGGCCTTGATCTGATAAGATGTTTTATTATGGATGTGCAAGTTATTGTTTTATTATATATTTTTAAATAAATAAAAACTAAGGCATCAGATCTTGAAATCAGGGGAAGAATACTTATACCTGTTATGGAATCATGGCAATGAAACCTCAATAGAGAAAATAAAATAAGCTGAAATATACATTGTATTAGTGCTGGGGCTTTAGAAAAGATATTAGGGATGCAATAGAGATTTCTATGCGCTGAATCCTTGATTAAAATAGAAAAAATCTACAAGACAAAAATTATGATTCAGCTAGATCTTGAATCTGGTTCAATCATAGTTATTTGCAGATCATAATAATTCATTGTGCCATGTTCCTATTCTCAGTATAAATATTCTTGAACTTAATTCAAAGATCTAGGTATATGTTAGCAATATCCTTGAAAATAATTATTCGTTTGGAAAAATATGCTTGCAGTATTACAGGGGGTGTTTCAATGAACACAGTGACATATTCACTCACCTATCTGATAATAGGATTAAATAAATATAAATTTAGCGAATGAACTAAGAAATGTGAGCCAAGAAGGCTGTTGGAATGTTGTCATATTTGAAGTATGCAAGTTTGGCACATGGTTTGTTTAAGCCCTGAGATCTTTGTGCAATGATGTGAATTAGTTCATTGCAATGTGTCCCTGTGATTCCTTAATAGCAGATGAGGCTAGGATTAAAATGGTATATTTGTAAAGGCTATGCAAAAGTTATGAAATAAGAATATGAGTATTTATTAGATTGTTGATTTGGAACCATGAGTGTTCCAGGGCATCTGATTTGCTGCAGATTGATGTGAATGCTTGCATAAACATGCTTGTGCTAATGGTTAATTTATGAAGTCTTTGCTTTTGCATAACAGTTTATCTGAAATATAGTAACATAGTTGATTTAAGAAATTGCTTAAGCAATCTGTTTAGTGCTTATGTACCATTTATCTGCTTAATATCATGAATATATTAATGTGCTCATACCAGATCATTGATCTGACCCTTATTTGCTCATGGCATATGGGGGTGTCTCAATTCAAACTGAGGCAGTCACTAATGCTTTTTCAGGGGATGCAAGACATAAGTAGGAAAGAAGACTATGGCTAATGAGAAAAATGGAAAAGCATGCTTGTTAGTTTTAATAAGAGCATAGGATGATTTATCTGCATGTATTCATGAAAACCTATGTTTTTTTTAATTTCTTGTTATGTAATGAATTTGCTATGTTTGTCTGAACTGGTTGTTTTCTGTTACATTTTGTTATGAATTAAGGTTTGAGAATTTAAAGATTATTTGAGTTATGAACAAGGGAACAAGTTTAAAGTACTATCTGCCAAAATCTAAAAGAATATATATATATATATATATATATACTTGAGCAATTAACTAACATATTCTATACTTTGCATTAGTCAATCTGGTTTTATTTAAAAGCATAAAGTTTGGGGTAAAATATGGTTTAACCCGGGGTAATCTTCCAAGTATTTAGTTACCTTTCATTGGAGAATTTTTGTAAAAGAATTCAAGTCCATTGTGAGTTGTTTTGTAAAGTGAAGTGTATATCTTAAATAAGGCATCAAGTAGTTTGTATATGAATAACATTTTAAGAGACATGGTTGATGTTTGCCTGGTTGATCATATTGGTCTGAAATTCAGCAGTGAAATGCATTACAAAACCTCTTGTCCATTTAGCAAGTGTTCAACCCAAAACTTCCTTTCAAATGCTATAAATATATGTGCATGTTGGAACTGGTTTGTACTATCAAACCAGAGAACACTCTGCAATCAAACCTGGCTCACCAAAAATCCAGGGATTGCACCATTTACAAACACTTTCAGAAAGATTTAGAAACCAATATGCATGAGAACAAAACATGGGTTGATTTATGGGATAAGTTAAAAACAGATGAATCTCAAAGAAAAAGATTATGAGCCAAAATGATATAAGTAAATATCATTTTCTAGTCTTAATCAGATGTCAAACATCTGAACTGTACAAAAATAATAATATAATCTCAAGCATTCAGAGATTATCTTGTCAAGATAAATTATTGATAAATCTTAATTTGAATAATTAAAGTTATCACTATAAATAAATATGAACAGGATCTACTCATATATTATAAGTATCAAAGACATGAAAATTAATAATGGGATGAGAAATTCAAAATTCAATTCAAATCAAACAGAATATGCTCTTGTTTACAAAATTTAAATATATGTATACTCTGATTTAAACAAGAGGGACATATACATCATCATATGTATATGTATATTTCTATGATTAAATTAATATACTTATATTAATAGGAATTTTAAATCCTGGACAAATTGTTTGAAAAGAAAATGACTCTGAGAATATTAATTATAGGAATGTAAAAAAAAATTCACCAAAAATTAAGCAAATCTGGAGGGTCATTTCAGTTGGTTTCAGAGCAAATGGTTGCATTGATTGTTGAATACTTAGAAATGTATTATATCTGTTTGTTTTGGATGAAATAATTTAAATAGGAAAATATTAATTATAGAAAATACTCACAGTACACTAATACTATTTGCCCATAATTTGGTTAGCAAACCATGGTAGGAAGGGGATCACATCATGCAGGAACAAGTGCACCACAAATGCTTGATATGCAAGAATTTGTAAGGGTTTTAAGGGATGGAATTGGGCATAGGCATGAGAATCCATATGAGGAACTTTCAAAACTATTAAAGGCTTATACAAACTTGGGAGGCAAAAGTTTTGAAGGGACTGAGAATGTGATGGAAATTCAAGCATGGTTGAGGACACTTGATAGGATTTTCAATGACATGCAGCTGGATGATCAGAGGAAGAGGCAAGTGGCTTCAAGACAGCTGAAAGGAGTAGCTTTAGGCTGGTGGGAGGTGATCATAGCTGGGAGAATTGAAAATGAAATCACTTGGAATCAATTCAAGGAGATGTTGGAGGCAAGATTTGTACCAGCATCAGCTAAGACCACACTACTTGAAGAATTTTTTAGACTCAGGCAAGGAACTTTGAATGTCACTGAGTATACTCAAAAGTTTGAGGGATTATCCAAATATGGAGCAATGCTAGCGGCAGATGAAGCATACAAAAACGATAGGTACATTAGGGGTTTGAACCCAGGACTTAGCAGAGCCATGCTACCATATGCAGATAGGACTTTTGATCAAGTTATAGATCTGGCATTGAAATTGGAACAGCATGACAAGGAAAGAGAGAAGTACATGAATTTTAAGAACCAAAATAACAAGAAGAATAAGGGAAGGTATCACCCTTATGATAAAAAGAAGGAGGAGACAGACAACGAGAAGGCCAATGACACCAAGGCTAATGATGCTAAGAAGAAATTGGTCTGCCATCATTGTGGAAAGGAAGGACACATTAAACCAAGGTGTCCAGAGTTAAATGGAGGAGCCTTCAAATGCTACCTATGTGGGAAAGAGGGGCATATGAAGAGGAACTGTCCTGAGTACAAGCAGCAAGGTAAGTTAGCAAATCTAGAGGGCAAAAGCAAATCTACAGTGGAAATTAATGCTGAAAATCATAGCCAAGTGGAAGGTACATTACTTATTTGTACCATACCCATAGCAGTAGTATATGACACTGGGCAACTCACTCTTTGATTTCTTATGAACTAGTTAAAATGCTAAAATTAAATTGCATATTGGTTGAAACTCCATTGTTTATACAAAGTCCACCGGGGAGTTCTAGTGTTCTAGACATGATTTGTGTGGATGTGGAATTAAACATAGGTGGAAACATTTTCATTTCCAATTTATATGTTTTAAACTACCCAAATACAGGTGTCATATTGGGGGTAGACTGGTTAAGGCAATTTAAAGCCATAATTAACTTAGAATCATCCACCATATCATTGCAAAATCTTAGAGGACAGAGAATCACAATTTTATGTGAAGTAGCTAAAGAAAGAAAATTATATCATTTAATTGATTTGGAAAAAGATTCCAGTGAGCTTACTATTGAAGAAATTCCCATAGTCAATGAATACTTGGATGTGTTTGGGGAGGTTAAGGGTGTTCCACACCATAGACCAGTAGAGTTTCAGATCAATCTTATTCCCGAAGCAAGCCCAATAATAAAGAAACCTTATAGAATGGGGCCAAGTGAACTAAAAGAATTGAAAAATCAGTTAGAAGAATTAGAAAGCAAAGGATTTATAAGGCCAAGTAATTCATGCTGGGGTGCTCCAGTAGTGTTTGTAAGGAAACATGATGGTACTTTGAGAATGTGTATAGATTACAGAGGGCAAAATAAAGTTACTATTAAGAACAAATACCCATTGCCTAGAATTAATGATCTTTTTGATCAACTCAGTGGAGCTAAAATATTTTCTAGATTAGACTTAGCATCTAGGTTCCATCAGATGAAGGTTGAGGACTCAAGTGTTAAGTACACTGCATTTAACACTAGATATAGTTTGTATGAGTTCCTAGTTATGCCATTTGGGCTAACAAATGCTCCTTCATATTTTGTAGATTTAATGAATAGAATATTCAGAGATTATTTTAACAAGTTTGTGCTAATTTTTATTGATGATATTTTGGTTTATTCCAAAATAGTAGAAGAGCATAAAAATCATTTGCATCTGGTTTTGTCTAGATTGAGGGAAAAAGATTTAAAGGCAAAATTTTCAAAATGTGCATTTTGGAAAGAAGAAGTACATTTCCTTGGCCATGTTATTTCTGCAAACGGAATTTCAGTGAACCCCAATAAGGTTGTAGCAATTCAAGCATGGAAAAGACCAAGTACAGTGAGTGAGGTAAGATCATTTATGGGGATGGCAGGATATTATAGAAGATTTATAAAAGATTTTTCTAAAATGTCATCACCACTTACAAATTTAACTAGAAAGAATCAAGTGTTTATATGGACTGAAAAATGTCAACAAGCTTTTATCAAAATAAAAGAATCTTTAGTTAATGCACCAGTACTGAGAGTGCCAGAAGGGAATGAAAACTTAATTGTGTATACTGATGCAAGTGGCTCTGGGCTAGGGGCTGTGTTGATGCAACAAGACCAAGTAATAGCCTATGCATCTAGGCAATTAAAGCCACATGAAACTAGGTATGCAACCCATGATCTTGAACTAGCAGCAGTAGTGTATGCCTTAAAGCTTTGGAGACATTACTGATTAGGTGCCAAATTTATTTTGTACACTGATCATAAGGCACTAAAATATTTATTCTCACAAAAAGATTTAAACATGAGGCAACATAGGTGGGTGGAGTTTCCAGCTGGCTATGACTTAGATATACTCTATACACCAGGAAAAGCAAAAATAGTTGTTGATGCTCTAAGTAGACAACATGCTAAGTTAGCTATGATGATGATAGAAGAGTTTAAGGACTTGTCTTTGCTTACTGAGTTAGAAATTGTGGAGAATGGCTGTGTGCACATGGATGTGCATGTGCATGGTGCACAGGAAAATACAGGGAAGTTGAGCTTGATGACACTTCAATCTGAATTAATTTTGAAGGTAAGTGAAATGCAAGACCAAGACTCTATTATAGTTGAGAAGAAAACTCTCATATCAAAAGAGGAAGAAGTGAAAAATTATCACATTGATAAAAATGGTTATTTGAGAAACAACAATAGGATATGTGTTCCAGAAAACACAGAATTGATGGAGGAAATTTTAAATGAATATCATAGGAGTAAGTACTCCATACACCCTGGCAGTACAAAAATCTATCAAAATTTGAAAAGAAATTTTTGGTGGAAGGGAATGAAATCAGATGTGGCCAAACATGTTGCAAAATGTATGACTTGCCAACAAGTTAAAGCAGAGACACAAACACCATCAGGACTATTGCAACCTCTAAGCATACCACAGTGGAAATGGGAGGATATATCTATGGATTTCATAGATGGCCTGCCTAGATCAAAAAGAGGAAACACAAGAATTTGGGTAATAGTGGATAGGCTAACTAAAGTAGCACATTTTATCTCAGTGAAATCAGAAAGAAATGCACCAAAATTGGTTCAGGTATTCATGAAAGAGGTGGTAAGATTACATGGCATTCCCAAAACTATTGTGACTGATAGGGATACCATCTTTACCTCAAGATTCTGGAAAAGTTTTCAAGAGGCCATGGGGAGTGAGTTATGCTTAAGCACTGCCTACAATCCACAATCAGATGGACAAACTGAGGTGGTGAACAAAATTCTAGAAGACTTATTGAGAGCATGTGCATTGGATTTTGGAGGCAACTGGGAGGATCATCTCCATCTAGCTGAGTTTACATACAATAATAGTTATCAAAGCACCATAGGGATTGCTCCATTTGAAGCCATATATGGCAAGCCATGTTTATCACCTGTATGTTGGGTAGAGACAGGAGAGAGGGCTGTTCTAGGGCCTGATTATGTAAAAGGGACTACAGAGAAAATTGGGCTAATAAGAAGAAGGATGGCAGCAGCTCAAGATAGGAAAAAGAAGTTTGCAGACATGAAGAGAAAGCAGGTGGAATATGGAGTGGGAGACTTTGTTTTCATAAAGGTTTCACCCATGAAAAAGGTCCTGAGGTTTGGCAAGCAGGGAAAACTCACACCAAGGTATGTTGGACCCTATAAAATTCTGAAGAGAATAGGCTCTTTAGCATACAAATTAGAACTGCCAGAAGAAATGAAAGCAATGCATAATGTTTTTCATGTGTCACAACTTAGAAGATGGGTACATGATAAAGAAGAAATTCTGGAAAAGCCTACCCAAATTCAAATAAATCCTAATTTGGTTTATGAGAAAGAACCAGTGGGGATTTTAGCTAAAGAAGAAAAGAAATTAAGAAGTAAAACTTGAAATTGGTAAAGATCCAGTGGAGTCTTGATCCTAATGATAGTACATGGGAGCTAGAAGACAAAATTAGGATAGATTATCCGAAGCTTTTTGCAGATTAAAGGTAATTTTAAAATTTCTGGAAAAATCTAATATATATGGTTGTTATGATTTAATTTGTTTGCTTATGCATATGTTTGATCGATTCCTTAGAATCAGTAAATGCTTGTTATAAGTATTAAAGAAATTGTGAGGACACAATTCCTAAAAGGAGGGGTGAATGTAATGCCCCAAAATTTTGAGGAAAATTATTTTTATAAAATAATTCAGTTCTAAAAATATTTAGATAAAATGTTGAAGGATTTCTTGATGAAATGATGTGCAAAAGTATGTGTGCACATGCACACTGGAAATGGCACAAGGAAAAGGTTTAAGATCTCTGAAAAAAATGATGATAATAAAATAAATAAATAAATAAAGGAAGCATTTCAAATATGATTTGAAATATGAATTATTAAACCAGTTAAAATATTTTTTTTTGTATACATTGAAATTAAATACTCTTTATAAAATTGGATATGTATACATACTGAAATTAAAAATATATTAGTATTAAAAAAATATGAAACATATAATGTGAATATTTTTACAGAAAGTAAGGAAGAATTAAATATATGTATATATATACACACACACATATGCTTATACCCAGATACATTTTGACGCAGCGGATTAATCAAAACGTTCTTCAATCGGTGTAAGTAGCAATCGATGGATTGATGGATACTGAAATGCCCGAACTCGTTGATCCGAAGATACCGAATTCTAGCTATCTCTGTCTCGTTGATCCGAAGATACCGGGAAAGAGATCTACGATTCTTCGACGTTGATCTTGCGCACAAGATACCGTGAATCGGCTTCAACAAACGATGATTCGAGCGCACTCGAATGTCGAAAGTGGAGATAGGAGATACACTCGACTACCAATTGAAATTGAAAGCACAAAGCTAACAAAAGAGAATTTTATTCAATTTTCAACAACCTTACAAAATGACACAACTTGCCTATTTATAGGCTACAACACATATCCAGAAAAATTCCTAAGTCATAAGTCATATACGACTCATCACCTACGACTTAAAAGATTACAACATAACATGACTTCAAAAAAAATACAAAACAAATGACTTAACACAGCAGCATCTTCAACGACTTATAGTAGCTCGTTCGCGATTTCATAACTCGGCAGCGACTTAACCAATATCCTTGTCCTAGAGAATCAGCTTGCATTTTAAAAGATGGTACACAGCACCTTGGACCGCGACTTAAAAAGAAAAACAATAGAACGACTTATCGTCATAGGTCGTTCACGACTCATAGATCAGCGACTCATAAAGATGCTGCGACTCAAATGAAACTTTCAAACGACTCAACAATGTCACGCGATTTAAAGAAGGCGGTAAATCGAATTCAACTTTACTGGAAACATTTCATATGTTGTTCGCGACTTATAGATTAGGGCTTAGGTCGCTCGCGACTCAACTGATGGAACCGCTGTAGAGTGAGGTCGCGATGAGGAAGGGGATGTGTCGTAGGTTGCTTAGGTCGCGAGTCGTGGAGAAGGGTTTGATGGGATGAGTCGTAGCCGAGACAGGGATGAGTCGTAGCCGAGACATTGATGACTCGTGAGTCGGCAATTGATGAGTCGTAGATCGCGAATTGATGAGTCGCGGGTCGAGAATTGATGAGTCGTGAGTCGCGGAGGAGGGGTTTGCTGAGATGAGTTGACTCGGTGGGGATAGGGCATGAGTCGGTGGTTTGGGCATGAGTCGTGGAGGTAACTACTCCATCATCCTCCCCTTGTTGGATAGAATTCGTCCTCGAATTCACACTCTCGTTACCTTCGATAAAATCCTCCCCACAATACGGAATTAAATGTTTGACATTGAAAACATCAGAAGTATGAACATTTTCCGGCAACTTTAACCGATACGCATTATCATTGATCTTCTTCAATATTTCTAGTGGACCAATCTTTCGTGCTTTCAACTTGTTGTAAGTTCCCACTGGAAAACGATCTCTCGTCAATACTGCGTAAACCAAATCACCCTCTTTGAAAACAACACTCCTTCGTTTCTTATCCGCCATCTGTTTATACCTCTCATTTGTCTTCTCTATTCGTCCCTGAACGATTCTATGGCATTCTGTCAACCCATCAACAAAATCAGCAGCCCGCTTAACTGTCCCCTTCGGTTGTGTAACCGTCATCAAATCCAACGGCCCCTTTGGCAAATTTGAATATACAATCTGAAATGGACTGAAACCTGTACTTCGGTTATTCGCATGATTGTGAGCAAATTCAGCTTGACACAACTTCAAATCCCAACTCTTCAAATTGTCTTTCACAAGACATTGTAACAAATTTCCCAACGATCTATTCACCACCTCTGTCTGCCCATCTGTTTGTGGATGATAAGCACTACTAAAATTTAGCTTCGTTCCCACCATCTTCCATAGACTCAACCAAAAGGGACTCAGAAATCGAGTATCTCGGTCAGAAACAATAGATTCGGGTAAACCATGTAAACGATATATTTCTTTAAAGAATAACTGTGCCACTCGAACTGCATCCGCTGTCTTCTTGCAGGCTATAAAATGTGCCATCTTCGAAAACCTGTCCACCACAACAAATATAGAATCATTTCCCCTCTGAGTTCTCGGCAATCCCAACACGAAATCCATGCTGATATCAACCCATGGTTTGGTAGGCACGGGTAACGGCATATATAACCCCGCATTCGTCGCTGTTCCTTTCGAAACCTGACAAATATGACACCTCTCCACAAATCTTTCTACCTCTTTCCTCATTGACGGCCAAAAATAAGATTGAGAAATTAACTGCAACATACGATCTCTACCCACATGGCCTTCTTCATGTAGTTCTTTAACAATCTTCATTCTCAAGCTACAGTCTGGGATGCACAATCGATTTCCTTTAAACAGAAAACCATCCACCAACACAAATTCATCAGTGCTTCCTTCCTTTACTTTTTCAACAAATTTCACAAAGTAAGGATCTTCTTCAATCAATTCTGGCAATAATTCAAAACCTGTCACTTCAACTTTCATTGTCGTCAACAAATGACTCCTTCTGGTCAAGGCATCAGCCACACGATTGGTTACCCCTGACTTGTGCTTAACGACAAAAGTAAACTGCTGCAAATAATCAATCCACGATGCATGTCTTGCTGAAATCTTGTCTTGTCCTTGTAAATGTTTCAACGCCTCGTGATCAGTGTATAAAACAAATTCTTTCTGGAATAAGTAATGTCGCCAGTGCTTTACTGCTTGAACAACAGCATAAAATTCCACATCATAGGTACTGTATCTCATCTTTGCTCCTGACAACTTCTCGCTGAAATATGCAATAGGACGCCCATTCTGACTCAACACCCCTCCAATTCCAACCTTTGACGCATTAGTATGCAGTTCAAACAATAACTGAAAATCTGGTAATACAAGAATTGGTGCAGATGTCAGCAACTTCTTGATCTTCCCAAAAGCAATCCCAGCTTCCTCCGTCCAAGAAAATTGTTTCCCCTTCATGCAATCAGTCACCGATGCCATCACGCTACTGAAGTGTGGAATGAATCTTCGGTAGAATGACGCTAGCCCATGAAAACTTCTCACTTCTGTAATTGTCTTCGGCTGTGGCCAATTCCTGACTGCTTCAACTTTATTCTGATCTACCTGGATGCCCTTCTCCGAAACAATATACCCCAAGAACAAAACACTATGCGTCATGAACACGCATTTCTTTGTCGCAGCATAAAATTGTTCCTCTCGTAAAATAATTAACACTTCCTTCAGATGTTGAACATGCTCTTCCAGACTCCTACTATAAATCAAAATATCATCAAAGTATACCACCACAAATTTCCCAATGAATGGTCGAAAAATCTGATTCATCACTCGCATGAACGTACTCGGTGCATTCGAAAGACCGAACGGCATCACCAGCCATTCATACAACCCCTCTCTCGTCTTGAAGGCTGTCTTCCATTCGTCTCCAGGTCTAATCCGAATTTGATGATATCCGCTTTTCAAATCAATTTTCGAAAAGATAGTAGCCCCACTCAACTGATCCAGCAAGTCATCCAACCTTGGCATTGGAAATCTGTATCGTACAGTGATTTTATTCAATGCTCGACTGTCCATGCACATCCTCCACGTCCCATCTTTCTTCGGTACCAACAAAGCTGGCACAGCACATGGACTCAAACTTTCCTGTACACATCCCTGCTCAAGCAATTCTTCCACCTGCCTCCTTAATTCTTCATGCTCCTTCGGACTCATTCGGTAATGCGGTCTATGCGGCAATACTGCTCCCGGAACAAGATCAATTTGATGTTGAATGTCTCTCAGCAGCGGTAACTCTTTAGGTAACTCATCTGGAAATACATCCTCAAATTCTTTCAAAACTGGCTTCGCTTCTTCTGGAATTTCAACCTCTTCACTGCTCTCACGCCCAATCAACAGGTATACTTCAGGCTCCTCTTCAACCTCCTTAACAAATTCCTTCAGAGATAATAAAGTTTTCAACTCTTCAATCTCCTCCAACTTACTCTCTTTCTGTTGTTGCTTCTTGGGAATCAGAGTGATTTTAGTACCCTCAAACATGAAACTGTAACTGTTAGCATGACCATCATGTTGTACTGCTCTATCAAACTGCCATGGTCTGCCCAACAACAGATGACACACATCCATGTCGACTACATCACACCAAACCTCATCCTTGTATTTCTTCCCAATTGAAAACTTCACACAAGCTCTACGTCCAACTTTCACTTCACCACCCTTCCTCAACCAAGCTAACTTGTACGGTTTAGGATGTTTCTCGGTTTTCAACTCCAATTTTTTCACTGCTTCTGTAGAGATAATATTATCACAACTCCCAGCATCAATAACAAATTTACAAACTCTTCCCAGAATAGTGCATGTAGATTGAAAGATATTGTTCCTCAACCAACTACTTTCCTCCTCTTGCTTTGGTGTTAAACAACTTCTTCTCATCATCAATGCGTACCCGTCATCTCCCGACAGTAAGTCTTCCTCCTCAACTGGTAAAGAATTAGAGCATTCAGCTTCTTCCTCATCTTCCTCCTCAACTTCTGTCACCATGGTTCTCTTCTTCGGCTTCGGACATTCGTTGCTTTTATGACCCATCTCCTGACAATTGTAACATTTGAAACTGTTGTTAACCTTCGCCTTCTCAACCTCCTTTACAACTGGTTTTGCAACAACTTTTGAAACACTAGAACTTCCATTAACACCCTTCGCTTGATTGTTAGAATTGGTAAACACACCACCACCTCGTCTTCCCTGTTTCTCCCAAGCCAACGCTTTTTGATGTGCCTCTGCCACAGATCAAGGATCGAACATATTTACCATATCCTGGATCTGCATTCTCAATCCCCCAATGAATCTAGATGTCAGTTGTTCTTCCGTTTCCATAATATCATTCCTTGCAATAAGCTGATAAAACTCATCTGCGTAATCATTAACAGTCTTTGTGCCCTGCCTCAAGTTCTGCAAACGTTGATACATCAGAGATTGATAATTGTAAGGTAAGAACGTTGCTTTCATCAATTTCTTCATCTTCTCCCAAGATTCAACTTTTGACTTCCCCATTCGTTCACGTGTAAGTTTAGTTTGCTGCCACCATGCCAAAGCTCTACCCCTCAACCTGGTAGCAACCAACTTCACTCTACGTCGTTCTGGAACTTCTTTGAAATCAAAAATTTCTTCAACATTAGCCACCCAATCCAAAAACTCCTCAGTCTGCATACCACCTTTGAATTCTGGAATTTCTGTCTTCATCCCAGATTCCCACTTGTGATCGTACTCCGACTGATTCCTTCCTCGTCCACGTCCTCGTCCATGAACACTACCACCATCATACTCTTCTTCACCATCCGATGTATATCGATGTCGATCCTGACCACCAACATCTCTACCACCACCATTTCTTCCACCAACATTCCTACGATCTACATTCCTTCGTTCTCGATCAGTCACATTTCTATCACGACCTCGATCATCAACATTTCTATCACAATCTCGATCCACGCTTCTATGATCACTATCGACACTTCTCTCTCGATTTGAATGTGGTGAAGCTCTACTTCTCCCATGGCTCGATTCGGGTGATACTCTTCTCTGATTTTGACTCATCTCCAACATCATCCTCTCTAATCGACCAATCCCTTCCGTAAGCTTCTCATTGAAATTCTCGTTGGTTCGTTGCTCCATTTCATCGGCCTCTTCTCTTCCGTACAAAGCATTAATATTGCGATGACGTTGAACTCGTCTTGGCGGCATGATTGAATACTTCCCAAACACTTCAACAAATTCACACTTCACGTTTCAAACACCTTTCGAACTTTGATCCAAAATGAAATGGATCGAAACTCCAACTTTGTTGCAAAATATGATGAACACGATGAACACAACTTCAACACTTCAAATTCTCGGCTCCAAGACTCGATTTAGCTATGATTGGCTAAAACAAGCTTTGATACCAAACTGACGCAGCGGATTAATCAAAACGTTCTTCAATCGGTGTAAGTAGCAATCGATGGGTTGATGGATACTGAAATGCCCGAACTCGTTGATCCGAAGATACCGAATTCTAGCTATCTCTGTCTCGTTGATCCGAAGATACCGGGAAAGAGATCTACGATTCTTCGACGTTGATCTTGCGCACAAGATACCGTGAATCGGCTTCAACAAACGATGATTCGAGCGCACTCGAATTTCGAAAGTGGAGATAGGAGATACACTCGACTACCAATTGAAATTGAAAGCACAAAGCTAACAAAAGAGAATTTTATTCAATTTTCAACAACCTTACAAAATGACACAACTTGCCTATTTATAGGCTACAACACATATCCAGAAAAATTCCTAAGTCATAAGTCATATACGACTCATCACCTACGACTTAAAAGATTACAACATAACATGACTTCAAAAAAATACAAAACAAATGACTTAACACAGCAGCATCTTCAACGACTTATAGTAGCTCGTTCGCGATTTCATAACTCGGCAGCGACTTAACCAATATCCTTGTCCTAGAGAATCAGCTTGCATTTTAAAAGATGGTACACAGCACCTTGGACCGCGACTTAAAAAGAAAAACAATAGAACGACTTATCGTCATAGGTCGTTCACGACTCATAGATCAGCGACTCATAAAGATGCTGCGACTCAAATGAAACTTTCAAACGACTCAACAATGTCACGCGATTTAAAGAAGGCGGTAAATCGAATTCAACTTTACTGGAAACATTTCATATGTTGTTCGCGACTTATAGATTAGGGCTTAGGTCGCTCGCGACTCAACTGATGGAACCGCTATAGAGTGAGGCCGCGATGAGGAAGGGGATGTGTCGTAGGTTGCTTAGGTCGCGAGTCGTGGAGAAGGGTTTGATGGGATGAGTCGTAGCCGAGACAGGGATGAGTCGTAGCCGAGACATTGATGACTCGTGAGTCGGCAATTGATGAGTCGTAGATCGCGAATTGATGAGTCGTGGGTCGAGAATTGATGAGTCGTGAGTCGCGGAGGAGGGGTTTGCTGAGATGAGTTGACTCGGTGGGGATAGGGCATGAGTCGGTGGTTTGGGCATGAGTCGTGGAGGTAACTACTCCATCACATTTTCTTTGAGCAGAGATACATTGAAACTAAGCAAGAAAAATAATACTAAAATAGTATGAGGTAAAATATAAGTAAGTAAGTATGTGTAGGTAAAAATAGTAAAGAGGATTTTCAGAAATGAATAGAATATAAAATATAGTAAAGTCACACATTTAACATGACTTGAGCAAGTATTCAAAAAAAATAGCCACTTTTCTGGAAAAGCAAAAGGAGGAAAGTAGTGACCTTAATTAACTAGTATGGCCGGGGTATTAAGGATGGAAATGTGGATACAAAATGCATGATACTAGACAGGACAGAAATGGAATTTTATCTTGATAAAAACCCTAGTGAAAATGCTTATAAATAGGTAGTTATAACCAGAAAATCATTTTACCCGAGTTGCTTAAAAATAAAAATAAAAAGAAGAAAAGAAGAGGGAGAAACATATTGGGATTTTTGAGCAAAGGCAGAAAGAATTTAGGTGAGTAACCTCACTAGATTCATGGCATTAAGACATGATAAGAGGCATCCAAATCTTTATGTTGCTATTAATATTTTTCTGGTTTTTGTTAAACACAGTTTTATTAATATTCTTTGAATGGTTTTGATTTGATGTAATGTTTTGTTATGGATGCTCTTTGGATGGCCTTGATCTGATAAGATGTTTTATTATGGATGTGCAAGTTATTGTTTTATTATATATTTTTAAATAAATAAAAAACTAAGGCATCAGATCTTGAAATCAGGGGAAGAATACTTATACCTGTTATGGAATCATGGCAATGAAACCTCAATAGAGAAAATAAAATAAGCTGCAATATACATTGTATAAGTGCTGAGGCTTTAGAAAAGATATTAGGGATGCAAAAGAGATTTCTATGTGTTGAATCCCTGATTAAAATAGCAAAAATCTACAAGACAAAAATTATGATTCAGCTAGAGCTTGAATCTGGTTCAATCATAGTTATTTGCAGATCATAATAATTCATTGTGCCATGTTCCTATTCTTAGTATAAATATTCTTGTACTTAATTCAAAGATCTAGCTATATGTTAGCAGTATCCTTGAAAATAATTATTTGTTTGGAAAAATATGCTTGCAGTATTACAGGGGGTGTTTCAATGAACACAGTGACATATTCATTCACCTATCTGATAATAGGATTAAATAAATATAAATTTAGTGAATGAACTAAGAACTGTGAGCCAAGAAGGCTGCTGGAATGCTTGTCATATTTGAAGTATGCAAGTTTGGCACATCGTTTGTTTAAGCCCTGAGATCTTTGTGCAATGATGTGAATTAGTTCATTGCAATGTGTCCCTGTGATTCCTTAATAGCAGATGAGGCTAGGATTAAAATGGTATATTTGTAAAGGCTATGCAAAAGTTATGAAATAAGAATATGAGTATTTCTTAGATTGTTGATTTGGAACCATGAGTGTTCCAGGGCATCTGATTTGCTGCAGATTGATGTGAATGCTTGCATAAACATGCTTGTGCTAATGGTTAATTTATGAAGTCTTTGCTTTTGCATAACAGTTTATCTGAAATATAGTAACATAGTTGATTTAAGAAATTGCTTAAGCAATCTGTTTAGTGCTTATGTATCATTTATCTGCTTAATATCATGAATATATTGATGTGCTCATACCAGATCATTGATCAGATCCTTATTTGCTCATGGCATATGGGGGTGTCTCAATTCAAACTGAGGCAGCCACTAATGCTTTTTCAGGGGATGCAAGACATAAGTAGGAAAGAAGATTATGGCTAATGAGAGAAATGGAAAAGCATGCTTGTTAGTTTTAATAAGAGCATAGGATGATTTATCTACATGTATTCATGAAAACTTATGTTTTTTTTAAATTTCTTATTATGTAATGAATTTGCTATGTTTGTCTGAACTGGTTGTTTTCTGTTACATTTTGTTATGAATTAAGGTTTGAGAATTTAAATATTATTTGAGTTATGAACAAGGGAACAAGTTTAAAGTACTATCTACCAAAATCTGAAAGAAAATGTATATATATATATATATACTTGAGCAATTAACTAACATATTCTATACTTTGCATTAGTCAATTTGGTGTTATTTAAAAGCATAAAGTTTGGGGTAAAATATTGTTTAACCCGGGGTAATCTTCCAAGTATTTAATTACCTTTCATTGGAGAATTTTTGTAAAAGAATTCAAGTCCATTGTGAGTTGTTTTGTAAAGTGAAGTGTATATCTTAAATAAGGCATCAAGTAGTTTGTATATGAATAACATTTTAAGAGACATGGTTGATGTTTGCCTGGTTGATCATATTGGTCTGAAATTCAGCAGTGAAATGCATTACAAAACCTCTTGTCCATTTAGCAAGTGTTCAACCCAAAACTTCCTTTCAAATGCTATAAATATATGTGCATGTTGGAACTGGTTTGTACTATCAAACCAGAGAACACTCTGCAATCAAACCTGGCTCACCAAAAATCCAGGGATTGCACCATTTACAAACACTTTCAGAAAGATTTAGAAACCAATATGCATGAGAACAAAACATGGGTTGATTTATGGGATAAGTTAAAAACAGATGAATCTCAAAGAAAAAGATTATGAGCCAAAATGATATAAGTAAATATCATTTTCTGGTCTTAATCATATGTCAAACATCTGAACTGTACAAGAATAATAATATAATCTCAAGCATTCAGAGATTATCTTGTCAAGATAAATTATTGATAAATCTTAATTTGAATAATTAAAGTTATCACTATAAATAAATATGAGCAGGATCTACTCATATATTATAAGTATCAAAGACATGAAAATTAATAATGGGATGAGAAATTCAAAATTCAATTCAAATCAAACAGAATATGCTCTTGTTTACAAAATTTAAATATATGTATACTCTGATTTAAACAAGAGGGACATATACATCATCATATGTATATGTATATTTCTAGGATTAAATTAATATACATATTAATAGGAATTTTAAATCCTGGACAAATTGTTTGAAAAGAAAATGACTCTGAGAATATTAATTATAGGAATGTAAAAAAAAGAATTCACCAAACATTAAGCAAATCTGGAGGGTCATTTCAGAATGTGAAATTTTTTTATTATGTTGTATATAAACTTTTGTAACATCTGTATACAAAAACATTAATAAACTATATTTGTTGGTGGTTTGATACAATAAAATTAATTTCCCATGTTGCATAGTTAATTTCCAAAATGATTTTATTTTACTTGTTTTAGTCATAAAAGTAAATTTTTCCTTTTGTTTTAGAATTCATAAGTGGTCATTTATGTAAAGTTATAGACTTTTATTTTATACCTAAGATTAAAAGATTGAATCATTTTGTTAGTACTAAATTTAAACATATATGTTACTTAAATTGCAATCTTCATACATATATATAAGTATATGTGTTATTTTAAATTGAATACATAACTTGTAATTATTTATACATATAGATATACATGTGTTTATGTTATTTTAATCTAAATCAAAACGGACTTTTTTGTGAAACTGTAGAATTTACTTTTAAGATCTTCCTTAATCGAAACCTTTGTTACGATTGTTAATTCTTATTTTGACAAACTCATATATATAGGAAAACTTATTTTAACATGTGTATATGTAAACTTATCAATTATTATACACATATTTTTTATTACTTAAAAAAAATTGGTCAACAAAGGCATATGCAAATTCTATTGTAAATGTCATTCAATGTAATTAAAAAGAGAGAGAAACGTAAGGGTTTCTCTCTTTACATTTTTAGCCTTATCTTTCCTCGATTTATTATACATGTCAAGAGAAAGAAAACTAAAAAAATTTCTCATGGTTAGTTACACAAATATACACTTCTTGTATGCTACACTTATATTTCACAACATGAATGTATTTGATACATTCATTCCATTACACATGAATATGTACATAAGAGTATATTTGATATACTCTAATTTACATACACATTAAATTAAAGTAAAAGTTTATTTATAAATTAAATAAAATATTGATTCTATTTAAAAGAAACTTAGAAAAGTTCTAAATGAATTTAGACTTCATAGGCCCATTAATGATCCAAAATAGTAAATTTTTTGAAATTCACCCATTTTTTATATTGCGGGCTGGCCTAATTCCTTCACTGACTGCATTTCCGACAGCATCTGATGGCCGCCGACGGCTTGGAACCATCGGAAATGACTGTATTCCTTGTAGTGATGTAAGGAAAGTTAAGTGGAAGTATATATGTGTAAAGAGCTGTTTAATCTTCTAAGTAAAGATGAATCTTATACATGGTTATATCTCTGTGGAATTTTGGCGACGTTATATGTAGAATTGAAGTGGTCGAAAGTAGCTTGGTGATGTAGAAGATGGTTCGCAAATCAGAGCTCGAAGAAGAAAGATGTGGCGAAGAAGGTGTAGTGTTGTGGTCGGCATCAGGCGACAGATGTCTGTCAAAAAGTGACAGACGTCTGTCATAGCAAGATTTGAAATCCGAGGCTTTAGGACAGACGTCTGTGGTTTCAGGAAATGCTTTCCTGAAACTTATGTCAGACGTCTGTCATAAGTGACAGATGTCTGCGACGATTTTCAGTCTATTTTCGGCTCGGGCAGTTTTGTGATGATTTGTGAAGGTTCAAGGGGCATTTTGGGAATTTGCCAAGAAAATATCTCTCCATATATAAGCTATTTTCAGATTCAGAGACCGATGTGACTGCAAGGGTTTAATAAAGGGTTTTATCCTTCATTAACTAGGGTTTAGCAAAACCTAGTTCTCTTCAATTCTCCTCTCCATAAATCTTTTCTATTTGAATATTGATCATTGTAATCAATCTTTTGGTATTAATAAAGGCCCTCTCTCAAAGTGGATGTACACTAATAAGACTTTAGTGGAACCATGATGTGCACGTAAATGTGCACATATTTACATCCATATTTTATCTCTTTTTTTAAATAAACATCATATTTGGGCATTTTTACATGTTAAAACCAAAATTTAATTATTTTCAAACCATCATATTTTCATCTTCATTCAGGGGCAAAATGGTCATTTGTGTGCATGTGTTAATTTAAGAATTTTTACTTGGACAATTTTTATGTTTTTTATAGGATATTTTGATGCATTTGGAAGTGGGATTAATGATGATATATGCATGCACAAGGAAATATAAAGGAATGAAGAGGAAATAATTCAAGTTCAAGATCATGGAGGACCCCACCCACTTACCTAAATGTACAATTATGAGCTAATGGACAACTAAGTGGAGGCTAAAGCTTCATGCACAACAAATGATGGATTAATTAGTAACTAATGGTTACTTGGTGGCCACACTTCCTAAAGGGCATTTTGGAAAGCACCCTAAAAATGGAATTAGGGTTTTATGCATGTTTAAATAGCCCACTTGTGTACATGAAAAGATCATCTACTCTTTCATTTTACTTAGGAAATTAAGAGATCAAATTGTAAGCTCAATGTTCTATGAAATAAAAATGACTTCCAAGCCTCTTTCTTCTCTCTTTTCTACATGCTTTTCTTTGTTTTATTTTTAATGTTTATTTCTATGCTCTCTTTCCTTTAATGTTCATAGCTTAGATTTACATTTATGCAAGTAGTGTAGCTTTAATTTTTATGCAATTAGTTACTGGTTAATCGCTCTTTCTTCCTTTGCTCAGTTTTCATTTCTTTGCTCTTTCATGTTGAAATTTACAAGTGTTGCTTCAATGCCACAAATGAGTGGCTAAACCCTTCAATTTAGGGGTAATGAAGCTCTCAAATATTATGTAATTTCAACATTTATATTATTTATGATCTCTTTGTCTATGCTTCATGAAAGTAAATTTTGATGCAAGTTTATAAAAGTGGGTTTGATAGCTTATGTTGCTTTTGCAAATGAGCTATTCTTATTCAACATAAACACAAGTTGCATCATCATTTGCTAATCCATTTTTGATTTTGAAATGAAAGTAAAAATGAAATTTGATGATCTATATTACTAGTTACAATAGTAAATAGATCATACTTAAAATAACTTTTGCTTTGGCTTCATTTTCATGAGAATTATAAGTGGTATAATTGTTGTATTATAGTTTGCTGGTTTGAGTTATGTTAATTAATAACATAAACAAACCATACTTATGATAAATGCAACACTTATTTCACTTAATATCAAAGTTAGAGATCATAAATTCTATGTTTGTTGATTTACAAAAATATTAGAGTGGATTTGCCTCTAAATTGTTCTCTAGTTTAATAGTTTTTAAATCACATTTTAATTTTAGCTTTAGCTTCTTTTTTGTAGTTAACAACTTCATCTCTCTTTGGTCTAATTTGATTGAATAGATTTTTAATCTCTCACATTTCCCTGCGGATCGACCCGTATTCGCCACGTACTACAAAGTGTACGCCGTGCGCTTGCGGTAAATTTTAATTTAAATTCGTTCGACGGTTTTCTAAACCGATAGAATTTCCGTCGTCGAACAAGTTTTTGGCGCCGTTGCCGGGGATTTGTTTTGATTTTTGATTTTCTATTCTTCGAATTATTTTTATTTGATTTTTGTGTGTTTTATTTTGTGTGTTTGTTTGCAATTTAAAAAAAAATTGTTGTGTGATTGTTGTTTTCTATTTGTTTTGCATTTAAAAAAAATTATACACACAAGTTCATTTCAACAAACAATTTTTTTTATTGCATTGCATTTAAATTTTCATTTACATTTGCATTCTTTTTAATTTCATTTACATTTACAAAATAGTGCACTGTTCATTCCCCCATATTTACTGTTCTCTGTTCACTGCACACTGTTCCCAAATCTTCTTCCACTCAACACTGTCCCTCACCTCCTTCACACCAGTGCAGTCACATCACCTGAAACACCCAATACAACAGTCCATCTACACCCCTACTGCCTTACCTCTACTTCTAACATTGCATAGCCTCTACCCATCCTCACCATCAAAGACATCACACCAGAACTGCAGTCACAACAGCAGCAACTTCATCCACCTTGAACCCCTCTGAACTTCCAAAACTTCTCATCATCATCATCAACAACAGCACACATACCCAATATACATTAACCACTCATCTCCACAATTTCCTCTTGCTAACTACCCAACCACAACTGTCAAACATTTCACATCACATCCATATTCCACCAACATAATTCCCACTGCCAAGCAACCTCGACTGCTGCCACACCTCTGCAACCAGGAACTGCCATCTCCACAAGACATCAGACAATTACTACAACCACTTATCAAACTGTTGAAAATCCTTCACCTGCCTCACTGTCCACTTCTACAGACCAAGTATCCTCTTCCTCCACCAAACTTACCCACTTCTTTACCACAACATCCCACTTCCAACCCGACAAACTCAACTACAGCCACCTCAATAGTCGATATCATCTCAGTAACTTCAACGATTCCATCGCCTGCTTCAACAACCAAAATACATTTACATCATCCCAACTCACCAACAACAGCCCTATATCACTACCATAACACATCGCCTGACCACCCACTGCTTTGCAACCAAGCACAC
Organism: Allium fistulosum; assembly: GCA_030737815.1. Taxonomy (NCBI): domain Eukaryota; kingdom Viridiplantae; phylum Streptophyta; class Magnoliopsida; order Asparagales; family Amaryllidaceae; genus Allium; species Allium fistulosum. Next base: position 1,463,671,854 of record CM060903.1, read on the forward strand.
ACATCACTGTCTTCATCATTCCCTTTCAAACCTTGAACATCAGACACAAAAACACCTCACTGTCACAAATACATTTCATTCCAGCCTCCAACATCAAATACCCTAGTACCATCACCACATCACTTCCCCAAAACAAATACTCACTGCACTATCAATCACCACTGTACACAAATCATCATCGAACTGCAGTCCCTGCTGTCGTCATCTCATTCCTACCAATACAGTACCCACTGCCTGCCTGATCAAAAGAAACTACAAAACCAACCACCGCCACAGGGCACACATCATTCCTTCTGCCTTAAACTCTTCCCACTGTCTCATATAACCTCTCCTTCGCACCACCAAAATTCTCGAATTCTGCTTCAACCTACACTCTGTGCACCACTGTGATATAAAACTGTCACCACAAACCACAAAACTGAGGACTGTTCATCAACATCGACGACTCCATCTATATCCCAGTTCATCAACCAATAGCCAAACTGCAGCTTTACACTAACCTCTACAATCCCCTGAACACACTGTTACTGGCGAAGCAAACCACTTCCTTCACCATTTCACCATACACATTCCATCATCAACCTTGCTGCCTGTACCACAATTTCACCACTGCACTGTCATTCATCTGGCAACAAACAACCAAATCCAAGTAACATCACCTCAAAGGAACAACTCACATCAAACTTGTTGCAAACTGTTCAACTCACATCAAAACTGCATACAACCACTGAACCACCTCTTACCCTTGCATACAACCAAACTGCAACCTGTGCATCTTTGCACATCTCACTTCTGCACATAACCCCTTCACCTCATCACCACGACGGCCTTCAACACTTCCAGTTAACATTCAAACCCAATTCACTGACCTAACTGCCAGTCGCACAACCCCCTGCATCGACAAACATTCGCGACTCCTCGACCAGACCATTTCGTACAGCAGCACTCGACGACCTGAAACCAAAATCAATCTCACCATAAATCGCCTCAACTTCGAAACCCATCAGCCACCGCGACCTCCTACATCCCAATTGCTTCGCCTTCGAAACACCACTGCAATTACCCCACGCGTGACCTACAAACTAATCATACAGCGAATTTGAATTTTGTTTTGAAGTGGAAGTTTTGATTCACAAAATTTTTGTAAAAATCGCGTTCGTGAATAATTGGGAGTGTTTTCTTTTATTTGATTTTGAGCTGGACAGTGTTTTGTTAACTTAAGTAGTCAGATGGGCCATGTTTCGTTTTTTTTAGTTTCTTTTGTTTTAGTGGGCCAGGGATTTGTTTATGGGCTTGTGAAAGTTTTAAATTTTAGTTTAATTTGTTAAATTCTCTTTTAGTTTAATTGTTTTGAAATTTTATTTTGTTTAAATCTAAATTAAAAAAAGAATTTTTTTTAAGTAAAACGCTACTTTTGAGTTTCCTTTCCAAAAAAAAATTTTAAAAAAAAATTTAAAAAAAAATCCGAAAAAAAAAGTTCAACTTTGTTTAATTTTCATTTTCCATTTGTTTTCACTTGTTTTAGTTTTTATTTATTTTTATTTTCAATTGTTTTGTTTTTCGCTTATTTTGTTTTTCATCTTTGATAAACATACTAAATAATAATAATAATAATAATAATTGTTGAATATATCTTGTGTTTCATCTCAGGTTGCCAAAGCAGAAATTCCAAAAGAAAGAAGTGCTTGCCCAAATAAACTGCTTTGCCTTGCTTAAAAAAATTGCCGCTTAAAAAAAAATTGCAAATAATCTGCATGCTCTTGTATTGTGCTTTCATCTCTAGTGCATTGTTGGTTGCTTGCATTTGCAATTATATACAAAAAAAAAATTCAAAATCCAAAAACAAAAACAAACTTCATTTTAGTTGCATTGTAAATTTACGTTTAATTTTTTTTTTGCATCCATTTCATCTTACTTTCTTTTCTAAGGGCAATACCCCAATTCACATAAGGTGATGGATTTCATCACCCTTTCCTTAGCCCACAAACGCATTTCATCGTAGAATTTGACTAATAATAAAGGTTAGGCATTCGACTTAAGGGTGTCGCGAGCTCATCTAGGGCTTAATTTTATCTTCACAATTGTTTTCTTTGAACAATTCTATTTCTTGGTGTCTAGGCTACGGTAGAGTAATAACCAGTTATAAAAATTACGGTGATACGTAAATATTATACTGGTTGTTTCTCTGAAGGTACTTAAACCTTCGGCTGCATTACTACGGTGATTCGTGGTGCACCGATAACCCCTGCCCGTTACCTGGCTAAGAAATATTTTTGTTGATTTAAGACAAAGTGTGATTATACAATTTTGGGTTAGGAGCTACTAAGGGCAGAAAACAGTAATTAAGTCCTTTGCATTCATTTAGTTGCATTAGTTCATGCATATTTTAAAAAAAATTCCAAAATAAAAAAAAAACATTTTGTAAATTTTTCTTAACTTAGTTTTTAATTCCAAAAAAAACAAATCTTTTTTTTTCCTGTGAAAATTTTCAATCAAAAACAAAAATCCAAAAAAAAAAATTAAAATTCAAAAACAAAAAAATATTTTAAAATTCAAAAAAGAAAAACAAATTACAAAAACAAAAACATATAAAAAAAAAGAAAACAAAAAAAACAAATTTTCACTTCGTTTTTCAAATCTTCTTTCTCTTCTCAAATTTCACTTGTGCATGAGTACTTGGACTCGTGACACAACAACAAATCGTTGGACTCGCGACCCTTCTACTAATCGTTTAACTCGAACAGACGATCCTCCCGAAATGGGGAACGAAAACGCCCCTCGAACTCTTATGGATAGAATCTTTCCCGATAGAGTTTCTATTCCATCTTGCATCACGTTACCCGCTCCTACGGGTAACCACTTCGAAATTCACTAGAACCATATTGCCACGCTTTCGAAATTTGGCAATTTCGAGCACGATGACCCATACATTTTCTTGATAAAATTTGAACAGGTTTGCGCAACCATTAAACTTCAACAACTTTCTGATGACGGAATCAAACTTCGATTAATCCCATTTGCTCTTACGGATTATGCTGAAAAATGGTTGTACAGCTTACCATCGAACTCGATTAAAATGTGGGAAGAATTCGTAAAAGCCTTCTTAAAAAAGTTCTACCCTTTGGAAAAAACGAGTAGAATCCGAAACGAAATTGTAAATTTTCATCAATTCAAGGGAGAACCATTTGGAAAATATTTTGAAAGATTCAAAGAACTTTTGATAAAATGTCCACACCATAACTTCGAAAAATGGACGATTTGCCAAATTTTATACGATGGACTCGAAAACAGCTCACGAACCATGCTTGAATCAAGGTGCCAAGGCAAATTTCTTGCCCAACATCACGACGATGCTTGGCAATTTCTTGAAAACCTCGCTGAAAAATCATCCCAATGGGAACGATCGAACGAAAAATCAATTTACTCACGATCGAGTGCAAACTCGATAGGATCTTCTGTTGCTTTGGAAGCTAAGATCGACGCAATGATTAAAAAATTCGATAACGTTTTCTCATCGAATCAAATGAACCAAGCTTCCCAACCGATGTGTTATAAATGCAACGATCCTAATCATATAGCCGATCAGTGTCCCAATTCTGTCGAACAAATCAATGCTTTCAATAAAGCCAAAAACGACCCGTTTTCTCCAACGTACAACCCTGGTTGGAGAAATCATCCGAATTTTGCGTGGAACCAAAACAATTCCAACACAAATACGATTCGTCCCAATTTTCAAGCATTTCCGAATAATGCTTCGAATCCTCCCTTTCAGCCAACAATTTTCAACGAAACCTTGCGGGTCCGTCGCATAATCCACCGCAACAATCAAATTTTCAACCAAATGCTGCTCATCCTCCCCAAGACGATAAACGTTTGACTTCACTTGAGAAAACTCTTGAAATGTTGGCTAAAGCAACCACTCAAAGCCTTCAATCAAACAGTAATTTGCAAAATTTATTGACTTCATATATGCAAAACACGAACCAAATCAATTGCAAAACTCGAAATGCAAATGAGTCAATTAGCCACGTCTGTGAGCGAACGGGAACGAGGAACATTCCCAAGCCAACCCATTTCAAAGCCCAAAAATCAAAATGCAAATTCAAATCAAGCCCATGTTGTTCAAGATAGCAACGTCACCCAATTGAATGCTATCACAACTCTCCGTTCTGGTAAACAAATCGATAATCAAGTCATTAATCCAAACGATTTACCGAAAGCCTCTCTCGACACTTCTAAAACAACGAACGAATCTAAACAGAATGTGGAGCCAAACGTTGAATCAAATGCTAACCAAAATTCTTCTTCCTCTACTCGAGTAAACCCGCCTACCGAGTATCGTGTCCCATTTCCACATCGTCTTCGACCAAAGAAACACTCGGACCAAATGGAAAAGATGTTGGAAATTTTTAAACAAGTCAAAGTTAACATTCCGCTTCTTGACATCGTTCAGCAAGTCCCAACTTACGCGAAATTCCTTAAGGACTTGTGTACCCAAAAGCGACACACTCAAGTGCCCAAAAAAGTCTTCTTAGCCGCCAGTCTGAGTGAAGTCTTGTCCCAATCCATGCCCGTAAAATACAAAGATCCTGGCTGCCCTACGATTTCGTGTACAATTGGTGACAAGACGATTAACAAATGTTTGATAGACATAGGCGCGAGTGTCAACTTGATTCCATATTCCGTGTACGAACAGCTAGGCTTAGGTGAGCTCAAACCCACAAAAGTCACGCTTCAATTTGTCGATCGTTCCATTAAGAAGCCCGTGGGAGAAATCGAAGATGTGCTCATTCAAGTAGGGCAATTCATATTCCCCGTTGATTTTATTGTTATCGAAACACAACCCGTGATAAATCCTGCAAGTCAAATTCCATTGATTCTAGGCCGACCATTTTTAGCCACCTCAAATGCCTTAATCAATTGTCGTAACGGATCTATGAAAATCTCTTTTGGAAACATGACATTGGATCTGAACATTTTCAATCTTGAAAGCCAATCGAACGAACCTCGTGACCAAACGTTGGAAGTTAGTGCCATTCACGAAAACTTTGAAAACGAAACACTTGATTTTAATGATGAACACGAGGCCGAGTATGAAAAATTGTTTCACGAAATTCCCAACGAGATTGAATACACTCTTCCCTTTGAATCGCTTCAAGTTGACTCCGAATCTCAATCAAACTCTATGATCGAAAAACTCCCAAAATTGGACCTCAAACCACTTCCCGATCACCTTAAATACGCATACTTAGGTGATAACGGAACGTTGCCCGTCATAATTTCCGCAACTCTCTCTCTTGATCAAGAAGCTTCTCTTCTCTCTATTCTTTCGAAAAACAAGGAAGCGATTGGATGGTGATCTCCGATATAAAGGGAATTAGTCCCGCTCTTGTCCAACATCGCATTCATTTAATCGACGATGCCAAGCCGGTACGTGATGCGCAACGAAGGCTTAACCCAAAAATGAAAGATGCAGTGCGTGATGAAATTCTTAAACTTCTCGACAACGGAATCATTTACCCAATCTCTGATAGTTCATGGGTTAGCCCAATTCACGTTGTACTGAAAAAGTCTGGGCTAACCGTTGTCAAGAACGATTCAAACGAACTTATTCCAACTCGTACTCAAACGGGTTGGCGTGTTTGCATTGACTACCGAAAACTAAATGCCGCAACACAAAAAGATCACTTCCCCCTTCCTTTTATCGACCAAATGCTTGAACGTTTAGCCGGCCATGAATTTTACTGCTTCCTCGATGGTTATTCTGGCTATAACCAAATTCCCATCGCTCCCAAAGATCAAGATAAAACGACTTTCACATGTCCATTCGGTACCTTTGCTTATCGAAGTATGCCATTCGGACTTTGTAACGCTCCTGCGACCTTCCAACGATGCATGGTTGGAATTTTTTTCGACATGATTGAGCGCTTTCTAGAAGTTTTTATGGACGATTTCTCAATCTTTGGCGATTCTTTTTCCCAATGTTTACATCATCTCGAATTGGTTCTAAATCGATGTAAAGAAAAACATTTGACTTTGAATTGGGAAAAATGCCACTTTATGGTCAAACAAGGCATAGTCCTTGGACATATCATCTCAAATAAAGGCATTGAGGTAGACAAAGCAAAAATCGATGTCATTGTGAACCTACCCATTCCCAAAACTGTTAAGGACATTCGGTCATTTCTAGGACACGCTGGCTTTTACCGACGCTTTGTGAAAGACTTTAGAAAAATTGCTCGTCCTTTGACGACTCTTCTTGGAAAAGACGTTCCTTTCGATTTTAACTCTGATTGTATCTCTTCCTTTGAACATCTTAAGAACGAACTCATTTCTGCTCCAATCATTTGTGCGCCCAATTAGGATCTTCCTTTCGAGATAATGTGTGATGCTTCAAACTTTGCTGTTGGTGCTGTCTTAGGACAACGCATCAACAAGATCCTTCACGTCATTTACGATGCAAGTATGACTTTGAACGACGCTCAACTCAACTACACAACAACCGAAAAAGAGCTTCTAGTTGTCGTTTTTGCTCTCGAAAAATTCCGACAATACTTGATAGGGTCACACATTACTGTGTACACGGACCACTCCGCGCTTCGATATCTCTTCGCTAAAAAGGATGCCAAATTCCGCCTGATTCGTTGGATCCTTTTACTTCAAGAATTTGACCTTACAATCAAAGACAAAAAAGGATCTGATAATAGGGCTGCACACAACCCATATCCAACCCGACCCAACCCACCAACCCGACCCAACCCACATAAACCCAACCCAACCCATCCTAGTTCGGGTCGGATATGGGTTACAATTTGTAACCCATACTATATATGGGTCGGGTGTGTTATTTTGTTCAACCCAACCCTAATTTAACCCAACCCAACCCTATATTAAAAACCTAATTTAATATCAATACACTTAAAATTAGAATAGTCTAATCCTAGAATAATGTTTATGTATTCTACAGTAAATATACGAAAAATCATATTTTATGTCAACCCAAACAAGATAGAATTTGGCAAAGATATTCCAAAGGGCATTTTAATGTATTTTAAAAACACTTGTTCTACTATGTGTTTTACAATGAAATTTTAATAAAAATATATGTTATAATGAATTAGTTAGTTTAAGTGCGTTATGCTAGCTAAAATCTAATATATTATGTTGAACATTTTAATGTTATTTTTTGAAAATATTCCCTTATATTCTTATTTTTTATTAGATTTATACAACCCAACCCAACCCTACTAAACCCGACCCAACCCATACTTCGACCCAACCCATATCCAACCTCATATAGGGTCGGATACGGGTTGAGCTACCTTAAACCCATACCTATGCGGGTCGGGTGAAATATTTGGTCTGACCCGACCCGACCCATACTTTGTGCAGCCCTATCTGATAATGTCATAGCCGATCACTTGTCTCGTCTTCCGAACGCACCATCTTCTTTGCCGATCAATGAAAACTTCCCCGATGAACAACTTCTTTCAATTTCTATCGACCCATGGTACGCTGATATAGTGAACTACTTAGTCACTAAAGAAACTCCCTCATCGTGGTCCAAACAGGACAAATACAAATTCATGTCCCAAGTGATATTTCTATTGGGACGATCCATACTTGTTCAAATATTGTCCCGACCAAATCATCCGACGTTGCATTCCGGATAATGAGATAAGGAGTGTTCTTTCGTTTTGCCACGATCAAGCGTGCGGTGGACATTTCGGTCCTCGAAAAACTGCGGAAAAGGTGCTTCAGTGTGGTTTCTATTGGCCTTCTCTCTTCAAAGACTCATTCGAATTTTGTAAAACTTGTGATCGATGTCAAATGCTTGGACGAATTTCTCGACGAGATATGATGCCTCTAAACCCCATTCTTACCATCGAAATCTTTGATGTTTGGGGTATCGACTTTATGGGACCTTTTCCCAATTCTTTTGGAAACTTGTATATCCTTCTCGCTGTTGATTACGTCTCAAAATGAGTCGAAACCGTTTCGTGCAAGACCAATGACCATAGAATTGTTGTGAAATTTCTCAAAGAAAACATCTTTTCAAGGTTCGGCACACCTCGCACAATAATCAGTGATAATGGAACCCATTTTTGTAACCGTTCTTTTGAAACTTTAATGAAGAAATACTCGATAACCCACAAGTTATCCACTCCGTATCATCCTCAGACTTGTGGGCAAGTTGAAGTTTTGAATCGTCAAATAAAACAAATCTTGGAGAAAACTGTCAACAAAAATCGAAAAGATTGGTCTCAAAAATTGACCGACGCGCTTTGGGCTTACCGTACTGCTTTTAAAACTAACCTTGGGATGTCCCCATTTCGTTTAGTTTACGGTAAAGCTTGCCATTTACCCATTGAAATCGAACACAAAGCGCTGTGGGAAATTAAGAACTTAAACTTTGATCTTGAGAAAGCTGGCGAAAACCGAAAACTACAACTCAACGAACTTGAAGAACTTAGGAACGACGCGTATGAAAATGAGAAAATTTACAAAGAAAAAACCAAAAATTTTCATGACAAGTCAATCTTAAGGAAAACGTTTTCGCCTAACCAAAAAGTTCTTTTATATGACTCAAGACTTCATTTATTCCCTGGGAAACTTAAATCGAGATGGACCGGACCATTTGTGGTACGAACTGTTTTTCCACATGGTGCCATAGAAATAGAAATCCCCAGGGATGGATCGGTTTTCAAAGTCAACGGTCATCGTTTGAAACCTTTGTTGGAATTGCCAAATAACCAAGAGGAGGAGCTCATGATCCTTCATGAGCCAAGCTACGTCTAGTAAGAATGTTAACCCTTTTTGTAAATATGTACATAGTTTTTCCCTGTTACACTCATTATATCATGCATTGACTGTGGGGACACAGTCAAAATTAAGTGTGGGGGGGTCTCATTTTCATTTTTTTTAGGTTTCATGCCATTTTTTAATTTTCATTTTTTTAAGTTAAAAAAAATCTACAAAATTTCAAAATCTCAAAAACATTTTCTTTTTAGCATTTTGATTTATTTTTGAAGAAACACTATGGGATAAGTATAAGTTTTGGTTAATATATTGAAATTATTGAAAATTTGTTTGTCTTAACAAAAATAAAAATGAAGTTTGATTACAAATAACAATGGTTTAACTAGTATATAGGAAGGTTCATCTATGTTAATTATGGGGTATGTTCTAATTGAAAGTCTTTGTTTAAAAAGTGGTAAATTTAAAGTAAAGGATATAATATTTTTGTCTTCTAAGTTAAATGGTGCTAAGATGATTTTGCAAAACTCTCTCTCTCTTAAATATATATATATATATAATAATAATAACATCCAAAGTATTCACTCTCATTTAAAAGTCCTCACGGTTATGCATGGGTGAATTACTTGGAATCTTTGATTATGTCTTTTCATACTCATTTAAAAGTCCTCACGGTTATGCATGTATGGAACACATGTAAAAAAAATACACAAAGAACAGACTTAATAAAAACCACCTACGGTCGATAGGTGTATGCATGAAAGTGTGTGCACTCGCCATGCTCTGTACTCCCCTCACATAAGCCCGAAAGGCAGTGCATGGGTGGTATATCTTGAAAAGAAATGACGAAGAGTATGTTTCTAGAGAGTCCTTGGAGTTTTGCAAGCATCATGGTATTCGGAGGCATTTTACTACACCGGGAGATCTGCAGTCAAACGGTGTTGCAGAGAGAGTTAATCGTACTCTACTTAAGAAAGCTCGATGCTTGAGATTGACATCGGGTTTATTTAAGGGATTTTGGGCTGAAGCTTTGTCAACCGCGGTGCATATTGTTAATCGAATTCCATGCTTAGCTATTGGTAACGAAATTCTAGAGAAAGTGTGGAAGGGAAAGAGCATTGACTTGAATTATCTTCGTGTGTTTGGTAGTCCAGTTTATGTGCATGATCCAGGAAATGATAAGCTTGAGCCTAGAGCTTTCAAAGTGATTTTTCTTGGTTATACGGACGGAGTAAAAGACTATCGGATACGGAATCCGAAGACGGAGAAAGTTGTTAATTCTCGTTATGTTACTTTTGATGAGTCGGCTTTGTTCATGGAGAATAAGAGCTCGTCGGATGTTCTAGATTTGGTTCATGGTGAATCAAAGGAGAAGGAAGTTATTCCCATCTTTCGTTTAAGGAGTAGAGTAGTTGAAGATGTTTGTGAGGAGGAAGCGGTTGATGTAACATCACATAGTCTATACGGTTCCTCTAATAGTGTTGGTGATGTACATGATTCTAGAGAGGATTTGGTTTAAGGTGGTGCCGAAAGGAGTTTGGATGATGGTATTGCTAGTCGAGTTGGTCGATGTACTATAAGGCCACCCAATAGGTATGGTGATTGGAACTATCTTAGTTTTTGTGATAATTTGGACTATGCTCTCCATGTAGTTCAAGATTAGCCGATGGACCTTGACGATGTCATGGAGTCGAGTGATAGCTCGAAGTGGATTTATGCCATGGAGGAAGAGATGGAATCGTTGATGAAGAATCAAACTTGGGATTTGGTTCCACTTCCTAAAGGAAACCGTGCTATTAGGTGCAAATGGATATACAAATTGAAGGACGATGGGAGATACAAAGCTTGGCTAGTAGCTAAGGGGTTTGCACAAAGGAAGGGCAAGGAGTATGATGAGATGCACCAGTTGTGCGCCATACTTCAATCCGGATATTGCTTTCTATAGTTGCTATTCACGACTTGGAGTTGGAGCAACTTGATGTGAAAACCGCCTTCTTGCATGGTGACTTGGATGAAGACATCTACATAGAGCAACTAGAAGGTTTTATTATAGATGGTAAGTAAAATTTGATTTGCAAATTAAAGAAATCACTCACTACAAGAAAAATAGTCTTTTATAGCGGCATATACATAACTATAGTGGTTTGATAAATGCTATATATCGACATGTTAGAAAAAAGAATTGCACATTTATAACACACATAAAAACCGCTATAAATGAGCATGATTTCTAGCATAGAATAGCCGCTATAAAATAGTTATTCTATAGCGCCTATTTCGCGCTATATATCAACATGCTTATAGTATATTCTACATCCATTTACAGCATATATACTGCTATAAAATGTGTAGATACAATAACGCCTATTTGCTGCTATCCTTTGACGGTAACCCCATACATTGCATTATCTTTTTATAGCATTTATGTCATATTGTTATAATGCTTTTTAGGGGATATGCTTTAGTTTACTATATATTTGATGCACCCCACTATTACATTTTAATAATAACAATCAAAATGAATCTTCTTTAAATAGATAACAATTTGAACAATGTATGAACGAAAAAAAAATATAATAATCAGCAAATGTAACGCATATTCATGATAACAAAATAAAGTATCAACTAACAAAAAATAAGTTCAATACATGAATTACCAAATTCAATACAGATTCATGATAACAAAAGACAACATAGTTCAAAGTTAACGTCTACAAGTACCAAATGCATCACTAAGAACTTGAACTGCTCAAAGCCTTTCTTACCAAATAAACTACTCTTTTCTTACCAAATCTTCAGCCAGTCAAGCCATTCCTAGTACATAAAAATAGGTTAAGATGAAACTGGAGTAATCTTCTTCTGAATTTGAGTAATCATTCAAAAGTGGCATCTGCAATGTTCAGTCAAATTTTAAGATTAGTATCATTAGGATAAATCTGAGTACTATTTCAAGTATCATTGTTATTGGTTCAGATTTTTGAGCCGTCTAAAAGTTCAATCATTTCATTTATCATTGATGCAGATATAGATGCTCAACCAAGCATCTCACATAAAAAGAAAAAAGAAAAAAAATACTAGTTGAAAAGAACAACAGTTCATTCTACAGTTTCATTTACATTATAAGCATACATATCAACATTGTATGAACTATGAATGCATCAAATGTGATATCGCATGTATGAATTCGAAAACTCCAGTTGTGTATGAAGTAAAACAACAAAATCTTATCATTTTAACAGTAAATCATTAGTCATTACTAGTTAATAATCATACAAATGCAGTTCAATATTCTTTATTTTAAGTTTATGATAAAAGATATGTCCTTCACATGATAGTGGTATGTTCTCTGGACTGTCATAGTAAACACAGTAGGATCAAAACCAGTTGACATGAATTAACCATGTTGAAGAAAAGATGGATTATAGCGAACAATATACTCTAACTTATAAATAAAAAAGCACGTACTTGAGATTCTAGAACATATGACAAACTTTGCATTTTTTTTCAACCTAGCAACCTCGATTCTCTTCTCAGTAACCACATCCCTCCTCTCCACAATATCATCCGAGACACGAAATAATGGTTTCTATATTATCCAGCACAAAAAATATATATCAACCTTAAGATATCGATCTTAAATAAAATTCAACATTCAATCTACTAACCTCGGCTTCAGTGGTCTAAGAACTGAATGCTTCTTTTACCTTTGCATTAATGAACCTCCATTGCAAATACCTATTGTCTAATAAAATGCCTAGTACTTTTGAATCATAAGAGTAAATTTCTACTAAGGAAAATACAAATACAAGTACCCATTGCATTTACCTGGCTAGAGCAATTCCCCAAGTAGCCAAGGCATATATGGTTTTTTCCAACTTCTTGCAGGTGTTTCAACTTGCCAATTTCTTTATATCCACCCAAAACACTTACAATACCTATGTGATCAACATAACATATAATATTAGTTGCATTTTATTGATATTTAGAATAAAGTGGTATAATATATATATTATGTACAAGTGATTTTACAATAGAATGACAAAATCTAGTATACTTTTCAAGTTACAAATCGAAGTTCAATTAGCAATTATATTATCTGCTTTTGTAGAACAAACATTTACCTCGGTATTAACCGAGGCTTAGTGTTAAATAAGGCTAACATCCTCAGTTAAAACTGAGGGTGATTGCCTCATTAAAACTGAGGCAACATTTACCCAGGCTAGATGACTTTCGGATACTCTTGAAGATGAAGGTAATTCAATTATAAGTGGATGTGCATCACTCTAAGCATGTTCTTTGAACTCAGAAGCTGCTTCAAATTTGATATCATAATAGGGATAATACCTATCATTTCTGAATTCATGTGCTTGCGTTTTAACCTCATATAGTATAACATCTTCTTTTGCAAATTCACGTGAAACCGCCTCCATTTCTAAGATGTTAATCCTCAAGTAGATGATATAGCAGAACCACATCTGTAGCTCATTGTATCATAATCTGAAATAATAACAAGAACTGTGCATGAGGTACATTTATGTTTACAAAAAATGTAAGAAAATAGAATATAAGGTGGCCTTTAATACTAAGGTGAAGGCATATTGGTCGCTCCCTAACTTGCATGCAACATGAGATAAATAAAAGACCAAATTTATATTCCTGACTTGCCGAGCAAACATCGACTATGGTGTTGAAACCACATTAGCTAGATGAATGAAACTTTGATACACTTTTGGAGTCATCAATTCTTAAATTCAAGGTGCATGCTCATTTTGGATCAAATTCTGACATTTTCTGATGAAGATTTGTTGCTTCTTTAAAGAGGAGTTGTTTATGAGGAAGTAGTAAAAAATGTTGGCAAGAGCATAGCTTTCGCTGAACCAAGTGGAAAACCAATCACCCGATGCAAAACTAACAGCTTCACAACAATTGAAACCTAGAAATACCATGATTAAAACCTGCATGACATGGATGAGGAAAACTGATGACGGACTCTCAAGGTTTTTGTATAGCTTTACACGGGGACATCATAGTTATTGTTAACTTTTTTATTATAAACTTAGTTAATTTATAAACTTTTTAATTTTTTATAAATTTACTCATTTTTTTAATTATTATATTATATAATTTAGTTAAATTTCATAAAAATTAATGAAATTGGTTAATACTTTATCATTATTGTTATTATTATTCTAAACATAGTAATTTTTTATGAAACTTAATGAATTTTGTAATTTATTAGTATTGGTATTATTATTATTGTTGTTGTTATCATCATCATCAATATTATTATAAACTTAGTTAATTTTTATGAAACTTATTTATTTTTTAAAAAACTTAGTTTATTAGTTGTTAATATTGCTATTATGGTTTTTATTGTTATTATTATTAGTAATATTATTATTATAGTTAATTTTCAAAAACATTAGTGAAATTATTATATTATAAATTTAGTGATTTATCATAAGCATTAGATGAGTTATTACCATTATTATTGTTATAAAATTTAGTTAATTTTTATCAATCTTAGTTAAATTTTTATAACTTTAGTTAAAATTTAAAACTTAGTTAACTTGGTTAATAATTTATTAGTTTATATAAACAAAGTTAAATTTTATAAAATTAGTTAATTTATTATTGTTGTTGTTTATATATATAGAGTTAATTTTTATAAAATTTAGTTAACTTGGTTAATATTTTATGATTTATTAATAATGGTAATATTATTATATAAGATTAGTTAATTTTTATAAAACTTATTTAATTTGGTTAATATTATATAATCTATTGTTATTATTATTATTATTAACTAAGTTAATTTTTATAAAAACTTAAAGTTAATATATTATTATTATTATACGCTTAGTTAATTTTTATAAAACTTAGTTAACTTGGTCATTACTTTATAATTTGTTGTTATTATTATTATTCTAAACTTAGTGAACTGTTATTAAACTTAGTTAAATTTTATAAACTTGTTTTGTTTATTGTTATTATTACTATTATGACCATCGTCATTATTGTTAGTATTATCTTTATAAACTTGGTTTGTTTGCATAGAAATGAAGATTAACATAGTACAAATATGGTCAATATAAACGGTATAGATTTAGAAGTTTGGACTTCATAAGATATTCACAAATTTCTAGCTTTATTAGAATCCCAAGCGGATTAGATGATATAAATGAAAAAAATGGAAAGTCGTAAAATTTGCAGAAGTTTCTATACAAGTAATTGCCCAGTCCAAGTGATAAGAAGGAGGCTTACCAATCCCATTTTATCAAATTGGAGCATTTAATAATTACTTGTTGAATTCTAGCTTAACTGAAAATAAATATTTGGGGTTCAATTATACAAGAAGGGGAAAATAAAGCTTTGGATTTCAATTATACAAGCAGGAGAAGCTTTGGTTTCAATTATACTCATTGATCGATATAATATAATGTCCACATGTAAAGAAACATATTGGTTGTTAAGAGCGTCGAACAACCTATAAAAATATTATTTATTTCCTATTCACTATAAATGTTAAATTGATTTTAGGATTTATTACAATAATGGGATGTATAAGAAAAGAAATTCGAGCTCTGTGGGTTGGACCGAAAGAGGCTAAAGATTTTTCGTCCGATGTAGAGTCTTGAGTATGGTGTTAAAAAAAGTTGAAGGCAATTTTGATTCGGTTAAATCTGATGGAAAAAAGCATGCATTTTGGTTGACTCAAGCTGTGAAAGAAATCATGAAGCTGTTATTTTAGTTAGCTAGTTTGCTAGCAGCAATATACACTAGAACCGTAAAATTTGTCATCATGATATGCCGCCGTTGCAATTTTTACCAATTTTTTTGCAGTTTTGTATGTTAGAATGAATCAAAATATTTCATTTTGAATCAAAATAGATAATCATATTGAGAATTTGTAAGTTTGTATAATGATTTGAAATCAAAATATGTATATGTTTAAAACAGAATAATTGTCACAAAGTATACTTTATGAATCTCTAATATCCATTTGTTCTACAATCATTCATATTTCATATAACCATAATTTTTTTGACCAGTATAATTCAGCTCAGCCATGGCATAACAGGAAATAATCCTCTAATCTCGTTTTCCCATGTCCTTGAAATCCACCCTCATCCTTTATTTATTTTCCTTAATTATGGAAAAAATATATTAGTGAAACGCATGTTTATAGTAAAGCAACGGTAAAAATTGAATTTTAAAGTTTTAGAAGATGAAGATGCAAAGAGGAGAATTAGGCAACAGTAAATCCAAACCTTGCTGGTAATATGCATGACATACTTCAAGACCGTGCCATTAGTAAAATACTTAAGCGTGCATACAAGTCTTTCTAGTACATTACAAACTTAGACAATATTCTAGATGGTTCAAGAATTTCATATATATAAAGTTTCTATGTAAGTTTAAAACAAATGAACAATCTACCCTTAACATTACTACAGAAGATGGTATTTTGATAGAAATGAAAAATAAATGCCACTCTTCCGTATTCAGATTCATAGAGATTAGAGTTTAAGAACTGCTTTATTTAATAAAGTATACAGAAGGTACAAGTTAAATCAGTAAAATGTACCTATTTGAAGCAGTAGTGAGCGCATGAAACCGCTGCTTCCTAAAGCTTCTACAAACAAACTGATATGTACTGTATGAGTCAAAGTTCGATGTGGCCTGCAAGTGTTAATTCTTCACTAGTAAAACACAAAAGAGCATATTCTTTATATGTACTCCTTGTCAAAATTCACAATCCTGATGTGCTTATCCAATTCTACAAAAAAATAATGTATACTGTAAGTTGTGTCATCAATGTTGACTCACTGCAGTAACATCTGAGCTTTGAGAAGTAGTACAATTCTTCGATTTCAGTTTATCCTTGAGCACATCTATCATCTACACGGCTGAATCATGTCCAAAGTATATTTATCTAAAAGTCTAAAAATAACTTGTAGCACATCACAAGTTGTTCATTAGTATAACTATATGAACATGTCTAAACTAAAATGAATAAGAAACCACATCATATCATAAAATCCAAGCACAACATTGAAAAACTCTTAAGTCATATTCTTCCAGTCACACAACTAACAAATATAATGTAAAAGATGGTACGACATAGTTTAACAAATATTGAAGGCAACACACTTATTGTTAACTGAAGAATTAAAAACATTACTACTTTGAGTATAGTGTCTTCTACTGTTACAAGAAAGACTTTGCTGTGCCATATCCTACTCATGAAAAACAGTTAATAAACCTATGAAATAAAAAAACGAATTGTTTTCTAGTAAAACATAACCTAGAAACAGTAAATAAAATAGTTAATAAACATATCCAAACGATAAAATCATAACCTAATGATAAAAAAATTCTAAAATCATAACCAAACAATAAAATCAAAATAAAATAATTGATAAACATAACCTATAAATTTCTAACCTAGAAATTTGAGCAGATGATTTAGGGTTCTGGACGCGTCGACCTCAAAACTGTTAAAGAGTGATGAGCAGAGATCGGAGATGGTGAGCTGGATCAGAGATCGGAAATGGCAAGAAATGAGCGACTAGGAGAGAAACGTAACTAGAAATCTGAGCAGATGATTTAGGGTAGGACGCGTATACTTAATAACGGCCGAAGCGTAGTAAGCGAAGCGAGCTGGATCAGGGATCGGAGATGCCGAGGGATGAGCGATTAGGAGGGAGATGAATCGAATAAGTGTAATTTTGGTTTTGGAAGGAAGATAAACTGAATGATTATTTTGAGAGGGAGACAAAAATTTTGGAATGGATAATTTTCTTTTTAGGCCAAAGCTTTACGTGGTAAGAGTGTACAGAAGAGAATAAATAAAGAAAAAAAAGTAAATAGCCACACTAAACAATAACGCTTTAGAATAATGCGTTATCAAATGGCGTTATTAATAACATACTTTCTTGTAGTGACTATATGGTTTGAAGCAATCACCTAGATAATGGTACAAGAGATTTGATCATTTTATGCTTGAAAATGGTTTTGATAGAAGCATCAAGGATGCTTGTGTATATTTCAAAAGGTTGGAAAATGACTGTTGGGTGAATTTACTCTTGAATGTGGATGACGTGCTCATTGCTTCTAAGAATAAGAATGAAATCAACAAGTTAAAACTGAGTTTGAAATCGGAATTTGAAATGAAGGATCTTGGAGAAGCAAAGAGGATATTGGGCATGGAAATAGAGAGGGTCGCAAGCGTTTTGAGTTAAAATTGACTCAAAAGGAATACATTGAGAAAGTGCTTTGCCGTTTTATCATGGAGAATGCAAAGACGTCAAATACACCTTTACCTTTGCATATGAAGCTTTCAAGTAAGGGATCACCTATCTTGGAGAAAGACAAAGCTTATATGGTAAAGGTGCAATATGCTAGTGCGGTTGGAAGTTTAATGTATGCTATGGTGTGTACAAGACCCGATATTGCAAATGCCATCGGGATGGTTAGTAGGTATATAGCTAATCTAGGGAAATCGCATTGGGAAGCTGTGAAGCATATATTGAGATACCTTAGAAGTACATCATCTCATTATCTTGTTTTTGGCGGTAGTGAGGGGATGAATTGCAAGTTAGTTGGTTATTGTGATTTGGACTACGCTGGTGATAAGGATCAGAGAAAATCAACTTTCGGATATGTTTTCACACTTGGTGGTACAGCCATAAGTTGGAGATCGAGAATGCAGACTGTAGTTTCTTTATCCACTACGGAGGCGGAGTTGATAGTCGTGATGGAGGCAACAAAGGAGGCACTTTATTTGAGGCGATTGTTATGACTTGGGATTTGAACACGATGGTATCGATATTCAAGGTGATAGCCAGAGTTATATTCACTTAGCAGAGAATTTGGCGTTTAGCTCACGGACTAAGCATATTGAAGTGAGAGAGTCATTTCTAGTA
Organism: Allium fistulosum; assembly: GCA_030737815.1. Classification (NCBI taxonomy): domain Eukaryota; kingdom Viridiplantae; phylum Streptophyta; class Magnoliopsida; order Asparagales; family Amaryllidaceae; genus Allium; species Allium fistulosum. Next base: position 1,463,690,540 of record CM060903.1, read on the forward strand.
GCCATGGATGAAGGTAAGCAAGTATATCTTTGAAAAGTGCACACAAAGAATAACGCGGCAGATATGTTCACCATGACCAAGGTATTTCCAGTTGGGAAGTTCGAGCATTGCTCGAACTTGATTCGCTTTGTTGAAGTGCTCGGTGCCACAGAGTGGCACGGTTGAGGGAGGAGTTTCGTTATGGATAATGAAGGGTGTCGATGAGAGATTGTGGTTTCATCTTCTTGGTGAATATTAGTTTACACTCTTTAGTGCTTTTGTCTTTTGGTGAGACGGTTTTGGATTTGGGTGCTTTCAACATTTCGTTAGCGGGCGGGACTTTGTCTGAGCTCGTTGATGGAGTGCAATGGGCAGTGGCTTTGCCAGAGATCATTGAGAAAGCCTTCAAGCTTATTTGATTAAAGGTAGAAGTGGTGATAGTTTGGTACTATCGGTTATTGATGATGGAGATGTATATAGTGTCGAGGTGGAGTGTTGAATTTTGACGATACTATATAGAGAATTGAAGTGGCTGGAAGTAGCCTGGTAATGGAGAAGACGGTTCCCAAATCGAAACTCAGAGGAGAAAGACATGGCGAAGAAGGTGGAGTGTTGTGGTCAGCATCAGGCTACAGACGTCTGTCATAAAGTGACAGACGTTTGTCGTAGCAGGATTTGAAATCCGAGGCTTGGGACAGAAGTCTGTCACTTTAGGACAAACGTCTGTGGTTTCAGGAAATGCTTTCCTGAAACTTATGACAGACGCCCGTCATAATGTGATAGACGTCTGTGACGACTTTCAGCCTATTTTTGGCTCGGGCAGTTTTGTGATGATTTGTGAAGGTTCGGGGGGCATTTCGGGAATTTACCAAGGAAAGATCTCTCCCTATGTAAGCTATTTTCAGATTCAGAGACCGGTGTGACTGCAAGGGTTTAATTAAGGGCTTTATTCTCCATTAACTAGGGTTTAGCAAAACCTAGTTCTCTTCAATTCTCTTCTCCACAAATCTATTCTATTTGAATATTGATCATTGTAATCCATCTCTTGTACTCTTCTCATTGGTATTAATAAAGGCTCTCTCTCAAAGTTTATGTACACTAACAAGACATTAGTGGAACCACTAAAAATTGATTGAGATATTAATTGGTTGTTTTTGCACTTCTTACCACGATCTCGTTTTCCGCTGTGCTTTGGGGTTTTAATTTGAGTGGTCTCGAGTTAGAATTCCCATAACAGTTTCATCTATGGAACAATCTGTATGAGCATACATAATGTGATGAAGCATTAATGAGATGGTACAAACCTACAATACGTACAACTGCAAAATGAATTTATTAGTTTAATATTGGATGAGTGCTTCAATAGTAGTTTTGATTATCACAGTTGTGTTTCTGCTTTTGCAGTGTTGGATTACCTCAAGAATTTAATCTTTTATTATAAATCAACAATTTATCTAAACTATAATTTTTTAACCTGCAATAATTTAAAGTCATTTTTCTGTAGACTGAAACCCAAAAATCTATTGCCATAACTAGTTGGAAAAAGCCTAACATTGAAACATCATAGCCAAGTATCAGATGCCTTTGTTTTTAAATTAGGGGAGTATGCAGGTTGGGCTCAGAATGTGCTTTTCATCATTGAGTTGCCTTCCCAAAAAGCTATTGTTGATGGTGTTAAAGGAATAAACTCAAAGCATCTAAAGACCAAAGTGGAAAAAGTGACAGTCAAAGTGTTGGTAGAGAATAAAGGTGATTTATATTTGGCAGTACTGCAATAATGGATGGAAATGCATTTTGGAGTTTGGTGTTCGGGGTTGGAGTGGTGTTTGTGGAGGGGAGGCGAGGTGCCCAAGTTGCTGTCGTTATTTCCGTTGATTTTTCCTGGATAGAGTTCAAAAGAGAGACAAGTATGTGATTTTGATTATTGAATTCTTGTATTTATCTGTGATGATTGGAGAGGTTAATTAAGTACTTATCTTGTTATTATTTCCGTTTGATTTGGTAGATGTGGGATCAAGAAATGTAGTTCCTTTTTCTCTTTTGTGTTTTCTTTTTATGTTTTGCATTCCACTCTATGTTTTTTCCTATCTTTTTTAGACAGATGTTAAATGCTTGATTATTGATGTTATTAAATAGATTTTTATTTCAGACTTTGAGTTTGTAAGTATGATTATGCATGTACTTAGTCAATGTCAATGAATGTTAATGTCATGATTAGTTTCATAATTCCTTGTACATCGTATGACTGAGCTGAGAGAATATAGCACTAAAATTTAAAATGACTGAGTTTGGATAATGAGCAAAGAAGAGTAGAAACTAATTGTTTTTTTTACATTAAAAAATTGGTGTCAAAATGGCGTGGCTAAAAATTAGTTATGCCATTATGACACATGTTTCACAAAGGCGTTGTCATAAATTAATGATGCAATTGCGACGCATGGTTTGTATTAGCAAATTGACATACAATGACATCGTTAAAAATTAGTGCCGCCACTACCATGCATGTTTTGTATTACAAAATTGGCATCACTAAAATTTAGCGACGTCGTTGCGACTCCTCTTCTATGACGCATTAGTGACACTAAATTATTTAGTGACGCTCATTTTTCTGACGGGGTTTTAACGTCGTTATGACGTCGCTAAAAAATTTATCGATGCCAAAAGCCCGTTAGTAAACTGCAGAATTATAATAGTGTTACAAGTAGGCATATATATGATTCATTAGATGTGTGTGGAAAAACGGTGGTTCATTTTGAGATTGATGTATCTTCTCAATTTTTAGGTTTTTCTTGTAATCTTTGAAGAAATTAATAAATGATGTGTTAGAAGGAATTTCTTTGTCCATTATTATTTTTTACTTCTTCTCTCTTCTAAAATCTAATTGTGTAGCGATTCTAGGAAAATCTGTAACAGTTGGTATTAAAGCCTACTACACATATTTTTTGAAGAAAGTTTAGTTATAAAGAAGATAAGTGTTGGAAATTTTAATGGAAGAAACTGGATGTTATGTAAAGTGGAGATGGAGGATTTTCTATATCTCAATGATCATCACCAACTATTGAAGAACAAAGGGAAGAAATGTAGTAATGTGTCTGAACCAAAATGAGAGACGTTGGATAGGAAGACAGCGGTGGCAATTCAGCGTTTTTTGAAGAATACGGTGTTTCATATTGTTGCTAATGAAACATTCGCTTATTCAATTTAGAAGAAATTGGAAGGAATTTATTCAAAGAACTCCGCAACAAATAAGACTCTTCTTATGAGAAAATTGTTGAATTTGAAACTTAAAGAAGATGGATCAATTGAAGAGCATCTTAACGACTTTTAGGCAACTGTGAACCAATCGGTGGCCGTAAATTACAAGATGGATGATGGGATACAAGCACCGATGTTGATGGGTTCATTACCAAAGAGTTGGAAAACGCTTGTAGTTGCATTGAGCAACTCAAATTCAAATGGAGTTGTTTCAATGGGTTCGGTGGTTAGTAGTTTGCTTACTGAGGAGATGTGGAAGATGAACCTACTGAAAGGAAATGATAAGGAGGAAAGGGAAAGCGGAAATCCGATTGAAGAGGTCAATCTTGCTAGAAGGGGTAAACGTTCGAATATGGAAAAACGATCAAATAGATCAAACATGGAAATGGATTTTATATACTATTACCATGAAAAACCCGATCAATGGTTATGATTTTGCTAAAAGCTTACAAAGGATAAAGAAAGGATGAAAGCATTAAAGGAAGACAAAGACAAGCTTGATGAAAGCAATGATAACGAGATGAGTTTTAGTATTAGTAATGGCATTATCTATGTCGATGGAAGAAAAGGAGAAGGGTGGATGGTTGAATCGGATGCATGCTTTCATATATGTCACCAAAATGAAGCATTCATTGATTTTAGAAGTAAGAGAGTAAGGTGGAGTCCGCTAGTGGTGGAGATGTTGAGGTTAAGGGTATATGTTCGGTTACACTGAAGATGTATGATAGAGGTGAAACTCACAGGAGTTAGGCATGTCCTAGAAATTAAGAAGAATTTTGTTTCAGTGTGACGGTTGGAAGGATAAGACTACAACTTTTCAACTCGAGGTGGAGTTATAAGGGTTTGGAAGGAATAATTGGTAGATGTTGCATACAAAAAAAGGAAGCAACAATGTATACAAATTGCTTGAAAAAATAAAAATAAAACGGAGGGATTTCTCAAAGTAGTGTTGGAGAGGCAAATTTGTCTAAATCAAGGTGGAGTCAACAACAGAGAACCGCAAAGACCGCATGAAGGCCTTTGTGGTATTACAAACAGTTCTAAGGTATTGATGATATGCATGTTCAATTGGGGGACATTCATACTTAAGTTGTTTGAAGGTTTGTAAAGTTTTTTGAATGAATTTGTTTTCACAGAGATATTGGAGATTGTTTGGAGTACGTAGATGTTGGTGGAGTTGGTAGACTTTACGGAAATATAGTATCAAGGTGGAGATTGTTGGATTTTATGATACAATATTTCCAGATCAAAGTAGATTTTGAAAATATTACGAGTAAAGGTGTAATTGTGGCTCAAATATATTGCTCTATTTATAGATTTGGAGAGTGTTTTGATTTGTGATACAAAATCATATTTAGAAGAAATAAAAGGGGAGCAAATACTTGAACTTGCTCTAGATACTATTGCATATATGGATATGTGTGACACCCCACCCCGAGACCCACATTAACAAAGAGTATTACTTGGTAATACTGTCTGCTAATGCAGAGAATAGGGCTGGATAGGAGCGACCATATATAACATTGTCTTAAATATCTATTGAATACGTCGACAATGCCATTTTTTTTTCTCAAGTGGATCGATATATCCAATAAATACTTAATACAAAGCCATAGGTGGCTATAGGATCTATTAGAACAAAATACAACAACTCAAATGCAAAACACATCACAGAACATAAAATAATCCCATATACACACACACATATAAATACATCACATAGTATACAAAATGATACATCACATATGTGGTATGACGACCACAATACAAACACAAGTCAAAAGAATATACATATCAGAGTAGCAAACCAAAAAGGACTACACAAAAAGAGCTAGTAGAATAGAGTCCATGCGAAAGCAGAATAGGCTAAGTCCAAATGTACCTAACCTGAAACACCTCGGTCTGACCCGAGTATAAAATACACAGGTCGGTCTAGCTAAACAAATCAGTTAACAAGGATAAGCGATAATATGAGCATAAGGATAATGTGATAATATTCTCGAGTAGGAAGGGACAACTAAAGTGTATGATTACATCAAATGATAATATGGTATCACAACACAAACATATAATCTCAAAAGAGATAAAATAACCCATAAACTGCTAAAAGTAGCGAGCCTCGTATCATCGGCATTCATAAAATATCAAATATGGTTTAGGGGAAAACATAAACCCACCATCTTGGCAAACCCAAAACATGCTTAAAGAGATCCCATCTCAAACACGCCATAAGGCAAATATATCTCCAAAGAGGAGAATAAAATTTCAAGTAAACGCCAAAAGGCAAATCACATATAACGCCAGTGTAGGCAATTCATATCTCAAAAATAGAACTTCCAAAAGTTCAAATTCCCAAAAGGTAATCTCCACAAAGATATATCGAATGGTTCAAAGGACCAATTCCGGAAAGGGGCGATACACTAGGGAAAATAGTCAAAGAAACCATCTCAAAATTGTTTGCACGTGCATGTGGCCGAAGCCTTGCCAAGTACTTTTAACTCAAATAGGAACCTCGCCCGAAGGCAAAACGTCACAATGAAAAATACGCCGCAATGGCAAATATGCCGCAATGGCAAATACGCCGCAATGGAAAATACGCCGCAATGGCAAATATGCCGCAATGGCAAATACGCCGCAATGGAAAATATGCCGCAATGGCAAACGTCTCGAAGACAAAAACGCCACAATGGCAATGACCCGAAGGTCCAGTACTAGCACGTCGCAATGGCAAATGTGTCACAAACTCCCGAATAGGAACCCAAATAGTGTTAACGTGCGTCCCATACCACACGTTCGCACTAAACGGTTTACTAACCGCTAGTAAATTTCACACTCAAAGCAGTAAAAATTTTACCTCATCTCATCGGTAAACTCGACCCGAAGGTCAAAACGATCAAACGGACAAGTCAGGAATTAACCGATAAGATAAACGCACGTGTCCCATACCACGTGTTTTACCAAACTGTTTAATTCTCCTTCTCATTCGCTCAAATAGTGCAAAAACGTGTATTTTATATATAAAATAATTTATTTGAGAAAACAAGCTTTTAAACCATTTTCTGAAATCAATTTTGAAGACAATATTTGAAAATTCCTTTATTATAGAGAATAAATAGATTTTATAGCTTAAAATAAATTAAAAATGTTACATAATAATTATTTTAAATGCCAACTTATTTTAAAAATTATTTCAAAATTGTTTGGAAAAATCTTTGCTCGAAATCAAAGAAATCACTCAAAACTATCATTCAAATTCAATTCAAATTTGAATTTCAAATTCATCAAAACTTGACTAGCCTATTGATAGGCATCATAGCCCTCAAAAAATTTCAGAAATATCACAAAACATGAAGTAAAAGTCAAAAATCAGACGGAAAATGAACATAAAAACACTTGGGCAAAATAATACCCAGGTCTGAAATCTTCTCTGGGTTCAACTTTCGGACATAAAACAGGTGGCCGAACGACCTTTGATTGAACTAAAAATTAGAGTACATAAAATATAAAACTTCATCTTTAAAACAAAAAAAGAATCAATGAATTAAAAAGGAAAAAGAAAACGTTACGCTGTCTCAAACATGGGCTCAAACCATGTTTGTAACAGTTCAACAAGAATGTGCCCAGGCCTAAAAATCCATTCTGGGTTCAACTTTCAGGTATAAAATAGAGCATCAAACGGCACCGGATTGAGCTTAAAATTGGTGCACTTATAGTAGAAGACTTTATCTTTCAAACAAAAAAAGGGATCATGCAATTTGGATATATTATGAGGAAGTTACGATGTCTCAATGTTGAACCCAGGCAGTGTTTTCACTGTAAAAATCTGGGAAAAAACATGCTCCGAGTCAAAGTTCGGCAGCATATTTCTATAGTCTATATAGGTCGACATCACTTGAACTTTGGTATGCTTATAGTACAAAACTTTATCTTTCAAAAAAAAAAGAATCATGCAATTTAAGTAAGAAATTAAAGAGTTATGCTATCTCAAACGTGGACTCAGGCCATGTTTGCAACAACTCAGAAAACACAATTTCTACAGGCAGAAAAACTGTGTTTTGTTGATTTTGCAGCAACGGTTTGAACACTCAAATAACAATAATTTTTCGACCATATTTTGCAGAAACAAAGTTCAACATATAAAATTAACTCAGAAAAAGATCCGGCAGCATTTCGTTGCCGGAGATGAAAGTTATGGACAACCAAAGTTGGCACTTGAGGTCAGAAACGAAAACAAGAACAGCAATGAACAAAAACTTGTACAACCAACGAATTTAGCTACTGATTCAATATTTTTGGCCAGTAGATGTGAGATTTTAGTCTCACCTTGCCGATTTGTTGCAAAAACTCGGATTTGTGGCTGAAAAATGAGAGCTTGGAGCTAGAATTTGCTTCAAATACCTATTAAAGCTCAAAATAGAAATATGCAAATCCAAAAGAAGAGATTACATACAAACCCAATATCACAAATTAGATTTTGATGAAATGATTCAGTTTTGGAATAGATTACCTGTAGAAATATATTTTAATTTGAATGAAAACAGCAATTTTTTGATTTAATTTGGAGATTTGGCTTGGATTTTGAAGTTTGCAAAGTGGGTTTCAATTTTTCTCATTTACTGTCTGAAGGAGGAAGAAGTTGAGAAAAAAGAACGTACAGTATTCTTTTTCTCACCTTCTCAAGCTAGGCTAAGTGTTAAGTGGGCTAATGGACCCAAAAATATAAAGAAATTAATATGGCCTAAGTTAAACAACACTTAACCAAAAATGTGCATATATCACATATACACAAAAACAAAATTGCATTTTCTCTCAAGTTTTACACATAAGAAAGAAATGAAAACTTGTTTACATATAACATAAAACATTTTCTATCATATAAAAAGATTAATTTGTATTTTTAAAATATTTTTATTATTAAATTCCTTTATTTAACAAAAATGCACTATTTACTCAAATAAATGAATAAAACCATGTTTTAACTCCTAAAATTCCAAAAAAATTATTTATTACTTACAAAAATATTTCAAACCATTTCAAAACATTATTTATAGCCAAAACTTATTTTTAACCCAATTTCCACCTTTTATTTCAATAAACAACCTTTAAAATCAAATACTTCCTTTAAAAATTATTAAAAGAAGTAATTGTTAATAATTAATAAAATTATTGTATTTTCTTTAAATAAAAATTATTTTCCATTCATTATTAACTCAAACAAATAAAATAAAGCTTGGAATTTCATTTTCTCATTTTAAATTCCAAAATTCAGTGTTTATTCCAAATAAACAATTTAATTTCTCCAATTTATTTTAATTCACAATATTAAATTATAACCACCGTTATAATTTAATATTTACAGGTAATCACTAATACCAGGGTTGTTACAGACTCCCCCCTTAACAAAATTGCGTCGAATTTGTATTCAACTGTTTAATTTCATCAATCAAAAGAAAAGAAAAATAAGCTTGAGATAAAGAGACATTCTCACCATCGCTATGCAAAGAAAGAAAACCAAGGTAAGATCGCTCGATAAATTCTTTGGTTTCCCAAGTGCAGTCATTGGAATCAGCGGACCATTGAATTTTAACGAGTGGTACGTCCTTGTTTCGAAGGCGTCTCACCTCCGAAGCAAGTACGCGAATAGACTGCTGCACAATAGATAAGTCTGGTGAGATCTCAAGCTCTTGCAAATCAGGAGAATCAGTTTGAATCCGACTCTCGAATACACTTCCAAAGCTGAGAGACGTGAAACACGTCGTGAATGCCAGATAGATGAGCTGGAAGTGAAACTCTATAAGCCACAGAGCCAATACGTTCAGTAATAGGAAATGGTCCTATAAAGCGAGGAGCCAATTTCCCAATCGTACTAAAACGCATAACCCCTTTCAAATGAGAAACACGAATAAAGACGAGATCTCCAATAGAGAACTCGAGAGGCTTCCTACGGTTGTCCGCGTAGGATTTCTAACGGCTCTGTGCCTCTTTCATTCTCTGCCGAATAAGAATAATCTTCTCAGAAGAATCACGAACCGAATCGGGGCCTAGAATAAGCTTCTCACCAAATTCCAACCAACAAGAAAATGATTGACATGGCCTTCCGTATAAGGCTTCGAAAGGAGCCATACCGATACTGGACTGAAAACTATTGTTGTAGGAGAATTCCACAAGAGGTAGGTGATCCTCCCAACTACCACCAAAATCTAGAATGCAAACACGGAGAAGATCCTTAAGAATACGATTCACCCGTTCAGTCTGTCCATCAGACTACGGATGATATGTTGTGCAGAAGTTAAGCTTTGTTCCCAAAGCTTGCTGAAGACTCTGCTAGAAATGACTCGTGAATAACGGGTCACAGTCACAAACAATCGAACTAGGAACACCGTGAAGTCTCACGATTTCCTTGATATAACTTGGCCAAATGAGAAGCACTCCTATTAGACTTAATAGGAATGAAATGAGCTGATTTAGTAAGGCGATCAACAATAACCCAAATGCTAGAATGGCTCCATCTCGAACGAGGTAGGCCATCAATGAAATCCATCAAAATCTGATCTCATTTCCACAATGGAATCTCTAGAGGCTGAAGGAGACCAGAAGGACGCTGATGTTCGGCTTTGATACGTTGACAAGTCATGCAATTACTCACATAACTCGCCACCTCGCTCTTCATGCCTTCCCAATAATACAGGCGATGCATATCGGCATACATCTTACTACTGCCAGGATGAATGGTATACTTAGAACGATGACAGTCATCGAGAATGTCATGCCTAAGTGCAGAATCAGAAGGCACAACAAGACGGTTCTTCTTGCGAAGACTCCCATGAGAATCAATGCTAAAATCCCTCAACTCCTCGTCACGGGACTCAGACTCACAAATTTGGATAAGGTGCACAAGATCGGGGTCACGCCGTTGAGCATCGGCAATACGATCCAATAAGCTGGGTCGAGCTTCCAAAATAAATAATAGAATAGGTGAATCAGAAGATGGAGCTCGATCACGAATAACACAAAGAGATAAGGTCTCAAGAACATCCCACTCGGCTAGCAACATAGAAACAACTGTCGAATGTTTGCGACTAAGCACATCAGCAACATGATTTCCCTTACCAGAGGTATACTGGATATCAAAGTCATAGGAGTCAAGGAACTCGAGCAAACGTTGTTGTCTCATATTGAGCCCCTTCTGAGTGAACGGATACTTCAAGGACTTGTGATCGGTATAGAGAATGAAGCGCTCGCCTAATAAATAGTGTCGCCAAATCTTCAAGGCGAAGGCAATAGCAGCTAACTCGAGGTCATGAGTGGCATAGCGTACTTCATTCGGTCGCAGTTGCCTAGAGGCATAAGCCACTACCGGATCCTTCTGCATAAGCACGGCACCGAGGCCACATCTACTAGCATCGGTGTAGACAACAAGATCTTGATTTCCTTCAAGAACCACTAGAATAGGAGCATTACTGAGAAGCTCCATCAACTGCTAAAAAGAAGCTTCACACTTGTCGGACCAAATAAATCGAATGCCTTTTCGATTAAGGCTGGTGAGAGGAAGCACAATACGAGAGAAATCCTTAATGAATCGGCGGTAATAACCCGCCAATCCAAGGAAGCTACGAATCTCATGAACATTCTCAGACCTCTTCCAATTCTGGATGGATTCTATCTTCGAAGGATCGACTGAATTGCCTTTGGAAGAAACAACGTGACCTAAGAACTTAACCTTATTCTCCCAGAAATGGCACTAAGAGAATTTGGCTTTATGCAGATGGTGACGAAGAGTACTCAAGACAATTCTCAAGTGATTAGCATGCTCGGCTTCAAACTTCGAATAAACAAGGATGTCATCGATGAACACAAGGACGAACTTATCAAGATATTGTCAGAATACTCGATTCATAAGATCAACAAAGAAAGCAGGAGTGTTCGTCAAACCAAATGGCATAACGAGCCACTCGTAAGATCCATATCGAGTGCAGAAAGCTGTAAGAGGTATGCTATCTTCCGCGACTCAGAGCTGATGAAAACCGGTGGCAAGGTCGAGTTGAGAGAAGACCTTAGCGCCACTCAATTGATCGAACATATCGTCGATCCTAGGCAATGGATACCTATTCTTGATGGTCAACTCGTTAAGCTTGCGATAGTCAATGCAAAGCCTAAGAGTTCCATCGGACTTCTTCACGAAGACGACCGCGGCACCCCACGGTGAAAAACTGGACTGAATCAACTTCTTGGACTCAAGCTCTAAAAGCTGCTTCTTGAGTTCCTCATTTTCTTTATAGACATCCTCGTGGGAGGAAGACTAACTGGCTGCGCGCCTGGAATGAGATCAATGTGGAGCAATAGTACAAGTGAAAATACGATGGCCTTCCTTCTTGCAATAGCGGTAGAAGAGAGGCTTAGGACAATCTCGAATCATATGGTCAGGAGAACCACAATTGAAACACCCCTTCCGAGTAGGAGGTGCTTCACTAGACTTGGAATTAGGACCAGATCTAACGGGCTTCTTCTTCTTGGAAGGGAAAAACTTTGGCTTATGAAATGGAAACTTCTTCTTATTAGGGTTCTTACGAACCTCAACCTCATCACCACTCTCGCACACCTTCTCGACGGCTTCGAGATGAAGCGCCGAGTCAACCAACTCTTCGAAAGAAAGCTTGAGCTGGAGCATTAAAGACTTCTTGAGATACTTCTTAAGACTAGAGACAAACTTCAGATTCTTCTTATAAGAAGTGCTAATGTATTCAAGACCATACTTAGATAAGGCCTCGAATGATGAAACATAATCAGAGACGGATGATTTCCCTTGCTTTAACTCGAAGAAGCGATGGGCTAATAAAGCTTTCTCAGATTCAAGAACGAATTTCAGCTCGAATCGTTCCCAAAACTGAGTCCAAGAAAGGGTAGACTCATCGAGCTCGGCTATGAGAAGCTCGTACTAATCAAGGGAACGCTCTTGCAATAGGCTAGATGCTACAAGAACTCTATCGTGATCAGAAAGATCCATGCGAGAGAAGATGCGCTCGCACGTACGAATCCAAGCTTGGACCTCAAGAACGGACTCGGAGCCTTTGAATGGCTTTACTCCGAGATGAGAGAAATCGCTGCATAAGCATGCAAAGACAGACTTGCATGGAGGAGAAGCTCGAGTAGGAACTGGAGACTGAGTGCTCCTAAATAACTCCATAAACTGATCGACAGACATATATACGCCGTCCGGATGCGAGCCGCTGGATTGCCCAGCATCCGAGCGTCGTCCTCTGCTTCTTCCAGCCATTAGCTGAAATTTAAGATAAGATAAAGATTATTCACATGGTAGATATCATTAATTCAAATATGGAATACTACGGAATTAAAATGCATTCCTAGACGTATTCCCAAAATTCTATCTACCCCAAAGGGCACGAAAAGAATAAAGGCACGATGATTCAGGGATTCATAACATTTGTATTACCCTTTGATGTACCGTAATATGTGTTTCTGTTTTGTGTTTATCATATTTTATTCTAAACTCAGCTCTGATACCAAGCTATGACGCCCCACCCCGAGACTCACATTAACAAAGAGTATTACTGAGTAATATTGTCTACTAATGCAGAGAATAGGACTGGATAGGAGCGACCATCTATAGCATTGTCTTAAATATCTATTAAATACGTCGACAATGCCATTTTTTCTCAAGTGGATCAACATATCCAATAAATACTTAATACAAAGCCATAGGTGGCTATAGGATCTATTAGAATAAAATACAACTCAAATGCAAAACACATCACAGAACAGTAGATAATCCCATATATACACACATATATAAATACATCACAGAGTATACAAAATGATACATCACATATGTGGTATGACGACCACAATACAAACACGAGTCAAAAGAATATACATATCAGAGTAGCAAACCAAAAAGGACTACACAAAAAGCTATAACAAAAATAGATAGCATAATAGAGTCCATGCGAAAGCGGAATAAGCTAAGTCCAAATGTACCTAACCTGAAACACCTCGGTCTGACCTGAGTATAAAATACACGGTTCGGTCTAGCTTAACAAATCAGTTAACAAGGATAAGCGATAATACGAGCATAAGGATAATGTGATAATATTCTCGAGTGGGAAGGGAAAACTAAAGTGTATGATTACATCAAATGATAATATGGTATCACAACACAAACATATAATCTCAAAAGAGATAAAATAACCCATAAACCGCTAAAAGTAGCAAGCCTCATATCATCGGCATTCATAAACCATCAAATATGGTTTAGGGGAAAACCTAAACCCACCATCTTGGCAACCCAAAACATGCTTAAAGAGATTCCATATCAAACACGCCATAAGGCAAATATATCTCCAAAGAGGAGAATAAAATTTCAAGTAAACGCCAAAAGGCAAATCTCATATAACGCCAGTGTAGGCAATTCATATCTCAAAAATAGAACTTCCAAAAGTTCAAATTCCCAAAAGGTAATCGCCACAAAGATATATCGAATGGTTCAAAGGACCAATTCCGGAAAGGGGCGATACACTAGGGAAAATAGTCAAAGAAACCATCTCAAAAGTGTTTGCACGTGCATGTGGCCGAAGCCTTGCCAAGTACTGTTAACTCGAATAGGAACCTCGCCCGAAGGCAATACGCCGCAATGGCAAATACGCCGCAATGGCAAATATGCCGCAATGGCAAATACACCACAATGGCAAACGTCTTGAAGACAAATACGCCACAATGGCAAACGCCGCAATGGCAATGACTCGAAGGTCCAGTACTGGCATGCCGCAATGGCAAATGTGTCACAAACTCTCGAATAGGAACCCGAATAGTGTTAACGTGCGTCCCATACCACACGTTCGCACTAAACGGTTTACTAACCTCTAGTAAATTTCACACTCAAAGTAGTAAAAAGTTGACCTCATCTCATCGGTAAACTCGACCCGAAGGTCAAAACGATCAAACTAGCAAGTCAGGAATTAACCGATAAGATAAACGCACGTGTCCCATACCACGTGTTTTACCAAACCGTTTAATTCTCCTTCTCATTCGCTCGAATAGTGCAAAAACGTGTATTTTATATATAAAATAATTTATTTGATAAAACAAGCTTTTAAACCAATTTCCGAAATCAATTTTGAAGACAATATTTGAAAATTCCCTTATTATAGAGAATAAATAGATTTTATAGCTTAAAATAATTTAAAAATGTTACATAATAATTATTTTAAATGCCAACTTATTTTAAAAATTATTTCAAAATTGTTTGGAAAAATCTGTACTCGAAATCAAAGAAATCGCTCAATACTGTCATTCAAATTCAATTCAAAATTGAATTTCAAATTCATCAAAACTTGGCTAGCCTATTGATAGGCATCATAGCCCTCAAAACATTTCAGAAATATCACAAAACATGAAGTAAAAGTCAAAAATCAGACGGAAAATGAACATAAAAACACTTGGGCAAAATAATACCCAGGTCTGAAATCTTCTCTGGGTTCAACTTTCGGACATAAAACAGATGGCCGAACGACCTTTGATTGAACTAAACATTAGTGTACATAAATTAGAAAACTTTGTCTTTCAAACGAAAAAACAATCAATGAACTCCAAAAGAAAATGAAAAAGTTACGCTGTCTCAAACATGGACTCAGACCATATTTGTAACAGTTCAACAAGAATGTGCCCAGGCCTAAAAATCCATTCTGGGTTCAACTTCCAGGTATAAAATAGAGCATCAAATGGCATCGGATTGAGCTCAAAATTGGTGCGCGTATAGTATAAGACATTATATTTCAAACAAAAATAGAATCATGCAATTTGGATAATGGATGAGGAAGTTACGATGTCTCAAAGTTGAACCCAGACAGTGTTTTCACTGTAAACATCTGGGTAAAAACATGCTCCGAGTAAAAGTTCGGCAGCATATTTCTATAATCTATATAGGTCGAAATCACTTGAAATTTGGTATGCTTATAGTACAAAACTTTATCTTTCAGAGAAATAAATAATCACGTAATTTCAATAAGAAATGAAGGAGTTATGCTATCTCAAACATGGACTCAGGCCATATTTGCAGCAACTCAGAAAACACAATTTCTACCCGCAGAAAAACTGTGTTTGTTGATTTTGCAGAAACAAAGTTCAACATATAAAATTAACTCAGAAAAAGATCCAACAGCATTTCGTTGCCGGAGATGAAAGTTATGGAAAACCAAAGTTGGCACATAAGGCCAGAAACGAAAACAAGAACAGTAATGAACATAAACTTGTACAGCCAACGAATTTAGCTACTGATTCAATATTTTTGGCCAGTAGATGTGAGATTTTAGTCTCACCTTGCTGATTTGTTGCAAAAACTCGGATTTGCAGCTGAAAAATGAGAGCTTGGAGCTAGAATTTGCTTCAAATACCTATTAAAGCTCCAAATAGAAATATGCAAATCCAAAAGAAGAGATTACATACAAACCCAATATCACAAATTAGATTTTGATGAAATGATTCGGTTTTGGAATAGATTACCTGTAGAAATATGTTTTAATTTGAATGAAAACAGCAAGATTTTGATTTAATTTGAAGATTTGACTTGGATTTTGAAGTTTGTGAAGTGGGTTTCAATTTTTCTCATTTACTATCTGAAGGAGGAAGAAGAAGTTGAGAAAAAAGAACGTACATTATTCTTTTTCTTACCTTCTCAAGCTAGGCTAAGTGTTAAGTGGGCTAATGGACCCAAAAATATAAAGAAATTAATATGGCCTAAGTTTATTAAACAACACTTAACCAAAAATGTGCATATATCACATATACACAAAAACAAAAATGCATTTTCTCTCAAGTTTTACACATAAGAAAAACATGAAAACTTGTTTACATATAAAATAAAACATTTTCTATCATATAAAAAGGTTAATTTGTATTTTTAAAATATTTTTATTATTCCTTTATTTAACAAAAATGCACTATTTACTCAAATAAATGAATAAAACCATGTTTTTAACTCCTAAAATTCCACAAACTTTATTTTATTACTTACAAAAATATTTCAAACCATTTCAAAACATTATTTATAGCCAAAACTTATTTTTAACCCAATTTTCACCTTTTATTTCAATAAACAACCTTTAAAATCAAATATTTCCTTTAAAAATTATTAAAAGAAGTAATTGACAATAATTAATAAAATTATTGCATTTTCTCTAAATAAAAATTATTTTCCATTCATTATTAACCCAAACAAATAAAATAAAGCTTGGAATTTCATTTTCTCATTTTAAATTCCAAAATTCATTGTTTATTCCAAATAAACAATTTAATTTCTCCAATTTATTTTAATTCACAATATTAAATTATAACCACCGTTATAATTTAATGTTTACAGGTAATCACCAATACCAGGGTTGTTACAATATGCATATCATAGTAAAAGAAAAGATTTTACTCTTTTAAATTATATGCAATAATTTATTTGTTGTCATATAAATGAGGATTTGAGCACTAAGTAATCTCTTATTATAAATAGATATGTATATGATTCATTAGATGCGTATGAGAAAACGGTTATATTTCTTGGGTTTTTGGGATTGAGATATCTTCTCAATTTTTCGGTTTTTTTTAGTTATAATCTTTAAAGAGATTAATAAAAGATTTGTTTGGAGAATTTCTTTGTCCATTGTTTTTCTTCACTTTTTATCTTTTTTATAATCTAATTGTGCAAGAATTCTAGGAAAATCCATAACAAAAGCCTTGGCAGCCAAGCTTTCAATGCATCATCAAACATTGGACAACCTTCTTCATCTAATTCTAGCTTTCAATCTAGACAACCAATGAACTCCATTATCTGATTATGCTCTAGATTGCAGAGGCGGGCTCTAACATCGATGCTTTAGATTGCAGTGGCAATCTACCAATTGACAAACTCTAAGAATGTATCGATATTCCAGATTACTTCGACGCAAGTATCAGAAGGACACGACATTCACTACAAAATAAAACTTGATTAGAGACTGTGATGTAAAGACCGACTATTTTCCGTCTTTAACTAGATACCGCTTTAAGACTAATAAAAGCAGTCTTTGTTGTCATATGTTAATGACTGAAAATGCAGTCATTAAATGGTACGTAAAACTTCTGATCGTTTACTCTATCTTTAATTCAGTCTTTATTTCATTTTTTAAACACTTAAAAGTCTAACGGTTCGAATTTATTTTCCATTCAAATTTAATGGCTTGTCAGCAGTGTTCCATGCCTTTACATTTGTGGTCGATTTGTCTACAGTGATCCATGCCATAACATTTGTGGTCGGTTATGTAATTATGCATCATTTATCTTCCACTCACCCATCCTCTCAACACGTCAAAGGTACTGCCTTTTCCACTTTTCCGTTTCTTGCTCAAAACCGTTCCTTCACAATTTCATTACTTCATATTCAAATCAAGGTGGATTCTTCCAGAGTTGTCTAAAGTTATCTTCAATGTGCTCCAAGCCTCCAACTCAAAATGGGAAAAACGATCGGATGAAATTATTATAATACTACTCCTTCATTAATTTATTTGGACAGGTGATTTTCCAGGTTCAACTTCACATATATTCTCCAATCTGAATTAAAGTGCATTTTTTTTACTGAAATTGAATCTCTTTTATAGGTTCATGTATAATTTATGGAAAAAATATGTTTGTGTTGCCTTTAAAAATTAAACTTTTTTATTCGGAATTAAGTTAGTTATTGGAATTAAGATGGGATTCATTTCAGATGTGAAGTTTAGAGTGTAAATTCATAACCACCTTTTGATTCCTATTAAAGAATAGTTGTGCTCTCGTCCTGTTTTGGTTTGTTTATTGCTTAACTATCAGTCCTGTACTGTGTGAGGAATATGGATTACGGATCTTAAGGCTAGGAATAACATTAGAGGGGGTGAATAGTGTTTTTAATAAATTACTAAATCTTTTTCAGTTATTGTTGATTTGAACACAAATGTATGCAATATTCAGACACAGATATAATCATAGATGCAGAAATAAAGTAAAGGAAAGAACATACCGGATTTTATATTGGTTCGGAGTTACCCTACATCTAGTCCCGCACAACTAAGTACTGATTTCCTTTCAAAAGCAATTCAACAATTACAGCCCTCGGTTTCAAGGCTACGAGGTACACCCTCCAGAATCGCAATCCTCTGGGTAGAGATACTTGATTTCCAGGGCAACAAGTTCACCCAATTGATTTCCAAGGCTACAATCACACCTTTTCTCGCTTGATTAGTTTCCAAGGCTACAATCACACCTTTTCTCGCTAGATAGATTACAAAGAAGCCTATAACTCTGAATAGCACTTAGATCTTGTTGAGATAGTGATAGAGAATCAAACCAGAGATAATCTAGTTAGATTCAATGTTGATTTCGGCAGAGTGATGATAGGATTTTGATTAAGAAAATGTGGAAGAAGAAGAGAAGTGAAAAACCAGAAAAACTGATTAAAAATTCGTTGAAACTAACCCCTATTTATAGAAGAACAACAGTCATGTCCATTCATGAAAGGTTATGACGAATAGACACTTCTTTTGAAATTTAAATTTTGAACTCAACTGTCACCATGTCGACATGGTCGCCATAGGCATGTCGACATCCCAAAGCAATTTTTGATAGTTTGATTTTCTTTGAAAATAACCTTTATCTTATATTAAAACTATTTTAAACTTTATAAATATACTTGACTATAGATAAAATATATAGATAAATATAGAGAACACTATATATATAATTTTACTATAATTTTATATTTAAATCTAAGTATAAATATATTATATTAAAAGATAGTTTAAAACAGACGAGTTTAAAAACAAGAATATTTAAGGCTAAAACATCTTTTTGAAAAATCATTTGAAAAGATAAGTTTTAAGGCTAAAACATTTTGAAAAACAATTTTGAAAAACATTCCGAAGTTGTTTTGAAAAAACATTTTGAAGTAGTTTTGCAATCTTCTTCCTGTAGAGTATCTCATCATGTCAGGACTCGAGAACTTGTACAAAACTAGGATGTTTGTGGGTTTGTAAGCCACTTGTCGTAGGTTTGTAAGCTACTTGTCGTGGGTTTGTAAGCCACTAAAAAGGTAGAAATGGGTTCCATCCCAAAAGAAAAATGGAGTGAAGATTTTAGTGCTATTGTGAAGTTTTAACATAATTCTAGACTCAATACTTATCTTGAAATCTTGAACTCTTGATAATCTTGATACTCATGAGTCTTCAATCTTGATATCTTGAATCTTTATACTGTACAGTCTTCATTCGTTGTACCTGCATGGTTAAATCCTGCATATACATATATATCTAAACTATAATGTTAGTATTTATATTTTATAATCTTATTCTAAGGTTGTTGTCATCAAAACCATCATCTCATGGACTAACAATCTCCCCCTTTTTGATGATGACAACCTTTGTTTATAAAATATTACTTCTATCCTATTTACTCCCCCTAAAACTAATAACTCCCCCTTAATCTATGCCTAACTCTCCTATTTTATATTTCTCCCCCTTTGTCATCAACAAAACAAACAAACTCTAAACTATACAACTCCCCCTCATTCTTGTACTGAAGTACCTGCATTAATAAACTATATAATAAAGTATATTAAAAAATAACTATACTTATAGACATGATATTCAATCAACGATTATAAATATATCAATGTATATTTATACAAACCACACCAAGTATAAATCAAATCAATCAAAACAACCAATTTCAATCAAAACAATCAATTCAAACAAAGTAATAAAGCAAACAAATTAAACGTTACGGGGAACTTCCACCCATCCTTCTCCGAAAATAGGGTCTGCTTTGATGGCTTCCCAATTTTCATTGTCATTTGTGAGAGAGACGGGAGGATGTGCTTCGTTATCATCCTTGTGCAGGGAAGAAATCATCCATCGAATTGCATCGAAATGCCTTTCTTGCTCCTTGATCATCTGCATTTGACTCAACTCTAAGTGTCGCTGGTTACGAAGAATGAACGAGAGAATATTCTTGAATGAATTAAGAGTTTCTTCAAGATTCTCGGATAAGTTATGAACTGGATTAGCCATTTTTGAAGTTGAGAGAAGAATGAGAGATAGAATAGATAAGAAATAATATTCAGTAATGATTTCTGGAAGAAATGGGTATTTATAGGTGTAGAAATTCGTTTGAAATGAATAGAAATATGGTAGTTATTCAAATTTCAAATTCAAAATGAATTGTCATTTCTGACCAATATATGTCGACATGGTCAAGGGGGGTATGTCGACATACTACAGTGAATTTTGATGGTAATTTTGACTTTGTGAATAATTGTGTATATATATAAATTTATATAATATACTAACATTTATTCAAGAGATAAGATAAGCTAGATAACAGAAAGGAAATTCAATTTCATTGCATAATAAGATAATACAATGATTAAACATAAAGAACTACATAAACACTCAAATTAAAACAAACTTAAACTAATTTGATATGATATGAAGATATAGAACTAGTTAGAGGATGATGAAGATGAAGATAATCTAAGTTTCTTGCTGACTTTGGAGAAAACTTGTTCATCTTGGATGATATTTTGTCCAACTTCTTACTAACGGATCTTTTAAGAACCCGTTGATTCTCAACAATAATCTTTTGGTTTTTGAGAAGGGTTTTGTTGGAAGGATTGGAGGGATATTCAATACTTTCTAGGGATGTTTCACCTTCTTCTTCTTCTATTTCCATTTCATCCCTTTCTTCTTCTTCTTCCTCTTCCATTTCTTCATGAGCCAAACGCTCTTCCTTTTCGGCAAGAGTTTCATAAGGTTGAAAAACATATGGGATTTTCATGAGAGAAATGTTTGAGATATTAAAAACTTTTCTTGAAATAAATTCTTCTCCTTTGAAATTTACTCCAAAATAGTTGAAAATTCGAGTAAGGTAAATTCCATGATATAAAGTGTTTTCTCCCATTTCAAAATTTTTATGACGAAGTTCATCCAAAATAACTTGCGCCCAATTGATATCATAATTTCCGAAAATAGCAAAGAGTGCTTTGCACACTTTTGAAGTAGGATTGTTAAAATTTCCCAATCTTGGGGTCAAAGTATGTTGTAAAAGAAGATTGACAATTCTTGCTTTAGGACGAAAGTTTCGGTTTTAAATTCAAAGTTTTCATCTCCTTCAAAAATATAATGAAATGTCTTACGATCATGTTTATCGATTTGAAAACTAGAAAGATCCATTCCCGTGTTTTTGCAATTGAGAATGGTACCCAAAAGATCACAATTCAAAACAACTTTAGTGCCTTTGACACTACTCCAAATTTCATTGTCATTTCCTTCATAAAATTCTCGATTGAGATTTGCATAGAAAATTTTAACAAGATTTGGGTAACAAACAAAATCATTTTGAGAAGAATCAACAAGACTAAGAATTTGATTGTTTGCAAAAAGAGTATCAATTTCATAAGAAGCAAAATCTTGAAAAATAGCAAACTTTCCGGGATGGACTTTTCCATAATTAGCATAATTGATGTATGCTTTTATTGCCTCCGGATTATTAAGGAGTTGCTATTTCAAGTTTCTGGAAAGTCTCATGGTAGAGGGGTTGCTTGAAGAAGCCATTAAAGTAGAAAGTAGAGAGCTTGGAGTTTTGAAGAGAGAGTTTGAATTTGAAAATGAAAGTGAAAAGTTGTGATAAAAGATAGTGACTAAATAGATTTTTGAAAGACATGTTCTCTGGTCAAAAGATGCCTTTTCAGAGTATTGAATGAAGTGAAAAGGTGGAGGGAAATTCAAGCATTTGAATTCAAATTTTGAATTTCAAAATTTGTACCCATGTCGACATCATGGTAGGGACCATGTCGACATGTGCCTGCGAATTTCTATGATTTATTTTTCCTAAATACTCTAATATATATATACTTATTATTTTAATGTCTATATATATATATGGAGTATTCTTATAGTATATTCCAGAAAATATTATTATATTAAAAAATTAATAAAAAATAATAATAAAATTATAATAATAAAAAATAAATTTAAAATTCAATCAACACACCAATTAAAAACCAATCAATTAAGCAATCAATCATCTAATTCTAAGCATGCAATTTCAATTAATTGTATTGTAAATGTGTACCTTTTTCTGAGTCCATTTCCTTGAATTTGTTGAAGTCGTGAACTGCCGTGAAACACAAATTTGAGTTATCTGTCTTATGATCATCATCGCTTGAGGACGAGTCTGAGTCATCTAGAGTAGCAGTAAATGCACGCTTCCGTTTCTTTACTGATTCATTGTTTATAGGAGGATTCTGCCTTTCTGGATACAGACAGTCTCTTTTGATATGGTCTGGTTCATCACACTTGAAACATTTGACATTATTTGTTACTACATTCTAATTTCCCGGATTCTTATAGTTGTTTCTCTAGAGATTATTCATCTTTCTGTATTTCAGAAATTTCCGAAAATTCCTGGTCATGAATGCTATCTCTTCATCATTATCACTGTTTGAGTCTGATCCGTCGATATGCATTGAATGCCATTGATTTCTTTTCTGATGCTTTGCTTTCTCTTCTCCCGATCATTTGAACTTCAAACGACATTAGATTTCCAATCAATTCTTCTATCTTTAAAGTACTGATGTCATTTGCCTCTTCAATTGCGAGTGTCTTTTGA
Source organism: Allium fistulosum (assembly GCA_030737815.1). Classification (NCBI taxonomy): domain Eukaryota; kingdom Viridiplantae; phylum Streptophyta; class Magnoliopsida; order Asparagales; family Amaryllidaceae; genus Allium; species Allium fistulosum. Next base: position 1,463,713,448 of record CM060903.1, read on the forward strand.
TCCCATTCTGGAGTGAGAGAATTTAAAAAATTTCTAACTTGATCTTCTTCCGAAAATTCATTTCCCAAAGATATTAAAGAATGCACAATATCTTGAAATCGACTATACATATCAGAGATAGACTCATTAGTATTCATTTTAAATAACTGAAACTGATTTGTGAGCATGGAAATTTTGGTCTGTTTAACTTTGCTTGTTCCTTCGTGAGTTACTTGCAAAGTTTTCCAGATTTCATATGCAGACTTACAAACTGACACTCTATTAAATTCATTTCTTTCAAGTGAACAAAGCAGAATATTCATTGCTTTAGAATTATTTTGTGCAACAGTCTTTTGCTCAGTGGTCCACCGTGCAAAATTAGTTGTGGGTTCAAAATATTCAGTTTGTGTGATATTCCAAGTATCTAATCCTACAGATTGTAAATATATTTTCATCCTACATGCCCAATATGCATAGTTACTGCTATTAAAAAGTGGTGGTCTGGCAGTAAACTGACCTTCTACAAATGAACTAGTGACAGGGATACTAGTGTTAATAACAGTACCAGTATTGGTAGCCATTTTTAAAAAATTTCAAAAATCAGATTATGAAACTTTTGAAAACCTTGCTTTGATACCAAATGTGAGGAACGCGGATTACGGATCTTAAGGCTAGGAATAACACTAGGGGGGTGAATAGTGTTTTTAAGAAATTACTAAATCTTTTTCAGTTATTGTTGATTTGAACACAAATATATGCAATATTCAGACACAGATATAATCACACATGCAGAAATAAAGTAAATGCAGTAAAGGAAAGAACACACCGGATTTTATACTGGTTCGAAGTTACCCTACATCCAGTCCCGCACAACTAAGTACGGATTTCCTTTCAAAAGCAATTCAACAATTGCAACCCTCGGTTTCAAGGCTACGAGGTACACCCTCCAGAATCACAATCCTCTGGGTAGAGATACTTAATTTTCGGGGCAACAAGTTCACCCAATTGATTTCCAAAGCTACATACTGGTTTGTAAATAATTTTACTAGTAACATCTGAGCTTTAATTTGTACAAATTTAATTTTGTAAACTTAAATTTAGTATTTACTTCTGTATAGGAAAAACGTAATGATGGGAGATTTTATTTGCAGGGTTTTCCCGCTTACTATGTATCAACAACCTTCCAAATTAAAAGCATGAACCATGCGGTGAGAGTGTGAAGATACAAGGGATATAGGATGGTGATATGGAGATATAATGTATATTTTTTGTTAGCATTAACCATTTGTATCATTCATACGAATACATTGGACATGTTTTATCATCTGCGTTTTAATTGTTGGAATAAAACACTACTTGAAAAAATATACGTTTGTTGAACATATTTCCTTTGTTATTGTGGTATTATGTGCGTATATAAGCATATGTTTATGTCATGTATGTATGTGTCCATATACATGTCTGTGCGCGCGCGCATGTGGGGATATATAGTGAAACGTTCAATAGCAATCCAAATAGTGCAACATCACAATTTAATGTCCCTTGATTTCCACCACAAGTTCCAAATTAAATAATAGCACTTTGTCTCTTTTTCCACTAATATAATTATTTAATTTGGAGGTTGTGGTTGAAATTAGAAGGCATTTGGGGTGCTGCACTGTTTGTGGGTGCTATTAAATGCTCTTCACACACACAGATATATATATATATATATTTGAGACCGACTAAAGACCGTGTATCAGTGTTTAAAATTCGGTCTTTAAATTAATTTGTTACCAAAATTTCAGTTTCTAAATTTTGAGACTGAAATTTCAGTTTCAAAGTTTTTTTGGGACTAAGCATTTAAAGACCGAAATATCAGTTTTTAATTAGTCTTTAACATTAATTTAGAGACCGAATTACCTTAGTAAAGACCAAAAATTTCGGTCTTTAACATAATGTATTTTTGTAGTGATTGGCAAACCCTACTTCTCATTATAAATGCGAGGAGACATGAAAAAACCTAATTTATCATCTAGAACGTGGAAGAGAAGCAGAAAAGAGGGTAGCCATGTCACTTTTTATGTCACTAAAAGGGCAAGCCCTTCAACTTAAAAGTCCCCTTCTCATAATACTGTATCTAAGGACCGATAAATTGTTACTAAGAGAAGTAATTAATGATAGAAACTTATAGTTTAAAAGTTGTACCTTTTTCCCTTATTTCCTATATAATTATTGAGTTACGTATTCCTTATAGAACATTTACATTCAAAATAAGTCAAAACACTAAATATATAATTATAAAAATTTAGCATGTATTTCAATAAATTGCATTTTACAGGAAACCTTAATAGTAAGAAAGCAAATACAATGATTACATGGCGATAATCATGTATGCTGCCAACATTTAACCTTGCTTCTCGAACTCGTATAGAAATTCCAAGATAGAAGAATAGTTATCAAGTCATTCAGTATTTGATTAATTCATGTCAAAGTAGTAAAATTTGATTGTATGTCAAAGGTTTGCGAAGCGTACGATAAATATATTGAGAAGGCCCAATTATTAAGTTAATAATACCCAGTTATTAAAACAAGACGGCCCAATTGCCTTGCGTATGGTTGTTTCTAGGTCAGAAAGGTCCATTGCCCATTAACAACTGATGCATGACTTGGTCTTTGTGAGTAGTAACATCATATGACATTCATTGATATATTCGAATGTATTTATTTCAACCTCTGTACTGTATATCTCGGAATGCATGTGTAGATCACATGTGGCTTATCCAGACATGGGAAACGAGATGACACTTTTTTAGGTTAATTAATCTATCAATACTACTTATGTTTGTAACTTGCAAGTGAAACTACAAAACCATTTTAAATGCTTTCCGCTTGATTTGTCGTTTTTTGTTTTATGTTTTCTTTCAAAACACACGCACACAATACATGTATTTTTTAGAAACAACAAATTTAAAAAATAAAGTCAGCAAAGAAAATTGAAAATAATTTTTTTTTTTTTTTTGGTGTTTTGAAAAATAATAAAAAAATGAAAACAATTCATATCCACGCCATTCCTCCATTTTCATCATAGTAGTTTAAAATTTTAAATTTCTCTCTCGATATTATCGTATTTTGTTATGTCATGTGTTGTAAATGTTGAAAAACACAAAATGGAAGGCACAAGTTAAAATCAACCGGACCCTAATTGCATTTTTTATGATAGTTTATATATATAATGAATTGTTCGTGAACTCACTAACGTGTAATGTAGCTCCATTATCTTACATGATGACATGGGAAAAACATATGACTAATGACTTGTCTGTTGTCGCTTGGTGATCATGATGTCGATTCCGTTATTTTTCACTCGCATCTTGCAAGTACAATTTGATGTTTAAACTAGCTGTATCTGCACTTCCTTTGTATATATTTTTATTTGTCGTGTAAAGGTCAACTTTAACTTCAGCTAAAACATAAATTAAAGAGACGAATAGGTTGTATAAGAGAGGCAAGGGAAAAAGATGATACATGGAATCGGATGCTGTTGTGAATGCACCACCATTACTGTTTTGAGTTGATTTTTTTTGTATGATAATTTTTTTTTTGAGATCATGGGGAACCTTAAGATCATGGTATTCATTGATACTCACTTAAGTAAATTTCACGTCGTGTGTCTACCCCGCTTTTATTTAGTCGTCGCACACGGATGCTTAACGTTTAAACTTCCACTGATGGTTTGGCGCTGGGATTCGAACCTGCCCGGACACAGTCCTTTGGTTCCCATCTCCCAGCTCCCAAACTAACCGAGCTACGAACGGCGGGTATGATAATTGTATGATAAAAGATCATTGTATGATAATTAATATAGACAATGATTATTTTTGAAATTTATTTAAAGGCGGTATTGAGTATTTGATGGTAGAAAAATTACATGACTAATGTATTTTAGGAACGAAACTAGCATACTTTAAATCTTCCGTTTACCTTTATTACTAATGTGTAACCCCGTTGCATTTTGCACACGGTAATATTATAAAATGTAGTATTTATATGTTTAATGTTAAAACGAAAACTTTTGTTACCCAACTTTTATGCATTTAGTCAAATAAATAAACTATAAGTTGAAATTGTTATTATTGTTCGTGTATAATTTATGTTGCATTGAGCTTATATATTTATATTTGGGTAATAAAATAATATCATCATTTTTGCTAATATAAATATGGTATACATACTGAAATTGATATATTTTAATGATTTATTATATGAATTAACAAATATTATTAAAGAAATTTGTTTAAATAAGTTAAGTTTAAAAATACATAATTAGTTTAAATATACGGACTAAAGGCAAATATCATGAAATGATAGGGAAGTGTTTTGTAAAAAATGGCGTAAATCTGAATGTCGTTGTAAACTATATAAAGATGAGAAACCATTAGAGAAAGAGAGAGGAGAGACTTTATTCATTATAAAGGTTGGTACATTCATTTTCATTACACATGCTCCTTTAGATATAGGTTTTGGAGCTTGGGATTGCACGATGTGAGACTAAACAAAAACATAAAAAAAAACATTGTACATATAGTTTTGAACTACTATTAGGTTTAAAAATAAATTTTGATAAAAGTTCAGTTTTAGTTTTAAATGATTTTGAAAAAGTTGAAAATTTAGTTGCCAATATGCTTAATTGTAAAACTATGAATTTTCCTTTTTATTATCTTGGTTTTTTGATTAGACCTACTAAACTAAAACACGACGATTGGTTTATAATCATATATAAAATTAAAAATAGGATTTCTAATTGGAATGAGAGATTTTTATCGAGAGCGGGTAGATTAGTTCTAATAAACTCTGTCTTATCAGCTCTCTCAATCTATTGGATGTCTATGCATCTTTTTCCAGATTGGGTGATTGATAAAATTGACAAAATTAGAAGGGACTTCTTATGGAGTGGGGAAAACTCAAACAACAATATTAGATGTTTAGTAAATTGGGAAACTGTTTATAAGTCCACAAAGAATAGTGGTTTAAGAGTCATTAATATGCGTAATATGAATTTGTCGTTGTTAGGTAAATGGTTATAGAAGTTAAAGGACGTTAATGAAAATCCTACTTGGAAGGAAATCATTTCTAAACATTACTATAATGGTAGTAGTAATTTATATCAAATTACTCCTACGGTTTTTTGTAAAGTGTCCAATTTTTGAAAATCTATTTTAAAATGTCACGAGATTTTTAACTTAGGCACTAATATTATAGTTCATTCAGGTAATAGTACTTCTTTTTGGCATGATCGTTGGATTTCCGTTATCCCACTTAAGATAGAATTTAAAGAGTTTGATATCTGTAACTTTAAGGATGCTTTAATTTTAGAAGTTTTTTCTCCGTAAAATGACCCTCCTGGAATTTTAGCTTTAACAGTATTTTAGTTGGTTCAACTCTTAGGCAGCTTGCTTTGCTTTATGCTAGATTAAACCTCTATAATATTGATAATCATAAAGATAATATTAGTTGGGAATGAGATAAGAGTAAGAATTATACTTCTAAATCTTTATAGATTTATTAACTTTTCGGATGTAACCAATAACTCTTTTAAATTTATTTGGAAATCAAATGCTCCACTTAAATCTAAAATTCACATGTGGTTAATTATGCATGGAAAACTAAATACTATAGAATTTTTAGAAAGAAAAAATATGCAAATCAATAATAAGTGTTATTTTTGTAATCTACATTTTGAAGATATTAAACGTGTATACTATGATTGCATGGATACTTATTTCATTCTAAATAATATCCTTAAAATCTTTAACTTTAATCTAAAAACTAAAATATATGATTGTGATTATTATTGGAATTGTTTTATATTTAAGTTCAAAAAGGAAAATAGATCTTTACTTGACACTTTAGTCATTATAATTTGTTGATATATTTGGTTTGAAAGAAATCAAAGAATTTTGAAAAATAATTATAGTCATTTTAATAAATTGATTTTTATAATTTCTTTATTTTGTTTTAATTGGATATCTAATCCTAAATATAATTTACTAAAAATAATCTATTTAAAGAATATCTTAATAAGGTTAATCATAATATTAATCTATTTAAATATAAAAATAATATTTTTGACAATAATAATTGTAGTACTAATATTATTATAAACTTAAATGATGATTTCACTGTGTATCATAACATCCTTTCGATCAAAGGACCATAAGGATTTATTTTTTTTGTTTTAGATAATGTTATAGTTTTTGTTTGTTTTTGTTTTTAGATCTTTAAGTTCATTCAATCATGGATTCCTTTTAAGTCATTTTCTTTTCTTTATTTTATTCTTTCATATCAGCTTAGCTCTTGTATCATTATTTCTATTTCTTTTATACATATATATGTATATAAATTTCATTTATATACATTTATGTGTATCATTCTAACTATTTTATGTAGTTCGTGTTTCCTAGGGATTTGACCAGGCAACTAGTACTCGGCAATAAGTGCTCGGCATCAGAGAGCGTCCGGCATCAAGGAGTGTTCGGCGAAGCAACTGACATTCATGAGTACTCGGCATAGTACTCGGCCTCCGTTAGTGTCCGGCATCGAGACTGTCCGGCATGCCAGGGTACTCGGCATCAAGGCTGCTCGGCATCAAGACTGTTCGGCATGCCAGGGTACTCGGCATCAAGGCTGCTCGGCATCAAGACTGCTCGGCATACCAGAGTACTCGGCATCAAGGCTGCTCGGCATCAAGACTGCTCGGCATACAAGGTCGCTCGGCATACCAGAGTACTCGGCATCAAGGCTGCTCGGCATACAAGGTCGCTCGGCATCGAGGCTGCTCGGCATACAAGAGTACTCGGCATCCCATGGTGTTCGGCGTAATACTCGACATCCAGGAGACATTCAACACAACTAACCAGCATACCGTTCGGCATAGAAGGGATGGTTCGGCGCAGATCGTTCGGCGAACCTTGCTCGGCATTCGGCGACCACTGTACTCGGGCTGGAGCGTTCGGCAATCAGCCCACTTGGGAAGTCCAGCCCATCTTTGCCTATAAATAGAGGGGCAGGGTTACAGTGAAAGGGATTCTTTTTTGGAGAGAGAACACGGGGGAGACTCTGCCATTTTCAAGACTCATCTTCTCTACTCAATCACTTCACTCAAGCATTTGATTCACGAATTGTATTTGTAATCAACCATAAAGGAAATCAATAAAGTTGAACAAAGTGGACGTAGGCAATTACGCTGAACCACTATAAATTTGGTGTTCTTACTTTCTGCATTTAAATTAGCATTGTCTTCTCTGTTTAATTTACTTTCATCACTTATATCTCTACACAATCTTTCTGAACGAGGTTAGTGACCAATTTTGGTGCTAACACTTTGGTGCTTTCACCGAGAATCGAATTCTCAGACCTCAGGGATCTGCTTTGAAGCTACTGGATTGAACAAATCCCCCAAAGGAGATCCGACTTACTGATAGGACATCCGTTGATTCTACTCAGAGTTCATACCAATAACTCTACAATGGCGAGACCACGTACCAGGTCAGCTTCTCTTAATGCGGATGCCCGAGAGACTGCTAGCGTGCAACAAGCAGGACCTAGCAATCAACCTGCGATCCCGAGTGCAGGGATTACCGCTCAAGAACAGACTCCAGTTGTCACCAGAGTAGAGTTCAATGACTTGATGAGAGAACTTAGGGAAAGCAGGAGACAACTGGGAGAACAGATGCAAGCTAATGCCAACCTGATGGCACAACTCACTCAACAGCAGCAACAGAATGCTTTGGGCAATCCAGCTACTTATTCCTCATCTGACAGCTCTACTTCTTCTGATGAACCACCCAGGCGTAGACGCCGTAAGACTGAAGCTGCAAGGGCGGATGCTGCTGTTCGAACTGCTGGAGACCGCGACCAAGCCAGAACTGGAAGCTTCCGAACCGGAATACAGATGGAGGATGGAGCTCCAGATCATCAAAATGCTAACAATGTTGAACCTCACGACGCACGATTGGCAGATCGCCAGGAAAGAAGGCATCAGCATGGACAGGCGCGTAGAACTGACTCCAACCTCCCAGCTTCCATACAGACACCCGATCTGACAGCCATGATCAGGCAACTGATGAAAGAAAATCAGGGCTTATCAAATGACGACTGGGGAGTGTCAAGAAGTCATACTCCGTTCACGGATGTTGTGCTGCAAGCGGCGTACCCCAAGAAGTTTAGCATGCCAACCATTCCTGCATACGAAGGAAAGACTGACCCCAGACAACATGTAATGAGGTATGAATGGATGATGGATTCAGCCAGAGCAAATGATCCCACCAAGTGTAGGTGCTTTCCGATTACTCTATCTGGGATCGCTACTATGTGGTTCACCCGACTTCCTCCACGATCCGTATCAAACTTCGAGGAGTTGGCAAAGAAGTTTATTGAGCAATTCAGGATACACACTACACGCCCGAAGGACGTGATGTCTCTGTCGAGTGTAATCCAGAATCCCGGAGAGTCGCTGAAGGAGTACTTACAAAGATTCCACGCTGCGGCAACTGAAGTCAGTAATCCCAACGACCATGCAATCCTAATGGCTGTAATGAGAGGTGTAGATCCGGATTCTGAATTTGGAGACTGGCTGGCAGGAAAACCTCCGGCTACGCTAGAACGTTTCTACTCCAAGGCACACCAGTTCATAAGAAGAGAGGAAGCTAGGTGGGTACGACGAGATAAGGCACCGGGACCTGCCCAAGAGTCAATCAAGAGCAACATTACTGTGAAACAATCTGGAGACAATTCGGGAAAGGTCCAAGTCAATGTCCAGAGTAAGCCTGTGCAGCCCAAAGAGTCCGGGGGAAGAAGTCAAGGAAAGAGGAAAGAAGCGGGAAAGTGGAAGTCGAGAATTCCAAGTTACAGCGAGTACACTCCGCTAAACGCCCCACTTGAGAACATTTACCTATCCACCTGCAATACTTTTCAGTACAGAAAACCACGTCCAAAAGAATCAACTGAAGAACAGAAGCGGACTGGGAAATATTGTCGCTTCCATGAAACTTATGGACACAACACGGAAGAATGCAGACACCTGCATGATGCTATCGAGAAATTGATCAGACAAAAGAAGTTGCAAGAATTCGTAAAGGATCCACAGAAAGGAGGACAGGCAACGTCCAACCCAGGTCGTGCACCAGCTCCACGTCATCCTGAGGAGCCTACTCGGACTGTTGGAAGACTGGTCATAAATACAATTATCGGCGGACCTCATCCCGCAGATAAGAACTGGCAAGAGATGGAACGATATGCAAGCTCCTTGAAGCATGCAGATTTTGAGTGCTGTTAGAACGTAGAGGACGGGGCCCCTGCTAAGCAGCAGCGCGTGATGACAGACGATATTGTGTTCAGGAACAGAGACGCTGATCAGGTAGAGGCTCCGACCGTCGATCCCATGGTCATATCTGCGACAATTGGACCAGCATATGTAAAAAGAATTTTGATTGATTGTGGAAGTTCAGTCAACATCATCTTCAAGAAGGCCTATGATCAGATGAAGCTAGAGACAAAAGACTTGAAACCATCCAAAGCTCGTATCCACGGCTTTAACGGCGCTGCGACTGATGCGGTAGGATATGTCGAGTTACCAGTTGAACTGGGACAAGGCGAGCGTCGGAGGGTACGAATTCTACCCTTTGTAGTTTTGGATGTGGACTCTCCGTATAATGTTTTCTTGGGTCGGCCGGCCTTGGCTGAATTTAGGGCGGCACTAGCCCCGTGGTGTTTGACTTTGAAGTTTCCGACTGACAAAGGAGTAGGCATTGTTCACGGTGACCAAGCAGCTGGTCGTTCTTGTTATGTGGCCGAGCTCCGAGAGGCCCATCGGAGGGAGAAAGGAAAGGTTGCGGACAATCCCGTCCGCATCCTCAATACGAATAATTGACAAGTAGTGCCCGAGCCCTGGCTCGGGCATAATTCTCGGGTCTACGGAGATATAGATCCGAGAGACGACGATCAACCCAGGGAAGAGAAGGCGGCACCAGCTGAATTAACAATTGACATCTCAGTTAGCCGTGACGACCCTTCGCGAATACTGAAGATCGGATCGCAGTTAGACCCCGCAATGACTGAAGACCTTAGCGATTTCCTCCGGGCAAACCTTGATGTTTTTGCCTGGACGCATTCTGATATGTGTGGGATTTCCCCCGCCATCACGAGTCATATGTTGAACATAGACCCGAAATACGTCCCAGTCAAGCAAAAGAGGAGAGGAATGGATCCGGAGAGATCCACCGCTCTTGGAGAGGAGGTGGACAAACTCAAAGCAAATGGGTTCGTCCGCGACGCCCTCTACCCGGAGTGGGTCTCCAACCCCGTGCTAGTAAAGAAGGCGAATGGGAAATGGAGGACTTGCATAGATTATTCCGACTTGAACAAAGCATGCCCTAAGGACAGTTTCCCGTTGCCTAGGATCGATCAGTTGGTCGATTCCACAGCAGGACACGAATTATTGTCATTCATGGATGCGTACTCAGGATACAACCAAATCCCAATGCATATTCCGGACCAAGAACACACCAGCTTCGTTACAAATGTCGGGCTGTATTGCTATGTAGTGATGCCCTTTGGATTAAAGAATGCTGGAGCAACTTACCAACGTCTGGTGAATCGAATGTTCAAGGACTAGCTGGGCAAAACCATGGAAGTCTATGTGGATGACATGCTCGTGAAGTCACGGCGGTCAAACGACCACATTCAAGAGTCAAGACTTAGCTGAAATGTTTAACATACTCAGGTTCTATGGAATGAAGATCAACCCGCTGAAGTGTTCTTTCGGCGTTGCATCAGGGAAGTTTTTAGGATTCATCGTCAACGCTAGGGGAATCGAAGCCAACCCAGAAAAGATCCAAGCCATTCGAGATGTACAAGCGCCCAGGACTATAAAGCAGGTACAGAGCTTGAACGGAAAAGTAGCTGCGCTGAGTCGATTTATATCCAAGGCAACTGACAAGTGCATCCCGTTCTTTGACATAATAAAGAAAGGAAAGAGGAATTTTGAATGGACGTCTAGCTGCGAGGAAGCATTCCAGAACCTGGTAAGGCATCTGGAGAGCCCACCAATGCTATCTAAACCAGTTGACCACGAGATGCTGTACGTTTACTTGGCTATATCCCCTCATGCGATAAGCTCAGCTTTGGTTCGTGAGGAGGATCGAGTCCAGAAGCCGGTATATTATGTTAGCAAGCGTTTAACGGGGGCAGAGAAGAATTACCCTAAAATCGAGAAATTGGCTTATTGCTTGGTGATTGCATCACGCAAGCTGCACCCATACTTTCAAGCGCATTCAATCGGCGTTTATACCGATCAACCCCTGAGGCAGGTACTTCAACGACCAGAAACTTCTGGAAGATTGCTAAAATGGAACATCGAGTTGAGCCAATTCGATATCGCGTACTTACCACGGAGAGCCATCCGAGGGCAAGCGTTAGCAGACTTCATCGCTAAATTTACCATACCCATCAAACCGGACGATCACGACATCATTCCCCCCATTCGATGGAAATTATACACTGACGGTGCATCAAACGACCGTTGCTCCGGCGCGGGCGTAGTTCTTATAACTCCGGAAAACCGATCAATCTGTTATGCCCTGAAGCTCGATTTCCCGGCTACGAACAACGAAGCTGAATATGAAGCACTGATCGCTGGCTTGAAGCTCATCAAAGAACTCGGGATCGAATCAGTCGAAATCTTTTGTGACTCGCAGTTAGTGGTTTACCAAGTATGAGGAGACTACCAAGCAAAAGGACGAAAGCTTGCTCCGTACCTCGTTCAGGTCCAGGAACTACTATCAAATCTTGAGCGTTATGACATTTCACATATCCCGCGAGAACAAAACAAAGAAGCCGACTTGTTGGCTAAGTTCGCAAGTACCGACGATGTTCAACAAATGGGATTGTATCCCGTTGAAGTCTTGCATGCCCCGAGTGTAGACGAGATGAAAATCGATCGCGTGTTGGAAACAGAGATCGAGAAGGACTCGTAGATAACCCCATTCAAACTGTACCTAACAACCGGGGCTTTACCAGAAAAAAGAAGCGAAAGACGACAGGTCCTTCGAAAGGCTGCGCGGTACGTAATGCAGGATGGATCCATGTACCGGAAAGGATTCTTAGTCCCATTGTTACGGTGCATCGCTCATGATGAAACAAAGCGAGTCTTGAGGGAAGTCCACGAAGGGGAATGCGGCGACCATACTGGGGGGCAAACGCTAGCAAAGAAGATCCTCCGCTATGGGTATTACTGGCCCACCGTAAACCGGGATGCCGCGGACTACGCAAGAAAATGCGACAAGTGTCAAAGACATGCAAAAATCCCAAGGGCTCCGTCAACGGAACTCACACAAATGATCAGTCCTTGGCCATTTGCGATCTGGGGAATCGACATAATCGGCTCTTTGCCTCTATCCAAAGGTGGTGCGAAATACGCAATAGTTGCAGTCGACTATTTCACGAAATGGGCTGAGGCAGAACCTTTGGCCACTATCACCTCTAAGAAGGTCATTAACTTCGTTGTACGAAACATTATATGCCGCTTTGGCCTTCCACGCACCATCATTACAGACAACGGAACGCAATTCGAAAGTAGAGAGTTCAAAGAGTTCTGTTTAAAGTACGGCATCGAGAAAAAGTTCGCCGCCGTTGCACACCCAAAAGCTAACGGACAAGTCGAGGCCGTTAACAAAATAATCAAGTCCATACTAAAGAAGCGTCTAGAGAAGGTTGGAGGCAAATGGGTAGATGAACTCCCGACAGCATTATGGGCGTATAGAACTACCCACAAGTCCGCAACCGGCCACACTCCGTTCGCCTTGGCATACGGCTCTGAAGCCGTTATACCCGTGGAACTTGAAGTTCCATCGCACCGAGTGACATACTACGATCCCAAGACGAACCAAAACCTCTTGCTGGAATCACTGGACTGCATCGATGAAAAGCGGGAAGAAGCTGAATTAAGGGCGGCGGTGCATAGACATCGAGTCAAGCGTTACTATGATGGCAGAGTCCGCCCAAGAATCTTTGATGTGGGAGATCTCGTTCTGAAACGAGTCTTCCCGGTACCATCACGCATGAATCCCAGCTGGGAAGGTCCATACGCCATTGAACGGAAGCTTGGAGAAGGAACATTCAAGCTAGCGACCGTTGATGGCGCGACACTCCCCCGAGCATGGAACAGTGAACATTTGCGGCACTATTACATTTAGCATGTTTCCCTTTCTTGTTATAGGCACTATTGTTTTCTGCATGTTTCCATTCAATAATGACTTAGTTTCCTTTTGAAGTTGTAATCGAGCAATTTAGTTGATTTTCATTAATAAAGGCTTGAAGCCACATTTTCTATGAAGTTTCTATATCTCTTAATTGGATGATAAATTACATTATTCTGCGCGACGTACAGACTCGTACGAACGATTCCAAATCTCCGAATCCCCAGAGTGCGGAGCGGAGTACTCTAAGTCCCCAGAGCGCGGACTAGAGTATAAACGACTTCCAATCTCCGAATCCCCAGAGTGTGGAGCGGAGTACTCTAAGTCCCCAGAGCACGGACTAGAGTATAAACGACTTCCAATCTCCGAATCCCCAGAGTGCGGAGCGGAGTACTCTAAGTCCCCAGAGCGCGGACTAGAGTATAAACGACTTCCAATCTCCGAATCCCCAGAGTGCGGAGCGGAGTACTCTAAGTCCCCAGAGCACGGACTAGAGTATAAACGACTTCCAATCTCCGAATCCCCAGAGTGCGGAGCGGAGTACTCTAAGTCCCCAGAGCGCGGACTAGAGTATAAACGACTTCCAATCTCCGAATCCCCAGAGTGCGGAGCGGAGTACTCTAAGTCCCCAGAGCGCGGACTAGAGTATAAACGGCTTCCAATCTCCGAATCCCCAGAGTGCGGAGCGGAGTACTCTAAGTCCCTAGAGCGCGGACTAGAGTATAAACGACTTCCAATCTCCGAATCCCCAGAGTGCGGAGCGGAGTACTCTAAGTCCCCAGAGCGCGGACTAGAGTATGAACGATTTCCAATCTCCGAATCCCCAGAGTGCGGAGCGGAGTACTCTAAGTCCCCAGAGCGCGGACTAGAGTATAAACGATTTCCAATCTCCGAATCCCCAGAGTGCGGAGCGGAGTACTCTAAGTCCCCAGAGCGCGGACTAGAGTATAAACGATTTCCAAATTCCGAATCCCCAGAGTGCGGAGCGGAGTACTCTAAGTCCCCAGAGCACGGACTAGAGTATGAACAGTCTCAAGTCTCCAAGTCCTCGGAGCACAGTGTCAGCAAACCAAATAAAGACAAGAGAATCATTCAAACAAGAAGAAACTAAAATTGTATTCGATAAGTCCAAAATGGGGGTACAAGATCACTCCTACAAAATTCGGGCCTATACAAACTACAAGTTATGGAAGATAGAAACAATTACAAACTTAAGCAGAAACTTGTTGAACAAGTGCATCGATCATTTCTTCGACTTCTTCTTCTTGTCTGCCTTGGGTGTTTCCGACGACTCCTCTCCCTCACGTTTTTTCTTGGACTTTTTGCTTGCTAGAGAGACGGAGTCAGGAGTAGGAGACGGAACATCTAGTGGTTTGGACCTGCCCGGGAGAATGATTTTCAGAGGTCTGTTCCGCGGGTCAGTGAGTTCCAGGACTTCGGATTCAACTTTGACTTTGACTTTTCTCTTCTCCTCGTCGGCGAGACGGTCCTTCATGCTCATCTCTGAAGTATGTTCAGAGGCGCCAGTGATTTTAACTTCGTCGCTTCCTTCGGCAGGAGACGAAGTATCAAGTTTGTCATCATCAAGCGCCCCGATCACTTGAGCGTCTGGGCCGGGAGTCACCCCTGCGTGAGCAACGTCGCTTGTTTTCCCCGCTTCCTCCTTGGCGTCATCGCTCCTCGGAGTTAGCTCAGCGTCAGAACAACCTGCACGAAAACATAAGAAGTGGGCATTAGAACGAATAACCACTGCTGAAAAATGACGGGATCTCTTCGACTTCTAGAGAAAGAAGAATCTCCTACCAGGATCAGGTTGACTATCGGTGGCGCGCGGGGTTTCACCCTCCAGGATAGGTGACAGCACATGAACGCCGAGCCCGGGATCTTCGGGATCGTAACTGGCATGCTGCTCGAATGGATCAAGCGTCGACCGACCAGCCGATTGAGCAGCATAAGGAGCGGCGATGTGAGGAGTAGTAGCGTCGGCCTCTGACGGGCCAGCCTCGTCATTCTTCTCTTTCGAAGGGGAAGAGCCTTTGCCATAAAGAGCCAATGCTGCGGATAAATCCGATGGCTCATTCCCCCTCAGGAACTCCTTCACCAATGCATCCTCGTCGATTTCTTCAGAGCCTGACTCGACTTTCTTGATCTTTATCAGAGTTTCCCATGCCTCAGCCAGGGATTCATGGTAGCCGTCACCCAAGAATGTTAGGTCGCGGTGCATAAGGACGCGGGCTCCGTACTCGGCGATCAACGGGTCAAACATACTTTTGACCTCTTCCCTGCCGGCCTCTGCGGCCGCCTCAAGGCGAGAATCAAGCTCCTCCACAGCCATTCTTTTGCCCTCCTCACGGGCCTCATCCTTCTTTTTCTCAACCCCGGCAAGTTCACCGTCGAGCTTTGCCTTCAGGAGTCGGGTAGCAACAATCTCATCACAATACCGCTGTGATTCTTCCTAAGCGGCTATTTTGTCTTCTTTCTCCTTGGAGAGTTGTTCTTTCAGCTCTTTGACTTGAATAGCGAGCGCGTCCCTTTCTTTTTGGACAGAGTCCTTTTCTAGGGCAAGGGCGCCGCTGCGCTGAACTGCTTCGTCAAGCTCCTTTTTGTGAGCCACCTCTAAGCGAGTAACTGCCTCAGCAGTATCTTTTGCACCTTGTTCAGCGGCTTCTAGCTTTGACTTATAAGAGGCGAGTTCTTCATCTTGGAGTTTGATGATTTTCTTATCGCTGCCAGCCTCCAGATTTAGACGGTCAATCTCGTGTTGACGCTCGACAGATACTTCTGAGATCTTCTCCACCAAGTGCACGAATGCATCATGTTGAACATAGACGTCATTGTTGCAGGCAATGGAACTTTGCTTCACGTGCCCAGGAATGTGATGGATGGCCGGGAGAAATTTCAAACCGTCAAAACAGATCTTCGGAAACTTGCCTTAAGGTCGACCATCTTTTCCGCAACAGTTGGGTCCACGGCAGGAGTAGGAGGAGGAGGCTTAGAGAATTCCATTCTTTTACGCGGCTCTCGAACTTGCCTCGTACTCGATGAACTGGAATGTTGTTCTCGAGCAGCATCAGACTGATAACCCTTCTGCAAAGACTTCTCTTTATCCGGCTCAGTTGTAGGAGGAAGATCGCGGGACTGGGAAGATTGGTAGTGCGCTTTCTTGCGGTGAGACGACTCGCGCGGACGATTGTCCCTATCTTCATAATCACCTCGGTCCCGGCGTCTGCCTGAACCGGAATCCCGTCCAGAGTGATGGAATATAGAAGACCCCTGAAGGCGATCAAGTCCGTGTGAGCGGCCCATATCACCTGCAAAGAAGGGAGATAACAACAAGTTAAGGGGAATTCGCGAATTAAAAAGACTTGAAGTATATTATGGAATGCGCATGTGCGTGTGTGTCCTAAGTGTCCCCCCGACGGACCCGTTCGTTTATCTTTGCTAATTGGAGTATTATCTCTTTGAGCCGGGAGTTGAACTCCTACGTTGCCTCTAGCGGGCGAAGAGAATTTGAGAGCTTCAGGATCATCGAACCCGTAATTAAGTATGTCTTCGGGAATAGAAAGGTTCGATAGACCTCTCAAGGAACTTTCCAGATGCTGCGAAGAAGCCTCTTTCTCAGGAGGGGTAGGCGTAACTTTTGAGGTGCCATCAACTTTCTCCTTTTGAACCGTGTATGCCAACTTCTTCTTTCCCTTCGAAGGGGAGGATGATGTCTCAATATCCTGAACTTCGATTGCCGGATTCCAAGCGGGACCCACGTTCTCGCCCTGAGTTTCGGGGGCATCATCCTCTTTGCGCTCGCCTTCTTCATGCGCGTCGGGAACGCGATGCGACGACGGTCCGGCAAGTTTTTTCCCTTTACCAGATGAAGGTTTGGGAATTGTAACACCTTCTGGAAGGCTGATCCGACGACCAGGAGCCAGCAAGCCAAACCCCGACAGCGAGTCATTTGAAATGATAGCTCGGATATCTCGATCCTCGGCCGGAAGAGCTCTAATCGCATCGACAGCATCAGAATATCCTCGGCCTTCCGGGCGTGGGCTGATACCTGAAAAGATGAAACGGAGAGTTAGGAAAAACATGACTCCAATTAAATACGAATAACGATTCAGCAGAGAGACTTACTGCCTTCAACCCATCTCCTAGCAAAACCAGACGGGCAGCGCACATAGAACCATTCCTGTTTGTACAGGGCGAATTTGCTACAGGCCCCTGTCAAGATCTGGCACTTGTGGTATGGCTCGAGGAACATGAAGGAAGGGCTATCTTTCCGTCTCTTGAACATATAAATGTATCGGATATCACCGGGGGTTGGAGGTCTGGAGAAGACGGCCATGAAAAGTAAATAAGGCCCATATAGGAACGCATGGCCATTCGGGTGCAGCTGCGACGGAGCAATGTCTATATACTGCAGCACATCCCGGAGAAATAAGTTGAATGGAGGCACGCTGCCCATCCAACACATGAACTTGTTGCAGGCTGTGTACCCGACTGGGGGCAGATGAGGGCGGTCGTGTCTCGAAGGAACTAACACGTCAGCAAAGGGAATCCCGTGAATGGAACATATCCGTCGCAGAGCAGCCTCGTTGATCTTCGAAGCTTGAGAATCGATCGGATTGTCCTGTAAGATGGTTGACTCCAGAGCATCGGGCGCCAAATTATGGGCGGGAGAGATAGACGGGTTAGAAGAGTCAGCGGCTCCTTGCCTTGCTGACGGCCCAGGTCTGTCAGATATGGTGGCAGAACTAGATTTTCTCGACATCCCGAATAAATAATGAACCTGGCTAAATGCTTGAGAAAGCTATACTTGAAAAACGTTGAGCGTTAGAATTAGCAACACGAGTTTTCCCCCCACGTGGTGTGTGAACTAGTGCAAGCAATTGTGTACAGACAATAGGAATGTTTTGAAAAGATATAATAATTAGCTTCGAATCATCGCCTTCGAAGACCGTCATCGCTGACCGTCTCAAAAGCCCGCCTTGAGGTGATTACAGTTCCAGGTTCAAAAGACATATGATTTCTAAAGTAACCGGCCTAAGTGTAGTTTAACATTTATACTGATTGGCATTTAAGTAATGTTCGTCGTCCTAAGTATAGTGTTCGGCTGTGTTAGGCTCGGCTTAAAAAGTGTTCGGCAATTATATTGTTCGGCATGTCAAGTGTTCGGCAATTGTATTGTTCGGCATGTAAAGTGTTCGGCAATTGTATTGTTCGGCATGTCAGTTGTTCGGCAATTATATTGTTCGGCATGTCAAGTGTTCGGCAATTGTATTGTTTGGCAGGTAAAGTGTTCGGCAATTGTATTGTTCGGCATGTCAGTTGTTCGGTAATTGTATTGTTCGGCATGTCAAGTGTTCGGCAATTGTATTTGTTCGGCTAGAAGACATTGTTCGACCTAGGGAATGTTCGGTGATTGTTTTGTCCGGCTAAAGTCACGGTTCGACCTAAGGATTGTTCGGCTGGATTCAACGTTCGGTCTGAAGTCAATGTTCGGCGTGTCAGTCGTTCGGCATTTGGGCATTGTTCGGCTTTAGTTCGTTCGGCTCAATTATAGTTTGACATGTTAGTGAACGTTCGGCCTGGCATTGTCCGGCCAAGGTACCGTTCGGCAACTAACCATTACACCGTCCGGCACATGACCACACGCGCCGGAGCAGCGAACGGCGCCATTACCCCCTCCAACACCTTCTTTCTTTTTCTTCCCTTTGACCTCGATTCAACACGAGGAAACTAAGACGATAAGTGGACATACTCCTAACTCTTCCACGCTATGTCATTCGGCAATGCAGACAAGTTATACAAAAACCCTCTACACGACATAGTTCGAACATCTCGTTTGAATATACGAGGAAAAATACCTAAGTTTGCAGATCAGAGATTGAGATGGTGTAGTTAAGTCTCAAATTCGGACGATTGAACAGAATTGCGAGAACGGTGGAAATAAGAAGTAAAATGAGACAAGTAAAAGGAGAGAAGAAGAGAAGGACCTGGTTTTATAGAGGGGAATGGTGGAAGTCGAAGGGGCTATACCCGGTAGAACCGGTCAATACCGGAGCGCTCGGCATCAAGGTGGAATGACGTTCGGCACGCTAGGAACGTTCGGCTCAGAACGTGTCGTTCGGCATCCCAAGCTTGTTCGTCTTGCACCTCCCTTCGCTAGCATTCTCGAGAGGATACCTCCGAGGTAGATTGTACCAGATTCAAAGCGCACCACGTTTGGCCACGAGATACACTTTGGGGGGCAAGTGTTTCCTGGGGATTTGACCAGGCAACTAGTACTCGGCAATAAGTGCTCGGCATCAGAGAGCGTCCGGCATCAAGGAGTGTTCGGCGAAGCAACTGACATTCATGAGTACTCGGCATAGTACTCGGCCTCCGTTAGTGTCCGGCATCGAGACTGTCCGGCATGCCAGGGTACTCGGCATCAAGGCTGCTCGGCATCAAGACTGTTCGGCATGCCAGGGTACTCGGCATCAAGGCTGCTCGGCATCAAGACTGCTCGGCATATCAGAGTACTCGGCATCAAGGCTGCTCGGCATCAAGACTGCTCGGCATACAAGGTCGCTCGGCATACCAGAGTACTCGGCATCAAGGCTGCTCGGCATACAAGGTCGCTCGGCATCGAGGCTGCTCGGCATACAAGAGTACTCGGCATCCCATGGTGTTCGGCGTAATACTCGACATCCAGGAGACATTCAACACAACTAACCAGCATACCGTTCGGCATAGAAGGGATGGTTCAGCGCAGATCGTTCGGCGAACCTTGCTCGGCATTCGGCGACCACTGTACTCGGGCTGGAGCGTTCGGCAATCAGCCCACTTGGGAAGTCCAGCCCATCTTTGCCTATAAATAGAGGGGCAGGGTTACAGTGAAAGGGATCCTTTTTTGGAGAGAGAACACGGGGGAGACTCTGCCATTTTCAAGACTCATCTTCTCTACTCAATCACTTCGCTCAAGCATTTGATTCACGAATTGTATTTGTAATCAACCATAAAGGAAATCAATAAAGTTGAACAAAGTGGACGTAGGCAATTACGCTGAACCACTATAAATTTGGTGTTCTTACTTTCTGCATTTAAATTAGCATTGTCTTCTCTGTTTAATTTACTTTCATCACTTATATCTCTACACAATCTTTCTGAACGAGGTTAGTGACCAATTTTGGTGCTAACAGTTCGGTTTCAGATACAGGTCTGGGGCTAAATATGGTGTTAGTTTCTTATTGTAGGTGCATAGGATTGCGGCTGGCAGATTGCTGTATGCAGGAAGGGATTCTTCTCAGTACATCTTCATCTTCATCATGGAGTTCTATTTTCAGGAGGATTCACTATTCAGCTATGTACTCCTTCCAGTTTTACTGAGCCTTCAGAGTGGAGTTTCCAGTCCAGATCGTTTGTTGTTCCATTTCAGATCATTCGCTTTGCCATGGCTTCAGAGTCAGGAGCTGGGAGTTGCCTTCTTAGATAGAGCTGGCTTCCAGTTTCATTGGATTTTTCATATTTTTTCAAGTACTCCTAACACCTTAATATCGGATAGTGGCCATGCTGGAGCTCGGTATTGGGGTGTAATGGACGGTGGCCTTGCCGGATTTCATTTTAGGGGTATCTAATTTTTTTTCCTTTGATGTTTGTATTTAGATTAGCTACCTGCCAGGCATGTTGGCAATACCTTGTCATGTGATATATATATATATTATCATGTGTACCCTCCTCTATTTTAGAGGATCACACATTTTTCTCAAAAAAACACTTATAATTTACATATATTATAACTTTCCCTTTCAATATGCGTCTTCAAAATCTTGAATGCTCTGGTAACTTGAAGTTGTCCTTTTTGAAACATATATGGTGATTGCTCCTCCTTATTATTATCTTGTTTGCATATATCCGTTCAGCCGATATAAATATTATATATTGCCTCATTAAAAACCTTTGTTAGGAAAACCCAATGGGAAATACCTTAAATGAGAAAAGGAGTGCAACATGTGAATTCATAGATATCATATTAAAATAATATTCCTTCTAAGGGTTTGACACTTCGGGATCAAAACAAAATCTCATTAAAACTTTACTAAGAAAAACCCAATGCGAAAAATCTCAGTGAAGGGAAAAGAGTACAATGATGTATTTTAATATCTCATTTCATCAAATGAAGTTTGATACTTCTAGATCAGGATAATGCCTCGTTAAAACCTTACTAAGAAAAACCTTATGGAAAAAATCTCAGTGAAGGAAAAAGAGTACATTATGATATACTTATGTATGCTCCCCTTGATTTTATATTTTTCCCTTTAAGTTTGAATATTATAATTCAAATCAATTGCAAATACTTTTGTAACATAGCTTAGACAAGCGTTAATAAAATTAAAATCCGAAGACTATAATTCTACTTTCCCTCTTTTAGATGTTCATCATTTATAAATAGTTTCCTTCGATACAATCGAATTTTCCAAGATTGTTTCTTCCAACTATGATTTGTAGTTTATGCATTTTGTATGTTACTTTTATGAAAAACACTTCATATGCTTTCAATTTTGTGCTTCAAATCAGTTTTTCATATTGCAACTACATCTTTGATGAATATTAAAAGTTTCACTACAACAATACTTAAAAGTAGGAACTAATCTACTCGTCGTGAAGTATATCAAGATTTTCATTACAACAATACTTAGAAGAAGGTTGTAATCTAGGCTCATTACTTTTTTGCATTCTTTATAACTAGAAAAGTTATTTATATTCTTCAGGAACTAGATACTTTCATCATTTAGTATGATTTAACCAATATTTATACCTTCGCGGTATTTTAAGTGTTTCAAACACTTCCACTACTTAAAAAAATACAATTATTTCTAAAATTATCATGCCTTGGGCATTCAACATATTGTTGACACTATATATGCTTCAATAATTTCATTGTGTTTTTGCCACTTTATATATATATTTCTAATTATATATTTCGGACTACAGGTCCACATTTCTCATTAGGGAAGATTTCATGATGGCCAATCATGTTTTCCTCTAATTTAAGATCTTTAGTCTATTTATAAACATAAGCATTTTATTATTTACAAATTTATCATCGATGATTATTTCTTGTCAGTTGTACACATGATTTATTGGGATCTCATTATTTATCATGTTTTAGACACCTAAACCACTTCTTGGGTTATTTGACAATCGTGTCATGGGTCTCTTTTAGAGCACCCTTAAGTGTTTTCTTCAAGAACACTCACCTCCTTTACGTGGCATCTTTATTGCATACTCCAAAAATATTTTTAACTGATTTTTCTACCACACGACAGATGTGGTCGAAACCTTTTGATCCTTCAAGGATTTAAACTTATACTGGAGTTAATTTATTAGGGATATTATCGATAAATGATTCAATTTACTTATTATTTTGCATCATTACACATGTTAATGAATACTTGATCTTGATAATTAAATTGAACTCGTATCCCTTTATCCTCTCCCTCAATGTTAACGAACATTGTCACATTGAATACTTATCGCCTTTAGATTCTCATTTTGATCTGTTATGATATTGTATTAGCAATTACATAATACATATAATTACAGGAGGATAATTCTTTTACTAATTAATAAGCTGCATTCAATTAATATTGATTATTCTCATTCATTGATCTACCCACTTGGAAGAATTTAATTATTATGTAGATTATTTGAATACATACATGACTTCAGGTCATTCAACATTTATGTTGATTTAATTTTAAATCACCGAGTGATATCTATGCATAGTCTATGAGATGAGCTCATATCAATTTAGTTAAACAATCTTCATATTGTTAGTTAGGTATCTACATATATAGATATATACATGCGTCTACGTATTACATATATATTATAGATTTTCATATTCTTCCTCATTTGAGTTAGTGATTTTAGAACAAACTAATACAAGGATCCAAACTATTGATTTTTGTTTATCATTCATGTAAATGTGAATCCTTAAAGATTAAATGATAATTTCCAAAACGGCTAGTTTGAAATACAAATGCATCAAGTTTGACTTATCAATAATAACTTCAGGTTATTTGATATATTATAACTTCTAGTTATAGAATATATTGTAACTTTTAGTTACCTTTGACCATCGATAATAAGAATTTCAAGATCTAAATCTTAAAATATGTCGATGTTTTTAGTCTAATATTGAAGTCAAACTTTTCATAGTAATAATTACCAAAGCCTTTGGTTTGATAATTCATCAAACTTTTCTTCTTTTGACTATGTTATAATAAATAGAATTATGTAGCACATATCCAAATATCCAATTTCAAAAAAATATTTTTTTATTGAATTTTTAAATCCTTTCCTTTCAGTGAAGCCTCGGGTCCTTTGCTATAAGGAAATATTGAATGACTTTATTTGCTTCACGGCTTTATTTCAGCTTATGAAAGCTTTAACTATTCATCTCGTGCATATGAACTTCAAGTTCCTATTATTTCAGGTTCCAGAGAATTTGTTTACTTCATGAATTTTCATTTTTTTTAAATTCACTTTTGGTGATAAATCAATATTGCTATTGAATTTAAAAATTATACCATGTTATTTCATAGCCATAAATTTATTACATGAATATCTTTCCAAGAGATTCTCGGTCTTTAATCTTTCCGAAAACATTACATATGAATAAGAGTAGATGAGGGAAAGATAAATTAAGATTAGATCTACATCTAGATCCTCAACAAAGAATATATATATATATATATATATAATCAAAGGTTCTGTTAACCCAAAAAATGGATCAACACCCTATATTGAGTGTGAAAGCACTAGCCATGTTTATCAAGGCAAATAAAATAGAAATAAGGAATAATAATTTGCAGATAAAGTAAAGAGACAAGAGACTTTTATAGTGGTTCGGTAGTTAACGAAGCCTACGTCCACTTTATAACTTTTGTTATTCATTGACTGCAATTACTAGTTGAATCTGATTAGAATTTGATTGGATCTTGTAAGTTAGATCAAGTCAATAGTGTTAGAGTTCACTAGAGAATCATAATGCACCCTTTAGATGACTATTGTGTGGGAGGAGAAGAGTGAAGAATAGTTTCTACAGAGTTTCAGCAACCAGTCTAGAAGATCCTTCTTATGTTGCAAATGGGTGAGTAATTATAGGGATTGGAGAGCCATCGGACCAAGTCGCTTTGCCAGAAGCCCATATTTGATGGTACAAAGACCCTCAAGAAATTTCACGGTAAACCAACCCAATATGATGGATCGCTAGCGATCCATGGAGTTAGAGAAATTTTAGCTCTTTTCAACTAGATCATGGTCCATGTCTTGTGTAGATGCTCTCCATGTAATCTCATGACTAGATGCCTTGTTTTGATGATGATTCCATATACTAGTTGCATCGAACTATTGCTGGAATCAGATGAATGCTCACTTCTCGGTCTAGCTAGCTTGGAACATCGTGTAACTTAGTAGGCGTGCCTAGAAAAGATAATGCTTCATGATGCAAGAAGAGTGGACGATACATGGGCGATATTTATGGATCTTTAGCGACCCATCTCCCTAGGCAAATTTTGCCTTTTTCCTCTTGTGTCCTGCTTGGTTCCTTCTTCTGATCCTTCTGGTTGGTTCCTGAGTTGTTTTGACTTCATTTGAATCATATTGGGTTAAAAATCTAGATAACGTTTGCTCCCCAGAGTATGCTTTCATTAAACAATGCATGCTCTGGAAGTAGCTGCATATGAGTTCCCACTTTATGAAGATTAATTGATTGCGTTGAGGCTATCATACGAATTTGGCTTTGGTTACCCAATCGTTTGTTGAGTTTTTACGTGAATCACCGTTACTCGTTATAATAAATCAATTTCAATCTCACAACTTTCAAGATGCTTGCAAAAGATATTTAGATCATGTTTGGTGAGTTTTGGAAAGTTTGGTTGCAATTATATGGATCGCTAGCGATCCATAGTCCATGGATCGCTAGCAATCCAAGGACTTAGCATATTTTCCTATGCGATGTCCTATTTTGTTCATTCGAGCTGACCTTCTTCCATTTCATATCTTCATTTGCGACTCGATCCTTCTACCTCGCAACCCAAACCAAGGCATTCAAACCCTAGCTTTACCTCTACCGTCACCGCCGGTTATCTCCATCGTCGAAACTTCTCGCCATCGACTACTTGACCTTGCCATCGCCTTATCCTAGCCCCTAGTTCCCATTGCTTCGTCTTTTGGATCGTCGTCGAGCCTATCCCCTTGGATCGCCGTCGATCTTACCTGCTTTAGGTCACCAACATCCTAAGTTCAACCGTGTTTTCCTTTTGATTTTTGACTAGAGGTGGGTAATGCAGATTTGGCATTTGTTTAGCAATTCGACGATGAGGTTGTCTTGGTGGTGATCATTATGGAGAATTCGAGTTGATTGCGATTTCGTGGAAGAAGATAGTAAATCGAGTCTTGAGTTTTTCACGGAACGAAATTCAGGCCTTTCCCCGGTGCTTGACATGTTTTGCTATCTTCGTCCATAGAATCAGAATTAACTTGCATCGAGTTACATTGTTAATCTGACACTACATCTTACGGATCGGTTTTGGTTTTTCTAGGAGGTGATAATAGCTTAGGGTAGCATCTCGTGTGCATCTTATGTTGTTATCACCTTCCGGAGAGCTGAACCGACTTATGCAAAGAATTCTCTACTTGATTCTGACCCATCAATCTATAGTTGCTCACTTCGGATTGGTCCTGTTACTGCACAATCGATGTAGCTAGAATGGGAAGATCTTCCCGCGTCGCTTTGGACAGCGGATCCGTTATCGATTGTTGATCGATAACGGGTAAGTGTAGGAGAAATAACTTCAATAAATGATACGAGAAGCTCTTTTCTTTCTTTACTGCGAGTAAACTATCTATACATGATAGAGCGTTTGTAGTGTTCGGGACACCGAGCCCATCCCACATAGATAACACACTGCACTTGCCTAAGTCAACAATTGGAACCCGATGTGTCGACATAGATCGATATTTTTTTCGGAGTTCAAGTGTCGTAGAGGGACTTTTAGTCAAAGATAGAATTACCTGACCGTGTTAGATACAAATTCTATTGTATAGAATGAAGCACATGATATCTCATCGTAAGTCCAGTGGAGGAAGTCCGGCACTTTCAGAAGCTGAATCATTATTAGTTGCTCCTTCGCAAACAGTTTCGGTAGCGCCTACTTCTTCGGTACCGCGGGCTGAATATGGTCAATTGGTTTCGGTTTGTCCGGTTGTAGACTGGACTCCTCTAAATTTTAGAGTTCTACTCAATCCTTTAGAGAGAGCTTCCTCTGCAATCTCTGCTAAAGTTCTACATAACATTTGCTTACAACACGACATTCCGGACGATGATGTGTGCCTTCCGTCGAAGAATGAGTTTGCACATATGCCGCCTTTGGGGTACACCGCTTGCCACCGGTATATGTGCTTAAATGGAGTGGTGCCCCCCTTTAATCACTTCTTAAAATAAACTCTTCTAAACTTGGGAATTGCTCCATTTCAAATTCATCTTAATGGGTACGCGATCTTGACTTGCCTTCACGTCTTGTTTATGCGGACATTAAATTCGCCTCTCCCATAGATTCATGATAAAGATGCTCCACCAGCAACCGAGCGACTTCAGGATTCCCCGCTTAAGAAAACCGGTATTGACTTTCGGGATTTGAGAAATGTTTACATATATATATATATCGATGTGCTCATGTGAGAAGATTTCGAATTCGTTGGATCGTCTCCTCATCCCGGTCATGTTGCGTCAAAGTCAGCCCGATTTCTACCATGGTGGCTTCCCGATCCGGTTTGTGACGTCCTTTTAGGCCGCCTATGACATGTTACACATTTCACTAGGGTCATGTTCCCTTACACATGCATTATTTAGGTCCATTTTTTGTCGCTAAAGCTCTTTATTTATTTTTATATCAGGTACTATGAGAGGGCGTGGATTTTACGAGGATTTTGAACAATTCACTTATTCGCAACGTTGGTCGAGATGGTCTTCAAGCCGCCATCAACCCCATGAAACCGAGGAAGAGTGGAGAACGTAGAAAGACTTGGAAGCCGAAATACGTCATCGGGACGACAGTGAATGGGGTAGGGTTTACAAAAGTGGTTATTAGAAGAGAAAAACTTCTGACGACCGAGAAGAGTCGCCGAAGAAGCCGAAGGTAGATTGCGGTTCTTATTCCTCTGAGCACCAAGCTTTTACCCTAGCCCCAATCTCTGTTGGAATTGAAGTTCCGGCTTCCGCTATTCAAGTTTTACCTTCATCCCAAGCTCCATCAACTCACATGGTGCCTGCTTCTGGTTCTTCCGTCCGGTCCCCCTAGACTTGAAGCTACGCTCTCCGGATGGTTTTTAAAGGAAGTTAAGTTTGATTGTAGCCTACGCCCAATCCGTAAAGATTGCTATATGCCCCATCTCCAGGCGATTCAAAGTTATTTAGATCAAACCGAGGGATGGAAAAAATTATGAAAGCAAATGGCAGAAACAAACCGCAACAATTATCAATAGATCCTTTTCTTTGTATTAGAAAAGGACGATTATGAGAGGGCTTTAATGGAACGTGGAGCTAGAACTAAGTGATTAACAAAGGAGAGGGATGCTACACTCCGAGAGAGCAAGAGCAACGCCAGCTTGATGAAGGAGATGAAAAAGGCCCATGCAAAAATAGAGATCGTATTCCGAGACAAAATCAAGAAGGCCCATGCGGATGAGGTTAAGTTGAAAGAGCAGCTTGAAGCCCGTGACGTGATCGTTGAAGCTCAAAAGAAAACTATGGCTGATCATAACGAAGTTGTTGAGGCTTATAAAAGATAATTGGTGATTACGCGGGAATGGTGGAATCCCGTGACACGACCGTTTCTGATCAGACTCAAATGATTACTTCGCTCGAGGAAAGAGTCGCATCGCTTAACGCTAAGAAGACCCAAGTTGAAGTTGAGAAGGCCGTCGTGATAGCAGACTACTTGGAGTTGCAGGATACTTTTGAAAAGAAGATGGAGAAAATGGATGACACCATCTTAAATTCTATATTAACTCCTTGCTGCATAAGGGAAGCCTCAGCTATCTGGTCTCCAAACTACCATGCACTCTTGCTGTCATTTGGGAAGAAGTTCTAGACCGTTTCTAAGAGAACGGGGATGTACACACCGAGCAAGAGTTGGAGGATGCCTATCTCAATGAAGAATCAAAGAAAGCTTTGATTTGATAGAAGGTCGGGAGATCATTTGCATTGAGAGGGAACAGGAGGCCGCCGTGCTGCTGTGACTACAACTGCTAAAATGCTGTCAGAGCCTTTCATTTTCGGGCCTAGCAAATCATCAAAATAGCCTCGTGATCAGTTAGCGAGTTTGACCGATGCTGCCTTGTTGTCTTCCCCTCCAGCGGCTATCTCTAAAGCTTCGGGTGGTTTTGGAACTTCTCCGAAGATCGTGCAGCCATCCAAAGAAGGAGAAGGTGGGGAGTATGAGATTGAAATTCTCGGCCATTATTCTGATGCAGGCAACCTTCTTGTTTCCTCCAAGTTAAAGAATTTTCAGCTCACGCCGCAAGAACAAGATGAACTGAATGCTTTCATATTTGATCTTATAGGTCCGTCTTCTTTACCTACCAACCTGCTGATTTCTTCAATCCTTGGGCTTGTTACTATTTCAACTGACTCGACGCTTGTTTCCATAGCCGCTTTAATTGTTTCACCTGTGTCTGGCTCACAACTAGTGCCGGAATTCGAGAACATTGCTGCATTGCATGGTCTAGATGACCCTTCCGTATCTTTAGAGGGCGATTTCACGGCAGTTGAAGCTCGAGAGTAGGAAGACCAAACTGGCCAGCTAAATAAATCTGAACAGCAGATGGTGGCCTTTAAGAAGGAAAAGATTGAGGAGAGAAAATCTTCGAGGAGCTCCCGCAAATCTTGAAAGCGCAGGACCAAGGGGGAGTCTTCCAAGAAGGTCGAAGAACAGGGAGAAGATGCAAGCATGGAGGAGATGGTTAATATTTCAGGCAGCGACACTACTCCTGGCAGGGATTTTGAGAGTAAGAGGGAACTTCCGACTAAAGGTGGGAAGGGGAGCGGTGGAAAGAAGAAATGATAGGCTCGAGTAACAGTGGAGCAAGATTTTGGGACATTTTGTTTTGTTTGATACGTGTTTTGTACAAGTGCAGAGTCTGCACTTATTGCTTCGATTGTTGTAGCATCTGTGTTTTTGTTTTTTATTAGCCGTTGTGCAGGTACGACCCCCATAGTTTGACTTTGTATGGAAAATGCTGTAAATAATACAATGTTGACAATTGATTAACTTTATTTGTCTACTTATCTACGTTTCATGCACTTATGCCAAAAATTTTACTGCTATTTTATCTAGTCCTGTAATTACCGCCAAAATTCTTTGTTTGGAGTAACAAACCGTGACGTACTTGGTTTTTTGTTTTTGAGTATCGGTGTGTCTTCTCCCCAGTTCACGGGGCTGTTTACTTCAAAAACTTGATGAATGATCGGTTGATCCGTGTGATTCTTCGAAAGTCTGTAACCGATTATATTTTGCGGTTCCTATCTTCGAAAACTTGCAATTTAAGCGTCTCGATTCCAGAGATTTTCTCGGTCAACAAAAGGGATTCTTTACTGTTTCGTAGTCGTTTTTCATTGCTTGATTCATACCCATTACTCTTGATTATGGGATTGGATTGATTCTTGTTAGTCCTGCAATAGACGAGTTTCCCGGCACTGCCGGGACAATGCCGGTACTTAGGGAGTGCACGACTTATGAAATGGGCAGCTTTTAAGAGTATGCACGACTTATGAGATGCGCTTTTGGGAGTGTGCGTGGCTTATGGGATGCGCGGCTTTTGGGATCGATATGACCTGTCAATCCGGAATGGTTTGGAATCTCCCGACGGTACCAATCTTCGGACAACGTGAGGAGTTCATGTTTCGAAAGCGTGGTTCCATTACTCAAGAAGCAATGCGCGGCTTATGGTGGTGAACGGCTTTGATAGGGCCCCTTCCAGTGTTTCCGAAGCAACACCGGTTCTTAGAAGGCAAGGATCGAGTTTCGTCAATCCAACACTTTGAGTCGATTTGCTTCCGTCGACCCGGCGGTTAGATAGGGCATACTTGATCGTGGTTCCACTATCTCAAGCAGCGATCGGATGGTTTTGAGTCGATTTGACCTCATCGACTCAGTAGGTTACTTTTGTGAACATGGTTTTATTAGTTCAGAAAGTAAAACAATTTTATTAATGAAAGTTGGGCAAGTTCTGCCTATTTACAATGCCTCAGTTATTTCAGGGTGGCTTATTTGCTGGAAATAAGAAATACATTAGATAGTCTTAGATAAAGTAAGGACGCAGCGATTCACTGTTCCATGCTCGGGGAATTTGGGCTCCATCACCAATTGTTAGCTTGAATGTGCCATCCCCTAGCTTCTGACCGATCACATACGGTCCCTCCCAATTTGGTCTGAATGCTCCCGGTACAGGGTAAACCCTCTTGAGGATATGGTCTTGATCCAATTTCGAGGACCCGTGTTGGGTCATCCATATCAATTGGGACATACACCGTCAATTCGGCCGGTGCTGCCCATTCCTCCCTTGAACTCTTCTTTCTAGGGTCCAAAGCCTTATCAAATCGGCTATAGTCCATAAGCCAGTGGTGACTTTGTACTTGCTATTCGGTAGGTTCATGAATGTGGAGAGTTTTCCCCATATTCTTCTCCTTTTCTTTTCCTTTAGACTCGCGTAGTTCCACAATATAACATTCCCTAGCGGCGCTTTGGTCTCCCTTGATCACCCCAATTCCATTTTCCATCGGAAATTTCATAATTAGACACCATTGAGCTAAAGCAATCCTAAAATCTACCAAAGCGGGTCACCCCAGGAAGGCATTGTAGGTGGAAATTTCATCTACGATCACAAAGGTTTGGATGAGGGTGAATCTTCGGTCACATTCTCGGAGTTCTATGGGTAAGTCAATCGTTTCGACAGGTTGTCTGGGTTCACCGATGAATCCCTAAATCTTTGTTTGGCAGAAGGATACAACTTTCATACTGATCTTCACCTGATTAAAGGTGCGTTTAAAAAGGTATTCACAGAACTGCCGCGGTCAAGCAATACTCGTCGGACCATGGCGGGTCCGATTCCTATTGTCATGACCATGGGGTCAAGAGTTGGAGCTTCTATTCCTTTAGTGTCTCAATTCCAGAATACTATGTCGTCGTTCAGGGTTCTCTGCTGCTTAGTAAGGGTTCCATCTTCGATTACAAAGCACACATCTTTCGGAGCATGCTTTAATGAGGTCGCATACCGCTCCATTTCTCCCTAACTCTTATGCACAGGATGGGGCCCTCCAAATATCATTCCAATGATGAGTCTCTAGCCAGTCTGTCTGGGTCCCACTTTGCTGGTTCCAGGTTGGTTCCCTTGGTCTCTAGGAGCTTGGGGAGCTATGGGTTGGTAAGGATTTAGTGGTTTCCTCACATACTCCTGAAGCTTGTTTTCCCGAATCAACTCCTCAATCAAGTTCTTCAGGTGACGACACTCATTCGTGTTGTGGCCATGTGTCTCATGGAAGCGGCAGTACTTCCCAGAACACTTTTGTAGTTTAGTTGCTTTCTTTTTAGGTGGCTTCTTGTACTCTTTCGTCACTTGTTTCGTGAGATAGATGTTTTCTAGAGTATCGTTGAGTGGGGTGTATTCTTCGAGTTGCAAATCTTTGAGTCACTTGCTACTTCTATTTCGCTTGTTGGAATTTTGGTTCTTCCTTTTCTGATTCCTATTTTTTCCCACGTTCCCTTCAGCTGTCCCGGAGGTGTTTATATCTTGGTTTATTGTCATACTACTCTGCCTAATGTTGGTCAGTTGTAAGTTAGTAGATTTCCTTTCTAATTCTTATGCCTCTTCCAATCTCAAGTATTGGCTCGCCTTTCGGTTGAAGTCCTTTCTAGTGGTGGGTTGTTTCGTTTTGATCCATTTCCTGAATTCAGTTTCGGGGTGAATTGCACGAACTAAGGCCATGAAAACCATATCCTCATTCAGATTACTTACTTTAGTTACTACAGTGTTGAACCGATTTATGAAAGACTTCAGAGATTCATTCCGTCCCTGGAATAGGCCGGACAAGGACATCGCATCTTTTGGCTGTGCTGTGTAAAGTCTAAATTGATCAAGGAATCTTGTTGCTAGTTGATTGAAGGTGGAGATCGATCTTGGCGGAAACCTGGTGAACCACATGGAAGTAATTCCCTCTAGAAAAATCGAAAAACATCTACATCGAACGGCATCCAAAGAATTCGCTCCGTCCATGTACCAACTGTACTTATATAAGTGGGGTTTTGGGTCTCTCATTCCATCGTAAGTCGGAATAGTCGGCATAATGAACTTTTCGGGGTACCGCTCATTCAGTATGTCATCAGTGAAAGGAGTCTGACTTAGAGCGGATCCCATTCTTCATCCCTTCTATCCTTACTTTGATCCAATAGTTACTTGACCATGTCCGCGATATTTGCCTCAGAAGTCTGGTAATCCAGGGGTCGGCTGTCAGTGACTACCCCAAGTGTTTGATTTTGCAAACGATCTTGGTGAGTAGACCGAAGCTTAGGCTCTCTTGTCTGCGGGAGAGCCACTTCCTTAGGGTTCTGCTGGCTTGCGGTTGGTCTGATGGGGGCAGTTTGGATCTCCCTAGCATCATTGAATGCATTGGTATTTCCTTCCAACTTGTCATCGTCAAGTCACTCACCATCTTCTGAGTCGGAGAGATCCATGGCTATATCTTCCTATTGGGTTTTCGCTCCTAGATTCAAGTTTGTAGTTGGTTGCCTCATAGTTGGTGGAGTGTTTGCGTTTCCTTCCATATTGATTCCTACGGTTCCACATATCACTCCTTTTGGTAGCTGCTTCCCGTTTTTCCTGTTCAGGCCAGAGACGGAAGAATTTTCTTGTTCCATGGCAGCTGCGGGCTCTGTCATGGTTCTTAGAGTAGCATGTGACTGTAAGGTCAATAGGGCATTCAATTTTTCCATCATAACCCTTTGGCCGTTTTCCATTTTCTGATTGATTTCATCAATCATTTTATTTAATTCACCTCTAATGACAACTTCACGCTGAATAGAGGATCCTAGAACCTGATCCCTGAAGTTAGCGCCTAACTGTAGATTATTGGGGTTGTTGACTTCAATCTACTAGGGGTTTGTTTCTTCTCCAGCAATGGTAGCTCATATGGATCTTCCGAAAGTAGTTCCCCTTCTTTTAGGTGCCATTGATTCTCAATAGAAAATCTTCTAAGCAGAGATTGAGGATCTAACTTCTGAACCTATATAATCAGAAGTAGATAGCTAGATCTAAGCTTGAGTTGGGTTCTCAGTGAAAGCACCAAAATGTTAACCTAAAAAATGGATCAACACCCTGGATTAAGTGTGAAAGCACCAGCCCTGTTTATCAAGGCAAATAAAATAGAAACAAGGAATAATAATTTGCAGATAAAGTAAAGAGATAAGAGATTTTTATAGTGGTTCGGCTGTTAAGAAGTCTACGTCCACTTTATAACTTTTGTTATGGACTGACTGAAATTACTAGTTGAATCTGATTACAATTTGATTGGATCTTGTAAGTTAGATCAAGTCACTAGTGTTAGAGTTCACTAGAGAATCAAAATGAACCCTTTAGATGACAGTTGTGTGGGAGGAGAGGAGTGAAGAACAGTTTCTGCAGAGTTTTAGCAGCCAGTCCAGAAGATCCTTCTTATGTTACAGATGGGTGAGTATTTATAGAGATTGGAGAGTTATCGGACCAAGTCGCTTTGCTAGAAGCCCATATTTAATGGTATGAAGACACTCAAGAAATTTCACAACGAACCGACCTAATATGGTGGATCGCTAGCGATCCATGGAGTTAGAGCAATTTTAGCTCGTTTCAATTGGATCATTTTCCCTATCTTGTGTAGATGCTCTCCATGTAATTTCATGACTAGATGCCTTGTTTTGATGATGATTCATGTATTAGTTGCATCGAACTGTTGCTGGAAACAGATGAATGCTCACTTCTCGGTCTAGCTAGCTTGGAACATCGTGAAACTTAGCAGGCATGCATAGAAAAGATAATGCTTCATGATGCAAGAAGAATGGACGATCCATGGGCGATATTTATGGATTGCTAGTGATCCATAGGCGATGGATCGCTAGCGATCTATCTCCTTGGGCAATTTTTGCCTTTTTCCTCTTGTGTTCTGCTTGGTTCCTTCTTCTGATCCTTCTGGTTGGTTCTTGAGTTGTTTTGACTTCCTTTGAATTCTATTGTGTTGAAAACCAGAATAACAAGTTCATAAAATTATATTTGGATAAACTCAAAACTAGATCCGTAAAGGATTGACAAAAAAATACATGTAAAAGCATATCTGAGGTTAATATAAAAAATTAGATCTGAAAAAGTAGATCCATTAAAACTCAAAAATCGGGAGAAATTAGGAAATAGATCTAGAAGCGTGAATCAAGAATACTCCAATAAAAATTAATTACAGAACAAATCTAGAAATGTAGATCTAGAAGATTTCAAACTTGAATATGAAAAATTAAAATAGCTCTAATAGAATCTTGCGCCGATTACATGTTGTAAACTATGTAAAGATGAGAAGCCATTAGAGAAAGAGAGATGAGAGACTTTATTTATTACAGAGATTGGTACATTCATTTCCATTACATAGGCTCCTATATATAGGCTTTGAAGCTTGGGATTGAAGTTATCCCACGATGTGGGACTAAACAAAAACATATAAAAACATTGTATCACATTTTTAGCATATTCACTCTTATAATTTACATATATTATAACAAATGCATAGTTATTGAAGTTAAAAATAGAATTTTCTACTGTACTGTATGATAAATTCTTAATGTAAACTAATTACAGTTGATTTACAAATTAACTTTGTCATTATTATTATTTATGTTATGTGACCAATATATTTTTATATATAGTTGAATGAAAAAGTAATTTTACCTTTCTGTTAATATTATTTTTTGTGAGTGTGTATATAAAGGTTTCGTGATATTGGCCACACGTTTATATTTAGATATCTGTTTTATGTGACATGAGAGAGAAAGAATGAATATTTAAATAGAAACCCATGGCAAATATAAGAGGGCAACCAAATGGTGTTAAATAAAGGGTGCTATTGATCCTAGCTCATATGTAGACATAGACATGCACACATATCTATATATCGGTATACATCTCTAGGATTTATTAGGAGAATAGACTAAAAATTCACCAACATTGTTTAAAAAATTTATATTTGAAATTTCTTACGTAGTTTAAATATATGAATTTAAATATAAAATATTTTGGAGAGAAACGAGGGGGAGGGGTTTAGTAAATAATTGTAAAAATGTTAAAATGTAGGTATTTGAGGCTAAAATAGAATTTTGCAATGTATCATATGATAAATTTATTAATATAAATGAATAATATATTAAATTTGTTAACATTGTTTATGTATATTCTTATGTTGTGTGATTTATATATCTTTATATTTGAATGCAAAACTACTTTTATCACTTATGTTGATACGATTATAGTATACATATTGAAATCGTCATAGGATTTATTAAATGAATTAACGAATATTTATTAAATAAATTTATTCAAATAGTTTAAATTCAGTATCACATAACTAAATTGAATATATCAACTTAAACGTACAATACAAGGTGATAACAAAAGGTATTTTGTAACAACAGTAGAAATTTCGAATGAAGGTACTTGATGGTAAAAAAAATTTACAATGTAAAGCATGGTAAATATATTGATACAAATGAATTAGAATTTAAAATGTAATTATTTATGAATAAACTTTATGTTGAGTGATTGATGTATTTATATATTTAAGAGATTTTTTTCCCATTTCTTTTAATATGAATATGGTTCATATTTTTCTGATTTATTAGATGAATCAACTAATAATATTTTACTCAATTTATTTAAATGGTTTTAAGTCTATGTAATTAATTCTAATTCATAGAATCAAATATAAATATTAGAAAAGAATTAAAGTGGGTTTCTGTAAATGGTTACCTAAATTATAAAATGTAGGTGTTTGAAGTTAAAAGCTTAATTTTGTAATGCACCATATGATAAATTTATTGAGATAAATGAATTGTAAATTGAATTTGTTATTATTTTTTATGTACTTTATGTATCTTTACTTTAATGAAATTTTTTTCATCATTTTTTAAATATGAATATGGTGTAAATATTTCATTTTTTTTATAATTTAGTGGACGAATTAACAAATATTAATTAATTAGATTTATCTAATTAGTTTAAATTTAAGATTGCATAATTAATTTCAATTTATGGATTAAAATGGAAAATATTATAAGAAAACTATTGTGGGTTTTGTAGATAATCGTGTTAATTTTAAATGTAGATATTTAAAGTTAAAAGTATAATTTTACAAGCAATGTATGACAAATTAATTGAAATAATTAGTTAAAAATTATTATTTTTGATTATTTTTTATGTGATTTATATATCTTTATATTTGAACAAAAAATTTATCCTAATACTTTGGTTGGCACAATAGTTGCATGTCGTTCTTTAGCATTTATAAGAAATATTAATAAATTTTAGTGAACTAAATTTATTTTTAGATTTTAATTTAAATATATGGACTTGAATATAAAATATTACAACATAATTGATAAATTATTTGTAACTAATTATGTAAACTTTAAAACATTCGTATCGAATGTAAAATGATGGGATAGAATGAGTAAATTGAGTGTAAAGTGGAAAATTAGAGGGATTTGAAAATAAATATCAAGAGAGAACTAAGAAAAAGAGAGAATACTCCTAAAATCAATAATAGTGCTAGAAAATTGTTATGTAACATATGATAAATTCAAAGAAATAAATGAACTATATTGCAAAATTATTATTATTGTTTATTAATAGTTTATGTTATGTAGCTTATATCCCTTTATATTTTAAAAAAAATTATTATTTTTGTTCATTTGAATATAGTATATATGTTGAAATTGATATATTTTAATGATTTATTAAGTGAATTAACAAATAATATTTAACTGGATTCTTTTTAGATATGTTAACTTCATAATTACATAAATAGTATAAAGATATGGACTTAAACATGGATTCCTATGAAAGAATTGAGAAGGGTTTTATTAAATATGGAATAAATTTTAAAGTTTAGTTATTTGAAGTAAGAAGCACAATTTAATAATGCAATGTATGAATTTTTTTGAGATAAATGCATTAAATTGGATTTGCAAATTAACTTTGTCACTATTATTTACGTACCAATTTAGGTTTTGTGATCTATATATCTTTATAGTTGAATAAATGATTTTACCACTTTTGTTAATATATATATATATATATATATTGAAATTTGAATATATTTTTAGAATTTATTAGAAGAAAAGTCTAACTGTTTACTAAGATTATTTAAATAATTCGAATTTGCGATTTCATAAATAGTTTAAATATATGGATGTAGATATAATATTAGGAAAGGATTGAGGGGTTTTGTAAATAATTGTAGAAATGTTAAAATGTTTGTATTTGAAGCTAAAAATAGAATTTTCCAATTCAATGTATGCATTTTATTTGTGAGAAAAATAAATAATAAATTAACTTTTTAATACCATCAATGTATATTATTTTATTATGCAATTTATAAATCTATATATTTAAATGAAAAATAATTTATCACTTTTGTTGACATGGATATGATATACATACTGAAACTGTCATATTTTAGGATTTATTAGATGAATTAACTAACATTTGTTAATTAAATTTGTTCAAATTGTTTAAATTCAAGATTACATAATTAATTTAAAGGTATTAACTTAAATGTACAACATTAGGTTATATTTTGGAGGATTTTATGAATTGCTGTAGAAATTCTTAAATGCAGGTACTGATGTGAAAAAAAGAATTTTACAATTGGTTGGTAAATATATTAATATGAATGAAATAGGTATTAAATTTGTAATTATTATTTTTGTATATAATTTATCTAACGCGACTGATGTATTTATAGATTTGATAGGGTTTTTTTTTACCATTTTGGTTAATATAAATATGTTATAAATAATGTAATTTTGATATTTTTATGTTTTATTAAACGAACTAATGAATAATTGTTGCTAAATTTATTAAAATGGTTTTAGGATTACGTAGTTAATTCTAGTACATGGACTTAAATATAAAATACTAAGAGGGAATTGAAGGAGGTTTTCTGATGATTATGGAAAATTTAAGATGCTTGTATTTGAATTAAAAAACATAATTTATGTATAAATTCAAATGCACCATGCGATAAATTTATTGAGGTAAAGTATAAATTCAATTTGTTATTATTGTTTATGTATATACTCTATTTTATGTGACTTATGTATCTTTACATTAAGGAAAGAATAATTTTACCAATTTTGTTAATATGAATACGTTGTACATATTGAATATTTAAAATTGTAAATTAATTAAAACGACATAGTTTGAGCCAATCAAAAAACAAATATGAGTTTCACTTATTTTAAAAAGAGTGTGCATAGTAAACCTCTGTATTTAAAGGCGGCATTAGTATTTGATGGTCAAAAAGTAACATGGTTAAAGTGTATTGACCACTATCTTAAACATTCAAAATATTTTATAAAGTAGATAAACAAAAACCTACAAACATATATAGCAAGTCAAATTTAATCGGCGGAGAGGTTGTGAATATTGAATATTTATAATATGTATGTATATATTTGTTATCCGGGTTTTTTAACCCAGCAGAATTCAAAAGAAGTCATAACAGCTCAAGAGCCTACCAAAAGGACTAGAAGAACCAACCAAGAAAAATCAGAGGAAAAGAAAGCGAAAACACACTAAGGTGCCATCATCCATGGATCGCTAGCGATCCATAATGTTCGCTCAAAGATCCACTAATCCTCTTGCATCATGGTTCAATAGGTATTCTAAGGATAATGGCTAAGTTTGATGGAATTCTAAGCTAACTAAATCAAGAAGCAAGCATTTTTCTAATTCAATCAGCAGTCTAATGCAACCAGTGTGTGAATCGCCATCAAAACAAGGCAACAAGCTATGAAATTACATGGGGAAAACCAACACGAGATAACAAATGTGATCCAAAAGACAAAGATCAAAGATCCACTAAGTTCATGGATCACTAGCGATCCATATGATTTTGCTAGATTGCCATATATTACAAAGGAGAGGATGGTGGGAAGCATCTCAAGCAATCAAATCGCTAGCAAGCCACAAGTTATGGATCGCTAGCGATCCATCAAATTGATTCTGTTTGCTGTAAAATTTCATTGCACCTTCGCATGGTAATTTGCAAGCATCTGGCAAGGCGCCCTAGCCTAATAGCTGTAACAACCCGAAATATAACCCATAATAATTAATTTGTTAATTGATGAAATAATAAAAAAAACTTAGTGAAATTATCAGAATCAAGCCACGAGAGTTGCACCATCGTGTCCGTGGTAATTTTCTGGTCAAATTCCATATATAGAACGTCGGAATCCGAGTTAATATGAGAGAGTAACAAAAAAACAAGAAAAGAAAATAATAATAATAATAATAATAATAATAATAATAATAATAATAAAATGGGCTAGGACGACCGATAGATCGACCAAACCGCGCCCTAGGTCGAACGGTCGGTCGACCTAGAGGGAGGGGCGGTCGACCGACAGGTCGACCCGCATTGGGTAATGGACGAAGGAAATTTTCCTTCGCTGTAAACGTTCGTTAGCGAATTTTCTTCGTCATATGCATTCTTTCAGCACATCTGGTCCCTTCGTGTTTCCATCTGATGACTCATATTTAGCCTATGACGTGGTTGCATCTTATTCAATCCCCAAATCTAACGGTTTGAGATCCACTTCTACCCCTATAAATAAGACCCTAAGCCTAACACTTTTTCTCGTTCTAAGATTTTCTCCAATTGGGTTCACCTTTTTAGGAAGGACCCTAAACGGAATAATTTTCCAAGGAGGAAATCATTTTAAATTAAATTATTTTACAACCCCAAGTGGATCCAGGAAGACCTAAAAGGAAGAGCTTAGGACCACAGGTAAGTGATT
The DNA here is from genome assembly GCA_030737815.1 of Allium fistulosum. Taxonomy (NCBI): domain Eukaryota; kingdom Viridiplantae; phylum Streptophyta; class Magnoliopsida; order Asparagales; family Amaryllidaceae; genus Allium; species Allium fistulosum. The sequence continues at coordinate 1,463,753,793 of CM060903.1, forward strand.
GTAATTATTTAAATTTTTAAGTAATTTAAAATAATAGGGTTTCCAATAGTTGTAGTTTTACTACGATTTTTGGAATAACCTTTTTAGTAGTTTATTTACAGTATTTTAAATTATTTACTGTTATTTATGCATTATTTACATCTTTTCCTACGTTTTGGATTTTCTTCTATTTCCAGTTTTCTTTTATCTCTCATTCTTCTTCGCGTATGGTTAGAATAGATTAAACGTGGAAATGGATTAAAATTATAAGAATACTGAAATACTGGAATATAAGATGTAAATTGTGAAGACTGTAATAAAAATGGAATTAAGACTGAAATTGAGCCTAATTATGATATTAATGTTAGAATTGGACTAATTAAAGATAATTGGCCTAGTTATAACTTATATTTATAACTAAAAAGAGTATATGATAAAAGAGGGTTATTTTCACACTTAGACCTTGGGTTAAGTAATAAGCATGATTATAACATAGGTTATAATAAGAAAAAGAACGGAATGAGGCTTATTTTAAGACTTAGGATAAATTAATAAGCAAAGATAGCGAAGATAATAATAAAGGCTTATTTAAATAATTTATTTAAGTTAATAAGTAAAGATGAAAGTAGGACCTGTACCAAAAAGCATTCCTTGTTAGACAAAATGGTGGTCTCACATTAGACTAAAGTGAGATGAGGGCACGCTTATGCTAATAATGGTATTCATTGGTCAAATAGAGGTCCAAATCACGAAGGATTTGGACAAGGGGCGCAACTAGATATTGTTTGGATGATGGGCCAATACCAACAGCATTTCCCCTATTTTTCTATGGGCACGGTGTTTCACATAATCCTGAAGTGAGACAAGGGGCACGCTTATGCTGGAGCATAGGTAATAAGAAGACCCAATAGGTGGAGCAACATGTAGCATGAACATGGTGGCAGTTACGCGTGCGACTTCCATTTCGGTGCTCAGTAATCGCTATGAGTTCCAAGTGCTTAAGTATGTGTGTCTTTCGTAGGCACCATTACCTTCTGTGTAGGGAGCTATATAACATCTAGTCCACAATAAATACTTTATGCATCTTTCGTAGACACCATTGTACTTTGTGCGTCTTTCGTAGATGCCATTACCTTATGTGTAGGGAGTTTGATAGCGTCTAGTCCGCAGTAAGGTCTATGGAATAACAAGCCGATCAAAGGGTAGCAGCCTAATTATAGGATTAGGAATTCAGCCTAATCAAAGCATCTATCAAAGACAAGTACAAACAATCAAAGTTAATCATTTGCGTTAATTTAGTAATTCGTATTTATTTCCAGCTTGTTCCTTTTTCTTCTTATTCTCTTTGTTTCCTTTATATACTAGAACTGTTGTAAGGTTTATTACTTTTACTTTGCTTAAAGATTCTAGTAATTACTATCATTCACCAGACTTTAGTCTGACCCACTCCTCTATTTTTCTCCCTTTTCTCCCATAGGCAATCAAGGAAGAGGACAGTAGGTTGTAGTTGCTTGGAGGTTTCTTTGAAGGAGATTCCACTATGTACTTCCACTTCTTTTATTTCAGAGTTTTGTTCTTTACTTGTACTGGCACATGTTGGGGAATAGTTGTACTCTGATTTTTAAGACTACGGTTTTCTTTGATTTCATAAGACATATATGTATGGTATTTTGACACGTGATGTATTTGGTATTGAAGACTTATTTGGTTTTTAAAGAAATTATGAAGTTCTATTCTTAATAAGTTATTATTTAAATTGTTTCCGCTGTTTTTACCTATTTCTGTCTTTTGAATCTTAGTCTCTGCTAGTTTTAGTTTATACCTACTATGCACCACGCCCTCTAGTGTGTCCTTTTGGGTATACTAAGGGGTGTGGGGTGTTTCATTTGGTATCAGAGCCTAAGGTAACAAGATTCCTAAAAATTTGTTTTAAAAGTAAGGTATTTTTCCAAAATAACTTGTTTTAAAAGTATTTTTCAAAGAGAAACTCTTAGAAATAGTTTTCAAGTATAAAAGATTTTTTTATAAAAATCCCCTCAAAGTCCAGTTCAACCTTCTTTCGATTCTTCCAAGCCTAAGTTTCCTTTTCTTTGCATAGTATGGCTGACTGGTTCTGTAAAGCTACGGTACCAGAGGTACAAGGGCAAGTGCCCAATACAACACCGGTAGGTGGAAATCCCTTTAACCCACCTACATCAGCCAACTTTTCTAAGCTATGCAAGTACTTCGCTTGTATAGGAGGCAGAAAATTTTCTAGCATGGAGGATTCAGAGGAGACGCGAGCTACGTTGGAGAATATGGAGCAAAGGTTTTGTCGGTTAGGTTTTGAGGACCGGCAGAGTGATCAACCTACAAGCTCTAAGAAGTAGTGGGGGAAGGACAAGAAGGATAAGGATAAGAGGAAGGAGGGAGGACCTCAGAAGCGAATCAAGAAAAGTGGGAGATGTAACCTTTGTAGAATGGTTGGTCACTGCGCAAAAGGACTGCAAAAGAGAGAAGGTGAAGAAGTGTTACAGTTGTGGACAACCCAGTCATCTTAGTAAGTTTTGTCCTCAGAAGATGGGGCAGGGAGCGAGTGCACCTGCAGCGTAGATTCAAGCTTTGGATGCAACACCTTCCAGCAGCGGACCAGATCGAGGTAGGAAGATTTGGTTTCTATTTTTGATTTTCCCATTCGGACTCTTTTCGATGCTAAAGCATCATACTCTTTCATCTCTAGTTCTTTGGTAGATTGTTTGCACTTAGACATCTCTTTAGTAGTAGACCTCATTGTTGTTTCAAACCCCATTGGAGGATCGGTACACGTTTCTATGGTTTGTAGGGGTTTGAAAATTTTTATCCTAGACGTAGAATTTGATTGTGACGCCTATGTATTGGGATTCTCGGGGTATGGGATGATTCTGGGGATGGATTGGCTATCCACATATGGAGTTATATTAGACTGCGAGAGGAGAGTCGTTAGACTAGAGACATGCAACGGTAGGACTCTCGAGGTTTCTTGCGACCCACAAGGGTCAGTTATGTAGCTTCCTTTATTCCCTCGATTCATCATCAACAGAGTTAGATTCAGTTCCTGTTGTCAGAGATTTTCCAGACGTCTTTGAGAATGTTAGGGGACTACCCCCTAAGAGAGAGATTGACTTCAAGATTTATTTGACTGATAATGCTAAGTTGGTAGCATTACCCGTGAGGCACATGGCACCTAGGGAGAGGAAGGAATTGAGCAAGCAAGTTCGAGAGCTTTTGGAGAAAGGTTTCATAAGAAGGATCATATCAGAGTGGGGAGCGCCAGTCGTCTTCGCTACTAAGGCAGATGGTTCCCTTCGACTTTGCGTAGACTATAGAGAATTAAATAAGCTCCCGAAGAAGAACCGTTATCCACTTCCTAGGATAGATCATCTTTTTGACCAGTTGGATGGTTCTTTGGTATTCTCTTAGGTTGATTTAGCCACTAGATTTCATCAGCTTAGGGTCGCTGATGATAGCATTGATTAGACCGCATTTAGGACACCCGACGGATTTTATGAGTGGTTGGTTATGCCTTTTGGGATAACTAATGCCCCAGCCTACTTCATAGATTTGATGAGCCGCGTCTTTAGAGAAGTCCTAAATAAGTTTGTGGTTGTATTCGTGGACGACATTTTGGTGTTTTCCAAGAGTAAGGAGGAGCATGCTATTCATCTAGAGGAGGTCTTCGCACAGTTCGCATTCTTCAGTTAAAAGCAAAGTTCTTGAAGTACCACTTTTGGCATAAGAAAGCATGTTTCTTGGGGCATAGAGAAGGTCTACACATGGAAAGAGTTTGAGAAACGATTTTGAACATTTAAGTTCGGATTGTGAAAATCCAAAGAGAGGTAGGCAAAGATTGGAGATGTACAATAGATTCAGTTGATAAAGAAAGAAGAAAGCCACGTGTAGATAATTACAGATATTATAATTGTTTCATATAAATGGATTTATCGGTAATGCCTCAGAATAAATATAAGCATATAAGAGGAATAGGAATAAAAGACTTAAGTTTTAGAAAGGATACTCCTAGGGTAGTAAGTAGGAAAATCCACTTTACGTCTAACCCAATAAAATGAAATTATTAGAGTTGAAGAGAAGAATTGTCAATATTTTTGGGAATATGGTAAGAAATTTAAATTGCTTTTTATATGATGTAAATTTTGTTGAAAACATGAAATTCTTTTTGAAGAATTATAGAGCGTATATAGCTCACTAGTTTCTTGGAAAGTAAACAAAGATTTTAAATATAAAAACCTAGAATGTATTAAGTATCGAAAACGTATATTACAACATTTATTGTTGTAATAGATGTTTTCATGAAAATAAAGGGAGAATAGACTATAACGCTACTATTATAGTAGGTGACTCCCAAAGGAAATGTTTTTACATAATATGTGAGGTTTATTAGTATTTATTTTTAGTTGAATTCATACACTAGTAATTTTGGGTTGCAGTAATAGTGTTTTACGCAACATCTGATTTAAACCCAAATAAAAATGTATTTTTAAAAGATAATTTCTAAGAGTTAGAAATAAAAGTGATTTGTGAATACACTTATTAATTAAGTATAAAAAAATGTTTTTGGTTATGGATATATTAAAACAGTTTCGAAGGTGAGTTTTTCTGATATCCATCATAAGAAAATATAATTTAAACATACTTTAATCTATTGAAAAGAATAATGGTATAATTATTTTTGAAACCAATAAAAATGTTCTGTGCAAGTTATAAGGAATACATGAAAGAGATGTACAGGGTATGGGGAAAACCATATTTTGTATAGCCTATTTAAAAAAAACAATAAGTTCCTTGTAATTTCACATAAACATGAAATCCTCTTTTAAAAGATTCATAGAAGATTTTAGCGTTAATTAATTTTCATAAGAGAAAGCAGTTCCAATACATTAAGGTATGAGACCGTTAGGTGTAATAATAAGATGTTTTGAAAACACATAAGGTCATTTTAAAGATATTTTAAAAGAAAAGGGTTTGGTGAAAAAGTAAATAAGTTTTTGAAATGAAATACTTAATAAAAGTAAAATTTGAAAATCCAATTTTTTATAGAAAACCGTAAAGGTCTTTAAAAGAAAAGGAGGAATTAGTTTTAGACTTAGAATTTGAAGGTTTTTCCCTCTAGGTTTGGGAAATAATGTAAATTCAAAAGGATGTAAGGATGCAAATCTAGAAACATAAAATGTTAAGCAAGTGAGTATTTTTGAATTTAAGAAGAACTTAAAGATAACAATTTTAAGGACAAAGATTTTGGGATTTGAAAATTTAGAAGCCTTCATTTTTGAAATGAGAGGATAAATACCAAACCAAACTCTTAAAAGTGGAATATATAGGAATCATTCCCTAAGGAGCAACGGAAAAGATGTAAGGCTATAGAGGAGACAACGGTAATTACTTTTGGAAGTAGTGATAGTGGAAATTCCCGTAAAAAATATAGGGCACTAGTGAGAACCTAGGAATGTTGATTCATGTGAGTAGGCTAAAGAAGAATGGTAAAGTGAAATTAGTAAGATTGTAAGGCACACATGGTTGTGGACGCGTATTTTATATTTTGAAGAAACTTGGGAAAAGCATATTCCTTTAATGGGATTCTTATATGATAATAGCATTAGAAGTGGCACCTTTCGATGCTCTTTATGAAAGACCGTGCAGTCGCCTTCGTGTTGGATAGGGTCTACAGAGGGACTACCGTGGTTTCGACATAGTTAAGGAGACTTTGAGGAAGATTGGTTTGATTAGGAGAAAATTCGTATCTCATATCCACATTTCTTTATTAATAAGTTTTCGAATTTCCTATTTCCATCTTTAGTTTTGAATAGGTTCTTCTCTTTATTATCCTTTGGGAGGGTAGAACTTAGGATTTGACCTATGGATGGTAGGATTTGATGTAAACATGTTACTAGAATGTGTTATAAATGATGGATGCAAGTGGTTGCAAGTGTTTGCTAGTGGATGCTAATGGATGCATATACTTACACTAGACACTATTATCTCTTAGGGATCGGCCTAACTCGGACACTAGAGCATATGCATATGGATGTGTGCACATTTTCATTTTATCCATGGTTGCTATAAATGGATGTTTATCACATGGTTGTTGCATTTGGATGATGACTGTAGTACGCATATAGAACTATCAGTTATCATTAGGAATTTTTGCATTTATTTAGATACATAGCACGTACATGATTGTATAAAGGGAGGTCAACTGAATCAGTGAATCGCCTAATCTTTTGCATTAGTTAGGGACATTAACACTACACTAATTGCATAAGTATCATAAATTGCATTAGAAAAACTTAAGGACAATGGATGATGGTTGAGTGGTTAGTTATAGAACTTAGATGAAAACATTAGTTCATTCTTTTATCCTTAGAGATTTCGAGGACGAAATCCCTTAAGGAGAGGAGAATGTAACAACCCGAAATTTAACCCATAATAATTAATTTGTTAATTGATGAAATAATAAAATAAATTTGTGAAATTATCAGAATCGAGCCACGGGAGTTGTACCATCGTGTTCGTGGTAATTTTCTGGTGAATTTCCATATATAGAATGTCGGAATCCGAGTTAATATGAGAGAGTAACAAAATAAACAAGAAAAGAAAAAAAAAATTGGCTAGGTCGACCCAACCACGCCCTAGGTCGACCGGCCGGTCGATCTAGGGGGAGGGGCGGTGGACCGCCCGGTTGACCCGCTTTGGGTAATGGACGAAGGAAATTTTCCTTCGTCCTGTAAACGTTCGTTAGCGAATTTTCTTCGTCATATGCATTCTTTCAGCTCATCTGGTCCCTTCGTGCTTCCATCTAATGGCTCCTATTCAGCCTATGACATAGTTGCATCATATGCAATCCCAAATCTAATGGTCTGAGATCCACTTCTACCCCCTATAAATAAGACCCTAAGCCTAACACTTTTTCTCGTTCTAAGATTTTCTCCAATTGGGTTCACCTTTTTAGGAAGGACCCTAAACGGAATAATTTTCCAAGGAGGAAATCATTTTAAATTAAATTATTTTACAACCCCAAGTGGATCCAGGAAGACCTAAAAGGAAGAGCTTAGGACCACAGGTAAATGATTGTAATTATTTAAATTTTTAAGTAATTTAAAATAATAGGGTTTCCAATAGTTGTAGTTTTACTACGATTTTTGGAATAACCTTTTTAGTAGTTTATTTACAGTATTTTAAATTATTTACTATTATTTATGCGTTATTTACATCTTTTCCTATGCTTTGGATTTTCTTCTATTTTCAGTTTTCTTTTATCTCTCCTTCTTCTTCGTGTATGGATTAGAATAGATTAATTGCGGAAATGGATTAAAATTATAAGAATACTGAAATAATGGAAGACAAGATGTAAATTGTGAAGACTGTAATAAAAATGGAATTAAGACTGAAATTGAGCCTAATTATGATATTAATGTTAGAATTGGACTATTTAAAGATAATTGGGCTAGCTATAATAACTAAAAAGAGTATAAGATAAAAGAGGCTTATTTTCACACTTATACCTTGGGTTATGTAATAAGCATGATTATAACGTATGTTATAATAAGAAAAAGAACGGAATGAGGCTTATTTTAAGACTTAGGATAAATTAATAAGCAAAGATAGTGAAGATAATAATAAAGACTTATTTAAATAATTTATCTAAGTTAATAAGCAAAGATGAAAGTAGGACATGTACCAAAAAGCATTCCCTATTAGACAAAATGGTGGTCTCACATTAGCCTGAAGTGAGATGAGGGCACACTTATGCTAATAATGGTAGTAATTGGTCAAATAGAGGTCCAAATCATGGGGGATTTGGACAAGGGGTGCAACTAGATATCGTTTGGATGACGGGCCAGTACCAACAGCATTTCCCCTATTTTTCTATGGACACAGTGTTTCACATAATCGTGAAGTGAGACGAGGGCACGCTTATGCTGGAGCATAGGTAATAAGAAGACCCAATAGGTGGAGCAACAGATAGCATGAGCATGGTGGCAGTTATGCGTGCGACTTCCAGTTTGGTGCTCAGTAATCCCTATGAGTTCCAAGCGCTTGCCTATGTGTGCCTTTAATAGGCACCATTGCCTTCTGTGTAAGGAGCTATAGAATGTCTAGTCCACAATAAATACTTTGTGCGTCTTTCTTAGACACCATTGTACTTTGTGCGTCTTTCGTAGATGCCATTACCTTATGTGTAGGGAGTTATATAGCGTCTAGTCCGCAGTAAGGTCTATGGAGTAGCAGACCAATCAAAGGGTAGAATTAGGATTTCAGCCTAATTATAGGATTAGGAATTCAGCCTAATCAAAGCAGCTATCAAAGACAAGTGCAAACAATCAAAGTTAATCAATTGTGTTATTTTAGTAATTCAATTTATTTCCAGTTTATTCCTTTTTCTTCTTATTCTCTTTATTTCCTATATATATACTAGAAATGTTGTAAGGTCTATTACTTTTACTTTGCTTAAAGATTCTAGTAATTACTATCATTCACCAGACTTTTAGTCTGATCCACTCCTCTATTTTCCCCCTTTTCCCCCATAGGTAATCAAGGAAGAGGACAGTAGGTTGCAGTTGCTTGGAGGTTTCTTTGAAGGAGATTCCACTATGTACTTCCACTTCTTTTATTTCAGCTTTTTGTTCTTTACTTGTATCGGCATATGTTGGGGAATAGTTGTACTCTGATTTTTGAGACTATAGTTTTCTTTGATTTCATAAGACATATATGTATGGTATTTTGACACGTGATGTATTTGGTATTTGGTGACTTATTTGGTTTTTAAAGCAATTATGAAGTTATGTTCTAAATAAGTTATTATTTAAATTATTTTTGCTTTTTTACCTATTTATGTCTTGTGAATCTTAGTCTCTGCTAGTTTTAGTTTATATCTACAACGCACCACGCCCTCTAGTTTGTCCTTTTGGGTATACTAAGGGGTGTGGGGGTGTTTCAATAGCTCTCCAACCCCTATAAATACAGTCCTACCTGCAATATAAACGGGATAATGGGGACTAGATACTGGTACTCTACAAAAATTATTCTTCACTCTTCTTCTCCATACAATAGTCATATCGGGGTTTACTATGATTCTCCAGTGAACTCTTGTACTTGTGACTTGATCTAAATTAGAAGGTTCAGTCATATTGTAATCCGATTCAACTTGTAACAGCAGTCAGTTAATAGAAAGTTATAAAGTGGACGTAGGCTTCATTAACAGCCGAACCATTATAAAAATCTTCTTGTCTTTTTACTATTTCTGCTCTTTTTACATTTATTCTTTATATTATTGCTCTGTAAGAATAGGGTTGGTGCTTTCACACTCAATCCAAGGTGTTGATCCATTTTTTGGGTCAACATTTTGGCGCTTTCATTGAGAAACCAACTCAGGCTTAGATCTAGCTATCTACTTTGGATCGGATAGGTTCAAAAGTTAGATCCTTAATCTCCGTTTAAAAGATCTGCTACTAAGAATCAATGGCTCCGGGAAGAAAAGGAATTGCTTCTGGAAGATCCATAGGGGCAGTAATAGCCGGAGAAGAGATGAATCATCAACAAATTAAAGTAAAAGTCGCCAAAGCAGGAGATCAGGGGCCAGGATCCTCTAATCAACGCGAAGTCGTTACAAGAGATGAATTGAATAAAATGGTTGATGAAATCAATCAGAAAATGGAAAGCAGTCGGAGAGCTCTTATGGATAAGCTTGATGCCTACTTGACCTTACAATCACATCCTGCTCTAAGAACTATGGCAGATCCCGCGGCTGCCGTAGAACAAGAAAATTCTTCCCCTTCTGGTCTAAACAGAAGAAACGGGAAGCAGCCGCAAAGAGGAGTGATAGTTGAAACTATGGGAACCAACGTAGAAGGAAACACAAGTACTCCACCAACCGCAAGGCAACTGGCTATGAACTTGAACCAAGGAGCGAAGACCCCGTAAGAGGATATAGCCATGGACCTCTCCGACTCAGAAGATGGAGAGCAATTTAACGACGGTAAGTTGGAAGGAAATGCCAATGCATTCGATAATGCTAGGAATGTCCGAACTACCCCAATCATGCTAACCGCAAGCCAACGGAATCTCGAGGGAGTGGCTCTTCTGAAGACAGGAGAGCATAGGCTTCAACCCACTCACCAAGACCGTTTGCAAAGCCAAACACTCGATGTAGTCACTGACAGCCGACCCCTGGACTACCGAACATCTAAGGCATATATTGCGAATATGGTCAAGTGACTGATGGATGAGAATAAGAATAGAAGAGATGATGAGTGGGAATCCACTTCAAGTCGGACTCCCTTCACTTATGAGATCTTGAATGAGCGGTATCCAGAAAAGTTCACTATTCCAACTATTCCATCCTATGGTGGAACAAAAGACCCAAAACCCCATTTGTACAAGTACAGTTGGTACATGAACGTAGCAAATGCTTCGGATACTATTCAATGTAGATGTTTTCCAATTTTTCTGGAAGGAATTGCTTCCATGTGGTTCACTAGGCTTCTGCCAAGATCCATCTCCACTTCTGATCAGCTAGCAATAAGATTCCTTGATTAGTTCAGACTTCACACAACACAGCCTAAAGATGTGATGTCCTTTTCCAGCCTATTCTAGGGATGAAATGAATCTCTGAAGTCTTTCATGAACCAGTTTAACACCGCAGTGATAGAGGTAAGCAATCCGATGAGGATATGGTTTTTATGGCTTTGGTCCACGCCATCCGCCCTGAAACTGAGTTTGGAAAATGGACCAAAATGAAACAACCTACCACTAGGAAGGACTTCAATCATAAGGCGAGTCAATACTTGAGATTGGAAGAGGCATAGGAGTTAAGAAGGTAGTCTACTAGCTTGCAACCGATGAATGTTAAGCAGAGTGACATGGCGATGAACCAGAACATACATGCCTCCGGGACCACTGAAGGAAGTGCGGGAAAAGAAGGAAACCAAAAAAGGAAAAAATCAAAATTCTAACAAACGAAATGGTAACAATAAGCGACTTAAAGGTTTCAGGCTCGAAGATTACACCTCGCTCAATGATACTCCGAAAAATATCTATCTCACAACACATGAGACAAAGGAGTACAAGAAACCCCCTAAGAAGGAAGCAACTGAACAACAAAAGCGCTCGGGGAAGTTTTGTTGCTTCCACGAGACGCATGGTCACAACACGAACGAGTGCCGTCACCTGAAGAACTTGATTGAAGAGCTGATCTGGGAAAACAAGCTTCAGCAATACATGAGAAAATTGCAAAATCCTGACCAACCTGTGGCTCCCCAGCTCTTAGGGATCGAAGGAACCAAGCTAGAACCAGCGAAGAGGGATCTAAGCGAACTGACCAGAGACTCATTATCAGAACGATATCTGGAGGACCTCATCCCGCACAGAGGAGTTGGGGAGAAATGGAGCGGTATGCAAGCTCGTTAAAGCACACTCCGAAGGATTCGTGCCCCACGATCGAAGATAGAGCTCCATTCAAGCAGCAGAAAACTTTGAATGATGATATAGTATTCCGAAATCGGATACCGAAGGTATTGAAGCTCCAACTCTTGATCCCACGGTAGTGACAGTAGGGATCAGACCTGCTATGATCCGACGAGTATTAGCTGACAGCGGTAGTTTTGTGAATATTCTTTTCAAATGCACCTTTGACCTGAAGAAGATCAGCATGAAAGATGTATCTACATGCCGAACAAATATCCAAGGATTCACTGGTGAACCCAAACAACCCGTTGGGACGATTGACTTGCCTGTAGAACTTGGGGAAGGTGACCAAAGAGTCACCCTCATCCAAACTTTCGTAATTGTAGATGAAATCTCCGCATACAATGCCTTCTTGGGATGGCCCATGCTGGCGGATTTTAGAATCGCTTTAGCCCAGTGGTGCCTTACCATGAAATACCCAACGGCAAACGAAACTGGGGTGGTCAAAGGAGATTAATGTGCCGCTAGAGAATGTTACATCGCAGAACTACGTGAATCCAAAAGAAAAGAAAAAGGGAAGGATGTGGGGAGAACTTTCCACATTCGCGAACCTACCAAATGGCAACTACAAAGCCACCCTTGGCTTGGGGATCATAGCTGATTCGACAAGGCTTTGGACCCTAGAAAGAAGAGTTCAGGGGAGGATCGGGCAGCACCAGCAGAATTGACGGTGCCTATTCCTGTCGATATGGATGAACCGACGCGGGTCCTGAAAATTAGATCGCACCTTGGAAAAAAGATGCGATTAGAGCTCACCAAATTTCTTCATGCCAACTTGAATGTGTTCACTTGGACATATTCCGATATGTGTGGGGTATTGCTAGAAATTGCATGCCAAGCGCTCAACATTGATCCTAGGTTTACGCTGGTAAAGCAGAAAAGGCGCAGCCTAGGCCCCGAGCGGTCCAAGGCATTGGGAGAAGAAGTAAACAAGCTGATGGCCAGTGGTTTTATCCGTGATGCGACCTACGCCGAATGGGTATCTAACCCGGTTTTGGTCAAGAAGTCTAACGAAAAATGGCGAACTTGCATTGACTACTCAGACTTAGACAAAGCCTGCTCGAAGGATAATTTTCCACTACCCAGAATTGACCAGCTTATGAATGGGACGGCTGGGCATGAACTGCTATCATTTATGGATGCATACTCGGAATGCAATCAGATCCTGATGCACGAGCCCGACGAAGAAAACACCAGCTTCATAACCAACCTAGGATTATACTACTATAGGGTAAAACCATTCGGTTTAAAGAACGCATGGGAAACCTACCAAAGATTAGTAAACGCTATATTCAAGCGTCGGATCGGAAAAAACATAGAGGTCTATGTAGATGACATGTTGGTGAAATCACGAGTAGCAGCCAATCACCTAGATAATCTCGCCAAAATGTTTGAAATACTCCAAAAATATGGAATGAAACTCAATCCACTCAAATGTCACTTCGAGCTAGCCTCCGGAAAGTTCTTGGGATTCAAAGTGAGAGCCAAAGGCATTGAAGTAAACCCAGAGCAAATAACTGCCCTGCGAGAAGTCCAAGCCCCGAAGAACAAGAAAGAATTACAAAGCATGAATGGGAAAGTCGCAGCGCTAAGCCACTTTATCTCGAAAGCCACTGAAAAATGTATACCGTTCTTTGATGCATTGAAGAAAGGAAAGAAGAACTTCGAATGGAATGAGGCTTGTCAAACCGAATTTGAAGAGTTGCTGTGACATATGGAAACCTCACCAATCCTATCAAAGCTAGTAGACGGAGAGGACTTGTTCATCTACTTAGCAATCTCACCTCACGCGTTGAGTGCTGCTCTTGTATGTAAAGAAGCTAGAATTCAACAACCCGTATACTACATTAGCAAGCGGTTCGCTGGAGCCGAGAAAAATTATCCGAAATTGGAAAAGCTAGCGTATTGCCTCTTGATCACGTCTAGGAAGTTACAACCGTATTTCCAGGCGCACCCTATCGAAGTATTGACCGGTCAACCTTTGAAGCAAGTACTGTACCGACCTGAGACTTTCGGATGGCTCCTCAAATGGAATATCGAATTGAGCCAATATGAAATCACTTACCATCCGAGAAGGGCAATCAACATACAAGCATTGGCAGATTTCATCGCCGAATTTACCATGCATGATGATGAAGAAGAAGAATCAGTAGAAGCGGAAACACGATGGAAACTCTTCGTCGATGGCGCGTTTAATAACTTCTGCTCAACGGCAGGGGTAGTGCTTGAAACCCCCGAAGGATGAGCCATTTGCTACGCCCTATGCTTGGAATTCCCTTGCGACAAAAAATGAAGCAGAATACGAATCATTGATAGCGGGACTGAAAGTCATGAAGGAACTCATAATAAAGTCCGTTCACATCCACAACGACTCTCAACTAGTCGTCTGCCAAGTAAAAGGTGAATACCAGACTCGAGGGAAGAACCTTGCCCCATATCTATCTAAAGTACAAGAGTTGCTGAACGATAACAGACATTACACCATGGTCACATCCCGAGGGAGCAAAACATAAAGTCCGACTACATAGCTAAATTGGCTAGCTCCGAAAAAGTTCAAGTGTTAGGACTAGTCCCAGTTGAGACCCTGACCACTCCAAGTATAAGCTAAATGGATATCAAATGGATTTTTGAAACCACCACCGAACTAGAAATGTGGATGATGCCAATCAAAGACTATTTACTTACATGAACTCTTCCCGTAGATAGGAACCAGTGGAAAAGCTTCTCTGGCAGGCACCACGATTTATAATGCAGGATGGGATACTCTAACGAAGGGGGTTCTCTACCCTCTTAATGTATGATCGACGACGAAGCTCGGCGGATCCTGAAGGAAGTTCACGACTGCGGAGACCATATTGGAGGGAAAACCCTTGCGAAGAAAATCCTCCGGTACAGATACTTATGGCCAATGGTAAATCGTGATGCAGCAGATTACGCCAGATGGTGTGACCGATGCCAAAGATTCAGCAAGATTAAAAGAACTCTCTCAACATGGCTAACGCAGATGGTTAGCCCATGGCCGTTCACAATATGGGGAATTGACCAGATTGGCGTATTGCCAATAGCTAAAGGAGGGGCTAAATATGCTATAGTTGTCGTTGACTATTTCACAAAGTGGGACAAAGCGGAACCGCTGGCCACCATTCCCACAAAAAAGTCTTTAATTTTGTTATTAAAACATTATTTGTAGGTTTGGTGTGCCACAGAAAATCATCACTGATAATGTGACCCAATTCGAAAGCGTCGAGTTCAATGACTTCTGCAAACGCTTCCGAATTGAGAAAAGTTTTTCCACGGTCACTCATCTACAAGAAAACAGGTAGGTGGAAGCAATAAACAAGATCATCAAGTACGCCATCAAAAAGCAGCTAACAAAAGCTAAAGGAAATTGGGTTGATGAACTTTCGTACGCACTATAGGCTTACAGAACAATACACAAAGCAGCAACCAGGCAAACCCCATTCTCCTTGGCATATGGTTCGGAAGCAATGATCCCCGTAGAACTAGAAGTCCCCTCCCATCAAAGGCAGAATTTCAATCAATGGAAAAACGAGCAGCTCCTACTCGAGTCGCTTGATATGATTGATAAGAAGAGGGGAGAAGTCGAACTGAGGACCGTTGCTCACCAAAAAAGGATCGCACGGTACTTCAACTCCAGAATTCACAACCAAACCTTCAAAGTGGGAGACCTCGTCCTCAAATGAGTCTATCCCGTACAGGGAGCCTAGGGACCAAACTGGGAAGGGCCGTATGCGATTAGTCAAAAGCTAGGGGATAGAACTTTCAAACTGACAACCGTTGACGGAATCCAAATTCCCCAAGCATGGAATAACGAATTACTGTGTCCTTACTTTATCTGAACTATCTGATGTACTTCCTATTTTTCAGCAAATAAGCCATCTCGGAATGCTGGGGGCATTGTTAATAGGCATAATTTTCCCAACCTTTCTTATTAAAATTGCTTTGCTTTCTGAACTAATAAAAATGCATTCATAAAAGTAACCTGTTGAGTCGACGGAGTCAAATCGGCTCAAAACCATTCAATTACTTCTTAAGATAGTGGAATCACACTCAAGTACGCCCCACATACCCGTCGGGTCGATGGAAGCAAATCGGCTCAAACCGTTGGATCGGCGGAACCCGATCCTCGCCTTCAAAAAACCGATGTTGCTCCGGCAGCATCAGGAAGGCCTAAAACAAAAGCCGCACATCCCATAAGCCGCGCATTACTTCTTGAGCTATGGAACCATGCTCTCAAAGCATAAACTCCTCACGTTGCTCGAAGATTGGTAACATTGAGAAGTTCTAAAACCATTTCGGATCGACGGGTCATATCGATCCCAAAATTTATCGCATCCCATAAGCCACGCACACTCTCAAAAGCCACGCATCTTATAAGCCGCGCATACCTTTAAGTATCGGTATTGCCCCGGCAATCCCGGGAAACTCGTCCATTGCAGGAATAACAAGAATCAACCCGCTCCCACTATCGGGAGCAAAGGGTATTAATCCAACAATGTCAAACTACTACGAGTCGGTAGAAAATTCCAATGGTTGACCGACAACAAGTCTAAAACCAAGCCATGCAAATCATAAGTTCCCAAAGATAGGAACCAGAAAATAGTTCCAATTATAGACATCCGAAAATCCCTTGGATCATCCGGTCATTTGTCAAGTGTTCGAAGTAAACAACCCTATGAACTGGGGGCAAACGCCGATACTCGAATCAAAATACTCAAAAGCAAAAACACTTCACAGTTCTGTTACTCCAAACAAAGAATTTTGGCGGTAATCACAGGACTAGATAAAATAAAAGAGCAGTAAATGAAATTGACTTAAGTGCATGAAACGCAGATAAGCAAACAGGTAAAGTTACAATCAAAATATCAACATTGTATTACTTATAACGTTTTTTGTACAAAGTCAAAATGTGGGGGCCGTACCCACACAATATCGGCAAAAAAAGGAAAAAATAAAAACGCTACAGCAAAAGCACTAAGTGCAGACTCTGCACTTGAACAAAATAAAACAAAATGTCCCAAAAGCTAACTAACTACCATTCGGACCTCTCAACGCTTCTTTCCACTGCTCCTCTTCCACCTTTGGTGGGGAGTTTCTTCTTGCTCTTAGAATCCCCGTCAGGAGTAGTGTCGCTGCTTGAAATATATATTATCTCCTCGGCACTGGCATCTCCCTCCAGCACTTTAGCTTTCTCGGAAGACTTCCCTTTGACTTTGCATTTCTGGGATTTGGGGGGCTCCTCAAAGATTTTATCGCTTTAACCTTTTCCTTCTTAACGACAACCAGTTGCTGTTCAGATTTTCACGCTGTTCAGTCTAGACCTCCTGCTCTCGAGCTTCGGTTGCCGTGAAGTTGCCCTCCAAAGATACGGAAGGGTTGTCTAGACCATGCAATGCAGCGATCTTCTCGGATTCTAGCCCTATTTGCGAACCATACACAGACACAACAATCAAAGCAGCTACGTAGACATGTATCGAGGCGGTTGAAACAGCGGCGGGCCTGGGCATCGAGGAAATCGGTGGATCAATAGGTAAAGAAGACAGACCTATAAGATCAAAAATGAAATAATTAAGTTCGTCTTGTTCTTGCGGCGTGAGCTAGAAATCCTCAAACTCGGGGGAAACAAGAGAGTTACCTGCATCAGAGGAATGGCCAAGAATGTCGATCTCGTATTCCCCGACTTCTCCTTCTTTTGATGGCTGCACAACCTTCGTAGAAGTTTCAGGCCCAAAACTCGCCAATTGATCGTGAGGCTGTCTTGATGATTCGCCAAGCCTAGAAACAAGGGGCTCCAGCAACGTTCTAGCAGTTGAAGTCATAGCAGCATCGGCAGCCTCCTGTTCCTTCTCAATTCGCAGGATCTCTCGACCCTCTATCAGTGCCCTCTTCGATTCCTCATTAAGGTAGGCATCCTCCAACTCTCGCTCAGTATAGACGTCCCCGTTCTCTAAGAAGTGGGCCAGAATTTCCTCCTAAACTTCGGCAAGAGTGCGTGGGAACTTGGGGCCCAAATAGCTGAGACTCCCTTAATGCAACAGGGAGTTGACATAGGAATTTAAGATGGTCTCGTTCATCTTCTCCATTTTCTTTTTCAAAGTGTCCTATAACTCCAAATAATCCGCTGTAACGGTGGCCTTCTCAACTTCAACACGAGTTTTGTCGGCACTAAGCTGCGCAATTCTTTCTTGGAGCGAGGAAATCTTCTAGGCTTGATCGAAGACGGTCTTATCACGGGACTTCACGATCTCCTCGTATTCTGCAATTGTTGTGGTCAGGGATTGTCTTCTTCTGGGCTTCAATAATCATGTCGCGAGCTTCGAGCTCCTCTTTGAACTTAAATTCGTCCGCATGAGCCTTCTTAATTTCAACTCAAAATATAATCTCTATTTTCGCGTGGGCCTCTTTCAGTTCCTTCAGCAAGCAGGCGTTATTCTTGCTCTCCCGAAGTGTCGCATCCCTCTCTTGTACCAATTGCTCAATTCTGGCATCACATTCCGATAACGCTCTCTCGAAGTCGTCTTTCTCTAATTCAAAGGAGAGGGTTTCTTGATAATTATTGTTGTTCATATCGTCCAGCTGCTTGCATAGCTTTTCACATCCCTCGGCTTGCTCTAAATCGCTTTCAATCATCTGAAGGTGGGGCATATAGGAATCTTTGTGGACTGGGCGAAGGTCATGGTTAAAGTTAACTCCCTTTAAAAACCATTTAGGGAGCGCAGCTTCAAGTCTAGGGGGACTAGACGGAAGAATGTAAGTCGGCCTCCTATGAGGGCACGAGGAACCAAGAGCGGGCACCACATGGGTCGGTGGGACTTGAGATGAAGACGGAGCCTGAATGGAAGAAATCAGAATTTCAAGCCCGATGGAAACTGGAGCTGGGGCAAAGGCATGTTGCTCGGAAGGATGAGAACCACGATCGACCTTGACTTCTTGGACGGTTCGTCTCAGTCATTAGGGGTTTTTCTCTTCTCGTAGCCACTTTTATACGTCCGACCTCGTTCCCTGTCATCCCAGTGACGAGCTTCGGCCTCCAAGTCTATCCGCTTTCTCCATTCCTCTTCGGTCTCTCGGGGCTGACGGCGGCTTGTGGATTTTTTCGACCAACGTTGTGAATCAGTGAATTTCTCCAGATCGTCGTAAAGTCCATGGCCTCTCATGGTACCTGACATGAAAAATAAATAAAGAGCTTTAATAATGGGAAATAGGCCTAAACAATGTGTGTGTAAGTGAATATGACCCTAGTGAAATGTGTAATGTGTCTTGGGGGCCTCAAAGGATGCCATAAACCGGATCGGGGAGCCACTATGGTAGAAATCAGGCTAACTCCGTGTGGTATAACCAGGACGAGGAGATGTCCCTTCGAATCCAAACTCTTCCTCTATAAGTTCATCGATATCCTCATAAACGTTGCTCAAATCCCCAAAGTCTACGCTGGCATCTTTAATCGGGGACTCCTGACGTTGCTCGACTACTGGGGGAGTGTCTTTATTGTGGATCTCTTGGTGAGGCGAATCTAGAAGAATGAGACTCGTTCTCAGAGTCTCGTCACACAATTCAGAGTCTCTGTCGCCAGAACCTGCGTCAAAATCATCATCACAAGAAGAGGAATCCTAATACTGCTACTCTCAACTTCACCCTCCTCTTTTCATATGCCTACTGCAGCCTTGCCCTCTAACGGCTTGAACTCTTCTTGCCCTTCCTCTGGAATTGAGGGCATTCTGGTCGGACAGCTAGCTTCAGTTATGACACCCCTTCCCTCATGAGTTTCTTCAGTCGACTCACTAGACAAGCCTTCCTTTTCTTGAAAAACACCCTCTTCAGAGCCATATGATGAAGAAGTATAGCATGTCCGTATCCTAGAGCGAGAAGGGGATGGGACTTCAACTGCTACGGCTAATCTCCCAGGATGTAATAGTCCATACCGAAGCAAATTTTCATCCATTAGCAAAAATTTAATCGATCTCTCCTCGGTATCTACGGCCTTCAGGGTATGGAAAATTTGGTCAAGTGATAGGTCTTTATTTGGATTTGAAATAACTGCAGGAAGTATTTGAATCGTCATAAATCCTGTAATGACATGTCGAAACTCAATAAGTAAGAAAGAGAACTTACCCCCCGTTGTCTAAAGGCAGTTAAACCCTTCGGGACATCTAACGAAGAAGTACCGAGTCTTGAATTGAGACAAATTGCTTTAGAGCTACAGCACGATCTTGCGATTCCTCTAGGCCTCAATGACGACAAGGGATGGGCAGTCGTCTCTCCTCTTAAACGAGAGAAAATATCTCAACTCGTCGAAACTCGGAGCATGGTCAAATGTCCACATAAACGGAACGTGCAAGCAAGTCAAGATCGCATATCCATTAGGATGAGTTTGGAATGGAGCATATCCCAAGTTCAAAAGAGTTTCTCTTAAGAAGTCATTGAAGGGGGCACTGCTCCATTTAAACACATATATCGATGGCAAGCAATGCATCCCAAAGGCGACGTATGGGCAAATTCATTCTTCTCCGGAAGGCTCATATCGTCCTCCGGAATGCCGTGCTACAAGCAAATGTTATGCCAAACCTTAGTTGAGATTACGGAGGAAGCTCTCTCCGATGGATTAAGAAGAACTCTGAAATTCAGAGGAGTTCGGTCCACAACCGGACCAACTGGGACTAGTTGACTATATTCAGCCCACGAAGCAAAAGAGGAAGGGGCGACAGACGACGATTCAGCTTCTGAAAGTGTTGGACTTCCTCCACTAGACTTACGGCGAGAAGATGGATAAACTTGCATCCAATGCAGTCAGGTAATTCTATTTTTAACTAAAAATTCCCCTACAACACTTGAATTCTGAAGGAATACCAATTTACACCGACATGTTAGATTTAAAGTATATACCTGGGCAAGTGCAGTGTGTTTATCTATAGGGGTGATCTCAATGTCCTGAACACTACGAACGCGCTATCCCATGTAGATAGTTCGCTCACATGAAAGAATTAAAAGGGTTTTTCGTATCATTTTTTCGAAATTATTTCTTCTACACTTACCCGTTATCGATCAACGATCGATAACGGGTCCGTTGTCCAAAGTGACGTGGAAAGCTCTTCCCAGTTCAGGTATAGAGAGTGTGCAATAACGAGACCAATCCGAACTCTTTGGAAGGCGATAACAACATAAGCTGCTTGTGAGACGCTAATCTAAGCTGTTATTCCCCACCGAAAGAATCATAACCAATTATCGATACATCATGTTGTATCAGCAATGTAACTTAGTACAAGTCAATTTTGATTCTACGGATGAAGACAACAAACATGTTAAACACCAGGGCAAGGCCCGTGTGTTGTTCCATGGAGAACTCAAGACTCGATTTACTATCTTCTACCATAAAATCACAATCAACTCGGATTTTCTACGACAATCATCACCAATACAACCCCATCGTCAAATTGCTAAACGAACGCCACAATAAGGATCACCCACATCGAATCAAGAATAAAAGGCAAAGATGATTGGTGTTTTCGACAGTAGCGATCTGCGATCCAAATGGGTGGGGTCGGCAGCGATCCAAGAAACGATTTCAGGAGCTAGGATTGAAGTCAAAGTGACGACGAGCTTCAGAATGATCAACGGCAAGAGGCTCTGGTGGTAGATTGTCGTCGGCGGTGAAATAGTGGATGGACTTAGGGTTGGGTCGAGATTTGGATCGAATCGCAAGGAGTTAACTCAGGTCGCAAGAGGAAGATAAGAATAGAGGATGGATCAGATCGAGAAGTTTATATAGAAATTATATGAGAAAAAACCACCAAGCCATTAGATCGTTAGCGATCCATTGGCTATGGATGGCTAGTGATCCATCAAATTGCGTTTGCTCAATTCCAAATTTAGCCAGTATGATACACGTGTTGTTTAAAGGCATCCTAAAAGTTATGGGGTCAAACTTGGTTTTTTATAACAAGCAATGACAAAACACGTCAAAACTTAACGAGTAGCTGAATAGCCAAATCCAAACTCGCGTAATGGTCTTAACACGATCACTTGAACCTCACCAAGAGGGAACCCAAAAGTAGTTACTTCTAGAGCACGCCTTGTTTCCAACGAAGGCATACTCTGGGGGGCAAATGTTATTCGGGTTTTTTAACCCAGGATATATCAAAGGTAGTCGGAACAGCTCAAGAGCCAACCAAAAGGACTAGAAGAACCAACCAAGAAAGATCAGAGGAAAAGAAAGCGAAAACACACTAAGGTGATGGATCGCTAGCGATCCATAATATTCGCTCGAAGATCGACTAATCCTCTTGCATCACGGTCCAATAGGTATTCTAAGGATAATGGCTAAGTTTGATGGAATTTCGAGCTAATTGAATCAAGAAGCAAGCATTCGTCTAATTCAATCAACAATCTAAATCAACCAGTGTACGGATCGTCATCAAAACAAGGCAACAAGCTACGAAATTACGTGGGGAACACCAATACGAGATAACAAATGCGATCCAAAAGACAAAGATCAAAGATCCACTAAGTGCATGGATCGCTAGCGGTCCATGCACTATGGATCGCTAGCGATCCATACGATTTTGCCAAATTGCCATATTCTTTAAAGGAGAGGATGGTGGGAAGCATCTCAAGCAATCAGATCGCCAACAAGCCAAAAGCTATGGATCGCTAGTGATCCGTGGCCTATGAATCGCTAGAGATCCATCAAACGGATTCGGTTCGCTATGAAATTTTAGTGCACCTTCGTATGGTCATTTGCAAGCATCTGGCAAGGCGGCCTAACCCAATAGCTCTCCAACTCCTATAAATACAGTCCTACCTGCAGCATAAACGGGATCTTGGGGACTGGCTGCTGGTACTCTGTAGAAATTATTCTTCACTCTTCTCCTTCCACACAATAGTCATATAGGGGTTCACTGTGATTCCCCAGTAAACTCTTGTACTTGTGACTTGATCTAACTTAGAAGTTTGAATCATATTGTAATCCGATTCAACCTGTAATAGCAATCAGTTAATAGAAAGTTATAAAGTGGATGTAGGCTTCATTAACAACTGAACCACTATAAAAATCTTCTTGTCTTTTTACTATTTCTGCTCTTTTTACATTTATTCGCTATATTCTTGCTCTATAAGAACAGGGTTAGTGCTTTCACACTCAATCCAAGGTGTTGATCCATTTTTTGGGTCAACGGTATCTATGTATTCTCATAAGTAATACAAAGTAGCAACCACATTGCAATTAGAATAAATTAATATATGCGAACATTAAATAATAGCGTGCTTAAACTTATAGCTAGTAATCTAGATTATATGCAACCCTGATTTTCTTCCATTACCAATGGTGTGCACGGCTACATCAAATTGGCAAGAATTGAGGGAATGAAGCTAGCCAAAACTCAAACGTTTAAATATGCATATCTCTACTATTTATAATGTAAATTCAATCGATAGAATTTTCGCCATGTCTTTTTAAAATTCTAAAAATATCATAGATACCGTCCCTTCTTGATCATCTATTAATGGAATCTCACTACTAATTTTTAACCTCCGATGTCCCTCCCCTTCCCGATCACCCATCAATGGAATCTCACTATCAATTTGCAGCCTTCCTCACAAACATGACTATTGGAAATAAAGGTGCATGTGACAAACAAGAATTTTACACTCATAGCACACACATAATAAAAAAACATTATTATAATAAAACTGATTTTTTGCATTATCAGATGCACATGAATGCATGCATTTATACTAGTATTTAATAGGCAAATGTAGATTACACGATTGCAAATGTTGAAATGGATGTACATCAGCAAACATTTCAAACAACGCAAATGCAAATGTTGAAACAGATATACATCAGTAGAGATATAATAATGTGTAGAAGTGAATAAATGCATGCTGCATTTGGGATATTAGCGGGACTGAATAAATGCAAATTGGTGATAGAGTGAGGGATGTACCCCTGGTACAATTCTATAATTAACATAAATTATTAACTCTATAATAAAATCTCGTTTGAAATAGAAAGATGTTTTTCTTTCTATTATATACTTGATATAATGTATTATATCAATTATTTATTTAATTAAAATTATATTTAATAGAAAATCCATAAATGGTGTGTTTTATAATAGTAATTACAACGTGCTATAATCATGAGCAATTTATCACAATATAATAAACACATTGTTTTAAATATTCCTAGTCAAGATGTATCGAGACTGGATATTGATA
Organism: Allium fistulosum; assembly: GCA_030737815.1. Taxonomy (NCBI): domain Eukaryota; kingdom Viridiplantae; phylum Streptophyta; class Magnoliopsida; order Asparagales; family Amaryllidaceae; genus Allium; species Allium fistulosum. The sequence continues at coordinate 1,463,777,505 of CM060903.1, forward strand.
CATCTGTTGAGACTAGAGTATGTAACGCTCATTAAATATTATGCAGTGTATTACTCACGGCTGCTGGAGGCAACAAGGGGTTACGTATTGATAGTTATCGGATAACCATGGAATGACTCACTCGATAGTTTTCTGTTGGTTAATGGTGATAGAGTTAGGTGTATGCCATAGGAGAAATTCTGTAATTTATTGTAAATTATTAACTCTGTAATCAATTTTCATTCATAATAAAGGTGTTTTTCTTTCTCTTATATATTTTTTATAATGTGTTATAAATAAATTAGAGGTTTAATTAAAATATATTTAAAAGAAAATCCATAAATGGTGTGTCTGTGATAGTAATTATAAATAGTTGTAATCATAGGTATTGTACAATGATATAATAAACACATCATTTTAAACATTCCTGGTCAAGATGCATCGAGGCTGGATATCGATGGATCAATTGAGACTAGAGTGCGTAACTGCCTCCAAATGTTGGGAAGTGTATTGTTAATGACTCCTAGGGGCACCGATGGGTTACATACTGATAGTTATTGGATAACTATGAAAAGACTTACTCGATAGTATTATGTTGGTTAATATAACTAAGGTCAAACAGAAAATATAGGTATGACTAACTTACATAATTCTCTCAACTTGATAATACTGTTGGTCTTCAATATGAAAGCTCCGCTTTGATTATAGTCAAATCATGGCAAGACGTCCATCGATTGACTACAGTTTGGTCGAGTGAAAGTATTGAAAGTGAAACACTATTCAAGAGAGAATTCGTCTCCTCAGTTATATGGGGTTGGTATCACGACCAACTGAAGTAAACTCAAAGTCAAAATCTTTGGTCAGAGTAGTTAGTTAATAATAATTTTTATTATTGAACCAAGAACATTGTGTTTGACTATAGAGTTAAATATGGATGATATTGGAATTTTGACCATTACCAATCTCTAAAAGTCCAAAGCGATATAGGTTTAACGAAGGGAATTAGTGTAAATAAACGTCACTATTGGGTAGCGCTTAACAAAGTAAAATTAGATTTTATCGAAACCAAATAAGCATTAAATTTAGCCAAAATGTCACACCACCTGCTAAGTGACTAGTGAACGTTAATAATCGAATAGTTCGATATTAATCACTATCCAGATTTACACCTAAAGAGTCACACAACCGAAACGTAGTATACTCCTTTGACCATATGATTTAATTATTTTGTAATTGTTGTAAATTAATTAATATTTATGAAATATTAGTTATAAAATTTTATTTGATGCGTTGAACAATATTAATAAATATGTTTATAAAAATTATAAATATATTAATCGATGTGCGATATCGGTACGTGTTTAAATCAGATTTAAATGCGATAAAAAAAATTCGGGCTTGAAGTGAGTTTGAAGCCCATGTGGGGCAAGGGAATTTCGGCTATAATGAGATCAGGGAATGGGCGACCATAAGATGGAAATAGGCTTGGGTTTTGATTACAGCTTTATCTCTTTAGCCTTATCTTGTAAAATGATTAAAACTCCCATTCTACCATCACTTTTTGGAGCCTCCACCCTCAGCTTTGCTGGCCGAAGATCACCCTCCTCCTCTCCTTCATTTCCAAGCTCAAATCAAATTAAGCAAAAGCAATACAATTGCCAGTGTTTAACAATTCGAAGATAGCACCTTCAAGATTGGAATAGGATTCAAAGGATCCCGTATCTTTATTTCAACACGTACTAATTGGCTTTAGTGATAAGGTAATTCTCAGATTTATAGTAATGATTCAATATCCAACTAATTTATATATCATATACTATTTAAAGAGATGGGTGACGAATCTTATATTTTAGTATATCATCACGTGATTGATGGTGGTTTGGTTAATGCATGTATAATATTAGAAAAAAAATTATGTACACCATGATTGTAATGCTCTTGGCTATAATAAAAAAATTAAAATTAAAATAATATTTTATTTAAATGATTTTATTAAATCTATAATTAACTTTTAACATTGTACTGTTTATTTTTAAATGATAAATAATTTAATTTTTGCCAAGAAAGTTTTCGACAAAAAAGGTGGAACCTAGTGCATGAGGCTCCCGTACGATAGTGGGCTCTAGGGAGGTCGATAATGTATGTAGCTTTTTACTCGCATTGCGAAGATGCTGTTCTCGAACTCGAACCTGGGCTCGTAGATCACCATGTGGGTGGCCTAACCGTTATGCCAAGGCATCACCTCAAGAAAGTTTTTGACAATAAAAAAAATTAATTTTGTTTACATACATACACACACATTTATATTATTCATGGACATTGTTAAATTTGATTTAGAATTGATTTTAGATAAGATATAAATATGTATGATTTAATATAATATAATATGGTATAAAAGTTTTTCAGAATATTAAAGTAAGAACTTTGTTTTTGGAAATATTAAAAAAAATATTTTCTTTATTTTTAAACATGGTTTTAATTATTTAAATAATTTCAAATTTAATAATTAATAAACATATATAAAGAAATTCTGAGCCAAATTGTTTTCTATTAAATTATATATATATATATATATATATATATATATTATTTATTTACATATATACAATTTTACATATACATATATACAGTTATGTATTTATCCAAAAAACATATATTTTTTCCTGTTCCAAAAATGTTATTAATAATATATATATAATTTCAATTATTAACTTGTGTGTATTATACAAAAAAGGCATTTTGATTTTTTATAGTACTTCATAATAGACTAAAATTATTTTACAATTTATTAATTTATTGTAGGAAAAACAAAGTATTATTATTTTGCACGGGCAAGTTGGTTTTATAGTGGCCTTACCACTTTACAAATTTTATACGTGTGAAGTTCAGATTCCTCGGTAGCTATGGTTTTTAAAGTGGACCGTGCACTATTAAATGTCAATTAAAATAGGTGTTTGGTAGCAATGCCAAACAACTTACACTCCCATACACACTTACGTGCACAAATTACATGCAAGCTTACACTGGTATCATACAAGATACCATAAATTACACTACTATACAATTACAGAACATCCTTAGCCATTAGAAAAATCTGATCACAAATTGCAGCCACCACAATAGAAGAACATTGCATAATTGGCGAGCATTTCCAACAATTGCAAGACATCACTATTACTTCGTAACATATTTCTCATATCATATTTCCCAAAGGCAAGCACCATACAAAGTGCACAATATTCCCACCAAGCAGTCAAATTTTTAGCAAGAATGGAACTAATGCCAGACGAAAGACCAATTGCGTAGAAGCGGGAGCCAAATAAACATAACAATTTCACCTAAAACACTATGACTAAACAACATGGTAGCAAAAGGAATGACAGGAATCAAGAAAACCATCTAAAGCAATCCTAAATTGAGCATATACTTTCAAATATCATAATTAACATAAACGGCTAGCAAACTCTTCATATACTCTATCCAAATCCCCTATCAAGGCAAGCGACAAGACATCGATCAAACATACTGGAGCTATAGAGAGCAGTCACCAGGCATGGAGATAGATGTTCATGGAAGAAAAGGATGCTTCAGGATGAAGAGAGCACATGTTGTGCTATAGTACATTGAAGATACAAAGCTCAACAACATACGATGGAGCAAAAGATAGCATATCTAAAGACGGAAAACAACTCAACTCCAATTAGATACGCAAAAAAAAAAAAACAAGCTGCAAAACAAATCCCGACACACCAGAAAGCCACCTGACACTTCCAAGCACCACCAGAAGAGGACAGCCACAAATCACAACCAAGGAAAAAAAACCCCACAGCAACATAGCAAATCCAAAAATGCACAACTGTAGGTCGAACGAACCAAATCTGCATCTGGCCAGGAAGGAGGGTTCACAAATTACATGGGCTATGTGAGAAGCCAAACAGAACTCGAAATGTTCCAAATCTCCCGAAAGCTGGCGCAGAGTAGTAAAGCAGACGTAAGAGATAGGTTGTAGGGGAGAGCTTTAACGGAAGTTGGAGTGCAAGGTCTAGATCTGACAAGGAAGACATCGTACTAGGACGGAAAGAGAAAACGGTGGTTTCAGAGCCTAAGAAAAAGGAGCGGGGACAAAACTAGGGTACGGTTCTTTAATTTGTGAAAGGTAAGATGTTGGATTGTCAAATTTGGGGGTTGAGGGGAAGAGTGGTATGATATGACGAGATTAGAAAGAATGAAGAAATAGAGCGACGGAGAAAAGGCGACGCGAGCCTTAGTTTGCCATTATTTTATAATTTATTAATTAAAATATTTTCATATATATATATATATATACTATAATAAAAAAACCTTTGGTCAACCGGTTAAAGTGAAGCCTTTTTGGCAGTCCCCATTTTAACCCCTCATTATGTCCGAAATCAAACATGTGCGCGCAAGGGCACTTCTGCCTTTTTCCAACCTCCCACGTTGCCCCATCATCTTTTCCGTTTCCCTTTCCTCCTTTCCACTTTCCCTTCCTACCACAGTCAGTTTCACCTAACCCCACAAAAAATGCCATGCTCCCTCCATTTCTTTCGTTTCTCCAGTTTCGAAGACCGACTCTTCTTCTCCTAAAGTTTAAACAACGAATTTGGAAAAAGGGAAAATCAGTTGAAAGAAATAAATCCCATGAACCGATCCACTTTCTACAAGTAAAAAGAAGATCGACAGACTGGAGGTTGGTGTTTCATCTAAGCTTCCTACAGGTACGATGGTTTTTTCGCTATTGTTTCTATTATTTTTTTCGAAATCGATGCGATCTCTCTTCTCTTCCCCTGAAGGTGTTTACGGACGTTTAGCGAGGAGATCGAAAATGGTTCTTCAATGCCAGAATTAGAAATCGGATCTCAAGACAAGATGCCTAAATTGAAAAGTAGAAGACAGCCGATCTACATCCATCTCAAATATCAAGTAAATTTTATACCTTTGATTTTTGAATGCATTTTTTTAATTCCAAAAGTTTTTGGTTTGGTTATTTATTCCAGAAATTTTTGATTTGGTTATTGAATTTTGTATCTCTTCAATCTTTTGTTTGGATTTGTTGGCAATATGGAAATTAGCTCTGCAAGAATTTTAATTGATTTCTTCAGCAGTCACAAGGTTTTTGCACAAATAGTTTCTTTCTGTTTTCTCCATCGACTGTAGATTGAGCTATTTCCGACTATATGGTTTATAGTTTAATTGTATCGCTATTCATTTCCCTCAATTCTGTTTCCTCTGCGCACCCGTTCTTAATTTCAGTTTACCACCTTTCACTTCGTAACCTTAAAGAAAACCAAAATCGAATCTAATTTGAAATGTATTTAAATTCAAAATCAGTACATCCTCTGCGATTGTTTTCAGAATAGTTGCCTTATGGCGTTTGCATTAATCTACAGCAATAGAGGGTTTGGCTAAGTTACCATTTAATTTTTAGTTTATATTTTGTTCAAAATAAATGTTCATGATTTACTCTCATATGTTTCTAATATAACTATGATTCAATGATGAAAAAAGGTCAGGTTTATGTATGTTTCATTTACCTAACAGTGATGTGTTATTTGTTTCCTTTTGGTAGTAGCTGATTTGAGAATTCAGTTTTCCCTAAATAGATTAGGATAAAGTAAATAGTTGCCTTACATTTCACATTTCCAGCAATAGTATAGAGCACTTCGGTGAATATTGTGATTTTCTTAGCATTGAACGTCAAATAGTATAAATTTGATGTATGATTAGTTATGTATCATTAACCTGTGTTATTCTATTGATATGATACATTTAAACATTTACTCTAAAGTTATCTCAATGCAATGAACTTAAGAAACAAATTGATGTAGCAGCATGTGTTGAATGTTCTCCTAAACACAATAGTATGCGCCAATAAAAGAATATTTTTTAGTATTAACAATGAATACTGTTTAATATATACATTGTTTGTCTAGCTATGTTCATTTAGAAAAACAGTCACTCATGAATTTGGATAATAAATCTTTCCCATTTATAAATAGGAAACAGATGGACGGTGCAGGGGATAATGAGGATTTGATAAAGAAAAAATGGCTAACAAGAACATGGAAAAACAGAGGTACTTTATTTTTCATTCATGCTCTTTCATTTTTAAAGTTTGTAATTAACAAATTTTTTGAGAGTTGATAATAAAGGGTTATTTATTTAGTTTGATTCAAGGTTGAGGGATTATAAGCAAACTATACATAATGGTAGAATAAATAAAAGGAAAGAAATATGCTGCCTATTTTATAGTAGAGGTACTTTTATTTATTCATAGACTTAAATATTGGTATTTGAATAAATTTATGTTGGCACATATCATTCCATGCATATTTTAGCATCACCTATAAATGTCTAACATGATAGGCATGTTTACATTATTGGAAAAAACATAATCTATATTAAATTCCTTCTATCGACCCTTTTCATGCTTCTCATAAGCAGAGGATACATGATTTCCCAGTATTTGATTTAGTAAGAAATAAATTACTATTTTAATTTTCACGTCTAAAGAAGTACTTTATTTCATCTTATTTATTGGTATATAGATATATAGACATATGTGGTTCACCAGATTTATTGATGTGAATCAAAATCGATTTCACTACGATCTGAAACATATTTAATAGCATGTTCTTTTGAATTAGCCATAATAAAGATGCTCTTTGGAGGGTGAAATTAATTTTTGAAATAGAGATGTGGTTGTTAACTTATTACTGTCTGAAATGCCTAGGTGCTTGGCATTCATTGCTAATTATATATAATAGATTATGGATGCTAAAAATGCCTTACAGATTGTGTAGTTCATTGGCCCACATTGCATATGAAATGCCTTGCAGTGCTAATTATATATGATGGTGCAAGTACTCACTGTTGAATACAAAGAATTAAGTTGTGCATAAGGCAACAAACAATAGAGGCTTGCAGGAAGTTGCATGGCATATAAAGCTAAAGGAGGAAAAACATTGGAATTAAAGATTTGGAAATTAAAGATGGATGAAACAGTGCGTACAAAAAATTTCAAACAACCAAAAGAAATATATCATGTTTTGAGATGCAAAGTTATTCTTATTGCATTAGATAAATTAATTGGATAATTATGTACTTTTTGTTATAAGCATCTTTGACTATTATTTGATATTATTTCTTCATTGATATGATCTTTTTTAAACAAAAAGTTACCATAAATTTCCTTTGTTGTATACAATTTTGGATTAGATAAAAATCAACTTTACATTATTGTAGCAATAATACATACTAAACTATAAATCTGTTCCTCTTTATCTGTAAGAACACAGTGTGCCTCTTCATGTATTTACACGATATTCTAATATTATGTTTTGTGACATGACTCAAAACATATGTTAAGAGTAAAGACATGCATTTATATAAAAAAGGCAGTTATACATACCAAATATTGTCCTGATTAATTATTAATTTGTTGCATGCAAGAAGCAAGAATACAAGTTTACTTAATCTATTGAATTTATTGATGGCTACATTTAATTTGACAGTTGTTTCTATATAAGAAAGTTTAGGGCTGAGGTTAGAAAATGTAAAAGAAAATCTAAACTACATTTATGCACTCACATTCGCTGAACAATTGACAATGTAAACTTATTTTTATTACATTCTTTTATCTAAATGTTAAATTTGACAATATCTGGATATAAATACAAATAGTTTCATATTTGCATCTACATTCAAAAAATTATTACAAAGAACCTACTTAATAATTGATCATAAACAATATTAATTGATCACAACGAGCCTTAATTGAAAATTTTCTTTTATCCATTTTTATTCCTTAGTATATGTCGTATTAATCCTCCTTAAATTATTGCTCTTTATTTTGCTATTTTTGTTACCTAATGCTTCAATTTTGAACTTATAAATTAGTAATCCGAGCTACGAGTTAGTACATCTTCAAAGATACTCCACAAATTATGAGTATAAACTAAGACGGGAATATTTCATTGCTTTAGTAGTTTTCCTAACCAACCATTAGATCTATGATTCCTGACTACATGTGCAATGAATACCGTAATAAGTTTAGTATGTTTAGCCATTTCGTAACCTTTTGTACTGTTTGGATAGTGACAAGACAAAAAAAGTTGAAGAAGTGTCAGTGTAAAGAAGGCTAAGTAAAGAAAGTAAAACACGAGGAGATATGCTCAAGTTACTGATGCAATTTTAAAATTTCTCAATTTGTCCACTGTTATTAATATTCTCTGCAAATTGGTGTGTAATCAGTATTTGTTGCTTTTTTAGAGTGGATAGAAAAAACAGAGCTCAATTATATCAAATTTCATGCTTTATTTACTAACATAATAACACTTCTCCATTTAATACATTTTATATCTTAGTACAAATATACTGTAAAGGAAAACAAAGTTCAGATGGACACTATTCACAACACAATATTATTGCATCTTTTTCCTACTCTTCATTGTTTCGTTTTTTTATACTGTAATGGTCATGTTTGCTTTGTTCTCAGTGGATATGCTAATCAATTGATTTGTTTGGAAATGATATATTCTTAAACTGATATGGACATTGACCGCATGAAATTTACGTGCAGGTTGAAATAGTAGCAAAATCTACAACTATCATGTTCTATTACAATAATTTGAAACAGTAGCATTATAACCACAATATTGAAGTAAATTCACCAATGTAATGTATTGACTGCATGACATTATTTCAAATATTCAGCAATACAACTGAATTAACACACACAATATTTTCATGTCTTTGCTTCATATACAAAATTAGTAAACAGCCTTACAAATCTGAACTTCACTATCATGTTCCACCAGATACTCTTTGTATTTTGACATTACTGACATATCATGTACCGAACAAAAGGTTCCGCATACTGTACAAATTCTACAACTACTACCAAAAATTAAGCAGTAGTAAAATTAATATAGTACTGTCAGCCTAAAAAATATGTCAGCAAAGCGTTACTTTGTTTTCTAACATCATTTTGACTTTCGCTCTGTACTTTCCTTCCCTTCAGCTATGATGTGTTCTGCTCTCAATCAACATTTTCCGCATTTATATAGTCATGCGACAGAGTAAACACTTCACACACATGCCGCATAATACTCTTTCTTACTTGACATCTTCCACTCAAAAACTGCTTACCTGACGTGCTTTATTCCCCCATCATCCACCTCACATCTCCACACAATTATAAATTCTTCCATATTCTCAACCATTACTCCACGCTTCAAACAATCTGCGTCCACAATGAAAAAGATATTTTTTTAATCTTCCGTTTAAACAATGATGAGTTTTACTTTTTGTTTTATAGGTTATAATATAATAATAGTCTAATTCTGTACAAAATGGTTCTACTGTATTCACATAACTAAATATTGCATGCGTACACCCCAGTACTATAATGGTCCAAGTACATGATGTTTGGTACAACTTTTAAGATCATCAACTTAAGATCAATGCATGTACAAATAGCGTTCCTCACTGAATCAGACTTGACTATATGAATTGTCAACTAAAGATCAATGCATGTACAGTATAATTCCTTATGAAATCATGTCTTGAAATGCTCGGCTTTTTGAATGATGCTAAATTTTGAATGGCGGAGCCATAACTATTGTATATATGATATAACTCTCCTTTTATATACAAAATACCAACATTAATGTAAAAAAAATTTGTGCATGTACGCACATAAAAATGCAACATCACATACAATGTCATTTCGTAAGGTGACAAAAAAACTAACAAACAATGTTTCATAATACCAATTCCTTCTGCACACGTACACGTGCATCGCACGTGCCAAAGAACTCATACGAAGGTGCTTCATCATTATCGGGTTTACCTATCGTCTTTCTTACAACACCTTATTTCTGTTTATTTGTCATTTCCTCTTCCTCTTTTTTCCTGTAATTAACGAAAACATTACTATAATCTCTCACAATATCATAATTGTAACAAAGACAAAATACGTCACTTCCTTTTTTACACACGTCCAACGGACGTGCCACCATACTTGTATATATATATATATATATATATCTCTACTAATAATACAAATACTTTAATATGGTGAAGCTTTTTTGAACTTCCCAATAGACCCTTACATATACTTACAAAAGAATTAAACAGAAGAAAAAAAGGAATGGACATATGTGTCATTTCTCTTGCACACGTTCTGACCAGCACAACAGTCAACCGCTTCTCCCACTCTTCTGAGCACGAAATCCATCTTCTTTTCAAACATACCATTATGTACTACTACATCTCAGAAATAAGCTTCTCTACATTATGAATGGATCTGAAAATTGAGCAAGGTGAAGGCATAAAGGCCGAATCTTTAACTTCAGATATTCAACGCTTTACGGCATGGGATAGTGCTAGGAATCGCTCAGATGAAAATGAAGATTGCAAAGACCGACTCACTTTGTGATTCTGAAAAGCTTGCAAAGGGATTTGCAGAGCTTTCATGGTGTGGTTGTCATCACCGATGCTGCTATAGATATCTATCACTCACGCAACGTATCCCACTCAACCAATACTCAAGTCGTTTTTCTTCTTTCCAGTACGTTGAAAAACTGAAAACTTCTCAAATTAATGGCGTTAATTCTTTGTTTCCTATTTCATTTAGTAACTTTAACTTTTTGCATTCTGCGGGAAGAAAAGAATTCGTAGGTGAGATAAGGATCCAGCAACCGCTTTGGCAGAGAAGCCATAGACATGGATTAGTTCATACAGACATTTGAGCTTTGAAAAGCTTTGAATATTGTAAGTTTGACGTACTGGCTTCTTATTTAACTGAGGAAAACACGCCTCAGTTAAAACTGAGGCATACACGCCTCGGTTAAAAATGAGGCATATTTGCAGGGCAGCTGGGTATTATACCCTCATATTTTGGCCACTGAGTAAGCAATGATTACTATACTAATGTTGTCAGAATAGAATACACTTTGCTAATGTTGTCACTAATGTTACTTTTATTATTTGTTTGACAGGGAAAAGAAAGTTGGGATGAAGCAAGACACCTCAAGTGGTAAAAGTTATTTACAGTATTAAGATGATATCATTATATATGGCATTTAATTTTGCTATTATATATGTTCTATCCATAAATCAATCAAAGAAACCAAATTTCATATGCACCTGCATAAAATAAAAAGGGTTATAGTATAGATGGATTATAATGAAATTTTTTGAGGCATTACAATTTCATGGAAATGGAGATGCAACTTAGTTAAAGACTCTACAATCATAGAAATTGTTATGCAAGTTCCAAGTGCAACTTACAAAAAATATAAACATATTTGAATCTGAATGCAATTAACCATGTAAGTTACAAATGCTTACAGGCATGATTAGTATTCCGTGGCATTTTTTTGGTCAAGATCCAGTAGCTTAAGAAAACCTGTGATATAAAAGAAAATTGAGACTGTTGCTTAGCCTCAAGTTACGAAACAATAATGTTTGATTTCTGCGGACCAACTGTTTGCTGAAATGACTAAAAAGTTCTGAATATTCATTGTAACAATGAATGAGGATGACTGCATAGTCTGTTATTTATCTATTTAGGCAACATATTCTTACCCTTAAATTATTGTACATGCAACATTTTTTGTTCTTTAAGTTTATTAAAGTCATGATGTGATTTATTACCATACGTTCGTATGGCATTATCATTGAATTTGCACGTTTATTTCATAGTTTGATGTATTATCTTTATTCATCTATACAATGTTCTGTGGAGGTTATTGTATTTTGTGTTTGATTTGGAGATTTTACCTTCCCTAATATTTTCTACAAGTTTAGAACACACATCAGTAACTAATAGAATTGTTGCATTCCGTATGATAACACGGTACATGTTAAAATGATAGAGATAGAGTTAACTTAACATTTATGTGTATAATCTAGGATAAAATATGTGTATAATCTAGAATAAAATATCCTAAATGAACACATGAGGAGAAGGGTCTTTACAGGTTTCATCTCCTTTTCTATAAATCCAAACTTTTAATACTATTGTTTTGTTCCTGACTTATTTTTTGTAGTTTCAACCGGGGGAGGATAAATTCAACCAAAGAAAAGAGTAGAACTTCAAAGAAGATCTGTACAAGTTGTATATGAAATGTCAAAGGATGTTAGTTTATCCACTGTTGTTGGTAAGATCTGCAAATTGATATCATTATAAATTGGTTTTGACCTTCATTTGTTGCTTACACCTAGCAATTTGTTTTGTTTGAAACATAGATTATTTTATCTGTAGGTAATGACTTTTACCATTTAAAAAAAATTAAGCTCTTCAAGTTGATGTGCTATCATTATATTTAGTCAGAGCTTTAACGCACACGTGTTATAAGTTGATTTATTAATTGGAAATGCCTATTAGCATAAGTTGAAAGTCCTATTCAGTCTTTATTGCTAATATAGTAAATATACATTTAATATAAATGTATTAGTTTTCCAAATGTTAAAATTCTTTTATGGCTACATCCAGGCCGCCTACATTAGATAAGACAGATCAGCAACATGCACCCATACTCCTCTATCAACATGCTGCGAACACCCCTGCAACATCACCAGTGCTCGAGAACATCACCTCCAGTACTTTGGCCAATAGCTGCTCTTTCCATTCTCATGTTCACTGACCCAGTACTTCGGCCCCTGCCCTTGCTAGCACAGCTCGCACAGTGCTGCCAAGAATCAGCATACCTTGCACATATGGCCAGCATGCATGGCTTGCTCTATATTCACGACATGATCACACATGGCTTGCCTTAGACTATCTATTCCAACTATCAATCCTCAACAATATCAGGCCTCCATCCACTTTCTTCGCCCCTGCATACCTGTAACGACCCAGAATTTCGAACAAATTAAATTGAAAATATTTAATTAATTTTAAATATTTGAACGATGATTTAATTTGAATCCCGAATGTAACTTTGAATTTGGCGATTAAATTATAAAATTTAATCTATTGAATACTGAATAAAAATTTAAATCTTCAATTTAAAGTTGAAGAAAAATATTTCAAAAGCTTTTAAAATTCGTATTGATAATTCTGAGGGTAATAGAACTTTCAAAATTGAATTTGAAACTGTTCTGTTCAGTTTTGAAATTTAATCGTTTAAATCGAATTTAAAAGTTGCCGTCCGAGGCGCAGTCTCGGAATTCAACGAAACCAGTTCCATTGGATCCGTAATATTGAGTTATTGTCGGATTCCAAATTTTGTATTAATCGGAGTTGATACGTGACCGTACGGCGGGTAAACGCATTGAAATTTAAATTGAATTCAATTTAAATCTAAATTTAAATTTATTTAACTTGGTCAACTGCAACACGTTCTCTTCCTTTAATCACGCAGAGAATCACGCCCTTTGTTTCAGCCCAAAATCAAGCCGAGAATCACGAAATCATCTCGTTCGAATCAAAATTCCCCCCTTCTCCTCGGTTTAAATCTACACGAAACAAAGAAAAAAAATCTCGTTCGAAGTTTAAAAACAATGGCCGAGTAAACTCTTTCCCCCTCCGTTCAAACACTATCGAAATCGCGACCTAGGGAATCGATCGCGCGAGGCTAGGGCGCGCGTGGGTTCGTCGCGATTGGGTTTCACGGCGACCAGTGCTCTCGAGTTCGATGAGGCGGCACGATCGTGTTCGACCTGAGGGATGTTCGCGCGGCGTTGTATGCAAGCTAGCGGCAGTGGCGGCGACGTGGGGATGGGCGAGTTCGACTGGCGTGGTCGCTAGGCGATTGGTGGTGCATCTCGAAGTGGTATTGGCTGTAGGCGATGTTGAGGCAAACGATGGCGCTGTCTGGTCACAGTGGCTCATCGATCGAGGAAAGCAGCGCATTTGTTCTCGATTTGGGCGAATTCGCGTTCGTGTTGGTGGCATCGATCTCGAGTCGAGCGTGGTGATGGCCTGAGTTATTCCAGTGAGGTAGTTTTTTTTTCTTTCTATTAGAATTTGATAAAAGCAGTAAGGTATTCACACGTTGTTTGTTTAAGTTGATAAGTAATGTATATATGTGTATACATAAAACTGATTTTGGAATCTGTATAGATTTATTTTAAAATGCACATAGTTTTTCTTTTATAAGTATACATGAGTTTCAAAAGGAAAAGAAAATATTACAGTAAGGTAATCTTAAAATATATGTGATTTCAAAATAATAATATGCCTATTTGAATTTATACAGTAAAATAGAAAGTTAAACTTTTATTCATTGCAGAATATTCAAGGTTAAAACAAAAGATTTATTTCAGAAAAATAAATGTTTACAGTTTATATAAATGGAAGTTTACAGTTATAAAATTTTGGCTAAGTAAATAAATAGAACGATAATTTAAAAGTTCGATTTAATTCGAATATTGATAAACTGTGTAAATATTTATACAAGGTATAAATCAAGAAAATCGAGTCAAGTTTGGATTGGATGGCAAAATAAAAAGCTAAGGTGAGATTTTCTCACTCAAATTGAATGTGGAATTTTTGCAGTTATTGATGATTGACTGTTTGGATTTGTGATATTAGATATAGTAGGATATATCTATATATATAGCAATATATACATATTGGCATATGTATATATTGGATTGATTGATTTCCCGCCTCGTATAGCGGATGAGACCCTATTGCGCCGTTAGTAAGCGGATATTTTTATAAAACCCATATACCGCGATATTCCACCTCGAAGTGGAATTGGTATTGTGCTAACGTCTATGGATGCAGGGAAACAGGTTGGAGGGATCCAACTGGATTCCTCACCAGTAGTTATTTATTTACAGATATTGATGTATATTCTGTTATCATATTGATATATGATGTTCGTTGTTGTGATTGACTAATTGGTGCTGTTGCATCATCGGATTCAAGTTTCGAAGTTTAAAAATAACGACTTTTACTTTAAAAGGATTTTAAAGTAATTTTTGAAAGTAGACGTTTTATTGAATTTTTGAATTGATTTATTTTAAATAAATAAACGTTTAAAACTTTAAAGTTATAAAAGTTAAGATTTGTGAATTATAACCAAAAGGTAATTTCTTTTGAAATAAATAGTTAAGAAATTTATAAAATGGTTTTAATTGGAATTTTTGAATTATTAAAACAATGTATGTAAAAGATGTACAAGATTGATATTTATAACTTTAAAATGTTGGTATTATAAAACGAGTTTTTATAAGCGTTAAAATGAATTTTTAAGAATTTATAAATAAATGAAATTTATAAATTGGGAACTTATGAATGGAAATGACTTTGTAAGATAAAGGAATTATAAGTATTTAACTTATAATTATGGATTGTTGGTATAAGATTTGAGTTATGAATCGAATTGTTAATAAAGGGGATTTATTAAATTGAAGTTGTTACAAAATAGAAATAGAATTTATAAACGTTGTTTTATAAATTCGAAAATCAATCAAATTTGATGAATTGAATATAGAAGGTTATTAAGGGAATTTTATCCACGATTTTGGATAGTGGATAAATTCTTGAAATAAATGTATAGAAAAGATTGAAATGTGGTTAGTGAAGTATATTCACGATTTTGGACAGTGAATATATTTTTAAGTAAAATGGATATGGTTTTGGGAAAGTGATATTTGAAATGAAGTTAATTGTTTTAAAGATGTTTTCAAATATATTGAATATCGAAAACATAGATTTCAACATTTATTGTTGAAATAGACGTTTTCGAGGAAGAAGGAAATGATGGACTATAACACTGTTGTTATAGTAAATGATTTCCGAAAGGAAATGTTTTTATATAGTATTGGGATTTACATATCTATCTAAAAAAAATTCGAATCTCTATACTAGTGATTTTGAGTCGTCGTAACGATGTTTTACGTAACATTCGTTTTGACTCAAATAAATGTTGTTATAGTAAACGGTTTCCTTAAAAGAATGAAATATATACTTAATTTGATTTAAGTATATCAAATATTTTCCAAGTGTTGAAAATAAATGGATTTGTGAAATACTTATTATTAAATAAGTATGGAAATGTATTTTCAAAATGAAATGAAATGTTTTTGAGATTTTATCTTCTAAAAGATAAAATGAAATTGAATATTTGAAATCGATTTGAGAATCGTATATCAGTAGATATTTTGAAATATAAATTCACTATGGAATTTATAAAGGAAAGGGAAACTGTTTAGAAAAATAAATATTGATTTATTTTTGAAGTGTGGAAATTATATATCTAGTAAAGATATTTTTTGGAAGATTAAATAATTTGGGAAAATTATTTGGAATCTGATGATGTTGCGCATCTTTATTGATAGTTAAATAACCGACTATCAATAATTACCTTGAATGGTATTTGTTGTGAGTTGGATGAATTTGAATGCCACACTTATTTTTGAATAAACGCTCACTATTCGGGTTAGCCGGGAAAGGACCATGGGGTCGTATAACCCATTCCGAATATGTGATACGTCGTTATGAATCGCATTTGAAGACCGGTGTTGAAGACCGGATATTTTTGAAAACGGAAGGATTACCGTCGAGTTACTCTACATCGGCTGATCTCCGATTTAGAGGTTTTATCACCCTTAGTGACGGGAAGTCCGGACGTGATTAGAAATTTATCCGGATATGCAAGGGCTTCGTGAGAAGTGCCTTCGGTTCTGTTCGATCCCAGAACAGACTTGTATGGATTGTGTGTCTGACGTTACAATTTGAGATATAAAGCTGATTTCTTTCAAATACATATCTGTTGGTGGCGGAGAATTTATTCTCTTAGCTTAACACCCTTCTCTGAGACGTACGAGCTCAGAGGTTATGTAGTTGAAATTTATCAGCGAAATACTCCCAATTTGGTAACGTGGCATACTGAGTGTTGCTGTGAAATGATCAGTGTTTGATCAGTTGCGATATGATCATTTGTTTGATCTTATATCTTTGTGATCATAGGTTGATCATTTGTTTGACCCGAAGCATGGCTTTGTAGAAAGCGTAGCTTTGTGGACGAGACTTCGTCGAGCCTCACACCCCGGAAATGGTCGAAACAGGAAGGATGCGGCAAGGTTCTAGGGAGTAGCGCCCCTTAGTGTATGTCATTCCTTCTGGATAAAGGTGGTATCATGGTATGGAGCCCAGATACTTAACCTCTGTGGTTACTGCATTATTATTATTATGTGGTTTGTTGCGAATCGGGGATCCTCGGGAAGATCGATGACGATCGGGGGATGGCATACGTGTGTCAGTAGTTACCTATTTTTGCAGAGGTAACCCGGCCTTGTGTTGGCAGAGATCTAACCGTAACGTTAGGTTCTCGGGTCGTCTATTCCAGGGACGTACCCATCGTGGCATAGGAAGTTCCTTAGCCTGACCATTTGTTGGAAATCCAAAGAAACAATACGTGACGTGTACGGTTTTAGTTGTATTACCTGCTATGGAATGTGGCGGTAACCTGCTATTGAACATAGTAGCTATAGTAGGCATACGATACTGGTCGTATGTTGGCTAAGATTAATATTATACTTTCGAAAATTTTCTACACTATGCACTAATAATAATATCAAAAAGGATTTGATTTTTCGTAGTAAGCATCTTTGACTATCATAAGAAGAAATCTCCTCCAATTCTGCGTTTGCATTGTGTGTGTGGTGGGAGGTCTTATGGTAGTTTCATTTTTCAAAAGCATTGCGAATTTGTTTTATTTTCTTTGTGAAAAATAACTGTTTTACGATCTCACACCAGTCACCATGACTGACTCGGAGTTTATTGTTCCCTTCTAAACTCTGGGTGCCCACCAATTTCCACACGGGCAGCCTAGAGTTATGTTATCAGGATATTCTGGATATTCTGGAGCTTTGGAAACAAGCTGGATGGCGAGACGTAGTATTTGTATCTGATATTATTTTATTCCGCTGTGTATTCTGTATGAGGACAAGTTATATAACTGTCCATTGTTGTATATAAACAATGATGATTGATGTATGTATAAAATGATATAGTTCTTTGTTTAAAGATTATTCATTTATCTATTATATTTTGTTCCGCTGCGATATGTGAGATTCTGATATTGTTTCTGTTCTGTTGTTGTTCTGTTGTTCTTCTTCTCTTTTTCTTCTATCTTTTCTTCTACCTCTTCTTTTAAACATTAAAGTTCGCGTTTCCGCCATCCGATTGTTCGGCAGTTGCTACAGTAGACGTAGCAGTGTCGGGTTTTCGGAAGACGGATTTGCGGGTCTTTACAGGTGGTATCAGAGCATATGGTTAAGCGACAACCCTGCTCTGTTGGGTGTTACTCATTAGAGATAGAGTCAGTAGTACTCTAGAATGAGTTGAGTGTAATAATAGATATGAGCGCGTATTTGTTAGTGAATATAAAAAAATGTTTTATATTGTGTTTGCTTATCCGTTGAGATGTTTGTGAATTTTGGTCGGTATATGGGACGCCATATTATCGATAGGGATTTCTAAACACTTAAACGAGGCAAGTCGACACAGTATTGTTTTAAATAGGGTAAATGAGATAATTTTGCCCAAAACTATTTTTGTATAGAAAAGAAATGATTTCTATGAATTATCATAGTATATGGATGTTTGGTTGTTATAAAATAATAACATTGAATTATTATCATTGTTATATGAAATGGAATGAGAAATTAAAATAATAACCAAAGATTTGGAATAAATCCATTTAACGAATGAAATTTATAAATGTGAATTGAAAGATAAAGAGATGAATTCACATACAAATGAAATTTAAAGAATGTAAATTATAAATGTGACTTATAATTTGAAACGGAATTCCAGAGAAGTTTTTGGAAAGGTTTTGAAAAGAATTTGAAAATTGTGAAGATTTGGAAAGTTTAAATCTTTTTGGTTTGAAAATGATTTTCAAAGGATTTTGGAAAAATGTTTTGAATGAATGAAAAGCTCTAAACTCTTTTCGGTCGCTGGAAAATAATTCCGATGATGATCGCGACATCACCGGTGTTCATTTTCGGGTTTCCAAAAGAGAAATTGCTGCCAAGTTGTTTTAAATGGAAAGTGTTTGGAAAATTTGGGTTTTGTTTTGGAAATTCAAAAGGATAATTTGAATTGTTTTCAAAATGGCTTTGAAAGGTGGAAAAGACTCTGGAATACTATATAAAAATATTTATGAAATATTATGAAATTGATAACTTATAAAATATTGAGATCTGATTGGAATGAAATTCAAATTGTAAATGAATTTATAACTTGGAATAGAATTCAAGAAGGTAATTGAAAATTTAAAATTCAATAATGGAATGAAATTGTGAATATGAATTTATAATTGAAAATGGAATTCTAATGGGATGAAATTAGTAAGGTGAATGTATCAATGATCTTATAAATCGAAATGTAAGTAAGTCAAAGACTTATAGAATATTTGAAATTTGATTTGGAAATCAGATTCGAATTGGAAATGAAAGAATTAGTGAATGAGTTTCAGAATGAATATATAAATTTGAATTTGTAAGTAAGTAAAACTGAAATTGAAGATGAATGTGAAACTTTGTTTTGAATTTGTTAGTAAATGTAATTCAAGCTGAATATTGAAATTTAAAATGAATTAGTGAATGAAACTAATGTATAGAGTGATATGAATTAGTAAATGAAAGGTAATTGATGAAATTCAATATTCGGAATAGAAGATAAAAGTAAATTCAAATGAAATTTGAAATGCAAAATTGAATGAAAATAGATATATAACTTCAATAGTGAATTAGAGATGATATATGAAGTATATATTGAAATTTTTGTAATAGAATTTGCAAAATGGTTTGAATATATGTAACTAGATATTATGGCTAGTAGGATATACAGGTTATAAAGGAATTGGAATTTTGATTTCAAAGATAAATTTGAATTGCTCGACAAAAGGTAAGTATTTCAATTTCAATATGAGATTTGCTGATTTCTTGTCTAGCCGCTTGGCTTTTTCTTTTTCTTTTTGAAATCTGAGAGTCCGTAGGGACGTTTTGTAGTCGTGCCGTATTAGTCGCGCAAAGGAGACGCTGGCGAAATTTTTCGAAAATTTCGAGTGTTAGAAAATTTTTGAGAAAATTTTGAAAGTTTAAATTTGAATTTGAAATTTGAATTGTTAAGGAAAACAATGATGTTTGAAAATTTTGAAAATGTTTAGAAAATTAGTTGAATTAATAACGAATCTTTAATAGAAAGATTTGTTTTGATAAATTTGATAAAACTATTGAATGTTGAAAGATAGTGGACGAGTTAAGGACCATTTTTCCTGACTTGTAATTTCGGGACGAAATTCTTTTAAGGAGGGAAGTTTGTAACGACCTAGAATTTCGAACAAATTAAATTGAAAATATTTAATTAATTTTAAATATTTGAACGATGATTTAATTTGAATCCCGAATGTAACTTTGAATTTGGCGATTAAATTATAAAATTTAATCTATTGAATACTGAATAAAAATTTAAATCTTCAATTTAAAGTTGAAGAAAAATATTTCAAAAGCTTTTAAAATTCGTATTGATAATTCTGAGGGTAATAGAACTTTCAGAATTGAATTTGAAACTGTTCTGTTCAGTTTTGAAATTTAATCGTTTAAATCGAATTTAAAAGTTGCCGTCCGAGGCGCAGTCTCGGAATTCAACGAAACCAGTTCCATTGGATCCGTAATATTGAGTTATTGTCGGATTTCAAATTTTGTATTAATCGGAGTTGATACGTGACCGTACGGCGGGTAAACGCATTGAAATTTAAATTGAATTCAATTTAAATCTAAATTTAAATTTATTTAACTTGGTCAACTGCAACACGTTCTCTTCCTTTAATCACGCAGAGAATCACGCCCTTTGTTTCATCCCAAAATCAAGCCGAGAATCACGAAATCATCTCGTTCGAATCAAAATTCCCCCCTTCTCCTCGGTTTAAATCTACACGAAACAAAGAAAAAAAATCTCGTTCGAAGTTTAAAAACAATGGCCGAGTAAACTCTTTCCCCCTCCGTTCAAACACTATCGAAATCGCGACCTAGGGAATTGATCGCGCGAGGCTAGGGCGCGCGTGGGTTCGTCGCGATTGGGTTTCACGGCGACCAGTGCTCTCGAGTTCGATGAGGCGGCACGATCGTGTTCGACCTGAGGGATGTTCGCGCGGCGTTGTATGCAAGCTAGCGGCAGTGGCGGCGACGTGGGGATGGGCGAGTTCGACTGGCGTGGTCGCTAGGCGATTGGTGGTGCATCTCGAAGTGGTATTGGCTGTAGGCGATGTTGAGGCAAACGGTGGCGCTGTCTGGTCACAGTGGCTCATCGATCGAGGAAAGCAGCGCATTTGTTCTCGATTTGGGCGAATTCGCGTTCGTGTTGGTGGCATCGATCTCGAGTCGAGCGTGGTGATGGCCTGAGTTATTCCAGTGAGGTAGTTTTTTCTTTCTTTCTATTAGAATTTGATAAAAGCAGTAAGGTATTCACACGTTGTTTGTTTAAGTTGATAAGTAATATATATATGTGTATACATAAAACTGATTTTGGAATATGTATAGATTTATTTTAAAATGCACATAGTTTTTCTTTTATAAGTATACATGAGTTTCAAAAGGAAAAGAAAATATTACAGTAAGGTAATCTTAAAATATATGTGATTTCAAAATAATAATATGCCTATTTGAATTTATACAGTAAAATAGAAAGTTAAACTTTTATTCACTGCAGAATATTCAAGGTTAAAACAAAAGATTTATTTCAGAAAAATAAATGTTTACAGTTTATATAAATGGAAGTTTACAGTTATAAAATTTTGGCTAAGTAAATAAATAGAACGATAATTTAAAAGTTCGATTTAATTCGAATATTGATAAACTGTGTAAATATTTATACAAGGTATAAATCAAGAAAATCGAGTCAAGTTTGGATTGGATGGCAAAATAAAAAGCTAAGGTGAGATTTTCTCACTCAAATTGAATGTGGAATTTTTGCAGTTATTGATGATTGACTGTTTGGATTTGTGATATTAGATATAGTAGGATATATCTATATATATAGCAATATATACATATTGGCATATGTATATATTGGATTGATTGATTTCCCGCCTCGTATAGCGGATGAGACCCTATTGCGCCGTTAGTAAGCGGATATTTTTATAAAACCCATATACCGCGATATTCCACCTCGAAGTGGAATTGGTATTGTGCTAACGTCTGTGGATGCAGGGAAACAGGTTGGAGGGATCCAACTGGATTCCTCACCAGTAGTTATTTATTTACAGATATTGATGTATATTCTGTTATCATATTGATATATGATGTTCGTTGTTGTGATTGACTAATTGGTGCTGTTGCATCATCGAATTCAAGTTTCGAAGTTTAAAAATAACGACTTTTACTTTAAAAGGATTTTAAAGTAATTTTTGAAAGTAGACGTTTTATTGAATTTTTGAATTGATTTATTTTAAATAAATAAACGTTTAAAACTTTAAAGTTATAAAAGTTAAGATTTGTGAATTATAACCAAAAGGTAATTTCTTTTGAAATAAATAGTTAAGAAATTTATAAAATGGTTTTAATTGGAATTTTTGAATTATTAAAACAATGTATGTAAAAGATGTACAAGATTGATATTTATAACTTTAAAATGTTGGTATTATAAAACGAGTTTTTATAAGCGTTAAAATGAATTTTTAAGAATTTATAAATAAATGAAATTTATAAATTGGGAACTTATGAATGGAAATGACTTTGTAAGATAAAGGAATTATAAGTATTTAACTTATAATTATGGATTGTTGGTATAAGATTTGAGTTATGAATCGAATTGTTAATAAAGGGGATTTATTAAATTGAAGTTGTTACAAAATAGAAATAGAATCTATAAACGTTGTTTTATAAATTCGAAACTCAATCAAATTTGATGAATTGACTATAGAAGGTTATTAAGGGAATTTTATCCACGATTTTGGATAGTGGATAAATTCTTGAAATAAATGTATAGAAAAGATTGAAATGTGGTTAGTGAAGTATATTCACGATTTTGGACAGTGAATATATTTTTAAGTAAAATGGATATGGTTTTGGGAAAGTGATATTTGAAATGAAGTTAATTGTTTTAAAGATGTTTTCAAATATATTGAATATCGAAAACATAGATTTCAACATTTATTGTTGAAATAGACGTTTTCGAGGAAGAAGGAAATGATGGACTATAACACTGTTGTTATAGTAAATGATTTCCGAAAGGAAATGTTTTTATATAGTATTGGGATTTACATATCTATCTAAAATAAATTCGAATCTCTATACTAGTGATTTTGAGTCGTCGTAACGATGTTTTACGTAACATTCGTTTTGACTCAAATAAATGTTGTTATAGTAAACGGTTTCCTTAAAAGAATGAAATATATACTTAATTTGATTTAAGTATATCAAATATTTTCCAAGTGTTGAAAATAAATGGATTTGTGAAATACTTATTATTAAATAAGTATGGAAATGTATTTTCAAAATGAAATGAAATGTTTTTGAGATTTTATCTTCTTAAAGATAAAATGAAATTGAATATTTGAAATCGATTTGAGAATCGTATATCAGTAGATATTTTGAAATATAAATTCACTATGGAATTTATAAAGGAAAGGGAAACTGTTTAGAAAAATAAATATTGATTTATTTTTGAAGTGTGGAAATTATATATCTAGTAAAGATATTTTTTGGAAGATTAAATAATTTGGGAAAATTATTTGGAATCTGATGATGTTGCGCATCTTTATTGATAGTTAAATAACCGACTATCAATAATTACCTTGAATGGTATTTGTTGTGAGTTGGATGAATTTGAATGCCACACTTATTTTTGAATAAACGCTCACTATTCGGGTTAGCCGGGAAAGGACCATGGGGTCGTATAACCCATTCCGAATATGTGATACGTCGTTATGAATCGCATTTGAAGACCGGTGTTGAAGACCGGATATTTTTGAAAACGGAAGGATTACCGTCGAGTTACTCTACATCGGCTGATCTCCGATTTAGAGGTTTTATCACCCTTAGTGACGGGAAGTCCGGACATGATTAGAAATTTATCCGGATATGCAAGGGCTTCGTGAGAAGTGCCTTCGGTTCTGTTCGATCCCAGAACAGACTTGTATGGATTGTGTGTCTGACGTTACAATTTGAGATATAAAGCTGATTTCTTTCAAATACATATCTGTTGGTGGCGGAGAATTTATTCTCTTAGCTTAACACCCTTCTCTGAGACGTACGAGCTCAGAGGTTATGTAGTTGAAATTTATCAGCGAAATACTCCCAATTTGGTAACGTGGCATACTGAGTGTTGCTGTGAAATGATCA
Source organism: Allium fistulosum (assembly GCA_030737815.1). Classification (NCBI taxonomy): domain Eukaryota; kingdom Viridiplantae; phylum Streptophyta; class Magnoliopsida; order Asparagales; family Amaryllidaceae; genus Allium; species Allium fistulosum. The sequence continues at coordinate 1,463,801,817 of CM060903.1, forward strand.
GTGTTTGATCATTTGCGATATGATCATTTGTTTGATCTTATATCTTTGTGATCATAGGTTGATCATTTGTTTGACCCGAAGCATGGCTTTGTAGAAAGCGTAGCTTTGTGGACGAGACTTCGTCGAGCCTCACACCCCGGAAATGGTCGAAACAGGAAGGATGCGGCAAGGTTCTAGGGAGTAGCGCCCCTTAGTGTATGTCATTCCTTCTGGATAAAGGTGGTATCATGGTATGGAGCCCAGATACTTAACCTCTGTGGTTACTGCATTATTATTATTATGTGGTTTGTTGCGAATCGGGGATCCTCGGGAAGATCGGTGACGATCGGGGGATGGCATACGCGTGTCAGTAGTTACCTATTTTTGCAGAGGTAACCCGGCCTTGTGTTGGCAGAGATCTAACCGTAACATTAGGTTCTCGGGTCGTCTATTCCAGGGACGTACCCATCGTGGCATAGGAAGTTCCTTAGCCTGACCATTTGTTGGAAATCCAAAGAAACAATACGTGACGTGTACGGTTTTAGTTGTATTACCTGCTATGGAATGTGGCGGTAACCTGTTATTGAACATAGTAGCTATAGTAGGCATACGATACTGGTCGTATGTTGGCTAAGATTAATATTATACTTTCGAAAATTTTCTACACTATGCACTAATAATAATATCAAAAAGGATTTGATTTTTCGTAGTAAGCATCTTTGACTATCATAAGAAGAAATCTCCTCCAATTCTGCGTTTGCATTGTGTGTGTGGTGGGAGGTTTTATGGTAGTTTCATTTTTCAAAAGCATTGCGAATTTGTTTTATTTTCTTTGTGAAAAATAACTGTTTTACGATCTCACACCAGTCACCATGACTGACTCGGAGTTTATTGTTCCCTTCTAAACTCTGGGTGCCCACCAATTTCCACACGGGCAGCCTAGAGTTATGTTATCAGGATATTCTGGATATTCTGGAGCTTTGGAAACAAGCTGGATGGCGAGACGTAGTATTTGTATCTGATATTATTTTATTCCGCTGTGTATTCTGTATGAGGACAAGTTATATAACTGTCCATTGTTGTATATAAACAATGATGATTGATGTATGTATAAAATGATATAGTTCTTTGTTTAAAGATTATTCATTTATCTATTATATTTTGTTCCGCTGCGATATGTGAGATTCTGATATTGTTTCTGTTCTGTTGTTGTTCTGTTGTTCTTCTTCTCTTTTTCTTCTATCTTTTCTTCTACCTCTTCTTTTAAACATTAAAGTTCGCGTTTCCGCCATCCGATTGTTCGGCAGTTGCTACAGTAGACGTAGCAGTGTCGGGTTTTCGGAAGACGGATTTGCGGGTCTTTACAGGTGGTATCAGAGCATATGGTTAAGCGACAACCCTGCTCTGTTGGGTGTTACTCATTAGAGATAGAGTCAGTAGTACTCTAGAATGAGTTGAGTGTAATAATAGATATGAGCGCGTATTTGTTAGTGAATATAAAAAAATGTTTTATATTGTGTTTGCTTATCCGTTGAGATGTTTGTGAATTTTGGTCGGTATATGGGACGCCATATTATCGATAGGGATTTCTAAACACTTAAACGAGGCAAGTCGACACGGTATTGTTTTAAATAGGGTAAATGAGATAATTTTGCCCAAAACTATTTTTGTATAGAAAAGAAATTATTTTCTATGAATTATCATAGTATATGGATGTTTGGTTGTTATAAAATAATAACATTGAATTATTATCATTGTTATATGAAATGGAATGAGAAATTAAAATAATAACCAAAGATTTGGAATAAATCCATTTAACGAATGAAATTTATAAATGTGAATTGAAAGATAAAGAGATGAATTCACATACAAATGAAATTTAAAGAATGTAAATTATAAATGTGACTTATAATTTGAAACGGAATTCCAGAGAAGTTTTTGGAAAGGTTTTGGAAAGAATTTGAAAATTTTGAAGATTTGGAAAGTTTAAATCTTTTTGGTTTGAAAATGATTTTCAAAGGATTTTGGAAAAATGTTTTGAATGAATGAAAAGCTCTAAACTCTTTTCGGTCGCTGGAAAATAATTCCGATGATGATCGCGACATCACCGGTGTTCATTTTCGGGTTTCCAAAAGAGAAATTGCTGCCAAGTTGTTTTAAATGGAAAGTGTTTGGAAAATTTGGGTTTTGTTTTGGAAATTCAAAAGGATAATTTGAATTGTTTTCAAAATGGCTTTGAAAGGTGGAAAAGACTCTGGAATACTATATAAAAATATTTATGAAATATTATGAAATTGATAACTTATAAAATATTGAGATCTGATTGGAATGAAATTCAAATTGTAAATGAATTTATAACTTGGAATAGAATTCAAGAAGGTAATTGAAAATTTAAAATTCAATAATGGAATGAAATTGTGAATATGAATTTATAATTGAAAATGGAATTCTAATGGGATGAAATTAGTAAGGTGAATGTATCAATGATCTTATAAATCGAAATGTAAGTAAGTCAAAGACTTATAGAATATTTGAAATTTGATTTGGAAATCAGATTCGAATTGGAAATGAAAGAATTAGTGAATGAGTTTCAGAATGAATATATAAATTTGAATTTGTAAGTAAGTAAAACTGAAATTGAAGATGAATGTGAAACTTTGTTTTGAATTTGTTAGTAAATGTAATTCAAGGTGAATATTGAAATTTAAAATGAATTAGTGAATGAAACTAATGTATAGAGTGATATGAATTAGTAGATGAAAGGTAATTGATGAAATTCAATATTCGGAATAGAAGATAAAAGTAAATTCAAATGAAATTTGAAATGCAAAATTGAATGAAAATAGATATATAACTTCAATAGTGAATTAGAGATGATATAAGAAGTATATATTGAAATTTTTGTAATAGAATTAGCAAAATGGTTTGAATATATGTAACTAGATATTATGGCTAGTAGGATATACAGGTTATAAAGGAATTGGAATTTTGATTTCAAAGATAAATTTGAATTGCTCGACAAAAGGTAAGTATTTCAATTTCAATATGAGATTTGCTGATTTCTTGTCTAGCCGCTTGGCCTTTTCTTTTTCTTTTTGAAATCTGAGAGTCCGTAGGGACGTTTTGTAGTCGTGCCGTATTAGTCGCGCAAAGGAGACGCTGGCGAAATTTTTCGAAAATTTCGAGTGTTAGAAAATTTTTGAGAAAATTTTGAAAGTTTAAATTTGAATTTGAAATTTGAATTGTTAAGGAAAACAATGATGTTTGAAAATTTTGAAAATGTTTAGAAAATTAGTTGAATTAATAACGAATCTTTAATAGAAAGATTTGTTTTGATAAATTTGATAAAACTATTGAATGTTGAAAGATAGTGGACGAGTTAAGGACCATTTTTCCTGACTTGTAATTTCGGGACGAAATTCTTTTAAGGAGGGAAGTTTGTAACGAACCAGAATTTCGAACAAATTAAATTGAAAATATTTAATTAATTTTAAATATTTGAACGATGATTTAATTTGAATCCCGAATGTAACTTTGAATTTGGCGATTAAATTATAAAATTTAATCTATTGAATACTGAATAAAAATTTAAATCTTCAATTTAAAGTTGAAGAAAAATATTTCAAAAGCTTTTAAAATTCGTATTGATAATTCTGAGGGTAATAGAACTTTCAGAATTGAATTTGAAACTGTTCTGTTCAGTTTTGAAATTTAATCGTTTAAATCGAATTTAAAAGTTGCCGTCCGAGGCGCAGTCTCGGAATTCAACGAAACCAGTTCCATTGGATCCGTAATATTGAGTTATTGTCGGATTTCAAATTTTGTATTAATCGGAGTTGATACGTGACCGTACGGCGGGTAAACGCATTGAAATTTAAATTGAATTCAATTTAAATCTAAATTTAAATTTATTTAACTTGGTCAACTGCAACACGTACGTCTCAGAGAAGGGTGTTAATCTAAGAGAATAAATTCTCCGCCACCAACAGAAATGTATTTGATAGAAACCAGCTTTACATCTCAAAGTGTAACGTCAGACATACATCCATACAAGTCTGTTCCGGGTTCGAACAGAACCGAAGGCACTTCCAAAGAAGCCCTTGCAATCCGGGTATTCACAATCCTGATCGGACTTCCCATCACTTAGGAAATCTCTATACCGTAGCTACTCAGTGCAGAGACAATCGATAGGTCATCCTATCGCTCTCGCAAATACCCGGTCTTCACCACCGGTCTTCAAATGCTATCCATATCGTCGTATCACTATTCGGAATGGGATATATGACACAAAGGTCCTCTCCCGGCTAAACCGAATAACGAGCGCAATTAAAAATCATATGGATACTGGGGTCTCAGTTAAATCACAGCTTAAAGCCCAAAACTTTTCATTCGAATGGTAAAACAAATTACCATTTCCAATCTTTTAAACAAAAAGATTCATTTCAAAAACCTTCAATGGTTTAAACAATTTTCCACACTTTTAATCTTTTAAACAAAAGATTTAATTCACAAAGTTAACCCCATTCACAAAGATCCATTCATGGATTTTCAAATCGATTTCCATTTTAATTGAATTAACTCGTTAAATCTTTAAATCAAGATTTAACTTATAGCTTTCAAAACTGGTTTCCAAAGATTCATTCATAGCCTTTCAAAACAATTCCATTTCAAGTTGGATTAACTAGTCCGGTCTTTGAATCAAAGACTCATTTCATAAATTTCAAAACATTTCAATTCTATTTCAAACTTGAAATTCTTTCAACACAAATTGGAAGTTCATTACTTATGTGAAAGCTTTTACTATTTGAAAACAAATAGTTTCATTTCAGAAAAATCCAGTTATATTTACACGAGTTAAAACCCTTGAATTAAAATTCAAATTCCCAAATCAATATCTATAAAATGGTTTAACCCATATATAACTTGTACAACATCTTTAATCCTTAGTTTCAAATCATAGAATTCAATTTAAAACTTGAATTCAAATTTAAATCAAATTATTTAAATTTCAAAACTTAATCAAGTTATTCGAAATAACTTTTATCTTTGAAATCCCATTTCAAAAGCTTTTCAATTTAAACCCAAATTTCTAATTTCCAAATCAATTGAAATTAAAATTTCAATTTCAAAAACATCAAATTTACATCATCTGTGACTTAACCGATTTCCACGTGAAATCCATATTTGTGTGTGTATGGTGTAGTCCAGGGGTTTTACACAATAGTGCACAACATCAATCATCACAGATATATCGATAAGCGGTATAATCCATAACGCTTATCTTCATTCACAAATTCATAGATAAAATAAATTTATCAGTCACAAAGATTCACTTTTACAATTCGATGTGGGTTTCGGATAACCAACTGGAATCCGACTCCCTGTCGCATCGAAATTCAAATGTCATTTTACGGGTCAAAGGGTTTGCATATTCACATAGTAATATATCACAGAAACAGAAATCACAGCTCAGCACAAAGTAATTCATATCACAAAGCATCACAATCACAAACAGGGATATCAAACGATTCAATCATCCAATTGAATCCAAAAATCCATAAGTAAGATCAATTAATATCTGATTTAAAATTAATTAATACCAGATTAATTACTTATGAATAAACTACAAATCTTGGTTAATTAATCATTAATTAATTATAAACCATTTCAATTAATTAATCTTTAATCATTTATAAATTAACTTTTTATAATAAATTAATTAACCTTTAATTATTAATTAATTCTTTAATTAATTATCTTAACAAATTTACCTTCAATTAATTAATCACATTAATTAATTTATCACATTAATTAATTTACCACATTAATTAATTCACCATTTAATTAATTATTCTTAATTAATTACCATAAATAAATCATTCTTAAGTCAATCACATAATTAATTTACTTTTAATTATTAATTAATCCTTCCTTTACAATTTCAAATTCCATTTGTAATTCAAATTCCTTTTAATCCTTTAAATACTTTAAAGTTATATAAACAAGTTTAAATTTTTAAAGTAAAACTGTTTTATAAATCAAGCTCGAGACCTGCTCTGAGTCATCCGCGAGAGAATCTCGTGTTTGCTTCGGGTCGTTTCAAAAATCAACCCGTGTGCCCCTGATTCAACTTAAAAATTTCCAAGTATTTTCGACCCGGCGCACCCCAGAATTCACTCGAGATAAAACTCGAGCCAAACCCAATATTACTCGATACCTCCTCCCAGTTATCTTCATCTTCCCAACTATAACCACCCAACCATAATCACTGACACACGCAAACACGTGTGCACCTGCACCATCCACCGCCGATGTCCTGGCCACCACTGCCGTCGCCATCTAGTCATCGTTGACCCCCTCAACTCAATCCATCACCCAGCACCCATCGTTTCATTCGAAATCGAAATCGAGTGCTTCAACCCAAACTGGAACAAAATCGAGCCACCAACAACTGCCTCGTACTCCCACCTCCGACCATCAGAAGTCACGAGGTTCTGGTCAGAGCATCGCCTACTCCCCTAGCTTTGATTGGCACTGAAGCGATTGATTCTGATGCACCAGAGACGATGCAGCGACCAAGTTTTCCAGCCTCGACCAAACTAGGTTACCAGACTTTGAGAACTTCCCGCCGCCACCACGTTTAACTGCACCACCATCCACTAATTTTCCTATGATCCCTGTACGTCCCTCCATCACCAGCCAGAACCCCGACCCCTTCAAAACCGTGGATCGCCAGAGATCGCCGAAAGATCGAAATTCGATCAAACGTAAACTGCTCTTTTTTCCATGATCTAAAAACTATGATGTAAGCTTCAAAAATCATGTTTTCGTATATGAATTCAACTTACATCCCTGAAATCGGGAATTAAGAAGTTTAAATTTTGACTAATATAAAGTTCTCCTCTGATCTTTTAATTTCCAGAGCTAGTACTAGGTTGTTTTGACTTGAATAAATTTTTACATCAAGGTTTATGATAAAACAACTAAGTTTTGTTCAAGTCTTAAATCCTAACAGAGATCAGATCTTGAGATAATAGAATTTGTTTAAAATCTTAGTTTTGAAAGCTAAGAACAGAGAATACAGATGCACACACCTATACATTCATATATATATATATACACAGAATAATGCACATATATATATATATATATATTCACACAATCATACTTATTTTCAGGTGTTAACATGCAACAGATTTATATTCATAAACTTTAAAATATGAGGTCACTCACCTTGGGTTCCAAAGAAAAGAAGAACAGAGCTTATTCTTTGAAATGTTCAACCAGGCTTTTGAAAATACAAGTTGAAACTTTCTTCTTTTGATCTCTGGCTTCTATGAATTTGCTTTGGTCTTAAAGTTTGATGTTTTAAACTTTAAGTTTTGAAGAATATTTACTTCAGATTTTTCATATTTTGGAATGGACGAGAATAAGATGTAGAAGTTAATGTATAAAAAAGGAGTTTACATGTACAGGTTGATGATGATATTTGTACAAGGGTATTAAATTTCCTTTTGTACCATAATCAGTGATAATTTTTCTCTTTGTTGGCTGGCATGTTGTTTTCGGTGGCTACTGGGATAAAATGTTGTGTACTTAGGATATTTGCATTTATTTGCCTAGTACTTTATGTTTTACTTTACTTTGTTTATTATCTCACCTTTACCTGCCTGCATACCATACAGCCTACAAACATATCTTACTTATTTTGCTTTTGCTTGTTCTACAAAACTGCCTACAGGCCTTACTCTTTTATTTATTTATTTTTATTTTATAAAACTATATACGTTCATTTTCAAAATATAGATAAATTTCTAGATTTTATTTTGTTGTTAAAATCTTAGTTAACGTATTTATTCTCTATTTTACAAACTATAAAATTTATCTTGTATACATTTCTATTTCAATCTCTAACTCTAATACTAATTATTCAAAATCATTTATTTAAGAATTTATTTTAAATCCAATATATATATATATATACAATATTTAACTTTAAATGATTTAACACATTTATATTTGATTTCGGGGAAACTCGAATCAATTTATCAATAAATTTTACAATTTTTTATTCAAAAATCAAATTAATTATCAATTTAAATTTATACAAAATCCAGGGTCGTTACAATTAGCTAAGGTGACATGTGAACGATAATATTTGAATGGTTTGATAATAATCGCTGATCGAATTTACACCTAGAAGCCACACAACCAAAATGTTAAATACTTCGATTACCACCTAATTTAATTAAACTAGAATTGGAATAAATTAATTAAAGTAACTAGTATTTATGAAATATTAATTATGCAATCTTACTTGATTTGTGTTGAAAATAGTCCATATATAAAAGTTGTATACGCATGTATCGATATACGACGATGTACGTTTAAATTAAATTTAAATGTATTTTATTTTGATCAGGCTTGATGTGTTTTGGAGGCCCGTATTAGGAGCAAGGATGGCAGGCCATGAGTATGAAAATAATGAGTGTTAACTCAAAAAATGGATCAACACCCTGGATTGAGTGTGAAAGCACCAGCCCTATTCTTACAGAGCAATAATATAGAAAATAAATGTAAAAAGAGCAAAAATAGTAAAAAGACAAGAGATTTTATAGTGGTTCAGCTATTAATGAAGCCTACATCCACTTTATAACTTTCTATTAACTAACTGCTGTAACAAGTTGAATCGGATTACAATATGGTTGATCCTTTTAAGTTAGATCAAGTCACAAGTACAAGAGTTCACCGAAGAATCACAATGAACCCCTAGATGACTATTATGTGGGAGGAGAAGAGTGAAGAATAATCTCTGTAGATTTCCAGCGGCCAATCCAAAAGATCCTCTTTATGTTGCAGATAGGTGAGTATTTATAGGGGAATTCAGTGAGAATTGGGCCAGAAGTCCAAATGCAGAAGAGTCCAGTTGTTATGCCAAGTATCACCGAAAATCTCAAATCAATTTGAGTCATTTCTATGGATCGCTAGCTATCCATAGGGGATGGATCGCTAGCTATCCATAGGGGATGGATCATTGGCTATCTATCAACTTAGCATACTTTCCTACTAGAAGCCTTTACTTAGTGCAACGAAGGAGCTTGGAAAGTTTGAGGGCGATCTGACCTACCTTGATGGATCGCTAACTATCCATACGAGGTGGATCACTATCTATCTATCCACTTAGCATATTGTTGAGTGATCTTAGTTTGGTTGTCTTCCTGTCTTCTATTTAAGTGCCTTATCTAAATATCAAGTCGTTTGGAGTTTGTTTGATCATTCGTCTTCATGGGTCTTCTGGTCTAGAAAAATTATCTATAACTCACTCAATACTTAACCAAATATCATGAAACTTCACACATGCAATGTAGATGAGTAGGAGAGCCTCCCCTATAGATCATAGTCATGGGGCCCACTCCTCATAGGTCGGACCTGATGGATAAAACTTGCCCAATTCGGAGAAGAATCATCCATAACTCGCTCAAAACTTAACGAAACCAGACGAAACTTTGCAGGTACTCTTTATAGGGTGTGTGGAAGCTACCCTATGAATTTTAGGTTATGGGGCCCAACCTACATGGATCGTTCATGATCCATCTAGTTAGATCGCTAGCGATCCATCAAACAACCTCCAAATGATCCCTTTTTTGTGAGCCTTCTTTTATGTCTTTTAAGTGTTCCTACAAAATTTCAAGTCAATTCAACTCTGTATGAGTTCTCTAGGTTCATTTTAAGTTAGGTGCGTCGTAGCTCCTATCTCTAGGAACTCATGACTTGGATGTCTTTAATTTAGATATTTTGTACATTAACTTTGTTCAAAGATCAGAATTCTTTGCTAACTTCTTGGTTTGTGAACTTTGCGGCACAATTGGAGCAATATCGGTTCTTTCGAGTAGCGGGAGTTGATCCCTGTTAATCCTGCAATAGACAAGTTTCTCGGTATTGCCGGGACAACACCGCTACTTAGAAAATTTTAACGGTTTGTTGATGATTCCAGTGCAACATCAAGCAGTGTTTGTGTAGCTTATAATACGCGCGGTTTATGAAAATGCATGGCTTATGAAATGCGCAGCTTTTAAGAGTGTGTGGCTTACAAAATGCATGGCTTTTGAGAGTGCGCGACTTACGAAATGCATGGCTTTTAATAGTGCGCTGCTTACGAAATGCACAACTTTGAGAGTGCGCAACTTATGAAATGCGCGGATTATTGGATCAATGTGACCCGTCGATCCAGAATGGTTTGGAACTTCTTGACGTTGCCAATCTTCGGGTAACGTGAGGAGTTCATGCTTCGAGAGCGTAGTTCGATAGCTCAAGAAGTGATGTGTGGCTTATGGGAGTGAGTGACTTATGAGATCGATACGACGGTCGATCCGAAACGGTTTGGAACTTCTCGACGTTGCCAATCTTCGGGTAACGTGAGTAGTTCGTGCTTCGAGAGCGTGGTTCCACGGCTCAAGAAGTGATGCACGGGTTATGGCAGTGCGAGCCTTATGAGATCGATACGAACCATCGATCCAAAATGGTTTGGAACTTCTTGACATTGCCAATCTTTGGGTAACTTGAAGAGTTCGTGCTTCGAGAGTATGGTTCCACGGCTCAAGAAGTGATGCGCAGCTTATGGGAGTGTGCGGCTTATAAGACCAATACGACCCGTCGATCCGGAATGGTTTGAAACTTCTTGACATTTCTATTCAGGTAACATGAGGAGTTCCTGCTTCGAGAGCATGGTTCCACAGCTCAAAAAGTGATGCGAGGCTTATGGGAGTGCGCAACTTATAAGATTGGTATGACCTGTCAATCTGAAATGGTTTGGAACTTCTTGACGTTGCCAATCTTCGGTTAACATAAGGAGTTCATGCTTCGAGAGCATGGTTCCACGACTCAAGAAGTGATGAGCAACTTGTGGCAGTGCATGACTTATTGGATTGATATGACCCGTCGATCCAGAACGGTTTAGAACTTCTCGACTTTGCCAATCTTCGGGTAACGTGAGGAGCTCGTGCTTCGAGAGCGTGGTTCCATGGCTCAAGAAGTGATGCACGGCTTATGGTAGTTCACAATTTATGGGATCGATACGACCCATCGATTTGGAATGGTTTGGAATTTCTCGACGTTACCAATCTTCGAGTAACGTGAGGAGTTTGTGCTTCGAGAGCGTGGTTCCATGGCTCGAGAAGTGATGCGTGACTTATGGGAGTTGCACGGCTTATGGGATTAATATGACCTATCGATACAGAATGGTTTGGAACTTCTCGATGCTGCCGGAGCGACACCAATTTTGGAGGAGATGGGGATCGAGTTCCATCGATCCAGCAGTTTGAGTCAATTTGACCCCGTCGATTCGGCAGGTTATTTGCTTGACCATGGTTTTATTGGTTCAAGAAGCTAGCAGTGGCTTGTGGGATGCACATAATAGTTTAGGCCTTCCCGGTGCTGGAGGAGCAATATTGGTTCTTAGAAGGTAAGGATCGAGTTTTCCCATCAATCTGGCTATTTGACTTCACTGGAATGTGATCTCGTCAATTCTAAGAGATAAGTGGTTTTTGGATCGGGTAAACATGGCTTAGACAATCCTCCCGTATTTTGGGAAGAAGTATCGGGTAACCAAATAAGTGGTTTTTGGATTGGGTAACCATGGCTTGGATCAAGTAACCATGCCATGGTGGAGAGATCTACAACCAACCGCATGGAGATGGTTATGAAGAAAGAGCTTATGGGAGTTCAGGACAAGACTCTCAGTTTATGGTCCAAACTGCCTTTAGAGAATTGGTCTTCAACTTGCTTACAATCTAAGAGGAAAAGGAACTGGTCACCAAGGGTGGTAAAGGAGGAGTTGGGAAGAAGTAAGCAAGTATTATGCTTCTATTTCATTTGTTGTGCTAGCCAGGTCGTTAAGTTTGTAGTTTTCAGAATTCAAAATTTTCGATTGGGCATAACAGAACTGTGGTATGATTAGTCTTGGCTTTCCTTGTAGCTATTCAAGTATGTGTGGTGCTCTCATGCCATAGGGCTATTCGCGCACTTAAACTATATTCGGGGTTTCTCCACTACCCGTTTGGTTGCATGCAGTCAAGTGGATGCAACTATGTCTTCTAGATGATTAAAGCATGGGAAAGCCTCTATCTTCAGAGACTTATATATTAAGGATTTGAGATACTTGGATCTCCCAGGTGCCAAATCTTGGTTTGATTCGAGTCGACCTCTGATTGATCACAAGGTCGGTTCAGTTTTGGCTTAGTTTCTTTAGGAGACTTTGAAGCTCTGGAATTCAGCATTATTTGTCTCATTGGTCGTTGGAAGTGATTCTGTTAATTTTGCGGAGTGGCTGATGTGATTGTCAATTTATGGCCCTGGAGCATGACTTCACTGACTTCGGGCAGTTCTGGACGAGATGACCGTTGATCTTCCAGTTGGCCTTCGCGACGCTTTAGTTCATGAAGGATTTTTGGATCAGATGACTGATGATCTACCAGTTCGCCTTCACGACATTTTAGTTCGTGAAGGATCTTCACGACACTTTAGTTTGTGAAGGAGTTTTTGTGGTCGGATGTTCGACGACCAAACGGCCTGGGAACGATAATTTATCGATTCCGAGAGGAATTTTGGTGGATGTCCAGCGACTAGATGGCCCTAGAGCGATTATTCATCGACCCCAAGAAGAGTTTTGGGTCGTGTGTCCGACGGCCCGACGGTCTTAAAGAATGATTCATCGACGTCAAGAGGAATTTTGGTCGGATGTCCATCGACAAGACGGCCTTGGAGCGATAATTCATTGACTCCAAGAAGAGTTTTGGGTCATGTGTACGACGGTTGGTTGGTTTTAAAGTGATGATTCATCAACTTCAAGAGAAATTTTGGTTGGAAGTCTAGTGACCAGACGGCCTTGGAATGATAATTCATCAACTCCAAGAAGAGTTCTGGGTCGTGTGTCTGATGGCCCAACAGTATTAAAGTGATGAGTCATTGACGTCAAGTGGAATTTTTGGGATTCAGGTCGTGGGAACACAATTTTATCAATTCCTGGAGACTAGGGGTTGGATCTGTTTGTTCAACGATCCTTTGGACAAGCCTTCTCAATGCTACCAGAGCAACACCGGTTCTCAAAGGGGGATCAACATGACTTGTCGAGGGCATAGAAGCATTTCTTTCACCGTGCTGTCTGCAATGCCCCCAGTGTCCCGGTACGGCTCGTTTGGAAAAGTAAAGTAGACAAGGATCAATGAGAAGGCATTGTTTTAGGTTACTACCCCTCTTCTTAGTAGCTAGCTAGCCAAAGTGTTATTTGATAATCATCCTTTCGTCTGATTTTGTCAGTTAGTCGGGTCGCTTTTCTACTGGGTCTTAGTGGCCTTGCTTGGGCAGAAGGTCCTTGAGGTCCTGTAGCTCCTTCATCGTTTGGTATGTTCTTTAGCAAATTGCCAGGTTTGTCTTCTACCAATTACACTACCTCTAGTCTCTAGAATGGGTTTGCCTTCCCATAGAATTCTTCAAGGTAGTAAGTTGTTTCATCGTTCAATTATTCATAAGGGCCTTGCAGTAGACTACATCCGTCGCCCTCGCTTCGTCCATATGCTAGTCATACCTGAAAAAAGCAATTTCAAATCAGTTGTACAATTGTAGGAAGTTATAGTTGGCATGGTAAACTTCTTTGGATATTCTAAATACTGAAAGGCTTCGGTGAATGGGCTTCGATTAGGGAAGATGCTCTAATCGTTGTTTGTTCGGTTCATTTTCAAGTTATGGCTTTTTATAATGCTTGAGAATGATATATGCATGATTGTGCTATGCTTGAATGATTGGAAATGCCAATTGAATGACAAATCACTTAGGATGGAGTCATGGATCAGTGACGTTCCCCAAAAATTTCAAACTAGGTGAGATCCGTCTGAGGCGACGAGGAAGGCCCTATAAGGTTGCATTTCAAATTTCAAGGCATTTGGAATTTGCATGTTCGAGTTATGGGCAAAAAAAGATGGATCGACATTGATGGATCGGTGCTATTTTACTTGGAGTCCGACCCAAGAAAATTAACCATTTGCTTGGAGTCATCATATGGTTTGCTTGGAGTCACATAATTTGAAGTGCTGTGTTGGTGACGAACAGTGCTTGGAGTCATTTGCATGTTTGCTTGGAGAAAATATTGGTTTTACCCGAGTTTGATTTTGGGCCAAAATTTCCAAGGTTTGCTTTGAGTCAAATGGGTGATTACCCGAGTTCGGCTTCGAGTCGGGACTTTCAGAATCAGCTTCGAGTCAAATAGGCGATTACCCAAGTTCGACTTCGAGTCAACCTGAAGTGAGTTTTTCAACGACCGTTTTGATGATTTTTGATGATTTTTGATGATTTTCAACGACGACCTTTTGTGATTCGACGATGGGTGCTCCACAATGGGATTGGAAGCTGGTCAGTTGGGAGTGGTCACAATATACCACGAGAGCTTGGCCTTGTAATCTATCCCAGTTTGTGTCATATCTTCTTGGTTCTTCTGCCTCTAGGAGTACCGTTTGAGTAGCAGTTCTTCGTCCATTGCTTGGCACTCTGCTGCGGTACGGGTTTTAAAGCTTCTTCTAGTGTTTTGCACGTTAGCATTTTCATCCAATTAATTTTTCTCAAATTGTTTGTCATCTTTAGAGCTAGAGAGAGCCATCGTTATATCTCCCCGTAGGGTTTTCACCCCTAAGTTCGGGTTTGTAGTAGGTGTTTTTGCAGTGGGTGGAGTGTTAACCTTTTCTTCCATCATGATTCTTGGAGCTCCACCCACTACTTCCTTTTGCTTTTGCCTTTTGTTTCTTCCGTTCAAGCCATAAATAGAAGAGTGCTCTTGCTCCGTAGCAGCCACGGCTTCAGGCATCGTTCTGGAATTGGAGCGCTAAGAGAGCATCTATCTTTTCCATAAGAGCCTTTTGACTGTTTGCCATTTTCTGGTTAATTTCATCAACCATCTTGTTCAATTCTCCCTTAGTCACAACTTCATGCTGTGTGGAGGATCCTGGAACCTGATCTCCAGAGTTAGCTCCTAACAGCAAGTTATTGGGGTTGTTGACTTCAATTTGCTGAGGGTTTGTTTCTTCTCCAGCAATGGTAGCTCCTATGGACCTTCCGAATGTAGTTCTCTTTCTTCCTGGTGCCATTGATTCTCAATAGCAAATCTTCTAAGTAGAGATTGAGGATCTAACTTCCGAACTTAAATGATCCAAAGTAGATAGCTAGATCTAAGCTTGATTTGGGTTCTCAATGAAAACACCAAAATGTTAACCTAAAAAATGCATCAACACCCTGGATTGAGTGTGAAAGCACCATCCTTGTTCTTACAGAGCAATAATATAGAAAATAAATGTAAAAAGAGCAGAAATAGTAAAAAGAGAAGAAGATTTTTATAGTGGTTCGGCTGTTAATGTCTACATCCACTTGATAACTTTATATTAAGTGACTACTGTTACAAGATAAATTAGATTACAATATGATTGATCTTCTAAGTTAGATCAAGTCACAAGAACAAGAGTTCACTGGAGAATGATAGTGAACCCCTAGATGACTATTGTATGGGAGGAGAAGAGTGAAGAATAATCTCTACAGAGTTCCAGCAGCCAGTCCAGAAGATCATCTTTATGTTGCAGATAGGTGAGTATTTATAAGGGAATTCAGCGAGTATTGGGCCAGAAGTCCAAGTGCAGAAGAGTCCAGTTGTTATGCCAAGCCATCACACATAATCTCAAATCAATCTGAGTCATTTCTATGGATCGCTAGCTATCCATCAACTTAGCATATTTTTCTACCAGAAGCCTTTACTTAGTGCTACAAAGGAGCTTGGAAAGTTTAAGGGCGATCCGACCTATCTTGATAGATCTCTAGCTATCTATAGGGGATGGATTGCAAGCTATCCATAGGGTATGGATCGCTATCCATCCATCCACTTAGCATATTTTTGAGTGATCTTAATCCGGTTGTCTTTCTATCTTCTATTTAAGTACATTGTCCAAATATCAAGTCATTTGGAGTTTGTTTGATCATCCGTCTTTATGGGTCATCTGGTCCAGAAGAATCATCCATAACTCACTCAATAATTAACCAAATCACATGAAACTTCACCTATGTAATGTAGATGAGTAGGAGAGCCTCCCTTATGGATCATAGGTCATGGGGCCCACTCCTTATGGGTCGGACCTGATGTATCAAATTTTCTAGTTCGGAGAAGAATCATCCCTAACTCGCTCAAGACTTAACGAAACCAAACAAAACTTTGCAAGTACTCTCTCTAGGGTGTGTGGGACCTACCCTATAAATTTTAGGTTGTGGGGCCCAACCTACATGGATCGTTGGCGATCCATCTAGTTAGGTCGCTACTGATCCATCAAACAACCTCCAAATGATCCCATTTTTTCTATAAACCTTCTTTTATGTCTTTTAAATGTTCTTCCAAAATTTCAAGTCAATCTGACTCTGTATGAGTTCTCTAGGTCCATTTTAATTTAGCTACTTTTGGTCAAACAGCTTGAATCAGATGAGTCTTCACTTCTCAAGCTAGATTGTTTGGCATGCTATGAAACTTGGCAAGTATTCTTAAAAGAGGTAGTAGATCATGATACAAGAGGCTTTGACAAGTCATTATGCTTCCCTTTTCATCGCCAGCGATCCATGGATGATGGATCGCCAGCAATCCATCTACTTAGTGGACTTTTGGCTTGTTTCTCTTAAGTTCCATTGGCTTGTTCTTTTAGATGCCTTATTCAAGTTTCAAGTCATTTTGGCTTAGTCTGGATGTTCTAACTCCTATTGAATTCTGCTGGGTTAAAAACCCAGTTAAAAATGAGGTTGGGTTTGATTCAAAAGGGGTTTGAATTGGTGGAGATATTTGTGGATCTGATCCAGTTTTGGATCCTCTCTTTCTCTAATATATAAACTTCCTTAACCCCTCATTTGAGCCATCTCTTTTTTGCTCTTACCTCTCTCATTTCTGGCCGTATATACCCTCTCACCTTCTCCATTAACTCAAGCATCAAAAATAAAAATTTCAAACAAAATCAAGACAACGGTGTGTAGTACTTTCGGTTTGGTAGCTCCCATCGAAAGGATTTGAATTCAGATTCAAATGGAGTTAATCGATTCAGCATTCAAGGTGTCATTTGAGGATATAGTAGAGGTAATATCCTTATTTACATAGTTATATATTTATTTTATCAAGTTATCATATATAATTAGATTAGTTATTTATTACGAATCCATATATCGTTATGATGTCTACCTAGAATTTGTATCTGCATAAATAGGTAAAAAAAATCACGCACATAAATACGTGTGTGTATCATTCACGACCTGAAAAAATAATAAAAAATTGAAATTTAAAATAGTTATAAAATGTTTTAAAAAGAATGTTTTTAAAGCTATATAATTATACATATATATTTATAAATCATTTTTATTATATTTAAACATATTGTTTTCATATATATATAAAAAATCATATATATAAATATGTTTATTTTAATAAATCCAAAATAACATATATTTTAATATTAGAACAATATACTAAATGTTTTTAAACAATTTATAAATATATACATGTATAATTAAATAAATGTATAAAACTTTAAACATTATAAAGTATTTTACTAAAAAAACGAGAGAGAAATTTTCGTACGGAATACAAAAATTTGTATATATATATTTATAAAATTAAAATCTAAATAGTTTTTTTAAAATAAAAACCAGATTTTGTCAAATTATAATACTGGCCGAAATGAATTTATATATATATATATAATATTTAATTAATTATACTTTTTTTGATTATAAATGATTATTTGTTATATATATATATATATATATGTATATTCATGTTTTTCGAGAGAAAATTTTCGTACATATTTATATTCATTTTATATTAAATACAAATCATTTACAAAGTTGAATTTTTAATTTTTAATTTAATAGATATTTAAAAACTAAATCTAGATTTAAAATTTAAATTTAAAATTCAAATTTGAATTTTAAATCTATACTCATATATTTATTAATAACGTTTTATGTAAACATATTTGTACTTATATATATATATATCCGTGTGTGTATTTATATATATGTATTTTCAAATACCAATATTATTATGTAACTACATATATAAGGGTATTTGAAAATACACAAACATACACACATACATATATATAGGCTAACATGTTTGTTGCAGTGTAAATCCCTGCATTTGGATACGTGTTGTTAGACTATGCACACTGTTCATGTTGCATGTACGCGTACATATACATGTGCAATTGATACACATGTATACGCTGCATATATATTATACAACATTAAATAAATTCCTTTTATTAACGAATTAAATAAATTAGTGATTTTATTTAAAAATAATTTAGATCAAATCTAAATAATTTTAAACTTTGTAGACCCAATAAGATCCCAATGGCAATTTTTTAAATTTACCGATTTAACCCACTGCATGCTAACCCAATTCCAACAATGGTTCGAAGCCCAATTGCTTATGCGGTCTAAATTAGCAGTGTTATGGTTAACTTAAAATCCTACCCATATAGTAAGGTGTCTAGAAAAGTATCATCTAAGGTAGGGTTTGGTAATCAAGTACTCAGCCTAACCTAGCTATTGGCCCAAGCCAAAAGGATAAGGTAAACCCAAATGTTATCCCTAATATAAAGACCTAAATTGATATATGCCTTTGGCTAATTTTCAAAATCTATTTTGAAATTAAGATTTTGAAAATTAAATTAAATTTTAATTAAAAGGGTTAAATTTAAAATAAATAACAATATTATTTTAAATCTTAAAAGGTTAGACTTAAAATAAGTAATGATTTTATAAACATTATAAAATAATTCTCAAAATTATTTTAAAAACTAAGTAATTATTTTTGAAAATTATTAATAATTAATCAGATTAATTAAATACATAATTAATTAAATAGTTAATTAATTAATTAAATAACATATTTATAGATATAGGTAAAATTATCTTAAAATGTTACGGTAATATATATGTGTATATATATATTTTCCAAAATTAATTATAATTAATTAAAATTGTTTTAATTAAATAAATTAAAATTGTTTTAATTAAATAAATTAATTAAACATTTATCAATAAATGATTTAGTACCTATATGTAAGATATATGTGTGTAACTATCAATGTTATAGTAAACATATTCAATTTAAAATGTTTAAATAAAATTAATTCATATGTTAATTAAATAATTTATTAAATAATTTAAGTAAGATTTAATTAATAAAAATAATATAAGATTATACATAAGATTAGTATATAAGTCAATTAAATTATAAAATTTTATACAATAATTAAAGTTATATAATATAAATGTACAATAAAAGGTGGAACCGTAAGAAACCCAATTATTCTTAAGCAATAAATACATGTGTATATTACGTATAATGTGGTTTCAGATGTGTCCGACACTTGAATCATGAGAGTATTTCATAAGAAATACATTATTCCATAGGTCGATATCACTCAATTAGATATATTAAAGATTATGAATTTTTAGTATAAATATTGTCCTCTACCATTTATATATTAATTAATTACTTGCATATTCTCTGTTTGTTGAGCAAGCTCAAGCTAGGGATGTTATGTGGAGTAATATTAATATATAAAGAAGACAAGGTAAGATAACAATATGTATTTATTAAGAAAACTTAAGATACATATACTATGCTTAGGCAATTGTGAAATGGTGGTATGGGTGAATAACCTCTTTTGATTTGTTGAGCAAACTCAAGTTTGAAATGGGATTAGGACAAAGACCACATGGTTAGGAGTTATACACCGATAAAGTATTATCCATTATTTATAGGCCAATAATTTGTTGAGCAAACTCAAGGTCAGAATCCCAAAACAGACTAGTCCTAACACCAATAATTTGAAGTGGGAGCTTTATTAGGAAAATGAAATGGCAACGTTTAACCTTTCTAATATTGTAAGAACATTTGTTGTGTATAAATTAAACCAATTTCCTTAGATAAATATGTGTAATTAATATAATTGATAAAATGTTTATCAAATAAATATACTAATGAACTGAATTAAGATTGATAAGTAGAAATATACTAACCAATAAATTTTTGCAAGTTGTTCCAAGCAAGCGCCTAATTATACAACTACTGAATACGTTCATAGCTTGGTCATTGTGTTTACTTGCTCGAGACTATGTATTGTCTTTAGTAAGTTTCAATCTCTAAAAAAATATAAACTGCAACGACCCGATTTTTTTCGACGCTTGAAAATCAACATCAATACATCCACTGTATCAAATGCCGAACAATCGAATGCCGGAAAACCGAACCATTAGGGTTAAAGAAGAAGGAGGTAGAAGAAGAAATAGAAAACAACATTAGAATCTCACAATCGCAGCGGAACAATATATAATAGATAAATGACTGATCTTTAAACAAAAAGAACTATATCTGTTTATACATTACATCATCAGAGTAGAATACAAATCAACAACATAATTCAGGACAGTTAGAATATCTTGTCCTCCCAAAATCTGTACTCTATAATACTCAGTCCGACCCGAGCATTATAGTAAAATAACACCCGAGTTAGTCTGGAAAACCAGCGTGAGAAAACACACTCAGTCGGATTATTAACGTTTCAAAATCCTTTGAAATCAAAGGTATCTCGTAAGACCATGCCACAAATAAACATTTCTTATAAAAATGCTCTGTTATTATAATAGTGTCTAAGTACAAATACTTATTCAAATTGCTGGAATTTTATTCGATCCATTTCCAATCACATATAATTATTTCATGGTAAATGGACATAACTCGTAATGTACGAAACCTTGATGAAATTAGTTCATTTGAAATAAGCAAGTTAATCATAGTTTGAGATCATGTATTAAAAATGATTGATTAAAATCATGATCTTGTTATGTTAAATGTAACATTAGACCAAAAGCTATAAGATAAACTAAGAATTCGATCATTGAAAAGTAAGTTTGATCAGTTTATGTATAATGCAACTTATTTGATATCCTTAAATGTTAAGGATGACCAGATGCATTTTGTAAAGTGTTTGTTATGATCATGTAGTAAGGGTTTCCTTTTAATGGTTCAACCATTTAGAAAGGAAAACGAACATATAAGAGTGGATGTAACTTAAGACACGGTTGGGATGAAGAGAGTGATTGGTCACTTCTTCTTAAAGAAAACCTCAGAAACATGAATTGTAAAATAATAATAGATACTTAACATTGGAATGAGAAATATGATTTCCACCCCAAAATGTATTTTCATATAGAAAATTATTTTATGTGAGATTTAATTCTTTGACTGCAAGATATCTGATCTACAAACTCTCAATTGTAAACTGGTAGATGGATTACATAGCCTATATTAAGCGGTTGAATGGAGCACCATATTCCGTACATTATTATAGTAATGTCGAAAATAGTGTGGAGCATGCCATATAGCACTTATTAGTTGCACCAATTTAGGAAAATTATTTTCGTAGAACATACCAAACATTATTTATGAATAATAACTGTTTTTCATTACTGACTGAAAAATTGACAGTTTTATTTCTATAAGAATATTATGAAACTCATTATAAAATAAAAATATAATAGTGGTATTTGTTTTCATAACAAAACCGATGCATTGGAAAATATGGAAGTATATGAAATTATTTGCAGTTATTTTGAAATTATTGACTAAACCACAGTTTGGAGAAACAATTCTTTAATTATATGGTTACGAATCATATGGTACTAGTAAATTATATCTCAAATAATAAAGGGCAAAGCACCCATTGAGTGGGAGCAAGATAATAGTTAGTGAACACTTTAGATTAATACATGTAGATGTATGCAATCGTAAGTCTAATGATACCAAAATGGTTTCTCATACTTCGTTAAATTCACCGATGGATAATCACAAACATGGTATGTGTATTTGATAAACATGGATTGCGTCTATGGTATGCTCATATAATATAAAGTGAAAATGAGTAGCATAACATGCAAAACAAAATAATATGATTCGATTTGATTGAACAAGTAAGCAGGGGAAAAATTTCCGCACATATCTTAAAATGAATACAGATTCAATCTCAAAGTCATTGCTCCCCAGGATTCATAATGATGTATCGATAAGAAGTAATCGAACTTTGCTGAACAAAGTACGATTAATGAAGTGGGAAGTTGAGTTAACTTCTTTCTTTAAGGTCGTGTACTTAAGAGCATTACACAATGTTAAAATTAATTTCATCTAAAATAGTTTACAAAATCATATAAGATGAGGGTTTATAAGAAACCCCACCATATCCTAGGTTAAGGAGTTGGCAGGTTGTGTAAGTCGAAAGACTACACATAATAATTGCATGTGAGGGATCTTGTATGGATCACCCAAAAAGGAGTATGGGAATGATTGTCATTGGATGACTAATTTATGTTTTGAACATAAGAATCATAAACTAAAAAATAAATCAATTTTATATGTAAGGAAATTCATTAAGTGCTTATGAATACCTATTTGTTGCATTGAAAAACAATTGTTGTTTCAAGAAATACCAACTTTGCAGTAAAGGAATTTCTTTTAGAAATATTGTATTAAAATGGATTTGGATACGATCCAAAGATGAAACTAATTACGTGGGATGAAATAAATTAATCAAACCTAAACGAACATAATTTATTAGAGTGTTTAATAAATATTCTTGCACATTGAAGAGAAACTATGAGTTTCTTGTTACTGTCGAGAATAAATAATCCTCAGTTATTAGTTAAACCATTAAGAATATTGACTCTGCCATATTGTATGATGCACAAATCAGAAATGGATTCTAAGTACATTATGAAAATATGCTTTTGATAGTTTTACCTCGAAGGGATATAATCCATCAGTCGAAAAAGTGTCTTCAAGAGAAATGCGATTGGAATATTATGAGCCACATTGATAAGAATAACATCATAAATTCCAATTGTTGAGATTAATGTAACAAATTCGTTATTTGATGTGCTCAAATTGATTTGGATTTTACTCATAAAATTATTGCCTAGTATGATTTTGTGTTTTGGTACATATATGATGAAACAAAAAATTCTAATATTGATTTAGAATAGACCATTTGCCCATAACTACCAAAGTGTCCCCAAGTCGGTAGAAGCGATATTGAGTTTGTGAGTTCTCGGAAATGATCCAAGAACGGATAAAGTGTTAATCGACAAGTATCAAAGTTGAACACGTGTTTTGATTGAAATGTTAAATAGTTTGATTTTCAATCAAAATGCAGAGCAAACATGTGTTTACAAGAAAGAACATTAAACAGTATATAGATATTTCTAAGCTAAACATACCAATGATTATTAAAGATGTACTTATGTTAAAATCACCTCTAGGTTGGTTGTTTAATACTTGATATTGGATTTGTAAGTTATGACATTCATAATTAGTATAAAGGATGTTGGGAATGTCCTAAATGACATACGCAGACACCATATTAAAATGTTTAATGTGGATCCTGTAAGATGGATTCCTTATGCATTGACAATAGGGATTATAATACATGATATATCGTGTACAATATGATAATTCCTTATGTGTTCGATACTGAAGCAAATATCAAATCCAAATTAATATCACTAAATGGTAGTTTATAGTGTTCTCGAATATTTACGAAATACTAGAGAATTTTTTATAGAAACAACGAACTCCATATGAAGGAATGGTATTACTCGAACTTCATTAGTGTTATTGAGTATAACATGTCAATTAAATGCAAACCTTAATTAATAAACTTTAAGTTGGAAATGTTTGAAATAAAACATTGCAGCTAATTCAATGAAAAGGCTAAGTACATCGCCTCGAATAGCGCTACAATAAAAGTAGTGTATACATATAAATGCCTAAATTTATAACTGAGCTATGAGTAATTTCAAGTATTGAGGATCGTACATTATTGTTATATGATAACAATGTAAACTCACCAGAAGTCGAGAACATACTCCGACTAGTTCCCATGATAAAGGTAGTTTATTTGCATCAGAGAGACTTAATTGACAGAGTAAATAATTGAAACAGCATAGTAGATCCATTCACGAAGGGTCTAACTCGATCAGTTCTCATCAAACTGATCGAAGGGACGGAATAGATATTCCATAGTTAGCCCTAAGTGCAAGTAGAAGATTTATAGAGTTAGGGGTATGCACTATGGGAAATTCTGTAATTTATAGTAACTTATTAACTCTGTAATAAAATTTCATTCATAATAAAAAGGTGTTTTCCTTTCTATTATATACTTGATGTAATGTGTTATATTAATTATTTATTCAATTTGGTAATGGTCAATTAGGACTTACGAAATTTCGTAAGTCCTAATTATCAATTCTGTAATTGGGGTAAATAATTGTCACTTTTGAGTGATGCATAAAATAAGTAAATTTGGATTTTACCGTAGCTATGTAAAAGATAAATTTGGCCATAATATACCACGAGCTAAGCTAAGGTGATATGTGAGCGTGAATATTCGAATTGTTCAATATTAATCGCTGATCGAATTCACACCTAAGTGTCACACAATCGAAATGTTGAATACTCCACTACCACCTGACTTAATTAAATTATAATTGTTGTAAATTAGTTAGATTAATTAATATTTATGAAATATTAATTATGAAAGTTTATTTGATTTGTGTTGAAAATAGTGCATATATAAAAGTTGTATACACACATATCGATGTACATTTAATTAGATCTAAATGTATTTTGTTTTGATCGGGCTTGAAGTGTTTTGGAGGCCCATATTAAGGGCAAGGATGGCTGGCCATAAATATGATAATAATGGGGTTGGATTTGATTCAACTGGGTTTCAATTGGTTGAGATATTTAAGGATCTGGATCCACTTTTAGCTCCTCGCTTTCTCTACTATTGAAACTCATTTGAGCCATCTCTTTTTTGTTGTTACCTTTCTCATTTCTGTCTTTTAAAACAAAGAACTATATCAGTTTATACATACATCAATCAGAGTCAATATACAAAAATGGACAGTTTTATAAACTTGTCCTCATACAGAATACACAGCGGAATAAATACTATCAGATACAAATACTATGTCTCGTCATCCAGCTTATCTCCAAAGCTCCAGAATATCCAGAATATCCTGATAATCTAACTCTAGACTGCCCGTGTGGAAATTTGTGGGCACCCAGAGTTTAGAAGGGGAACAATAAACTCCGAGTCAGTCATGGAGACTGGTGTGAGATCGTAAAACAGTTATTCTTTAAAATAAACAACAGGAAGATTTTAAGGTAAATTTCGCAATGCCTTTGGAAAATGAAACTACCATAAGACCTCCCACCACACACACAATGCAAACGCAGAATTGGAGGAGATTTCTTCTTATGATAGTCAAAGATGCTTACTACGCAGAAATCAAATTCTTTTTGATATTATTATTAGTGCATAGTGTAGAAAACATTTCGAAAGTATAATATAAATCTTAGCCAGCATAGGCATTCCGCACTTATGCCTACTATAGCTACCATCCAAACAGTGGTGACCACCATAAGTGAATGATAGGTTCTACAACTAAAACCGTACAAGATCGTATTGTTTCTTTGGATTTCCAACAAATGGCCAGGCTAAGGAACTTCCTTTTCCACGATGGGTACGTCCCTGGAATAGACGACCCGAGAACCTAACCGGATCTCTGCCAACACAAGGCCGGGTTACCTCTGCAAAAATAGGTAACTACTGACACGCGTATGTCATCCCCCGATCGTAACCGATCTTCCCGAGGATCCCCGATTTCCAACAAACCACATAGATAATAATGCAGCAACCACATAGGTTAAGTATCTGGGCTCCATACCATGATACCACCTCTATCCAGAAGGAATGACATACACTAAGGGGCGCTACTCCCTAGAACCTTGCCGCATCCTTCCTGTTTCGACCATTTCCGGGGTGTGAGGCTCGACGAAGTCTCGTCCACAAAGCTACGCTTTCTACAAAGCCCTGCTTTGGGTCAAACAAAAATGATCAACCTATGATCACAAAGATATAAGATCAAACAAATGATCATATCGCAAATGATCAAACACTGATCATTTCACAGCAACACTCAGTATGCCACGTTACCAAATTGGGATATATCGCTGATAAATTTCAACTACATAACCTCTGAGCTCGTGCGTCTCAGAGAAGGGTGTTAAGCTAAGAGAATAAATTCTCCGCCACCAACAGAAATGTATTTGAAAGAAATCAGCTTTATATCTCAAATTGTAACGTCAGACACACAATCCATACAAGTCTGTTCCGGGATCGAACAGAACCGAAGGCACTTCTCACGAAGCCCTTGCACATCCGGATAAATTTCTAATCACGTCCGGACTTCCCGTCACTAAGGGTGATAAAACCTCTAAATCGGAGATCAGCCGATGTAGAGTAACTCGACGGTAATCCTTCCGTTTTCAAAAATATCCGGTCTTCAACACCGGTCTTCGAATGCAATTCATAACGACGTATCACATATTCGGAATGGGTTATACGACCCCATGGTCCTTTCCCGGCTAACCCGAATAGTGAGCGCTTATTCAAAAATAAGTGTGGCATTCAAATTCATCCAATTCACAACGAATACCTATCTAAAGGTAATTATTGATAGTCGGTTATTTAACTATCAATAAAGATGCGCGACATCATCAGATTCCAAATAATTTTTCCAAATTATTATTTTTCCAAAAATATCTTTACTAGATATAAAATTTCCACACTTCACTATTTGAAAACAATTTTCAAATCAATTTCCACATTTCATTTTATCTTTGAAGATAAAATCTCAAAACAGTTCATTTCATATTGGAAAAGCATTTCCATACTTATTTAAAATAAGTATTTCACAAATCTATTTATTTTCAACATTTGAAAATATTTGATATACTTAAATCAAATTATGTATACATTCATTCTTTAAGGAAATCATTTATTCTAACATCTATTTGAGTCAAAACGAATGTTACGTAAAACATCGTTACGACGACTCGAAATCACTAGTATAGGGATTCGAAATTTTAAGGTAGATATATGAAAATCCCAATACTACATAAAACATTTCTTTTCGGAAATCATTTACTATAACAACAGTGTTATAGTCCACCATTTCCTTAAATTTCTCGAAAACGTCTATTTCAACAAGAACTGCGGAAATCTATGCTTTCGATTCATAATACATTTTAAAACATCTTTAAAATGTTTAACTTCATTTTTAATATCACTTCTTCAAAAATAAATCCATTTTATTTAATAATATATTCACTGTCCAAAATCGTGAATATAATTCACTTAACCCAATTTCAATCATTTCTATACATTTTTATCTCAATAAAAATTCGCTATCCAAAATCGCGAATATACCTTCTTTAAAAATCTTCTATATTTAATTTCTCAAATTCAACTGATTTTGAATTTATAAACACGTTTATAAATTCTATTCCTATTTTAGTAACAACTCGACTTATAAATCTTCTTTTTATCAACTTCTATATTTTACTTATCAGAATAAGTGATTTCGGATTTATAAACAACTTTTATAAATTCCAATTCTATTTATAAAAACTTCAATCCCAAATCAATTTCGATATTGATTTAAAAATTTATTTATCACTACTAAGTAAATTCCTTATTTTCCTCAAATTATTCAATATTCTGTTTTTAACAATGGATTCTTCAATTTGAAATCATTTTACATTGATTTCCCAATTTGTTTCAATTTACCAATTAAATTTCTAATAGGATTTCCAACTTATCTTCTCTTAAATAAATTCCTTTTTAAGAAAATAAATTTCAATCGTTTCTTTCAATCTATTTTAAAAATCCAAATTTTAAATTAAATTCTTCAATTTAAAATCACTATTTTACGAAATCCATTTATTTAACATTTTCACTTTATTCTGGAATAAATTCGATAATACTATAAAAATCAACTTTTATACCTTTAAATTCTTTTCTTCAAATTTTATTCAATTTCAAAAAATCAATTCACTTAAAATTTTCTGCTTGAATTACCAAAAATTCAATTTCGTTTATTTTTGGAATCCAATGATATCAAACATCCATTCAGCTAAATTTTAGCTTTCAACAATTTCCAGACATCAATTCAATAACATCAATAATCATTCACAGATTATCACATCACAGTAGAAATAAATTCAATCAATGTGAGGGGTCCAGTTGGATCCCTCCAACCTGTTTCCCTGCATCCAAAGACGTCAGCACAATACCAATTCCGCTCCAGTACGGAATTATCGCGGTATATGGGTTTTATAAAAATCCGCTTACTAACGGCGCAATAGGGTCTCATCCGCTATACGAGGCGGGAAATCATCAATCCAATATATACATATGCCAATATGTATATATTGCTATATATATAGATATATCCTACTATATCTAATACAACAGCAATCAATCAGTCAATCAAAACCCAACTTCATTTGAGTGAGAAAAATCTCACCTTAGCTTTTAATAGCAATCCGTTTCCAATCCGACTTGTTTTCTTGACTTATTTGACCTTGTATAAATAATTATACAATTTATCAATATTCGAATAAAATTGAAAAATTAACTTCCATTTGATAATTCAATTAATCCGTGATTTGTTTTTATTGTAAACAAATACCTTTAAATTTCAAACAAATTTCTTTTAACAAATTTATTTAACTAAAATGAAATTTACAACCAAGTTTCTTTTAATAAATATTTTCATATAATGACAATAATTAAATGAACCATTTAAACCAATTAATTTCTTTAAATCGAATAATAAATTTCCCTTTTGATAATTTTAAACTAACCAGTGATTTAAAATGGTATATATATGTCTTTTTATATTTTTTTTTATCTATATATTCATATATATATATATATATGAATCTACATCTATACTTTACTGTAAAAAAAATTTATTTTCTGCAAATATATATAAACATCATTTATTCAATTAAATTTAACAAAGAAAAATCGTTACCTTACTGGAAATTGTCGAACCACCCCAGATCGAGATCGAACTCGATTGGCTCTCGAATCCCACCTCAAACACTGACCTCGACAGTTCGATCGCCCATCACCTTGCTAGACTTCGAGCTCACCACTTCCTGGAACTCGCGAGCCTTACCCAATCTCGACGAACCCATCGCGACCCCAAACTCGCGAAACCCCCACTGCCTACAGACTGCACTGTCGACGAACTTGCCCAACTCGACAACTTCACCGTGCCACTCACGATATCCCCTCTGCCGCAGCCCTAGACTCCATCTCGCACTGCTTCGAAACCTCCTAACTCGTCGCCACGAGATCGTGACCACGACCCCAGCCCTATCCCAGATCGAACGCGAAGCCCTAGCTCGCGATGCCAACCGCCATTCGCAACGTGATGCCAGATCACCCACAGTCGCGTGATTCGAAATCGAGCCCAGCATCTACTGCCACTCGTACGCTCGATGACTAAGCCCTCCTCTAGTCGCTCACGAGAACACTCGCCTTCCAGCTTGCGATTCAATGTTATACGAACGAGGCTCCAGTAAAAGGGGGAAAAAGACGAAGAGGGAAATGGCGATTTTATTTGAAACGAACGATATGATTTTTGTTTTTAAAAGGAATTGGAGCTAAAGATCCCAATACTCGGTCGTTCCATTCATTTTGAACGAGAAGAAGAATTTCGTTTTCTTCTATCGGCCATTTATCTTAAACGAGAACGAACAGATAGAAGAGGAGGAGGACGAGATATTTAAAATCGAATGAAGTATGGCCTCCACGATTTCTTTACGTGATTTTAGGCGTGATCAAAGGGATGCTGTCTTTTGTTTAAATTTTTAAATTTAAATTTAAATTCAATTTGTTTCGGTACAATTTTTTTAACGCGTTATTGTGTCGTATTCTTACCCAACAACTCCGAAAAATACGAAACTTGAAATCTGACAATAATTCAACGTTACGGACCCAATGGAACTAGTTTCGTCGAATTCCGAGAATGTCTGAAAATTGACTATTTTTAAATATCGATTCGAACAATTCAATTCAATACTGCACAGAACAGTTTCAAATTCAATCCTGACAGTTCGATTAGCTTCGGTATTATCAATACGAATTTTAAAAGCTTTCGAAATAATTTTCTTCAACTTAAAATTGAAGATATAAATTTTTATTCAACTCTCAATATATTAAATTTTATACTTTAATCGTCAAATTCAAATGTATATCGGGGATTCAAATTAAATCATCGTTCAAATATTTAAAATTAATTAAATATTCTCAATTTAATTTGTTCAAAATTCTGGGTCGTTACAGACTTCCCTCCTTAAAAGAATTTCGTCCTCGAAATTACAAGTTAGGAAAAGTGGTCCTTAACTCGTCTACTATTTTTCACAATCTAATAGTTTTATCAATCTTTCAAAACAAATCTCTCTACTAAAGATTCGTTATTAATTCAACTAAATTTCTAAACCTGTCATAGTTTTCAAACATCATTGTTTT
Organism: Allium fistulosum; assembly: GCA_030737815.1. Classification (NCBI taxonomy): domain Eukaryota; kingdom Viridiplantae; phylum Streptophyta; class Magnoliopsida; order Asparagales; family Amaryllidaceae; genus Allium; species Allium fistulosum. Next base: position 1,463,832,314 of record CM060903.1, read on the forward strand.
CTTCAAAATTCAAATTCGAGTTTAAATTCAAATTTTAAACTTTCAAAATTTCTCAAAAATTTTCTAACACCCTAAATTTCCGAAAAATTTTGCCAGCGTCTCCTTTGCGTGGCTAATATGGCACGACTACAAAACGTCCCTACGGACTCTCAGATTTCAAAAAGAAAAAGAAAAAGCCAAGCGGCTAGAGAAATAAGTCATCAAATCTCATATTCAAATTTAAATACATACCTTTTTCAAGCAATTCAAATTATCTGTGAAATCAAATTCAATTCCTTTATACCTGTATATCCTACTAGCCATTATATCTAGTTACACATTCAAACCATTTTGCAAATTCTGTTACAAAAATTTCAATATAACTGCTTATATCATCATTACTTCACTATTGAAGTTACACCTATTCAATTTTGTTCAATCTTTACATTTCAATTTCATTTGAATTTAATTCACAATTTCAATTCTATTTGAGTTCAATTTATCTTAAATTTTGAATTTCATTCCAATCAGATTTCAAATATTCTACAAGTTATCAACTTATCTACATCTTGATTTATACAATCATTTATACATTCACATTCACAATTCCATTTCATTAAGGAATTTTATTTTCAATTATCTTTTTGGAATTCTATTTTCATTTATGAATCATATTTACAATTCATATTCATAATTTTTGTTCATATATGAATTTATTTCCTTATACTTTCAATTCACATTTATAGATTTCATTTGTTAATGAACTTTAATTCCAATCACAATTACATAATTTACATTAACAATTTCTATTTGTATAAGTTATCAATTCAATCATATTCCATAAATATTCTTATACAGTATTCCAGAGTCTTTTCAACCTTTCAAAACCATTTTGAAAACAATTCAAATTTATCTTTTGAATTTTCAAAACAAAACTCAATTTTCCAAACAACTTTCATTTAAAACAATTTGGCAGCAATTCCTCTTTTGGAAACCCGAAAATGAATTCTAATGATGTGGCCACCATCATCAGGATTATTTTCCAACGACCTAAAAGAGTTTAGAGCTTTTCATTTCTTCAAAATATTTTTCAAGACCTTCGAAATTCATTTTCAAATCAAAAATGATTTAACTTTCCAAATCTCCAAAATTTTCAAATTCTTTTCAAACATTTCCAAAAACTTCTCTGGAATTCCGTTTTATTTATAAGTCACATTTATAATTTACATCCTTAAATTTCATTTGTATATGAATTTTATTTCTTAAATCTGGAGTTATGATTTCAGTTTCTTATTCAATTTCAAATTTAATGATAACATTTCAACATTATCACTATCCTAACATCCATGCAACCACATACTGTAATAATTTATAGAAAATTATTTCTTTTGTATACAAAAATAGTTTTGGGCAAACTTATTTCATTCACCCTATTTTAAAACAATACTGTGCCGAATTGTTCTATTCAAGTGTTTAGAGATCCCTATCAATGATCGTTAATTACTCGTATTGACCAGAATCCATATTCCACTCAACAAATCAATCATCACAATATAAAACAATTTTTTTTATATTCACTAACAAATACGCACTCGTATCTATTATTACACTCAACTCATTCTAGAGTACTACTGACTCTATCTCTAATGAGTAACACCCAACAGAGCAGGGTTGTCGCTTAACCATATGCTCTGATACCACTTTGTCACATACCGGAATTTTCGACTTTCGAAAATTCGACATCGATACTCACTTTATCGACTGCCGAGCAATCGAGTGCCGGAAACTCCAATAGTGAGGGTTTTAAAAAGAAGAAAAAGGTAGAAGAAGAAGAAAAGAGAAGAAAAAGAGAAGAAGAACAACAAAACAACAACAGATATAGAACAGAGACAATATCCAAAATCTCACATATCGCAGCGGAACAATATATAATAGATAATCACTAGTCTTTTAAAACAAAGAACTATATCAGTTTATACATACATCAATCAGAGTCAATATACAAAAATGGACAGTTTTATAAACTTGTCCTCATACAGAATACACAGCGGAATAAATACTATCAGATACAAATACTACGTCTCGTCATCCAACTTATCTCCAAAGCTCACGAATATCCAGAATATCCTGATAATCTAACTCTAGACTGCCCGTGTGGAAATTTGTGGGCACCCAGAGTTTAGAAGGGGAACAATAAACTCCGAGTCAGTCATGGAGACTGGTGTGAGATCGTAAAACAGTTATTCTTTAAAATAAACAACAGGAAGATTTTAAGGTAAATTTCGCAATGCCTTTGGAAAATGAAACTACCATAAGACCTCCCACCACACACACAATGCAAACGCAGAATTGGAGGAGATTTCTTCTTATGATAGTCAAAGATGCTTACTACGCAGAAATCAAATTCTTTTTGATATTATTATTAGTGCATAGTGTAGAAAACATTTCGAAAGTATAATATAAATCTTAGCCAGCATAGGCATTCCGCACTTATGCCTATTATAGCTACCATCCAAACAGTGGTGACCACCATAAGTGAATGATAGGTTCTACAACTAAAACCGTACAAGATCGTATTGTTTCTTTGGATTTCCAACAAATGGCCAGGCTAAGGAACTTCCTTTTCCACGATGGGTACGTCCCTGGAATAGACGACCCGAGAACCTAACCGGATCTCTGCCAACACAAGGCCGGGTTACCTCTGCAAAAATAGGTAACTACTGACACGCGTATGTCATCCTCCGATCGTAACCGATCTTCCCGAGGATCCCCGATTTCCAACAAACCACATAGATAATAATGCAGCAACCACATAGGTTAAGTATCTGGGCTCCATACCATGATACCACCTCTATCCAGAAGGAATGACATACACTAAGGGGCGCTACTCCCTAGAACCTTGCCGCATCCTTCCTGTTTCGACCATTTCCGGGGTGTGAGGCTCGACGAAGTCTCGTCCACAAAGCTACGCTTTCTACAAAGCCCTGCTTTGGGTCAAACAAAAATGATCAACCTATGATCACAAAGATATAAGATCAAACAAATGATCATATCGCAAATGATCAAACACTGATCATTTCACAGCAACACTCAGTATGCCACGTTACCAAATTGGGATATATCGCTAATAAATTTCAACTACATAACCTCTGAGCTCGTGCGTCTCAGAGAAGGGTGTTAAGCTAAGAGAATAAATTCTCCGCCACCAACAGAAATGTATTTGAAAGAAATCAGCTTTATATCTCAAATTGTAACGTCAGACACACAATCCATACAAGTCTGTTCCGGGATCGAACAGAACCGAAGGCACTTCTCACGAAGCCCTTGCACATCCGAATAAATTTCTAATCACGTCCGGACTTCCCGTCACTAAGGGTGATAAAACCTCTAAATCGGAGATCAGCCGATGTAGAGTAACTCGACGGTAATCCTTCCGTTTTCAAAAATATCCGGTCTTCAACACCGGTCTTCGAATGCAATTCATAACGACGTATCACATATTCGGAATGGGTTATACGACCCCATGGTCCTTTCCCGGCTAACCCGAATAGTGAGCGCTTATTCAAAAATAAGTGTGGCATTTAAATTCATCCAATTCACAACGAATACCTATCTAAAGGTAATTATTGATAGTCGGTTATTTAACTATCAATAAAGATGCGCGACATCATCAGATTCCAAATAATTTTTCCAAATTATTATTTTTCCAAAAATATCTTTACTAGATATAAAATTTCCACACTTCACTATTTGAAAACAATTTTCAAATCAATTTCCACATTTCATTTTATCTTTGAAGATAAAATCTCAAAACAGTTCATTTCATATTGGAAAAGCATTTCCATACTTATTTAAAATTAGTATTTCACAAATCTATTTATTTTCAACATTTGAAAATATTCGATATACTTAAATCAAATTAAGTATACATTCATTCTTTAAGGAAATCATTTATTCTAACATCTATTTGAGTCAAAACGAATGTTACGTAAAACATCGTTACGACGACTCGAAATCACTAGTATAGGGATTCGAAATTTTAAGGTAGATATATGAAAATCCCAATACTACATAAAACATTTCTTTTCGGAAATCATTTACTATAACAACAGTGTTATAGTCCACCATTTCCTTAAATTTCTCGAAAACGTCTATTTCAACAAGAACTGCGGAAATCTATGCTTTCGATTCATAATACATTTTAAAACATCTTTAAAATGTTTAACTTCATTTTTAATATCACTTCTTCAAAAATAAATCCATTTTATTTAATAATATATTCACTGTCCAAAATCGTGAATATAATTCACTTAACCCAATTTCAATCATTTCTAGACATTTTTATCTCAATAAAAATTCGCTATCCAAAATCGCGAATATACCTTCTTTAAAAATCTTCTATATTTAATTTCTCAAATTCAACTGATTTTGAATTTATAAACACGTTTATAAATTCTATTCCTATTTTAGTAACAACTCGACTTATAAATCTTCTTTTTATCAACTTCTATATTTTACTTATCAGAATAAGTGATTTCGGATTTATAAACAACTTTTATAAATTCCAATTCTATTTATAAAAACTTCAATCCCAAATCAATTTCGATATTGATTTAAAAATTTATTTATCACTACTAAGTAAATTCCTTATTTTCCTCAAATTATTCAATATTCTGTTTTTAACAATGGATTCTTCAATTTGAAATCATTTTACATTGATTTCCCAATTTGTTTCAATTTACCAATTAAATTTCTAATAGGATTTCCAACTTATCTTCTCTTAAATAAATTCCTTTTTAAGAAAATAAATTTCAATCGTTTCTTTCAATCTATTTTAAAAATCCAAATTTTAAATTAAATTCTTCAATTTAAAATCACTATTTTACGAAATCCATTTATTTAACATTTTCACTTTATTCTGGAATAAATTCGATAATACTATAAAAATCAACTTTTATACCTTTAAATTCTTTTCTTCAAATTTTATTCAATTTCAAAAAATCAATTCACTTAAAATTTTCTGCTTGAATTACCAAAAATTCAATTTCGTTTATTTTTGGAATCCAATGATATCAAATATCCATTCAGCTAAATTTTAGCTTTCAACAATTTCCAGACATCAATTCAATAACATCAATAATCATTCACAGATTATCACATCACAGTAGAAATAAATTCAATCAATGTGAGGGGTCCAGTTGGATCCCTCCAACCTGTTTCCCTGCATCCAAAGACGTCAGCACAATACCAATTCCGCTCCAGTACGGAATTATCGCGGTATATGGGTTTTATAAAAATCCGCTTACTAACGGCGCAATAGGGTCTCATCCGCTATACGAGGCGGGAAATCATCAATCCAATATATACATATGCCAATATGTATATATTGCTATATATATATAGATATATCCTACTATATCTAATACAACAGCAATCAATCAGTCAATCAAAACCCAACTTCATTTGAGTGAGAAAAATCTCACCTTAGCTTTTAATAGCAATCCGTTTCCAATCCGACTTGTTTTCTTGACTTATTTGACCTTGTATAAATAATTATACAATTTATCAATATTCGAATAAAATTGAAAAATTAACTTCCATTTGATAATTCAATTAATCCGTGATTTGTTTTTATTGTAAACAAATATCTTTAAATTTCAAACAAATTTCTTTTAACAAATTTATTTAACTAAAATGAAATTTACAACCAAGTTTCTTTTAATAAATATTTTCATATAATGACAATAATTAAATGAACCATTTAAACCAATTAATTTCTTTAAATCGAATAATAAATTTCCCTTTTGATAATTTTAAACTAACCAGTGATTTAAAATGGTATATATATGTCTTTTTATATTTTTTTTTATCTATATATTCATATATATATATATATATATATGAATCTACATCTATACTTTACTGTAAAAAAAAATTATTTTCTGCAAATATATATAAACATCATTTATTCAATTAAATTTAACAAAGGAAAATCGTTACCTTACTGGAAATTGTCGAACCACCCCAGATCGAGATCGAACTCGATTGGCTCTCGAATCCCACCTCAAACACTGACCTCGACAGTTCGATCGCCCATCACCTTGCTAGACTTCGAGCTCACCACTTCCTGGAACTCGCGAGCCTTACCCAATCTCGACGAACCCATCGCAACCCCAAACTCGCGAAACCCCCACTTCCTACAGACTGCACTGTCGACGAACTTGCCCAACTCGACAACTTCACCGTGCCACTCACGATATCCCCTCTGCCGCAGCCCTAGACTCCATCTCGCACTGCTTCGAAACCTCCTAACTCGTCGCTACGAGATCGTGACCACGACCCCAGCCCTATCCCAGATCGAACGCGAAGCCCTAGCTCGCGATGCCAACCGCCATTCGCAACGTGATGCCAGATCACCCACAGTCGCGTGATTCGAAATCGAGCCCAGCATCTACTGCCACTCGTACGCTCGATGACTAAGCCCTCCTCTAGTCGCTCGCGAGAACACTCGCCTTCCAGCTTGCGATTCAATGTTATACGAACGAGGCTCCAGTAAAAGGGGGAAAAAGACGAAGAGGGAAATGGCGATTTTATTTGAAACGAACGATATGATTTTTGTTTTTAAAAGGAACTGGAGCTAAAGATCCCAATACTCGGTCGTTCCATTCATTTTGAACGAGAAGAAGAATTTCGTTTTCTTCTATCGGCCATTTATCTTAAACGAGAACGAACAGATAGAAGAGGAGGAGGACGAGATATTTAAAATCGAATGAAGTATGGCCTCCATGATTTCTTTACGTGATTTTAGGCGTGATCAAAGGGATGCTGTCTTTTGTTTAAAATTTTTAAATTTAAATTTAAATTCAATTTGTTTCGGTACAATTTTTTTAACGCGTTATTGTGTCGTATTCTTACCCAACAACTCCGAAAAATACGAAACTTGAAATCTGACAATAATTCAACGTTACGGACCCAATGGAACTAGTTTCATCGAATTCCGAGAATGTCTGAAAATTGACTATTTTTAAATATCGATTCGAACAATTCAATTCAATACTGCACAGAACAGTTTCAAATTCAATCCTGACAGTTCGATTAGCTTCGGTATTATCAATACGAATTTTAAAAGCTTTCGAAATAATTTTCTTCAACTTAAAATTGAAGATATAAATTTTTATTCAACTCTCAATATATTAAATTTTATACTTTAATCGTCAAATTCAAATGTATATCGGGGATTCAAATTAAATCATCGTTCAAATATTTAAAATTAATTAAATATTCTCAATTTAATTTGTTCAAAATTCTGGGTCGTTACAAGCGCTCTCTTGAAGGATTTGAGTTCAGATTCAAACAGAATTAATCGATTCAGCATTCAAGGTGTCATTCAAGGCTATAGTAGAGGTAATATCATTATTTACATATTAATTTTATCATGTTATCTTATATAGTAAGTTTAGTTATTTATCATGAATCTATATACCAATATGTCGTCTACATAGAACTTGTATTAATATAAATACGTAAAATAAAATACATCTGTATGTATATCATTCACAGCCTGAAATAATAATAATTTTTTTGATGTTTATAATATTTATAAAATGTTTTAAAAAGAAATGTTTTTAAAACTATATAATTATACACAAATATTTATAAATCTTTTTTATTATATCTAAACATATTGTTTTTGAAAATATATCAAAAAAGTTTGGATGATATATTAATAAATCCAAAGGTGTGTATATATTAATATTTAAATAGTATACTAAATATTTATAAATGATTTATAAATTTATGGATGTATAATAATTAAATAAATGCATATAACTTTAAACATTATAAAGTATTTTATTAGAAAAATAGGGGAGTGAAATTTCCGTATGGAATGAAAATCATTTTTAAATATATTTATATGCAATAAAATGCGAGTAGCTTTTTAAAAAAAAACTAGATTTTATCAAATTATAATACTGGCCGAAATGAATATATATATATATATATATAAGTGTATTCATGTTTTCAAAAAAATTTCGTACACGTTTATATTTATTTTAAATTAAATATAAAACATTTACAAAATAAAAATAAATTTTTTGAGTTTAATAGATATTTTCAAATCTAGATCTGGATCTAAAATTTAAATTTCAAAATTCAAATTTGAATTTAAAATTTGTGCTTATATATTTATAAATGTCATTTTATGCAAATATAAATGTACTTTTACACAAACACACACATATATGTAGAAAATTTCCGTCTTTTTCCGTTATTTATCGGAAGGAATTCCTTCCGAAATTATTTTTTCCGAAGAAAGCGAGAAATGAAAATTTCGGAAATAGTCGGAAGGAAATTGACGGAAAAGCGGAAAAATGGAATAGGGCTGGGTTCACTTGTTCCAAGTACTAAACAGTATTAACAATTGAGATGGTTTTTTGTTCCAATCAGAAAAAAATGATATGATTTCGCTGGATGATTTATTGGTAATAAAGTTTTAGATTTATGATTTTGTTTTCGTGTTTTATGTTATCATAGATGTCTTGCCTTTGTTTTTTTGTTTCAATGCAAACTGAAATTATCATCCAGACAGCTGCTCTTGTGAATGGCAGAAGACACTTGAGTAACTGTTGGAATTTATTTGAAAAAATGATTGAATTTTGAAAATAGTGGGAAGTGAATAAAAGCTCTAATGCTCACATGGCAATCTCTCTCAGGCTTACCCAAAATGCGTGTATTGAATAGGGCTGGGTATTTTTCCATTTTTCCGCTTTTCCGTCAATTTCCTTCCGACTATTTCCAAAATTTTCGTTTCCCGCTTTCTTCCGAAAAAATAATTTCGGAAGGAATTCCTTCCGATAAATAACGGAAAAAGACGGAAATTTCTACAATTTCCATGGTATTCATTTCCTTCCAAAATAACATTTAAATGGGCCGCACCTGCCTTTTCATCTTCCATCCCGCCTTTTCCAATTTATGTTATGTGAGCTTATTGTATTGTAGATTCAATTTTCATCTATTTAAACTAATGTACAGCATGTATCACTATCAATTTGATGACTTCCTTCCTTTGTATTTCATAATAATCACTTATTCCCTCTTCAATAACAATAATTAATTTTATTTTATATAAATGGGATTTCGTGACTATCTGTATTCTTTCTCCACAATTCTTCTCATCTGTATTATAACTTTTCTACAACTTAAGAGACCACTTTACATTTATACCTTCGTGATTCTATTTTATCATTCAGCCCATTATAACCATAATTGATTCATGTAGCATTCAAGAAGACATACTTTTGTTTCTGGATCGTTTCCAAACTATGTATAATTATGTTGAAACTGTTTAATGTTCCCATCTTCAACATCTGAAGTGCAGCTAAAAAGAATTTAAAGATTTCTATTCGTAATCATTTTCTAAAAAAGTAATAATTCGAAATTGGGTTTATCCTATTCTTATTAAATGACTTGTTAGAATGTTTGATTCTGTTTGATTGGATTTTGATTTCGCAACAGCAAAAACCTTACTTCCTATGATAATATACTTTGCTTTTGAAAAATAACAAAAATGGTTCAGCACCGCATGTGAAACCAACCAGGTAGCAAGTGAACAAGTCATCAAATTTATGTCAGTTTTCTTTACCGGAAAAAGTGGAATTTCCATCTTCCATCCCGCATTTTCCAATTCCCGTGATTACCGATTATAGGAATTCCAGAGTTCACGAAACGGAAACTGGAACAAATATCATCTTTCCATCAATGCTCGAAAGAAACGGAAAAATTCCCGGTTGGTACGGAAATTTTCCAAACCCACCCCTAGCTCTTGCGGTGTCATCGGAAAAGAAGTGAACATGTGATGGGTTAGTTGCTGATTTAAAACACGTAATATGCGCATGTGAAATATTGAATAGACGACCGAGATAAAGATTATAGTACTTCTGAGTTCTTTGTATTATGATGTTTAATATGTACTATTATGCAACATGTATTTTATTGGGTTAGATTAGGTTTTAATAATTGGGCTTGACTCGATAGATTGGTGGATAAAGGAGTACGTGTTTGTAAGAATTATGTATTTGTGTTTGCTGCGTTATAATATGCATGTACTTTATTTAGTAGTTAATATTATATGATCCCATTTTCAAACACCCCACACATACGGATATATATATGTATATGTATATGTATTGACAACATATATGTATATGGAATAGCTAATACTATTGCGTTATAAATCTTGGCACTTAGATACGGGCATGTTAAACCATGCATACTGTACAAGTTGCACGTGCATGTAGACGTACATGTGTATTTGAGACATACACACACTATATATACATTATACAACATTAAATAAATTCCTTTTATTAATGAATGATATAAATAATAATTTTAATTAAATATAATTTAAATCAAATCTAAATAAATTTAGACTTCACAGTCCCAATAGGATCCAAATAGCAGATATACTATTACTAAATCTTAATTTATTATTATACCATGCAATAAAATTTTAATTTTACTACTATCATATACTATTATTTATCAACAACTAATTTTTATAATATATTTATTAATATATTATTGATAATACCATTAATTTTTATCTAATTATTAACACCCTACTATATTATTTTCTTTTAATAAAATCATATACTACTATCTATCCATTATTAAATTTTATTATATAATAACATATTATTTTGTCACGAATTTCATAAAAGTAAATGATAATGACAAAATCTTGATTTAGCTAGCCGGCTATTCTACCTCTCATTACAAACACAATAATATATACATAATTCGTAAATCAATACTTTATCATGATCGATTCTCAAAATCTTGACAGCGGTTCTCCTTATTCTCTGTATCGTACGCAAAAAAAAGTACATGGAGAATAAAATAGGAAGTGCTGTAAAATTTCTACAAACCATCTGGGATAAAATATTGACTACAACTTATGTATATTTTTTATGTTTATAACTTATCCAATATTGGGACAAATCTAAAAAATATTGTATCATATGAGTATTGATTCTTGTTTTAATAAAACACAAATACCAATATAACGATCATAAACAAAACTCATTAGATGGTGACAAAAAATCTTAGGGTTCTTGTCAATTGAACAAAAGCTACCCGATAAAGGTACAATATAATTCCAATTTCCTTTGTGTACACATACATTTTTAATAAACCATTATGATAACGCATAGTTCGATCTTAATCAATCCATTTCAAGTAAACTATTCACATTATAAACAACTAAAATTAGAGAATGCTAAATGGATATTATGAATATGAAAGAATCATACCTACAATGCTTTGGGGGTGGGTTTCGTGGTCGAAGGAAGTGGGGACGATAGTGGCTTTGGAAGCACAATGGCTTTAGAGGTGTCGACAGGCGGGGTTTCAGAGATGGAGGCGTCTATGGTAGCTTTGGTGGAGTAAATATTAATGGAGGGGCCATTAGAGGCTTGGGGGCATGGAAATCATTGTTGATGGTTGGAACAACATCATCGATAGAGGCTTTGGAACAACGTCGTCAACGTTAGGTGCTTGGAGGCTTTGGAGCAGCGTTGTCGTTGATGAAGGCGGAGTACGACGATGGAGGTGGTGGACTAAGGGCGTGGAAAAGGGAGAGGGTTTTAATTTTTGATTTGGGGAAAAATGAAAGGGGAAGGTATTTGGATCTGGGTTGTACTAGTGGAAATATGCCGTCGATATGTCATCGAAATTTTCAATGAATTACCGATGACTTATATGTTTTGCCAATTTACCCAAGACATACCGACGACACAACCTCTATCATCGGTAACTCTTCGTATGTATATTGTTTAATTTCTAGTAGTCGTCTGTATGTAGTCGGAACTGTCGACGACATACCAATGACTTATATGTTTTGACCATTTATCCATGACATACCAACAACACCGTCTCATATCATGGATAAATCATTATAGGAATATTTTTAATTTTCTAGTAGTGATTGTAGCATAATTTATTGTTATTAATATTTGGTATTTTGAACTTTAGTATTTCTATTGTGTTTAATTTATCATAGGCCATTAGCCACATATGAAGTATGGCTTTAAGGGGTGCAAATACCATCCATAAATATTAAAAATGATAATTTAATTCCAATTTTTTTAAAAACTATACATGTACTTAGGCATATATCCATTATTTTGTTACATCCCTACTAAATGGTGTCTAGTTGGTCAATTAGTAGTACATGGTCGATTTTAGTGATGAGAAGCTAAAATTGTCTAACCAAATTTTCTACGAGGTCATTGTTAGGTTCTATCTAAAAACTTTATAGGGTCCATAGAGGTTGATGACAAGATCACCAACCACATATTCTAGATCTATAAATGTCTCATTTTGCAAATTACATTAAGTGGGGACTTACATGTAATGGCAACATTTGTATCCTAAAAAACAAGAAAGCTAAGGACCATTTTGTAAAATTATCATTAAAATTCTAAAACAATGGGACATTTTAACTTAACACTTTCACTGTAGGGATGAATTTTAATCATGGTCTTATCTCAACATGCACCATAACTCTAGCCCGATGCTCAATTTAAGCTCTAATGCCAAATGTGATGTTCCATCGCTCCGAACATCAAAGATAATCACAAAACAACCACCATGGTCAATCTTAAATGCCAAAAATGATGGGATTGTGTGTTTGAACTATCAAATGCCACCTATCAATAGTAATCATGCATAACAACCCACAATGAAAACGATATGGTACACATGAATATGTAATATGAATCATAGTACGAAGAAAAAGCATATTGGCATAATAAATATTAATATCAAAGTACATTGCAAGGTCTCTTATATTAAAGGTGAAATTTGATGCAACAATAAGGTTGCTGCTTTGTAGGCCCTCCCTAAGCCAAGGCTGCCAAGGCTGCCAAGGTGTTCGCTTAGGGCAACATGTCGGAAGAGGGAAATATTTTCAATAAAATTGTTAAGTGATTGTTAGTTCCTTTTATTTCAACAACCTGAGTTCGAGCATGTCCTACATCTATATACTTGCTTGATATTTTTTAACTCCACTTCCTTCTCGAATTTGGCTAGCGAAACCGAATTTGTAGGGTCAGCTCTGTTGTTTTTTTGACTTAGATGTCACATGTTCAAATCCTGGAAACATCATCTTTGCACATAAGGATAAGGCTCTATACTATCTTGACCTTCCCTAAAATGTACTTATAAGCGGAAGTTATATGTGCAAGGTACCATCTTTTTAGACAAAATGATCCTCCACCAAGCCTCTGCTAGATCATTCATTAGCTAAAGTGCGATCCCCCTAAACCTAACTCTCAGCTTATTCGTAAGAGTTTCTGAGATATGTCATAAAAGAAATACAAATAAAGGTTCAAACTAAAGTCTGGTGCGATGGATCCTAACTAAAATATTTATAAACTGGCACACATAACTAAGGATTTTATAAATAAAAGATACTTATGTGTGACTTTCATATTGAAGTGATCATAAGGCATGCCTACTTGTAACGACCCGCAAATCCGTACTATTTAAGCTGACAATAAACCACACATGTCCAACCCAAATTGAACGAAAAGGGGGATAGAAAGAAAAATAAGAAAGAACAGAATCTTACTCAAATGGAATAACATTTATTATTTCAATATAAAATATTTGCAGTGGAAAATTTTAAATACATATATCAAAGTCTAACCTAGATTATGCTTGGATAGTTACAATACATGTCCTTACACTTGCTGAAAAACAAACAACACACAATGCATCAAAAAATAGAATACATCCATATGTTGATGAAGATCTCCAGCTCTCCTCTGGGAACTCCAAGCGTCTTCAGCTAATCTTGAAACTACTCGGATCTGACCCGAGTATAAAAATACCTGGATCAGTCTGGCAAACCAGCGTGAGAAACATGAATTTTAAATGACAGTGTCATAGATCACAGATTGGTAACAAAAACCTTTTAAAACGAAAGAGTATCTCATAAGACCATGCCGCACATAAATACAGACGGGTTTTTACCTTATGATAACTAAAACATTTTTATCAAATCATTTGATATTATTTTTAATGACATTCTTTGAAACACTTTTCAAGTAAATATATTCAAATAGCCAAAATTGTTACCATTATTAAATTCCAGCATAGTAGGCTCTACAACTAAAAACCGCAAGCTTTTATTAGAGTATGCATTTCCAACAAATGACTAGGTAAGAGACTACCTTCTGGAAGTACATCTCTAGAGGAATGTACCAAGGCTCAACTGATGGTCCTTTACCAACAAAAGATCGACCTACCTCTAATAAGATAGTACCGAATATATCATCACCCTGGTCGTTACCGACCTAACCGAGCGCGCTCTAGCATACACCACAAAATTTAAACCTGAACGTCATAGCGGGTAGCAATATATCTAGAAGGGGATGATCATACCCTAATGGTTGCGAACCACAAAACCTTGCCTTTACCCTATTTTAGTCATTTCCGGGTGTGAGGACTGAGGTAGCGATTACCTTTCACAGAACATCAACTTTTCACTTTGAATGCCACATTACCATTCCATAATCACACAACTGATTTCTAGAAACGTATAACTCCTGAGCTCGTACGTCTCAGGAAAGGGTGTTAAGCTAAGAGAAGTTGCATTCCCCGCCACCAAACATATGACACATTATATAGAGATCAATCTATGTGATTTAAAATGCAATGCCAAACATTTGTCCATACAATTTGTCCAGGAACAAGACAAACTGAAGGAACTTCTCCTACCACATCTTGTCAGGAATTACCCCTAGGATTAGTAGCGATTAGTCCTTGCAAATCAAAGATTTTCATAACAGAGCACTACTACCACCATAATATATAGTATGGCAAATTTCGTTGAGGGTCTAGTGCCAAGTAGCTCTACATCATGAAGATCTTCGTCTTTAATGATCCTTATCTTCAACATGTTTTACTTCGAAAATGTAAATTGGTTCGAAGTGGTTTTCGGATAGAAATCACCCAAATCCGATCCTAGTCTCTTCGAAATCCAATCATGGATAAAAATGTGAATATGAGTACATAAGATTTGTTAAGCCTCTTTTCATTTTAACTTTTTTACCGGTTAATCAAATCCCTTTTAACTTTGAAATCTTCAAGTCGTTTAGTTAGGAAAATTTAATTCCTAATCAAATAAAAATTTCATCTTTCTGATACATGTCTTAACTGGGTCAAAAACAATGTTATTAAAGACATCGTTTACTATAAACCCAAAACTAGTTATATTGAGTAAAAGATTAGACTACTCATACCCAGATTAATTTCCATATTCAACTCGTACTATTCATGGAATAATGGTGAAATCAACTTTTAAATTCACAGGGATAGTACAAATTCACTCCTCAGAAATTAATACAGAGTTTGGTCAGAATATTCTCTATACTGTCAAAATCTAGTTTAATTAACTCTTTTGAAAATTCCATACTTTTGAAAAAACTTAAATGAGATCTTTTTAGAATATCCGGGCTTTCCTTTCGATCTGTTCCACCCCTCGTCTAAAAGTGAAAATAGAGGCCATGTTAGTTTAGGGCACTGGTTGCTCCATTCCTAACATTAGTTACACACCTTGTTTTATCGTTAGATCTCATAGCCGTGACAAATGTACTATTCATTTCTGCATACTCAGTTTGTTATTACTTTCAAGAAAATGATTTCAATTATGTTATTTAAGTGTTATAAACAATTTTCCAAACCATTTATTTAAACTCTTATTAAAACTGCTGTAGAAAAGTGTTGCGGATAGTGTTTTACAAGCTTATTTGATTAAAACAACTTTTCTATCATTTGGAAATCCATAGTTATAACTCAAATCTCTTTTAAAACATTTTAACATATTTATCAAATTTATTTCATATTTTTAAACATTAAAAATATTCATGTTAAAGAATTTCACACTTTGGTCGCTTAACTACAAAAACGCGATTTTCTTGAAATTTGATTTGGACATATTTTAAAATCTACAAGAAGAAATTTTGGTTTTTATTTTCCAATCTATGATTATAAGGATCCGGAGAATCCTTATTTTGAAGAATTCCGACTTCGTTTCTATCATGTACATTTATTTAATTTTTCCGGCGTGAATTCGCGAACTACCGTTACGCGACGCATCTTATTTTGACTTGTGTTTCACTATTTTCCAAAACTTTTTTAAATTGAGTTTATTATTTATAAAATATTTATAAACCATTTTAAATCAATATTTTGCTAATTTATCTATTAAAAAAATATTTTCACTTTGTTTCCACATATTTCATTAATATTTCAACATCTATCTTTTAAACTTCTTATATCATAATCTATTTATTTTTTCCCACATTCTAAAACTTTAGAATTAATTAACTTTAAAAATCTTAAAACACTAACTTCCCTTCCCAAAACAATTTCAAAACTTTACCTTTAACTTCTCGTTTTCAAATCAAATTTCTATCTTATCCAAAACGAATTCTTTTTCTATGGTAAATATGAAAAGAGACTTAACTATGCCCGGTATACCACATATGATTTTTAAACAAGTGTGGTCTCAAATCAACTATAATTAATTATGACCCATAATGTAGTCATAGCTAATTTTAATTAAGATGTTGATATTATCAATCATAAATTCATCCAAATTCATCCATACAACCAAATTCATTCAAGCATCCATATTACAACTAAATGGTGTTAAATTAGCATATTATCATAGGGTATAATCATGGTTATCATAGAAACAAGCAAGAATAGAATTTAAATAAAAGAGCTCACTTTATTTGTCTTCTTAAGTAACCATCAAACATTATTAGTTAACCAACTAAACATCCAAATAATCACCAACAGTCATTTTAACTTATTTAACATCATTTTAGAATTAATTCATAATTTATTCTTAAATTGGCACTCACTTTCATTTCCACTCCATCTAACTTTATTAAATTAAATCCAACAGTATTTCATCGGCACTTTTTTTCTTTTTCTTGCTCCAAAGCTTCCCAAACTCCTTCTCTACGAACTATTGTATTTTTTCCCTTGTACTATCGACACACAACATCACGAACTAAATGGAGAAGTAGCTTGCTAAAGAGGTGGAGGGCTTGGACTATGGTGGTGAAGTAGGCTCGGCTTTTGAGATAGGGAGGTAGGGGACGTACGGATGTGGGCGGTATGGAGGTGGTATGGCTTTAGAGGGCAGTGGTGGGGTGTGGCCGGAGGTAGAGGGGAGAAGGAGGTGGTGTTAAGGCGGGTTTTGATGTTAAAGGAGGTGGAGTTTATATTTATTTTATTTTTTAATGTAAGAAAGAGGGTTTTGTTGATGATAACTTAAGTGGGGTAGATGGTTATGGAAGTGATGAAAAAGTGAGGAAGAAGTGAAGAATGAAGATGTGAAAAAGTGAAGAGAATGTGGTGGTATTTATACATGAAGTTTACATCAAAAACACCTTACTACCCTTACCTTCAAATTCATTTCTAACCACACATTATCTCCTCCTTTCCAATGCAAGATTAGACCCTTAAGTGCTAGCATTTAATGAGATGAGATGTTGCTTTGTACTTGGTAATTATGATGTTTACAAAAAGGATCTTTATTAAATCAACATATCTTCTTACTTTATAATTTGCAAAAGTAAACTCTCTTTGTCATTTTGTGCTAATTTTAAATGCTTTAAAATGTGTAAAGTGTGTATGTTAGAAAATATAATAAGGTTGCGATGACGTTGGACACACTTTCGTTCGATAAAAAGTCAAAATTCCACAAACAACATTTTGATCACTTATTTAGTTTTAAATCAAATTATTTACTTATGTAAACAAAACTTGAAAATTGTTTTTCTATAATCTTTAAATAATTAAATAAGATTACTTAAGTGATAAAACCATATTAAATAATATTAAAATCCAATTGTAAAAATACGACGTTGATTTGTCAAAGTGCGGCGAAATTTGTCAATCTTTATAAAACAAGTATATATATAGTTATAAAACTTTTATCAACCAATTATTATCATTATACAACAATTTAAAAGGAGTTATTATCCTTTAAAACAGTCATTGAATGTTATATACCGTTTTATCATAAACCGACCTTTGTCAATTTTTGACGAAAATCCAAACTTCTTGATTTTGTAATCAAATTTTAAAAATAAGTTCACCATTCTTATTTATCACATAAAATATGATTATTTAAGTTTGAAAATTATATATCTGAATATTTTATTAAATATTTTTATTTTCAAAGTGGTAAAATTACAGGTCGTTACATTAATGCACTATATCCATACCACCCCATCGTACGATCCTTATGTCTAATCCATTAGATGTTCAGTGAGCATCCTAGCCTAATCTTGGATTGCACTCAGCTCGGGACTTTATAGCTTCCACCCACCGAGTATCAAACTCGTAAAAATGAACTACCGATCAGAAAGACACATTCTTCTTATTGATCGAGTGAAAGATGATGCATGGGTGATGTTATGGATGAGAGCACTCCCGTGGATGTGGTCACGTCATGATCGACATGGAAGGCATATGCATGGGGATGCCTTGGAGGTAGAGAGACTTAGGAATCATGCTTTTGATAGTGAACTTTTGGATAATGGCCATCGTAATCATTCATTGGAGTGGATTCAAGGTCATGATATTATTACATTTGAAGCCATTGTGGATGTGAGGAAAGTTCAGATGATGTTAAGAGTGAAATGATTAGGTTTCTCCAAAGAGAGAACTAGGATAACAAATGGTATTCTCGTACAAGCTAGAACCTATTCACATCATATACCTTGGGAGAAAGATATTCATACTTGTTCACTATTTTGTTGTATAATAGACTTACTGTCCCTATGCCACAACTATTGACATATGATTGACACATCGGTGGTACCTATGTTTCAAATCATGCTAAGTTCAAATGTTTTTCATTGTTTTTGGAATGGTTGGAGGTTAGTTATTTTGTTGGTTCGAGTGTGAATCCATAAGTTCATATGGCTAACTAGCGAAATAGTTCTTAAGTCATTTTAGGGTGCATGTCGTGTAGCTCAAAGATGCCATTTCGTTAGCAAGTGTGAAGAAATTAAGAGGAGAGATATCAAAAGTCTATTTGAAAATGTTTACTATTACGGCAACAGAGGAGGAAAGTCTAGAGGACAACTTGGTCTGTAAGACCCTAGTTGTGGGATTAAATAGATAACACAGTTTAGAGAGTAGCTAATAATGCAAAAGCCAAAGACTTTGAAATATTAATGGTAAATATAAAAAATTAGTGTTGATGGTCCTAGTTGGAGGATGGTAAGAAGAAAGATCCTAGGAAGTGATTTTAGGTGGAAAAGAAAGGAAAACAGACAAAGTTGACTAACATTGTGGAAAATATTAATCTGGCTACCTAGGAAATTATATGGTATCGAAGCCCGACCTGAGGAAGACAAGCGAGGAAGTAAGAAGGTTAGAAAAATATTGTTGCTTTTTTGAAACTCATGGGCACAACACACATGACTATCATGATGTTGTCATTTGAAGGACATTATTAAGGAATTGATTAAGAAGAAATACCCTTTTGTAACATGCGAAGAATCCATAGGTTGGAAAATAGAGCAACAATCGACCACCAAGGTAGTTTCCTAGTGGTGGTGGAGAAGGGACAAATGGAGAAGGGCCATACTCACCTATTGGTGTTTTAGTCATAAATGCCATTTCATGAGCCTTGCATCCTACAGACAAAAGCTAGGATACCATGGAGAAGTATGTCAAATCACTAAAGCATGTACCATCAGCAACTTTCTATATGGTGGAGAACAGCTCACCAGCCAAATAATCTCGTAGGATGGATGATAAGAGTTTTTATAAAGTAGAGACAATAATGGAAATACATAAGTAATTTTCTGACCAAGAATAGTCATTTCCGAAACCTAAATTTGGAATGTCGGAACTAAATATGAAGCAAATGAGACTTAGTTAATGTATGCAAGTTAAATGATAAGGGGATAAGATCTTACAAAAGTACTGTAAAAATAAATAAATGACACTGCTGCTAACTAAAAGTGGAGGCGGAATGAATAAGGAGATGACGCGTGGAAAGCTATGCGCAGATGTGCAGATGTAAGTCGTTAGTATTATAGGCTTTATTACGTGTACTCATTTGAGCATGTTAAGTTTATATATTTTTATATTATAGACTTTAATCGGATGTAATTACTAAGATTGTTTGAAGACGA
Source organism: Allium fistulosum (assembly GCA_030737815.1). Taxonomy (NCBI): domain Eukaryota; kingdom Viridiplantae; phylum Streptophyta; class Magnoliopsida; order Asparagales; family Amaryllidaceae; genus Allium; species Allium fistulosum. The sequence continues at coordinate 1,463,852,533 of CM060903.1, forward strand.
AGATAGACGGGAGGCCTTACTATTATTTTCTTTTGAAGTTGCTTATATTTCATCGCGTAATGTAAATATTTGTTAAGTCAGAGGGACTCAGGTGTTTGGCATCATCATACGTCGGATGTGACATCCCAAAATTTTATAAAATAAATAATTAATTAAAAAGGCCACTTTGGTAATTTTACCTAAAGCCAAAGAACTAAATGTTTATAAATGAAGGAATTTGTAAAAATTTGAATTTTCCATTGCGCCAAGTAGATTTTTCTAGCCCAAATTTATATATAAAATATTAGAAATGGACACTAGATGAAGAAAATATAGATCATTTATCATAGCATGCATTTCGAAGTAAAGTGGATTGAAGCCCAAGTGTGCTGTGTAGGAATTTCGGGTTTCTGGCTATAACAGGGAAAGATATCTACCCTAAGTCATTTTACATTCATTCCATTTCATTTTAGAGCTGCCATAAAACCTTTCTTTAAACTCCATTCTTTTTTTCCTCCTTCTGCATTTCTAAATCAAAATTCTTCTAATAAACTTCCAATCAAATAGAAAGAAAAAGATATCTAGCCTAAAAACTCAGAAAGGAAAATAAAAGATGGAAGACTTATATACAAATTAAATTAAAGGGGAAAAGCTCGAAGATTTCTATGGAAGATTACTAGAGCATCATATAAAGGTGAGTGTTTTTATCTATAAAATGAATATAATGGAGATAAATATTTAAATTTCATTTATATATTTATTTTGATTTAGAAATATGATTTTGAATTAAATTGATGATTTTCAATTGAATATTTATAGGAATTGAAATAATTGGAAAATCCTAGACAATAATTTTGATAATATAGTTGTTAGTATTTGGAGGGAGGGCGGATTGAATGAATTTCACCCTTAAAAGCATGTAGATTTGATTCTATGCAATTGATATAAACTAGTTTTAATCAATAAAATTGAATCTATATATATAACCCTTAAAATCATCTAGATTCGTTCCATGTAGAAGATAAGAATCAGCCTTGCATAAAGATATGTAAAAGAATCGTAAAATAGTTATATATAGTTATTAGATAAAATATACAAAATGTTGGATATGATAAAAGTTGAAATTATATATAGATAATTGTTCAAATAGGATTATACGAAATCAACGTTTATACATGAAGTCCGGATGATAAACAGTTAAAACCGAATCAAAATAATAATTTAAACATGTTGAAAATTCATTTTCTGTAATCCTATAGACTGAAATTATGACCGACCGACTAAATTGGTTTGGAAAAAACTAAGACAAATACCAGTCCAGCTCGCAAGAAAACAATTAATTTTTGATAGAGTTAAGGGTATGTCATAGAGGTAATTATGTAATTTGTTACGTATATCTAACTCGATGACAAATCTTGTTCAAAGTAAAAGATGTTTTTCTTTTATTATATACTTATAATATTATGATATAATTAATTAAGTAATTAATTTAAAGTATATTAAATAGAAAATCCTTAAATGATATGTTTTGTGATAGTAATTACAATGTGTTATAATCATGAGAAATTTATCGCATTAAAAATAACATATTATTTTATATATTTCTAGTTAATATGTTTTGAGATAGGATATCGATACATCAATTTAGACTATAGTGTGTAACGATCTCCAAGTATTAGGCAGTGTATTACTCATGCCTACTAGGGGTGCTAGGGGATTACGTACTGATATTTATTGGATAACTATGGAATGACTCACTTGAGAGTTCTCTATTGGTTTGTATAACTAAGGTCAAGTAGATAATTTCAAAATGATGATTTTACATGGTTCTCTCAACTTGACCATACAATGGAACTTCATTGTGGACACCTACTTTGATTATAGTTAAATCGTGGCATGACGTCCATTGAACGACTATATTTGGGTCTGAGTTGAAGCATTGAAAGTGAAACATTATTCAATAGTGTGTCGCCTTCATTATATGAGGTTTGCATCACGGTCAAGTATAGTCAACTCAAAGTCAAAATCTCCCGTTAGAGCAGTACGGCTAATAATAATGGTTATTATTGAACCAATAATTTTGTATTTGGACTTACAAAGTTGAATGTGGATGATGTTGAAATTTGACCAAAACAAAATTCCATAAATCCTAATGTGATATAGTTTTGATGAAGAAAATTGGTGTAAATAATAGTTACTACCATACCACTTATAATAAAAAAAATTGGAAATAATTGAAAAGATGTGTAAGTGATCAATTCAGCCAAAATGTCACACCACTAGCTAAGGTGACGTGTGAAGGTAATATTTGAATTATTCAATATTAATCGCTGATAGAATTTACATCTTTGAGTCGCACAACCGAAATGATGAATACTCTTAATGAACCACGCTATTTAATTAATTTATAATCATTGTAAATTAATTACATTAGTTTATATTTATGAAGAATTAATTATTAAATTTGATTCGTTTAAATATAATTATTATTTAATAAAGTGCATATCGAGATACAATGTCGATAGAAAATATAAATTGGACTGAAATAGAATAAATACTAAGTGTGTTTTTAAATTAATTAATATTTTTGAAATATCGATTATTAAAATTTATTTTATTAGTTGAATACCATTATTATTGAATAAATGTGTAAATAAAAGTTCTAAATGCACATACTAATATACGATATTGATATAATATTTAAATTAGATTTAGACGGATTAAACACTAAACAGGTTTGGAAATTTTTTTTAGGCTCGTTTCCTCCTTGATATGGCTAGTCAAAATATGGGAGAGGAGGAATTTTCAATTTTGAAATGAAAGGAAAAGGAAGAGGTTAAAGAAATAAAAAGGTACTCTATCATAAATGACCTTTTTTGCCTCCTTTATGTCATTCGTTCATTCAGTCTTTTCCTTCTCCTCCTAAATCAAGTCATGGCTGAAATTTTCATGGGAAATAGGAAAATAATTCCAAAATAATAATAATAATAATATAAAATAAGAACAAAAAAGATGGTTATACCTCTTGATCTTTGTAATATCTGGAGGTTGATTTTTGAATCTAGGAGCTTTCAATTCATCATTCATGGTCTGATTTACAGGCAACATCTTTAGGTAATTCTCTAATCATTTTATCTATATGTTTTATCATTCACATGCTTGGATTTATATGATTCATTATATATTTTATTGACGATCTTGTAACATGTGAATTAAATCTCTTTTATCTCAATTAAATGCATGTCTATTGTACTGATTCAATTCAGATCTACATATGTTCTTCATTACCTTATAATATACGTTTATATCAATTAATATGTTTTTAATTCCATGTCACCTGGTTTAATTATTATTGTTCTACATACTACTTAGATTGTTTGTTCTTATCATGAATTTTCATTTGCCTAACTTGCCCAATTTCCTTTCTTTTGCTTTGATAATTTTGTTGGTATAAGTTTTACGAATGGACTTTTGTGCAAATTTTAAATCTTCTTATTCCTTTTCTAAGTTTATTGTTTTATGAACAATATTAAACTCTATATTTGCACCAAAAATTGGCACAAAAACCCAATATAAGTTTTTAAGAGAAATAGATGAAGAATACAAAATGAAAACAGAGAAAATCAAAGCAATAACACGAACACAACGATTTATAATGGTTAGACGTTGTTTGCATACGTCCACTTTGAATAGATTACTTTATTAATCACTTTGTAAACTGAGTACAATAGGGATCAGATGAAAATCCTTACTTACAATAAAGTACAAAGCAACCAGCGGCGTAAAATGTAACGACCTACCATTTCGAACACTTCAAATCGACAATCATCCACACATGTCAGACTTGAATTGCTCAAAATAACAGATTGTTAATTTATATTTGGAAAAACTTAGCATATACAGTAAATAAATCAATCACAAACACAGAGTAATATAACAATAAGCAGCAAAATAGATAAATAGTAGTCCATGAAGCTACTACAGAATATCAGAGTTTAAAACAAAATACAACAGAAATCCCGAATACATAGAAGTTTCAATACATAAGCAAATGACAAGTTTGAACATAAAACAACTGAAAATAACTGAAATAACTGAAAGTTGAATAGATATGAGACAGATCTTCAAGCAAAGCTCCAAAGGTGAGTCTCAAATGCTGTGACACTCAGTCTGACCTGAGCATAAAGCAAAACACAAAACACTCGAGTCAGGATTAACATTCTTATGCGAGTAAATCAACTTAAGTGAAATGTCCAAGTGAAATGCAATATAACTTAAAGGATGTTTGGGATTCCTATCCTTTAAGGATCCGTGGAGTTATCTACATACATAGTACAATACGCTACATAGATAATGTCTATAGTAAAGTAAAATATTAAAATAGTGTTAAGGCGTTACCCATATCCCCCTTAACACATTTTTATATATTCCCATAGTCTGTACAGATACTATAAGCTCCACCAAATCGGTGGGATACTTAGGGAGCACTACATACGTATGGTACAAACCAAACTCGTAATAGGCGCGATAAGGCATGTGACAAGGCATGCGAGGAAATGCCCAGGGTAAGATACTACCGTTATGCAGAGCCAGGCTGGTGGTAATGCATAGCAGCTACTACCGCCCACCTCGAGACACACTCCCATAATCAAAGGTGCACCCAATCAAATCACAAAGTAATAGATATGGTATCGAAGAAGCATGCTCGATCGGAGGTGCGACCTCACTTGGCCCAGGTATAGCTCTTGTTTTAGTCACACCAAGATGACTCATGGGAGTCGGGGCTGCGTTCATACCTCATATAGACGTCGCCAAACCATCCTACTTCGTTCAGGGTTCTCCACCACATGCATAGTTGTTAAAGTGGTTTTCGGTATTGGCAAAGTGTATGACAATATCCGATCCCGATCTCTTTAACAACCAAACGCTTATTTCACACCGTGGTCATTTTCATTTCAAATAGTTCATAATTCATATTAAAATATCATATTCATTTCGAAATCATATCACTTTCGAAATCATATTCACTTTCGAAATCATTATTCACTTTAAATCATATTCATTTCAAAAATCATTACCGCAAAATAGGTTAAACCATCATAACAAAGTATTCGCATTTAAATCCATTAAATCAAAATCATAACAGTTCCAACTTAAACAGTTTGAATATTTGAATATATTGGAATAGTTATACATTAAAATAGTTTATATTTAAAAATAGGTTATAAAATAAAATAGTTTATATATTAAAAATAGTTTATATATTAAAAATAGTTTATATATTAAAAATAGTTTATATATTAAAAATAGTTTATATATTAAAATATATATATATTAAAAATTGTTTTTAAAAAATTAAAATAATATATATTAAAATAGTTTATATATTTAAAAGATTTTATATCGAAAATAGTTTCAAAATTAATTGTTTCTTCCAGTTTCACAAATCAGTTCAAATCAACTTTAGTTCCAAAATTCAATTTAAATCAATCTCAGTTCAACAATTTTTATTAAAAGGTTAAAGGTTTGAACTACAAATTTAAACTACTTCCAATTCAATATGTTTCAAAGTTTGAATATTCAAACATTACAATAACTAAATTTGATATATTCATTTATATTTCAAAACTCAACTTTAATTTTATTTAATTTGAAAATATTCACTTAATCATTTTTAATAACATTTAAATAAAATCTCAAATTACAAATTTAAATCAAATTAAATATTCAATTTCAATTCTAACTAAATTTGAAAATATTCATTTAATCACCTTTAACCAAAATCCAGTTATCAAGTTATAAAATCATATCTTTAAAATCTCAAATAAATTTTATTTAAATTCAATCCTTAAATAAATTGAATTACAAATCAACTTTAATTTATCTTTTCCACTTTTATTTATTAAAGTTAATACAAAAATCTATTTAAAAATATTAAAATAAATTTAAATAAATACTTTAAAACATTTTATATACATTTAAGTTATTACAAAAATCTATTTTAAAATATTAACATAAATCTGAATAAATATTTTAAACATATTATATATATATATTTGTTATATTTAATTTTTATTAATTTTTATTATATTAAATTTCATTATTAAATCTATTTTAAATATTAATTGTATATTTTACAAAATAATAAAGTTATAAGTAAAATTTTATAATTTTAAATTTTCAAACTTAACTTATAAATTTAAAATTTCCAAAACATATAATTTTTAAAATCTAAATAAAATATATTCGTATTATATTTTAAAAATCAATATTTATTAAAACCCATATATTTCCTTTCAAAACTTTGGAAATCATTTTTCAAAATAGGTCAACAGTGTCCGTATATAATTTTCTATCCTATGGTCAAGTGAAACGGATATTTATCATTTCAATCCGCAATAATTTAAATTTTACGGGTGTATATCATTTCAACCCGCAATCCCAATAAAATTCAATAAAATCGCTTGGGTTTATCATTTCAACCCATAACGATTTTCCCTAATCTATAATATCATTTGAGTATGTATCATTTCAACCCATAGGGAATTCCTAAACCAACAGAGAACTTGTAGTGTGAGAACAATATATAATAATTTAAATAGCATAACATATCAATTACAAAGATGATCATAATTATCAAATTAAATAAAATATATATACTAATAGATTATTGGTGTCGATATTGTCAATTAGCATAAGTGAACAAATGCAAATAACAACATATCATATTTAATGATTTAATTGCTAACAAATTCAAATTTAATAACATATTTCAATCGTCATTTCATGTGAATATAATTTACTAAATATAAGAATGTTGATCATGAGTGATCGCTTACCTTTTGAGGCTGTGAAAACAATGATGGCGAAGAAGTTGACACGGACACGCATACGGATACGGATACGGACAAAGCTAGAAAACTACAGCCGAAATCTCCGGACAGCGGCGAACAAGAACAAAGCAACTTGAATTCGATAAAATCAAATGTATATTTACCTTTTCATTTTATAAGAGGAGATGAAGGCTAGCTGAATCAAGATTTTAAAGTAATGATTACTTTGTTCAAGTTGCTTCCATAACCCACAGTTTAACCACGCTTCCATAACAAGAACAAAGCAACAAAACACACTTCATAGCCTTCATTTGGGTTACAAGCCAGCATTGCATAACTCAGCGGCTACGATGGAGCAAGGCAGAGGCTCGTTTAATGGCGGAGGGATGCGAGTGGACGTGGTGTGCTCGGAGCAAGGAGGCGGAATAAAAAGGCCATTGCGATGAAGTGGAGGGCTATGTGGGGAGGGAAGGTGGTGCTCGGTTGTGAGTCACGACAGAGGAAGAATGGCGGGTCTGGGTGTGGGTTGTGGCAGTCCGGTCGAGCTCAGGCGGCAGGAATACAAGGCGGAGGAGGCTGAAGTGGAGGGTCTGCTGCGAGGAGGCGGAGAGTTTCGGTTATGGGCTGACGTGGGTTGCTAGTGGGTCGGCTAGCTGCTGCTTGGTCTATGGTGGAGGTTTGCGTGGTCAGAAGGTGATGGGTCGAGCAAGGGTCAGGTGCAAGGAGAGGGGAGGCTACTCGGAGTGTGGCAATGGAGTGGGCTAAAGGTTTTGGTTGGCGGAGGATGGATGAGAGGAGAGGTGCTTGGTGTGGAGAAGGGTTCGAGTGGGATGGTTGACGTGGAGCTATGTGGCGGCAGTTGGCTTGTGTGGGCTGTGGAGTGGGTGCTATCGTGGGGAAGGTTGGAGGTGGGTCTAACTGGGTGACGGTCAGGGAAAATTTGGGCTGGAGATTCGAAAATGAAGGGACGAGCTTACGGTGGTAGGAGAATGGAGACGCGAAGTTAGGTCGGAGACAATAATGGTGGAAAAAGGAAGGTGATAACACAGTTCTCTTATTCATATTTGCAACTTCTCTTTTTTTCTTTTTTTTTCTTTTTAGTTCATAGCAATGAACAGAATGGAAAATGAAAAGAGGGTAGAGAGAGATGAATGAACCAGCAAATAATAAATTGAATATAGGGAATGGTAATAGTCAGCCATTGAATTTTGGAAATATTTATGGCTATGGCTATTAACTATACCAGATGAACAAACGAAAAGACATAGAAAGCCCAAATGACTCAAATGAGGAATCGATATGGCTAATCGTTTTACTGATTTCGCCGCGTACCGAACATCGAAATACACAAACGAATATACTACGGAAATCAGCACGACGAGACGAACAAAATGGTACAGAAATATCAGAGATACGACCATCCTATCAAAACTCGATATTCGCTGCCAAAATGTTTCTAAAACGCCGAAAATAAAATAAACGGAGCTAGGCAGTCCAAATTTGGCGAAACGAAATATGACGTCTCACTCAGAAAATGATTTACATTTTTCTTATGTAAAAATATTTAGATTTCAAAATTATTTTATTTTCATCAATTTTTAACTGATTTTAAATTTTAAATTAAAATTTCACAACAGTACAAACTTTCATATTTTCAAATAAAAATTTGCCACTTGCTATGCTTCAATAGACACATACCAAATATCAAAATTTCCATTTCAAAAATTTTATTGTTTATTTTCATAAAAATTTAGTTAATTACATTATCTAAATCGTTAAAAAAATTCGGGTCGTTACACTCTCCCCCACTCAACACTTTTCGTCCCCGAAAAGGAACGAGATAGGAGAATAGAAGCAAACCGAAAAGTAAGATAGATTTGAATTACATAGCACCAGACACAATAATTAATTTAAAACCATAAAAATTTCATTTTTGGACATCTTATTACTGACATTTATATTGTATACTATTCAATTACATGTTCTCATTACATACAAACCTTTCTAGGCAAGTTTTATTAATGTTTCCTAATGTAATTGAGCACTATACAAATTTACCTTTTATTTACAATTTTCTATTTATCAAAATTTAGTTTAAATATTTTTATTACTTAAGTTTTCTCTTGTATAACCTTCAATTACATATTCACATTACATTTTAACTTTTTAAATATTTCAGGTAAGTTATATATGTTTTAGAATGTAATTTGAGTATTATACAAATTAATTTTATCCTAGTTCAACTATTTCATGTTGTTTCAATTCCATTTCTCATTTTAGACACTCCAATTATTCAAAAATTTGCTTCATTTCAAGAATTGAAAACCATCACTCAGCATAAAACTTAAGAGTTAAATTTTCGTTTCACTTCAAACCATTTAAAATAAATATATACATATATATTTTTACATCAAATCATACTCCAGAAATTCAAATCAAATCCATTTTCCAAAACAAAAGTGTAGCAAAACTACTAAGTGGTCTCCCCACTTTGAGACTCAAAAATGAATGTCGATGACACTTCAGTCATCACCGAAATTATTTTCCAGCGACATAAGAGGAGAGAACTGACTTACTTCTTTTTAAAATTCTTTGGAAACAATTTCCATTCGAAAATACTTTCAAATAATAATATTTTTTTCAAAACTTTGAAAACCAAATTTTGAACAGCACCGAAAATTAAATTCTCAAATCCTTAATTTAAATCCATTTCATTTGCAAATCAGATTTATAAACCATGTTTTTTTTAAAAAATTCATCTTCTTATAACATACAACAATAGTTAACGGTTTAGGAATGTTAGCAAAACAATAAATGGTAATCTAATACTATCATTTCTAACAACCAATTCATTTAACTTTCTAAATTCAGAAAATTATAGTTTTATATATATATATAATATAATCATACATAAAATTATTTCATTTACCAATTTTGAAACAATAGTGTGCTAGTTTGCTCTATTCAAGTGTTTTGGAATTCCTATTGATAACGTTGGCTAGACGAATCGATCGAAACCAAAAATTCAAACAACTCAAACAACACAATAAAAAAACTTTTTTAAATCAATTACAAATATGCTCCCTCTTAGGATGATTCAAGAATTGATTTTAGAACAAGGATAGAGATTCAAATTTAGAGGGACCTAATCAAAGAGAATTCTAACTAAGAAGATAGGCTCGAAAGGAAGATAAGATAATTAAATTACAAAAGAAGAAAGAATGGATAGACTTATATTAATTGCGGCGACCTTAACCGAGTCAACCAAGACTCCATTTTCAGAAACAATGTGCCCAAGGAATCAGACTTCATCACTTCAGAAATGGAATTTAGAGAATTTTCTTTCAACTGATGACTCCAAAGATTTTGGAGAACATAGCTCAAATGAGATTCATGCTCCTTCTCTGACTTAGAAAAGACCAGAATATCATCAATGAAAACCAGGACAGACTTGTTGAGAACATCGCGGAGAACGCGATTCATGAGATCGACGAAGAAGGCAGGAGCATTGGTTAATCCAAAGGGCATAACTAATCATTCATAGAAACCATTCTCTATTCGAAAAGCTGTCTTGGGAACGCTCTCCTCGGCTACATGAAGTTGGTGGAACCCAGTAGTAAGAACCAGCTGAGAGAATACTTTAGCTCCGTAGAGCTGATCGAACATATCATTGATACGAGGCTAAGCATCTAGTGGAATTCAATTTCCCGCTCGGGAGGAAGAGAAGTGACTTCACCAAAGACATCCGGAAATAGTTGGACAACAGGGGTGGAGTCAAGATCACTAGGTTGAGCATCTAGCAAAAAGATAAAACTGCCTGCATAAGCCTGAGGCATTCGACATTCAATCACAAGAGAATTACCCAAGTCGTCAACAAGAGAAACGATTCGAGCTTTGTAAGAATTAATAGCATCATAATGCTTTAACCAATCACCCCTAAGTAAGATATCAAATGCATCAAAACCCAAGACATAGAAATCTCCGGTGAATCGACGCCTGTTGTAGAGGAGTTTCACCCCTTTACAAATCATACTAAGGTTGGCAGAACCGCCGATGGGATTAGTCACACACAAGGATGAAGTTGCCAATTGAGGTTGCAAAATGTGCTCGAATTTATTAGAAGAATGGATTTTAGAATAAAGGGAAAGTTCCAAAATTCAAAAAAAATCCTAATCCAAGAGGATCCTAACGAAGAATTTCAAGCCCGAACGAAGATGATTCTGTAATTAATTTTACTCATTCTAGGGTATTACTACCCTATCTCTAATGAGTTTTTATCCATATGCTACGATTTTCCTGAACCAGAGCTCTGATACCAACTGTAACGACCTGCCATTTCGAACCAGTCAAATCGACAATCATCCACACATGTCAGACTTGATTTGCTCAAAACAACAGATTGTTAATTTATATTTGGCAAAACTTAGCATATACAGTAAATAAATCAATCACTGAATCACAGACACAGATTAATATAACAATAAGCAACGAAATAGATAAATAGTAGTTTATGATGCTACTACATAATATCAGAGTTTAAAACAAAATACAATATAAATCCCGAATACATAGAAGTTTCAATACATAAGAAAATTGGCAGAGAGTATGACAATATCCGATCCCGGTCCCTTTAACAACCAAACACTTATTTCACACCGTGGTCATTTTCATTTCAAACAGTTCATATTAAAATATCATATTCATTTCATAATCTTATCACTTTCGAAATCATATTCACTTTCCAAATCATATCACTTTCAAAATCATTATTCACTTTAAATCATATTCATTTCAAAAATCATAACTGCAAAATAGGTTAAACCATCATATCAAAGTATTCGCATTTAAATCCATTAAATCTAAATCATAACAGCACCAACTTAAACAGATTGAATATTCGAAAGTAGTTTATATATTGGAATAGTTATACATTAAAATAGTTTATATATTAAAAATAGTTTATATATTAAAAATAGTTTATATATTAAAATATATATATTTAAAATTATTTTTAAAATTTAAAAGAGTTAATATCGAAAATAGTTTCAAAATTAGAATTGTTTCTTCTAGTTTCACAAATCAATTCAAATCAACTTTAGTTCCAAAATTCAATTTAAATCAATCTCAGTTCAACGATTTCAATTAAAAAGTTAAAGGTTTGAACTACAAATTTAAACCACTTCCAATTCAATAGGTTTCAAAGTTTAAATATTCAAACATTTACAATAACTCAATTTGATAAATTCATTTATATTTCAAAACTCAACTTTAAATTTTTTTGAATTTGAAAGTATTCACTTAATCATTTTTAATAACATTTAAATAAAATCTCAAATTACAAATTTAAATCAAATTAAATATTCAATTTCAATTCTAACTAAATTTGAAAATATTCATTTAATCACCTTTAACCACAATCCAGTTATCAAGTTATAAAATCGCATCTTTAAAATCTCAAATCAATTTTATTTAAATTAAATCCTTAAATAAATTAAATTACAAATCAACTTTAATTTATCTTTTCCACTTTTATTTATTAAAGTTAATACAAAAGTCTACTTAAAAATATTAAAATAAATTTAAATAAATACTTTAAAACATATTATATATATTTAAATTATTACAAAAATCTATTTTAAAATATTAACACAAATCTATATAAATATTTTAAACATATTATATATATATATTTGTTATGTTTAATTTTTATTAAAATTTATTATATTAAAATTTATTATTAAATCTATTTTAAATCTTAATTGTATATTTTAAAAATAATAAAGTTATAAGTAAAAATTTATAATTTTAAATTTTCAAGCTTAACTTATAAATTTAAAATTTCCAAAACATATAATTTTTAAAATCTAAATAAAATATCTTTGTATTATATTTTAAAAATCAATATTTATTAAAACCCATCTATTTCCTTTCAAAATTTTGGAAATCATTTTTCAATATAGACTAACGGTGTCCGTATATAATTTTCTATCATATGGTCAAGTGATACAGATATTTATCATTTCAATCCGCAATAATTTAAATTTTACGGGTATATATCATTTCAACCCGCAATCCAAAATTTAAAATTCAATAAAATCGCTTGGATTTGTCATTTCAACGCATAACGATTTTCCCTAATCTATAATATCGTTCGGTTATGTATCATTTCAACCCATAGGGAATTCGTAAACTAACAGCGAACTTGTAGTCTAAGAACAATATATAATAATTTAAATAGCATAACATATTAATTACACAGATGATCATAATTATCAAATTAAAAAAATACTAACAGGTTATTGGTGTGTCGATATTGTCAATTAATAGAGGTGAACAAATGCAAATAATAACATATCATATTTAACGATTTAATTACCAACAAATTCAAATTTAACAACATATTTCAATCGTCATTTCATGTGAATATAATTTACTAAATATAAGAATGTCAATCGTGAGTGATCGCTCACCTTTCGAGGCTATGAAACAATGATGGCAAAGAAGTTGACATGGACACACACACGGATATAGATAAAGCTAGAAAACCGCGGTTGAAATCTCCGGACAGCGGCGAACAAGAACAAAGCAACTTGAATTTGATAAAATCAAATGTATATTTAATTTTTCATTTTATGAGGAGATGAAGGCTAGCTGAATAAAGATTTTAAAATAATGATTGCTTTGTTTAAGTTGCTTCCATAAACCACAGTTTAACCATGCTTCCATAACAAGAACAAAGCAACAAAACACACTTCATAGCCTCCATTTGGGTTACAAGCCAGCATTACATAACTCAGCGGCTACGATGGAGCAAGGTGGAGGCTCGGTTAATGGCAGAGGGATGCGAGTGGACGTGGTGTGCTCAGTGCAAGGAGGCGGAATGAAGAGGCTGTTGCGATGAAGTGGTGGGCTGTGTGGCGAGGGAAGGTGGTGCTCGGCTGTGAGTCACGGCAGAGGAAGAATGGCGGGTCTGGGTTGTGGCAGTCCAGTCGAGCTCAGGCAGCAGGAACACAAGGTAGAGGAGGCTGAAGTGGCGGGTCTACTGCGAGGAGGCGGAGAGTTTCGGTTATGGGCTGACGTGGGTTGCTAGTGAGTCGGCTAGCTGATGATTGGTCTGTGGTGGAGGTTTTGTGTGGTCGGAAGGTGATAGGTCGAGCAAGGGTCAGGTGCAAGGAGAGGGGAGGCTACTCGGAGCGTGGTAGTGGAGTGGGCTAAAGGTTTTGGTTGGCGGAGGGTGGATGAGAGGACGAGGTGCTTGGTGTGGAGAAGGGTTCGGGTGGGATGGATGACGTGTAGGTATGTGGCGGCGGTTGGCTTGCATGGATTATGGAGTGGGTGCTCTCGTGGGGAAGGTTAGAGGCGGATCTGCCTGGGTGACGGTCAGGGAAAAGTTGGGCTGGAGATTCGAAAATGAAGGGACGAGCTTACGGTGGTAGGAGAATGGAGACGAGCAGTTGGGTCGGCGAGAATAATGGTGGAAAAAGTAAGATGACAGCACAGTTCTCTGATATATATTTGAAACTTCTCCTTTTTTTCTTTTTTTCCTTTTAGTTCAAAGCAATGAACAGAATGGAAAATGATAAGAGAGGAGAGAGAGATGAACGAACCAACAAATAATATATTGATATAGGGAATGGTAATAGTCAGCCATTGAATTCTGGAAATATATATGGCTAGTGGCTATTAACTATACCAGATGAACAAACGAAAAGACACAAAAAGCTCAAATGACTCAAATGTAGAACCGATACGGCTAATCGTTTTATGATTTCGCCGCGTACCGGATGCCGAAATACATAAAAGAATGTATTGCAGAAATCAGCACGACGAGATGATAGAATGGTACATAGATATCAGTGATACGATCGTCCTATCAAAACTCGATATTCGTTGCCAAAATGCTTCTAAAACGCCGAAAATAAAATAAACGGTACTAGAACAGTCCAAATTTGGCGAAACGAAATGTGGCATCTCACTCAGAAAATGATTTACATTTTTCTTATGTAAAAATATTTAGATTTCAAAAATATATTATTTTCATCAATTTTTAACTAATTTTAAATTTTAAATTGAAATTTCGTAACAGTACAAACTTTTATATTTTCAAATAAAAATTTGCCAGTTGCTATGCTTCAATAGACGCATACCAAATATTAAATTTTCCATTTCAAAAATTTTGTTGTTTATTTTCATAAAAATTTAGTTAATTACATTATTTAAATAGTTAAAATTTTCGGGTCGTTTCATAAAAGCCAAAAATGAACAACCTAGCCTGTATTTACAGATGAAGTTGACACGATATCTCCTTAAAAATTTGATAGAAGGATCTCCAAAACCATATGGACCTATTAAAGGGATCGCATGGCCCAAATCCCAAGGAATATGGATTGGTGCTGATCCCTGTTTTGAAGGAAATTAGGGGTGTGATCCCTATGTAGCTTTCCCATGTTGTAATGTTCTTAGCCTCAAAGTTTCATGCCAATTGGATTAGTAGAACTTGAGTTATCGCTCGATCTTTGCTTCAATGTGAGTTGTCTTCTGATTTCTGCCGACATCTATTGAGGGAAGAGGGTCGATCCCTCTTATTTCATCCTTTTGAGGTGCGATCCCTAAGGTAGGCCTCCGAAGGTCCACACATCTAGCTTTCATATGCATTGGACTTATGGATCTTGAGATATTGACTATTTTCTATTGAATTGCACTTGCTTCCTAAAACATGTCGATCCTTATATTGAAGAATGGTTATAGCCGATCCCTCCTCTATGTTGAACTGTATTCCATACTTCGAACATTCGGCATTGCATATCTCTCAATTTCGTTCGATCATGGCTTCATATTACCATATGTACTTGAATTTTGGACCTCACAATCATCGCTCTGGACTTACGGGCCTTGACGACAGTCGAATATAACTTGTCCAATCTGTTCGAATATGTCGGGTCAAAATGCCGGATAACACTAGCCCCCCAAAGTACGTCTTATGATGAACATGAAGTGCTTTGAATCGAAGCAAGTTAGAGTCATCGGAAAGAAATCCATCCAGTTTTCGAAATAGTCGTTATCCTTCCTTCGAATTATTTTCCCAAAGTATTGTATATCTTCTTGATCGTCATGACGCTTGGTCGATTTCCAATATTATAAATTCAGGATTATATTCCGTCAGTTGATATCTATGTCTGATTCTATGAGACAAGTAAGCTTTGGCTATCCGATCCAATCTCGACCTTCAAAACTTCAGGTTTGAATTCAATTTCTATCGATTTCAAAATTTGAGACTTTAGACAATACACGTGCACTATCTAGTACACGTTCTTGTCGTTGGCTCTCGTACGCGTTTGTAGGTCATAGGTCATCGCCAATTTTCATTGAGTTATATGCAATTCCATTGCATTTTATAATTCTTATGTATATTCTTGCATGCACATAGGGTTTGCAACTGATCTCCCTTTTTTGTATGTTCATAGGGATTGGCATTCCTCTAGCTGATCCCTCCTCTCCTTCTTTCTCTCGTCTTTTATATATATATATATATATAGATTGACGTTCTTTTAGCCGATCCATCCCCCTTTCCTCTTTTCACTCTCTTTTTTATATAAAATAAGGATTGGAATTTTGTTCCCTTGGGTAGGGGTAGTACCTGATCCTTATTACTAGAAGGGCTTAACCAATCGTTCATTTCGTAGATAGGAAAGTGGGCCGAACCCTTGGACTATATATAAACAAACATCCAACATCCTCTTCTTACTTTATTTCATTCCTTCGACTTCCTTTATTCCCTTCAAGTTCAGTTTCGAACCCTCCCCCTCCAATCTCGAAAACCTGATTCCTCCCTCTCAAATCATATATCGCTTTCTTCCTTAGATTCGCCATTTCTATCTTGCTCTAGATCGCTACTCCATCCTTAACTCGAATCAAAATCCAGCATTTTCTCTTGAGAAACTTGTATTTTAAATATTTAGGTGAGTTGCTTGTTATTTCTTTGGTTCATGACGAGATAATGGGGTTTGTTCGTGTTAGTCGTGGGTTAAGGAAGAGATGAGATGGATGACGATGATGCAGAGTTCGGTGAAGTAGTAAAGGAGGAGGAAGAAAAGAGGGATCGGTCATGGTGAAGTATAGTGGAGAGGAATCAGTGATGTTGTTGTTATGTTGAAGAAGGAGAGGGTTTGGTATTGAATGTTTGAGGGAAGTACGAGAACATTGAAGGAAAGGGATTGACATTGGAACTTATGGAGGAAATGTTTGGTTGCATTATTGAATGGAGAGACTGGTCAATTGTAGAGCATGGATGCATCGGCCATTTTCTTTGTGAAAGGGATCAGTTATGGTATGTTTGTGGATGGAGGGATAGGTTGTAGGCTTATCGAGAGGGATCGGTTGTTATAATGGAAAGGGGTCGGCATAAATAGGGATCGACATAAATAAAGATTGGTTATTATTTTTTAGATAGAGGGATCAGAGCCAATTCTTAGCTTTGAATTGAACTTGAAAACCAATCCATATTCACTCGTATGAACAATTAGAACCAACCCATCCCAATGAACTTTGAACATATGACAATAATGAACAACAGGACTTGCATATCCAATATAAAACTCGAAATTGAACGACCAAACTCCTAGGACTTAGAACATGAACTAAAACTTAACATATAGACTTTACTAATGGACTTCACACTTTGACATGCCGATGGTTGATCCCAAAGCTTACACAACTAATCAATCTAAATGCTATTTGAGATGGTCAGTGATGATGATTACTCTAGTCGGAATCCATAGTCTCATCATTTACTTTTGCTTTTTTACTTTGAACCGTTTTATCTCTGCACTGCACAACACTGCACCACACTAGTTTACATTTAGCATTAGGGGACAGGAAAATTTTCTAATCTCAATTATCTACTGAGTTTATTTGATATGGGCTCCAGACGTTTGAGCGTTTAGCTGCAATGCCTTCTTGATAACCTTCACAACTTAGCAATCCCGAAGCGAGTCATGTTCTGCAACAGTTTCTGGAAGACTTCCCCTGATCATCAATTTGAGCAACCGGAGGTCTCTGGCCCATTGACCAACCTTTTTTCTGATGTTTCCTTCCTTCCAGGAATATATAAGTCCTGCTCCCGACACTGTAGAAAGTGCTATATTTCTAGATAATCCCCCAAGCCTCCAGAATTGGCGAGGCCGCTGTTCGCAGACTATGCTCTAAACATGGGATTCCGTTTGCATATGTCCTAGTTCTTCTGTAAATGGCAGGGCTCATTTGCCCCCGAAGGGATATACAGCATGTAATAAATTTATGTGCTAGGCCGGATGCGTGCCGCCTTTCAATTCTTTCATCCGATAAATTCTAAATTATCTAGAAATAGCTCACGCTCAGCTGCATCCGAACATCAATGCTTTTCTTCATGGCACTTTCTTGCTATTTATAGATGTTCTATTCTACCCGCCATTTCTTGAGGACATCGGGTTTGTTTACAATTTCAAACGACGGGCATGAAGCCTTTCTTACACTTTCCTCAAGCCTTCGCCCAATTGTCAAGTTCTAACCGGTGCTTGGAACAAGCTCAACATCTTCCAACATGATTGGTTTTTTGTCCGTTGTTAGCCTGGCTTTGTGAGGCGATGGTTTGAAGGACGTAATTGTTGTCTTTACTTCATTCTCAAATTATTTAGTTCAAATCGTATTATGTACTAACTTATACTTTGAAAATCCACGTCCGGAAGGTGATAGCTTCTTAGGGGTGGTTTCTGCAATCCGTGCCACCCCAGTTGAAGACATGACATCAAATCCCTTTTAACTGATGAATGGTTATCTCTGTTTGGGCTGCTAGAAGAAGGTCACAACACTGGGCTTCCAAGAAGCGCCGCACCACCAAGAAATGTGGAAAAACAAGGCGACACTAATAACCCTTTCATGCCCCCAGTTGAGGGGACTCGGGACGACGCCGAAGAGGGTGAAATTAGAAGTGTCAAAACTGACAAACCTGGCGGCACTGATGTAGGTTCAGGCAATACGCCTGTGGTCGAACCATCACAAGGTGCACAATCTCACATGCCCATACGAAGAGGAAAAAAGGTCGCTTATAAACTCCGTAGGAGAAAAACTGCCAAAGAGCCAGAATTCATCATCACCTCAGTTGATGAAGAGTCTTCTTCCCAACATTTAGAAAGTTCAATGAAAGGCTTCTTGAATCTCCCAAACCCTAATGATACCATGACTTATGACTTCCCAACATTAGTATTGGGGGGCTTAATTCTCCCACCAGGGGTGGTGATGGCATTCCTCCCACTAGCAAAGGGAAGAAAACTCCTATGAGCAAGGCTACAGCAACTGGTCCGTCGGGGGGACACTAGGACGCTCATAATCACGCTCGCTTCACCGCATTATTTTCTTCTACCTTTAACCCGCTGGTCACTTATACATTTTTGTTTGGTTTGCAGGTGCAATGTCTCAATCCTGCGCCATTGATCGCTTAAGGAGCTCGTTAACAAAGTATGGATCCAGTCATGATCCAGAGACGGGTAGGCGTAGAGAGAGATGACAGCTACGAAAGAAGTCGTCGTTAGAGGGAGTCTTCATCTTCCAAACTTAAGTCCCAATCTAAATCGTCTCATTAGGAAGCTTAGTCTAATCTTCCTGTATATAGCGGCGATTAGACTTCTTTTCATGCTCCTCAAATTGATGTGCTGCCTGAGCAGTATTCTAGTTCATTTGGTTCTAGATAGGCCCACGCTCGTAGGTCGATAAAACACCCACTTGTCACTTCTGATCCTGCTTTGCCTACTGCAGCTCCTGAGGCTTCCA
Organism: Allium fistulosum; assembly: GCA_030737815.1. Classification (NCBI taxonomy): domain Eukaryota; kingdom Viridiplantae; phylum Streptophyta; class Magnoliopsida; order Asparagales; family Amaryllidaceae; genus Allium; species Allium fistulosum. Next base: position 1,463,872,149 of record CM060903.1, read on the forward strand.
CGGTAAAAAAATTAGCCGAATTTAAGATCAATTTCCCAAAAATTTGCTTCGATGGGCTTAAGTTCCTTCCTTTCATTCATACAGTTCTAGGGAGTGCTAAAGCGAGCTCCCTTGCATGCGTCATGACATTTTTGTCCAACATTTAGCATTCCAGTATCTAGCTAAAAAATCTCTAAGGTGTCTATCGAAAGGCAACATGAAATCGATCATCTCAAGCTAGAGGCAATCCATGATAAAGACAATTAAACATCAAGATAGTGAGATCTCGGAGTTGATAGCGAAGCTAACCGAGGAAGAAAAGAGTGCTAAAGAAACATCTGAGGCGGTTAGTCGTTTAGAAGCGGCTCACAAAAAGGAACTGGATGCTTCCTTCAACTACAGTGGTATGCTTGCTTTAGAAAAAGATACACTGCAAAAAGATAAAAATATTCTGGCTCACCGCATTGAGGAACTATAAGAACTCATTAAAAAAGAGAAGCTCCAAGCTCGGGTGGAGTCCCAAAGATATTGTGAAGAGGCTGTCAAAGCTCGGGGACTAAAATTAAAGCTTGACGAGCAACTTTCTCAAATTGAAGTCCTCAAAGAAGAGGTAAGAGAACCGGGCCGCAATGAGATTAGAAAGTAGATCAAGGCCCAGCTAGAAGATGCCAAAGAAGCTGGTCGTAATGAAATTAAAGACATGTTCGATCCTCTGATCATTGAGTATAATGCTAAAGTCTTAATTCATCGCAATCTGAGTTTCCTTGGAGAGGGCTATCTTGAATCGTGCTTAACACATGAAAGGATAAGGTGTTGATCTAATAGTAACTATTTATGGAAGCGTACGTAGTTTCTACTGAAACTAGGTGCATCGCTCAACTATTAGTTTCGTTTTGTTTAGTAGAGCCATATGAGGCTTCCTTCCTCAACTCCCGAGATGATGCATGATTTGAGATCAACCAGAGAGGTCTTCGTGCACCTATGGTCCTTGCCGAGGCTTGGAAATATTTTGTTGAAATGAAGAAGAAAGCCTTCGGTGAAGCTGATTTAGATGAAGAGAAGCTGGCATTAGATATTCTTCGTGGGTATGAACCTTTAGACCTTGCTGCTGTGAGACTTTGATACTTTGATATTCTAGCACACTCTGGCAAAGGGAAAAACATTGCCGAGTCTTCGAGTCCGATCCCAAAGGTCCCCCTTCTCTTCAAACAGCCAGAGCGTCGGTTTCTCTTAGCCCAGGATGGGATTTGAGCTATGATCTGGACAAACCCGTCTATCAATCAAAGGTGCCGACTCCTATTCTTGAGGGGAGCACTCCAGCGACAACTGAAAGTCGGTCAGACACAGATATCATGCTTTATTCTCCATTATTCGAGAGATTTCGTTCCTCACGCCCAACAGTCATGGGCTTATTTTCTTGTTTTTGCAAATCTACAGGTCTTTTGGGTCCCAGCCAAACTCCAAGAAGCAGTGCCACAGTGGAGCAACAATCAACATATACTGAAATTTCAATGGCCACCAACATTCCAAGGCATGATGCCCAAGTCATTGGAGCACTTGATGATGAAAAAGCTGATGATCGGCTGTTTCCAGATGAATCAGATGACATCGTGATCACTGGCGCCACCGAACATACCGATGAGCTCAACTCAAAGGAGCGCATTGAGAGAAAGGAGCTGTTGAAGAAAGAAGCTAAGGCTGAACCCGCTGATGTGGACATTGACGATCCAAATCTTGTCCCATTACAAGTCATTCCAGCTGGTGGGTCGTTCCCGAAGAACTCCCTCTAACCTATGAAAGCTCATCTGCCAAGGGGCAAAGGATCAAAAAGAAGAATAGGCAGAAGCTTGGGTGGTGCCACTCCTAAAAAATCCAAAAGAGAAAAAGGAAAAAAGAAATAGCCATCACTTTGGCTCATTTTGTATATAGCTTAGATAGTTGTTTTTCTCTTTTTGTTGGTCGTGATTGTGCGGGTACGACCCCCACTTTTGAATAAACTTCGTACCACAATTTTGAAGTTTAGCATGAAAATAAAAGTCGTTTGTTTTCCATCGAACTCTTATATGAATTTTGTCTGAGTGGTCGAGCTATTACTTTTCCATTCAATGTACTTGTAATTCATTGCTCGTTATTTCGGACAATAGTCCATTAATTATTACTCAAGGCCGCCATGTGGCCATTGCTTTAAGTTGCATCAAACACTGGGCTCGAGCCCTAGTGTTATGCCGTTGAATTCAGCGGTTTGAGTAATTATAATCCTACCCCCAATCTCGGGTTAGCAGAGATAGATAGTGGATGGTCGAACTCTATCGTTAGCGAGTTTATACTCCTCATGTCGGTTTTAGGCCGGAGCTTATGGAATAGTGTGTGGTCGAATCGCACTCATCTATTTGTTTATACTCGTATTCGCACTCTGGGGGTAAGAGTTAGTTAGCGGGCAATCATATCACTCTAATTTGTGTTTGTACTCAAGTCCATGCTATGGGGACTTAGAGTAATCTCGAAAAATAGTCGGACCACACTTTCCTTAATTGATTGATTTGCCCCCAAGTCTAGTGTTTAACTTAGCGAGCGATAGGTCATATCACAATCGCTTTTGATTCATATTTGTCCCAGCACTTGATAGAATTAATTTGGTTATCGGATGGTCATGTCACATCCATTCCTCTTTAGGTATTCCGTCCATCGGGTTGTGAGTGAGAATCATCAAATGAACGGTCAGACCATTCTCATTTTGTTTAATTCAATTGTGAACTTATGTAATCGGCTAGCTCCAAACTCTAGGAACCTACTCGGACATGTCTATATTAGTTAGTCTGGTATCATAATTAACGTGTAATGTTACAGCGATCACAGATATGAAGGAAATTTAAAACTTTATTTTCCAAATGGAAAGAAATGACATAATTTTTCTTATTACACATCTGGAAAATCAAATGCTAAAGCAAATTCAAAAATTGAATACAACTGACTGAAAAAGAATAAACTAAGATGAAATAGTGTCGTAAATGCTCGCTATTCCACGCTCTTGGGAGTGTGACGCCATCAACAGTCGCTAGCATGAATGTTTCCTCTCTAGGTCTTTGTTCAATAACATATGGTCCTTCACAAGTAGGATTCATGTGTGACGAGGCAAGAAAAACCCATTTCAAGATGAGACCGTCGATTTCAAAGGTCCTAGGTCAGACTTTAGTGTTGTAGTATCAAACGACTCGGTATCGATATGCAGTTGCCCTCAAATCAACTTCCTCATGCTTTTCATCTACAAAGTCTAGAGATTCCAAAAGGAAATCTCTATTCGTTCTAGGATCATAGTAGGTCACTCGATGAGAAGGAACTTCGAGTTCAACAGGAATGACGGCTTCGAAGCCATAAGCAAGGGCGAATGGTGTATGGCCACTCGCGGACTTATGGGTGGTTCTGTAAGCCCATAATGTTGTTGGGAGTTCATCTACCCACTTGCCTCTAGCCTTTTCTAAATGCTTCTTCAAAATTGACTTTATGATTTTGTTTACAGCTTCAACTTATCCATTTGTTTGAGGGTGAGAAACTGCCACAAATCCCTTCTCAATATGACGCCGATGGCAGAAGTCTTTGAATTCAACACTGTCGAATTGGGTTCCATTGTCATTTACAATGGTTCGTGGAAGGCCAAAATGATAAATGATGTTTCGAACAATGAAGTTGATTACTTTCTTTGTTGTAATCATGACTAATGTTTCTGCTACGGCCCATTTGGTGAAGTAATCAATTGCGACGATGGTGTACTTCGCACCACCTTTAGAGATAGGTAAGTAACCGATGATATCTATGCCTCATATGGAAAACGGCTATGCACTGACCATTAGTGTGATTTCCATCGGCGGAGCTCTCGGAACGTTTGCATACATCTGGCACTTGTCACATCGCCTAGATTAATCGACAACATCTCGGTTGATAGTCGGCTGATAATACCCATAACAGAACATTTTCTTTGCTAGGGTTTGCCCACCAATGTAATCACCACATTCCCCTACATGAACTTCCTTTAGGACTCGTTTTATTTCATCATGAGTGATACACTGGAGCAAGGGAATGATAAAAACCCTTCCAAAATGTGGCTCCATTGCTCTCTGGGCGATCATCATTTGTAGTGAATTCCGCTATAAAGTCCGCCAGAGTCTGTCCCTGGATGGCTCTTCGAGGGAGATAAGTGATGTTGAATTGTTTTAGTTTGATGTTCCACTTGAGTAACCTTCCAGACGTCTCAGTTCGTTGTAGGACCTATCGTAATGGTTGATCGGTGTAAACATTGATGGGATGAGCCTGAAAATAGGGCCGAAGCTTTTGTGAAGCAATCAACAAGCAGTACACCAATTTCTCTATCTTTGGATAGTTCCTTTCAGCTCCTGTTAATCATTTGCTAACATAATAGACCGGTCTCTGGATCTGATTCTCCTTGCGAAGCAGTGCGGCACCTATAGCATGTACCGACAAGGCCAAGTAGATATACAAGTCTTCATGATCCACCGGCTTTGAGAAAATGGAAGGCCTCTCTAAATGGTTTACCAAAGCTCGGAATGCGTCTTTACAATCCTGCGTCCATTCAAAGTTCATTTTCCCTCTTCTAATGAAGTCGCAGAAAGGAATGCATTTATGGGTAGCTTTGGAAATAAATCGACTTAGGGCGGCAACCTTCCCATTTAGACTCTATACTTGCTAGATGGTCTTCGGCACTTGGATGTTGCGAATTGCTTGGATCTTCTCGGGATTAGCTTCAATTTCGCAAGCATTGATGGTGTAACCCAAGAACTTTCCTAATGCAACGCCAAAAGAACACTTCGGAGGATCAATATTCATTTTATAATATCGGAGGATATCGAACATTTATGCTAAGTCCCTAATATGGTCGCTTGATCGTTGTGACTTCACGAGCATATCATCCACGTATACATCCATCGTCTTTCGAATCTGATCTTTAAACATTTTGTTGACTAGGCGTTGATAGGTCGCTCTAGCATTCTTCAATCTAAATGGTATTACCACATAGCAATATAATCCAACATCGGTAATGAAGCTGGTGTGCTCCTGATCAGGAATATGCATTGGGATTTGGTTATATCCAGAGTATGCATCCATGAAAGATAGCAATTCGTGTCTTGTGGTTGAGTCTACCATTTAGTCAATCCTCGAAAGGGAAAACTGTCTTTTGGGCATGCCTTGTTCAAGTCCAAGTAATCAACACATGTTCACCACTTTCCATTCACCTTTCTCACAAGTACTGGATTAAATACCCATTTAGGGTAGAGGGCATTATGAATAAACCCATTTTTTGAGCCTATCCACCTCCTCTTTGAGGGCAGCAGATCTATCTGGATCCATGCTATGCCTTTTCTATTTCATCGGGACATGCCTCAGGTCGATGTTTAATGCGTGGCTCACGATGGCAGGCGAGAGCCCACACATGTCAGAATGAATCCAAGCGAACACATCAAGATTCGTTCGGAGAAAACCAGCAAGTTCTTTCATCATCGGGGGGCCGAGCTATGGTCCAATCTTTAGGACCTGTGATGAGTCATCATGGCTGATCGTTATGTCAATTGTCAGCTCAGCAGGTGCAACCACGGTCTCTTTGGGATCCTCCTCGTTATCCCTCGAATCTATGTCTTTATAGAACTGACTGTGGCACCTGAGCCAAGGCCCAGGCGCTAGTTGTCAATCTCCTGCAGTTTGGATATGGAGAGACTTATCCACAGCCTTACCTTTCTCCTTCCGTTGAGCGTCTCTCAATTCAGCTACATAACAAGCACATCCGATTGCCTAATCACTATGCACAACTACAACACCGTTATCGGTTGAGAATTTCAAAGTCAAACACCATGGGGTAAGAGCTGCCCGAAATTCGGCTGGGGCTAGTTCACCCAGAAAAGCATTGTATGGAGAGTCAACATCTAAGACAAGAATAGCAAAATCCATACTCTCCTACGGTCGCCTTCTCCCAACTCCACGGGCAATTCGACATATACGATAGCTTCGGTCATAGCATCGTTAAAGCCATGAATGCGAGCTTTAGACGGTTTTAGGTCCTTGGCTTCCATCCTTATCTGATCGTAAGCTTTTTTGAAAATTATATTTATAGAATTTCCATAGTCAACAAAAATTCTCTTTCCTAAGGCGGGGCCGATCATGGCCGAAATGACTATTGGGTCGATCGTCGGTGCCTCTACCTTGTATGCATCTTTGTTTCTGAACACAATGCCATCTGCCATTGTACGCTGCTATTTTGCCAGAGCTCCATCTTCTATACTTAAGCAATATTCAAAATTTATATGCTTGATCACGCTAGCATAGCGCTCCATCTTATGCCAACTCTTATCAGCTGGATGTGGTCCTCCGACTATTGTATCGATCACTTATCTTCCACCAGTCCGTGCAGGCTCCTCGGCTTTGTGCTGAGCTTGTCCTTAGTTTGGGTCAGATGTCCTCTATCCACCATCCTGCGGGGATTTAACAACCTTTTGTAACTTTCTTTCCCGAATCAATTTCTCGATAATATCCTGGAGATGCCTACACACATTCTTGTTATGACCATAACATTCGTGGAGCCGATAATATTTTCCAGTCTGCTTCTGTTTCTCCATCGATTCTTTCAGAGGTAGCTTCCTATACTACATGGTATTGCAGGTAGACATAGTCGTTCTCTAGAGATGTATTTAGTGGTATGTAGGTGTCATACATTGGAATCCTAGGCTTTCCTCTTTCAGAATCCCTTTTTGGATTCCTTCACGGTTCTGATCACTGCTTTTGTGCTGATTCGGTTTATTTTGGATATTCACTTGAACTTTTCCAGAACTATCACCAGACTGCTTCACTGTAATGTTACTCTACACTCCCTCTCAACTAAGTCCCACAACATACTTCTTCTTAGAGCTTTTAGATTCCTCTTTCCTCAAATATTGAGCTGCTTCTGCATAGAAACGTTCCAATGTTGTGTGTCATTTTCCAGCTAACCAATCGCCAAAGTCAAACTCCGAATCAATCCCACTCGTTACCGCCATCAATATTGAATGGTCATTCAGATTACTAACTTCTGTGACAACTGTATGAAATCTCTCCAAATAATCATTCTACGATTCTCACGGAGCCTGGATCACGCTGGATAGGGACATCACATCTTTAAGGCGAATTGCGTGCATACAGAACTACTCCACAAACTTTGTTGCTAAGTCATCAAATCTAAAGATTGACAATGGGGGTAATCTCGTAAATCACATAGTCGTTATGCTAGAGAGAGTAATAGGAAAACATCTACACTTTGTTGCACCATTAGCTCATGCAAAATCCATCAGCCATTCATATCTCATGATGTGCTGCCTGAGGTCGTTTTTTCCCTCATAGGCAGGCATTGACGGCATGCTAAACATTCTGGGATATACTGCATGTAAGGTATTATTGGTGAATGGGGTATGGCTTCTTGAATACCCCAATCATCATTGGTCAAGCCTTGGCTCTCCCTTACTAGCTGTCTAACCATAGCCGATAAGTCCGGCGTTTGGATAGTTGGAGCCAAGCGGTGGTCGTGTTCCACCTCACGTGAATGGTCTGGTCAATGTCTACGGGTCGTTCCATGGCTTCTTGGCTCAACGGGCTCTCGATGTATATCACATACATCACTTCATCACCATTTCGGGGAAGTAACTGATATGCATCCACCTGAACTCCAGCATCTAAATCAATCGCAGTAGCTCCAGCTTGGGCTACATCATGGAAAGGTAGGCTCCCTCCTTTGGAACATGGATTGATACCAATCCCCATGGAAGGATCGGCACCAATCGGTCTGGGCAGATCAAATAAGTTTGCCTGTTGATGTCCAGAAGCTTCTACACGATATCCGTTAATTTTGCGACACATGCGTCTGTGATAATCATCTGATGAACTAGAACTCTCCGATGTAGAATAAGGGGTTGGGTCCCTTTTAACTTTCCCACGCAGTTGCTGATTTGAGTTGGTTCATTAGATTGTTATTGGCTTGAATCTAATGATTCAACTATCGGTGGCTATCCACTAACTCTTTCATCAGATTCTGGAATTCAAATCTTGTGATGAAGTCAGCTGGTTTTGGACAATAATTGGATTGGTAGCATTCACATCCATTGGTAGATTGCTCGAGCCTCCTACTGGATGCTAGCGTTCTTTTTTCCTTCTGCGTTTTGAGTTGTAGACCTGGTGTTCCTAACGATTGTTCATAGTTTTCCTTAGACTTTTTCAAATTTGAATAGAATGAACAAGCTTTTTGAAGGTAATTTTGGATCTCTTCGGGTGATTTACGCAATCCAGTAGCAACAAAGGGATCCAAACAGGGCCGAGAATCTAGTTCTAGGTGAAAGCACCAAAATGTTTGCACCAAAAGTTGGCACAAACACCCAATAGAAGTTATTTAGAGAAATAAATGAAGAATATAAAATGAAAACAGAGGAAATTAGTAATAAGATAGTAGAAAAACAAATCAATAACACGAACACAACGATTTATAGTGGTTCGACGTTGTTTGCCTAGGTCCACTTTGAATAGATTGCTTTATTAATCACTTTGTAAACTGGGTACAATAGGGATTGGATGAAAATCCTTAGTTACAATATAGTACAAAGCAACTAGCAGAGTAAAAGTCCCAAAAATGAACAACCAATCCTGTATTTATAGACGAAGATGGCAAAATAACTCCTTGAAAATTCGGCAGATGGTTCTCTAAAACCATATGGACCCATCAGAAGGATTGTATAGCCCAAATCCCAAGGAATAGGGATCAGCGTCGATCCCTATTTTGAAGGAATTTGGGGGTGCGATCCCTATAGTAGCTTTCCCATATTGTAATGTGCTTAGCCTCAAAGTTCCATGCAAATTGGATTAGTAGAACTTGAGTTACCGCTCGATCTTTGCTTCAATGTGAGTAGTCTTCTGATTTCAGCTGACCCCTATTGAGGGAAGAGGGCCGATCCCTCTTATTTCATCCTTTTGAGATGCGATCCCCAAGGTAGGATCCCTAGGGCCCCTACATCTTGCTCATAAATTTTCATATGCATTGGACTTATAGATCTTGAGATATTGATTGTTTTCTATTGAATTGCACTTGCTCCTGAAACATGTCGATCCCTAAGTTGGAGAACAGTTATAGCCGATCCCTCCTCTATGTTGAACTATATTCCATACTTCGAATACTCTGCATTGCATATCTCTTAATTCCATTCGATCACAACATCGTATTACCATCTATACTTGACTTTTAGACCTCACAATGATCACTCTAGACTTACTGGCCTTGACGACAGTCGAATCTAACTTGTCCAATCAGTTTGAATATAGCCGGATCAAAATGCCGATAACACTCTAGTTTCATTTCTAAACTAAAAGTTTGATCTAAATTGTTAATCTTTTGAATCTATCTTGGATATATATATGTATGTATGTATGTATGCATGTTTGTATTTATGTATGTATGTATGTGTGCATGCATGTATCATAATTAAATGTTCACAAATATTTGTTATTCAAAATTTGTAATGTTAAACTATAATTTTATATACATGGAAATTTGTATGTGTTGTTTCAGTTTCAAATTTATAGGGTATACCTTATGTAATAATGTAAAATTTAGTGCGAGACCTTTCTTTAATTGAAATCAAATTCATTATTGTTATTTTTGGGTTTCAAATCACATAAAATTATCTAATGTGATTTTAATACATATATATTTCTGTTATATATAGATATATGTATATGTGTATGTGTTTAAATTAATATTATGAACAACAAAGACATATGTAATGGTTAAAGGGGTCTGTTGCGGTGTAAATTCCAACACCTACATATTGTCCCATTAACTATGTACACATTTGTCTATAGCATGTGCACTTCAATAAAAAAGTGTATTTGATACACTTATATGCTAAAACATAAAACAATTAATCTTTTTTGAACAAATTTATATAAAATAAAAAAACTTAGATTGGATCTAAAATTCTTTTAGACTGCATAGGCCCAAAAGATCCAAAAATCAGATTTTTTTTATTGAAATCTACATATTTCACCCACTTCCTACTAGCCCTATTCCTTAATTGGTATCAGAGCCAAATAGTCTACATGGTATAAATTAGCAATGTTAGGGCTAACTGATTAAAGCTTATCCATTTAGTAGGGCGTTTAGAAAGATGGTGTCGGGTAATCAAGTACTCTACCTTACATGGCTACTTGCTTGGCCCACAGGATGAAGTAAACCCAATGGTTATCCCTAATATAAAGGCCTAAATTGATTTGGGGCCTTGGGCTAATTTTCAAAAAAAAATAAAAATTTAAAGGATATTTTAAATATAAAAGTTAAGTTTAAAATACAAAAAATAATTTTATAAAAGTTATAAAATACATTCAAAATTTTCAAAATTGTTTTGGGAATTTAAATAATTAGTTTGGAAATTTTAAATTTTAAAATTATGATCAATTAAAGTAAATTAAATAATTAATTAAAACATATATATTGATATATGTGTATAACTATAATTGTTATAGCATTTATTTATCTTATGATTATGTATGATAAGTTAAATTAAAATTTCAAACTAATTGAAATATTTAATTAAATTATTTAATTAAATAAATTTATTAAATAAAACTAATTTAAAATTAATTAATTAAATATATACATACATTGATATACACACGTAAACAAACTATAAACTTTATAGTTGGTTGACTTTTAAATTATTTAAGATGAGTAATGTAAAATTTTAGAAATTTTAAAAATAAATTAAATTAATTAAATATGATTTAATTAATAATATTTAAAATTAATTAAATATGATTTAATTAATAATATTTAAAATTAATTAAATATGATTTAATTAATAATATTTAAAATTAATTAAATATGATTTAATTAGTTACATACATAAGAATATTATTTAAGTTAATTAAATTATAAAAGGTTATAAATAAAGTAAACTCCTATAATATGAATGTATAATATAGGTGGAACTGGAATGAAACCCAAATTAGATTTAAGGAATAAATATATATGTGCAATACGTATATCGCGAATTATGATGTGTCCAACACTTGAATCATGAGGGTATTTCATAAGAAATACATTATCCTACAAGTCGATATCACTCAATTAAATATACTGAAGATCATGAATCTTTAATGCAAATGTTCTCCTCTATCATTTATATGTTAATAGATTACTCAACACTCTTTAGTTATTGAGCTTTCCTTAAGCTAGAGATGTTATATGTAGTACTATTGGTATATTGACTAAACAAGGTATGATACATGCATGTATTTGTTGAGCTTTCCTTAAAGTTTGTGCATTATACTTAGGCCATCGTGAAATGGCGGGTATGAGTGAATAATCTCTCTTGATTTGTTGAGCTCCTCAAGGTATTTGTTGAGCTTTCCTCAAGGTTTGTGTATTATAAAAATTATTTGACAAAGGAAAGAATTAATTAATTAAGGACAAGGAAGTGTAACTAACAAGTTCTGAGAAAAAACTAAAAAGAAAATATATCGACTAATGAGAATTTGACAATAGATGAGATTTGGTGTAAAGTAATTACCTAATAATTAACAAAATAGTTTTTAAGTCAGTTATGAATGTGCCATTCCCACTTGTGATAGCTATTTAAGCTATCAACTTGTGATAGCAAATAGAATGTCAACTTGCAACAACTATTGGAAGCCAGTAGGCGATAACTCCCAGAGATCAACTAACGACAGCTAGTAACATGCATAACTATATGTTCTTCAACATGCAAAGGAATAAAGGAAGCGTTACATGTGATAGCTTGATGGAAGCTCAACTTTTGATGGCCTGGGGAAGTCAACATGCGATGGCTAAGGGGGCATCAACATACGATAGCTAAAGAAGTTGTCAACATATGACAACTAAGAGAAGTGTTAACATGCGGTAGTCACTTCGGGATCAACGTTTGATAGCTTGGGAAGCTATCAACTTGCAACAGCTTATAGAAGCTCAACTTACGATAGCTAATTAAACTATCAACATGCAATGGGTAGTTGAAGGTCGATTAGTGAAGACCTAGGAAAAGCAACGTGCAATGGTTATCAAATAGCCATTATGCGATAGCTAGGCTTGACTTATGGTGGCTATGGGATATCCAGTATGCGATAGCTAGGCTTGAATTGTGATGACTATGGGATAGAAATATGAGATAGCTGAGGTCTTGTTGCGATAGCTTAGGAAGCTAAATTTGTTCTAAGTAAATTCAGGAATACTTAGTGCACTTTAGGAGATAGTTTCCAAGTGTTGATCGACTATTTCATAGGGATAAATAAAGGAAGAATTTTATAAGTTAAAATTATCTTAACTTATCATTTTTTGAGAAAAATGAGTGATCCTATATGAAAAGAAAACCATTTATGTAATTTTATTCCACACTTAAAAGGAGCTACCAATAAGCTTGGTTGTTGACTATTACCCATGAACCCATACAAATAGAATAAAAATTAAAACCCTCCCAAAAAACCTATAAAAAGATCTAAAAAGCATGAAAAGAAAAAAAGAAAAAAAACGGTGGCCACAACAAGAGAAAGGGCCATTGATGAGAGGAAAAATCTCATCCAATCCCCTAAGAGAAAGTGAATAATATGGATATCTAAAATCCAAATAAGTTGTAGAAGGCTCTACAACATATCGAAGCTGAACTCATCCAAGTTCATCCAAGTAATAAAAATGTCCGAATAAAACATCCATGTCAATAGCTAAAACTAAAAAAAGTAAACAAACAATGTGAATCTTAAACATATATGTGTATATAAGTCTATTATATACATACATACATATACATACATACATACTGACATACATACATATATATATATATATATCCAAGAGGGGAAGAATTAACATATGTGAGAGACAATTCAATCAATCAAACCCTTGGAAGTAAGACTACGACTCCTAAACATCATAAGTTTTGAGATGAAAGCTGTATTCAAAATTACAACATTTTAAAATCTACCAATTTCCTAAAGTGGAAATTAGCCACAAGGGCCTCTTTAGTAAGTGGAATTAGTTTCTAGGACACACAATTGAAATAATTACTTTCAAGGACAAAACGTAAAATAATTAGTTTCTAGGGCCTAAAAACCTATGAGATTATGTCCTTGAAAGTAATTAAACTGTCGACTTTGTCCTTGAAAGTAATTATTCTGCTGACTTTGGCCTTGAAAGTAATTTCTTTGAATGTGTGTCCTAGAAACTAATTGGACTGCAAAGTTTGTCCTTCTGGTGAAATGCCCCTTCCCTGATTGTAATATAGCATCGGATTCATTGTCATACATATCAATCAAAAATGTTTTTAAGATGCTACTGTTATTTCTAATTTTAAATATAACACTTTTCTTAATTAAATTAATATGAGATTTAATTTTCTTAAGGTATTTGCTGAAACCAATATTATTATCTTTATTATAAATAGGGTTTGAAATTAAATTAAAATAAAACAAAGCATTTATATATATATTAGATTATCCGTTGGAGTACTAATATTATTAAAAGCCCTTTGATTCCTTTTAAACCACACATGCCAGCATATTATAGTAAAAATAGTATCAATTATTAATCTACAAAATCCATTATAACGAAATCTAAGTCTATTCCAAAATAGATCATAGATAATATAATATTAGTTATATAAAAGTAAAAAAATATTAAAACACCTTATAAGAAAATAATTAGTGATACGATAGTCATAATATAAATATGAAATATTTTCCATTTCCATATAACAGAAAAAATTTATTATCAATAACTATATTTTTCTTTTTTAATATTTCCATGTATAATTAACCACATATATACTTTAGCTTTGGGTGGAGTATTACTTTTCCAAATATATCTAAATATATTCAACTTTATACCCGAAAAATTAAGAAATTTATAAAAAAAGTGTGATGTGTAGATTTTATTATTATCCCAACACCATATTTTAATGTCATTTTTATTATCAATATTATATAATTCTAATTTAACACAAAATAAGGCAAATTTAGATAATGTATTTCCAGCTAAAGTATGATTAAACTAAATTCGCATGGAAAATTTAAATTTGATCTATATATTTCTGAAATCGACACATTTTTAAAATCACAAATTTCATAAAGTTCATTAAATTCTATTTTAAGGGGAATAACTGAAATCCAACTATCATGCCAAAAAGAGGTATTTTCCTCGAATATACCACATTATTAATTCCAAATTTATAGGTGCCATAATTTTTTATTATCGATTTCCAAAATGAGAAATATTATTGTATCATTAGTAGAAATATGCTATAAATTAAATGTACCATTATACCATTGATTCGATATTATTTCTTTCCAAATTAAATTTTCATTATTATCAGTAAACTTTCACATCCATTTTCCTAATAAAGATGTTTTTAAATTATGTAAATTTATAATACGTTACCCACCCTCATTTTTAGATTTACATACTATTTTCCAGTTAACTAAGAATTTTGAGCTATTATTAGGATTATCACCACTCCATAAAATGTCTCTCCTAATTTTATCTATTTTATCAATCACCCATTCTGGAAAGTGATAAAACGACATCTAATATATGGGTAATGCTGATAAAACAAAGTTAATAAGGACTATCCTACCGTTTCTTGATAAAATTCTACAGTTGCATTTAGCTGATCTTTTGGTAATTTAGTCAATTATTATTAACTAGTCGTCATGTTTGAGTTTAGTTGGTCTTATTAGAAAAACCAAAATATTCTATGGGAAATTTCATAATTTTACAATTTAATGTAAGCGATTCTTTAACTAACACGGAACTCTTATTAAAATTAATCTTTAGTCTAGTGTGCATCTCAAAACTATATTATTTAAACTTGAGCGTTGTAATATGTCTAGGTAAGTGAGATGTAAAGAGTATGGTATCACCCGCAAACTGGAGAATGGAAGTGTCATTACTCGTAATTTCATTTTCAATGTTATTTTAAATCTTATTACTAGTGGCTAGTTTGATAATCCTTGCAAAAACATCTGTAGCCAAATTACGTCTTAACTTATTTTTGATATGGAAGAAAACTTAGAGAAGCTAATAAATGATAGGGTATCATTTAATTAAAGATAAAGATGTTTTATCTAAAGAATGTGTAGGGTATACAACAAGTGAATGAAAAAAACAATTTGAACCATGATCGTAAAGATATACCAACTCATAGAGTTTTGGATAGTTGGGTACCTTGGCTATTAAGTCTAAAGTCCAAGGTATATGGCAGGGTACCATGGTAGGGTTCAACCTAAGAATATTTTAAACACTAGTGGGGAGTTATGGTAAGGTGCCAAAACATCAGGGTAGTGTTTTAAATAAATGAATGAATCGACAATGTGAAAGATAGCGGTTCAGGGACAAAGAGGGGCTATTAGTGATCAGTAAGAATGTTTGTTGGAATGTATTTAGTGTGCTTACATTCAACCTCTTAGGTAAGTCGGGGTGGCTCTCATGGTGGAATGAGTATCCATTTCATCAGATATGTTGTTTGTGAAAAGATAGATTAGTGTTAGAGAAACCTATGGAGGTAATCACTAAAACAAGTTAATGATAACTTAAAGACAAACCCTAAAAAAGAGATTAGGTGATGTTCAAATGGATGATGTATGGTTATATGACTTGATTCGTGATTGAATATTAAGTATAGGGTATACTTAATTTGGATTGATAAAATGAATATGACATGTTTCATAATTGGATGACAAGTGTAAGGTACACTTATGGATGTAATATGATGCACATGGTTTCTTCTGTTGTATTGGTTATTTACATGTTATGATGTAAATGCTATGATGATAATGTTAGGGGAAAGCCTGTTATGTGCTATAGCGATGTGGTCTCACTATAATTACTTTGAATAAGGTTCTACTCATACAGGACTTATCTCTAGCTCTTGTTTTTATTATTTTCTATAAACTCATAGGTACTCAATCAAATAGGTTGAGTTTATGGATTAGATAGGTATCTTTTGGAAGGACAAATAAGATTCCAAAGATGAAGCAGGAAGCTTATCTAGTAAATAAAAGTTATTTTGAATTTCCACTGTGTAAAACCAGGAATTATAACTGGTTATGTGTTGCATTGGCATCCTCATATGTCGGACATAAAACTACTCTTATTTCTTATTATATTTACCCCTGCATAGGAACAAAAATGTTTAATAGGATGTAATGAATCATGTAAAACAATTTGATGTAATGAAAATTTATTTAGATGCTATGTTTACTTAATGTTGTACAATAAATACTAAATTCACTTTGTCGTTGGAAAATGATTCTAGAGATGACTAAAGAACCATCAACATCTATTTTTAGCACACGAAGTAGGGGAGTTACCTACCTATGAATGCTTTGTTTTCCTTTCATACAAAGATACCATTACAAAAGGTCCTTCCCTTATAATTGCGGCTTACAACATTTTATATATTGTACTTTTGAAGGTGCTTTAGGTTCCAGGTGCATGACACTTCAGTCCTCTCCTGGTGTGAGAGGCAGTATGGTTCGTTGGCTCATGCGACATCGATAATGTATGGACCTTCCCAGTTTGTTCACAACACTCTTTTGGTTGGGTTCTTTGTGTTTGCAAAGACCTAGCATAGAACTAAGTGAATGATGATGAATTGGCAGAGCTGCACTCTTACATTGTAATGCTTGGTGATCGTACTCTTGTATGTCTCGGTGTAGAGATTAGCCTACACTCTTCTCTCTTCTATAGCATTAAGCACAAGCCTTAGTAATTCTTCCTTTTGCTCAGAGTCATGAGAGAAGCACCAAGAGGATGGGATGTCTACTTCGATGAGTAGCATGGCTTCATACCCATAAGCCATGGAAAAAGGGGAATGTCTAGTCAAGGTGTGGCTCAAAGTCCAATACAACCAAAGTACAAGCGGGAGGTCTTTGGCCTATTTACCTTTTACCTTGTAGAGGCGCTTCTTTAATGTTGACTTGATGGTTTTGTTCACGACCACTACTTTCATGTTTGCTTGTAAATAGGTAACCGAAGAGAAGCATGTCTCGATTTCATTCCTTTCATATAAACTTTGAAATTGGCCGCTTTTGATCTGCATACCGTTTTCTACGATGATCTTCTTGATAGAGTTAAGGGTATGTCCTTGGGTCAATTCTGTAATTTAGTATAAATTATTAACTTGGTAATAAAATCTCATTCGACATAAAAGATGTTTTTCTTTCTGTTATACACTTGTTAAAATGTGTTATAATCAATTGATTATTTTATTTAAGTATGTTTAATAGAAAATCCATAAATGGTGTGTTTTGTGAGAGTAATTACAAGATGTTGTAACGATGAGTAATATATCCCAATATAGTAAACACATCGTTTTAAATATTACTAGTCAAATTATATCGAAACTGGATATTGATATACCCGTTGAGACTAGAGTATGAAACGCTCTCCAAATCTTAAGTAGTGCATTACTCATGGCTACTGGGGTAACCAAGTGGTTATGAACTGATAGTTATTGGATACCTATGGAATGAATCATTCGATAGTTTTCGGTCGTTTAATATAACTAAGGTTAAACAGAAAATATCAATGTGATAATAATACACAATTCTCTCAATTTAAGAGTCGAGCTTCAATTTGGAAATTCTGCTTTGATTATACTTGATTCATGGCATGGAGTCCATTGAATGACTATAGTTGGGTCGAGTGAAAGCATTGGAAATGAAACACTATTCAATAAAGAACTTGTCTCCTCAATTATATGGGGTTAGTATCTTGGTCAACTAATGTCAACTTGAAGTCAAAGTCTTTGGCTAGAGCAATTCGATTAATAATAATTGTTATTATTGAACCAAGGACTTTGTATTTGGACTATAAATTTGAGTATGGACGATATTGGAATTTTGATGATCACTAAATTCCATATCTTAATATGATATAGTTTTGACGAAGAGAATCGGTGTAAATAATTATCACTGCTGGGTAAAACATAAAATAAGTGAAATTAGATTTTACCATAACGATGTAAGCGAGAAATTTGGCCATAATATCAAACTACTAGCTAAGGTAACGTGTGTATGTTAATATTCGAATTATTCGATATTAATCACTAGCCGAAAGAGTCACACAACCGAATTGTTGAATACTTTGACCACCACTTGATTAATTAACTTATAATTGTTATAAATTAATTAAATTAATTAATATATGGATTATTAATTATAAAATTTTATTTATTTATTTTGATCGGTATTATAATAGTGCGTATACAAAAGTTGTATACACATGTATCGATAAACGATATTGAAGTACGTTTGAATTAGATTTAAATGTATTTTATCTAATCGGGCTTGAAGTAGCTTGGAGGACAAAATATGGGCAAGTATTGCTAGCCATAGGGGATGGAATAAGGGGTGAAAATTAATTCAAAAATGTTTGAAACATTAAGAGGAAATAGTGGATCCGGATCCCCTTTTAGCTCATCCATCCCTCCGCTATTCAAACACCTTTAACCCCCTCTTGTGCATCTCTTAATTTGTGCTCCATTCTCTCTTATTTTTGGTCGTCTATACCCCTATCCTCCCCTACATTTTCAAGCAATTAAAACACAAATTTAATTGAAAATAGGACATTGGTGTGTGGTGCTTTCACTCTAGTAGCACCCTCTGAAGGTTTTGGATACATATTCAGGGAGTCAACTGATTCAACGTTTCAACATGTTACATCTAGGCCATTGCAAGGTAATAGTTTTATTTACACATACACACACATACATACATATATATATATATATGTGTGTGTGTGTGTGTATCATGTCATTCTAGTGCTTTAAATTGTATGTATATTATCACGGATCCATATATGTCTAGCTGTCAACATTTGATAAACATACATACATACATATATATATATATGCATGTGTGTTGTGTGTATGTGTAACGACCCACTATTTTGGACCATTCAAATCGACAATAATCCACACCTGTCTGACTTGAATAATTCAAAATAATAGATTGTAGTAAAATTTGGAGCAAATAAAATCAAATACAGAATCACAGACACAGAATATTAGAATAACTCGCAGCGGAAATAAAATACCATTGTAGTTCATGAAGCTACTATATACAAACTCTCAAAACATATACAAAATCTCATAGTCAAAATAAATATAATAGAAGTCAAGATACATAAATCAATAATACCAAGACAATACTGAATAAGAAATAACTGGAATAGAAGTCGATGAACCGATAGATAAATAAGCTCCAACAGATCTCTAGCTCCAGAAGGTGAATCCAAAGCTGTGATTCTCAGGCTGACCCGAGCGTAAAGTAAAACACAGAACACTCGAGTCAGGACATATATACTTATACAATGTAAACTAACTCAAGTGAACTGTAATAGCAATGCATAATAACTTAAAGGATGCTTGGGATCGCCCATCCTTTAAGGATCCATAAAACCATCAATTTAATTACATCCCATGGTTAAAATTCCAAAATGGTAATTTATACTTCGAAATCAAATATCATTTCCAATCCATTTCAAAATATCAAAATATTTCAAATCAAATTATTCCATTTAAATCATTTAAAAATGAAGTTATTATATTTAATAGTCAATATTCAATTCTCAAAATTTTACCATTTCAGAATTCATTTATTCACTTAAATTTATTAAAACATTGAAATTTCAACTTTTGCAGCATTTAGAAAATGCTACGGAAAGTTATGTTTAAAAACAATTCAATTAGCAAAAGACAGCATTTAGATGGTGTAATAGGTTTAGATTTCAAATAAAACTTTAGTTAAATTCAGCAACTACAAACTAAGTTCATTTAAGCCATTTAGTTCATTTATATCAATTACAACATTTACAAAATGCTGTAATATTTTTAACTTTAGAAATGATAGCATTTCAGGAATGCTGTCAATTTAAATTCCAAACTTTCACTACAATTTCATAAACAATTAAAATTTATTTAAATCCATTTTAACTTATAAAAATCATATTTTCTTACTTTAAAAACAATCATTTAAATAACCCTTAATTTATGATTTTACAAAGTGAAAGTTTCACAAACAATTATCAAATCTTTAATAATTCACTTATAAAATAAATGTAAAATTTATAATATTTCATTTACTTAACATTTTAATTAATTTTACCATTTCATAATTTTATTTAAATTCCATTTTATTTTCTTAACTTAACTTTTATTTTAAAACACTGTCACATTTTCCAAGTTAAGTTATACTTCAAATTTCAACTTTTAAACATTTATTTATTTAACTATTTTTAATTTATAGAAAAATCAATAACACTTTATAAAATCATTTTAAATTAAAATTAAAATCAAATTATCATAACATTTACATTTTTAACATATTTTATAATTTCAAGAAAATATATATATTAACCACGGGTCTGTATATAAATTTTTCTAACCTAAGTCAAATGATACGGATAATACATTATTTCAATCCGTAATTTACAAAGAAAAAAATTCGGGTTTTATCATTTCAAACCCGCAATCCCAAGTTAAATGAAATAAATAAAAATCGTTCAGGCCTATCATTTCAGCCCATAATGATTTTTCCCTATTCTAAAGTCCGTTCGGGTATGTATCATTTCAACCCATAGTGATTCTATTCTACAGGGAACTTGCAGTGTGATATACTGATATAAATAAACGGAACAGCGTTATATAATAGTAACATATGATATGACATGTAATTTACAGGTTTAACATCATACATAAATAATCACAGGCAGTTATAGCATAACATAATAGTACTACACATTCAATTGTTGTCAATCCACATTTGCATAAGTATAAAATGTCAAGTGAGATTTACTCACCTCTTTTGCTGGAGACGTAAGTTCAAATGACACAACAAAACCAGAACACAATGACAAAGCTACGAACTTTAGTGGAGAGCGAGATTCAAGTTATAGATCTTGTGTTACAACCCAAAAACAAAACCAGAATAACAGTTAAAAATCAATACGATTGAATTTGAATAACTTTGAAACAAAAAGCAGTTTGAATACGGAACTTTTTGCCTTGCCTTCTCTACTTATTTGCATGGCCTAGGGGATCAATTAGGTCAGGTTTTTACTTGGTTTGGATCAGGTATGGGTCTGGAAAAGGTAAGTCTACAAGGTAGAACATGATGGAGGAAGTTACAACATAGGGTAAGTGAAGGGTTTCTAGGCTAAAACATGGTTTTTGGCAACCAAAAGGGCTCGGTCATGGGGTTATAGGCTTGGCCAGTCAAGCTCAGGTCTGGACAAAGGTTGGAGTGGTGTGGGGAGGTCTGGAAAAGGTAGTGGTGGCGGCCTATGGTGGTGGTGGTGGTGGTGGTGTAAAATGAAGGGAAGGTTGCATACATGGCTCGGGTAGGCAATAATTGTAGAGTTTTCAATGTTTTTGTGGAGTTTAGCACAAGGGGAGGCCATGGCACTTTCAGGTCAGTGGAGAATGATGGTTTGGCTGTGGATTAAGTGGAGAAAGAGGTGGTGGTGGTCGGTGGAGGAGATGGTGGAGGTAGAGGCCTAGAAACATGTGAAGAGGCAAGGCAAAACATTGAAAAAAATGAGGAAGATGATGAGAAAAGAGGCCATTGCTTACCAAAATTTCAGAAATGGTTTTTGGCCGTGACTTTGCTGAAATGAGAAGCTTTTCTCATGTGAAAAATAATTAAAACTCATGGCTACAGCTGAAGGAAAGAACGGCCAAAGTTAGACAATGAAAAGGCAAGCAAATGAAGAGACTAGCTAATGAAAAGTCATAGTTTAAAAAGCTTTTTGTCTCTTCAATTTTCCATTCTTTTTAATTAAATAAAAACCAATGAAAATTTAGTAAATGAGTTTTAAAACTGAAACAAAGTAAAATAAAATGAAAATAAATAATTAAATTTAAAGAAAATAGAAAAAGAATTAAAGAAATTGCTTAAAAATTGGAAACAGGGTTCAAAAATTATAAATAAATCATCACTAGCTTTAGAAAAATATCTACTTCATTTTAAAAATATTTTAAAACAAAAATGTGAAGTAAAATAATTCATTTATATTTTCAAAATTAAATAAATAATTAAATTTAGAGAAATTAGAAAAAGAACTAAAGAAATTGTTTAAAAATTCAAAAATAGGACTTAAAATTGCAAATAGAATATCACTAGATTTAGAAAAATTATAACTTTACTTCTAAACCAAATAAAAGTCAAGTAACATAAAATAAATTCTGAACAAAATGAAGTGTAAATGAAAATAAAATAAAGTCTTAAGAAAATAGAAAATAAACAAAGAATTTCTTTAATTAAATGAAACTGGAAATTAGAAATTATAAACAGAATACAACTGACATTGGAAAATGTCAATTACACTTTGAAAAAATGTTTTAAAACCAAAATATATACATAACATGTTATTTTACCCAATATACACAAATTAGAACAAGATATGACAAATAAAAATATTATTTATATAAATTAAAGTACACAATTTTGTTAAATAAAACAATTTACACACAATATTGTAAAAAGCATAACTTTCACAATATCAATCCGATTTCAACGAAACGAAAAGCAGTATTCTTGAAATTAAATCTATTTTCAAAATAAAATATGAAATTCAAAATTTTAAATATTTAAATTTTAAATTCAAAAGTCAAAGTTTGACCATTTTGACCAAAATCCACTTTTCTGGAAAATATTCTATTTAGTCATGTTTGGAATTCTAATTCACATCAAAATCAAAATTTATATTTAAAATAACAAAAATTATCCATTTAAATAAATAAATAAAGTTTTCAAATCAGGAAATTCAATTTAAAATAATTAAAAAAAATCACAAAAATACAGGGTTGTTACACTCTCCCCCACTCAAATCTTTTCGTCCTCGAAAAGGAATGAGGTACGGAAAACACAGAAAAATAGAATGGAATAGGATTAAGACAAGATGACAAGAAGATTAAAATTATACCTGATAACTATTGTTATAGGTAAGTTTAACAAGGTGGAGAATACGAATAGCTAGAAGGGAAAATAGGACGAAAGACAAGGATGAGCCATTAATTAAAATTGTTGGCTAAAGAGGTAAACAATATTTAAAACCATTTAAAATCCTTTAGAAAGGAAATAACTGATCAAAGTATCCTTTATATAATATTTTATCAAAATACTTTTATAACTCGATATCTTAACAAGTTTATCCTCGTTCCTGCAGACTCTGGCAGTGCGTTGATCAGGCGCAAAGCTAGAATTCTCCAGGTACTTAGTAGACCTGTTTCAACACCCAGTGAAAATACTGGACTACTTTTAAAAACAGATATGGAAAGTACAATCCAATAAAAAACAAAACATGTCGATCATGGATCGCGGATACACAATGGTTACGCCTGGATCCCCCAAGAAACATCCGTACCCATAGGCCGCCCCCCAACCTTGCGATTACGCCATGAAGACTGGTGGTCCTGCAGATACACAATGGTTACGCCTGGATCTCCTAGGAAACATCCATACCCTAGGCTCTCACAGCCCCTGCTGATTACGCTACCAAGAAACCCAATAGATCGCAGATACACAATGGTTACGCCTGGATCTCCCAGGAAACATCTGTACCCGTAGGCCGCCCCCCAACCCTACGATTACGCTATGAAGTCATGCTCGTAAGACCATGGAATTCGATGGAAACTCGAGTATCATATCCGGAAAATCAAAAATCAGAGAAATATCGATAGAATGAATCCACAATGTGGCCACAAAGCGGATATCAAGCAGAAAGCACTTTCCATATCTTTACTTCGAAAATATGTATCATATAGTACCTTTTCAAATCACTTTCAAATATCATACTTATATAAAGTCCATTATATATAAGATTTCATTTTCAAATCAAATACTTTCCAAAATCAATAGTATATCAAATAACACTTATATAGACTTCAATTATATAAGATTTCACCTTTCAAATTGAGTACCTTTTCAAATCCATAGTTTTCGAATCAATATCATACTTATACAAACCAATTTTTATATAAGTTCGATAACTCCCAAATCAAGTTTTTAGTAACACAAGGTTCTCAAATTTCAATTTGTTTCAATATCAGTTCAGTTTCAAAATCATATACAATTCCACCAAATTATTTCTTCTCAATTTAAATATCTTCAGTTTCAAAGTTTCCAAAATAATAGGTTTGGAGAATAATACAAGTTTCTAAATCAATATAATTTAAGTCAACCAATTCATTTCCAAAATCAATGGTTTTTTTTAATCATCTTATACTTACATAAAGTTCATCTTATATATGGATCAAAAAATTTCAAAAATAATAAATTTCGTCACATGAAGAGCCATATGGGATTGAACATCTTTGCTTTATAAAAGATTTTTAATTTAGAATAGTTTTGTATATAAAATATTTTGTTTAAGAAGAACAAAAGAAAAATAGTTTTGAAAAATGGTTTTAAATCGATAGTAGTTTTTCATAAAAGAAAAATTCCAATTAAATTACAAAGATATCCAACCCAACAACTTCCAATTTCAGCGTCAAGTGTATCAATGATATTAGAATATAAGATGTACATATGGCATCATTTCGTAAAATCACATTCGATCACTCACTAGATCACACAAGTTGGCTTTCGAACTAGTATTGTCCATTCGACTTCCCTAATGTGGATTTCGATATGGTTTCTCGACTAGAAACCATCAGTCTCCTTGCATAGCCATATAATATGATAGAGAATTCTAGAATCAAGCCCAAAATCCATATCAAATATTCGCCATCAAGAATCAAATGAAAAATCCTAACACGAAATGGTGTAATTCACCTCGAACTTGTGTACTCAAACTTGGATCAATTCAATTATGCGAATAAAACAGCATACGTACAACTTATGTATCTATTCCAACTTGTTCAATATATAGTTTTATAAAGATGTTACCCAGTTAAAACATTTAACTAAATTTTATTCAGAATATATTGAAGACCAAATTCTTTTCAAAACATTTCAAATCTAAATTTCATATTAGAAAAAAAAATTAAAAATAGCCTTAGTCATTTACTTAACAAAACATTTTCAACTTATTTAAATCATATTACTACATACTTTAAACCTACAAACCAAACTTATATACTTTATACTTTTCAAAATTTCTTAGCTTTAAAAAAGTCAGCCTTGATTTGGAAGTGCTCGAACCTTCAAAATAGTTGAAGAAATCATATTTCAATCCAAGAGTTGGAAATTACCAACAAAGCAGTAAATCAATTCCAAAAGATAGGGTTATATCAAATCAAATCCAAAACTCAAGGACTGAACACCGGTTCATTTCAAATTGTTCAAATATATATACATATATCTTTCGAATATCACATCACACTTCGGAATTTGAAATCAAAATTAGTTTCACAAATCAATCGCATAGCAAAGCTACCGAAGTGGCCTCTCCCTCACTCTGAAACTCGAAAATCCATGTCGATGATGCATGCATTCATCACCGAAATTATTTTCCAGCGACATAAATGGGTTCTGGACTTCTATTTTCTCAACTTCTTTTGAAATTTCTTCGAAATCATTTGAAACTCATTAAAATCATTTGAAACTTTTCATATTCGGAAAATACTTTCAAATCATATTATTTATTATTCCAAAATCTTAAAACCAGTTTCAAAAATGCCGGAGTTCAATCACTCAAATTCAGATTCAAAACCTTTAGTTATAAATTATTTTATATGAAACCATTTCTTATATAGCTTTCAAAATTTCAAATCCATTCAAAACTTTAAATTCTAAATTTTAAAATGGTATATAATTCTTATCGAAAACATTTCACTTTTATTTATAAATATGGTCATCCTTATCAAAACAACAACGTCGATGAATACACAGTTTTCAAAAGACAATCAACTACAAATTTTCCAAGGAATGATTCAAGGATGGATTTCAAAAAAAAAACAGAGATTCAAATTTAGAGGAACTCTAATTAAATAGAATTCTGATTTGAAGATAAGCTCGAACGAAGATGAGATAAATTAAATTACCAAATAGAAGATGGATAAGCCTATATAAATCGCGGGCGGCCTTAACAGGGTCAACCGTGACTTCAGGAATATAATCGATGCGAAAATCTAAGGCAAATCGACCTTCGGTCGCTAAAGATAGAATCTAAATATAGCAGAAGATAGAAAACATCGTAAACCGAGGATACAGAAATCTCCGGTGAATCAATGCCAATTATAAGGAAGTTTCACCCTTTTACAAATCATTCAAAGATTGGCGGAATTGCCACCCTATCAAGGTCATTCAAAGTGGAGTTACGGAATGCTCCATAGATCAAAGGAATACAAATAGGGAAGACAGGAATAGATTTCAGAACAAGTGGGAGCATTCCAAAGTTCAAAGGAATCCTAATCGAAGAAATTACTAACAAGGTGGATACGAAAGGAATGAAGTTTAGAAAATTTTACTTTCAAAGCAAGAATTTTTTTTATCAAAATAATCTTTGAAAATTCTTTAAAAATCATTTGTAAATCATTTTATACTTCGAAAATACGTCCTCTCACAAAGAAATGATTCTGAGATTGATTTCACTCATTCTAGGGTATTTCTACCCTATCTCTAATGACTTTTTGCTCCACAGGCTAAGGTTTTCCTAAAACCAAAGCTCTGATACCAACTGTAACGACCCAATTTTTTGGACCATTCAAATCGACAATAATCCACACATGTCTGACTTGAATAATTCAAAATAACATATTGAAATAAAATTTGGAGCAAATAAAATCAAATACAGAATCACAGACACAGAATATCAGAATAACTCGCAGCGGAAATAAAATACCATAGTAGTTCATGAAGCTACTATATACAAACTCTCAAAACATATACAAAATCTCATAGTCAAAATAAATATAATAGAAGTCAGGATACATAAATCAATAATACCGAGACAATACTGAATAAGAAATAACTGGAATAGAAGTCGATGAACCGATAGATAAATAAGCTCCAACAGATCTCTAGCTCCAGAAGGTGAATCCAAAGCTGTGATTCTCAGGCTGACCCGAGCGTAAAGTAAAACACAAAACACTCGAGTCAGGACATATATACTTATACAATGTAAACCAACTCAAGTGAACTGTAATAGCAATGCATAATAACTTAGAGGATGCTTGGGATCGCCCATCCTTTAAGGATCCATAAAACCATCAATTTAATTACATCCCATGGTTAAAATTCCAAAATGGTAATTTATGCTTCGAAATCAAATATCATTTCCAATCCATTTCAAAATATCAAAATATTTCAAATCAAATTATTCCATTTAAATCATTTAAAAATGAAGTTATTATATTTAATAGTCAATATTCAATTCTCAAAATTTTACCATTTCAGAAGTCATTTATTCACTTAAATTTATTAAAACGGTGAAATTTCAACTTTTGCAGCATTTAGAAATTGCTACGGAAAGTTATGTTTAAAAACAATTCAATTAGCAAAAGACAACATTTAGATGCTGTAATAGGTTTAGATTTCAAATAAAACTTTAGTTAAATTCAGCATCTACAACACTAAGTTCATTTCAGCCATTTAGTTCATTTATATCAATTACAGCATTTACAAAATGCTGTAATATCTTTAACTTTAGAAATGATAGCATTTCAGGAATGCTGTCAATTTAAATTCCAAACTTTCACTACAATTTCATAAACAATTAAAATTTATTTAAATCCATTTTAACTTATAAAAATCATATTTTCTTACTTTAAAAACAATCATTTAAATAACCCTTAATTTATGATTTTACAAAGTGAAAGTTTCACAAACAATTATCAAATCTTTAATAATTCACTTATAAAATAAATGTAAAATTTATAATATTTCATTTACTTAACATTTTAATTAATTTTACCATTTCATAATTTTATTTAAATTCAATTTTATTTTCTTAACTTAACTTTTATTTTAAAACACTTTCACATTTCCAAGTTAAGTTATACTTCAAATTTCAACTTTTAAACATTTATTTATTTAACTATTTTTAATTTATAGAAAAATCAATAACACTTTATAAAATCATTTTAAATTAAAATAAAAATCAAATTATCATAATATTTACATTTTTAACATATTTTATCATTTCAAGAAAATATATATATTAACCACGGGTCTGTATATAAATTTTTCTAACCTAAGTCAAATGATACGGATAATACATCATTTCAATCCATAATTTACAAAGAAAAAAATCCGGGTTTTATCATTTCAAACCCGCAATCCCAAGTTAAATGAAATAAATAAAAATCGTTCAGGCCTATCATTTCAGCCCATAATGATTTTTCCCTATCCTAAAGTCCGTTCGGGTATGTATCATTTCAACCCATAGTGATTCTATTCTACAGGGAACTTGCAGTGTGATAAACTGATATAAATAAACAGAATAGCGTTATATAACGGTAACAGATGATATGACATGTAATTTACAGGTTTAACATCATACATAAATAATCACAGGCAGTTATAGCATAACATAATAGTACTACACATTCAATTGTTGTCAATCCACATTTGCATAAGTATAAAATGTCAAGTGAGATTTACTCACCTCTTTTGCTGGAGACGTAAGTTCAAATGACACAACAAAACCAGAACACAATGACAAAGCTACGAACTTGAGTGGAGTGCGAGATTCAAGTTATAGATCTTGTGTTACAACCCAAAAACAAAACCAAAATAATAGTTAAAAATCAACACGATTGAATTTGAATAACTTTGAAACAAAAAGCAGTTTGAATACGGAACTTTTTGCCTTGCTTTCTCTACTTGTTTGCATGGCCTAGGGGATCAATTAGGTCAGGTTTGTACTTGGTTTGGATCAGGTATGGGTCTGGAAAAGGTAAGGCTACAAGGTAGAACCTGATGGAGGAAGTTACAACATAGGGTAAGTGAAGGGTTTCTAGGCTAAAACATGGTTTTTGGCAACCAAAAGGGCTCGGTCATGGGGTTATAGGCTTGGCCAGTCAAGCTCAGGTCTAGACAGAGGTTGGAGTGGTGTGGGGAGGTCTGGAAAAGGTAGTGGTGGCGGCCTATGGTGGTGGTGGTGGTGGTGTAAAATGAAGGGAAGGTTGCATACACGACTCGGGTAGGCAATAATTGTAGAGTTTTCAATGTTTTTGTGTAGGGATGACAATGGGGCGGGTCTAGGGTCCAAACCCGGTCGACCCGCCCTTGTTTTGGCCCGTCAAGACTTGCCCCATTGGGTCATTGGGGCGGGTAGACCCGTGACCCGTTCTTGAGTACTCCGGGTCTAGGGTCGGGTTGGGGCTTGGCCGACCCACCCCAACCCGACCCGCACTACTAACATCTCATGAAACCACTTTATTATTATAATGATTTATTAATCTTTTTAGTTATAAGTGATTCTAGCATGGATATTAAAATGTTCCAATCAATATCTATAGAAAAAATTAGAGTATTAAGTTGCGTTATTGATAATTATACAATAACATATGTATATATTTTCTGAATTGTTATTGTAGACATCATTTTTATTAACTTCCCATAGACACATTGTTATTTGTATTTCATATATTATTTGATGATAATGAGTATAAAAAAATAAATATATGTACGTTGCTACATAATTTTCAATCAATACATAGAGACTCATCGGGTCTTGGGGCGGGTCGGGTCTACCCTGACCCGCACGGGTCCCGGGTACGGGGCAAAATTCCAGACCCACACCGGGTCTACGGGGCGGGTCTGGGGCGGGTCTGGGGCGGGTCTGGGGCGAGGTCTAAAAAATCCAGGGCAGGTATGGGGCACTAAAAACACGCCCCAACCCGCCCCATTGCCATTCCTATTTTTGTGGAGTTTTGCACAAGGGGAGGCCATGGCACTTTCAGGTCAGTGGAGAATGATGGTTTGGCCGTGGATTAAGTGGAGAAAGAGGTGGTGGTGGTCGGTGGAGGAGATGGTGGAGGTAGAGGCCTAGAAACATGTGAAGAGGCAAGGCAAAACATTGAAAAAAATGAGGAAGATGATGAGAAAAGAGGCCATTGCTTACCAAAATTTCAGAAATGGTTTTTGGCCGCAACTTTGCTGAAATGAGAGGCTTTTCTCACGTGAAAAATAATTAAAACTCATGGCTACAGCTGAAGGAAAGAACGGCCAAAGTTAGACAATGAAAAGGCAAGCAAATGAAGAGACTAGCTAATGAAAAGTCATAGTTTAAAAAGCTTTTTGTCTCTTCAATTTTCCATTCATTTTAATTAAATAAAAACCAATGAAAATTTAGTAAATGAGTTTTAAAACTGAAACAAATTAAAATAAAACGAAAATAAATAATTAAATTTAAAGAAAATAGAAAAAGAATTAAAGAAATTGCTTAAAAATTGCAAACAGGGTTCAAAAATTACAAATAAATCATCACTAGCTTTAGAAAAATATCTACTTCATTTTAAATATATTTTAAAACAAAAATGTGAAGTAAAATAATTCATTTATATTTTAAAAATGAAATAAATAATTAAATTTAGAGAAATTAGAAAAAGAACTAAAGAAATTGTTTAAAAATTCAAAATAGGACTTAAAAATTGCAAATAGAATATCACTAGATTTAGAAAAATTATAACTTTACTTCTAAACCAAATAAAAGTCAAGTAACATAAAATAAATGCTGAACAAAATGAAGTGTAAATGAAAATAAAATAAAGTCTTAAGAAAATAGAAAATAAACAAAGAATTTCTTTAATTAAATGAAACTGGAAATTAGAAATTATAAACAGAATACAACTGACATTGGAAAATGTCAATTACACTTTGAAAAAATGTTTTAAAACCAAAATATATCCATAACATGTTATTTTACCTAATATACACAAATTAGAACAAGATATGACAAATAACAGTATTATTTATATA
Source organism: Allium fistulosum (assembly GCA_030737815.1). Lineage (NCBI taxonomy): Eukaryota > Viridiplantae > Streptophyta > Magnoliopsida > Asparagales > Amaryllidaceae > Allium > Allium fistulosum. Next base: position 1,463,903,079 of record CM060903.1, read on the forward strand.
AATTAAAATACACAATTTTGTTAAATAAAACAATTTACACACAATATTGTAAAAAGGATAACTTTCACAATATTAATCCGATTTCAACGAAACGAAAAGCAGTATTCTTGAAATTAAATATATTTTCAAAATAAAAGATAAAATTCAAAATTTCAAATATTTAAATTTTAAATTTAAAAGTCAAAGTTTGACCATTTTGACCAAAATCCACTTTTCTGGAAAATATTATATTTAGTCATGTTTGGAATTCTAATTCACATCAAAATAAAAATTTATATTTAAAATAACAAAAATTATCCACTTAAATAAATAAATAAAATTTTCAAATCAGGAAATTCAATTTAAAATAATTAAAATATACAATAAAAATAATCACAAAATACAGGGTTGTTACAGTATGCATGTGTGCATGTGTTAAAAAGTTAAATATATATGTGCATATATCATTCGGCCAGAAATAAAAAAAATCTTTTATTTTGATTTTTGAAATTAATTAATAATCCACATATTTTTAAAAAAATAGATTTTAAAATATAAGTATGTATATAATATATATATTTATTAATTTATATACATGATAGATTTTTTGAAAATAAAAAATATATGTATATATAATTAAAATCCGTATGTATTAATATATAATTTATTTTAAAATATAATACATTACTTTTAATATAAAGAATGTATATATGTATTTAGTACAAAATATATGTATATGTATATTTAATATAAATTATGTATATGTTTTGAAATTATTTTCGAAAAAAGAAATTATTTTTTTATAAGGATTTCCATATAGAAATTCTTTAAATTAGAAAAACAATTTTGAAACCACATGGTTTTAAAAAAAATTACTTTGCTAAATAATATATTTGCCAATTATACACACACACACATATATATATAATTTTATATTGAATTCCTAAATATTAATTTAATATAGATATAAGATCGTATACATATACATATATATATATACCAAAAAATAAGTTTATTTTTTTGTAATATATAAATATACACATATATATGTGTGTGTGTGTAATATTGATTTGAATTTAAATTAATAGATATTTTATTATGCAAGTCGAGATTTAAATTTTGAGATTTGAAATACGAATTCAAATTCAAAAAAATTTATTTTAATATTTGCAATATTTCTGTTTTATAATGCCATATATATAGATATATTTTACAAATTTAATTTTATATTGTATTTGTTTAACCAAAAAATGGCACAACACCTTAAAATGAACTGAAATAAAGAGATCTAGAAAATAAAGTAGAAAACACAAAGAATTTTTATAGTGGTTCGGCAAATCTAAGGCCTACGCTCACTGTAATGTTATTGCTTATAGATTTTGGTCACAAGTAAATGGTTTTTACTGATCCAACATCCTAGAACAGCAAAAAATAGCTTCCTTTGTGACTAGGGTCATGTAGAGTAAGAGGGTGAAAAAGATGAAGTGCCAAAGGTCCTTTTCCAAATGTTCTTAGTCTTGTATATATAGAGAAATCACCCTTACGAAGTTGTAGATCTATGACGTAGAAGTTTTAACATAAGGTCCAAGAACGTAGGAGAAGAGACGAAGTTCCCAAGTTTTTCGATGCTTCTTCCCTTGGTCTTCTATCTTTGATCCATCGAGCTCCAAGCACTTTTCCTTAGAAATCATGTTATTTTTGAGAGGTTCCGATATCTCTAGTACTTGTCTTCTTTCCTTCAGTACTTCCCTAAAGTTGTTTGCATACTTCTTCAAAGATGGATCCTAGAACGATCATTCTTCTTAGTAGTCCATAAGCCATAGCTCCAGGAGTCAATAGGGTGCACAAAAAGTACTTGGTACCGATCAATGTCCTTAGCTCCAACCATTCTCCAAACTCTTCTACCCCTTTCCATTATCTTTCCTAGCTTGTTCAAAAGTCCATGAATCGTTTCGTCTTCATTCTGACATCCATATTCAATTGAAAGCTGTTACTTCAAACTGTTGCCTCTTTACCACCTCGGATTCTTTTCCATAGATATTCATCTGATTGCTTTATATAGTAAAATTCCATTCTCTATGCTAAGAACGAGATCTAGACTCTAGAGATCGATCCATGCCTTAGTCAAGTACATAATACCTTCTTTTTCCCTTTCCTTTTCTTTTCCTTTGGCTCAAGTTCAAAATTTCATCTTCGTACCAACCTGATTAGGTCAGTACTGATCTCTTTTGCCGAGTCACTTAAGCCCAAAAATTATCTTAAGTACCAAATACTTAGCATATTTTTATTTCATGCCTTTATATTTCCAATCACCTTCAACCTTTCTTCCCGATGCCGATTCGAAGCAATCTAACTCCCCAAGCCCAAACCTCTCATCGCCAGCAAATCGTACCGCCTTCACCACCTAAAACTCATCCCGATCACTGTTGTACCTTAATAAGAGCTCAACCCCAAGTTCTTGTCAAGCCCTAAACCAGATCCGAATTCTAAAGTTAGGTTGCTTAAGTCTCGGCTATGATGACGTTCGACGGTAGCCTTCGGCGATGGCTGATGATCATCTACGGCCAGCAAACGATCGAGGGCTTCGACTTTTTGATCGGCTTATGTACCATTTCTTGGTCATTATGAATAAATGAATTTCCAAAAGGCAGGCCCGAGCATAACTCGAAGTATTTCCTAAGGAATTCTAGGCTTGACCCGAAGTTTGCATTGTCGCTACTTAAATTACAATAACTTCATGTTTTCCAAGGGTCATCCTTAGCCTTTCTCAATTTTGCTTTGGGTTTTGCTCCTTTGCCACAAATTCAAGCCTATGTGCACTTCAAGTGGCCTTGACATTCCTTTCCCAAGCTCAATCAATCATAAAACATAGCTTAAAATCCTAATGAGACGGTTCTTTTTCAGGGAACGGTCACGTTAAAAGCACCCTATCGTTCGATCAATTTTGTTGCATAGCTTATCCAATCACTGCACTTCCTATGTTATTATGAAGGAATGCTCCACATCATTCTAGATGGCAGTTTCATTATGATTATCTGAAAATAATGGGTAAGATCTAATGCACAGTTCCATCATGCAACGTGGTTCATTTTCTAGCACGAACGGACCATCTACACTGAGTGGTCCATTCATCGTGTATGGGATGCAAGATCCACACTATATAGATTAACACTACCAAATGCGCTGATTGACGTTCAAAATCTGATTAGTCAAAACATGTCAACATCCATTGAATTTTGGGCATTGGTCATACATACATTTAAAATAAAATTTCAAAATAAAACATATTTGACCTATCCAATATCGAGTTTTCATGTCCATAATGACACACCATTCTCCTAGATTGAACATTGGCTCTGGGTCGACAACTACTCTCGAGGCGGGGTCCACCACAGCTCAGGGATGGACTTCTACACAATTGGACCTAGCGCTTGATCACTACTGAGTTATGGAGAATGACCATTCCAACAGAGCTAATCCAAGACCAGCCTCCTCTTATTAATGTCCACGTGAGCTTCAGAGTTCTGGATGATCCTCTAGAGCAAATGTCGATAGTCCTGACTGCCAAAATGCTCTAGACCATATGTCGATAGCACAAAATTCCTAAGGATGATGTCATGCTCCCAACATAGAATCAATGGGAACATAATCCTTAGTAGGTTGTACAGCTTGTAATAAATACATGTGCTTAGGCAATGTCGTACCGCCTTTCAATCCAATTTGTCTAAATGTTCCTCCAGGATCTTCGTCTTGCTCCTACTCAAATTCATCCCAATGGTTATGCCTTGTCGAGCTCCTTATACATCTTGTTCACGAACCAATTCCAGCGATCCCCAACTTTCTAAGAGCTTACTCATGCCCTAAGCTTCAAACAATGATGCAAATCTCCTTCTTATATGATCACTGAAGCATGGTGCCGATGCAAGGACATCGAAATGCTCCACAACAAACGTTCATATTTCAAGAATGAATATTTCTTCGTTTGATTCCCATACGGTGTCAACAGGCTTTGGCTTTTTAGAAGTAAGACTTCTTACTTTCCATTCTTTCGCTTGAATTTTTACTGTCCAAGTGTTTAACTTGCAATCTTCTTTCTTTAGAGATATTCCTGCTCGTGACACGAGCGTCGAACACTGTGAGACTCTTCAAACCCTCAAGAGTATCCCCATTCGATATTGCTTCATCACCTATCTCTTGACGAATGAGAATCTATGTTGGTGCAACCTTCTGCATTCTGATCATTTTTTCATTTCTATTGAGACCCTGCCAAGTAGCTCTAGAATGCCAACTAGGTCTTCTGCCCTCATTCAAAGTTCCAGTGATGACATTCAAAGGGGTATTGAAGGCTCATCCTGCATGGCGGACATTGATGACTCTGTTGATAGAGCAGTGGAAGTGCACACTATCAGAGAAGTGCAAGTAGAAGTAGAAGAAAGGGCTAAAATGGAAACAATCCTTGAAGAGAGAGGGAAGAGAAGAACTAGGTGATGAAGAAGATGATGATGATGAGGATCTTGATCAAGGATTGGACGAGTCGTATGGAGAGACGTCTCTGGAAGGCACCGAACTTCCTACCTTGCTATGACTAAAATAAATAATCATCAAGACCTCTCAGCAGACTGGAGAACCGAGCGTGACACTAATAGTCAAGGTGAATCCTCCAACTGGTTCTTCAGAAGACAGTTTTGGCTTGTCGAGCGACTTTGACATTATAATTGCTTATCCCCTTAATGTTTGTTCTTCGGGCTTCAGCTTCCCGGCTAAAGGCATCCTAGCTAAAGGAGGCAAGATTCATCCTTACTTCCTTCCAAACATGGTGCATAGAGTACTTAGGGAGACATCAGCACTCCAAACGCTTCTAGGATTATAAATACACATTCCTTGCATTCGCTCACATTCCAATGTTCCAACTAATATGATTCTTTCATTTCAGATACCATGGGCAGAGCCCGATTCGGTTATTTTCACCATGACGGTTCTGAGGAAAGGAAACATACTCCTGAGGTTTATTCGCTCTATTCTAGGGAGCAGAAAATAAAGGAAGAGAGGTCTTAAAGAAAGGAAAGAGAGCGAGAGGCGAAAAAGACTACCAGGCCGCGAGGGATAGAAAGAAAAGGCAGGTAGAAGAAAGAGGATCCAACGATCAGGGGAAAAGGCATAAGGATTCACATGACCTCTATTGTTCCTCTTTCGGTGTTCCTCTGCCTTGATCTCAACCATGACTCCCTTTACAACATCAGACTCCAACATCGCTCTCTTTGACTACTACCGTTCCTTTACCCCTACAATCCATAACGGTTGCTATCCATCCAGCTCCTCCTCTAGTCTTGTTGAGCCAAATGCAAGTTGCCTTCCCAGAACTTTGCCTGACTGGGGTCATGTTCGACTATGACATCAACGACATTATGAGGGAAGAGGCGAACCACAAGGTTAGAGTGATCTAAGAGCTTATTGACCAGGGTTATGAATGGAAGAAACTCTATTTTGCCCACTCTAATGATAATTAAATCAAATAAACGAACATCCATTCATTTGAATTAGAGAAGAAAACCTATTATAATCTTATAAAAGGATACAAGAGGGACTTGGAGAAGGCTTAAAAAGAGAGAGATACAGCTTTAGAATCCAAGAAAAAGACCAAAGGTCTGGTCATAGAAATGAAGAAAGCTCACAGCTAGGCTGAGATCGTGATGAATAATATTATAAAAACTACTCATGAAGACAATGCCGCTCTCAAAACACAATCAACATCGAAGGACCTGGCCCTCCTAGAGAAGGATAAGGCCGTCAGGACAATGAAGCTGAGTTCCAGGAGCTCCGTATCGAAAAGAAGAGGTTTGAATCTGAATTGCTTTTAGTGAAAACAAAGAGACTGGAGGATAAGGTCGACTACACTACAGTTGCGCATTATCTAAATGAGTTAAAGAAGCAGATGGCCAAAGAAAAGAAGAATTGAACTCTACCCTTCAATAGTTATTTGCTAACATCATCCAATATAAGAACTTGGAGTATTTGGGAAGTACATATGTTGTCCCTCTTGTCGATGCCTATGAAGAAGTTCTATGGTGAACAGAAGCATTTGGCGAAGGCATCACCGAAGATGAACATACGCCAAGTACCCGATGCCAAAGACACTGAAAAATTCGAAGAGGGAAAAGCTATCCTATCCACGGAAGATGCCATTACTACTGAAGCTATCATTGAAGCTCCTGCTTGTCCAAGTGCATCAGGCTATGCATAATCATCATCCCCAAAGATCCAAGAGCTTGCTATGAAGATTCCATTGTTCGAAGGGCTAACTCCGAGGCTACCCAGATCATCCTAGCTTCTGCAGCTGGAACTCCCTTTGAACCTTATATTCCCTCCTTCGTCGACCAACCGATGCAATCACCACTGAAAGAGAGGAAAATTGCTAAGTCTAGTGCTCAACAACTGAGTCCGAGTGAAGGTATATCTCTCGTCTAACCAATGTTCAAGGTCCTTCAGTTGTTGCCTAATATAGTTACTAACCTTTACCACTTTATTTGTAACCTTGTAGGTCATCCTTCTCTTCCACCTCCTCTGCACCTTAAGGCTCAGGCCCAGCTGTAATCACTATCGAGTCAACCTCCATAACTGTGGGATTGGTCATTCCAAGCCTTCACTCCAGCTCCATTCTTGTTCTTGATTCAGAGAGAATTTTAGCTCTAGAGGGATTGGATGACACCTTTCAGTCCCTGGACAAAGACATCACTATTACATGCACCTTGAGCCTAACTGGTTCTATTTCTATAGTGGAGAGGATAAAGATTGACATTTCCAAAGTCAAAACCAAGACAGAGCCTAGAGTTGAAAAGCCTATGGGAACTAAGGAGCCAAAGTCTTCTCTAAGAGTTCTATTACTACCATTATCACTAAAAGGGAAACCACTTTATTCGAATTCAGCACACCGAACAGTGAAGAGTCAGAAGAGATGATTCGAGCAGCCAGAATGGCAAGGGTGAAAAGAAAAAAGAAGGTGCAAAAAAAGTAGGCTCCTTGGTTAGCCTCTAGTGATGACGAGACGGTTTCTCTTGATCTCTTTTTAGGATGTGCTCTTGTTTTCCTGTTGTACATAGGTCGTGCTTGTGCAGGATTAGCCTCCGCATCTGCTGTATATGAAGTTTGACTGTAATCAAAAACTGATTTTTCGTTTGAATCTCTATTCCATTTACATTTACGCACTTTATATATTATTCATACCCGTATACAATTGCTTGCATATATAATATCACTGCTTGTACTGCATTTTATCCATATTGTACATGCCCATGTCTATACAATTCTTTTACTTACTATAACCCTGTATATATGAGTAAAGTTCCTACAGCAGCTTTAGTTATATTCCATTATTCGGTTCTGTTTTTTCATCGCCAAAGTGTTTCCAAATGGCTAAACAAAACTATCATTTAACCAACTCAGCTATTATTCCTGTTTATTCTGGGTCGAGTTTCCTTCAACCATCAACAAGTTATAAATAAACCAAGCTTCTACTATACCCTATCTTCAGGGAATGGTGGTTTGTACATTCGTATTCTGACGTCTTCGGTCACACCGATAACCTAGCATGATCTATATTATCCATAGACTTCCACCACCCTACTTCGGCCAAGTGTGTCCCACCAGGCCATTAGTGTGACCAAACTTCCTGTAGTTCCATTACATACCGAGTCCTGTCTTTGGGACATGGCATTCCTGATGCTTGAACCTAGGCATCATCCTTTTTCCTGGCCTACCTTTGTGCATCGATCGAAGGTTAATAACATAGGGGCAAATTATCTGATTTCCCCCAGTCCGATTATATTCTCCTAATCCAGATCCTGGACCGGAGGAATTCGACGGTGCCTAATTCTAGGTTCTGGCATTCAACCTTCACATATTCCCAAGCATTGATTGAAAGCACCCACCAACCATCCTTGCTTATCCTTAGTTGAGCATCCTCAGCTGGGCTGAAAGTGCGATCATGAAAATCCTGATTGTACACCAGTTCTTATATCCAAGAACTTATGCCTTTGGATGCCTGTCTTTGGGCATCCACCCTCAGTCTTACCTATCTTTGGCACCTATCTTCATATGTTGACCGAGAGTATCCGTTGATCGTCTTAGCTTATCCTTGGCCCAGTACATCCTGCCAGGCCACAAGTGTGATTATCGAATTTCCATCTACACTCCTGTTTCAATCTCTAGATATTAGCGCTTTTTACTACCCTTCAGATATTCCTTACTTACCTTGCCTATTTTCGAGTAATAATCAATACCGAAAGTATAGGGTTAAATTATCTGATCGACCCTTATGATTATACTCCTTTGTCCTAATCTTGGACTAAAGGAGTTGGTTTCTATCTCTGAGTACCTGATTGCACTGCTAGTAATGCAGTACAAGATTTTGCTTACAAGAACAAGGTTCCATTAGTTCCGTAAGCTAACTTGTGTTTGTAAACAAAAAACATGGCAAGTGTTGCCATATTACATTACCCCTAGAATCCTTGGGTAGCTTATTTACTGAAAATCAACTAGATAAAACTAAGTAAAATAGCATCATAACAAGTCAGTATTCTATGTCCATGGAATTGGGACTTCATTAACAATAACCGGCTTGAAAGTTCCATCCTCAAGTTTCTATTCGATCGTGTAAGGACCTTCCCAATTTGGATGAAGTGCCCTCGTACCCGGGAGAACTCATTTCAAAATGAGATCCCATACCTTGAAGGTAGAGTTTGGGACCTTGATGTTGAAATGTCATTCTACTCTTTTCTGGTGAGCATCTACCCTTAATTCCGCCTCATACCATTTTTTATCATTCAAGTCGAGGGACTCAAGTAGAAGATCTTCGTTGACCTTGGGGTCATAATGCCATTTCCGATGAGAAGGGACTTCTAGTTCAATCAGAATCATAGCTTTTAATACATAGGTCAAAGCGAACGGTGTATGTCCAGTCACAGACATATGGGTTGTCCTATAAGCCCATAATGCTAGTGGAAGCTCATCAACCCAATTATACGTAGCTATAGTCAACCATTTCTTTAAGATAGACTTGATGATTTTATTCACTACCTCTACCTTTCCATTTTCTTGTGGGTGTGCCACTGATGAAAAGCTTTTCTCGATCTTGTACAAGTTGCCGAAATCCTTGATACTTTCAAATCGAGTTCCATTATCCATTGTAAACTTCTAAGGTATTCCAAATCTACAGATAATATTCTTCGTCATAAAGTTGATCACTTTCTTCGTTGTACTCATGGCAAGCAGTTCTGCTTTGGCTCACTTTGTGAAGTAATCCACTACAATTATTGTAGAATTAGCTCCTCCTTTCGACATTGGTAGCACATCAATTATATCAATTCCCCAAACTGCAAACGTCCATGGGATAACCATTTGTATAAGCTCTATGGATAGGGCTCTTGCAAACTTTACAAATCTCTGGTATCAGTCACATCGTTTAGTGTATTCAACAACATCGCAGTTTATTGTTGGCCAGAAGTATCTGTAGTGAAGTATCTTCTTCGCTAATGTATGTCCCTAGTGTGATCACCACAGCTACCCTCATAGACATCCATGAGGATTTTCCTAACCTCATCCTTGTTTACACGCTGAAGCATAGGCGTCAAGAATCCTCTCCTATAAAGCACTCCTCCTTGGATTATGAACCATGGTACTTTATGAAGTAGTTTCCATCATTAGTTATTTCTTCTCGAGAGAGTTCCTATAAGCAGATAATCCTTAATTGGAGTCATCAATGGCTCCTTCTCCTCTTCGGCTTCCAAAATCCAGTCGATATCTGGTCGATACTTAGAGCTGATTAAACTTCCACTAAAACTAATCCCAACAGTTGCGCATCTTCAGAACTTAGCTAATTTTTCTAATGAATTGGCATTTGCATTCTCCTCTCTAAGGATGTTTGTAATCGTGTAATGCTCTATATCGTTTAATAGCATCAATGTTTTCGTCAGTAAGGGGCGAGTCTCGCACCCTTAGCTTGGAATTCCTTCTTCACTTGGCAAACCACTAATTAGAGGTCACTGAATATATGTAGTGTCCTTACCTCTGATTCCATCGCTATGTTGACTCCCTCTATCAATACTTCGTACTTAGCCTCGTCGTTCGTCATGGGGAACTTCAGCTTCAATGCATCATAGATCGATCATCCCTTTGGAGTCACGAGTATCACTCCTACCCTAGAACTGATCTCATTAGAAGCTCCATCCACACACAGTTTCTAGTGAGAAAGTATGACCATATCATCTTCCTCTTCACCATCTCATGCGATAAATTCAGCAACAAAATCTGCCCATGCATGTCCATTTATCTCCCTCCTCAGATGGTAAGTAATATCATACTGGCTCAATTTAATATTCCACTTCAATAACCTTCCCAAGGTCTCGGGTTGGTACAACACCTGCTTTAAAGGTTGATCTGTAAGCATTATAATTGGATGAGCCTGAAAATATGGTTGCAGGTTCCTCGACGCAATCAATAAGTAATAAGCATGTTCTCCAATTGTAGATAGTTCCTTTCAGCTTGGGTAAACCGCTTGCTAATATAATAAACCGTCCTTTGAATCCTTGCCCCCTCACCCACCAATGCTGCGCTTAGTGCGTGAGCGGACACTACCAAATAGATAAATAAGTCCTTCCCTTCCAATGGTCTGGATAGAACCGATGGCCTTTTCCAATGCCTCAGCAATTCCTTGAAGACATCTTAACATTCTTCCATCCATTCGAAATTCTTCTTTCCCTTTTTGTGGAAATCAAAGAATGGTATACGCTTATCCATTGTCTTTGAGATAAACCAACTCAATTCGGTAATCTTCCCATTAGAGATTTGTAACTTATTTTTCATGGTCGGATAGTTATGTTCCTTAAGGTGTTAATCTGCTTTGAGTTGGCCTTAATTCCCCTCGCACTGACGATAAATCCTAGAAACTTCCTCAATGCAACTCCATATGAAAATTCCAACATATTTAACCATTATATTTTTTTATGGGACCTCAAACATCTCTGAAAGTTCATCCAAGTGTTTCCTTGATAGTCGTGACGTCACGAGCATATCATCCACGTACACGTCCATCGTTCGACCGACCTAATTCCTAAACATAGAATTTATCTGTATCTAGTAAGTAGCTTTTGCATTCTTTATACTGAATGGCATCACTCGTTTACAATATAATCTCAAATTCATTATAAAGTTTGTGTGCTTTTAATTCGGAACATGCATTGGGTATTTGATTATAACCAAAATAGGCACCCATAAAAGAGAGCAACTCATGTCATGCAGTCTCGTCTACCAGTGGTCAATCCTAGGCAAAGAAAATCTATCCTTCAGACATGCTTTGTTCAAGTCTGAATAATCAATACTCGTCCGCCATTTTCCATTTGCCTTTTTAACCAACATGGGGTTTGATACCCATTTAGGGTGCAAAGCATTGCAAATAAAACTGTTTGCTTTTAGCTTATTTACTTCCTCCTTTAATACAACGGATCGCACCAGACCCAGAATGTGTCTCTTCTGGTTTACTAGTGGAAATTTCGAGTCCGCATTCATTACGTGGCATGTTACCTCCGGTGATACTCGCACATATCTGAATGTGTCCAAGAAAACATATCCAAGTTTGCTTAGAGAAAATTAACCAATTCCTTCCTTAACCTGCGCTAAGTTGAAATCCAATCTTAAGAGCCCGAGTTGGGCCATTCATATCAGTTGGAATGTTGACGTCAGCTCAGTTGGCACTACCTGCACTATCTCTAACTTCTTCCTATGATCCATGGACTTGTAAAACCTGTTATGGTTACCGAGCAAGGGCTTGGGCTGTAATTGCTATGCTTTTGAGTTTTTAATGCAGAGGGTGTTCCCTACATTCTTCCCTTTCTCCCGTCGCTTTGCTTCTCTTAACTCAGTGACATAACGTTCCCAACCAACGCTCTAATCTCCCTGTATCTATCCAACCCCATTTCCATTGGGAACTTCATAATCAAGCACTAAGGAGCAAGTGCTATTCTGAAATCGGCAAGGGTCAGATGGTCCAAAAAGCATTATAAGCCGAATTCTCATCCATAATTACAAACTTTGGAAACCGCACAGTCTTGCGGTCTCCATCTCCTAGTTCAACTGACAAATCAATTATCCCAACAGGTTGTTTCACCTGATCGGTAAATCCTTGAATCCTCGGTTTACAAGGCTTAATATCCTTCACACTAATCCTCATTTGATCAAATTTCATTTTAAATAAAATATTCATCGAGCTTCCACTGTCCACCAAGACTCGGTGCACCATAGAGGGGCCAACAACAGTCGTATTACCATGGGATCGAAGATTGGCACTTCTATCCCATCAAACCCCTATTCCGAAACACAATATCATCGATCGTCATCCTTTGCTGCTTGGTCGGAACTCCGTCATCTATGGTAAACCAGCTTTCTTGGTGTACATGCCTCAACGAACTCGCGTACCTTTCCATTTCATTCTTGCTTTACTCCCCTGGATGAGATCCTCCAATCATTGTATTATAAATATCTTTCCATCTGACCACCTAGACCCCTCTCCACTGGTTTAGAATGGTTCCTTTGAGGTCCAGCATTTTATCCACCGTCTTGTGGTTCTCTCACATATTATTGCAACTTCTTCTTTTTTATCAACTCTCGATGAAATCTCTAAGATGCCGACACTCTTCATGGAACCAACGTTACTTGCCAGAACGCCTTTCTTCCTTAATCGCCTCCCTCTTAAGCGGCTTTTTATACCGTTCCATGTGCTGAGTGGCAAAGTATATGTTTTCAGCTGTATCGTTCAGGGTCGTGTACTCATCGGCCTCATATTCGTCGGGTGTGTTTTAGCTTCATTTTGCCTACTTTAGCACCTTATTTCTATTCCTTTGATTAATAGAATTACCAACATTCATAGCCACATTACCAAAGCTTTCTTCGGTCTATTTAATCGCCATATTACTTTAAATCACTTCTTTCGACTGCATACCAACAATCTTTTTAGCAACATGACTTGCTTCCCCCAAATGCAAGAATTGATTAGCCTTTCGGTAGAACTCCTTCATAGTTGTTGGCTACATCATCCTTTGACATTTTCCAAAGTCTGTTTCCAGATGTATGCCTCAGACCAACGCCATCAACACCATACTTTCATTTGGATTGTTAACTTCAGTAACTGAAATATTGAACCTGTTCAAGAACCCCTTCAATGACTCTTGAGGACCCTGAGAAAGGCTTGACAAGGACATTACTACCTTAGGTCGAGCGGTGCGGAGCCTGAACTGCTCTAAAAACTTCTTTCTTGATTCTTCAAAAGTTGATATGCACTTCGGCGGGAGCCGAGTAAACCACGTCGACGTTGCTTCATCCAGAAAAATAAGGAAACGTCATCATCGAACTGTATTTGTTCCCTTTGCACCATCTATATGCCATCCATAAAATGCTACATGGGATCGGTAGTCCCATTATATGATGACATCGTAGGCATCGTAAACTTCCTTCTCTTAAGATATTCTCCATAAGTAGAGTTCTACTAGGTGCGGAACCACAGAATCACTGTTCTCATTCTCTCTCCACTTATTTTCCTCCATTAGCCGCATAATCATGTTAGCTATATACTCCTCGCTATCTTGGAACTTCGAAAAACGACTATCAAGAGTTGCGCCGAGTGTTTGACTCCACAGATGGTCTATGTTTGCTCATTGGCGTCTATGTTCTCCAGTCTTTGGGAGAACTACTCCAGTTATTCTTTGATGTCTAATTAACTCCATAACAGCTATTTGAGCTCTAATATCCTGAGCTTCCACATCCAGACCATCATCATCACCAGCATGCTGCAAATCATCTTCAGAGTCAGATAAGTTGACGGCCTTAGATTCCTGCTCCTCCAAGGGCCTCAAATATAGGTTGGTACTGACCTGATTCTGGTTAATACCGATTTGAATTCCCTTGGCAGAGGCCCTTCTAGTTCCTTCAGCACTTCTCCCTATTGTCTAACAGTCGATCCTTTTTATTTCTGCCTTTCGTTGCTTTTGTTCTGACCAAAAGCAGATGAGTTCACTTCTTCCGATCTAGTAGGTGATATCTATCTCCTGGTCCTCCTGCTCCTCCACGACCGCTAGGTCAGCAAGGCTATGCAAGCATCCATTTTGTCTAATAGAGCCTTCTGACTATCTGCCATTTTCTGATTCAACTCTGTCATCATCTTATCAAACTCCACTCTTGTGACCATCTCCCTAGGGCGGATGGTCCTGGCAACGCTTATGCCGGTTGGTTGCTAACTTCAGTATAATGAGAAGCTTTTTTATCTACTCCAGATCTACCAAACTTTCTTGATGGTTCCATTGATTCCAATCTAAAATTCCTTTAAATCCCTTGAATGAAAACCTTCTGGATCTGTCCTTTTGACACTCCAATCCATAATAGATAGCTAGATCTATGCCTAAGAAATGCCTTTCTCAGTGAAAGCACCAAAGATGTTGAACCCAAAGATGGCACAACACCCCAAAACGAACTGAAATGAAGAGATCTAGAGAAATAAAGTAGAAAACACAGAGAATTTTTATAGTGGTTCGGCAAATCTAAGGTCTACATCCATTGTAATGTTACTGCTTATAGATTTGGACACAAGTAAAAGGTTTTTACTATTCTAACAACCTAGAACGACAAAAAAGTAGCTTCCTCTATGACTAGGATCGTGTAGAGTAAGAGGGTGAAGAAGATGAAGTGCCAAAGGTCCTTTTCCAAATGCTTTAAGCCTTGTATTTGTAAGGAAATTGCCCATATGAAGCCATAGATCTATGAAATACCAGTTCTAACATAAGATCCGAGAATGCAGGTGGGGAGATGAAGTCCCCAATGCCAAAAAATCATCTCGGTCTCGATCAAAAGTGATCGGCACCAATTTGATTTTCTAATGGAATGTTGTTCCATCTTCCTTTCCATGGTCTCTATCTTCAATCCATAGAACTATGAGCACTTTTCCTTAGAAATCATGTTGTTTTCGAGAGGTTTTGCTACCTCTAGTACTTATCTCCTTTCCTTCAGAACTTCCTTGGAGTTGTTCGCCCACTCCTTCAAAGATGGACCCCAAAACGATCACTCTTACTAGTAGTCCATATATAAGCCATAGCTTCAGGAGTTAACAGGGCGCACAAAAAGTGCTTGGTACTGGCCTAAAAGAAGTCGGTACCAATTTATGTCCTTGGCTCCAACCATTCTCCAAACTCTTGAACCCCTTTCCATTGCCCTTCGAAGCTTGTTCCTAAGTCCTTGGATCGTTTTGCCTTCATTTCGACGTCCAGTTTTGATTGAAAGCATTTAGTCTAAAAGCCAGATAATAGTATTAAACTACATACATACATATATATATACACACACACATATGTATAAATATATAAGACAACACATATGTATATAGAGGGGCTAACATGTCCGTTGCATTGTAAATCCCATCACTTATATATAGGAATGTTAAACCATGTACAGTGTATATGTTGTACGTGCACGTACACACGCATGTGTACATGATATTCATGTTGTATTATATAATATAATACAAATTATATAAAAAAATTGATTTTACTTTAAATTAATTTAGATCAGATCTAAATGAATTTAGACTTTATATCCCCAACAAGATCCAAAATGGAATAAAATTAGTCATGTTATGACTAACTAATTAAGTTTACATATTTAGTAGGGTGTCTAGAAAGTAGTGTTTAGGCTGGGTTTAGGTAATCAAGTAACCTATCCTACCTGGCTATTGGCCTAGCCCAAAGGTGAAGTGAGCCCAAAGGTTACCCCTAAAAGAAAAGGCCCAATTTGAATTTGGCCTTGTACCAATTTTCAAAATTGTTTTACAATTAATATAAAAAAATTAAATTTAAAATTAGAAACTTATCATAAATGTTATAATATAATTTTCGAAAGAGTTTTGAAAATATAATAAATATGTTTCAAAAATTTTAAAATATTAATTAGATTAATAAATTAAAAATTATTTAAATGTTAATTAATTAAAGTGTATTATATATAAAATATAATGATATATGTTACATTATCTTGAATTGTTTAAGATGATGTAAGTGTGTGTGTGTGTGTATGAGATTTTGAAATTAATAAATAATTAAAATTTTAATTAAATATATTAATAAAAGTTAATTGATAAATAATAAACTACATTTACATAAAGATATATGCGTATAACTATAAATGCTATTAGTGTAAATATTTAATATAAAATGTTTAATTAAATAATATGAAATCAATTAAAATGTTAATTGATTGCTTAAGATTTAAGTGCTCTCCTTTTTTGAGGAACACTCTTTCAAAAAAACAAGATTTAATTAATATAATGTTACATATAAGACATAAGTAACTTAAACTATACAAGTTATATAATAATTAAAACATATATAATATGAATGCAGTACAACAAACTGGACCTTTAACAGTGTTTAAAATTTGCTGTAAAAGGATTTAACTGCATTTTTAACTATGTTGTATAATGACATGCCATTATAGGTTTGGAACATACGATAGCAATAGTGAAAACGCTATAAAAAGTGCGTTTTTAATAATGTTTTGTAGATTTCATTAATACATTTTATAGCATTTATGCTCATGAGGTAAAACACTTTTCATATATTTAACAGTGTTTTTGCCCTGCTAAGATAACTTTTATTAACATATCTCAGTGTCATGTTGAATATATACCGCATTAAGCTTTTACTATGGCAACTTCTAACAACGATGTTAACATTATCGTGGGTACTTTTTATAGCGTATTTCCATTATTAGAACTCTTTCCTATAGGGCTCCACAAATGTTGTTGAAAGTTAACACAACGTTTTTGAAATGCTGCAATTTAGAGTATCTGCATTTCTCCATTAGTACGTTCCATTTCTATACACAAAATTTACAATATACATACCATATATGTAGCATAGTTAAAATAAACACATTACATATTATTTACACATTTCATAATGAACGTGTTATATTAATCGCACACCCCATAATCAACATGTAACATTACATAATCAACATACGCAATATTCTTACATCAAAACATATATAATACGTCCATAATATTTCATAAACAATGTAGAACAAGTAGTGGCTAGTGACCAAATGTGGCAATACATACAAGTGTACAAACCAAAATGTAGTTCTGAAATCAAAAAAACTTCGAATCGATAACCAGTTGTGGCATATTAGTACTTTTTTGCATCAAAGATATCTATCTTGTAAAGTAAGTTCCCAAATTAGCATATCATAAATATAATAAATACAAATTTGAAAGGCTAGAACCTTGATTATAATAAAATTTTAGTGACTTCGAGTACATGCCACATCGTTCAGGTGAAAACTTTAATTCCCAACAAAATAATTCAAACAATACAATCTAGTATGGGCATCATGTTTGACTGTCATTTAACTGTCATTCAAACAATACAACCAATACGGGCATCATGTTTGACTGTCATTAAAACTGGATGAAGGTGATTGCACTCCTAGGGGAGAACTGGAACATAAATGACTAATAGTGTGACATCGACTAAAGGGGATACTTGTAGAAGGTTTAACTAAATTAAAATATGTGATGATTATTTAAGAGCTTGGATGGACATTTAGTTTAGGGATTTAAGGTATAGGGGGTAATAGTGTGACAATGCAACCTACTGCTCCCACTCATGCTTCGAGTGCTGCTGCTTCCCTTCTAAATCCATTGCCTCATGTATTAACCATAAACAAAATTAGGAGTTTACAAAACCAAGTCAATAGCAAATTTTATTTATGTTTGATGTATTCCTTATTTTAATTACTACATACATGATAATGACATAGAAAAAAAGTAAAAGAACTTCAAACCTTTCATCGTGTATTATTTTAGAAGATGTAATGACCCGTATATTATGTATCGGAGGATCATGAAACATTTTTATTTTATTCATATGAGGTTGTATTATTCTATAATTTTAGGATATGACTCTTAAAGACATTTTACACACTTTGATTTTTTTTTGAATTTCTATGTGACCATTTTGACCCTAGAAATCTTGTATGAGCTATAACCTTTGATAGGATTGAATAAGGGTCTCAAGTCGGTTCCATTGCTTCAGGATGATGGTTTCTCATTCTGTAGAGTGGTCATAATAGAAAAATGGACTTACGGTTAGAAAGTTATGTCTGTTGTAAGTTTAGACAACTGCTGACCAGTATTAGTGTGTAATTAATTAAGCCTATAAATAGGCCCATTAGTCTAATTCGAGATTATTATAAATAGGGGGTTGTAGGAGTCAAATTAAAACTTTTCCCCCTTTCCCAAATCTGATCTAAACCCACATAAACCCTGATTTCAACCAAAATCACACAAATTACTCTCTAATTATCCAATTATAGAGAAGATTATCAAATAGAAGTTGGAGATCATCATTTTGATTGCATTGCTTTCTATTATTGTCCACATTAGATCTAAGCAAGACTTGGTTGATTTTGTAATTGATAAGTAGTTTATGCCTTCTCACTATCTTATGCGTGTTTATATGGTAAAATTGTGTGTTTTAACATGTTTTTTGGCCTTATAACCTTTTCTAACTTTAATTACATGTTTTCATATGCTTATAACCTTAATTGTGAATCTTTGAAATAGTTTTCAAAATTGATTTAGTAAATCTACTTATTCATATTCATACGTGCATGTAATATGTAGGTTTATATTACAATTGGTTTGTTTATCACATTCTTGTGTATTGCTTGTATGAATGGATGTATATGCATGTTATTCTATGCTTGTATGTTGTGCTTTGATGTTGTTTGCTAGTTTTTTGAATGTTTAGGAAGATAGGATGGTGAATTTGGCAAATTGGAGGCAAAGTTGGTCAGCATTAGACAAAACTTGAAGGGAAGGCTCTGGAGCATAGGAGGAGCTTGTAGAATAAGTTGCACCTCCAAATTGTTTAAGGGCTCAACTCGAGGATGAGTCGAAGGGTCGGGGCCGAATTGTTTTGGGAATTCAAATGGCTCGATGGTTAGCATGGGTCGATAGAGTATGGCTAGTGAAGGTTGTTCATGGCAAGATGCATGAAATTGCTAAATGTTGGATATTATGTCAAGTTGTTTCTAGAACTTGGAGTTGAAAGCTTTGGATTGGGGGCCGAGTTGTTTTAGTGAATAGGACGGGATCCAAAGCACTTGAAAAGAAGTACTAGAAGCAAGGAAGTTTAGTTAGCCAAGATTTGGCTAAGTAAATGGGTTAGTACCGAGTTGAACAACTCTGTACCAATTTGTTTATTTTGACCAGGTTGAAGTGGAACTTCTGGGGAACAGAGTAAAGGTTCTGTAGATCGTGCTGAAAGTGTTGGCCCCTTCACTTGGGTATCAGATAACAATGTAACAACATGGTAAAAGCTTTTGACCTTCGGTTGTTGACTCGTAAAAGGAGTAGGTAGTAGGTACATAAGATAGCGGCTCGATAAAGGAGTGAGCCGTGGATGGGGAACGTGAAGTGTTTCGAATAATGGAAACTGGATTAAGCAAAGAAAAGGCTCAGATCTGAATAGGGCAAAGGAGGGCTCTAATGTATGTGTTAAGGAATCGTTGGTACTTGGAGTGTTTTCTGTTGTACTTGAAGCAATGGTATTATAAGTGGGGACGCCCATGGATCAATAGAGGGGATCTTAATACCCTGGACCAGTGGCTTTGGGTCTAGTGTCTAACTTTGGGCAACGAGATACATATCGAGCTTTAGGCTGTGTGATACTAGAGTACACTAAAAATGGGGATTTCCATTAGTCTTTGGCAGTGTGGAGGCCATACGAGTTATCATATATTTTCATTACATAAAATCCACTACATTTGTATATAACTCTATGGATCTGTGTGCTAATGATTTATTCACATAGTTATTATTTTATCTCCCTTTATATCTGTGATATTATATTGTATCCATGCGCTGTGAGATATTTGAAAAGTTATATGCTATATTTGTTTCATTTTTATTTGAACAAAAAATGGCACAAACACCCAGAAGATTAAAGTAGAGAATAAAAAGTAAAGAAAATTAAATGAAAAAGAGTAAGAAAGAGCACACAACAATTTATAGTGGTTTGGTAAATCAAAGCCTACGTCCACTTAATGATTTTATTGCTTATATACTGACTTGGAGGCAGAAGTTCTTACAAGTCGGTACAACTCCGACATAGATTACAAGAAATTAGAGTAATAAGAGCAAGAGCCAAAATATATCTTGAAAAATGAGCCCTACCCCCCTAATTATAGAGGTTGGAAGCCTAAAATCTCACCCAAAAAATCTCCACCTTGTTTTCCATGCCATAGACCATTTCCCTAAAAGAATAGAAGGACACCTTAACAACCTATTTGGATCGGTATCGAACCAGGGCTTGGATCGGTACCGAACCAGGGCTTGGATCGGTACCGAACCAGGGCTTGGATCGATATCGACCCATTAGATAGCCTCGGATGTTGCCTTGAACTCTTCACATTGATTCATCTTATAATTAGCTTCATGATTCCATAGTTGTTTGCACCAATATTAGCTTATTTCTGAGACCAAATGATGGATCCATGGAAGAATAGAGTTGCTGATTCAAGAGTTTATGGAGATCGATAGAGAATTGCATTAGATTAACAAAACAACACTTGGAATAGACTTTTAGCATCGAGAAGAGTATGTAGGCAGAAGATAGGACCCATTAGTGGAGGAAAGTTGGATTGGTACCGAACCAGGGTGTTGGATCGGTACCGATCCACCACTTAGGTGGGTTTTTGGTTTTCATGTCTTGAGTTGGTTTGGCATTTGTCTCGCAACTCTATTTGTGCTTGGTTTCTGTAATCTTGGGCTATCTCTCAGGGCTTCCTATCTTGATAACTCCAAGTTCGACTCGTCTAGTCTGTCCGAATACTACCTAATCAAAAGGTTGGATAACACTTGCCCCTCAAAGTACATCTCGTTTCGAACATGATGTGCTTTGAATCGAGACGAGTTAGGATTGCTGCGAAGGATTCTACTCTATGCTATTAATGGTCATTGCCCTTCCTATGAATCGTTTCCTTGAGGAGTTATGTCCATCGCCATCCGTCGTAGCACTTTTCCAGCATCTGGTAGTATAAATCAGGAGTGTGCTTTCATGATCTGTCATTATGAGCCCGATAATTATAAACTGATTCCCTCCATGAATTTTGTAGGTTCGAACCGAATTCCCATTGAATCTAGTCGTTTAGGGTTTTGGATACATAAACACACACAAGCATATATGCATGTTCTTGAACAAGTTTTGGCATGCACATACATATACATATATCTACATATACATGTTTTTTGAAAGTACCTTGGGTCGGTACTGATCCATATCCATGGATCGGTACCGATGCTGGACTTGGAAGAATTCCAAGTTTTGGCTTCCCGGAGATCAGGTTACTGGGCTATATAACCCATTCTCTCTATTCTCAAACCTCACTTGCCTTTGCCGATCTAAAGCTTTAGCTCTTGCTATTAGAGAACTTTGTCGATCACACTATGGCACTCATGCACATGTGCACTTCATGTCACTGCATAGCACTTGACTTGCGTCCTTACTCCTTGAATCTAACTCGCTCTTGTTTCTTTTGTAGGATTTATGGAGAAGAAAAAAATCCATATATCAATCTCTTAAGGAAAATTCATCCCGATTATATAGGCATCACCCAGGCTCATATCATCAGGGCAGTGGTCGAGATTCTGAGTTTGGCTACCCGTCTAGCCAAGATAGAGACAGCCATAATAGGAGTATCTATGACAGAGATTATCCATCATGTGATTCCACCTCCAAACATTATCGCTCCAGATCCAGGTCTCCTCCTCCGAGTGGCCCGGATAGGCTTCCTGGTCGCCGTGATGACTTGTCACCAGGCGACACTTTTTGTATGCTCCCTCCAGCTACTAATCCCGTACAACATCTGGCACCATCTCATTCTAGTCGATCTTTGAATTGTAGGCACCATAAGAGCAGTTCTGAGACTTCCCATCATAGAGCTAACAAGGAAATTACTAAAGCTCTAGTTGTCACTACTACAGAGCAAGAACTCACCGCCAACGCCCGAACAGTTGAGTTGAAAGAACAATTTCCAAATATTTGATTCAATGGGCTCATGCTCGTGCCTAACTTGAACAGAATACCAACTGATGTCCAAGACATGAACATTGCTTGTGTTACCGATGTTCATAACCAGTACAACAAATGGTCGCAAGTGACTGAGAAGATATCCAAAGTATCAAAGGGAAGGTAGCTTGAAATCGAGAACTAGAAACTCATCGAGGCTGCTAATAAAAGAATCATAGCTCATCATGATGCCGAGGTCGAGAACTTATGGAAGTCTCAAACCGAAGCTAAGAAGAAAGTAGAGGATGCCATCAAGGCACTCGAAGAAGAGAGAACTAGGCATCGAGACGAGATGGATAAAGCATTCCATTGGAATTTTGATTTAGTGTTGGAGAGAGATCTCGCAAACAGGAGTGTGGCCGAAATAAAAACCAAGCTCAAACGTGAAACCAAAGAAAAGGACGAGGCCCTCCAATAGGCTCAAGGTTACTATGAAGAGCTGCTCACTGCTCTAGACGAAAGAAACAAGGCAGTTGAGCATGCCAAAAATGTGGATGCGCTTGTAAGAAGAGAGGTTAAGGCCGTAGAGCAGCGGGCGATGGAGAAGTTTGGACCACTGCTTAACTGATACAATGCTAACGTGCTCAAATTCCGCAACTTGGAGTGGTTTAACAATGATTACCCAAGAATCTTGGCTTAGGCCTGGAATAATTCATTGCAAATTAGAAATAATACCTGAAGGGTGGTGAGGTGAACCTGGCCCAGCTTAAGAAAGGGGTTCTGGGAGGAGACGAACCTAAGGTGTTGAAAGAGGACCAACTTATTTTCCATTCGGAGCTAGCTGCGGTAGTGCAAAAAAAATTTAAGTGAAGGCTCCAGATCACTGCCTCAAGATGCTGTCATTGGAGGCACCCCTGGATCCAAAACTACTCCTGACCCATCCATTGTTCCTAACTACGATCCATAGAATCCCTAGATGCAAAAGCCTGCTATCCTTTCTCTCATTCCAGAGGGAAATTCTGATGGCACTCTGGTCCATACTAAACCCCAAACAGAAGAAGGTATCTTATTGACTTCCCTTATATTTTAGAGGCTTGACGTGTCGTTGATCGACGTTGCTTATCTATCTTTTTATCTCTCTCAAGTTTCAGGTCGGTCCTAAATCGTCCCGCTTCCCGATAAGGACTCTCAACCAAGACAACAAGTGCATGCAACAGAATCAGTAATCGTTACAACTTCAATAACGGTCTCAACCCCGGTTGAAGAGACTCCCGACGTTAATGAGCAAATGATTGATGCTTTCCTGGATAAGGGGACTGATGGAACTTGGGGTGCTCAGACCAATGATGATGTCGTGATTATTGGGATTTCTGAGCCCCTATCGAGTAGCACCATGAGTACACTCGAGCAAGAACGTCTCCGAGACATAGAAATCAAGCTGGAGAAGATAAAGAACCATCTTCGCTCTAGTCTATACTCCTCCGCCTATGAGCGCTCAGAGCACACCTGTGGGATCCTCGGAAAGCACTCCAGCCTTCCTTCCTCCGCCTGGGAGCACTCATAGTGAATCTACCATCCCACTACTTAGCTCGCCTCTGAAGGGCAAAGGAAGCAAAGGAAGAGGAGGTAAGAGGAAGGGTGAAAGCTCAAGTGACGTGTCTCCGAGAACCAAGAAGAGGAAGCATAAGTCGAAGAAGTAGTTGTCATTTTGCTTGGTGTAGATAGACTCACTTTTAGTCTGCAATAATAATAGTTGTCTATTTTGGGTTTTTAGCCAGCTTTGTGCGTGTTTGGCCCTCGCTTTTGCTTTTTATTTTAAAGGTGAATAAAACTTGCACTTAGCTTTCCAAGTCCCATTTTTAATGTTAATAGCAAAGACATTTTGTTTCGTCAAATCTTTGTGTGAATTCGCCTTTGTTTTAGAAGTGCACTTTCGATTCAATGTACTTGTAATCCATTCATTTTAGTGATTATTATCGGGCTAAATCTTTAGCCCGTTCTATAATTTACCTGCCTTTCGTCGTTCTTATGAACGTAAAGTAATTATTGAAGTGCCAAACTACGGGCATTAGTTGATGCTTTACCACTTAGAACAGCAGTCCGGATATCCTTTTCTAGGATAACGGTACCAGATTGTGCCAAACTCTAGGTGCTTGTTTAGATTAACTACTTAAGATCATTTTTCATACATCCTCATCTAGGATGTTTATTTTCAATCGTGCCTAACTCCGACCATTGATTCAAAGTTCATAGGTAAGATCCCACCCTACGCCAGGTATGGACCTTCCATTTTGCATACTCCAAGCAAAAAGTTAAGGATTGGATGGTCTTATCACGTCCATTTTGTTTTATATTCCTGCCCCCACATCATCAAGGACGAGAGTTAGTGAATGAACAGTCATCTCATGTTCAATTTAGATTTATACTCCTACTCCCACATCAAGGGCAAGAGTCAGCTTGTGGATGGTCATGTCACATCCATTTCAGGTTTATACTTATGCTCCCTCATTAAGGACAAAGTTAGCTGATAGAGGGTTGGATCACGTCCGTTTAGTTTATACTCTTTCCCCCAATCCGAGGACAAGAGTTGGCTGATGGACGGTCGGGTCACGTCCATTTAATTTATACTCCTACCCCCAATCCGAGAACAAGAATTAGCTTATATTAATCTCTGGATATCGAGAAGAACTTCGAGGGTCCAATCATAAATCATAGAAGTTAGGTTGGCATCTATCTTTGGGTACCTGCACGCCTGCATTATTCATATGCAAATTCATTCGAGTCGATCAAGTCATAACTTTTAAGCAATGTAATTATAGATCCGAGAAGCCATTTATTGAAAACGGGAAATGATAGATTCTATCTTATTACATGGCCTCATTCAATGATGTACAAATTTATTTTTAAGTGAAATAGCATCGTAAATGCTCGCTATTCCATGCCCTCGAGAGTGAGATCCCATCAACCGTTGCAGGCCTGAAAGTGCCATCTCCAAGCTTTTGTTCTATTGCGTACAGACCTTCCCATGTAGGGCCTAAGTTTTTGAGGCCTAGGAAGATTCGTTTGAGGGCCAGGTCCTTGATTTGAAAGGTCCGACTCCTTACTTGACGTTGTAATACCGAGCGACTCGGTTGCGATGCACAGCTGCTCTCAAGTCAACTTCATCTCGTTTCTCATCAATCATGTCAAGCAATTCCAGAAGGGGTCACTCATTTGTCTATGATTTGTAATGTAATACTCGATGAGAAGGTACTTCCAGTTCAACTGGAATCGTAGTCACCGATTCGTAGGTTAGGGAGAATGGAGTACTATCAGTTGTTGATTTATGGGTCGTTCGATAAGCCCAAATTCATTGACCCACTTTCCCTTAGCCTTTTCTAATCACTTCTTAAGGATGTAGTTGGTAATCTTGTTTACAGCTTCAGCCTGTCCATTCGCCTAGAGGTGTGCCACCACGGTAAATCTTTTCTCTACGCGATCTTGACGGTAGAAATCCTTACACTCGATGCTATCGAATTGGGTTCCGTTATCGGTAACGATTGCCTGTGGAACTCCAAAATGACTGATAATATTCCAAACTACAAAGTTGTTCACTTTCTTCATGGTAATTGTGGCTAATGGCTCCGTCTCAGTCCATTTGGTAAAGTAATCAACTGCGATGATTGCGTATTTCGCGCCACATTTAAATATCGGCAATACATCGATAATATCAATCTCCCAAACTGCAAATGGCCAAAAAATAACCATTTGAGAAATCTCTGTTGGAGGAGCTCTCAAAATCTTAGCAAATCTCTGGCCCTCATTGCACTTCCTAGTGTAACTAGCCGTGTCTTGGTTGATAGTTGGCCAGAAGTACCCATAGGGGAGAATCTTCTTTTCTAGTATTGCCTTCAAATGTGGTTGCCATAGGCCTCCTCATGCACTTCTCTCAGGACTTGTTTGACCTCATCATAAGCGACACCGAAGCATAGCGATAGAAAAATCATTCCTCTACATCAGTCCTTCCTGTATGATATATCTTGAAGCTTGGCAAAGGAGTTTCCATTGCTTATTCCTTCTATCGAGAAGGATTCCACTCTGCAAGTTGTCTTTTATTAGAGTCATCCATGACTCTCTTTTAGGTTCAGCCTCCAAGGTCCAATTAACATGCATCTGGACGATGCTCGGTGCTTACAATATTTCTACCGGAACCAAGCCCATGAACTGCGCATCTCCGGAACTGGCCAGCTTAGCTAGTGAGTCTGCCTTCGCATTTTCATCTCTGGGACTATGCGTTATCGTATAATACTCATTGCCACTAAGAAGCTCAAGGACTTGGTTTATATAACGGGCTAGCCTTGCTTCTTTTGCCTGAAACTCTTTCCGTACTTGACACACCACTAGTTGTGAATCACAGAAAATATGTAAAGTTTTTTTCTTTAGTTCTTTTGCAATCTTGAGTCCTACAATCAAAGCTTCATACTTCGCTTCATTTTTTGTGGTAGGAAAATTGAGTCTCGAGGCATAATAGATTGTACGTTCCTCGGGAGTGACAAGTATAACTCTAGCACCAGAACAGGGTTCGTTTGATGCACCATCCGTGTACACCTTCCAACTAGAATTTTGTTTACCACTACTCTTCGGAGTATTGTCGTGCATGAATTCAGCTATGAAATCCGCCAAAGCTTGACTGTGGATAGCTCTTCGAGGGTGATATGTTATATCGTATTGGCTCAATTCAATGTTCCATTTAAATAGCCTTCCAAATGTCTCAGGTCGTTGCAAGACTTGCCGCAAAGGCTGGTCGTTAAGAACTTTAATCGGATGAGCTTGAAAGTAAGGGTGGAGCTTCCTTAAAGCAATCAACATACAGTATGCAAGCTTTTCCAGCTTTGGGTAATTTCTTTCTGCTCTTGTCAATCGTTTATTGATGTAACAGACCGATCATTGGATAAGGGCTTCCTCACGTACAAGTGTGGCGCTCAAAGCATGCACCGACACTGCATGATATATAAACAAGTTCTCGTCATCCACCGGTTTCGAGAGGATGGGGAGTCTCCAAGTGATCATCTAGAGCCTAGAATGCATCTGTGCACTCCTACGTCCAGGTGAAAGTTCTTTCTCCCTTTGGACTTTTACCTTTCTTGATCATGTCAAAGAAAGGGATGCACTTGTCGGTGGTTCTGGAGATGAATCGACTTAAGGCGATGACTTTTCCATTTAAACTCTGGACCTCCTTGAATGTCTTTGGGGCCTCCTTGTCCCATATGCCTTTATCTTCTTCGAATTGGCTTCAACACCATAGGAACTACCAATGAAGCCCAAGAACCTCCCTGACACAATGCCAAAAGAGTATTTCAAAGGGTTGAGCTTCATCCTATATTTTCGGGAATGCCGAACATTTCTGCTAGATCATCAATATGGTTTTCTGAACATCGTGACTTCACGAGCATGTCATCCACATAGACCTTCATCGAATGTCCAATCTAATCTTTGAACATCCTATTTACTAGTCTCTAGTAGGCTGCTCCATCATTCCTTAATCCAAAAGGCATAACCAGATAGCAATACAATCCCAAGTCAATAATAAAGCTGGTATGTTACTGTCCGGGACGTGCATTAGCCTTCTTCACTAAGATTGGATTGGATACCCATCTCGGGTATAAAGAATTGTAGATAAATCCATTATCCTTCAGCTTCTCCCCTTCTTCTTTGAGTGCAGCGGATCTCTTCGGACCCAGGTTGCGGCACTTCTGTTTCACAGGAATGCATTTGGGATTTATGTTCAATACATGGCTCGCTATCTCCGGAAAGATCCCACACATATCAGAGTGCATCCCGGCAAACACATGTAGGTTTGCCTAGAGAAAACAAATCAACTCCATCATCTTGACACCAAGTTGTGATCCAACTTTCAGGATCCGTGTTGGGTCATCCCGACTGACCGGGATATTAATCGTTAGCTCAGCTGGAGTTGCTCTTCCATCCAGTGGCTCTTTTCATGGGTCTATATCCTTATGGAACCGACTATGGAACCTGAGCAATGGCTCAGGGATTGATTGCTATGTGTTTAAATCCTTGATGCAGAGATCCCCTCTATGCCTTTTCCTTTCTCTCTTCGCCTCGCCTCTCTTAGCTCGGCGACATAACATTCATGGCCAAGCCCTTAATCTCCATGCACTACTCCCACACCATTCTTCGTAGGAAATTTAAGCATCAAACACCAGGGTTCTATAGCCGTTCTGAACTCAACCAGGGCCGGTTGGCCCAAAAATGCATTATAGACAGAGTAAATATCCAACACAACAAAAGGCACGACTCGCACTCATCTACAGTCACCCTCTCCAAGCACCACCGACAATTCCACATATTTGACTGGCTCCGTAGCTATCCTGTTAAATCCTTGGATCCGAGATTTACACAGTCCTATGCCCTTGCCCTCTAGAAGCATCTGGTTATAGGCTTTTCTGAACAAAATGTTGACCGAACTCCCATAGTCAACCATCACCTTTCATACAATAGTAGGGCCAATCGTGGCTGTTATAACCAATGGGCCAATCATCGAGGTTTCCACCCCATCACCATTTCTATTCTAGATACAATGTCTTCAATCATCATTCTGCATTGTTTTGCCAGAATTCCATCCTCAACTGCCAAACATTTCTCATACTTGGTATGCTTCAAAGCATCAACATATCTATCTATCTCATTCAAGCTCTTGTCGGCTAGATGCGACCCACCGATGATTGTATTTATCACCAAATGTTTCTCAAGTCGCCTAGGCTCCTCACCGCTAAGACCAGCTTGCCCCCGTTAGGTGTCAACCCAGAGGGAATAGAATTTCCTTGCCCGCTGTTCTACGAGGCTTTTACAAATTGTTGCTATTGTTTCTTTCGAATTAGCTCCTTAATCATATCGCGCAACTGCCTGGATTCGTTGGTATTATGACCTTTCATCTCCTGAAACCTACAAAACTTGCCATATCCCTTCTCCTTCTCAATCGACTCCCTTGGAGCCGGCTTCCTATACTGCTTAGTGCCTTGAGTTGCCAGATAGATATTCACTATTAGTTGTTAAGTTCGGTATAGTTGTCATACTTAGGAGTCCTAGTATGATTATTGTTATTAAGCTTCCGCTTCTTAGCCCCATCACCATTCTGCTTCTGACTATCATTCTTATTGCCAACATTCACATCTTCATTTCAAGAACTTCCTCTTGATTACTTTACAGCGACATTTCTCTGCATTACTCCAGCTGAACTCCTAACCGCAGTTCTCCATGGACGTTTGCATGGTTCTTCCAAGCATAAGTACTCATTAGCCTTCTATCGTCGGTGTGGGTTTCCTTTCCAACCATTCCCCGAAATCGGTATCAGGATGAATCCCATTGATTAGTGTCATCAGCACTATGTCATCCATAGGATTTGTAACTTCAGTCATGGCTGTGCGGAACCTATTCAATAAATCCTTCAATGACTCTCCATCAGCTTGGAAGAGGTTTGATAGAGACATCACATGTTTTGGATGTGAAATATGTAAGTGAAATTGCTCCATAAACTTTCATGACAACTCAGCGAAAGACGATATGGACCTCAGTGGAAATCGAGTGAACCACATCATAGCTACTCCTTCTAGAAAAATTGAAAAACAACGACATTTCATGGCATCAGAATCTTTGGCGGAATCCATATGCCACTCATATCTCATCAAATGCTGCCTAGGATCCGTTGTTCCTCTGTACAGTGTCATCATCGGCATTGCAAACCTTCCGGGATATCTCTCGCATAGGATGTTCTTAGTAAATGGATTTCGACTAGGAGAGGTACCCCACTCATCATTGGTTCAAAACTGATTTTCACTTACAAGTCCGCTGACCATATCTTCTACGTATTCCAGGTCTATAGGTTTGACTGAATGGTGGTAATTGAGATCTTCCGAAAGTGTTCGGCCAGGCGAACACTTTCGATTTGGTTCTTGGTACCTAGATTCCCCAGCCTCCGGGGGATCCATTCGTCCAATACTCCCCTTATTTGATTCCCATGAGTTGTATCATCAACAGTAACATGATTTTCCAGATTTTGATCATCAACAGCATGTCCAAAAGTTAAATCCATGTCGCCTTCCTAGCGTGAGCTCTGGGTCCACCATCAGTTGAGTCGGTACCGACCCCTCCTCTTAGGTCGGTACCAATCCACAAACTCGTGCTCTAAGTTCATCTTCCTCCTTGGTATGAAGTTCCAATTGTGTTCTGAATCTTTTTTTGGTTCATGTACCTTTGTCTCTGCTCAGATAATGATGGACTTTCAGACTTTGAGTTGGAATCCCTCATGCTCCTTCTACGGCTATTCTGAGTTAATTCATTCAGCAACCTTAAGCTTTGCTGCATCGTTTGATTCATCTTATTGCGACTCTGATGGAATTTGTCTTCCATCTGCTTTATCATCCGATCCATCTCCATTCTGGTCACGACATCCGCTGGATTTTGGATCTCCATTTGAGTTGGTTAGAAAGCTTCATCTACATGTTGAGCATTCCGGTTCTCAGCTTCAGTGGTAGCTCTAGAATTTGTAGATGGTCTCTTCTTGATGAGGCCATTACAAATAGCTTCTATTAGGTTATTGAAAATTTGAATAGTAGAAAATTAGGATTTGAAATAGGATCTATCTCTTGGAATTAAGAAATCCAATAGTAGATGATGGATCAAACTAGCCTAAGTTCAACTCTCAATGAAAGCACGAAAATGTTTGAACCAAAAATGGCACAAACACCCATAAGATTAAGTAGAGAATAAAAAGTGAAGAAAATTAAATGAAAACGAGTAAGAAAGAGCACACAATAATTTAAAATGGTTTGGTAAATCAAGGGCTATATCCACTTAATAATTTTATTGCTTATATTCTGACTTAGACGTAGAAGTTCTTATTGGTCGGTACAACTCCGATAGATATTACAAGAAATTAGAGTAAGAGGAGCAAGAGCCAAATAAGATCCTAAAAAATGAGCACCACCCTCCTATTTATAGAGGTAGGGAGCCTAAAATCTCACCCAGAAGATCTCAACCTCATTTTCCATGTCATAGACCATTTTCCCAAAAGAATAGGAGATACCTCAGCAACCTATTTGAATTGGTACCGAACCAGGGGCTTGGGATTGGTACCGACATGTTAGATAGCCTTGGATGTTGCTTTGAACTCTTCGCATTGGTTTCTCTTGTAGTTAGCTTCAAGATTCAAATAGTAGTTTGCACCAATATTAGCTTATATCTAAGTCCAAATGATGGATCCATGGAAGAACAGAGTTGTTGATTCAAGAGTTCGTGGAGATCGATAGAGAATTGCATTGGATCAACAAGACAACGCTTAGAGTAAGCTTTTAGCATCCAGTATAGTATGTAGGCAGAAGATGGGACCCTTAGTGGAGGAAAGTTTGATAGGTATCGAACCAGGGTGTTGGATCGGTACCAACCACCACTAAGGTGGGTTTTTAGTTTTCCTGTCTTGAGTCGGTTTGGCATTTGTCTCGCGGCTCTGTTTGTGCTTGGTTTCAGGACTCTTGAGCTATCTTGTCAGGCTTCTTGCCTTGATAAATCCAAGTTTGACTCATCCAGTCTGTTTGAATATTTTTGGATCAAAAGGCTAGATAACAATTTTCAACCTTAATGATTGTCCTATATTGATCGGGCATGGTTACAATGCACTATTTAGATATTATTGGTACCGGTGGTATAGGGCAGTCATCACATTTCGTATTTGTGCTTTGGTTACATGATTAACCTGAGTTGATACTGAGATCAAGTAGAGATAGGGAAGGAGTTATCACCTTAGACTGGATCGAGAGTATATATGTGTACGAGATAGTGCCTACTTGTTATATTCTGGTTTTCAAAGTTATATAGTAATATATATTATATAGTGTAAGTTTTGTGTACACGAGCACCATGAAACGGTTTTCGTTATGAGAGACAGACCATTCTTGTTACAGATTAAGAATGAGCCGGCATATAAGAAATACACTGAGGAATTATGCTTTAGGAGTTGAGGAAGGAGCAGGGTCAGGAACTGCTACACCTGAAGTTCAAGCTATGCGGAATGCTATGATGTTAACTATGATAAGGAATGTTCAAGCTACTGCTCCTGGTGTGGCTGTTGGAGTGGTGCTCCTATGCAACCGCCTAGGGTTGATTTGGCCAAGTTGAGTAAAGACTATTCTACTCTAGAAGGAAGACTATTCCATGGAATGGAGCCAGCCAATAGAAGTGTAGGATTTATTGGATACCCATGAGTGCATCTTTAATGATATAGAAATGGATGATGCTATGAAGAGGAAACCGGCCTCTAAAAAACCTCAAGGGCGAGCTATAAACTAGTGGAATATCAATACCATTGCTACTTTGGAAGATCGGTTTATTTGGGACTAGTTCAAAGCAAGCTTTGAAGAGAAGTTCATCCTAGCTACTCAAAAGTCGACGATGTTTAGGAAGTTTTCCAAACTTAAGCAAGGAGAGATGTCGGTTTCTTAGTATGTTGCAGAATTTGATGCATTATCGAAATACGAGATGTCATTCATCGACACTCCATTGAGAAAGAATGAGATGTTCATTATTGGTTTGGATGACTATCTTGGAAAGAAGCTAGTAGACCACATTGATAAGCCATTTGAGAAGCTTGATGAGAAAGCTCTTCGCCATGAGAATCTGTATCCAAAGGCTAGAACTATTGTTGTCGTTTCTACTGAGAAAGTAGAGCCAAAAACGTAACAAGGCGGCGGAGGCAAGAAAAAGTGGAATGGAAAGAGGAAGTAGTCTCAAGGAAAAAATGGCTAGAAGAAAGCTAAGTGGGAACCTACTTGCTATGGGTGCAAGGAGAAGGGTCACTTGATTAAGGATTGCAAAGTGAGCGAGAAGAAGAAGTGCTACAATTGTGACAAGCCTGGACATTGAAGAAGGATTGCCCAGAACCAGTGAAGGATAAGTAGGTTGTGAAAGCATATGCTTTGGACGCTATCCCGACTTTGTCGAGTGCTCCCTTGACGAAGGAAAAGGGAAAGGGAGTCGTTATTCAAGGTATGCTCTCCATTAAATATATTTTCATTTATGTTTTTTTAATACCGGGGCTTCACATTCGTTCATATATGGTGACCTAACGGATATATTGGGATTGAAACCTGAGATAGTAGACCGACCCCTGATTGTAACGAACCCTGTTGGAGGCTCTGCTAGCCTTTGCATGGTTTGTCATGGCCTAGTGTTATCGAGTCATGGATGCTCTTTTGTTTTTGATTGCTTTGTCTTAAATTTTGTTGGGTTCGGGATTATCTTGGGAATGGACTGTCTTAAGAAGTCTGCAGCAATAGTGGATTGCGAGAAGTTATTGGTGACAATTAGAAATGTGGAAGAGTGACTGATAGTGATTAGCTGCTTACCAAAGGATGGGGTAATGGTTAGCTTTCTATATTCGCTTGAAGTTCAAGAGGGGTTATCATATATGCCTATCGCTAGAGAGTATCCAGATGTATTTGAGGAAGTGACCGGATTGTTGTCAGATTGAGTTTCGAATAGACTTAGCGAAGGAAGCCAGACCTATAGTTATGTTATTAAGGCATATGACACCCAAAGAGCAGAAGGAATTAGATGTGCAAGTGAATGACCCATTAAGGAGAGGGTTCATTCAAAGGAGTATATCTGAGTAGGGTGCACCTGTAGTATTCGTGACTAAAGCAGATGGCTCTTTGAGGTTATGTGTTGATTATCGTGAGCTGAATAAAGTAATGAAAAAGAGAATCAGTATCCACTCCTACACACTAATGACTTGTTTGATCGGCTTCACGGTGCAAAAGTGTTCTCTCAAATGGATTTACTAATGGGATTTCACCAGCTTAGAGTAGCAAAGGAGAGTGTGTCTATTACTTTGTTACATACGCCATTAGGTTTTTATGAGGGGTTGGTAATGCCATTCGGGTTGACAAATGCTCTGGCACACTTTATGGATCTCATGAAACGGGTTTTCAGAGACTAGCTTAACAAGTTCGTGCTTGTGTTCGTGAATGATATTCTGATCTATTTCAGAATCGAAGACGAGCACAAGATGCACTTGAGGATTGTGCTAGAGGGGTTGAGGTAGTACAAGTTGAGAGCAAAGTTCTTTAAGTGTCACTTCTACAGAAAAGAAGTGAGGTTCTTTGGTCACGTCATTTCTGGATAGGGTATAACAGTGGATCCTATAAAGGTGGCAACGGTCCAAAATTGGAACTGGCTCAGGAATGCTACAGACGTGAGGAGTTTCCTAGGATTAGAAAGATATTATAGTTGTTTTATCAAGGACTTCTCAAAGATAGTAGCACCGTTGACCAATGAATCAGGCTTTTGTATGGGATGCAAAGTGAGAGCATGCATTTGTGAACCTGAAAGAGAGTTCGATAAGTGCACCGGTATTGACTGTTCCAAGTAGGAATAAGGAGTTGATGATATATATAGATGCATGTGGTATTGGATTGGGTGCGGTATTGATGCAGAAGAGAAAAGTTAATGCCTATGCTAGTCAATAGCTAAAGCCGCATGAGAGAAATTATCCAACTCATGATTTGGAATTGGCAGCGATAGTTTTTGCTTTGAAGATGTGGAGGCATTATCTGTTAGGAGAAAAGTTTGAACTATTTACAGATCATCGATCCTTGAAGTACCTTTTCCCTTAGAGGGATCTCAACCTTTATCGGCAACGGTGGTTAAAGTTCTTAGCCTCTATGATTTTATCATTTCCTACACAACAGGAAAAGGAAATGCAGTCGTCGATGCATTGAGTATAAGACATGCTATTTTGAGAGCAATGTGCTTGATATGGAAGCAGATTGAGTACATTGCTGGATATGATTTCAGGCCTCATTGCGAGCTGGAACCAGAGATGTTGACAAGTTGTCGACCAGACCTACTCTAATAGAAAGGATCCATGCTAGTTAGAAGTAAGATGCTAGGCTTGCAAAAATCATAATGAAGATAGTAGAAGGAGTAGAATCTGAAGAAATGAAGCAATACGAACTCGAGATGGTTGGCTTCATAAAGATGGAAGACTATTTGTTCCCGATATTGATGGATTGCGAGGTGAAGTGCTACGAGAATGCCACCATTCTAAGTTGACAATGCATCCTGGAGGTAATAAGATGTACCGGGATATGAAGCAGACCTATTATTGGAAAGATATGAAGAAGGATACCGAGGTGTTCATCTCGAAGTGTATGAACTGACAATTGGTAAAGGCAGAGCAAAAGTAACCCATTGGATTGTTACCGCTAGAAGTTCCTGAGTGGAAATAGGAGCAAGTATAGATGGATTTATTAATGGACCGCCGAGGACTCGAGCAGGGTATGATAACATTTGGGCCGTGGTTGATCGGTTGACTAAGAGCGCTAGATTTATACCTTTCAAGTTAGAAGGGCATCCAAGCTGGCGGAGTTGCATGTAAAGTGGATAGTATAATTTCATGGTGTACCAAAAGAATTTTGAGTGATTGAGACCCGTTGTTCACCAATGAGTTTTGAAAGGGCTTACAAGAGGCATTAGGGACAGAGTTGCACCTTAGTACAGCTTATCATCCGCAAATGGATGGGCAGACCGAAAGAGTAAATCATATATTGGAAGTTCTCTTGCAAGCATTCATTACGGATTTTAGAGGATCGTGGGATGACCATCTACATCTGGTGAAGTTTTCGTATAAAAATAGTTATGATTTGAGTATTGGTATGGCTCCTTATAAAACATTGTATGGTCGATCATGTTACGTCCGTTCATGTTAGTGGGAAGGGGCAAGAAACTGATACTTGAGGCAGATATGATTAGAGAAATTTCAGAAAAGATTGGAATCATTCGACAATGAATAAAAGTTGCTCAGGATCAATAGAAGAGCTACGTCGATAAAAGATGTAGAGATTTAGAAGTTTTTGTTAGGGATATGGTTTTTGTGAATGTATCTCCTTTGAACAATGCTGTTCAATTCGGTAATAAGGGGAAGTTGGTACCGAGATTCATAGGTCCTTTTTTGATAATAGAAAGGAGTGGGAGGTTAGCATATATGGTCAACTTACCTTAGAAGATGGTAGGCGTGCACAATGTCTTTCATGTCTCCTATCTATGAAAATTTGTGCATGACTCAGACATGACGATTACACCGTATCAACTTGAAGATGTCGAGGTAGAACCAGAAGTTTCGAGATCTCATAGGCCGGTTCGTATTATTACACATGATACGAAACAGATTAGGAGAAAATCGGTGAGTCTAGTGAAGGTACAATGGAGCGGAAGTGATGACAATTGTATATAGAAAACTGAGGAGAGCATGAGGATTACGTGTCTGAAGCTCTTTGAGTGGTAAGATTCATCGTATATCGTATCTACTTTCACCATTGTATATCGCATTTGATAGGTTAGTATTCCGCATGCTAGGGTAGGATCACCTATTATATTGATTGCTTGTTTGGTATGGTTGATGGTTGCATATGGTTGATAGGCATGCAGAGTAACTGTGGTTGTTGATTCCTTGACTTGTTTAGGGATTTCAGGGGCGAAATTACTAAAGTGAGAGAATGTAACAACCCGTATTTTTCGTATCGGAGGATCATAAAATATTTTTATGTTATTCATATAAGGTCGTATGATTATATAATTTTGGGATATGACTCTTAGAGATATTTTACACATCTATAATTTTTTCCGAATATCCATATGACCATTTTGACCCTGGAAATCTTGTTTGGGCTATAACTTTTGATACGAGTCGAATTAGGGTCTCAAACCAGTTCCATTGCTTCAGGATAATGGTTTCTCATTCCGTAGAGTGGTCATACAAAAATGGACATATGGTTTGGAAGTTATACCTGTTTTAAGTTTAGATAGCTACTAGACAGTATTATTGTGTAATTAATTAAGCTCATACGTAGGCTCATTAATCTAATTCGAGATTATTATAAATAGGGACCATAGGAGTCAAATTAAAACTTTCCCTCTTTCCTAAATCAGATCTAAACCCCCATTAACCTATTTTCATCCAAAATCACACAAATTACTCTCTAATTAACTAATTAGAGAGAAGATTATAAAATAGAAGTTGGAGATCGTCGTTTTGGTTGGCATTGCTTTCTATTACTGTCCACATTGGATCTAGGCGAGAGTTGGTTGATTTTGGTAATTGGTGAGTACTTTATGCCTTCTCACTATCTTATGCATGTTTATATGGTAGAACTTCATGTTTTAACATGATTTTTAGCCTTAAAACCTTTTCTAAATTTAATTACATGTTTTCATATGTTTATAACCTACATTGTGAATCTTTGAAATGATTTTCAGAATTGATTTAGTAAATCTCCTTATTCATATTCGTATGTACATGTAATATGTAGATTTAGATTAGAATTGGTTTTTTTTATCACATTCTTGTGTGTTGCTTGTATGAATGGATGTATATACATGTTATTCTACGCTTGTATGTTGTGTTTTGATGTTGTTTGCTAGTGTTTTGGATGTTTAGGAAGATAGGTTGGTGAATTTGGCAAATTGGAGGCAAAGTAGATCGGAATTGGATGAAACTTGGAGGGAAGGCTTTGGAGCATGGGTGGAGCTTGCAGAATAAGTTGCACCTCCAAATTGCTTAATAGCTCAACTCAGGGCCGAGTTGAAGGGTCGAGGCCAAGTTTTTTAGGGCAGTCAAATAGCACGGTGGTTGGTATGGGTCGATAAAGTATGGCTAGTGGAGCTTGTCCATGATAAGATGTAGGAAATTGGCTAAGTGTCGGATATTATGCTGAGTTGTTTCTAGAACTTGGAGTTGAAAGCTTTGCTTTATGGGCCGAGTTGTTTTGATGAATGGGTCAGGGTCCAAAGCGCCTAAGAAGGAAGTACTAAAAGAAAGGAAGTTTAGTTAGCCAATATTTAGCTAAGTAAATAGGTCGGTACCAAGTTGTTTATTTTGATCAGGTTAAAATGGAACTTCTTGGGAATGGAGTAGATGTTCTGTAGACCGTGCTGGAGGTATTGGCTCATTCACTTGGGTATCAGATGGCGATGTAACATCATGAAAAAATCTTTAGATCTTCGGTTGGTGACTTGTGAAGGGAGTAGGTACCGAAGATAGCGACTCGATAAAAGAGTGAGCCGTGGACGGGGAACGTGAAGGGTTTCGAATAATGGAAACTAGATTGAGCAAAGGAAGGGCTCGGATCCAAATAGGACAAAGGAGGGCTCTGATGTATGTGTTAAGGAATCGTTGATACTCGGAGTGTTTTCTATTGAACTCGAAGCAAGGGTATTATAAGTGGGGACGCCCATGGATCAATAGAGTGGATCTGAAAACCTTGGACTGGTGGCTTTGGGTCTAGTGTCTAGCTTTGGGCTACAAGACATGCATCGAGCTTTGGGCTGCGTGATATGAGAGTACACTAAAAACTGGGATTTCCATTAGTCCTTGGCAGTAAGGAGGCCATACGAGTTATCATATATTCAGAGCACATATGGTGATAGTGAGGATTGCTTGATGGATGCTATAGTTGCTTTCTAGGCTATCACTTGGAGGTATCATTGGGAGTAGATATTGGAGATAGAAATACCTGGAGAGCTGATATCCTTATTTTGAGTAGAGTACTCTTATGTTATTTGTAGAGTAGCATATTATAATGTTATGCACTAACTCTTTGGTTACAGGGACTGGTCGGGTATGATTCGTGTACCTATGTTCCTTACCATATTTATCTGCATAGTATTTTGAGATTCATTTACCGCTCATGTCAAACTATTGTCTAACCCAAGGTTTTATGCTTTGTTTTTTATTATGGATACTCTTAAATGAGTAGATTAGATAACGGGTCTAGGTGACGCAGTAGCTGTGTAGAGAACGAGCTGGATGGAGCTCTCATATTATATACCTATATGGATTTCTACGCTAGTTCCACTGCAGTACTGGAGAGCCTTAGCAGTGACTATTATTTTCTTATTATGTGACAGTTGTTGGGTTTATTTTCATTGCATAAACTCTAATTCATTTGTATATAATTATATGGATCCGTGTTCTGATGATTTGTTCATATAGTTATTATTATCTCTCATTTTATATCTATGATATTATACTTTATCCATGCGCTGTGAGATATTTGACATGTTATATTCTGTATTTGTTTCATTTTCAACCTTGATGATCGTCCTATATCGACCAAGCATGGCTGTAGTGCATTATTTATATATTATTGGTGCCGGTAGTACAGGGCAGTCGTCACAGAAAAGATCCGGCAAAAGGTGTTAGCATGCCAATGACATTGCTTCGAATAAAATAGTTTGTACGCATACTCATCCTCTCGGCCATAGAAGATCAAAATTATAGAGTTTTGAGAATAATCACCTGCATGCACTTCAAGTGTTTTTGCAACAGTGGTATCAACAGTAACAGTAACATGTTTGTAGTTCAAAGCAACAACATCAAAAACAGTTTGATGAATGCAATTTGGTATCTAAAGCCCTATAATTATAGGTTATCGTTTTATCATAATACATGAAAAGTAAGATCATAACTTAACACCGGTAATACCGATAAGTACCTTATGCCTCATTTCTTCATACCCAGTAATATCGATAAGTACCTCATACCCAATAATACCGATAAGTATCTCATAACCTCAATAATCATAGAGCTAAGGGAAATTTCTTTTATTAACAGAAAATATAAAGATAAAGTTATAATTCAAGTGCACTAACTGAAAAGTACCTCTAACCCAGAAACACTCAATTTCTTTAATATGATAGTTTTATAGTTATCTATATAATGGTATATAATACTAGACAATACCTTAGGGGATTTTATTGTACGTTGGTGTATATAGTCCTTATCACCAAGCTTGTTACACCTTTGTTGTCATGAATGATCGTGTATAGTTATTCCACTATTTCCAAATTGACTAGTGTATGATATTAGTGAACCAATGTGGTTTCATGCCTCTAATAGGCTAGTTAATTGTTCCACAACCTACTTGAATAATGCTCTTTATCTGCATAGATTTAGTAAGCAATGAAGATCCACCACCCTTATTGGAAACAAGGTCAATCAAACAAACAATATTGAATGGTGCCTCTCCTGAGGCTTGTCCTCACAAAAGATTTGTACAACTACAGATCATTAGTTTTATGAAAATTCATGGTAACTGAATGATCAAGATCATTTCTTTTTTCATTATACTAAAAGATACATATTAGTAGATATTTTTCAAGTTTATCAAATATCCATTGGCAGTCCATGTAAGGTAAATATGCTCTGTAAATAAATCACATAATACCAAAGTGATATTTTCCAAGTGCTTCTTCGAAGTTAAAAAAACAAGAATGGTAGCAAAAGTGGTAGTAAATCTGCCATATTAACTAAAATAGGAGTGCTTGAAGTATTTTCCTTGCTTGAGAGGCTAAAGCAATGGTTCAACATTAGGGTTCGATTTCAAAAAAGTGATGGCTACTACATATTAAGCTCAAGCCTCTTTCATTTGCATCATATCAATCTCTTCTTCATCAAAGAACTCAACTCCAAGTCCTCAACTTTTCTGTTTGACATCTTTATTTCCCAATCTAACCTTTCTGGAGATGCTGTCTTCTCAGCCAGCATTACCTTCACATTTTTTTTTTGAAATAGCGAATTTTAACAATTCTTCCTTTCCAACAACTTTACTAATTAATTCTATAATTAAAGCAGAACATGTACTCATTTGGTTTAATGATTCCTCTACTATTTTAATACCCCTTCTTCTTCAACAGTCCTCGATGCATCTTCCTTCTTCAATAGCCTCCGAAGCTTCTGTGGGCGGTGGAATTATGGACCTTAAGGCTAATTAAGTGCTAGAGGAGGGGTGAATAGTGTTTTCTAACTTATGTAAATCTTTTAAATTTCTATCAAAATTAATATTAAATAACATATTATCAACACAAAAATATACCAACAATCAATCACGGATAAAAATAAAAGCAATAAAGTAAAGTAGAGAGTTAGAGAGAAGACATTAGGGATTTTATACTGGTTTGAATTTCTCCTACATCTAGTCTCGTACAACTGCTTGTACAGATTTCTTTTCAAATGCCAATCTTTAATCGGGCAAAAAGCAAACCCAAATACAATCTCAATTTCGAGGCTATGAGACACACCCTCCTAAATTTTTGAGCTTAGGATAGACTCATTTGATTTGACCGGGCTACAAGCACACCCACTAAATTTTCGTGCAACGAAGCACACCCACTTGATTTG
This sequence comes from Allium fistulosum, assembly GCA_030737815.1. Lineage (NCBI taxonomy): Eukaryota > Viridiplantae > Streptophyta > Magnoliopsida > Asparagales > Amaryllidaceae > Allium > Allium fistulosum. The sequence continues at coordinate 1,463,944,392 of CM060903.1, forward strand.
AACCGATTACAAGCACACCCACTTGATTTGAACGGGCAACAAGCACACCCAAGCAAATACAAATAGAGTTGATTGTTTTTCCAAAGACAAATTCTTGTACTTTGGATATAATGGATCTTATAGCCTCTTGGATAGCAGTTTGATTTTTGAATTAAGAGAGAGATGTTTGCAAAATAGTAAGAAAGTAGTATTGAATCAATACAATGAAGTATGAATTGGTTGTATATGATTTTGAAGAGACTATAGTATATTTTTCAATGGAATTTTCAAGAGAGTAAGAGAAGGGAAGAAAGTAAGTAAGTAGTTATCAAAAAATTCATTTGAACCTCCTTTTATATAGTAAATCAACAGATGTGTCCGTTCGTGAAGAGTTGCGATGAATAGACACTTCATTTTAAAATTTAGAAAACTAATTGGCAACATGTACATCGACATATCCAAGGCATATATGTCGATATATTCTTGTGTATTTTGAAAACTATTTTCTTTTAAATTGTTTTAAAACTCCTATACTTTGTAAAATAATTTGATACTTTGTAAAATAAATTGAAAATGGTTTATAAACATTTTAAAATTAGAAAATTTTTTATAAAATATTTTGAAATTTATTTTATGCATAAGTTTATTAAAGATAGAGATTAAAGATTGTTATTAAAGATTTTAACAATATATATATGACTTTATATACTAAATTACAATCTTGAGATCTTCATATCTTAGTCTTTGAACTCATGAGTCTTCATGTCTATCTCTTGAGTCTTTATACTATACAGTCTTCGATTCAACACCTATGTATTGATCTGCACTATATACTATATAACTTGGCAAAACATTAGTATCTATATTTTATATGATTGTATATGGTTGTTATCATCAAAATCAATAACTAAGTTATTAACAGCTTTTTCCCTCTATAATAGTCTTCGCAAAACGTTACTTGTTTGTTTCTTTAATAAAGGTAATTCAAAGTTTCAAACCCATCATTCTGAGTATGTTCTGCTTTTTCAAAAGGAGATTTTGGTTGACAAGCACCATTGTCCCAGTGGTTAAGCGATTCGACTTTGGTGTAAGATGTCACAAGTTCAAACTTGCGTAGCGTGATTCGAACATATATTGACAAGTGATGTGTATTATGTTGTCCCTGTGACATGTTGTATCTAAGTACCACTTCAAAAAAAAGGATATTTTGAATCCGCATCTGTATTTATTTGAACATCCCTTTGCTTACACATAAGCTTTATCCTATAAATTAATACCAATTATTTCCATCTACATAATTAGAAATATATGGAAAAGCGATAGGAACAATTAGATGTTCTTTTCCACGTGTTCTTTATACAATATGATCAGGTTTGGAACTCATTTTAAATACAACCATCATTGTTGTCAAGAAATCCTTTGACCCAAAAAACTGTTAGAATTGGAATGAAATATACTTTTAAAAGTTGTATCCAACATGATTTTTTTTCTTTTCCTAAATAAATAAATAGGTAAATGTAATTAATAAGAAAATTTACTTCAATATTCTACAGAAAATCGTTTCCTTTTTATTTTTATATGCAGCAGTATACTATAATATCTTGATAAATCTTGTATTTTTTCAGTGCAAAATGACACACATAATAAAATACGATATAATATAATTCTTTATCCACTATTCAGTGTTTTTTGGTACAAGCTTATGTATTTGTCATTTATTTCTTAGATCTCAACAAAAACTATTTTATGATATTTTAATAAATAGAATTCTCCTTACAACTTGTTGAAATTGTTTCGGCACCCCCTCGCATCTTCCGCTATGCGCGCACTTCATTTAGTGTAGAAGAGGCAAGACCACTGAACGAAGCTCATTTGGTGCCAGCGTCATGATTGGATATCCCTACATCCCCAAGGCACATATATTTTCATGGCAACATTTATTTGTAACAAAAGGAACCCCTTGTTGTTACATGCTACCAATCCCATATATATGCTGATCTCTTTTAGAATATCTTGTGATGTGGGACTAATCATAATCCAATCTACGCACCCACTATAATACAATGTGAGCCACACCTAACAGATCTCCACCTTGGCGAGCATTTTTCTCAATTCAACTTGAAGTTATATAGAGTCCTCAAACACTTGGATAAGGTCGCTAACACCTCCAGCAGTTTAGATTAGGTCACTACCACCTCCAGCAGTTTGGCCAAGCTGTTTCACAAAGAGTTCTCTTTTCCACGGTTGGAGCAGACCGTGTTTTAACTTATAACTCCACCTTAACGAGAATCCCGAACTCAAACCACATATTGGAGCATACTTAGGTCAATGTTGCATCATATTAGTCCCATCGAACCATCGGCTCTGATACCATGTTGAAATTGTTTCGGCACCCCCTCACATCTTCCGCTATGCGCGCACTTCATTTAGTGTAGAAGGGGCAAGACCACTGAACGAAGCTCATTTGGTGCCAGCGTCATGATTGGATATCCCTACATCCCCAGGGCATATATATTTTCATGGCAACATTTATTTGTAACAAAAGGAATCCCTTGTTGTTACATGCTACCAATCCCATATATATGCTGATCACTTTTAGAATATCTTGCGATGTGGGACTAATCATAATCCAATCTACGCACCCACTCTAATACAATGTGAGCCACACCTAACACAACTTAATTTAATTATCATATTCCAACAACCTTCCAAATGACAAAATTGGAAATCGAATGAAGAAGCTGAAATTCGTGTTTAACAATATCGATATCGGTGTTTAACAATTCCCAGAATCTTTGTATGATGGAAAAAAAAGAAGGTGAATGAATTTTTTTGTACATCAGTCATTAAGTCAACAAATTGCAAAGCCTTTCATCCAAAAGTCACAACAATAACTTATAATAAACAAACATGATTAGCCAAATAGAAATAAAGCAGAAACAAAAAAGAAGAAATGGGTACTACTCAATAATTAATACCTCACTATCACATGAAACTTAAACACCGATTGGTTATACCAAATATTGCATGCAATTTGAATATCATAAAAGTTCTATTCTAAATTCGGCATAGGAATGCAAGTTCCAGTCAGGTAATAGCTTCAACTTTCAATCCAAATTTGGCATAGGCATGCAAGTTCATTGCATTTTTTATATAGAATTATATTAGTGTTTTATATTCCTTTTATTTTACTTGTTTGGTTGACAATTATGGATAAATCGCCTTCAGTTAGGTACACGTTAAACATATAAAAGCTTATGGCTAGAAGCTTTTGATGCAACTAAGATATATATGCATAACACGTTTAGGTGGGGGTGTGTGTATGTGTATATATCAAATTTTACATTATCAATATTTTATCGATTCATGAAAGCACGTTCCCCTTTGCAACCCCTTGGGCTCGCTCGTTGTCACCTCGAAAATTACGCTAAGTGTCACCTTCACCACGAAAAAGATTACATATTGCAACATGTATTTGCTCTCTTATTTTATCCAACTCCGAATGTGTTTGTTTACTAGTAGTCTTATTTACTATTGGTAATAAAGATAAAAGATTGAGATCAAGTTCACCTGTAACGACCCGTATTTTAGCTTTTTAAAATTTTTAAATTTAATGTAATTATTAAATAAAAATGGTAAAAAATAAAAATTCAATGATTTTGAATGTAAGTTATCGAATATGAACTCGGATAAGATTTTGAAATAAACAAATTCTGGAGATTTAAGTAATAACGAGTATTGAAAATATATGCTATGTATTTAATGTGTTTACGGTCAATAGTTGGATTAGATAATAATGTTGAATTTATTAGATGTAAATAAAGTAATTGATGATAACGAAAATTCATTTAAAATCCAATATTGAAATTGGTTGAATATTAAACAATTAAATTGTTTAAATTTAATATTGCAATTATTTGAATAATTGAACTCTGAATTTAAAATGATTAAAAATGAGGTTTGAAGTTGATTTAAATTTTATTTAAAAAACAATGAAGATCTTTAACATTTAAAATTGGATTTAAAAGTGAATAATTGGGAATTGAGAATATCGTATTTTAATTGACACGTTAAAATAGCGATTCGGGGCACAGTCTCGGATTTCGACAAAACCAGTTCCATTGGATTCGTAATAGTATGTTATTATCAGATTTTAAATTTCGTAGCATTTGGAGTTATCGTTTGGTCGTACGGGATATAAACGCGTTGAACTAAATATCGAAAATTTAAAATTTTTATTGGGTTCAAAAAGCTATCTGCCACAAACGATCGAATTAGGCCTCAAAACATGTTCCATTGTGTTCGAAATAGGGGTAAAACATTATAAATGCTAGGTGGCACGCTTCGTTTGGAGTTCGTCCAGAAAATATGAGAAAAGTCAAAATAATATTAAATAATATATATTGCACGTATATATATTCACGTCCACAACAATAAACCCTAGTTACAGCCGTGCCGTTCTTATTTATCAATGGCCGAAACTACACCATCCTTTCCCTTGATTTTTCTCCAAATCTATAAGTTTTCGTGAAAAATTTCCAACTAGATTATCGGAGAGCACGGTGAGATCTCTACATCCTACGGTAGATTTTTGCTATCGTCGACCGTAGGGGGCCAGCTCTGGCTGCATTTGCTTGACATTCTAGCATGATTTGTAGGAGCATGGGGGAGCTGAGCGCTTCAGGGTTGAGGACGTTGATGCTAGGCGCGTAGGGCTTCGATATGGTGGTCCCCGTCATTTTCTAGGGCAGCGATGGCGGAGCGGTGGTCGTAGATGGAAGTGGACGATGGGTTGTTTTTGGTGCATCTATAGCTGGAAACAAACGCGTGGGAGGGAGAAGAGGGGAAAGGGTTTTGCGGTCCAGATTTCATCATCCAGGATGAACGGGCAGAAAATTGAAGGTTAAATAAAGAAAGAAAAAAAAGAAAATGTAAATTAATTATATTATAAATTAGAAAATCTTTAAAAGTGTATATCTTTTTCATACATTGTCAGAATTGGACGAAACAAGCGACGATGGGATCGTGGCCATGAGTATTACATTCTGGAACAGATTTGGAGTTGTTTGGAGCTAGTTAAATTTTTAGGTTAAATCAAACATAATTCCATTTGATTTGAAATTGAAAGTCCAGGTGAGTGTTTTATAACGCTCACAACGTACTAGAATATTTTTATGCTAGTTAAATTTGAATTTATGAAGTGATATGAATTTATTGGTCATTGTTTGATAAATTTAATTGTCATTGAATTAACTATTAAGATTAAAAATTGACAGTTAGAATTTGAAATTGGAATTGAATTTCCAGTAAAATACCCGATATTGATAACTATGAAATTGTTGTGAATTATTTTAACTGTTTGGATGATTGATTGTGATGGATGCCAATTGATTGATATTTGGATGATTGGATGTTATATATATATATATATATATCCCGTTATCACCTTGTATATTATTTACAGTGTATAAAACTATAAATTGAATTATTTCGAATAAACTAAGAAATAGGTTGAAATGATATTTACCTATGACACTATGATTTCGATTGAAATGATATATATCCATCCCTGAAATTAAATTGAAATAAATGATCACTTGGCCATAGGATAGAAAATTATATACGGGCACCGGATTGGTTAAATTGAATGATTATAAAATTTCTAATTTGAAATTTATTTAAATGATTTTGATTTTAAAAGAAATAAAAACCAAATTTGTAGAAATCAAATTATTTTCGAATTTGAGCTCGAAATGTTTTAAATAATTGAGTTGGGATTTTTAAGTTATAATCGAATTTTGATTTAAATTTCAAAAATTGATTTGATTTAAAGGATGGGACTTTTATTCAAATTTTGAATTTTACTAAGTAAAAGTATTTGAGAATTTGGATTTAAAATTGGATTACGAAGATTAATTTGATTTAAGTGTTTGAATCAGTATTTTGAAAATCGAGCTCGAAATCGATGAATTGGAATTGGAATTGAAATTGAATTAATTGGATTTGAAAGTGGAATTGAATTAATTTGAAATCGAAGTCGAAATTGATTTGAATCGAAATTGAAATTGAATCGATTGAATGAGAATTGGAATTGATTTGAATTGGGGAAGTTGGAATTAGACCGGTTTGACTTTAAAAGCTATCTTCTTAAATATACAAATTATTTTGGTTTTCCAAATTATTTCACTATATAAACAATTTAATATTTTAACTATTTTATATTAAACTATTTTAACCATTTAAACTATTCTTAACTATTTTAACCATTTAAACTATTTTTAACTATTTTAAAACTATTTAAACTATTTTCTAAAAACTCACACTGGTAGAAAGGGTGGAATGTTTATATTTAAATCTTGGGTTTAAATACGAATTGGGTTAAATTGAAGTTATAACCTAAACTGAAATTAGAAACGATTTTGGAAACGAAATTGAGATATTAAGTCTAAAATGATTTTGAACCGAAATAGTATATTTTGAGTAAAAATGATGATTTCGAAATGGATTTGATTTTGAAGCGAATATGATATTTTGATATAAAGTATGAACCGTTTTGAATTGTAAAAGTACTAACCGGTGTGTAAAACGACATTTGGTTGATAAAGAGACCTAGGCCGGATATGGGCATACTCTTTGTAAATACCGGAACCACTTTGATAAATGTGTACGCGGAGGAGACTCCAGAACGAAGTGGTTGGATTTGGCGTCATTTGCTAGATTTGAAGAAAGAGAACGATGATGGATTAGTCTGGCACTTGTGCCAATTTGAAATGACTAAAATAGGAGCCGTACCAGCCAAGCGAGTTAGCTACTCCGAGTGGATGCACTTCTTCATATTACCATCATTTACTTTGTGATTGATTGGTACGCACCCTCCGAATTATGGGAGTGTTGGACGCGGTGGGCTATCATGGCTATGATGCGTTACCACCAGCCGGGAAGGGTAAACTAGTAGTATCCTACCTTGGGCATTGCCTCACGTGCCTTGTCATACTTTTATCCCTAAACGAGACCCATACGATTTTGGTTTATTGTTGTCGTATCACTGCGCATCCTTGACTACCGACGTTCTACTGGTGGTGTCAAATGCAAACTGTACGCCGATGCTTAAAAACGCGTTAAAGGGGATTCATGTAAAGCCTTAATGCTAAGAAAAAATATTTATTTATTGATTAGACATTATATATGTAGCGTATTCTACTACATATAAATATTTTGACGGATCCTTAAGAGATGGAAAATCCCGTAATATCCCTTGTGTTATTGCACGCACGTTATACACTGGATAGGTGATGTGAAAACCCGTAAACATCTCTGACGCCGTGGCACTCATATTTTATATGTGATATCGATTTGACTTACATAAGGATATTTTAGTCCTGGCTCGAGTGTTTTGTTCTTTTCATTACGCTCAGATCAGTCCTGGGTTTTTCAGCTTATTGAAGACTTATTCTGGAGGACGAAGACGAAGATTTGGTATATTATTACTATTAGTCCTGCATCATGTTGTCTGATGCATTACTTTATTCTATTCCTGATGTATTTATAACTCTGATAAATGTTGTATAGATTATAATCAAATGTATTGTATAAACAGCTTCATGAACTGTTTATTTTATTATTATATTTTGTCGTTCCGCTGCAAGATTCTGTTTTTTTTTCTTCTTCTTTTCTTATTTTTCCTTAATTAACCCAATTGATTATCTATATTTTGGATTGTTTAAGTTAGACATGTGTGGATTATTGTCAATTTAAACCCTTCGAAATGTGGGTCGTCGCAGTTGGTATCAGAGCTTTGGTTTAGCGATAACCTTAGCTTTGTGGGGTAACTCATTAGAGATAGGGTCAGTAGCACCCTAGAATGAGTTTGCATGTATTAATAGATATGAGCGTGTATTTGTTAGTGATATAAAATTGTTTTATATTCTGTTGGTTGATTTGTTGAATGGCTTATTGATTCTGGTCAATACGAGTAATTAACGTTATTGATAGGGGTCTTCAAACACTTGAACAGGACAATTCGACATAATATCGTTTTGAAATGGGGTAAATTAAATAATTTTACCATGATTATATTTTATATATAAAGGAATAATTTTCAGAAACTATTATGGTATATATATAGTGTGAATAGGTTGTTTGAAATGATAATATTGATTATTATTATTTATTGTTTGGTTAGTCAATATTCCTAAACTATTAGCTATTATATCATTGTAAGAAAATGAAATTGTATAAATGTGATTTGTAAAATATAATTTGCAAGTAAAATGAATATAAAATTGAGAATTTGAGAAATTTAAGTTCCGGTGTTTCTGAAAATGGTTTCAAGGGTTGGAAAATAATATTAGTTTTGTTTAAAGTATATACAATGCAAATTATTTTCAAATAAATTTTTAAAGGAATGAATTCAATACTCCCCTCTTATGTCGCTGGAAAATAATTTTGGTGATGACTTCGCAGGATCATCGACGTTCATTTTCGAGTCTCAAAGTGAGGGAGACTTCTAAGAAGCTTTGCTTCGAAATTGTTTTGATAAACAGATTTTGGTTTAAACTCCAAAAGTATGATTTGATAAATAAAATAGATAAGTATGTATTTATTCGAAATTATTTGAAATAAACCCGGTGTTAAAATTTTAAGTTCTACTATCTAACAATCTTAAAATTATTTGAATGAAATTAAAATAGTTGAATAACCAGAACTCATAAAATAAGAGAACTAAGAAATTTAAGCTAATTTTTTTTGGAGAAAGCTTTAGAGTTGAAGTTTGCAAATCTTAAATTGAAAGTAAAGCAAATTTAAACAAGTTAAAATAGTGAACATCCTAATTAAGTAAAATGAATCAATTTAATTTGTATAATACCAAATTGCATTCTAATAACATATAATAAGACTTACCAAATGAAAAGTTAAAAATATGATTTGGATATGTAATGGGATATTATACAAGTAAACAAACTTAAAAGAAATTAAAATGTGTATAAATGGAAATTTAGTTGTAATAATAAATGTTATATACTTGAGTATATTAGGAAATGATTAATGACTAAATGAAATAAGTAAGTGGAACCTAAGAAGGTAGACAAATGAAATAAATAATATCCTTGTAAATTGGTTATAGAATACAAATTTGCAAAGAAATTTTGAAATTGAATTTGTAACTTAAGAGATAATTGTATTGAAAATACTAAGAAATTAAGTAATGTGAATTATAAATTTGAATAATAGTTGTGAATAATTGAATGGAAATGAAGTAAATGTAAACAAAAGAATTTGGTGTAACTAAGAATCAATTGGAATAAATATGTAAGTTGTACATATATTATTTTATTCGCATGATGATTTGATCCAGATTTGAGCACAGAATTTCGAGATAATTTATATCGATCTGAGTTAGGATTTTTCACTCGATTCTTGACAGCGAACTCTGGATATGGATTTTTGATTTGATTCTGGAATTCTCTACCATCGTATATGGCTATACAAGGGGAATAACGGTTTCTGATCAAGGAACCAAGTCTGAGTCCGCACTAGAGAGTCGTGTGAACGATACAAGTTCGGAAGTGAAATTGTGTGGTCGAGTGAGCAATTAGATTTGATATTGCATACGAATAATATATGTACATCATACGGGCTTAAGTAAAGCTAATATTGTTTGAAAATGCAAAATATAAAATGATTTTAAATTATATGATTGGATATCATTGGTAAATAAGATGCAGGTATTTAAAACCAAGAAAAATCTGGATGGCTCGACAGAAAGGTACAGATTTATTTTGTCATTTGATTCGATGGTTTTATGATGCAGCCACTTGGCTTTTGATTTCTTTTGTTGGTTTGGGGCCCGTAGAGGCATTTGTAGTTGTTTTGATTTAGCCGCGCAAAGGAGACGCTGCCGAAATTTTCCATAAATCCGGGTGATAGAAATTTTTTGAAGTTTTAAAATTATTATAACTTGTTTTTTTAACTAAACTGTAGTTTCCGTAAGCCGATTAGAGTGGCGTAACGGAAGTGTAGTAAAAGTTTTCTAATAATATTTTATTGTTTTATAAGTTGATAACTTTGAATAAAATATATCAAATGTTAAATTCTTTACTTAACGTCTTTTCGAGGACGAAAAGTTTTGAGTATGGGAGATTGTAACGACCCGTATTTTAGCTATTTTAAATTTTTAGATTTAATGTAATTATTAAATAAAAATGGTTAAAAATAAAAATTCAATGATTTTGAATGTAAGTTATCGAATATGAACTTGGATAAGATTTTGAAATAAACAAATTCTGGAGATTTAAGTAATAACGAGTATTGAAAATAAATGTTATGTATTAAATGAGTTTACGGTCAATAGTTGGATTAGATAATAACGTTGAATTTATTAGATGTAAATAAAGTAATTGATTGATAACGAAAATTCATTTAAAATCCAATATTGAAATTGGTTGAATATTGAACAATTAAATTGTTTAAATTTAATATCGCAATTATTTGAATAATTGAACTCTAAATTTAATATGATTAAAAATGAGGTTGGAAGTTGATTTAAATTTTATTTTAACAACAATAAAGATCGTTAACATCTAAAATTGGATTTAAAAGTGAATAATTGGGAATTGAGAATATCGTATTTTAATTGACACGTTAAAATAGCGATCCGGGGCACAGTCTCGGATTTCGACGAAACCAGTTCTATTGGATCCATAATAGTGTGTTATTATCGGATTTCAAATTTTGTAGCATTTGGAGTTATCATTTGGTCGTACGGGATATAAACGCGTTGAACTAAATATCGAAAATTTAATATTTTTATTGGGTTCAAAAAGCAATCTGCCACATACGATCGAATTAAGCCTCGAAACATGTTCCATTATGTTTGGAATAGGGGTAAAACATTACAAACGCCAGGCGGCACGCTTCGTTTGGTGTTCGTCCGGAAAATATGAGAAAGGTCAAAATAATATTAAAATAATATATATTGCATGTATATATATTCATGTCCACAACAGTAAACCCTAGTTACAGCCGCGCCGTTCTTATTTATCAATGGCCGAAACTACACCATCCTTTCCCTCGATTTTTCTCCAAATCTATAAGTTTTCGTGAAAAATTTCCAACTAGATTATCGGAGAGCACGGTGAGATCTCTACATCCTACGGTAGATTTTTGCTATCGTCGACCGTAGGGGGCCAGATTTGGCTGCATTTGCTTGACATTCGAGCACGATTTGTAGGAGCATGGGGTCACCGAGTGCTTCAAGGTTGAGGACGTTGATGCTAGACACGTAAGGCTTCGATATTGTGGTCCCTGATCATTTTCTAGGGCAGCGATGGCGGAGCGGTGGTCGTAGATGGAAGTGGACGATGGGTTGTTTTCGGTGCGTCTATAGCTGGAAACAAACACATGGGAGGGAGAAGAGGGGAAAGGATTTTGTGGTCCATATTTCATCATCCAGGATGAACGGCTAGAAAATAGAAGGTTAAATAAAGAAAAAGAAAGAAAATGTAAATTAATTATATTATAAATTAGGAAATCTTTAAAAGTGTATATCCTTATCATACATTGTCAGAATTGGACGAAACAAGCAGCGATGGGATCGTGGCGACCTGTACTACGTTCTGGAACTGATTTGGAGTCGTTTGAAGCTAGTTAAAATTTTAGGTAAATCGAACGTCGTTTGATTTGATTTGAAATTGAAACTCAAGGTGAGTGTTTTATAACGCTTACAACGTACTAGAATATTTTTATGCTAGTTAAATTTGAATTTATGAAGTGATATAAATTTATTGCTCGTTGTTTGATAAATTTAATTGTCATTGAATTAACTGTTAAGATTAAAAATTGACAGTTAGAATTTGAAATTTGAATTGAATTGCCAGTAAAATACTCGATATTGATAACTATAAAATTGTTGTGAATTATTTTGACTGTTTGGATGATTGATTGTGATGGATTCCAATTGATTGATATTTGGACGACTGGATGTTTAAATTTTTTATATATATCCTGTTATCACCCTGTATATTATTTACAGTGTATAAAACTGTAAATTGAATTATTTCGAATAAATTAAGAAATATGTTGAAATGATATATACCTATGACACTGTGATTTGGATTGAAATGATATATATCCATCCCTGAAATTAAATTGAAATAACTAATCACTTGGCCATAGGATAGAAAATTATATATGGACACTGGATTGGTTAAATTAAATGATTTTAAAATTTCTGATTTGAAATTTATTTAAATGATTTTGATTTTAAAAGAAATAAAAACCAAATTTATATAAATCAAATTATTTTTGAATTTGAGCTCGGAATGTTAAAATTTAAATTTGGTAAACGAAATGTTTTAAATAATTGAGTTAGGATTTTTAAGTTATAATCGAATTTTGATTTAAATTTCAGAAATTGATTTGATTTAAAGTATGGGACTTTTATTCAAATTTTGAATTTTACTAAGTAAAAGTATTTGAGAATTTGGATTTCAAATTAGATATCGAAGATTAATTTGATTTAAGTGTTTGAATCGATATTTTGAAAATCGAGCTCGAAATCGATGAATTGGAATTGAAATTGAATTAATTGGATTTGAAAGTGGAATTGAATTAATTTGAAATCGAAGTTGAAATTGATTTGAACTGAAATCAAAATTAAATCGATTGAATGGGAATCAGAATTGATTTGAATTGAGAAATTGGAATTGGACCGGTTTGACTTTAAAAGCTATCTTCTTAAATATACAAATTATTTTGGTTTTCCAAATTATTTTACTATATAAACCATTTTAATACTTAAACTATTTTAGATTAAACTATTTTAACCATTTAAACTATTCTTAACTATTTTAACCTTTTAAACTATTTTAATTATTTATGCTATTTTAGATCTATTTAAATTATTTTCTAAAAATTCAAACTGGTAATAAGGGTGGAATGTTTATATTTAAATCTTGGGTTTAAATACGAATTGGGTTAAATTGAAGTTATAACCTAAACTGAAATTCGAAACGATTTTGGAAATGAAATCGAGATATTAAGTCGAAAATGATTTTGAATCGAAATAGTATATTTTGAGTAAAAATGATGATTTCGAAATGGATTTGATTTTGAAGCGAATATGATATTTTGATATCAATTACGAATCGTTTCGAAATGTAAAAGTGCCAACCGGTGTGTAAAACGACGTTTGGTTGTTAAAGAGACCAAGGCCGGATATGGGCATACTCTCTGTAAATACCGGAACCACTTTGACAACTGTGTACGTGGAGGAGACTCCAGAACGAAGTGGTTGGATTTGGCGTCGTTTGCTGGATTTGAAGAAAGAGAACGATGATGGATTAGTCTGGCACTTGTGTTAATTTTAAATGACTAAAACAGGAGTCGTACCGGCCAAGTGGGTTAGCTACCCTGAGCGGACGCACTTCTTCGTATTACCATCATCTACTTTGTGATTGATTGGTGCGCACCCTCCGAACTATGGGAGTGTTGGATGCGGTGGGCGATCATGGCTATGATGCGTTACCACCAGCCGGGAAGGGTAAACTGGTAGTATCCTACCTTGGGCATTGCCTCACGTTCCTTGTCATACTTTTATCTCTAAACGAGACCTATAGATTTTGGTTTAGTGTTGTTGTATCACGGCGCGTCCGTGACTACCGACATTCTACTGGTAGTGTCAAATGCAAACTGTATGCCAATGCTTAAAAATGCATTAAGGGGGATTTATGTAAAGCCTTAACGCTAAGAAAAATATTTATGTTATTGATTAGACATTATATATGTAGCGTATTCTACTACATATAAATATTTTGACGGATCCTTAAGAGATGGAAAATCCCATAACATCTCTTGAGTTATTGCACGCACGTTATACACTGGATAGGAGATGTGAAAACTCGTAAACCTCTCTGACGCCGTAGCACTCATATTTTATATGTGATATCGATTTGACTTACATAAGGATATTTTAGTCCTGACTCGAGTGTTTTGTTCTTTTCATTACGCTCGAATCAGTCCTGAGTTTTTCAGCTTATTGAAGACTTATTCTGGAGGGCGAGGATGAAGATTTGGTATATTATTACTATTAGTCCCGCATCATGTTGTCTGCTGCATTACTTTATTTTATTCCTGGTGTATTTATAACTCTGATAAATATTGATAGATTATAATCAAATGTATTATATAAATAGCTTCATAAACTGTTTATTTGATTATTATATTTTGTCGTTCCGCTGCGAGATTCTGTTTTTGTTTCTTCTTCTTTTCTTATTTTTCCTTAATTAACCCCAATGATTATCTATATTTCGGATTGTTTAAGTTAGACATGTGTGGATTATTGTCAATTTAAACCCTTCGAAATGTGGGTCGTCACACCACTTCCGACATCAAACCCAATTGCATGCTTAGGTTCAATGACAAACAGAGCAACTTTGCTTAACTCTTCTAATGCAAGAAGGTGGGTATGTGCATGCTTCTTTATATTATAAGTCAATTCAAATAAAGCACATTATTATTATGCAAGTTTATTTGCATAGTATCAGAGCAATTGTCGACCTAACGGTTATCCTCGAAAGAGTGCCTTGCCTGACCATCATCGGAAAAGTGTCATCACCTGAAGGTGGCTGCACTATTTCTTCTCTCAGAATATTATCATCATCGAGGAAGCTTCTTTTTCTTCCCTTAAACCATCATCTCAAATCCCCATATTCACCGAATTTGCAGTTCTTGATAAAGAACTACAAATTCTCTTAATATTCTTGAATCTATTCAGTTTCTCATAGCAGTGCCTCGCCTAGAGGTCTCCATCAGAGAAAGTATCATCATCGGAAACCTCTGGCTGCACCACTTTCTTCTTGATCTCATAACTTAAAGTTCTTCTTCTGATCTTTGTCCCACATTTCCTCATCAACATGGCTGAAAACAATGTCAATGATGCACCAGATTCTCTTAACAACTCAAGAACTGCAACTTCTCAACAATCTACCACTCAAGTTCTGCTGAAAGCAATAATCAAACCACAGAGCCAATTAGTTACCATTCAATTAGATGAATCAAATTATCTTCTATGGAAATTTCAAGTAGAAACAGCCATTAGAGGATATGATATTGAAGTGTATGTTCTTGGAACACTGATTACACCAGCCAAATATGTCACTGACAGTGAAGGAAAATTGGTAATCAATAAAGATTACACGAATTATCAAAAACAAGATAGCCTTATTAGTTCTTGGCTATTATCTTCTATTTGTGCCTCCATTTTACCACAACTCATAGGGTGTAAGTCATCTCATGAAATTTGGCATTCAATAGAGCATACATTCAATACTCAATCTGCTGCAAGGGTACTACATTACAAAAGACACCTGCAAAACTTAAGAAAAGATGGCATGAATATGAGAGAATACCAAACCAAGATCAAGACACTATGTGATCAACTGGCTACAGCAGACCACAAAATGTCTGATGCAGAGCAAGTGTTGTCAATTTTAAGTGGTCTAGATGATGAATATGAAGTAGTTGTGGTAGTAATATCATCTCAAGAAAAAACACCATCTGTTGAATATGTTCATTCTATTCTTCTCTCTCATGAAGGAAGAATAGAGCAAAAGAAATAAGTTATTCAAGAATTCTCAGCCAACTATGCATCAAGATATCAAGAAAAAGGATACAACAACAAGAATCAAAGAGGTGGACCATCAAATAGAACCAGAGGCAGGGGTGGTAGATGGTATAACAATAACAACAACAGATTGAGATGCCAAATTTGTGAAACGTTTGGTCATAGTGCAAACAAATGTTATTTCAGATTTGATGCAAATTATATCCCAGCCCAACAAGGAAGTAACAATCAAAGAAACTATCAGAGTGCAAATATGGTCAATATTCAACATAATGTAAATGGTCAAAAGGAAAAGACTGTCAAAATAGAGGATATTTAAGATGAAAGTTGGTTTTCGGATTCATGAGCAACTAATCATGTAACAAATAACCTTGGAAATCTGAATCTTGGCAATCAAGAGTACAACGGTAAGCAATACATTCACATGGGAAATGGTAAGCCTATTAATATTACACATAATGGCAGTGCATGTATTAAAGGTACAAGAAAACTTTATCTCAATAATCTTTTGAGGGTACCTTTAATTACAAAGAACTTGTTTAGTGTTTCACAATTTGCTAAAGACAATCAAGTGTATTTTGAATTTTACCCTAATTACTGTCTAGTTAAATGCATTCAAACTAATGAAATTCTTTTGCAGGGTAAAGAGTGTAGAGGACTGTACAAATTTAGTGTTGATAATGCAAGGAATCAAGATTGTAGAGATAAATGGTGTAACAACTCTGAAATAACTCAAGCAAGTAACTGTAAGACCTTTGATATGTGGCATTGCCGATTAGGGCATGCTAATGCAAACATTGTAAAACAAGTGTTGAATAATAATAGTATTTCTTTTACAAATATTTCCATGCCATATGTACGCATATACTGTCAAACGGGTAAGAGTCACAAACTTGCTTTTTCAGAGTCTAAAACTATTTACACTAAACCACTAGAGTTTATTTCCACTGACTTATAGAGTCTTGCGCCAATCAACACTGACTATGGTTTTAAATATTACATTTCATTTATAGATGCATTCTCTAGATATGTCTGGATATATTTTTTGAAGTCAAAGTCTGAAACTTATAATGTTGTGATTCAGTTTATCAATTAAGTAGTAAAACAAACCGATTGTCATGTTAAAGTTTTTCAAACTGATGGTGGAACTAAATTTTATCCATTGAACGAATATTTTCAAAAGAAAGGAATTATTCACAGAACTACTTGTCCTTACACTTCAGACCAAAATGGTCTAATAGAAAGAAAACATAGACACATTGTTGAAACTGGTTTAACATTACTTGCTCAAGCTTCTTTACCATAAAATTTTTGGCCTGATGCATTTGCTACTAGTATATACTTAATAAACAGATTGCCAACAAAAGTTCTGCAGTATAAAAGTCCTATGGAAGTCTTATCTGGTGTTAAGCCAAATTATCATGACTTAAAAGTTTTGGATGTTTATGTTTTCCTTGCATAAGACCATACAATGCTCACAAGTTAAATTTTAGGTCTTCACCATGCACTTTTTTAGGTTATACAACAACTAAGAAGGGTTACAAATGTATAAATAGTAATGAAATTTTTTTTGTGTCTAGACATGTGGTGTTTAATGAGCAAATATTTCCATTCAGTAAAACAAACATAAAAACTTCTCAACAGATATATAATACAAAGTTTTCTATACCATCATTACCTGACTTGATGGATCAAGTAGCTATTGAAAATAATCAAAATGTGCCATACCCTCAACAAATCACATCTAATTCAAGAGCAGATGTTGATCAAAGGAACAGCTCTGAAAGTTCACATCAAACCACTCAACATGGCAGTAGGCAATCTGATCACTGTCAACCAATAGGTAATTCAGAATTACCTATTGATCAACAGGAAATTTCAAGCAGCAATACTGGTCAACAAATCATTCCAGAAACTGTTCAACAGATCGTTCCTGAAAATACTGGTCATCACATGATTACAAGAGCAAAGAGGGGAATATTCAAGCCAAAAATATACAACACAGCTATGAAAAATGAAGAGCCAAGCATTTATCACCAGGCAATTCAAAGTGAAAAATGGAAAGCTGCTATGAATGAAGAGTATGAGGCATTGCTAAGAAACAGAAAATGTAGTCTTGTTCCTTTACC
The DNA here is from genome assembly GCA_030737815.1 of Allium fistulosum. NCBI lineage: Eukaryota > Viridiplantae > Streptophyta > Magnoliopsida > Asparagales > Amaryllidaceae > Allium > Allium fistulosum. The sequence goes on from CM060903.1 coordinate 1,463,962,122, forward strand.
AAATGATAAAAATATTATATGATGCAAATGATCCTATAGATTAAAGAAAACTCATGATGGTTCAATTTCTAAGTACAAGGCAAGATTGGTGGCAAAAGGGTATTCATAACAAAATGAGTTTGACTTTAATGAAACATTCTCACCTGTTGTGAAACCTACATCAATTAGAATAATTCTTACAATTACCTTGCATAGAAATTGGATCATAAAACAACTTGATGTAAGTAATGTTTTTTTGAATGGTGACTTGCAGGAGGAAGTATACATGGATCAACCAATTGGGTTCAAAAAGGATGGCACAGAAAAACTTATGTGAAGCTAAATAAAGCAATATATGGAGTGAAGCAAGCTCCAAGGGTTTGGTTTGACAAACTAAAGTCAACCTTAGTCAATCTGGGCTACACTTCAACCAAATCTGACAATTCCTTATTTACTAAATTTAATAATAATGAAATTACATATATTCTAATATATGTTAATGATTTTTTAATTACAGGAAGCAGTGAACTGGAAATAAACAACATCATAAAGCAATTGAACAAAGAATTCTCTATTAAAGATCTTGGCAATTTGAATTATTTTCTGGGAATTGAAGTAAACAGAATATCAACCACAAAAATTCAACTGAGTCAAAAGAAGTACATCACTGAAATACTCATGAAGGCTAAAGTGGAAAATGCAAAGGCACTACCCACTCCTATGATGAGTAATATACATCTATCAAGACATAGAGGGGAACCAATATCAAATGTTAAACAATACAGAAGTGTAGTAGGAGCTCTACAATATGCTACCATTACTAGACCAGAAATTTCATACAGTGTAAACAAGGAAAGTCAATTCATGCAAAATCCATTAGTTGAACATTGGAAAGTTGTTAAAAGAATTTTGAGATATCTAAATGGAACAGTGGATCATGGTCTAACTCTACAATCAAGCAAATCAATCAATATCACAGCATATGCTGATGCAAACAGGGCAATAGACATGGATGATAGAAGATCTACTACAGCTTACTGCATATTCTTAGGTGAAAATCCAGTGTCATGGTGTTCAAAAAACAAGCAACAATTTCTATACCTAGTACTGAAGCAGAGTACAGGAGTGTAGCTAGTGCTACTGCTGAAATCATGTGGATTGAATCATTATTGCATGAGTGAAAAATCAAAACACATAGTAGAGCTACAACCTGGTGTGATAATATGAGTACTATTGCACTTACTGCCAACCCAGTTTTACACTCAAGAACGAAACATATGGAGTTGGATCTATACTTCATCAGAGAGCAAGTTATAAAAGGTAATCTCAACGTAAATCACATACCAGCAACTTACCAAAGGGCTAATATACTTACAAAGACTTTATCAAAGAAGAATTTTCTTCGACTAAAGCAAAATTTGAAAGTTGAAGATGTAAGGAACAATTCACCAATCAGCCAAAAGATCTCAGATCCGAACTTCAGATTTACATTAGAGAACGAAGAATTTTCTCCGACTAAAGTAAGATCTAAAAGTTGAAGATGCAAGGAACATTTTATCAATCGGCCAAAAATCTCAGATCCGACCTTCAGATCTACATCAGAAAGCGATTGTAACTGCAAAACCTGATTAAAACCAGATTTTGTAGTGTTGATGTTGCATCTGAATACTGTCAACACTATACTCTTCGTGAAACAAGCTGAATCTCTCAATTAGTGCTCACGACAACCTACAAAATCATGCTTAGAGCAGAATTTGAAGATTGAAGGAGAAATTTGAAGGATTGAAGTACCGACAGCATATTTGAGGAAAAACGCCGCAAACCATAACCCTAGTTGGGTTTGGGGGGTGTTAGAGATAAAATGAAAATCAAATAATGAGCGAACCAAATGTGCTAAATAAAATATCTCATTTTACTGAAGCGGTTGAGGTCTTGTATTGGGTATTATACTCGGCCCACATAATAAATGAGTATAAACAATATCTATATATACTATGTAAAGTATTGTACAAAATACATAGTTTAGATAATACAATTTCAAAATCTTCTTTTAGCAAGTTTATTTACAGTTGAAGATCAAAAAGCATCATCAATGTGCTTACATGCTAAAAGAATTGGTGAAAATGAAAATAAGCAATATCAGAGCAAAGGCAAAAGTTTTATGAAGTCTCTTCACAGTTTGTGCAAGACAAAGAAAGATGATATGTTGTTTGGTAACTTGGACAAACATTGATTATGATTAATCACAAACTTATAATGTGCTTACATGCTAAAAGAATTGTTATTTATTTTATTTACATAAATTCATGACAATGACATATTTCACATTTAAAGACCTATAAGTGTATAATATGTTATTTAAATTATAGCCTGCAAGTTTTTACTGAATTATTTTCCAAAGTTAATGATTTCAAACCACATATCAAACATAATTGTGCTCCAAACATAAAATGATAGCAAGCTCAAACATTGATGTGTTATACCAAATAATGCATACAATCTTTTAAATTTTCATCAAAGGGTAAAATTATTAAATTATGTGTATGGGTGCTTAACTGCGATAAGCTTGCATCTGAAATGTCATCTTCTAAAGTAGGTCGATTTTGAAGCCAAAAAAGGCCAAACAATGAGTGGTAATCGAACTAAACTAAGGAACATGAATCAAATATCAAGTTATAAATCAAAATATATGCAATTGGCCATACGAACATGATAAATATAAATGACTTATAGTAAAGGATTGAAGTACAATTTAGAAATCACGAATATCAAGTGCAAAAACAGCTTCTCCAAAGTACACCTAACCCTCTCATAAACACTTCTCGCCTTCAGCTTTAACACATGTATTAAACCAGTAGCCAACTCCAACACATTAACCTACACTCCATTCTCTTAAATAATCTTACTACATATAATGTCGTGATAGAGATAGTTTTCCCTAAAGTTGCGTATGAAATGCAAAAACATTAAGTTTATGCTGATTATGAAAAAACCAAGCCGAATTAGCCTTGCATAAAGTAATTAGGTGTTATGCATATAAATTCTACTAAATGGATTTTAGAATCCAAAATAGCCAAGCTTACAACAATATTTTACACCAAATTATGTGTAAAGACCATCCAAATAAATCCCACAAAGCACCAGAATAATCAGAAAAATCAAAATCAAATTCAACATTTTCCATAACCAGGATGATGCCGCATGTCTCAAAATGAATTGCTTATGCTGGATTCAAGTAGTAATGTTATATTAGAATGTTATATTAGTAAAATATAAAAGTGCATACTGATAAGAATAAACTTTATACCATCCTCAAAATGAATATAAATATAGTGACGAAAATATAATTGACTAATAAAAAATCAAGTTATGTATAATTGGATTCATTCTACCAAAAGGAAAAACACATAACCTAAGAAATGTTACATAAATAATAATTTTGAACAAATATTTGAATACTAAAATCAATATATACAAAACTACTAACAATGTGATTGTTAGAAAAAGCTACTAAACTAAATCGATTATAGATCATTACTTATGCATTAAAACTTATTATGAAGGAGATAATAGCAAAATCAATCTATTGAATCAACAATCACATGAATCAAAAGATAAACATGAATTAACAAGTAAAATAGATATGAATCAGAAATAGGCTATGAATCGAAAATTTATTGAAATTGAGATAAAAAACAACTTACATATAGCAATCCACTTCAAGTGACATGGTTTGAATCGATTCGACTATTTGCAAGTTGAGACAAAGACAAATGACGATGAGGGCGGGAGACAAACTAATTTTAGTTATGGGGAATGAAAATTTTCTAGTTAGATTTTTGTGGGATGACATTTAGGGATGGAAACTGTTAGTTGCAGGGGAAAAAATTTTGCGATGGTTTATTTAGTTAGGTTTCAAATAAGAGGAAATGTGAAAAGTTACCACCTCGGTTACGGACAGACAGCAATTTCCATTCCAGCCTAGTTTAAACACCATTTTGAGATTATTTTCTATAGTGAAATAATTTGTAACCACACTTCGAGTTGAAATGCTATGATACGGCGATGTCAAATGTGAATTTTCTTGTTGTGATGTATGATTAAAGTTGGAACAATAACCTTAAATAGACTTAAGGGATAAATACATACGTATAGTACATATACCGTGATTACTGATGTGTCCGACACTTGAACCGCAAGGGTAAACCATAGGAAATACATTATTCCATAAATCTATATCACTCAATTCAATATATTAAAGATTATGAATCTTTAATATACAATTGTCCTCTACCATTTATAGGTTAATAGATTACATGCATACTCTTTAGTTGTTGAGTTTTCCTTAAGTTAGGGATGTTACATGTAGTACAATTAATATATAGAATAGACGACGTAAGATAACTACACATATTTGTTGAGCTTTCCTCAATATATGTGCATTATACTTAGACCATCGTGAAATGGTAGGTACAAGTGAATAATCTCTTTTTTTGTTAAGCCATCCTCAAATTAAAGATAAGATTAGGATAAAGACCACATGGTTAGGAGTTATATATGATAAAACTGATAAGGAGTTATCCATCACATGTAGGAGTATGATTTGTTGAACTTTCCTCAAGGTCAGAATCCCAAGGCATATGAGTCCTAACACCACTAATGAAGTAGAAAGACTTCTATGTTTCGTAATTAGGGTTTTGAGAAATACAAAAGACACAACACCAGAATTGTCGTTTTGTAACGGTTATAACCGTTGGTAATCAAATTCCCAATGGTTATAACCGTTGGTAGCAGGTACGTTATAATTTTTTTTACATATTTTGTAATGGTTATAACCGTTGGAAATATTTGTATTCCCAACGGTTATAACCGTTGGAAATTTTTAAATTTCCAACGGTTATAACCATTGGGAATTACGGGTATAACCTACGACTATTTTCATATTCCCAACGGTTATAACCGTTGGGAATTTTTAAATTTCCAACAGTTATAACCGTTGGGAATTCCTCGCACACATAGGTAAATAGCAAAATTACCAACACTTATAAGTGTTACAAATTTGGTATAGTTGAACCATATCTTATTCAGCATCTAATAGTATTTCATTCAACTATATCTATACGAATTTATAACAATAGAAAACACGAAACTAACATATCATCCAATTATTAAAAAAACATCAAACGTAAAAAATAGTACATATCAAATTCTATAAAGTTCATTGTGACAACTTCAAATTTCATTACTACAACATATCTAGAAGCTTACAAACAACGAATACGACACTTCGGCCAAACTACAAAACCACCATCAACCAACTCGGACAATGTATAATGACCATTTTGAGGTGCATCAAAAAGTGGCTCGTCCGGAATAAGAACATCCTCCACCCAAACAACCTTTTCTCCATCTCCAACCTTTCTACCATGACAAATCGTTTGCACTCCAAGATGTCCTTTAGCTACCACTTCCAGTTTTCATGACAAAAATTGCACCGCTTGTCTTTCAACCGTAGATGATCAATAACAGCATTAGATGGAGTAGGGCTAGGATGGTGCTTGGCATGCGAACCAATTTTTGTTCTTAGTGTTAGAGAATTCGTTCCAATCTGACTAACAAGTTGCCTTATACATTGTTGCATTTCAGCTAGAGCTGAATTCGTTATTCTACTTTCTTCATGCATTTGATCAATCTTTTGTTGCATCTCCATTTTCCATCGCTTATCTTCATTCTCTTTGTAATTGATAATTGCTTTTGAAGCTTGAGTGAGTTTTACGTGCTTCACATTAGATGTTGAAATAATTGCACGACAATAGCTTCTTTTTTTATCATTTCCAAAAACTTCAGCAACGGTGTCTCTTTCAAAGTCTTCCAAACTAATTGCTCCTTCATTACCATTAACACTAGCTTCTGATTTTTTCCTCTCTTCTGCTGCTTCTATTAAAGCCTTAATATTAAAACGAATTGATATAAAAATTCATGAGAATGGTATGGGTTCTAATATGATACATGTAATGATTTTGCAAACGGTTGATATAAAAATTTGTATGATAGAATTTGCTGCCATACAAGAAATACCAAGTACCAGCTATACAAGAATTGAAAATAAGGCCTTACGCGTAAATGCATACATACCCCGGACCATGGTGCAATTTGCTTGTTTCAGATAATGCAATAATAATAAAATGATTGAATATACCACTACAAAAACCTTAAAGTCTACCATAATGAGAAGCACAACTCCCCTTCACAAATCAAACAAAACAACTGGAATCCCTATCAGGTGATGAGAAGAATTCTGCAACTTCTTCAACTCTTCTCCTACTGGCATGTGTTGTTTGTACTCCAAATCATGTGTAGTTTCTTATCAATTATTGCACGCATAAGTTGTTGATATGTTTTTTTTATTTATTTTTAGGTAATTATGGTATTGACTATGATTTATGAAGTAACAAACAGCAGGTAATTGTTCAGGTATGCCTCACTTAAATGTAGTTTTGAATGAATTTTAATGTGTTTTGCCTCATTGGCTATTAGACGATGCATGATGGTCAATAACTTAATTTGTTCTGTGCCAGAAATCAAAGTATTGTTCAGTTTGCTTAAACTTACAGAATAATAACTGCATATACTAGTACGTTGTTCTTCAATTTGGAAACTAAAATATCGTGCAAATTTTATTGTATTTCTTTGTTTGAGAGGTGTGGATAAAGTATGGCCACTGTATCATTGTGTACAATTTACCTTTTGTTGCTTTGTTAGATGTATCCCTTTATAGATATATCAACTTACACAAATTAACAAAATAATTCGGAAAAAATATTATAGTATTGGAAACAGTTAGATGAGTTTCTGAGTTGCATATAATGGTGAGATAGAATTAGAAACAGATATACGAGTTTCTGTGTTGTACACAGATGCTAAGATAGAATTAGAAAAAGAAACCGCTTGAGTTATAAGAATGATTTTGATTTCATAATATGCAGTGATATACAAAAGCTGCATTTGTTCAGTGCTTATAGCCGATTGTTTATTGATTGTTCATGCCAAAGTTTAATTTTGGTACAGAACATATAACATTAAAATGAAAGAAAATATACTTCTAGTTGGCTTAAAAGATATTACTACAAGTCTACAGCCTCCAAAACTTTGGATTAACAAAAAGTAATTGAAAGTAATTATAAAAAGCCGGTGTGGAAAAACATTTCTTATTACTACTTAAAAATAGTTTTAGGTTGGAACTTCTAAGTAGTTTTAAACAAATATTAAAAAGAAAAGGTGTTTGGATATATAAGCTTAAATTTCCTTTGTAAAGTATGAAATAATCCATAAGCAAGTTTTTCTTACTTGTAATTTATCAAAGTATTCACCACTTTTAAGTCAAAATTTAAGTTGGTTCCCGAACACTTCTATCGCATAAATAACTTATAAGCTATTTTTCATATTTATACGGTATTGCCAAATATGCTCTTCATAGTTGTCTTAAGGATCTTGCTACAAGTTTACAACATCCTACACTTGAGCAGTGTTTCCAACTATTTATTTCCGGACCTGGCTATTATATATACTCAGGAGAATCAAACATAGAACTTTCAACTACACAACCAAATGTTAATAATCCGAGTCTTCTACAAGCTTCTAGTTAGTAAATATTCTTTAGAATTAATAATATACTTCATCAGTATTTATATGAGATGATGTAGATCCAAATATTGATTACTAAGTATGCTTAGATATCCAACGGTAGACAGTAATATTTTTTCCTTGTTTTCCATCAACTGGTAGTAGGCGATGCAAATGAAAGATATTTGATTTCTGCCTCTTTACAAAAAAGCTTGCCTATGAAGTAGTATTTGCTTTTTTCTTGTAAATGCTAAAATAACTTATGTTTGGTGTATTATTATAAATTCACAGTTCATGTCGTGGATCTAAGGTATGCTGGATACTCCACTTGTTTCAGTAACAAGACCAGGTCCCATAAATGTGACACAAATGCTTGGTATTGAGTGACAGCTAGTATACGATATTCAGTAAACTTTAATTGAGATTTTTCTATTTTAGTTTAGCCTTAGTGCTCTTAAAATTACGCTTAGGACGTTTGGATTATAATGTACAACTATTCGGGTGTAAGTGTAATATTTAGGGTGTTATATATACACCCACTTAAACTTCCTTATGCCACATAGAAAGGTATTAAAGAAATAAAAATAAAACACTTCAAACGCCCATATGGTCGATTAAAAATTTTGAAATCAACAATTTTTTGCCACGGTTTTTACATATTCCCATTGTAAAAGGTTATAAGTTAAAAAAACATTTTTTTACGTCCCCATAAGTGGAACATGATGAAATTAACGGGCTAGAAATTATTCTTCACTTTAGGCCAAGTTTCCAAGATACTGTCAAGAGGGGAGCTTCTTTTTGTTGCTCACTTAACTAACAGCAGCACAGTGCTGCGCCGCAGCGCAGCACTGCTATTTACAACAGCAACAGGGCTGTTGTTTACATGCTTTGTGACGTGGTTTTCGGTAGTATACATGCAACTGTACCGAGCTAAGGCTTGCTATATCTATTGATAGGAAAATTGCAGGCCTAAATAATAAGCGTAGATATTTATAAATAATAGTCATGTTTGATACTTAAATGACTACTTTTGGTTATGAATTTAATGCATAAATAATTTTCTACTTACATATTTTTCTGTAGTGCACGGAAGCACCTCTTCGGTTTTCCTACTTGTGTGCGCTACTTTCCACGCCTTTGCTCGTGTAGGCTTGCATTCCGGATTCATCGCTTCCTACATAAATATTGTAATGCCCCAGAAATTCATGGAATCTTATTTTGGTTGGATTTTGAAATATATGAATTAATTTGTATAGGAATATATGGAATTAATTGTGTGCAAGTGTGTGTGCATGTGTGCACGTGCACACTGATATGGCACAAGGAAGAACTCCAGACTTCCTGAATTTAAAACAAGAATTAAAAAGCATTACAAAACATGATTTTGTAACATGGATATTTGATTTCTGAAATTATATGGATCATCCTAGAAAATAGGAAAAGTAAGTTTTATTTTAAATCAGTAAACAGATTTTATTTAAAACCCAGGAAATATATATATATATGTTATAAGTATTTGAAAACCTGAATACATATAGGTGCATATGTTTCTGAAATTAAAGAGGAATTAAATAAGCCTAGATAAGATATGTATACAAATGTACATTTTTGTAAGTATTGGAAAAATATATAAGCAAGTGAAACTATAACACTAAAATGGAAAAAGACAAATTGCAAGCAAAATAATTGCTTTAGGCAGAAAATAGAAAGGAGGATTTTTAGAAAATAAACAAGTAAACAAGGTCACACAATTATCATGACTTGGTAAGAATATGATGTATTCTGGAAAAGAAAAAGGGGAGGCAGGTCTTACATATGGCCGGGATATTAAAGGTGAAAATAAACAAATTTGAAATGCAAAATGCATGAGTCTTGGTCAGGGTAGGAATGGGATTTTACAATGATAAAACCCTAGAAAACCTCTCTTATAAATTCAAGTATAAACCAGAAAAAATCATTTGCTACCCGAAAACATTTAAGAAAACAAAGAAGAAAATATTTACAAGCAGAAAAGCAAGTTTTGAAAAGGTTTATTTTCTGGGTTTAGCAAGAGAAGCATTTTCTGTGAGTAATCTCACTAAACCCATGGCATTAAGTCCTGTTATGAGGCAGCCAAGCTTATGTTATTTTTCCATATATTGTTGATTTCATTAATATGGTTTTAATGGATGTTTTAATGGGTGTTTCTGAATGTTTTGATTGCTTTGATGTTTAAGTATTTTGCTCTGTTTGGTTACACCCAGAAATGTAAAAGTACGAAATCATGAAAGTAAATAGAGGATACTTGTAACTGGTTTAGATATGGCATGGGAAATATAGAAATCAAAATGTATATGAGTTGCATTACACTTGTGTGTTGAACCCTTGATCAAATAGAAAACCCATGAGCCAGAAATCTTGTTTAAGCTAGATCTTGAATTTAGTTCAAACATGGTTGCTTATGAAACAATAATAACCCACATGCCCAGTCTTTATTCCCAGTTGTAAATATTCCTGTATTTTCTTTAAGCCAAAATATTTGAAAATATGATTTCCTCTGGATAGGAATGTTAGCTTGTTTTTGAATTATGCTTGTGAGTTGTATAATTCCTATACAATGTGATTCAGTCACCTAGCTATCTCATGATAGGATTAAACATGAACACTTAGTAAATAAACTAAGGATTGTGAGCCAAGAGGACTGCTGGAATGCTTGTTGTATTTAAAGTATGCAAGTTGGCACATGGCTTGTTTAAGCCCTGAGATCTTTGTGCAATAATGTGAATTATTTTATTGCAATGTGTCCCCGTGATTCCTTTATGGCAGATGAGGCTAGGAATTAATTTGGTAAATGCAACCTTAAATTGATGAAGTAGGAACTTGAGTTATTCCTAAGATGGTTGGTCTGGAGCTATGATAGTTCCTGAGTATTTCTATTTGAAATGTATGTTTACATGGTTGAAAGTGTGTACATAGTTAGTCTTAAACACTGATCATATATGCACAATACATCATAAACAAGTCAGGCAAATTGAACAAAGAAGCTATGCCCACTTATACAAAATGCTTATGTCTCACTCATTTACTTAATATCATGGAATTTTTGATATTGCTCATACCAGATCTTGTATCTGACCCTTGTTTGCTTATGGCATCTGGGGTGTCTCATTTAAAATGGGGCAGCCTCTAATGCTCTTTCAGGGAATGCTGGTCCTAAATAGGAAGCTACTATGGCTATTGAGAATGATTGGATAAGCATGCTAAATTAGAATTAAATAAGAATTCAGAAGGAATTATTTGCATGTATTCTGAGAAGCTTTTATAGTTATGTTTTGGTTGTTATGTAATTGAATGCTTGAATTTATTTAGTTGTTTTAACTGAATCTAGTAATGTATTAAGTTTGGATTTACCAAAGACTTAGTTGAATCTATGCAAGAAAGTATATATTTGAGTATTATGGTGAAAATCTGTAAATGATATATGCCAGTAATTGAGAAATAGATATGTATATATATATATATATTGTATTAGTTAATTTCAAGTTACTTAAAACTTTAAGTTTGAAGGTTAAAAATCTGAGTTTAGCTAGAAGTAATATTTCAAGAATTTTGTGACAATATGCAGAAGTGTTTTGATAAAAGAAACAACATATTTGTACACTTTAAAAAGATATAAACATGTTTTAAGGGATTTTGCAAATGTCTGGTATCTGAATTTACATTGCAAAAGCCAGGCACTAATGTTTTGATGATCTAGTCATAAGGCTAACCCACTTCAAAAATAATGAGGTCTGGATTGATCAAGATGATCAGAGTTTTGGGTATAAAGGAAGAAAATACACTTTCTAAAATCTGAAGCTTTCTTTGCAAATGCATGAACAAAGACATTTTCAAATACTTGATCAACTCACATTTTATTTTGAATAGCTTTATTAGCCCAGAGAGTACAATACATCTAATATGCACACATATTATCTAAATACTACTTTTGTCAAATGACCATAGAATCTGGATTCTCAAAATCCAGTAAAGCAACCTGTAAATTAGATGCAAGCTGAGGTAACTCAGGGATTAGAGAATAAATTTAGTTAAGGAAAATACAACTATCTAGATTATGAAAGAATTACACAACTGACCTGATAATAAGTAAAGAAATTTGTGATAAAATAACTTGTGTTGAAAATGATAAGTGAGTATATCATTTTCCTTTCTGACTTTAACCAAATCCCAAATAATTAAACTAAAATTTTGGTGGCTTGCTATATAATCTGAGATCACCTTACTATCTCAAATTAACAAACAATAACAATAAGAATGATCAAAAAAATTAATAGGTATAGATTACACATGATCATGGGAATTCACTCCCATGACTCAAATATTAATCAAAGGTAAATGAGCTATGTACTGGTTGATTAGAAATTCAAATTTAACCAGGATGCACTCTTGCTTAACAACACTCTGATCCAAGCAAGAGGGTCACATACATCTTCATATGTATGTGAATGTATTATTAAAGAACTGATATAAATATATTAGTAGAAAATTAGGATCCTGGATAATTTAGTGGAGAGGTTAATGACTCTAGGAAATTATTGATGAAAACTTTAAAAAAAAAATCCAGGTGAAATAGCTAGGGTCATTTTAAATATATATGAATTCATTTGTAAATTATGAAAATACCATTAAGATTACATGTACAATAATGACTACATACCAATTCTTCATAAAGTCGAGTATATGATTTTCTTCCCAAAGTATGAGTTATGGTTTTTTTTTTGCTTTATTTTCAGGATTTGTTTTGCATTGTTTTCTTTTCTTATGAATGTGCTCAATATCAACGAATTTCTCCTACTGGACTTTATCAATATCATTCGGACGGTTATCAATCGCAATGCGTCTAGGTAAAAATTCTTTATCTTTCTTCAAATATTTGTCTCGTAGCTTTGATTTTTCCGATCTAAAATATTGTGAATAACCTCTCTCCAAAATAGGTAGAGCAATAGTTGGATCCAGATTGATGTCAAACTCTTTCTACAAAAACAAAACAAAAAAATCAAAACAGCCGTTGATCCTAATTTATGTCAAAGTTAAATAAAAGGTATGCCAGCAATCTCGGATCCTACCAAATATGCAGCTATATCCTACCAAATAGTCTATATCAGGGTATGTCTTATAATGACATTAATTTAGTGATTGCATGCATTTAAATGTTGAATTCTTACTGACAGTTATGATTTGTTTAATTTGTAGTGATTTTGCATTTACTTCCTTTATTTGTGTAATACATTTAAATTGCTAATGTATATACTTGACAATAAACTTTGAAGGATGTAAACATTTAGGGATTTGTCTGCCCACATCTCGAAAGATCAGGAGGAAGAATTGTTGCTACATCGTCAATAGTTGGATGGTAGCTACGCCTCAGTTGAGCTTATGCAGTGTATTGGTTGCATCCCTTTATAATAATATATCTATAATATTGACCAAAAACTATTATCAGGCTTGCAATTTCTCAGATACATTGTCTGGTAGCATTCAAGCAACCACCTTGCACTTGATTTTCCACACACTATCGACCATCACTTCATTCTCTACAGGCACCTTTTTCTTGCATTTGCCAGCCACGTCCAACGTGTTCCACCTCTAATATTCCCTGCAGCAGCATCACATTAATTCAGCGTTGTTGTTCGTCCACTTCAACTTTGTCGATATTCAGCATCACTGTTCGTCTGCTTTATTTTAGCAACAGTCTTAACAACTGTTCGGACTTACAGCAAGTCGAGCCTATATTTAGCTGTGTTCTCTCAAAACTGATATTTCATTGTCGAACAGGTCCGTCATTCCTGACAGCTGTTGCAACCATATCTGCTAGCTACACCAACTTATCTGAGATAGTCTTCTTCCTCTCAGAGTTGATTCGATGCGCTAGTTTCAGTACATATGTTTCAGTCAGCCTATTCATGCATTAATATGCTCTATTATGCACTGATCTGTCAGCATTTTCCACTAAAATGCTAACTGATTCAGCATTGTTCTGCAATTATATACATGCCTTCTCTGTCAGCATTTTTCCACTAAAATACAATAATCTGTCACCTATTTTAGTTTTAAATTTTTATTACCTTTTCTAAAATAGAAAGGAACTTTCCTCAAACTTAAAATACCATAACATTATGAAATCAGTGGCAAATAGAATGTTTGACTTGCTAAATAATATTTCCATGAAAGAAAAAGACATGATTTAAATGAGTAAATACTTGAAGTAAAATACCGTAAGTGCTTTCCATAAATTATCCTTATAAAATCTGTCTACTTTCCTCCAATCATCGTAACTAACCGGAATGAGCACACGAATCAAAACACCACAACGAGAACTCCATTTTTTTGCATCTCTACCTTTAGCACCATCCATTTCAACAATTATTGAGTACTTTTTATTTGTTAGTGGAGGAGCAACGTCTTCTTCGGTGCTTTCTTGACATTGTGATGCATGGTTGCAACTAGTTGACATTCTGCAATATACATGCTAACTTGTGAATCAGTTGATAAATCGAGTAATCATAGCATAAAAGGATGAGTAGTGTTTAATATATAACTATAAACAAGTAGATTACCTTTAGTAAAAATATGGAAATCAATATAAAAATAACTAAGCGTTAAATGGATTCAATACATCCAACAAAAAAAGCATGTTTTACTACTGTAGAATTCAGATGTCAACATAGATTCAATACATCAAACAAAAAACAAACAAAACATCACTAGTTACAATCACGTTTTTATATCTAGATTCCACGCATTTCAAAAATGTTAAGTTGTGTTTCTCATTCAAATTGGAGTGGAAGTTTATTGGCATCTCATAATCACATGTGTCATCAGTCAGTGCTTAGGCGAACGTTGTACAATGGACCAATCAGGATTTTGTATGTCTTTTATGTAAAAGATTTGGCTTGCTTCAAATGCAAGAATAATGGGCTCATCATATTCTCCAGTACTACTTTTAAGCTTCTTTAGATTTACCATCGGTAAACTAGAGTTCGGACAAATCTTACACCCATATGTTTTGTCGGTGATATTTACCCAGTCGCAGTAGAATACTACATGTTGAAAATCATAATAATCAACCACAATGATCTCCTTGATAACACCATACCAAGTAGTATCATCATCCATGGGATTTAAATCTTTTGCGCTTGCGATAAACGTTGTAATTGCAACCATGCAAACACCATTATCCTGTGTTGAATGAGTCTTGTCGTAGTGCTGGAGAGAAAATACATAACCATTGATCCTATATTTGAGATGAGTTTTGGCTTCCCACGTTGGACCACTAACATAATACCATAACAATGAACTCATGCATTTTTCTTCCATTAACTGTTAAAACCACTAAAATGTATTAAATAAAGTCGTAATTGTGTAATAAACTATTGTTTTGTTGAAGCCTAACAAACCTTGATGTGCAACCAATCAATGAATTCGGATTGTACAATAACTTCTGCTTTTGTTTGAAGTCTTTATTTTATTACGGTGAGCATCTTCTAATGACAATCGATACTCGCTATAAAGTAAACATGTTATATATTAAGTAAATAGAAAGTTAATTTATAATTTATAAAAAAATACAAACCTAAAATAATCGTCTAGATCTGGTATATCCATTCTAAAAAGTATCCATCTTCGAATTTGTATGCGTTGTACGCCACTTAGCTTGATAGTTTTACCCTTAATAATGGAGCATTCGTATGTATCATTACCATTCTCATCCAAGAATGGTGCTTGTTTAGAGCTATGATTTCCAGCACGTGGATCTGGCATATACTCCATTGCATACCTAACAGATTCTGAAACAAGATATGCTTCGGCAATTGACCCTTCCACATATCATTCATTGCTCGGTATGTTTTTACACTCCTTCATAGCTCTAAGAAAACATAAAAAATGCATGTTTTTATATTATCATTGAATAATAATTCGGATTATAATTATTAAAAAGAATCTCTCACCTTTCAAATGGATACATCCATTATAATTAACTAGTCCGCAAAGTAGTGCTTGATCAGCTATATGCACCATTAAATGTATACTTATATCAAAAAACTGAGCAGGAATATAATGGACCAACACACATAACGCCTCCTCAATCATATCTTTGGCAGCTTGGACATGCTCTTGAATCAAAACCTTTGAACAAATAATATTGAAGTACAAGCATACTTGCAAAATCGAACGCCTCAAGTCACGAAACTTTGGAAATGCATGTTGAACCATGACAGGCAAAAAATGTTGGATAATAATATGATAGTCGTATGAATTTCTAATATTCAAACTAGGTGGTTGAATGCTTACTAAGTTGCCTAATTTAGTTCCAAAGCATGATGGAAGTTTTATGTCTTTTAGAACTTGACAATATTGGATCTTGTAAGCTTTATCAAATGCAAATTTAGAGCATTGTTTGGTTCTATCGAATAACAAATTAATAAAATGCTCTGCCACATTCTTCTCAGTATGCATCACGTCTATTGTATGTCGCACTTTATGGCCACTCCAATACTCTAAGGAAAAAAGAATCGACTTTTTATACCATGCTGGTATTACACCATCGTCATTCTCGTTTACAAGGTGTTCATCATGATCAAAATCATCTCCTCTACGCTTCTTTTTTCTATTCAATTTACCGGGTGTGTATTTGATATGAGCAATTTTCTCTAAAAGGGCCGATCCTGTCAATCGTGTTGGAGGTTCCTTATACTCTATATCTTTATACCATCCATGTTTTGGTGCTCTATATAGATGACCATTCTTCAGATATCTTCTGTACTTCGTATAAACAATCTTATTACCAACGTGTTCCGCCTCGGTCTCTGTAGCACAAATAGGACATGCTTTATAACCATGAGTCACACAACTCGATAGATTTCCAAATGCAGGTAGATCATGAATTCCCCACAATAGCATTGCTTTCAATGTGAAATACTCTTTCTTTTCCATGTCAAATGCAGGCACTCCTATTGTCCAAAGTTCCTTCATCTCATCCACAAGGGGTTCTAAATGTACATCAATATCTTGGCTTGGTGCTTTAGGTCCAGGAATTAGTAAACACAACATTTGAAATTCTGATTTCATGCACAATGAAGGAGGTAAATTATAAGGAACCATATACACCGGCCAACAACTATAACGTTAGACTGGATTGTATTTGGATTGAACCCATCGGTAGCAATTCCAAGCCAAACCTTTCGAGCATTGTTAGCAAACTCTGGCCACTTATTCTTAAGCGATCTCCATTCATCTAAGTCGATAGGATGACACATGGAATTCCAATAAGTTTTTGCTTCACTATGCCATAACATTTTTCGAGCTATCCATGGTATAGTGTACAATCTAGTTAATCTAGGAATTAATGGAAAATATTTTAGAACTTTTTTTGGTTGCTTTGTGACTTTTACAATTTCACCTTCATATTTTAAGATAAATCTCGAAGTATGGCAATGAGGACATTCAACGGCATCTTTATTCTCCTTCCAAAATAATATGCAATCATTTTCGCAAGCATGTATGCACTCTACATTCATTCCCAAATCCTTTAATATTTGTTTCATTGTGGGGTATTTATCCGGTAGTGTATTTTCATTTGGAAGCCACCTTTTCAATCTCTTCAACAACTCGGTCACACTGTTACCTAGCCAATTGAATTCTTTTTTCAAATTATGTAGCTCTATAAGGACACTTAACGTTGTAAGACCGTCTTCACAAGAAGAATATAGTTTTTCATTTGCTTTTCTTCTGTACTCGTGGTACTTTCTTCCCTGATAACCACCACCGATACCGTGAATGCTATCGTACACACCATATGCATTGTCAACAAGGTTTCCAAGAGCACCTTCTACATGGTTTTCCACTCGAATTTGATGAGAGATGCAAGACTCATTAGCGGTAACATTTGGTGTAGGATTGATTACTGCATCTGTGACGTTCCTCTCACCATGAAAAAACCACTCATCATATGTTGGATCCATACCGTAAATGATTAAGTGTTTCACGACTATTTTGAAGGATAGTTTTTTTGAATTTCTACACTTTTTGCAAGGACAACTGCACATTTCAAAGTCAGGCGATGCATGTGGGTTTGCGAAGTTTATAAAATGTCGAGCCCTCTGTATGTACTCATCGGTGTTCCTACGTCAACATCTAATGCACTCTCTCGAAGTACATAACGACATTAGCAAGAACTTTTATCTCTTTCTGTCATTTCATATAAACACAAAAAAATTATTTAAGTTGCTTGTTAGAAAGTTCAAGTAAACAATTCAACTGATACTAAAGTCTTGTAGGAATAATTTTCAACACTTCATCACTGTAAACACTTCACCATCGTAGAAAATTCAAATAAGCACTTCACTTTATTTTTAACTTTTAGTTTATTGGTTTTTACTTTGATGGTCGGTCATCCTACTTTCCATT
The DNA here is from genome assembly GCA_030737815.1 of Allium fistulosum. Classification (NCBI taxonomy): domain Eukaryota; kingdom Viridiplantae; phylum Streptophyta; class Magnoliopsida; order Asparagales; family Amaryllidaceae; genus Allium; species Allium fistulosum. Next base: position 1,463,980,170 of record CM060903.1, read on the forward strand.
ACAAACACAATAATGTAATTACATTTTATAAATCATTTCAGATTAAACGATTCAACAAAATTTCGGCAGCACTTCCCTTTTATTCCTAGTATCGTACACAAATGCGTGTACATAGGGAACGAGAAGGAAGTGATATTGAAATTTTGTAAACCGTTTAAAATGTAATTATTTATAAAATGTAATTACTTTATTGTGTTTGTAACTTATCCAATACAGGGACAAATCCGACAAATATTGTATCAGATGAATATAGATGTCCGTTCTGTTAAAAAATGAATATCCATATAAAGATCATATCAACACTTGTAGGACATGGCCAAAAAATCTCTAAGGGATTAAAAAAATAAAACACATTTTACAATTACTATTTTAACAACTACAAAAACTATTTTATAATATTCTTGATTCATATAGATCTTCTTAATCTTTATCTTGCATTACATTGATTCAAAATAATAGTGAATTTTGTAACATATTTTTTTAGGCGTTAAATTAATTAACAAAGTAATAATCTTGTATAAGTTCCCGAGGGCTGTATGTGCCATGGATTGGAACAAAGAGACATAACTTAATCTCCTCAGAAGTTTACAATTAGCATGAATATTGTTTGAGTGAATAATGGATGAGGAACAACAAATTTGGAGAATATCAAATCATTTCCATCAATTAAACTAATAAGTTGATCATTGTTTTGTTCTAATTTCATAACATTGCACAACTAACTGAATGTTCTTCCTGAAAAACTAAATTTTAATCAATAATTTTCATCAATTCATCAGTATCTACCCCATTTTAGAATCTATAAATATTAATTGACTCAAAAAATAAAAGTAACCTAGAGTGCGTAAAAAAGTAAGCTTGAGCCGAGAGGAAGTATTTAGTTAACGGACTAGAATGTTTCTTCAACTGTATAACATATTTTTTATAAGCATCAATATGAATCCATATAGGATTAGTAGATTGCATAATCTTCATTTTAGTCATTTGCTAATTTCTAGATTTATATTTAATCGAAAAGTTTAGAATTTACCTTGTATGGCATTAGCACGTCGCAAATCCAAAATATGTATGGAACCAAAATGAATGCAGGAGGAGGTTTATAGAGGGAAAAAACTTGTTGTGATATTAGGAGGGTAAATGATACTAGGACTATCAATGAGTTTGGACTAAAACAAATTCATGAAGAATTAAACTGAGGTGTTGTCGAAGTTGATGTAGGTTGATGGTGTGGTAGTGGCCTAGTAGGTTGTTGCTGATGACGTATTTGACTGCATGGTTTGGTTGCTGGGTTCTTTATGATTTTAGTGGTGAGTGGAGAACTTTGTGGAGAAGACAGTATAGGTTTGGGTGATGTGAAGGTGTTTGACATGGAGATGTGGATGATGGTTGCAGTTTCTATCTGTAGGAGGTGAAGTAGTAGTTTGGATGTGCGTGTGGGGTATGTGCAGTTCGTGGATGGAGATTAAGTGTGGCGATGGTGGTTAAAGATAGGAACTTGCAGGTGTAAGAACGGCTCTTACATTGTGCCCCACGTGCCACAGATATTTGCATACGTGATAACGTATGTATTTGCAGAAAAAGAGGATCTTCGAAATATACATGGCCACTTGTACTCATCCCCACTTCTCTTGATGAAACGAGAACGTGTCAAGGCTACCTACGGGATTTGGATCTCGACAGTCTATAAATAGAAGGCCTGTGGTTATTCATCGACTACAAGATCATAAAGAGAAAAAGACTATACGAAAATCCACTTACTCTCCTCTCCATTAAGTCTCTTGTGAGAATCAGCTTTCGGCAACACAGAAGCTCTGTAGGCTCCAATTCAGTGAAAACAGCACCTGTATATCTCAATTTACTTTGTCCTTTTGAAAAAGCAATTATGGCTGGAGGTACGCACTTTGTTTCCGCATTTGAGATAGTATTATACTGTGTTGGCCATTTTAGATAAGTACACATATAATGTTCGGCCATTTCAGATCATATATATTACTGCAAGTTTAACATTGGTATCAGAGCCATCTCCATGTTGTATTGCTTTGATCTTTGAAAATTATTTTATGTCAATCTTATGATAATATTGACATGTAAATCCAAAACCTATAGTTAAATATATGTCACCATAAGTTAAATAAAGGATGTACATGCTAAGCTCCTATTAGTTTAGGCATGTTAAGCACTTCGGCTGATGTAAATAAAGTCCTTTGTACCTTGAAACTAGAGAGCCTGAATATGCTTTGATTGCTGTGCCTTTTGTCTAGTTTCACCAAATAAAAGAACCTTTTACATATATGGACCAAAGCATGAATGAATTTATCGAATAATGTGCTGTGTACTGTTACCTTTTATGCAATTGGGTATACTTGTATGCCTTTTTCCCATCATATGAACAGAAGGCTATTTAAATGTTGCCTAAACTTATAGGATAGCTGCTGCCATCATGGAACATGTATATAGCTACTGCTAATTAAATGTAGGATGCTTTGTGTATAGTTTCTATCTCAAATGAATGGCTGCTATGAGTTTATTCTACTATGCATTTATATTTTCTATGACCTGTCATCAAAATTATGACTTTAAAATAAAAGCATAAACCATGCATGTTGTGTTCGTTTATACATATCAGTTTTTAGACTGTTATATGTAACCTTGCTTGTATCCTATAAAGTAAATTCATACCAGTTCATTTTCATAGTACGCACTGGAAAGTGTGATGTGAAAATAGCATCTTACAGCAAAAGTTATACAGTTTTGATAAATAAAAAATTCCAGAAGTGCAGATCCAATTTTTCATATTTACGGGAAATATAACTATGGATTAAGATTAGCCACAACATCTTATGCCAAGTATATATTTCATTTTGACTGTATGAATATGTAAGATTTGTGTTTACTGGATTGTAAATGAATCACTAAAATAATTGCTTTACCCATAGGAGTGCGATTATTTAACTGATATGATTAGATTAAATAGTGGTTTAATGATTAAGTAATGAAGTTCTAGATGCCCACAGGCATAGAATTTTATTATAAAATGATAAAAGAATCACTAGTTTAATCATTATTGAAGAGCAAATCTAATGCAGTGATGCTACCATTTCCCACAGAAAGGTTTAGATTATGCTACTACTTGAATTTAACATTGGGTTGATTCATAATAAAGTCATTTGCTTCAAAATATTAATTGGCTATTACTGTTGCAGCTAACCCTTCTATTGCAGCAAACCCATTTGCAAGCGCAACTCAAATTCCTACTCTCAATGGTGAGAACTATTCGGAATGGAAGGACAAGATCCTTTTGGTGCTAGGGTGTATGGACATTGATCTTGCACTTCGCATTGATGAGCCGCCTATGCCCTCAGATCAAAGTACACCTGAGGAAAGGTTGAGCTATGAACGGTGGGAACAATCCAACCGATTAAGTCTAATGCTCATTAAGTCTTATGTGAGTAAGAGCATTAGAGGTTCAATTCCGCAATGTGACAAGATCAAGGACTACATGAAAGCCATTGAAGAGCAATTCATTAGCTCAGACAAGACATTGGCTAGCACCCTAATGAGCAAATTTACTGCAATGAAGCATCATAAATCGAAGAGTGTGCGTGAGCACATAATGGAAATGAGGGACATAGCTTCTCAGCTTAAGGCACTGGAAGTTGAAATTCCAGAATCATTCCTTGTTCATTTCGTGCTTAATTCTCTCCCTTCGGAGTATGGACCTTTCAAAATCTCTTATAACACACATAAAGAAAAGTGGTCTATTAATGAACTTTTGACCATGTGTGTGCAAGAGGAGGAAAGGCTGAAGCATGAAAATTTAGAGAGTGCAAACTTAGTCACTCATAAAAAGGGACAATGGAAAAAAGAATAAAGGTACTGAGAAAGCTTTACAAAAGAAAGATGGTACTGTGTCACTTAAAAAACATGGCAATAAGGATGAGTGATTTTTCTGCAAGAAAAAAGGACATTATAAGAAAGATTGCCTGAAATGCAAGTAGTGGCTTATAAAGCATGGTAATCATAATGTTCTTGTGTGTTATGAATCTAATTTTATAGACTCACAGCAAAATTCATGGTGGATTGATTCTGGTACTACAATTCATGTTGTGAATTTTATGCAGGGATTTCTCAGCCTAAGGAAACCGATGGGAAGTGAGCAAGGCATTTATTCAGGAAACGGAATGCTCTCACATGTGGAGGCTGTAGGGACTTTTAGGCTTATTTTAAATAATGGTCATGTGTTGGATTTGGAAAACACTTTTTATGTTCCATCTTTTTCCAGAAATCTTGTTTCTATTTCTCGTTTGGTACAATTTGGTTATCAATTTAATTTTGTTGGTTGTGAACTTATAATTTTAAAGGATACAATTCAAGTTGGTTTTGGAACTTTGGTCAATGGTTTATATAAATTAAATTTAGATCCAACATATGAACATAGTCTTGTAACTCTACATGATAAAGTTGGTACCAAATGTACCATGCTTGATGAGTCTTCATCTATTCTTTGGCATAGGAGATTAGGTCACATCTCCACTGAAAGAATTAAGAGATTAGTCAATGATGGAATTCTCAACACTCTAGACTTTTCCGACTTTGGTACTTGTTTGGATTGCATAAAGGGAAAGCAAACCAACAAGAACAAAAAGGGTGCCAAAAGAAGTAGTGGAACACTTGAAATCATACACATGGACATCTGTGGTCCATTTAGTACCCCTTGTCTTAATGGTCAGAGATATTTTATCTCATTCATTGATGACCATACAAGATATATGTACTTATACCTTCTAAATGATAAAGGGGAAGCACTTGATGCTTTCAAAACATATAAGAAGGAGGTTGAGAAACAATTAGAGAAGACAATAAAGATCATGAGATCTGACCGGGGTGGTGAATATTATGGTAGATACACAGAGTCGGGACAAAATGAGGGTCCATTTGCGAAATTCCTTAAGGAAGAGGGGATTGTTGCACAATATACTATGCCGGGCATACCGCAACAAAATGGTGTTGCAGAAAGGAGAAACCGTACCCTTATGGATATGGTAAGAAGTATGATGAGTGACAATGATCTTCCCTTAATTTTGTGGAGCGAGGCACTGAAAACAGCGGTGTATTTATTGAATAGAGTTCCATCGAAGGCTGTTCCTAAAACTCCATTTGAGTTATGGAAAGGATGGAAGCCTAGTTTGAAACATTTACACATATGGGGCTGTAAAGTGGAAGTCAGAATATACAATCCGCAAATCAAGAAATTGGATCCTAGAACAGTCAGTGGATATTTCATTGGCTATGCAGAAAAATCTAAAGGTTATAAATTTTATTGTCCCTCACATACTCCTAGAATAGTCGAGTCTAGAAATGCAAAGTTCATAGAAAATGGTGACATTAGTGGGAGTACGGATACTCGAAAAGTCGAGTGGGAGGAAATGCGGGATCAAGGTAAAACACCCGCATATAAGGATGATTTGGTTGTTTTTCCGAACCTTCAAGCTGACACCTTGAATGAACAACCAATTCATAATCCACCACCATTAGAGGAACATGTCATCATCGAACCTGAAGATCAACCTACAGTTCAACATCCAGTAAATATGGGTGAAGCTGAAGGTCTTAGGAGATCTTCAAGAATAAGGAACTCTGCTATTTCTAGTGACTATCTAGTGTACCTCATTGACACTGACTTTGATATTGGACATAACGAAGATCCCATCTTTTTTTCACAAGCCATAAATGGAGAAAATTCGGATGTTTGGTACAATGCCATGAAGGATGAAATGGAATCTATGGCTAAAAATCAAGTCTGGGAAATTGTCAAGTTACCAAAGGGAGCACAAGCCATAGGCTGTAAATGGGTCTATAAGACCAAAAGGGACTCAAATGGTAACATAGAGAGGCATAAAGCTAGACTTGTAGCCAAAGGTTTCACACAAAAGCAAGGCATTGATTTCCATGACACATATTCTCCCGTTTCTAAAAAGGATTCTTTTAGAATCATAATGGCATTAGTAGCACACTATGACTTGGAGCTACATCAAATGGATGTGAAAACGGCCTTTTTGAATGGCGATCTTGAAGAAGAGGTATACATGAGACAACCTCAAGGATTTTGCTCAAGTACGGGTGAACAATTGATTTGCAAACTAAAGAAATCTATATATGGATTGAAACAATCCTCTCGTCAATGGTATCTTAAATTCCATGATGTTATAACCTCTTATGGATTTATAGAGAACATCAAGGATGATTGCATATACCTTAAGGTCAGTGGGAGTAAGTTTATCATTCTAGTATTATATGTGGACGATATTTTGCTTGCAACCAATGATATGGCTTTGTTGTATAATGTTAAACAGTTTCTTTCAAAAAACTTTGAAATGAAGGATATGGGTGAAGCCTCTTATGTCATTGGCATGGAGATTCACAGAGATAGATCTCAAAAAACATTAGGTCTATCTCATAAAGCCTACATTGAAAAAGTTCTCGAAAGATTCAAAATGAATGAAAGCAAAGCCAATGTAGCACCCATTGTCAAAGGTGACAAATTCTGTTTAAGTCAATGTCCGAAGAATTCTTTAGAAAAGAGAGAAATGGAAAATATTCCTTATGCATCTGCAATTGGCAGTTTAATGCATGCACAGGTTTGTACAAGACCTGACATAGCATTTGCGGTTGGAATGCTTGGTAGATATCAACAAAATCCAGGAATTTACCATTGGAAAGCTGCGAAAAAGGTTATGAGATATCTGCAAGGAACTAAAAGTTATCAGTTGACATATAAGCATGTTGACAATCTTGAAGTGGTAGGATATTCGGATTCAGATTTTGCCGGATGTTTAGATTCAAAGAAATCCACCTTGGGATATGTATTCATGCTAGCTGGTGGTGCCATTTCTTGGAAAAGCGCCAAACAATCAATACTTGCAACGTCTACGATGGAAGCAGAATACATTGCTTGTTTTGAAGCGACTTCACAGGCCATGTGGTTGAAGGATTTCATCGCTGGGCTTCAAATCGTGGACTCAATTCATAAGCCATTGAAGATCTATTGCGATAACTATTCAGCTATATTCTTTACGAAGAATAACAAGATTGGGGGGCATAGTAAACATATTGACATAAAGTATTTGGCTGTACGAGATAGAGTCAAAGAACAAATTGTGGCAATTGAGCATATTTCTACAGATTTGATGGTAGCTGATCCACTGACTAAAGGAATCTCAATAAAAGTGTTTACAAAGCATGTAAACAACATGGGATTAGCATGAATTTGTATCAATGTGTTTTGTTCATAATTTTGGTTAAAGTTGGATGTCAATAATAATTTTGTTTGTGCACATTAAAGTCTTGCTCCTAATAAGATAGTTCATGAGAACATAAGATCCAGAATGACTTATTGGAAGTCATACATAAAGTATTACCGTCTAAAGTTTAACGGAAAGTAGTGTATTGTGATACATGGAAGGTCGTTGTGATTTTCACAATTAAAACCGCCATGATTCATGCATTAACTTCCAAGTAAAATGTGATGAGCACAATTGGTCTACTTGGCCAAATGTTTGAGTTTATATTTCTCGGATCATAAAGATAAAATGTGTCACGTGGTTCAAGTGGGAGAATGTAAGAACGGCTCTTACATTGTGCCCCACGTGCCACAGATATTTGCATACGTGATAACGTATGTATTTGCTGAAAAAGAGGATTTTCGAAATATACATGGCCACTTGTACTCATCCCCACTTCTCTTGATGAAACGAGAACGTGTCAAGGCTACCTACGGGATTTGGATCTCGACAGTCTATAAATAGAAGGCATGTGGTTATTCATCGACTACAAGATCATAAAGAGAAAAAGACTGTATGAAAATCCACTTACTCTCCTCTCCATTAAGTCTCTTGTGAGAATCAGCTTTCGGCAACACAGAAGCCCTGCAGGCTCCAATTCAGTGAAAACAGCACCTGTATATCTCAATTTACTTTGTCCTTTTGAAAAAGCAATTATGGCTGGAGGTACGCACTTTGTTTCCGCATTTGAGATAGTATTATACTGTGTTGGCCATTTTAGATAAGTACACATATACTGTTCCGCCATTTCAGATCATATATATTATTGCAAGTTTAACAGCAGGTTGTAGGTGGCTGCGGGTTTATTTGAGATTGAGAAGGAAGTGCGGGTAGGTTTCTAAAGGTTTGTTCAGGCAGATTAGGGGATTGGTTGCTATAGGAGGAATTACGAGCTTGTTTGCTGTAGGTTGATTTTTTCAGGTGGTTGGAGTAGCTTGATTGGGTGGTGCTGGGTGGTTGAGATGGTTCTGTGAATGAGGTGAATTTTAGGTGGAGGAAGTTGAGTAGAAATGTAACAAAATGTGAAACGAAATGAACGCAATTGCAAGTAAAAAAAATATGAAAGCAAATGCAATGGGTGTTGCTATTTTATTATAAACTAACAGAATTCAAACCAAATGCAAACTAGCAGAATGCAGACCAAATGCATAGAACCAGAAATGCACAGTAATTGAAATGCAAAATATCTTTCTTGTTAAGATGTTCAAATAAATGGATGTATGCAGCCAGAGGAAATATGCATCAAAACCATAACACATACATCAAGTACTTCATGGACATGCAGTTGGTGGATGTTGATCCTCATTTCTTTGAAACCTTTCTGTTTTTTTCTTCAAGACGTTCATCCTTTAATGGTGCCGAAACATTTTTTTTCATTTTGAAACTTCACTGATTTTAATAATTCATTTATACTTTCTCATTTCAATTGCCATTTTTACCCTAATCACTATGGCCCAGAAATTGAAGTCTGAAGGTGACATTTTCAATTGTTCTAGACCAAATCTAATCAGACGCACCATATAAAGATAATGTCCATATTAGAATGACATGCAAATATCCAAGAGATTAAAAACAAACAGGGCCTGAAGTTGATAGGAATGATACCAAAAAAACAGCAAATGGAAGCCTTAGATTCTGCTAGAAAAGCAAAAATGCAGGGACTGAGTTTGACACCCTGAATTCCTAATTGACTCAATACACTAATCGTGCCATCATGTGCTTCCATTGTTATAGTAAAAACAAAGTAGAACTTGTATGAATATTTAATATGTTATTTAAAACACACGAATACTGAATTTTAGATTATAAGTACGATTCTTTGCAATATATGTGATGTTAACTCGCTCATTGTTTGATATAGTTGTAGTAGTTCATGTGGATACATAGCATTATGGTCTCCTCCCTTTATCCCTTCTTATATTTTATTTGTTTTCTTTTTTCTTTTTGGACAAAATCCGAAAAATTGACATATTTATTTTGCTTTGTTTTGATAACTTATCTTTTAATGCTTCCATCGTGCAAGCCAGCCAGTTCCAACCATTTTATACCATTTTCTTTCTCTAACTCATAGAAAAATAAATATAACGCCATATTATAACATAAAAGAATGATTATATCAATTTCAAACTTTTTTTATATAAATAATTACAACATTAATTTTAAATTTGAAAAATACAAACTTACTACAGCATTACATTTACAATAGATGTAAAAATTTTGCAAGATAAGAGGATGTTTACAAAGTTTGTTTTAAAAATGTCAAAAAGATAACTTCTGTTGTCATTCTTTTAGCACGAAATTAGAATTTTTTTCTACAACGTTTTTCAAAATAGTTATGAAGAATCAAGTTTAACTGAATAAATTTTTTACAGCATCTAATACATGTTATTGAAGTATTTAATGTATTGTTAAGTTTTAAAAATTTATTTAGTTTCGTAATTTATTTATAACAATATTATTATTCAACTATTACAAAAGTGCTATCTTTTGTAAGGATTATACCATGTTTCAAACTTCAATGCAGCTCAAATATCTTTAAGAAAATAAAATATTTCAAATAAATACAACTTTTATTAAAAGGTTCAAATAAGTTAAAAGTTCAACTCCTAAAATAATCATTTTAATTCAAAAAAAATAAGTAAAAAATCCTATAAGCTACACCCACTAATGTTTCTTTTTATACAGACGAAATTGCTAGAAATTAATCAACATATAAGAATCATTCAAATATATTGCAATTTGAATGCCAAAAAAGAATATACCTGAACAAAGCGGAAGAACACTAGGACAATAGTTTTGGCTTTCAGAAATGAAAAAATTAAGTAATTTTGGACCTGCATTCATTTAAGTATATTATTATGAACACCAAATGTATATTATACACTAATAATATTCATCTACAAATATCAAGCATTATATGCGTGTGTGTGTGTGTCTATATGTTGCATTTACGTATACTTATGTGTTGGTGTTTTCATATCCTAATATCCTGCTTTGTTCTTGTTCAGGTGTAAAATATTTGCATTCCTCGGTTTTTTTCATGTCGTAATCTTATTAGCAGAACTATTTTATTATAAAAAATATATAAACTGCTGCTATTTTGTTTTGGTTCAAACCAGTCATATTAATGATAGTATATTTACAACTTACACGTATAAATTACTGAATGGATATTTGTCCAGTTTTTATGAATAAGCACAGTCTAATACCCTGGTAAACTTTAGCAATTAATACATAGAATATATTTTTATATTTATATCCACTAAAATGATTGAAAAGTAATTTTTGTCCAAAAACTATATTTGGGAATTGCTCTTGGAAAGATATACAAAATCCTATAAGCTACACCCACCAATGTTTCTTTTTATACAGACGAAATTGCTAGAAATTAATCAACATATAAGAATCATTCAAATATATTGCAATTTGAATTCCAAAAAAGAATATACCTGAACAAAGCGGTAGAACACTAGGACAATAGCTTTGGCTTTCAGAAATAAAAAAATTAAGTAACTTTGGACCTGCATTCATTTAATTATATTGTTATGAACACCAAATGTATATTATACATTAATAATATTCATCTACAAATATCAAGCATTATACATGTGTGTGTCTATATGTTGCATTTACGTATATTTATGTCTTGGTGTTTTCATATCCTAATATCCTGCTTTGCTCTTGTTTAGGTGTAAAATATTTGCATTCCTCTGTTTTTTTTCATGTCGTAATCTTATTAGCAGAACTATTTTATTATGAAAAAAATATAAACTGCTACTATTTTGTTTTGGTTCAAACCAGTTATATTAATGAAAAGTATATTTACAACTTACAAGTATAAATTACTGAATGGATATTTGTCCAGTTTTTATGAATGGGCACAATCTAATACCCTGGTAAACTTTAGCAATTAATACGTAGAATATATTTTTATAGTTATATTCACTAAAATGATTGAAAAGTAATTTTTGTCCAAAAACTATATTCGGGAATTGCGCTCGGAAAGATATAAAAAATCCTACAAGCTACACCCACCAATGTTTCCTTTTATACAGACAAAATTGCTAGAAATTAATCAACATATAAGAATCATTCAAATATATTTCATGTTGAATGCCAAAAAGAATATACCTGAACAAAGCGGTAGAACACTAGGACAATAGCTTTGGCCTTCAGAAATGAAAAAATTAAGTAATTTTGGACCTGCACTCATTTAATTATATTGTTATGAACACCAACTGTATATTATACACTAATAATATTCATCTACAAATATCAAGCATTATACGTGTGTGTGTGTGTCTATATGTTGCATTTACATACACTTATGTCTTGGTGTTTTCATATCCAAATATCCTGCTTTGCTCTTGTTCAGGTGTAAAATATTTGCATTTCTCTATTTTTTTCATGTCTTAGTCTTATTAGCAGAACTGTGTTATTATGAAAAAAATATACACCGCTGCTATTTTGTTTTGGTTCAAACCAGCTATATTAATGAAAAATATGTTTACAACTTATAAGTATAAATTACTGAATGGATATTAGTCCAGTTTTTATGAATGAGCACAATCTAATACCCTGGTAAACTTTAGCAATTAATACTTAAGGAATTTGCCGCTTACCCCATGAGAATGAAAAATATCAAATACATACTCAACAGCAAATGAAAGGGTTTCAATAAATTGATGTACTATGGCTTTAAATAGTAAACGAAGTAAACTGCAAAACGTAATTTGAGATTAAAAAAAATGAAAAATACCTAGCAAAGGCGGTGCTGGAACGAGGCGGTGAGGGATGATAACCCTAGGACGAATAGCGAGGCGAAGGAGGTGATAACCGTAAAACGATAACGAGGTGGATGGGGTGATAACCTAGAGGCGGAGGTAGCGATTGATAACCCAGAGGCGACGGGCGGTAACCCTAGAACGAGAAATTTTGATTTAGGAAATAACGATAATCATAGAAGCGTGAGAAACAGGGAAAGTAATAATAAAAATAAAATGACAGTCAGGTCCAGGCTACTTTTACCTATTTACGAAATTACCAGGTTTACTAATGGAAATAAGCGTTGCAAACATTTGCAACAGATATATCTGTTACAAATTTGTAACAGTAATAACCGTTACAAAGTGAAATGAAAAAAGTGTTACAAAATGGCATGTTTGGTGTAGTGAGATTAGTGGGAGCTTATCAGTAAAATGAAATGTAATGTTTAACCTTGGATATTCTAAGAACATTTACTATGAAAATGTCCTAATCAACTAAGTTAAAATTTGCAAAAAAATTATATAACCAAGTTGTTTTTAGAAAACGACAAATTCACCAGACCTAACTACGTTGACTGGCTAAGAACGATAAAGATAGCATTAACTTATGAACGTCTTTGGCTGTCGATAGCTGGACCTCCTAAAGTTAGACCTGCTGAAAATGCAAACCCTAAACTAAGGTCATCCTATAGCAAATCGGTTTTAGACCATAAAATCACCCAAGTTTTCATGCTATCTACTTTAGATAAGCCATTGCAAAGGCCGCACGATAACATGCCTATCCATGAAATTTTTAATAGTCTCAAAGCTCTATTTGGGGAACAGTCTCATTCCGTAAGGTACCAACTTACGAAGAAACTATTCAATACGAAAATGAAAAAAGGAAAAAAAAGTGGAAGATTTCGTTCCAACAACGTACGACTATACTGATAGACTTTCTCAGTTAGAGGTAATAATAGGCAATGAGTTGCAAGTAGATTTGATTCTTGGGTCTCTTACTCTCCAGTATGAGCCGTTCATATTAAATTATAATATAAACCATTTAAGTCTCTTAGATCTCCTTAATATGTTGAGGTCGGTTGTGTTATGTAACGGTGGTTGGACCAAGTTTCCCATCTCTAGCACGTGGCGTACGCATATAAGTTAGCACCCTCTTTATTATAAAAAAGGAATCTCAAATGTTACGTACATACCAACTCATATTTATACATTACTTCTCCAAGTTATTTAGCAATGTGGGACTATTCCAATTCTAAACCATCGTTCATATTTCTACATGTGAGATAACCCCTAAAAATCTTCCCCTTGATTCGCATCCTCTTGGAGTGCTTTGAGATCATTGTTTATCTACATGACCTAGTTCGCAACCTTCGGCTCCAATACCACTTATTATGTAATGACGGTTAGACTAAGCTTCCCATCTCCAGCACGTGAGTACGCATATAAGTTGGCACATGGTTTATTGTAACATAAGGAATTCCAAATATTACGAGCCTACCAACTCATATTTACACACTACTTCTCCAAGTTATTTAACAATGCACCACTATTCCAATTCCAAACCATCGTTCCTATTTTTACATGCGAGACAACCCCTAATAGGTCGAGTCTTTGTCCAAGGATCAAAGGGATGTACTTGCTGTTAAGGGGAATGCATCCTCTCCGAAAGGTTTAAAGAAGCAAAAAAGGTTATAAGAAGAAAAAAAAGACTGCTTTGGCTAACAAGGGTGAATGTGATCACTATCACAAGAAGGATTACTGGAAATTGAATTATCTAGAGTACTTAAAAAATTTCAAAGAGAAGAAATAGAACAATTCGGCTGCTCCTACTGTTATATTTATGATTCAAAATTGTTTTCCAATTAACCAATTATCTTAGTTTTTATATACTGGATCTGAAGCTCGTATCTGTAATTTGTTACATGAGCTGAGGAACAGGCGTCAGATGGCAAAGAGAGAGATGAGACTTCAAGTTGCTAACGGATCTCTAACAGATGCTATGATAGTTGGCGATTTCCATTTAAGTTTGCCTAGTGGATTTTTTTTAATATTAAATAATTGGTATTATGTAAAAAACTTTATTTATGGGATTGCTGTTGTATCTAGATTATCTAAGACTGGTTATATTTTTCACTATGCTGATAATGTTATGAGCATTATTTTAGATAGTAATAAAGTTTGTTATGGTATTTTAGATAATGGAATTTATACGATCAATACAAATTATGTTTGTGCTATGAGTAATTCTTTGAATGACAATATAAATAAAAATTATCTTTGTCACTGTAGGTTAGGTCATATAAGTGAGAAATGACTACACAAATTGAAAACCAAAGGTTTTCTGCTATCATTTGATTCTAATCATTGATACATGTGAGTCCTGTCTCTAAGGTAAAATGACCAAGCACCACTTTAGTAGGAGAAATAAAAGAGTTAATGAACTCTTGGGTCTCGTACATAGTGATATATGCGGTCCGATGCTCTAATTATTAAAGATAATTGTTCATATTTGTAACTTTTATAGATAATTTCTCAATACTTGTATATGTGTATCTTATGAAGAATAAATATGATGTGCGTGAAAAATTTATTGGATATAATATGTGGTTGAAAATTGGATGAACCGAAAGATTAAAATACTTCGATTTAATCGAGGAAGTGAGTATGTTGGACAAAAGCTTTAATAGTACTTAAAATATAATGATCGAACCTTATTAGATATGGTTTGTTCATGATGGGTAAGGCTGAGCCTCTGTCCTATTGGGGATATGCCTAGAAATTGTAGTGCATATGCTGAATTTGTTACCTACTAAGTCTATACCTAAGAATGTGATGCATAATTGTCTGTGATGCATAATTGTCTGTGGTAGCTGACCAAAAATTATCACTGTTGTAGTATTTATTAAACATCCACTTTGCCCAAATAGATTTTCTTTGAAGAAAATTCCATATAAGTTTAACAGCCACTGTCTTTGACATATCCTCAATTTTTCTAATACCTAGCCCACCTTCATTCTTGGTTTTACATACATCATACCATGACATTTTATGGGCTTTGGATTTCCAAATGAAGTTTGCACAAATTGAATTGATTCTATGAATAACAGCCATAGGGAATTGAGAAAACTATAACCAAAAATGAATTATTGGATGAATGACTGTTTTCACCAATTCAATTCGACCACTGATATTAAGCAATTTACTATTCCAGTGGTTGATCATTTTGTTTATTTTATCAATTAAGCAACCAAAATCTCTTGCTTTGAGGATATGGTTAGATAAAGGAATGCCTAAATAAATCACTGGCAAATTACCAATATTGATATTTAGAATGTTTGCTATTTGTTGCTCATTTTTGGCTCCTTTGCTAAAATAAACAGTGGATTTATTTTCATTGACATCAAGGCCAGTAAAGCATTTCAAACTATTGAGAGTGTGCATGATGCTTTTTGCATTTACTATGTTAGCTTTGGTCATAATCAAAATGTCATCCACATATAATAAATGAGTAATTATGGGATTTATTTCATGAATAGGGTAAAAAAATACCTTTTATGTACTCTAAATTGAGGTTGATTGAGAGAAACTCCATGGCTATAGAAAATAGGAATAGTGATAGGGGGTCACCTTGCCTTAACCCCCTCGAGCTTTCAATGAAACCAAAAGGGGTTCCATCAATTAACACCGAAAAAGAGGGAGTAGAAATACATTCATATAGCAAACCAGCAAAAGTAGTAGGAAAACCCATGGCTAGTAGCATATGATGAATAAACTCTCTATTAATTTTGTCATAGGCTTTGTGCAAGTCAATTTCAGGCAAATGTTGTTGGAATTTTTTCTATTAAATCCTCTGATCATTTCATAAGCAAGAAGAGAATTTTTCATAATTATTCTTCCAGGAATGAATGCATTTTGATTATATGATATGAGGTCATCCATATAAGGTTTTAGCCGATTACACAGAAGATTGGCTAAAATCTTATAGGATACATTGCAAAGTGAAATTGGTCTGAAATCAAATATATCAGTTGCATTCGATTTTTTAGGAATGAGGCAAATAAATGTATGATTAATTTCTTTTATAAATTTGCCATACTAAAGTATTCCATTCATGGCAGTCCATATATCCTCTTTAAGTTGCTCCCAATGAACTTTGTAAAATTTGGAATTTAGGCCATCAGGCCCCAGAGAACTATTGTCACTGATATGGAAAATTGCTTCTTGTATTTCCTCCATTTGAAATGGTTTGCATAAATTTCTTCCTGCATTTTCAAAAAGATTTTTTTTTACAAATAATTCCTGGAAATTGTCTTGAAGCCTGAGATGAAGAAAACATTTCTGAAAAATAGCTAATGACTTCCGATGCAAGTTTTTCTGAAGCTGTTGTCCATGTGCCATTTGAGTTAAGAAAATAATTACTTCCTCTGTTTGGTTTTAGCACATTAATTTTGTTGTAGAAAAAATTTGTTGGCCTATCCACTTTGACAAGCCAATTGAATTTCATTCTTTGTTCATTGTCAATGGTAATTTTTCTCATAAAAGAATGCATCTAATCTGTTTTAAGGGAGTATTTTTCTATCAGATCATTATTAGTAGGGTTTTGAACAAGTTGACTATATATATCATTTTCCTCTTCCTTCATTTGAGCAAAAACAGAGTGAATATTTTTCCTATTTTTAATCCATGATTTCAGTGCTGTTTTTGCAACCTTCAGCCTGCATAGAAGATGGTAGAGAGGATTGCCATAAAAGACTTGGGATAATGCATTGTGAACAACATGGTGGTATCCGTCTTGCAAATGCCATATATCGCTATACTTGAAAGGTATTGTTTTCCTCTTATCAGTTTGAATCATAAAATGAATGAAAATAGGAGCATGGTCACTAAGTGAGTGGTTGCCAAAGTGAATACCAAAATGTAAAAACTTATTCATCCATAAAGTATTGACAAAAACACGGTCAATTTTGCTATGAATCGAAAAATTGTGTCCACCCCACTAGGTAAAATAGTTACCAGTGAAACTAGGTTCCACTAGCTTAGATGAAGAAATGCAGTCTATAAAAACTAAGTCACCCATCGAGCTGAAAATTCCGTCATTGATTCTCTCGTTAGGTGATAAGATAGAATTGAAATCTCCTGCCACTAACCACGGGAGATTAAATTTTTTTGACTGCTCCGAAATGTAATTCCATAGCTCCTTGCGCTTAGTCTCGTCATTGTATGCATAAATCGTAGTACATAACATACTAACCCCACTAGGATTGTGTAGTATACAAGTGATAAATTGGTCACTAGTATGGATAATAATATTCGACCATTGAGAAATGTCCCATAGGATAATAATTCTAAATTTTCCGTTGGAGGATATATTGTGCGAATAATTCCAGTTATTGTCTAATTTAGCCATGAAACTTTCAATGTTATCCATTGACAGTTTGTTTCAATGATTTCTAGAAAAGAAAATCTCCTACTATTAATAGAATGCAAAACTTCTAACTATTTAGAAAGGGCATTCATGCCCCAGAAGTTCCAAAATAGGAACTCCATAAATTAGGTATTACCTGAAATGCCACCATCATCATGGGAGGTAGCGGTCCCGATTGCCTTGTGTTTTTTTCGACTTTTTTACCTTTTCCTTTCAATTGATTAACTAGAATGTTCCATGCAGGGTTATCTAATACATCTGCTGATGAAGTAGCTTTGAATTCAAATGGGCTTTCTTCAGTTCTAACTTTTCTGGTAGCTCGTGACATACGCTCCAGTTGCATCTCTATGTTATGGACATCACTGGCAATAGATAGAGTAATTTCAACTAGAGCATCAGGGTCCTCTTCTGACATCAAATTTTCTTCCATTGTTATAATATCATTGTTCTGTATATTTATATTCGAGATCATTGCATTTGTACTATGACTATCTTTTGTAATAATAGTCATAGAAACATTGTGCGACTGGACTGTATGTGAGGTGTTCTCAAATTGAACTGTTTTGATTTTGTTATTCTCTTCATTATGAGTGCTGATATTAGTATAGATTGGCTCTGAATTATCTTGCATCTCTGTGACTATTGAAGGACCACCTGTAACATCTTTGCCTTGGTTTGTTTTGTCAATATTCATATCATTAGTCTCTGTCGTATGTTCTTGTTGGGATTTTTTTGGCATCCAAATTTTGTTGAATTGGCAGTGAGATTTCGCATGGCCAAAACTGATACAATTAGAACAAATTGAGGGTTTCCATTTGTAAACCACCTCTTGCCAAATAATTTCATCCCTCTCCGTTAGAATAAGGATCTTGTTCGAAAAGTCAAAAAAGTTCTTGATTTCAATTAAAACTCTAGCATACATTATTTTAATTATTCCTTTCGTAAATTTGTCCGGTTTAATGAGAGGGCCAAGCATGAAGCTGTGCGACTAATCCCCTCTTCCGTCCAGTAGTCCAGAGGTAGATTAGGGAAACGAACCCAAATCGGAATAGAATTAAGTAATTCTTTATTAAGTTGCATACCGAGGGACCATCTCTTCATCATCATCAATTTTTTGTTGTAATAATAGGGGCCACCTTCCAGAATCCTTTCACAATCTTTTTTGTTATTAAATTTAATAACATAAAAACCGTTTTCCTTAGAATATATAGAGAAATCATCTTCAGGTTTCCATACCCTGGTTATATAATCCCTAAAGTACGGATAGTACGGTTTAGGACTTACTACATAAATAACTAAAGCATTATCCCATTGTTTTTTTCGCATTTTGAACAACATCAGCAGACATTTTGGCACAGTGCATCGAATTGAAGTTGCGGGGTTCATAAATTTTTAGCGGAATAGACATCGGGATATTGTTGCCCTTGACTACTTCATTCCATGCTCTACTAGATGTGGTAGAAAAATTCCAATTGGAGCTTTTTGATCTATTCTCTATCTGGGTTTTGTGGATATTATTATCGTGGTTGTGATCAAATTTTTGTTGAGAGTTTAGCTTAGGATCTGGTCTCGAATAATTGGAATGAGTTATGTGGGAATTGGAGGCAGTAACGAACTGTCGTTGTTGGAAATTGGCTTGGCGTTTCCAATGTCTGGATTTGACTGGGATGAAACCATCATCCTCCAATGCATAGTCGGCGTCGTTAGGCTGTGGGGTGAAGCCCGGAGGTGGATCAGTGGGGGCATCATTGGATCTGAACGGGAGGGAGTTTTAGGGTTTAAGGACTCGGGAGGCGACGTTTGAAAGCAAGAGGAGGGAAAACTTGGAAAAACACATAGAGGAAAGAGGAGATCGGCAGTTTGAGCGGAGGATTAGGCATAAAGTAGGGTTTCTGCCATAGCCATATGTTTTATTAGATAAATCATAGTTGTTAAATGACAATGTTAGGGTATGTTATTTTTGTCTTTCTAACAAATGTAGCAAAGATAAAGAAAATAAAAAATTTGGATGCATTAATTCATATTATCCTATGTTTCTTCACACTATACCAAAAAAATTAGTTGTTGACAGTAACATTGACATAAGAAGACAAAAAATTTGACCATTTCATTTTGGAAATACTTATATTAATTTCTTAGAACTTCTCTAAATGAATTGATCTACTCCTACCTTATTACTTCATTTCTTCCCAAAATTGAAAGAGCAAATTATTTTGATGTAATCGTATTCTAATTAACTAATTTCAAATTAAATCCATGTTTTCTTCATAAATATAACACTTTCCTACTTTTTTATTGTACCAGGCTATAAATTTGACAACTATATTTCACACCTGTAATTCAAAACATAAATTTTGATTAGTTTCCATTTCATTGGAATTATTTTACTATTTACTGCAACTTATTATGCATATTCATTTTCATTGTTTTCTACCTTTTTATCGTTTAATGATACTTTACCAGTCATGATCCTGGAATTCGTTTTTTGTTCCCACTAAGATGATTTTATTATGAAGAGTATGTGGAAGATGTATCCTACTTTGAATTTCTTACTTCTTATATTTACTGGAAGTTATGGTATGTTTCCCTATGGCTTCCTAACGTACTAAGCAAAGATATAACAAGTAAATATTTTGACGTACTATTGTTATCCTTCAGCTAAATTATACTCTTTTTTTTCTTGGATTGCTAAAGGTCGAGTAACTATATTTGAAAAGCAAAGCACAAGATTATACAAATAAAATTGTGCTAATAATTTTTCTACTTTTTTTATAATCGAATATATGTTGTACATTTTTTTTACAATTTATGCTTTGTTTACAAACCGCCAATGTATGTTGATTGGAAGTAATTGACTAGTACAAGGTTAACAAAGTTGCTTACACAGGTTTTTCCACTTACGTAGTATATTGGGCAGTTTATTTAGTTTTACCTCATCAAAGTTGCTTACATTCTATCGTTATTATGAAGCAATTTTGTTTTTCTCCTTTTCATTTGCTATAACAGATTCAAAATACAATTAATTTATAGTTATCATGGTAAATAAGAGTAAGGATTAGATATAAATACTATTGTATGGCACTTCATGGATGAATTTATGTTTGGTTGTGTAGTATATGTTACACCCTGAAAATAATGAAGCTTCATTGTGCTAATCATTATAGCTCAAAGGATTTATTTAGATTTCAAGCATTTTGTTATAATGTTGTAAACATTTGCTTTTATGGACTTAATTTATCCTCGCTTGACTTCTTTGTTCAACATAATTTAATATTCATGTATTTGATAAGATTTAGATAACACCCTTTCATTCGTCTTTCAAACAAAATATATTTCATTTGATGTAATTTGTTTTTGACGTTGATATATTTGTCATAAGTTAGTATTTCCTTGATTGGAAATATTAGGTCATCTATTTTATTTTATTTCTATTGCCCAACTAGCTACTATGCTTTCAAATGAGTTTGATGACCAGTCATACAATTTATTATTTAGGTGAAAAGGAAATGCACTACCTTATATTTTGGAAGCACGTTGGACTGTGCATGTACACAAGCCATTGTGAACCATTCCATGCAACGGTTGTTTTTTTAAGAAGACTCCAACATTTGTACTGAACCACTTGGTCCAATTGATCTGTCAACACATGATAACTCAAGAGTACATGTGCTACATATGTATCACCTTGCTATATATCCCTTTGTGATGTATAGATTATGTTGTTCTAATTGTTTCTATTTGATAATAGAGGGGATAGTACATTAGATTAGTTTTCTAATGCGCCTATTGAATCGAAACCTATATTGTGCATGGCATTTTAATGTCCGACATTTAACAGTTGCATACAATTTTTTTCGCACTACTCTGGTTTGAACATGATTTACAAATATGGTTTTACCAATAACACACTATTGTATTTTCAAACTTTACATTCAACGTCGTGTGCATAGCATAGGTTTGCACTCGTTAATACAAAAGCAGAACGAAGATTTATTCTGCTAAATAGATGTCATCAATAATCTATTCCACTTAATTATAGCAGAACGACGTTTTATTCTGCACAATAGATGTCCAAAATAATCTAATCAATAATTGTTTGGCTACTTAATTTCATAGAAAAAGAGAATTCCTTGTATTTAAACCATTCTTTGGAAAAGAAAGCTGCTTTTTAAATAAACTGATCCTTGGAAATAAAATAATTAAAGATAAAACCTTTATTTAATAATAATTAAATCTTAATTAAAACTTAGTTAAATCATAACTCAATTAATAATTAACCCTGCTGATTAATAATTAATTAATAATTAAACCTTGATTAGTTAGCAATTAATTTATAATTAAACCTTACTTAAATAATAATTAATTTAAACCTTTCTTAATTACTAATTATAATTATCCTACTTAATTAGTAATTAAGATCTAATTACCTTTGCTTAATTAAAATCAATTAAAACTTTCTTAATTACTAATTATAATTATCCTAATTAATTAATAATTAAGATCTAATTACCTTTACTTAATTAATTAAGTACAAATTATCTTTACTTAAATTAATTAATTAAATGACCATTAACACTTACTTAATTAATAAGTAATCATCCTTTTAATACTTATGGAATGTTTGGAAAATACTTTTCAAAAATAGTTAAGATGAAAACACATTATTCGATTTCACGAACTGCATACATAGCGACTATCGCTATGAATACCATAACTCTTAAACTAGTTTTACTTGTCTAATACCCTTCAAGACTTTAACTTTTATTTAACTTGCTTAAAAACTTGTATAAGGGTTTTGGAATCTAAAAATAAAGTTTAAAACTTCTAAACTTTTCTCGAAAACATCAAGTAAAACAAGTTTGAAAACATGGGATCTCGATGTCATAACACCCACAATTCAAGCATTAACTTTCTCTTTAGCTTACTACATTTATATGTAAACTCAAATATTCAAACACATGCCATAAGCAACATACATAAGTAAAAAATCGCTATTTTCAACATCGCTTAACATCCAAACTATATTTTCAAGTTCACAACTGAAACGATTTATATAATCTCACATATAAACAACACCAAACACAATATATTTTCAACCAAGATCAACACAATTATTAGCAATAAAATAAAGTTTTAAACTTTCTTTAAAATGTGAGCTTTACTCACCAAAAGCTTATGGAAACAAACCACTATATCTTATAACGGCTCTAGATCTTGGATTTACTTTGCAAAAGGCTTGATTTTTAACCTTGGGAAGTGAGTTTGGGTTCGGCCATGGGTGTGGATGGCTCAGCCTAGGGTGGTAAAGGGAGTTTAGGCTTTGTTTTAAAAAAGAGAGGAGATGTGGAATATAAAGGAGTATTTTTTTTGATTAAGTTTTAAAAATGTTTAAAGCGGAAAGAAAGAGTTTTTATTTTAGAAATTTTTATAAGGAAGCCATGGAAATTTCTTAAGAAAGCTTAGAAAAGAGAACGATGAAGTTGAAAATGAAAAAAAATGAAATGGAAATGTAAAGGAGGAAAAGAAGAAATTGGTTTTACATAAAATGGATTAAACAAATTACCTAAATACCATTTAAGTATATACCCTTCACTCATTCTTGCGGAGTGGAGCAGCCGTTACACGAAGTTCCTTACCTTAGCTGGATCTCGCTGGTGCCACCTAAACGGTAGGTGGCAGATGTGTGACGTTTGGAGTTGTCGTTCGTGCACTTGTCCCCAATAGAAGAATGAGTGATCTGTTCCCCTACAGATCATGGCCTTACCACTCGGTCCCCGATGGCCAACGGGCCCATCATCACAACCATCTCCTTCCTTATCCCACATGCATGGAATCACCACCCCCTTTTACCCAACATATAAATTTCTACCATGTACCATGATGTTAAGTGAAAGGTGACATTACATCTTATTTTATTTTTATTTAAATTTTGGATAAAAAGTCACATCTCCTTTATATTTACTAAAGTAAATATATTTTTACCATATTATTACCTTAACCATGAATATATTAATTGTATATGTGTATATAATACTAAAATCAACACAACATTTCTGACAACTTTTAGATAATGAAAAATCGAAAATCTGAAAAACGATTTCGAGACACATTTTCTGTTTTTCATTGAACTAATTATTTTTGTAAACAAATTTTGAAAACAAATTCAGCATCACTAGTTATTATTGAAAAAGGGTTTATTTGAGTTATAAAATCCATTATTTAATTATTTAAAAATATATTAAACATTTATTCTTAAAGTGATTAAATGCAGGGTCGTTACACGAACGGAGGACCATGATGGGGAGTGGGCCATCTGTAATGACCCGCAAATTTATCGCCTAAATAAATTATATTTATTTTTAAAATATTTAGATATGGGTTTAAAAGTAAGAAATAATCATGCTTTAAGTAGTAAATGTTATCCCGCCTTTTGGCAAAGCCGTGACACCAAGAAACTGACTAGAAATCAATGATAATCCGTCCTGAAATTTAGTTACATCACAAGAACACTGTGGATATCAATGAATTTTGTCCGAGTCCGGATCTTGCTACAATTGGTAAGACACATCAAGCAAAGCCATAAGAGTCAACGTTCCAAATTTCAAGTCAATCCGAGCTCGAATGCTCGAGTTATGATCGATTCAGTCTGGAAGAAGCGGCTTCATATTCGTATCCATCATTGAACCGTTATTCAACTCGATCCAGTTCGTGTCTATCTCCCACTTCGCATCGGTCAATTCCTCTTAGTTCGAATCGATCAAGTTGGCCATGATCGAATCCATCTGGACCAAGTTGTTCGTATCCATCGGGTGATCTTAGTTCAAATCCATCAGGCAGCTGCTCTTCGTATCCATCATGGAACCGTGTTCGAATCCATGTGCGAAGACTTGTTCGTATCCATCGAGTCAACGAGCCTGGATGACGTGTTATTCATCGATACGAGCAAGGCGAAACTCATGGAGTCTACCCGGTCAACTCGGAGAAAAGAACGGATCGATGCGAGGTATACGCGCCACGTCATCACGAGAGCACGCGCAAGCGATCGATTCGAAGGGATCGATTCGAATCGGTCGATTCGAACCACGCAACCACCGAGAAACTCCATTTCGTATCAATGATATCTAGAGATCTACCAGTCCAAATGCTATGAAATTTTCACAAAAGCTTGCATACGTGTTGAAGAATGTCCACACCAAATTTCAGCTCGATCGGATGATTTTTTGATCGATTCGAATGGAGTTCGAATCGATCCCGAAGCAGGCCCAGATTTCCTAGACACGGGTGCATGGGCCCCCACACGTGCCAGAAGTAGTCTCCCTAATTTTAGGCGATATATCTACCTCCTACACCTATAAATAGAGCCCCTGGTCATTCAGAAAAGGGGTCGGAGAATTTTAAGAGCTAAAGAGCGCCCAGATTTTGCCAGATTTACTCCAAATCACCACTGCTACCTTAGATTCAGACTTAGATCATAAAATCAGTTGTACTACATTATAAGAAATTGTAATCTTCAACGACCGAGTAATAAAATCACCAAACTTCAGAGTGGACGTAGGCAAGATCGCCGAACCACTATAAATCCTGTGTCGTTCACTGTTTTTATTGAGTTTCCTGAGTGATTTGCATACTTATTTCTCTACATATTTGATATTTGTGATCCGTGATTGCGAACTGGTGCTTTCAACGGCTATTGGGTGTTTGTGACCAATTTTGGCGCAAACATTTTGGTGCTTTCACTGAGAAAACGCTAATTTAGGAGTTCTATCATTTGAAAGTTGAATCAGAAGGCTAAGAGATTCAGATCCGAAGAATCATGACAAGAAAAACAAGTAGAAGGCAGAGACCAGAGCAAAGTCAGCATGAAGGGAGTCAAGAGGCTTCCTCAGGGGCAAACCAAGCATCAATCTTCATCACCAGGGATGAGATGGAGACAATGATGAAGAGACAGGAGGAAATGATTCAGAATTTGCTTCAACAAATCGGACAACTTGGAGCGCAAAATCAAGGAACAACCTGAATCCAGAACGGAGTAGGACCATCTAGCGCAACGCCGGAGCTGGGGCCATACACTTAGAGCATGTTGATCCAATCCCGGGAAGAGATTCAGGGACATCCAAGTAACCTGGTGGCAATAGAGGGATAAACGCTCAGCCGGGGGGCAAAATGAAGGTGACACTCAAAGATCACAGCCTGACGACAACGACAGGTTGGCAGAGATGGTCAGACGGGCCATGAGAGGCGGACTAGTCAATAGAGATCTAGAGGATGTACATAGGAGTCCCTTTACTCCTATGATCAGGCAGGCCAGGAATCCACCAGACTTCAAGCTACCATCGATGGAAATGTATGATGGGCGGACGGATCCAGCGGTCCATCTAACGAAGTATATGAGGCACATGGAAGTGCTAGGGGCATCACAGGAAGTCATGGCCCGGTGCTTTCCGTTGTATTTGACGGACATTGCAGCGCTATGGTTTAGACAACTGGAGAGTGGCTCCATTGGGACTTGGACAGGTTTGACAGAAAGGTTTATGAGACAATTCAGGGTTCATATTTCAAGACCCAAGAACGTGATGAGTTTGGCGACTCTAAAACAAAAGGCCGGGGAATCTTTGAGGAGTTTTCTGACGCGATTCAATGTGGCGGCAGCATCAGTGGATCGACCAGATCCATCTATGGTCATGATGGCAGCTGTATCTGGAATATCTGATGGCACGGAGTTCAAGAATTCACTAACTAAGGATCCACCTACGGACCTGGGAGAGTTTTATCATGAAGCCGAAAAGTTTTTGCGATTAGAGGACGCTCGTACGGAGAGAGAAGAAGAAACCGATGTTTACGCAGTTAGAGGCGGTAATTCACCTGGAAAAGGTGCAGAGACTGGTAAAGGGAAGCGAAAGGATGAAGAAAATGATGACAGGTCAATGCAGCAATGGAGGGAGCTGCGATTTACCACCTATTCAGAACTGAACGAGGGATTGGAGCGAATCTACCAAGACACCCGAGAGCAAGTTGCCTATCGTAGACCAATGCGACGGGATCCGACTACCGACGAGAGAAAGTCAGACAAATATTGCTTATTCCACGAGCTGAACGGTCATAGCACAAATGACTGTAGGCACCTGAAGGATGAGGTAGAAGGGCATATCAGAAACGGTAGGCTACTTAAGTATGTGAGAAGGCGAGCTCCAACGGTGGAACCAGAGCGGCCACCATCTACATCAGCTAGGGGTAACCCCGAGCCGGGGCACCGTATGGTTATCAATTGATTTAAATAACGATGAACAAGTCGTAAACTTCTCACTAACATGGTTAAATCATTTACACATGTGGGAGATCGCGAACGATCCACAGACATGCTCTGAATGACCATTGACCATATCATAATGAGAATTTACACTTTGACATCCTTGCTTTACTTTTGTTTCATGTTGATTTGGACATTTAGACTTTGCTTGTTTAGACATTTCTGTTATGGGATTCATGTGAACGTTAATTTGATATCTGCAATTCTGCAGAAGAAGTTACTCGCGTATGCTTTGGATCGCGAATGGTCCACAAGCACACCTTGTATGGCGATAAACCGCCACGATCGCTGATTCAGAAATTCACCCGAATGTGAACCTGACATCGATAATACTAAGTCCCCTCCGGGCACACTCATTTGCCTCGAATGGCACCCGACCTCGAACGGTCACAATTTGCCTCTTACGGCACCCCGACCACAAACGGTCACCGTTTGCCTCGTATGGCACCCGACCGCGAACGGTCACACTTCATCTATTATAATATTCGATCGCGAACGATCACGTTCTGCCTCGTGCGGCACCCGATCGCGAACGATCAAATTCTCCCTCGTACGACACTCGATCGCAAACGATCACAATCCGTCTAGAACGACATCCGACTTCGAACAGTCATAATCCGTCTAGAACAACATCCGACTTCGAACAGTCCCAATCCGTCTAGAACGACATCCGAATTCGAACAGTCCCAATCCGTCTAGAACGACATCCGACTTCGAACAGTCGTAATCTGTCTAGAATCACACTCGATTGTTCGCGATCACAATTCGCCTCGGAAGGCACCCGGCCGCGAACGGTCACACATCCCCTCAAATAACATACGATCCCGAACGATCGTCATTCATGGTCAGATAAAAACTATCAATTTCTTTGCTGGTCATCAACAGGATATGAACATCCAGCTTATGGCATTACAAAACACACCTTCCTATCGCAAGGCATGTTTTGGGGGGCAAATGTTATCCCGCCTTTTGGCAAAGCCGTGACACCAAGAAACTGACTAGAAATCAATGACAATCCGTCCTGAAAATTAGTTACATCACAAGAACACTGTGGATATCAATGAATTTTGTCTGAGTCCGGATCTGGCTACAATTGGTAAGACACATCAAGCAAAGCCATAAGAGTCAACGTTCCAAATTTCAAGTCAATCCGAGCTCGAATGCTCGAGTTATGATCAATTCAGTCTGGAAGAAGCGGCTTCATATTCGTATCCATCATTGAACCGTTATTCAACTCGATCCAGTTCGTGTCTATCTCCCACTTCGCATCGGTCAATTCCTCTTAGTTCGAATCGATCAAGTTGGCCATGATCGAATCCATCTGGACCAAGCTGTTCGTATCCATCGGGTGATCTTAGTTCAAATCCATCAGGCAGCTGCTCTTCGTATCCATCATGGAACCGTGTTCGAATCCATGTGCGAAGACTTGTTCGTATCCATCGAGTCAACGAGCCTGGATGACGTGTTATTCATCGATACGAGCAAGGCGAAACTCATGGAGTCTACCCGGTCAACTCGGAGAAAAGAACGGATCGATGCGAGGTATACGCGCCACGTCATCACGAGAGCACGCGCAAGCGATCGATTCGAAGGGATCGATTCGAATCGGTCGATTCGAACCACGCAACCACCGAGAAACTCCATTTCGTATCAATGATATCTAGAGATCTACCAGTCCAAATGCTATGAAATTTTCACAAAAGCTTGCATACGTGTTGAAGAATGTCCACACCAAATTTCAGCTCGATCGGATGATTTTTTGATCGATTCGAATGGAGTTCGAATCGATCCCGAAGCAGGCCCAGATTTCCTAGACACGGGTGCATGGGCCCCCACACGTGCCAGAAGTAGTCTCCCTAATTTTAGGCGATATATCTACCTCCTACACCTATAAATAGAGCCCCTGGTCATTCAGAAAAGGGGTCGGAGAATTTTAAGAGCTAAAGAGCGCCCAGATTTTGCCAGATTTACTCCAAATCACCACTGCTACCTTAGATTCAGACTTAGATCATAAAATCAGTTGTACTACATTATAAGAAATTGTAATCTTCAACGACCGAGTAATAAAATCACCAAACTTCAGAGTGGACGTAGGCAAGATCGCCGAACCACTATAATTCCTGTGTCGTTCACTGTTTTTATTGAGTTTCCTGAGTGATTTGCATACTTATTTCTCTACATATTTGATATTTGTGATCCGTGATTGCGAACTGGTGCTTTCAACGGCTATTGGGTGTTTGTGACCAATTTGGCGCAAACAGTAAATGTAATATTTATTTTGTTTGGAAAATATTTGTGGACAAATTACCGAGGTAAAAAATTGATAATTTGTAATATCGTCCTAGGTAAAATATCGATAAAACAGCGGGAAATCGTTTTATTGATAAAACTGCTTGTAAACAATAAGGATCGTGCATGGCTCTGGATTCATACACTAATATATATATTCAAACAAGATTATGAAATAAAATAATTTATTTTATTTTTGGAAAATAAAATGTATTTATGACATCGATAGTTGATACGTCGGTTTTATATATTTTTTCAAAAATTCAAGTTGAGTTTAAATATTAAATAAATGAGTTTTTATTTACAAATAAACCTATTTTAATCATTTAATAATTATGGTCAAATAGTTTTTATATTTTTTTTACCTAAATAGATAGTTCGTAGAAAAATAGAAAATGTGACCGAAGAACGTTTTTCGAAATTTCAATTTTTCGACACCGGAAAGTTGTCGAGGACTTGTTCGTCTTTGTGCACTATACACACACATATATAAGAGTTAATTAACCAAATAATAATAATACACTAATCGTATATTATCTTATGTTAATTATGTTTAGCAAGTGATGTGACAAATCATGGTTTTAAAAATAATAACTTATATATAAGTATATATCATTATCTCTTGTCATATCTTAACATTATTATCATTATCCATCATGACCTAGAGGATGTGACTAGATCGAGGATGTGACATATGAGGAAGAGGAAGGTGGTGATGTGACTTGTCAAAATAATGACTGTTAGGATATTTTAAAACTAAGGTTAAAATGGTAATTTTTCTACTTTCTTTCATATATAAATACACATCATATTCACCATATTTTCATTTACTTCTCTATTTCCATTTCCCTAAAACTTTCTTCATGTTTCATGGCTTATTATATTAGCTTAATTCTTTTTAAAATCAAAATATTTAAGTTATTTTAAAGATACAAACTTGTTTTTAAACTCTTTCTTCACCATTTTCCCCACTTTATTCGGTCACAACTTTCTCTATTTTACATCAAATCAAGATTTTCTATTTTTCAAATCGTATAAAATTTCAGTAGCCACAACTTTCATTTTTATCATGTTTTCTAATTTCAAGCTTAGTTTTGTCAAAATCTCATTTCTTTGCGGTGTGCTTTTAAACTCAGAAATTTAGGTCCGAAAATAGCTCTCATTCTTTTGACCATATCTACCTCAAACGAAATCTGACTTGAGTGATTCTTTTTCTATATTATAGAGAAAAAAATTTCTAATTTTTTTCTTTTGATAACGTTTTCAAAATCTGATAGTAATATGTCCAAAAATCACGTGGAAGATGACATATTTTTGGGATGATTTTTGTCCATCTAAGGCATTTCAAGTTTCAAAGATTTCAGTGAATAAAACTATCTCATTTTTAGAAAGAACTAACTTTATTTCCATAGATTATATGCTGTGGAAATCCATAGTTCATGTTGTTAAAATATCATGCTATGATGATGATATATGTTTGCGATTTGTGGTTAGCATAGTTTGGATGTTAAATATTGTGTTTGGATGTTAAGTATCATGTTTGGATGTTTAAAGTGGTATGTTTGGTTATAAGAATGTGATGTTGGTGGATGGTATGTTGATGGTATGGTTGTGATCAAAAATAGTTGTATGTTGTGTAAGAATTACAAAGTTTACACTTTTGTATGTTGCGATGGACGTGAGATCCGGTTTGGAATTAAAACTAAGTTTTCTAATTTTAAATTTTGAAATGGTCTCAAAGATTTTATCTTTGTTTTTAAGTTTCATAAACATTCAAAATTAGGTTTCCAAACTTGTAATAGCAAGGAATAAGCGAAGTATTTCGCGTAAAGTAAGTTTAAGCGAACTGCGCTCATAGCGATAGTCGTTATGGATACAGTTCGACAAAATTGTCGATTTTCGTTTTAAAATGTTTTCTTTTGGAATGTTTTACAAAAGTTTTCTGAACTTGATTAGTAACATAAAAAGAGTTAAGTTTAGATAATTTAATAATTAAATATTTTAATTAAAAGTAATTAGTACTTAATTAGTAATTAAGTAAGTGATTAGATGTTATGTAACACTTAAAGAAGTTTAATAACTAATTAGTGATTAATAAGTTTTAATTAATGATTAATGAGGTTAAGAAGTAACTAAATGGTTAACTATTATTTAATTAAGTTAATTAGTTGATTAATTATTATTTAATTAAGTGATTAATTAATTAATTTGTAATTAATTAGGGGTTAACTATTAATGAATTGTTTAAACCTTAACTAAGATACATTAGGAAGTTAATTATGACTTAACCAAGTTCATTAAGTTAATTAAAGTTTAATTATGAATTAATCTTGATTTAATTAAGATATAATTAAGGTTTAAGCTAATTAAAAATACTTTAATCTTTTCAAAGCTATTTTTAAACTTAATCGGTTATGTTTTAAATTAATTTTCTTTTTAAAATTAATTGATTTTAAATCAAAGGATCTCTCATCCGGTCCATTAAGTAGCCAAATGAATTAAAGTAGTGACTATAAAACGTTGACACGTTTTATGGGAAGTAAGTGACTTGTGTTTAGCACAAATGTTGAATATCAGTAACGTGATAAACACAAGGAAGTTAATTTCAATAAGCGGGTCATGAAAACTTAAGCATGTGGAATATACTTTTATATGTAAAAAATTTACACACTATAATGGATGTATCTATATTTGTAACTTGGACATCTACATATGATTGATTGTATGTTATGTGTGAATCCTTTACATATCTGATGTTTGGCAGTATCTATTTTATAAGTTGGATAAGTAAACCTAAATTTAATGATCCATTGTAGTCATTAAACCTCCATTTGGTTTTGGAAAGTTAATATTTCATTTTCTTTTAAAATGGTCATCAAGGTTATTTTGAACAAGATATTTGAAGAATGATTTGAAAATTGTTTTGAATATTATATAAAGAAATTTATGAATAATTTTGGGGTATTCATAAAAGGAGTTTTAGAAATAGTTTTGAATGTTTATAAAAAGATTTTATAAATGGGTCTGAATGTCTATATAGGAAGTTTGATGCAAGATTTGAAAGTTTATAAAGAAGTTTATATAACCAGGTTTGAATATTTATAAAGAGTCTCATAAATGAGTATGGAGGTTGATAAATGTTCTGTAAACGGGTTTTGGTTAAAGCAAAAAGGATTATATGGGTAAGGGAAATTTATAAAAGGATTTATTAAAAATAATTACAATAGGAAATTGAGGTTTGGGTTTCTCGAGGTTGATATTTTAAAAAATAGTGGTATGGAACATCTGTTCCACACTTTACACTGAAGGAATAGTGCTTAGAGTTATCATTTTCTCCAATTTAAATAATATTGTTAAATCCTTTTTAGAGATTTGGTAATGGAAAATCTTACAAATGTTTTATGAATATACTTATGTCAGAAAGATGAGTATATGAATGTTTTCGAAAGAGATTTATTAAACAAAGATATGTTTTGAGGCTTAGTGGTTGCTATGGATAAATAAATCTCAAATTGAATTGGTTGTTGTTTGTTTATTTGATAGTTAAATAACCGACTATCAAGTTTGACCTAATTTGACTTAGGAAGTATGAATGTAAATTCGAGTTCCTCGATGAGGACTCGAAAACTTACTTCCAAAAGAACCGGGAATGAGTCAACCGAAAATTATTGGTTGTTGATATGGAGAGACCAGGATCAGATCTATATCCGAAAACCACTCTGAACCAACATGTACGTTCGAGTGGAAGGCATCTTGATGATGATTGAAGATGGTGCTCTTTGAAGTGCAAGGCCTACTTCTACTAATCCTAAGGGTGATTCTAAAATGGATGTAGTAGAGTTAGTGCCTTCGGTTTTGTTCAGACCCAGAACGAACTTGTATGGATGAATGTTGGCATCGCATTGACGCTTGAAGGGCAGTGTTAGCATTCCAAGATGGATTGCTATTCAGAAAGGTAAAGCGTAGCCTCAAGCCTCATCAATGAGAATGACTAAAACAGGGGATATGCAGCAAGGCTATGTGGATCGCACCCATTAGGGTATATCATCACCCTTCTAGATATATACACAATCATCAATGAATTCGTGTACGTGGGAGCGCTCGGTTAAAGGTTGCGAAGCAACCATGATAATGATATATTCGATACTATCCAGCAAGGGCTAGGCCGGTTCTTTGTTGGCAGGGGTCGTTAGGTACGACCTCGATACATTTTTCTAGCGGTGTACTATGGCAGGCGGTACCCCAGTAGTCCAGTCATTAGTTGGAATCCATTCTCCAATACGTGCCTTACGTTTTTGATTGTAGAGCCTAGTATGCTGGAATGTGAGATGCAAGCATTTCAGCTATTTTATCTATTTAATTTAAACCTAGACAACATGATAATATCACTGGATTTTGATATAAAATGTTTTGGTTATCGTAAGGTAAAACCCCATCCGTTTTTATGTGCGGTGTGGTCTTACGAGATACCCTTTGTTTGAAAAGTTTTCAAATGTAGAAATCAGTTTGGTTATTACTTGTTATCGAGTTTTACTCACGCTGGTTTTACTAGACTGACCCGGGCGTTATTCCATGTAATGTTCGGGTCAGACTGAGCATGTTTTCCCAGGTTTAGCTGGATACTTTGGAGTTGGAGAGGAGCTGGATGATCAAGACGTATTCACGTATATTTTTCTTCCGCTGTATTATAGAGTCTATATGTTTGTCAATGTAAGGATAGGTTTCTATAACTGTCCAATTTTAGGATAAGTCTAGTGTACTCTAATGTTGTATATATGAATAAAGATGTTTCTTTTTGTAAAGACCATTGTTGTATTATATATTATTTGCTGCGTTGTGAGATTCTGTGTTGTTTAGTTTTCTTCT
The DNA here is from genome assembly GCA_030737815.1 of Allium fistulosum. Lineage (NCBI taxonomy): Eukaryota > Viridiplantae > Streptophyta > Magnoliopsida > Asparagales > Amaryllidaceae > Allium > Allium fistulosum. Next base: position 1,464,014,163 of record CM060903.1, read on the forward strand.
ATCTTTTACCTTCTTCTTTCACCCTAACAAATCGATATTTCCGGCACTTAAATATTCGACATGTGATACAGGGGACATGTTAGTGTTGATTTTCGAGGATATAAAATCTGGTTCGTTACACCATTGACCGACCTGCTCGGCACTTAAACAAGTTACCACTTAAACAAGTCAAAGTAAATCCAAATCTATTTTATTTAATACTTTTGGAAAAAAAGCTTAGCAATCCTAAATGGCACTTAAACAAGTTACCACTTATTTTCTAGTTTAATAGTCCAGATCATATCACTGATATTTACATAAGCAACAAATATGTAAATAAAATCAATAATTAACCATCAATAGTTAACACATCACTTTTCCCAATATTAATTAACTAGTATATGAATGAATGTCTAATTAATATAATAGCAGAACGGAGATTTATTTTGCTAAACAGATGTCACCAATAATCTATTCCACTTAATTATAGCGGTACGGTGTTTTATTCTGCTCAATAGATATTCAAAATAATCTAATCAATAATTGTTTGGCTACTTAATTTCACAGACAAAGAGAATCCCTTGTATTTAAACCATTCTTTGAAAAAGAAATATGATTTTTTAAATAAACCTATCCTTGAAAATAAAATAATTAAAGATAATACCTTTATTTAATAATAATTAAAACTTAATTGAATCTTAACTTAATTAATAATTAATCCTGCTGATTAATAATTAATTAATAATTAAACCTTTATTAATTAGCAGTTAATTTATAATTAAACCTTACGTAAATAATAGTTAATTTAATAATGAACCTTTACTCAATTAATAAAATTTTCAAACCTTTCTTAATTATTAATTATAATTATCCTACTTAATTAGTAATTAAGATCTAATTACCTTTACTTAATTAAAATAAATTAAACCTTTCTTAATTACTAATTATAATTATCCTATTTAATTAATAATTAAGATCTAATTACCTTTACTTAATTAATCAACTAAGTACTAACTATCTTTACTTAAATTAATTAATTAAATGATTATTAACACTCACTTAATTAATAAGTAATAATCCTTTTATTACTTATGGAATGTTTGGAAAATGCTTTTCAAAAATAGTTAAGATGGAAACACATTTAATTTAGAAAAAGTATTCGATTCTAGGAACTGCATTCATAGCGACTATCGCTATGGATACCATAACTCTTAAACTAGTTTTACTTGTCTAATACCCTTCAAGATGTTAACTTTTGTTTTAACTTACTTTAAAACTTGTATAAGGTTTTGGAATCTAAAAATAAAGTTTAAAACTTATTAACTTTTCTCGAAAACATTAAGTAAAACAAGTTTGAAAACATGGGATCTCGATGTCATAACACCCACAATTCAAGCACTAACGTTCTCTTTAGCTTACTACATTTATATGTAAACTCAGATATTCAAACACATGCCATAAGCAACATACATAAGTAAAAAATCACTGTTTTCAACATCGCTTAACATCCAAACTATATTTCCAAGTTCATAACTAAACGACTTATATAATCTCACATATAAACAACACTAAACACAATATATTTTCAACCAAGATCAACACAATTATTAGCAATAAAATAAAGTTTTAAACTTTCTTTAAAATGTGAGCATTACTCACCAAAAGCTTATGGAAACAAACCACTATAACTTGTAACGACCCTAGATCTTGGATTTACTTTGCAAAAGACTTGATTTTTAATCTTGGGAAGTGAGTTTGGGTCTGGCCATGGGTGTGGATGGCTCGGCCTAGGGTGGTAAAGGGAGTTTAGGCTTTGTTTTTAAAAAGAGAGGAGACGTGGAATATAAAGGAGTATTTTTTTGAATAGGTTTTAAAAATGTTTAAAGCAAAAAGGAAGAGTTTTTATTTTAAATTTTTTTATAAGGAAGCCATGGAAAATTCTTAAGAAAGCTTTAGAAAAGAGAACGATGAAGTTGAAAATGAAAAAAAAATGAAATGAAAATGTAAAGGAGGAAAAAGAGAAATTGGTTTTACATAAAATGGATTAAACAAATTACCTAAATACCCTTTAAGTATATACCCTCCACTCGTTCTTGCCACATCATCACCACCATCTCCTTCCTTATCCCACATGCATGGAATCACCATCCCTCTTTTACCCAACATACAAACCCCTACCATGTACCATTATGTTAAGTGAAAGGCGACATTATATCTTATTTTATTTTTATTTAAATTTTGGATAAAAAGTCACATCTCCTTTATAATATATATATATACACACACACTAAAGTAAATATATTTTACCATACTATTACCTTAACCATGCATATATTATTTGTATATGTGTATATAATACTAAAATCTACATAACATTTCCAACAACTTTTAGACAATGAAAAATCGAAAATCTAAAAAACGATTGCGGGTCACATTTTCTATTTTTCATCGAACTAATTATTTTTGTAAAAATTTTTTGAAAACAATTTCACCATCGTCGGTTATTATTGAAAAGAGGTTTATTTGAGTTATAAAATCCATTAATTAATTATTTAAAAATATATTGAACATTTATTCTTAAAGTGATTAAATTCAGGGTCCTTACACTAATGAAGGACCTTAACAGGGAGTGAGCCATTGACCGGCCCGCTCGGCAAGAATCACTAAGCATGTTGGCCCACTATCTATTTGTCGTTGTTTGCTATTGGTCACGTGGGCTTTTGTATGGCTTGTGTGTGCATGTTGGTGTTGAGCGGACCACTTTGTCATGGGGAACTGAGCAGTTTGAATGAGATGCGGGCTTTTAGAACTATACGGCCAAAGTGCGAGCTGGTGGGAGTATGCAGGCTGGTTGACATTATACTTGCGAGAAAATTGAGCAACACTAATGCATAAGGAATCTATCTCGAATGATCCATATTGAACATTTTAATATGTTGTTATTGTATATTGATTAGGAAAATCCCAACATCGTCTTGGATCGGTATAAGAATGACACCATCAACTCCTTCATTGAGAATTGAACAATCTAGCTTTAACAGATTTTAACACGGATCCATCATTACAATTCAACAGTATGTTTTTACTTATAATATTAAAACTATCTTAGTACCTATTAAGGCAAGTGCTTCATTTTGACTGAAACCAAACTATTTTGTTTCTTTGTCAAAAATCTTGTTTAACCTCTAGATGCTTATTTAAGACTATATCTTAAAAAGTCCACAATCTTTTTTATCGTTTCCTATGACTTCGAGATACTTTGGCTATGGTGGGAAAACAGTCCCCTTTAAATCATTATTTAGAAGTTCTGTTACAACATCAATATGCCAAACTCATCATCATGTTGTGTGATAATTTGCGAGTAGAATCCGGCTGGATTTAAGCATGTTCACTGATGAAATTACTTCGCTAATTTCAACATTTGAAATTGATGAGCTTATTTTCTATCAACCCTGCTTTATACATTTTCAACTACACCGATCTTCGTATTAAAGACTCACTTGTGGATGGTGGATCATATTCTTTCAAGCATAATTTTCAAAATTAAATTTTGTTAATGTACTTAGAATTCATTAGAATTTAAAGCCCACGCCACGTGGTGGAATTTATATTCCCATGACTTGTCGACAAATTAAGAGATTTACATCATTAACAATCCATTTCCTTGATAACCATAAGAAACTCGTAATTTCTCTTCACCGTGCGAAATTTTCTATAAGACATTTTATTAAGCCGTGTTATTTTGGGTTGGTTAAATTTATATCATATACATAACCAATTTTCATGTTAGAATCTTTTATCATGCCCAAGTCCGTAGCACTACCACTAATTCTTCTAGAAAGAAATTCCTTCTAAAGAAGATGTAGTGTTTTTTATTTTTCAATGCGATGGAATATGCATCCACCATCTTATTTTTTTGTGTATAATTTTATGTTAGACACTTTGGTAGCGTTTGGTTTGAACATGACTTTTGTATTTTGCATTTTTAACATTTATTTTAAAATATACGAGTGAGATGAAGTGGTAGAAAAAAGTTGATTTGAAAAATGATTTTAACATATTTAATTAAAAATGAATTTTCCTTGTTTTCCCTTTTTGAAAAATATCAAAAACTATTTTCTCCATTTATTCTTTCTATTTTACCGGAATGACTATAATTTTACAACTTATCATTCTTTCTAATGTCATTAGACAGACATGAACATGCAAAACACAAAGCATTTCAAGTCAAAGACTACCTTATTCTCTTTATGTTTGGTTCGTTTAATAGAAAAATACCAAGAAAAAATCGTATAAAATGCGCTGAGCCAAATAATACAAGCAATATGGCATACACTAATATTTCCCAAATAGCATGCACGTAAACCAATAATTCACATGTTCAGTGTTCCAAGTAATAATCATCCAATAATCAAAATAATCACAGTTAAGTGGACTTCACCGCTTTCGCATCAAATATTTGTTTTGTGGACCATCTTGTTTCCGAATTAATATACAAGCTAAACGACCGTTGCTCTTTTGGACCATCCAATATTGTTCGCTTACAGATAAGCCCCTATACTTTACATTTCTTTTATTACACTAATAATAAGTATCTTTAAAATAAAACTAATAATGAAATTACACTAAAAAGCGATCATATATGTAAAGTGGACTTCGCTTCACGTAAAGTTTGTTGAAATTAATAACCGTATTAATTGTAAGATGATATCCATCTATCTACATACACTTGCAATTAAACAATATACATGATGCTATATACAAAAGTGTGAGCTAATCAACGAGCTCCTGTCTCTGCATTTAAACTTGCCATCTTTTTTTATTCGGACCCTGGACCCAGATCTCACACTCATTTTCCTTCCAAATGTTATCGGATTCAAACCCGTTACCCAAACCCTAGAAGTTCCATGAAGAAACCCCAGCTCCAGCACCCATTCGATCCTACCCGGAACTCTAACGCAAAAACCCGCCGTATCGGCAACCCAGCATTTGGTCGGATCCGACTGAGGCGCAATGTGGCCGTCTCCGGCGTCGGAAGGAGCATAGATGGTCCCACCACTCCACTTCTGAGCTGGAAAATTGACCATTTTGCCGATACGGACGTAGATAGTTTTAGCGAGGTGGAACCCGAATCCGATAAGGTAAGTATTTGTAGTAGCAGTAGAAGAAGAAGAACCAAGAGAGGGAAAGAGAAGGATGGAGTCGTTTCTGCGAGGAAGATCGCGGCTGGTATTTGGCATGTTAATGCTGGATTAGGGTTTGAGGTATGATCAAATTTGTGTTTTTGCTTTTTTATGGCTTTGGATGCTCTGTTACATAAATTCTTGTAGTTTTATGGTTCTATAATGGTTTAGGATCATCATTTGGAATTTGATGAACATTGAGCTTTGTTATTACCAAACAAGCAAATACCATTGCTGGTAGTTTGGCAATGAGTATAGCCATTCACTCCATATTTTATCACTTGGGAGTTTCGTAGTAAGGATTGTAAGGGACTTTGAGAGTACCCATTTTGATTGGTTTATAGAGAGTGTTATATAATCGATCAACATGTGCTTGAGAGTTTAGTATATACTTGTTTATGAGTTTTTCACAAAAGTAATATTACATATACGGGTATTTATTCTCTAATATAGTTTTCAATGTGAAAATTAACTTTTCAATATGATTACCAAGAGTGATTGTAAAAAAATATAGAAATCCTTGTGTTGTCCAAATTTCTCGCAAGTATGATTAAGCCGACGAGCACATCAAAGCTTGGCCTAAGTCCAGATCAGCTAACACTCAACCCGGTCCGGTTCTAGCCGGCCCGCATTTAATCTGGTTTTCTTTAAGCAAACCTAGCAAGTATGTCATAGATGGGCCACCTCTTATGATTAGACCCAGCTCAAGCGATCTGTCAATGACCCGGCTCTCTCAGCCCGCCTACGACTGGCTCCAAGCAGCCTGTCTCGTCACAATATCTCGGCCCCTCCCTTCATGCTCCAGTCTTAGCACTTTTAGCTTTATTCTCAACGAGTCAAAACAGCAAGTTCAGGATGGGCCAACCCGGTTTCCTATGCCAAGCCTGACCCAACATAAGTCGACATAGCCAACTCAACCGACCGACTCAGCTCAAGCGCGATCCGTCTTTGGTCCAGCTTCATCTTTACCTGCCTTTGATCGGTCCTAAGCAATCAGTCTCGTCATCCCATGAACGACTCGACATATCTCTCGTGATTTGGTCCTCAACAATAATATTCAGATTCACTCGGCAGTCTCCAGTAAAAAGCAGCCGGTCGCTACCGTTTGTCTTGCCATTTAGACAAGTAAAAGTAAACGGCAAATAGTACGACCACCTATATTAGGTACCGTAGCATGTCAGCAAAAAGCATGTCTACTATTGTAACATGCCGTCACATTAAATGCAAAACATGCATTTGGTACGAAGTGTCAGTCGGCATGCTTTTCAATGACATATTCCGCTCCACATTTACAGCTATCTCCCATCAGCCTACGCTACCAAATCAACGGCCAAAAGCGTTTTCCGTCTATTATACTGCACATTCTCAGTCATACATCATTCACATCTACTACTATGAATACCCCATATCATACATCATGAAAGTGGTTGAATCTTGGTTGAAAACGAGTTGAATACTCATTATTTTTAGCTCAGATCTACACTTCACAGCAAGTAAACACTCTCAAAGCTCTTAAGTTGATAATCATTGTAACTAAGTGTTAAATCTTTTATTATTCTCTTGTAATTGAAGAGATAGATATAGTAAGAGATCTTCGGAGTGAATGTAGGCAAATCTCTGCCGAATCAGTCTACATTTGTGTCATTCGTTTGTTTTACCCTTCATTTTACATTTTTTAAGCCTAATATTAATAAGTGTTATTTTGTTAAATCAACACATTAGTCTAATTTTGAGGTTGGTTAATTTATTAATCAACACCTTGAAACACCCCAATTTATTAATCAACACATTAGGCCCATTACATCGAGTTCACCGGTTTTATAACCGATAGAGACTGACAAGAAAAAACCTACAAGCAAGGGTTATGACAGAATCTAAAATATATAGCCGTTCAAAATTAGTCAAACCTGGTGGAATTTTTTTAAACTTGAGTGTTAATATTGCTAAACCAAAATGATTTTTATATAAAACAATCACACTTAAAATTACCAATATCTTAAGTGTGTTTAGACTTTTTTATTATTTTGGTTCAAATAATATTAAGTGTAAAATAATGAGAATAAAATTCATATTGACTACATTATCCACACGATTTACCCGAAGTATATGTCGTGGATATGATGTATATTTTTCCAGAGTTTACAGGCAATAACTAGTTTTTTGGATTAAAAAAAACCCTACATTTCTAATACTGAACATTTAATTTTTCACATTCTCTTCCAAATTCCTATATTTTTTTAAATAAAACCAATCCAACAAAAAAACAACCGAACTATCTTCAAACCCTAAATTAGCAACTAAATACTAAAGCATAATTGTAGAAAATCTTTAACCAATCGAAGTTATTAGCGTTTAGTTACACCAATATCAAGTATTAAATCCCAAATCGAGAAACCTTAACGCAATAGTGAAATGGATTGAAAAGAACTTACGTCTCAGATGCTGTTTTCCTGTGACAAACCATGTGGTTGTGTGGTATTTATTGTTTTGAGTTCGCCGTTCATTTTAGTGGAGAAGCTGAAGAGGGAAAACAAGGGTCATTTGGTTTGTAAAATATTTTTTTATTTTATTTTCTAAAATTGGGGACGAATTAGTGTATATTTCAGTGTATGAGTAATATCAAGACATGATTAATATTAAGTGTATAATGTGGGATGAACAACAACGCTCTATGGTAATTTTGCTAACATATATTATAACATGTGAGATCATATATGAAGTGAATTATTAATTATATATAAGAATGAGTTGATAACAAATCTTTATCTTTTCCTTACTCAATACTTATGTATACAATCAATTGCACACCAAACTAGATATTAGTAATGGGCATTTTTATATGATAAGCAATGCCAGCATATCAGTATTTATTGATTTGATGCGATCATGTGTGGTAATTAGCTGTTTAATCCCAAATGTCTATTTGAACCATATATGGAATTCCTATGTAGACTCAAAAGAAACAATACTTAGTCCATTTGGGATCAGATCACCATGTCAGGATTATCTCTGTCTCGATATGTCCAACCAGGCATTGAGAACTCTTACAAAATAGTCCAATGTGATTTATCATGTGAATTATTTGACAAAATACATTATCTATGTGTCAAAATATTACTGGTTGGGTACACTTGGCCAGAGAAAGTCTAGCTATCTGGTCTACCTGCGGTCCATTTAGTTATCGGTATGTTTAATGTATGGGCTTATGTCAAATGACATGTGATCTAATGTACATGAAAGATCATTAAAAAAATGTATCTAAAGAGTATTTGATGTTGCACATAATGTTACGACCTTATGCATTATTGACGAAGTGTAAGAAGGATGGGAAAGAGTTGGAAAAGAAAAGGAGAACGGTGTTTTGAAATGGATTGGAAAAGTGGTTCCTTTTTAGTAAGTATTTGTTTTAGTGATTAACATGCTTAAGTAATCTTTTTAGATAAAATAAATATAGCTTAAATCACCTTGTGTATATACCTAATGTATATGTTGTGAGTTTGATTCAAATTTCCTTAAAGTTTACATGAAAAACTTGTGTTCGGATACTAAATAAAGTAGAAAACCAATGTGAAATTTCATTAATAAAAATAATCGACTTTATTTATTAAAAAACCAACTACATGCAACAAAAAAACCGAGTACAAACAAGAAAAGAAATGAGACTGTCAAGGACCCCTAACTCAACTTGTTATATGCACTTTGTGCACAAAATATTCTTAACAAAATGTAATAGAGTCAAACAAGCCCATGAAAGCCCATGGACATCTACTCACATAACCCCTTACGTGGCATCCTTTAAAACGAAAGTTCTAAATATGATTCTTCTTGCATAGGTTAAATGTTAAGTTTCCACGGACCATCTCCATAACCATTGTGTTTCTCTAAAAGATCAATAACTCATCCTTACTGCCTTTTGAATGACCTCACATAATTGTTCACTCCTCATTGTTTCCTCTAATCAGTCACCCTTATCTGCTATTTATTCTTTTATTTTCTTTCCATGAACCATAATAAACATTCGTTATCTTGCCATTACCCGTCCATAATTATCTTACTTGTATTCATCAAGTGTTATCTTTTCATTAATTATTTCATCTGCAATAAATGTCATGATAAATGTCATCTCCATTGTTGGTTAATGAAATTTTCTTCCTAATAGATTACATTTTCCCCATAATAAATGACATTCCCTCCATAAATTATACCATATTAATCCGTTATTTATGTTCATTCAATATTCATAATTTCTCTTTAAGTATGCAACAAATGTTCATTTTAACCAAGATCCATGCAAAGACTCATAAATCTCTGAATTAACTTCCATTTAAAAGATAATAAATTAGTTATAAAATCTCATTTTATTCAACCATTAAAGCATCAATTATAAGATGAATAGTTCAAGAAAATCTATCTCAACACATCAGCAGTTTTCAGCTATAAATATATCTTCTCGTGCAAATGAGAATGGGACTTCACTAGGAAAGCATATAAAATATATTACTTTGTACTCAACCTGTATTCTTCATGAAAGCAATAAATCACAAACCACTTAACTGGACGTAGGTTCAACAAGAGCCGAATCAGTGCAAATCTTGCGTCGCTTTACTATTTTCATATGTTATATTTTATATATCCAACACTATTCACATATAACAAATCTTGGATTGAACCACTCAATTTGAGATCTTCAAAAATCCACCATAATTCTGCGGTTGACGAAAAATGCCATCGACATTTTGACGCTAAAAGAAGAACCATTTTCAGCCCTTTCATTGACATTCACATTCATGCTCACGACCTCCATTTCCATGGCTGGAGCTTCCATTATCAATTAAACCAATGGTGATCTTGGCTTTGTTAATCTAGAAAATTCAAAATATCAGTTGGTGGTAAGTTAATTTTGTTATTTTGAAGCAAAAAGGTATGACTTCTTCAGTTTTATTTTGATGCTAATTTTTCATACATTTGGTATTCTGATGAAATGTTCCATGATTGTTGAACACAATCGTAATGTTTCTAACATTTGATTTCTCAGCCGTTCTAATCATGTTAAATATTAATTCATTTATTCATGAAGTTGATAGAGCTAAAATGATTGTACATCTTCACTCTCTCCATTTTTTTCAATTTTTTTCCAAAAGAAGTTCAAAATTTCAGTACATATTTATTGAAATTTATTTCAGTAACTTAATATAACATTTCGAATCATCATATAATCACCTATGAAATACCTATTATCTTTATGATAATAACATCTGGTTTAAAAGGATTAAAATTGTTATTTTACTTTCATAATGTTTTGCAATAATTTTGGAATGAGTTAATCAACTTCCATAATTGAATTTGTCATATGCAGTTAATTTACAAACAGAGATAATTAATTTATTACAATAAAAGGTTTTGAAATAAAATTAGATGAAACATGATGTTTCCAGTGCATGCTATATGCATTTCATCCTATGATTTTAATAACCATAAATTACTTATGGTATAAATTTTGAAATAAAATTAGATGAAACATGATGTTTCCGGTGCATGCTATATGCATTTCATCCTATGATTTTAATAACCATAAATTACTTATGGTATAAATTTTGAAATATCTTTATGAAAATTCCACAAATGTTTTGGCTTACTTTATTTTGAATTTATATAATATTTTATGGAAGCATTGTTTTTCCAAAACATACCAAAAGTTAATATTTCAAATGATGTTGGATTGATCTATTTAAGACTTTTTATTTATTTAAAAAAACATGTTATTTGAAAGCATTAAATTCATAAATCATTATTATAAAATAAAATTTGAGATTTAAATTATTAAAAATTAAAGAATATAATAGTTAAGTCTCGATTGACATTTAGCATTGCCATTTCAACTACTTTTTGTGCTGCTAGTTTAAAAAAAATGTTAGGAGAAACTTATTATCTCAATCATCAGCGTCGGATTTTTTCATTATAACTCTAAAAAATAATGTTGTAGAAGTGAAAGGACATATATGTATGTGTATTTATACACGGACACGATAATAACAACATATAAAATATCACCTTCAAATAATGAAATTTTTCATAGCTTATCACTTATACATTATTATTTTTAGTAATGTAGCTATTCATTGTGTTAAGTGAGCATTTATTGCCATCAATAAATATGCATGATGACCCTTGTATTCCTAAAATGTCTATATTAATAATTATTAGAATAAAATATATTGCAAATATATTAGAAAACTAGAAGCCAAGAGCGCAATGCTACCAGTCCAATATTTCTTATGACTGAAAGGTCGAATAAAAGTTAACAAGAAAGTGCATTTCAAATGTTAGAGTGTTGGATGTATTTCAAAATTAAATATAAATTCAAATTTGTATTTAATTTCAAAAAATATTCACTAAATGATCATTAATGAAAAGAGTAAAACCAAGGATAGCACTAATAATAATTGACTAACATTAAACATAAACTAAAATTAATTAACTTAATTAATGATTAATTAGTGTTATTATAATTGTAATACATAATTATATTTGAAATTTTGAATCATATTCAAATATGGGTATAAATAAGCATGTAAATTATAAGGTACCGTTTGGTCCTATTCAATAATGTTGTCTTTTGTAATATTTCTAAGATTAAAACATTTAAATTTCTATACACCATCCATTCTTATAAATAATTATAATTAATTGTCATTATGAATGCAGTTGCATGCATTTAGCCAACAAAACACTGTGTAAATTACGTCTGATATCAACTCAACCATATATATGTTAATAAGTAGATTAACATGTGTATCCACTCTTCAAAATATTATATATGCGAACAGATTTGATTCGCTTTACAAGGTACATATTTTTATGCGTTATGCATATCCCTCTCATTAATAATCAGAGCTAAATATACATATTTTCTTTCAATCTTCTATTTCATTCAAGTTTAACGTCGTCATATCCAACTCTCCTTTATTTAAGCCAATAGATGTGAATATGCATATTCTCTTAATTATTAGATTTTTGTATGCACACAAACTTCTCAATAAATTCATTTAGCTCGACCACATATATCATAAAAATAATATATTTAAAACGAGTAAAAGAAGGAAAATAAAAGTAAAATGAATAATACTTAAACTTAAATAAAAAATGCGATTGGAAAGAAAAAAATTGGATATGGAGTAGACGTGAGATAAAAGCTCGTCCGTTTTTTTAAAATAAAATATTATGATAAATTTTAAAATAATAATGCAGAAACAGACATATTAAAGAAAAAAGGTATATAATAATAAAATATAACAATTTTCTTTCAAATTTAAGGCACTGATGTGTTGTTAAACATTTATGCGTACCATTATGTTTACATAATAATCTTAGCAGCCTTGTTAGATATTTCTTGTTACTCGGTACCTTGGCCCGGCTACAAAACAGTAGTTGCAGGAACTATAGTTGTACGTTGATGGAAATAGAGTCAAGGAATGATCTGCCTCGGGTTTTTGAGGAGGTTACTTCGAGTCAAGGGAATGTTTACTCCGAGTCGTCACAACATCAACTTCGAGTCGCTAGAGGTTTTGCTTCGGGTCATAGGGGCACCTGCTTCGGGTTAGCCCTGATGAGATCAGTTCGGTGTATAAAGAGTCCTTGGATTGGCATATTTGCAAAGGCTCGGTATAAAAAGGGGATCGACATCCAATGATCGAGTCGTGTCGGCAAAGCTGTGGATCGGCATAAAGCAGTGGGGTCGGCTACTTCGGGTCGACTACTTCGGGTCGGCTACTTCAGGTCGGCTACTTCGGTTCAGCTAACTCGGATCGGTATTATGGAAATGAGGAGTGGATCAGCCTAAGCGAGGGAATAAGTTACTTCGAGTGGCAGTCCAGGTTGCTTCGAGCCCAGGTCGGCCTTCCTAACTTATCAATTGTGGGCCGAACTCTCTTGGTGATGGGCCTGAATGATTGGAGAAGAGAAGCTAGGCTATCTTCATCTATAAATAGATGGGCATGGTTCCATTTTGGAGGGACTTTTTCGAGAATTGAGAGGATACTCTGCTATTTTTTGTACTCATTTCCTTTTTGTTCCAAATTAAATTCAAGTTGTTCTTTGTGAATTGTATCTGTATTCAAACAGTTGAAAAAGCAATAAAGATTACATTCAAAGTGGATGTAGGCAGTTACGTCGAACCACTATAATTATGTTGTTCTTGTTTCTTACTGTTTTTTTTTGCATTATATTGTGCTATTCCTCTTTCTCCATTTACTTTCTTCATTTATCTCGCTACACAAATCTACTCTAGGGTGTTAGCGACCAATTTTGGTGCTAACATTTCTGTTGAAATTTTAACATACATATTCAACATAATAGATGTGGATTTGTTTTTTAATGCATATTACTTTATATTCATTTTGTAATGTACTTCTAAATTGTATTGCATATAACTAGGTTTCTTCCTCTCTACAAATTTAATACTAGACAAATGAACAATTAAAGGATTACAACATTAAATATACATGTCTTCATACATGTAACAAATATAGTGGCTTTCCCATTAAACTACAATACTGGAATCAAAGGTATTAAAAGTTACTAGTAAAGCTTTAAAAAAATAAATACATGGAAAACCAAGCAGTATCTTTATTTTATTGCATTTATTAATAGCATTAAAAATACTAGTATAACCGCATAACGGTGGGGAGACGGCCGTTAGACTACATAATTCAAAAAAAAAGTTTAGTTTGATTTTTCATTAATTTTAGTTAAATATCAAATGATAATATGCTAGACAAAATTTGAAATTGTAAAGATACAAGGAAACAGTAGTGGAGAGAATAAGGTAAATTAAATTTGAGAGATTTAAGGAGACATGTTACAAACATGTTTCTTATTTTTTTGGTTTCACACAATTTGGTTTAGCAAGCATACAGTAGACAAACCTCTCTAACGGTCGATTTGATTATACTCCTATTGATAGCACCCGTTGCTTGAACAATCTAAAATCATACTTACCAGCAATTATTATATATATTGTTGTACAAAGCATTAAGTTCCTAATATAACCCATATATTAGAAATAGTTTTAAGTTTACACATGGTAGAAACACATTCTTTTGCATACTCAAATTAATGAAATATTGATCTATTTTGATACTTTGCTTAATGTGATACAACTTAAAAAAACCAACATTAAACATATGATGTAAGCACAATTAAAGCAAATTGTACTTATTAATAATTATCATGTGAACCAATCCAAATTTAACATGTTATGCTAAAAATATGTAGATCATTCACAACAACTATAAAAATTACGATGAAATGAATGTTATATAAAAGAATCTAATGCTACTTCTTTTAGTTATATTTTTTGGAAATTACGGTTGCTTCACATGTGAACACAACCGATACTTTTACATTACATTCTTTAATATTCTAACTACAATTTTATAAAATGAAACCATGAGTTATTGTAAAAAGGAAAGATTACGGTCTTATCCTCAATTAACAAACAATAAAGGTCATGTTCATCAGCATTATTTACCCTATTACAATGCTTAAATAACCATTATTTTTTAAATCAATGTGAATTTGAGATTAAAAAATATTTGCTAATCATCATAAACTATTTGATTTGGGTTACAATGATAAATTAGATCAAAAATTTACTAGGTTAATTTGTTGCTTAACCAAATGCAAACTATTTACTTAGCTTAGCTTATATAATAGACTTGTGAAACCATTTTCAAAGTTAAAGGCCGGTTAAAGCTGGAAGACACCAAAGATGAGCGACTAGTCCTTCCACAAAGGATGCTGGCTTTTTGACTCTATAAATGAATACCTAGCCCATGCCCAAGGTCCATCCAAGAAGACCAGCCAATGAAAGTGCTATCAACCTCCAGTGCAAAAAACCCTTAACCAAGCAGACCTGACATGAAAATAATTATGACGATAAGCTGGATGTAGTGGTATTAGACGATCCAAACTAGTATAAAAATCTCATATGTCTCTATCCATAGATTATGAAGTAACCGTACAAAATCTTAGAGTTCCAAGCATGCGACTCGGCTTTTCAGCCAAAATTAATTGGATGTAAGAATAGACGGCCCACACCAATATAAAAATCTTATGGTTAGGAACCATGCAAAATCTTAAAGTTGCAAGCACACGGTTTGGTTTTTAGCCAAAATTAACTAGATGTAAGGATATTAGATGGTCCGAACCAGCATAAAAGAACCATGCAAATCATTGGATTGTAAGAACATGATTCGGTTTTTCAGCAAAAATCAAACTTCCTAATGCGGAGCATAATCTAATTCCCTAAAGTGGAGTATAATCCAAGGTTCGAAAACTCGGTTTCGGTTTCGGTCATTTGAAATTTTGTTAGTTTCGACCGATTTTGGAAATTTTGGAAGTTTCGGTTTTGGTTTCGGTCCCGGTTTCAGTTTTCAATGGTTTGTTACATATTAAACTTAACACAGTGTATTATATATAAGCCAAATTAATCCCAAATTTTAGTTAACAATATACACTAATTCAAATTAAAGAATTTCAGCCCAACACTACACAACGCAGCCCAACTTCAGCCCAACACACAACACAACCTAGTTAAATAACTTCAATTTGTCCACTAAATACTTTGCCGCACTCAAATCCCCTTTTGAAAACTAGGGCAAAAGAAAAAAACGCTGAGGCAACGGAAAAAAGAAAGAAAAAAAAGACGATCCTTCATCTTCACTGCTGACTAAACAATCTGGTCATCGATCTTCAATGTTGCATATGTTTTCGTGGTCGACGTCGCTGAAGACGAAGGCTGAAGCTGAATTGAGGTCGATCTTGCTTGGGTATCTGAATTTTTCTGGGTAACGGAAAAAAAACGAAAGAAAATAATGTCAAGCTCGACGTCGAATTGAAGGTCCGTCGAATTGAAGGTCAGAGGCGAACATCTCGTCGCACATAGTTGAAGTCAAAGTCCAGTAAGATGCTCGAACGGCTGAAGTCGAAGTTGATTTTGAGGTTATTTTTTGATTAAATTCGGTTCTCTTTTGATTTTTGGTGTTGTTTACCTTTTTTATATAATTAAAGCAGCAATTGAAAAAAAATTGACTTTTTTTATCGACGAGCAACGGGACGAGATTTTGACCTAATCTCGTCCCTCCTTTGGTCGGAACCGAGTCGAGATGGCCGGAATCTCGTGGTTCCGGCCGGAACCTGATACCTTGGTATAATCTAATTTTCAAACGCAGAGTATAATCCAACTCCATAAAGCGGAGTATAATCTAGCTTTCACTCGCGGAGTATAATCTAACTCACTAATGCGGTCATAATCTTACTTCCTAAGGCGGAATATAATCTAGCTCCCACTTGCGGAGTATAATCAAACTCCCTAATGTGGAGTATAATCTAACTCTATAACGTGAGGTATAATCCAACTCCTAGAGCGTAGTATAATCCAACTCCCTAAGCGGAGTATAATCCAACTCCTACTCGCAAAGTATAATCCAACCCCTAAAGCGGAGTATAATCCAACTCCCCAATGTGGAGTATAATTCAACTCCCCAATGCGGAGTACAATTTAATTTCTCCTTGCAAAGTAAAGTATAACCATCTTAATGCGAAGTATGAACTAACACTTCTCTAATGAAGCCTAATCCTAGAAGAAAGCACCGCACTCAAACAAATTGATTCCAAAGAAGAAAAGATGCACCAACTTTTAACCACCCGACTACAGATGGAATACGAGATGTGCCAAGACCAACTACAACCAAATCAAAGCACAAAAACACGTGTATATTCAAAACATCGAAATGCTTCAGAACTATAGGAATAAAAAATGAAGTGTAATTGGTCCTCAGTTATGTATCCAAAACCAAGACACAGTCAACACAAATCAATGGTGCACCACGCATACCCAAATATATTGAAAGTACGCTTAAAAAAAATTGTACGGTAGTAGTAGATGTATCTATTTCAAGCACATGCGAGGACCCATGGTGTATTCATGTAGATCTAATCATGGAAAAAGAAGCAACTATTATGCAAGTCAAAGAAAAAAAAAGAAACGAGGAGAGAGAAAGAATATACTAAAGACCATTGGACAAGATAACGAGTCTGCTCCTATGCATGCACACGAGCAGATTTAGGGGGCAGATGTTGTATGCACTTTTGTGCACAAATATTCTTAACAAAATGCAATAAAGTCAAACAAGCCACCCATGAAAGCCCGTGGACATCTAGTCACATACCCCTTTGCATTGCATGCTTTGAAATAAAAGCTCTAAATATGATTCTTCTTACATCGATTAAATGTTAAGTTTTCACGAACCATTCCTATAACCATTGCATTCTTGTAAAAGATCAATAACTCATTATTACCGCCTCTTCAATAACCTCACATATCTACTATGTATTCTTTTTTTATTTTCTTTCCATTAAACATAATAAACATTCGTTGTTTTGCCATTAGCATCCCATAGTTATTTTAATTATATTCATTAAGTGTTACCTTTTCATTAATTATTGCCTCTGCAATAAATGTGTTAAATTTATGTGATTCAAATATTTTCCAAAGAAGATAGAAAAATAATTAATTGATTAACTCAATTATTCCATTAGACAATACGCACAAAGAGAGAAAATAGAAAGATATAAGGATATTTTGTTGGAAAGAAACAAATTGATTAATAAATCAATTAATTAGTCAATGTATTTATAACCGAGGAAAGAAGTCTTGTAAGTTCATTGATTTTGCAATACGAGAAAAGAAAAGTTTATACATGCAGATTCAATCAACTGAGAAAAATTATGAAAACCAAGATCACTATTATCCATTTGCATTGAAATCAAATCTCTGTGTTTTTTACTCTTCTATTTTTCTTTGCTGGGTGATTATTGTTCATTGAATTGGTTGTTGATAATTACAAGCTAGATCATTTTATTGCTTTTGCGTCTAAGTATTCTGCAAATATTTTGGAATTATGGCAACTTAATTAAAATTTGTACAACAAAATGTCATGATAAACGTCGTTTCCGTCATTGATTAATGAAATTTTCTTCATTAGATTGCATTTCCCCCATAATAAATGACATTTCCTCCATAAATTATACCATGTTAATCTCTTATTTATGTTCGTTCAATATTCATAATTTCTCTTTAAACATGCAACAAACTTTCAGAAAGAAATATCCATATAAAGACTAATAAATCTCTCAATTAACTTCCATTAAAAAGGTACTAAATTAGTCGATCTCATTTGATTCAACCATTAAAGCATCAATTACAAGATGAATAGTTCACAATCAATGAAAGATCTAGCAGGTCATCACAACCATCCATCTCAATACCTCATTAAGGTAATATCAACAATTTTTAGCTATAAATATATCTTCTCTTGCAAATGAGAAGGGGACTTCATTGGGAAAGCATAGAAAATATATCACTTTGTATTCAACCTTCATGAAAGCAATAAACTCACAAGCCCCCTTAATTGGATGTAAGTTCAACAAAAGCCAAATCAGTATGAATCTTGTGTCTCTTTACCATTTCATATGTTGTATTTTATATATCTAATACTATTCACATATAATAAATCTTGGATTGAACCACTCAATTTGAGATCTTCAAAAATGCATCGTAACTCTAAGGTTAACGAAATATATCGTCAACACAACTGGTTAGTGATATAGCGCTTTTGACATAGATTCTAGATGTCATGGGTTTGAGCCCTCGAGACATCAAAAATGAGTGCGCTGGAATAAAGTACCATTTTTACTATAGAAAAAAAAGACACGAGACTGAAACAATTGTCCCATTTCATTTGCGAACAATTGAAATTGAAGCCTTAAACCGCTTGTTAAAAATTACCATCACATTAAAGTGGCAGTTGTAAAATGATGCTTTGCGTGTCGGTGGCATTTCTCTGCAAATATTTATATAAAATTTGATACTCATTGTGGGGTCCAATTTACAATGTATTGTGATGAACTGAAGGACGATGTTCTAAGGGATCAAATTTAAGCAAGTTACCAAAATTCCCAACGGGTTTATAGAGGAAAAGGGGATGAAGAAAGAGCCGGTTTGGCTTGGGAATTGGCGCCGCGTGCAACATGTTTGACGCTGCAGATGCGTTAGATACGAACATACCAATTTCTAAGATTTTGTGGAACAGAGCTTGACTGTCTTTGACTCTGTTCCTGCATAGAACGCATCCAATGTATCAGACGAGGGAATGGAAAAAGAAAAGGGAAAAGCTGCGATCACACTATTATTATGCTGTCTAAAAAGTAATGATGTGCTTGAATTGGCATAACCAGAATTCAAGTTCTTGTAATGCAAACATATTTCAAGTTTTTAATAGGTTATGAATTTCAAATGAATACTGAATGGGAAACTTAATTAACAAATAATATAAATTTGTATTTATGCTTTAAGCAACGATCTCATTTCCCACTTGGACAGGTTAAAAAGGATATAGAGAATTGATAGCATATGCATGATTTCGCTGAAGATGTTTATGGATATATAATATTTTTAAAGTTGCTATTGTAATAACTTTGTCATGCTTAAACAATTTATACCTATGGATATTAAGTTGGTTCATATAGTTAAGTTTGCATGATGATTCAACAATCTTAGGCGGAGATTTGGGTGATGCATGGTATGTTGAACGTATTACAGTAGGGGTTATTAATAAGTAGTTGTAAAATTAATGGTCGTAATGATGTTTGGATCGGCTCCTTGTAGCCAAAAGTTGAAATATAACTTACCTCATTAAAACTTTTTAAGTTTTTTACAACAACAAAGGAAGCTCAAATTCTTCTTTTAACTGTTAAACATTCAAGATCAATTGTAGTCAAATATTGGATTTTCACTTCATTAGTAATTGGTTCATTAATAACTAGAAATAAATGCGCAATACTTGTCTAAATATTGGGTCATCATTTATCAACTTTTAGGTATCTGCATAGTTACAAGGTATAACCATATTCTAGGTAAGCATTGACGATATGGTTGCATAGCATTAATTGGATTGTGATCTGTATGAATTTCTCTAATCAATTTTGATGAAAGTAAAGGGGAAAACAACAAATAAGAATAAGCAATACCATATTATCACTTGTAATTTGTGGGAAAGGTTAAAAAAAAACAATACTCCCATGTCTTGAATGCTTGAAAGAGAAATCACTACAATACAGGTCATAAGGAAAACCAATTACCATATATCATGTTTACTGTTAACATCAAGTTAATGTTTATGGTAGTTAATTCGATGTACACAAACTAATGTGTGTTCAGCGATCATGGATTTGATTACTTTTTTGATAGAACTCATTTTCACTGACGTCCTTTTTTGGACTCTTTTATGAGATGTCTTGTGCACTGACTTCCTCTAAATATGGTGGTTCTTAATCCAGCATGGTTTGGCCTGGACCTACCTTTCTAAATTAACCACACCATGTACCAAATGCCAGAGGCATATGCGATACTCGTCTCACTTTAATATTATTTGTTGGACATCATGTTACTTGTTGATGTCAAAATTCTCATGAATTAAGTTGCATTACATAAATTTTTGCAGATGGATGTGAAATTTATACTGCATGCATTTTGGTTGTTGCTGTTAGTATTCTCTGGTGGAATCCCCTTTCAGTATTTATGAACATGTTGGTTGGAGAGTTCTGTGTTAAAAAGTTATGTAGGCTTTGAGGTCGGACATATGTGGTTAACAAAAAAGGAAAAAGAATAACCTTTAGTACAGAATGTTTCATTATGATTCATATTTGTTGCATCCAGCAACATGTTTATTTTTAGCGTACTTCGTATAAAAAGCAAAATTGTGGTCCAACCCCTACCATTAAATGCAGGATTGTCCCTTTGTATTGTATTGCAGTATTCTATTAACTATTTGTTGCTTTTTATCTTATTTCATTTTTGGACGAAATCATGTTTTACAACACAGACAGATTAGCAGAAGACTGTTATCCCAGTTATTTCTTTATTTATTGCTGCTTTTGAATGCTATTGTGCTCATTCATAATGTATACATTCTTTGCAGCCCAATGCACTTGATCCTCATTGCTCTGTTCCTGCCGCATCAAAAAACACACACATACGTCCCAGTTTGTTGAATTATCCAAAGATTGGTTTCTTAGACAAGGTCTGAATTTCCTTTCATATGTTTTTTTCCCTTTTCCATTATTCGTTATCCATAAGGTGTTCATTATCCCTAGAGGAACGATCAGCAGCCTTCTCAATTCAGCCCCCAACATAATCCTTTGATTTCAGTCACTCGTTTCTATTTAAATACTAATTGTTTCTCTCTCTTATCGCACCATACAATTATTTAAATAGAAACGAGTTGCTGATATTAAGGGGCTATGTCTGGGGACTGAATTGAGGGGGCAGCTGTATGTGTGTGTTTTTATTTACTTTACCGATTGCTTTTGCAATTATGTCAACCAGCTCGAATCTTCTACTGCATTACCAGTACCCTCGATGGAGAAGGCAACCAAATGGGATTCCAGGGTCTATTCTCATTACAGGCCTCAAGAAGTTTCATCCCTGCAAATTGAGCTTGAAAATGCACAGGCACGTATAACCGAACTTGAAATAGAGCGACACACATTCAAAAAACGGTTTGATCATGTACTGAAAAAATTTGAAGATGAGAAAGAATTGTGGAAAAGAAGAGAGCATGAGAAAATCCAAGCTATAATAGACTCTATCAAAGAAGACTTAACCCGAGAAAAGAAAACCAGAAAGAGATTGGAAATAGCAAACTCAAAGCTAGTGGGTGAACTTGAAGAAGTGAATAAAACAGCCAAAAGAATTTCACACAACTACGAAAAGGAGAGGAAAACTCGTTTGCTAATGGAGGAGGTATGCGATGAGATGGCAAAAGAGATCGGCGAAGACAAAGCTGCAGTAGAAGGAATCAAAGAAGAGTCCATGAGAATCAAAGAGGAAGTTCAGGAAGAAAAAGAAATGCTGCAAATGGCGGAGGTGTGGAGAGAAGAGCGAGTGCAAATGAAGCTAGTGGACGCCAAAGTGACATTAGAAGAAAAATATGAACAACTTAGTAAACTTCAAGCGGAGATGGAACTGTTCTTGAAAAGATGCAGTGATTCAAATCTAAATGAAGAAGAGAAGAGGGAAGCCGAGTTGCTTAAAGAGGCAGCCGATTCAGCCATGGCGCAAGAAGTCGAGGGGTTTTCGTACGAACCTCCTCCGGCTTCGGAGGACATTTTTGCAGGTGAAAATCAGTGTGAAGGACCTTATTTTACATACATACATACCCAAATAATTTCATGGGTCTTCAACCTTTAGTTTTGAATTAATAACCACAATTCCTTAATTTGAATGAGAAAATTAAGAAGACTTTAAAACTAAGTTATTTGGTTAAAAAACAAGTTTTGATTTTTGCGTTTTCAACTTGTACTTTAAAATGCGCGGAAGAAGATAAAAGGTGGAAAACGGTCGATTTGAAAAATGATTTTAACATATGAAATTAAAAATGGCTCTTTCCTGTTTTCTAGACTATGGGAAATAAATAAAACTATCTTCTCTCTTCACCTTCTCCATTTTGTTGGAATGACTAGGAGTTTCCATCTCGTCTCTCTCCTACGTCATTTGACTGTAATATTGAAAACACAAAACTCGTTTTCAAGCCAAATACTACCTAAAATTTTACTATATTCACTTTTGCAGTGTTTGAAGAGCTACAACCTAGTGATGAAACCAACTCAAGAGATATTAAGTCAAGCCTAGACAATAGAGAAACAATGAATAGCAGTGGCACTAAATATACTGATGATGGCGATGATAGTGACGACGATAGCTGTTGGGAAACGGTTAGTCATATCGAGAACCAAAGAGAAAGCAATGCAAGCGATGCGAGTGAGTCTTTCTCCATTGCTACAACCCAATCGAAGAAAAAAAGTTCAATATCTCGATTTTTCAAATCCTCGCATAGAAATTCGTTTGAGATAACAAATGGAAGAAGAACGTCGAATGCTACATTATCATCGTCTCCTTATGCAAAATCTATGGATTTAGGACTGAGTTCGTCTAGCATAGGAGAATGGAGCTCGCCCGATTCAGTGAGGAAAGCGTATATGGAGTGGCCACGTGGGATGCAGAAGCATAGTTTGAAGGAGAAGCTTCTGGAAGCAAGGGGAGAAAGTCAGAAGATTCAGTTGAGGCAAGCTCTTAAACAGAAGATGTAGTAGGCTGGGAGTTCGGGGGATGTTGTATTTTGATGCAGTTTTGTTGTATCAGGTAGTTGCTGATTTACATATTAAGAGGTGCTTTATTATGCATTCGTTATATATAATTTGTAGGTTTTTTCACTTTTTCTATTATGTATATTTTACTTATGTAAAACTGTCCCTTGGACACTTCTAAGTATTTAATATATATCTGGTTATGTACATTGTCTATATAGGATTGCTTACTACTATCCACTAAAGGCCGGTGTGACTTGTGTATTTTACATTGTTTTGTAACAGTTAGATGAATGATGGGTTTCTCTATTTTGCAGTAGCTATATGTTAATTTTTTTTTTGTTTCTCCTTTTATATGCACGTGAAACAAAAAGTTCTGTAAGGAATACATTCAATAATTAGAAGCTGAGACCATGTGCACAAACAAGCAGGTTGTATGTATAATATTGGGAGTCAGGAAAAAAGGACGATTTGAACCAACTTTGTTTACACAATTCAGATAAAGAGTGCTAATTATAAGAACGCGAGTAAAAATGAGCTTATATAACAAAGGCAGGATGTTGGTGGTAAATGGTAAGTGACACTAAAACTTAGAAGCGAGCAGTAAGAAACTAGCGTTGAGAAGACAAATCATGAATCAAAATACCAACCTAAAAAGAGAGAAATGTATTCATACAGTAGAGCATTCTGATTATTGAGAAAAATGCAGTTAAGTAAAAAAGAAAGAAAAAAAAGAAAGAAAGAAATCATTTGGAGGTTCGCTTGTGGTACTGATTCTTGAACCAGCTAAGTCCGACAGTGGTGCCGCTCTTCACTTTCTGGGCTCCTACAGAAGCGGCTCCTTTGGCCTTGCCAAGGCCTGCGGATGCCACAGCCTTCACGTTCTCCATCTTCTTTCCTTTATTCTTATTTTTACTATTATCATCCTGATGATCATCATAGTAGGGTTCGATTTCATCCCTAGAGCCCCATTGATCCGTCCAGTTTGGTGCCTTTGAACTCATTTTCTGCCAGGTTAAAAGGTTTTTCTATTTAGATAACCAAAAGAACTTAGAGTTTGTTTGGTTTGAAATTTGAGTTTTGTTTTCATTTTGAATAGATATTTCTAAAGACCCAGAAGAAGAGAAGTTGATTGTAATTTGTAAATCCCATCTCTTAAAACAACAAAAAAGAAGATGGTTTTTTCAGAAAAAAAAGAAGAATAATAATATCATTTTCAAAATTAATCCGTTTTCACTCCACATATTCTATGCACAAAATTTCTCCTTGAGACAAAGTTATAGAAATATAAAAAAACTAAGTCTTATGACATGATTTTACATGTAATATGGTACCAAGGAATGTGAATTTATCAGTTAAACACATCCAGGTGCACAATATTGGGATACATAGTGTGCTGACGTTATCTGTATAGTTTTTTGAGTACACAAAATTAATCAACTCTTGATATTATCCAAGAAAAAAATTACTAAGCTCTAAATTTAGAGAACAAAATGATCTTCACACAAGATCAAATATCAGTTTTGATGACGTTCTAAAACGAATGCAAATGCAGATCAGAGCAATGACTGAAGAAAACCACAAAAAGTAAGACCAAAACAACAAAACTGAATAAATGAGTTATTGCTCAAGATCGATTTGATCATCTAATCTGATGTAATTATAATAATGAAAGATGAAAGCAGCCGTGAAAGAGAAAGAAATGGGTACCTTTTGGAATTGGAGAAGAGATACAAATCTGATGTAGTTTATTTTCTTACCTTGCTAGCGTGATATTACTGTGAGAAATATAAGTTCACGTTTGGATATTTCCGAAATCAAAGCTTACGTTACTCTAATGGGCCCGCTTGCTGACTCAGACGTATAAACCATTGAAATTTTCATAAACCGCATGTTATGGAAGTTTTCTTGCGTTCTTAAAGTATATTTATTTATTAATTCCATTGATTTTGTCATCCGTTCGATACAGTTTGTTGTCGCTCTTATTTATTTAGCATAAATTTTAATTTTAGACCAATTTTAAAAACTAATTACAAATTTAGACCAGTTTAATAATTTATTACAAAAATAGGCTACTTTGACCACATCAGCGCCACACGTACTGGAGGAATCTCAAATGACGTCAGTATAATTTTTTTTCTTTTAAAAAAAGAGGGAATTAATTTAAAGGACAAAAAATTGTATATTTTTAGCCTCAAAGACACGACCTCAATATTTTATCCACAAGGACAAACATTCTCCTAAAAATTATTCATAAGGACAAACATTCTTTCAAAATTATTCATAAGGACAAACATTTTTTCAAAACTGCTACCGTACTAAAAACTGATACCTAAAAACTGCTACCGATAACTACAAACTGATACCTAAAAACTTAAAATATGATACCTAAATAAAGTTGTCCTTCAGGCTAAATTACTGAAGGTCTGTCCTTGAGGCTAAAATTCTGAGAAATTTTGTCTTTGACAATAATTTCCTGTAAAAAAAATTAGTTTGTGGCATTTGAGATACCTCCAGTGTGCGGCATTTGAAATGCCGCCCAGAGTTATTAGTTTTCTATAATAGGTTGCGGCATTTGAAATGCCGCGAGTTATTTAAAGAAAAAAAATGAACTAGCGGCATTTGAAATACCGTCAATTCGCGTGATACTGATGTGACACAAAGTGATATATTTTTCTAATAAGTTATAAAATGATCTAAATTTGTAATTAGTTTTTAAAATTGGCCTAAATTTAAAATTTATCCATTTATTTATTTTGCTTTTTGTTCTTCATAATTTAATATTAAAATCCTTAATTCTCTTTATTTTATAAGTATACTAGTGTGTAACTCATACATTGCACAATAAATAGTGTTATACTGAATTTGTTAGAGCATCCTAGTTTGGGGACAGTCACTGACCTCCAACATTGACTGTCAATGTCGCTATGGTTAACAACCTTGGCAATCAGTGGTTTGCCCGACATTATTGATGCCGGGTAAATATTCGGTATTAACAATGCCGGGTAAACAAAGGTAATTTTATAATACTTATTTTCTTTGCCATGTTATCCAGTATTATTAATGCCGGATAATATGACAAAGGAAATTTTTTAATAAACCGTTGTGTTCTGATATTGTGAACCAAACATTTTATACAAAGTTATTAGTAGACAATCTAAGTCTTGCTATAATGTCCAGCATTACATGATCATCTTCAGAATTGTTGATACTCGTGAAATCCTACATTAGTTAACCGTGGGCATGAATTGAGGTTGTGTAGAAATGTGTATGTAAGCCATGAAGGGTATTAGAACTTACTAAATAAGGTTTACAACAATCATCTAGATTATACAAGGAGGCATTCGACTTTGGAAACCAAAACAACTTACGGTGAATTTATGGCAACTTGCGATAGGTATTTCAAAATAATTCAAGAGGTCGAAAACGAAAACGTATTTCAAACAAATCAATCTTCTTTTGATTCGTGTTACATATTGCAGTACCAATGAGGATTCGTTTGTCATGAGGCATTCGAACTTGGTTACAGTTGGCTTACGCGTTTAGATTAACTACAAATCATTGTACTTCTGTGTGGTGTTTCTCTGTCCATGTCTTATTTGAATTTTCAACGTATTTCACTATTTTAATATTGTGTATATTTCTCTTTAAATCTAACGTAATTCGCTATTTATGTTTGACATATGACTTCAACTTAAGATGTTAAGATAATGAGAGGATACATGATTTCAAATATCGAAATTCAACAAATGACTTCTACTTTGATGAAACGAAAATTAAAAGATACATAGAAAAATGAAAGACACACAACTAAATCTAGTTAGTCCTGGAGTGAACAAACATCTAGGTTAAACGATTACGAAGACGATAGTTTTGGTGCATAACGTCAATGAGTTGATTACAAAGCCTCATGATCTCTTCTTCCAATTCCAAAGTGTAAGTAATAGTCCAAGAAGGGAATCAGTCTTCTATCTGCTATCCAAATTCGCATCCATTAGGGTAAAGTGGACAACGGAAGTATCGACGACCAACATTATCCCTATGTCGTACGACTACAATTGGTAATTCGAAACCATAGAAACATATAAAATTTGCAGATTGTACCTCATCAACTTTAATCACATTTTGTACTTGTAGTATAACCTGATGTAATTTTTGTGTAGGGTGGATGTGTAGTTATTGTTCATGGTCTATTCGCATTTGTTGCATCTCCGATTAAAGCTCTCTTCGTCTCATATCTTCATAACATTGTTCTTCCATTTCAATATACCATGTAGTAGGGGTTCTAGGTGGAGATGGATTAGAATTTGATGGTCCATACAAATGATCGGTATAATTGTATAATTATGGATAAGAAATATGCATCTTAAGAGTTGGTGGTTTAAGTTGCAGAATGAACTACAGAATTTTATTTAAGAGGTATTAATAATAAAAATAACACAAAATGTTTAACCCTGAACCAAGCTTCTCCATGAACCATACTGCTCTCCGAACCATGCTGGAATCTTTTCAGTGAACTAGTGTGCTTTTTGTCAGACGCTAGTGTATAGCTGGGAACTTTCAGTGATTGATCACATCACTGCCTGAACCTATGCTGCTTTTTGTCACATGCTACAGTGTACAGCTGGGATCTTTTCAGTGATCGATCACATCATTGCCTGCCATGAGAAACAGAACCTAATTGGCATCTTTGGAGTGATCGATCAAATCAACAATAAATAATTCAAATAAATGTTAGATTATAATTTTTATAAATGCGGTTTGCCACAATGTCATCAACAAATTTAGTTTCTGTCAATAATATCAATATAATAATGTCGAACAGAAACTCGGAGACGTTCCAATTATCGGTGGTTTTTATAACCCAGAAAACGAACAAGTTCAAAGTAGAAGAGTCTGTTGCAAATGCAGAGTTAAAGCGACCATGCACATATTCGAAACACGTGAAAATACAGGTCAAAGATATTTCGCATGTAGGGATAATTGGAATGGATGCGGCAACTTTCAGTGGATTGATCCATAACTCTGTCAACGAGGAAGAGAGTATGCGTATGAAATGCAATCGGGATTGAGAAGATTAGAACTTCTACTTAACAATCGTACCTAGTATGTAGGAATGGGTGCAGGTTGGTTTGGTGCTGTATGAAGCCCAAACTGTTTTCGCACCGCATCAAACGGTTGATCAAAAAATACAAACTATTATACTAATCTTTTAAGCAGTTCGGTTTCGGTTTGGTTTAATGTAATACGGTCTAGTTTTGGTCCGGTCCGGTTTGAACCCATATTAAATATGAAATAAGAGAATTATTTCCATCAACAATCAATTTACAAAGGCAACTATGTGAAGCTTTTACACTTAAAATTTTAAACACATAATGTTATACTGAAGTGAAAGATTAGTTCTTAATTGGATGAATATTTCAATTTGACATTTAACTACAACTGAGATTTTTAGTAGATTAACCAACATCAACATTAATCGATGTATAACCATTAAGTAAAATGACTAGAATAAGATTACAATCAGCATTTGTTCAAAAAAAATGAGATGAAAAATATTATATTAAAACTATAACTTCTTCCTTTATGACAACAATTATTATTAATGGAAGCTGAAATAGAATATACATCATTAGAATATAAAATGAGATAGGAGTTGCTTATATCTTTATAGATTACTAGTGTAAATATTCGATTCGATACAGTTTAATATGATCGGTTCAATCGTCTAAACCGCAGCCGAATGGTATTGATGTGGGTCGGTCCGATTTGGTATTTGCTTTGATTAGAAGATTCGGTGCGGGTTTCCATTGTTTTTGCGGTTCGGTGCGGAGGTTTATGCCCGCCCCTATTAGTATATGTGCTTAGTAGTATGCTTCGTAGGTAATTATCGTCTTTGTTTGTGTTTGTAGTATCATTTATTTTAGGTAATCATTATTATGTTTTGGATGATTACCATGATGTATCTGTCTTTGAAAAAGTCAATAGTTAGTATGTGTTTTAATTTATCCCTTCGATACATTCTTTTAAACTCAGATGCAACAACAATTCATAATAAGTAAACCCATACAATGACGTTTCAACAACTGCAATTAGTACAACGTTCAACACTGAAAATATGTACATAATAATTTCCTTAGTACTCAACTATTACCTATAAAATGATGAAAGTGTTTCGTTTGTTCGCTAAGCAAATTTGTATAAGCCTCGGGATCTCCGATTTCCATAACTCTCTCAATGTATTGTGTAAAGGTGTTTAGTTCTTTAAAAAGAGGACTCTCAAAAGCAAGTGCTAGTTCTGAATAATTACGCAGGTGTAATTTATAACCACTTTCTATTCTTCAACAATCATTTTGTGAAGTATTATACAACAGTACATTATGTCAAATATAACTTTAGGGTCATGGTAGTACACCTCCTTTCTAAGAATTTAGAATTTACCTTGTAGAACTCCGAAAGCACGCTCAACGTCTTTTCTCAAACTAGCTTGCTGTAATGTAAATTTGCGTTCCTTCTCATTACGAGACTTTTTGAAACCTTTGACCAAAGTTTTCCAAGTCGGTATATTCAATCTACAAGGTAGTATCCCATGTTGTGTTGTATATCTCCTATCATGTAATTACAAGTTGGTGTAGTAACATTAGGTAAGGAGCTAAACAATTAAGACTGATGAGAACATTAATGTCGTTTAAAGACGCGGGTATACCAAAAAAAGCATGCCATATATAAAAAGCAAATGAAGCTACAACTTCCAAATCATTGTTGCCTTATGGTAATGTCCAGTGTATTGTCTTCTCATTGCAAGTGGACAATTTTTCCAACGTCAATGCATACAATCTAAGCTACCCAACATACCTAAAAATTCATGTTGTTCACCTATAGCAAATAGTCGATTGATGTCATTGTCATTCAACGCTCTAAGATACTCCGCACCAAATGCTAGAATGGCAGTTTTACAAAATTCTTTTAAGCATTCATTGTTGGTTGAATCTCTGATTCGGACGTACTCATCTTGCCTATCAGTGCTTTCCCCATACCATAACATTCGTAAGACACTTGTCATTTTTTAATGCGGTGAAAGACCCAATTGACCACACGTATTACGTCGTTGTGTGAAATATAATTTTCCCCACCAACCCTGACATGACTTGCTCAAATATGTTTCTAAACATTCAATACCTTAATATGAACCTCCCCATGTCAAAACATGGATCGTCGTTAAAGTAACCTGCCATAATTCAATCATGTCCCAATTGATAATCTCTTTTCTTTCTTATATCTTTACGCCCCATTACACTACCACCTTGTTCGAAAGATACCTTTATCTGTTGTAACCGAATGAGTTATAGCGCTTTGGATGCTATTGCTTGTTGTGGAGAAAGTTCTTATGTATGACTATCACCTGAAGTTGATGAAGAGGAAGAGGGAGAAGAGGAGCAAAACAATATTTTAATTGGATTCATGTTTGTTTGATGGGTGTTTTGAAGGGAGTGGAAGAGGAACTTGGTTTAAGCAGAAGCAAGATCCTAAAATTAGGGCAGTCAATGGATACCCAAAAAATCTGAAATCCATCCGCATCCGTATGCGAAAAACGGATAAATATCCGATATTCGGAAAACGAATGCGGATACGAAGACATCCGCATTCGAAAATTATCCATCCGATTTTTGTCAAGATTATAGTTTAAATTATGTGTATTTTAGAACAATGAAAGATATGTATTTATTGTTTTATCAAATTAGCAGTTTATATTATATGCATTTAGTGTTAATTAACTGGCCAAAATTATTTCTTATCATCGTATTTCTTTATTTTAACACTTTTATAGTGAATAGGATTGAAAAAAACCATGTTAAACTAAAATTTTCTATTTATATTTCTTTATTTATCGATCGTTGGTGGATATGATAATTATCTGATATCCGTCCGTATCTGCGGATGCGGATATGGCACCATCCGCATCCGAAAGTCTGTTGACAGGCCTACCTAAAATAATTTGGTTGATGTTTCTTTGAAGGAGAAAGGAAGTTGTAACATCCCTTATCTAGAGGCCTAAAACTAAGCGCTACAGATGCTGTAGTCATCTATAGTATTAGCTTCCGGCGACTAAATACTGTTATGTTAATGGTATCTATAATATCAGAAACACTTGAATATGAAACAAAACACAGATTTCAAAACAACATTTCTTCATTACATTCAAAACAGATATTCCATATTCAACTTACATAACCCCAATACGTTCCCAGGCACAGATAAAATATACTTATTAAAAAATACGCCAAGAGCGGTATATGAAGAAACCCCTTTGGAGGTTCAGAGTCATATAGTCATAATAGACTTAATACAAACATAGCGGAAATACAACAACACATAAACTACAACTCCTAAATAGCTATTCGTTTGCCTCCAGCATGCCTCCGGTTGCCTTATTCGCCATCCTACTAAAATCTAAAAAGACCTTAACCCCTCAGCCTACTCAGATCAATTTTGAGCACCCGAGAGTTTAAGGGGAAAACATAAACTTCGAGTCAGACATAAAGGCTGGTGTGAATAATACTATACATCCCGGTTAAATATGTTAAGTGAGACCACGCCGAACGGGTTTCCCCTCACTAACATCCTTTTAAAACATATCTTTTGCAAAACCTTTTCCTACAACCAAAACTGGTTAAATACTGTAAAGCATCATTATGTAAACATACATAGATATCAGGTAATAAATGAACTATCTGTTCAAACACATAAATTTTGTTTGGCTAACTTTTAACCTTTGGCTGACTCGGGCCTACCAGACAATATAAGCAAAATTAATCTAACACATGTTAGATACTCCTCTTCTGGACGGTCTGTCCTTAACTATCTATTAAATACTTCTCTTCTGGACGGTCTGTCCCTAACTTAATCATCTCCCAGGTCTTCCTGATCCTAATGGTTTTTTGGGCTCACCAATAAGCTATCTGTATACAAACATATATTTCTTTCGGTGTATAATCATAATTTTAGTCTACCTGTGACTAAGCCCTGCACATTGGAATTTTGGACAACAATTAGCTGGGGCCAATAGCTAATGTATAGGGCGCGACCCTATACCAGTCCCATCTGGTATTCTAATATCTGAGTCATTTTCATTTAGGGATCCCTTCCCATAATCTTCCTTGAAAACATTTCCAAAATGATTCGAAACCTTTAAATCAAACTAACACAAGAAAAACATATAATCTTTATGCTTTACTCAAAATTAGATTGCCATGTTATATATATATATATACACACACTTTACTCAAAACCTTTGTTGATGAAAACATTCAAACATTTGAAAGTACCCCTTTCGATTCCATTGAAAGTACCCCTTTCTAACCTTTTGAAAGCATCTCTTTCGAAACCAAGTAAAACCCTTTATTTACCTAGGCCAAGAGGCCAAAACCTTTCCTTTGAAACCATACTTCATACCTTTAGAAACCATTGAAAATCTTCCTTTCGAAAGCATTAAAACCTTAAACATCCTATCTTAAAACATATTAAAACATTGCCTTAGAAAACCTTGGAAAAACCTTCCATTTCAACCTTTTTGAAACCATTCAGGAAATAGGACCTTTCGACCTTGTCGAAAGCTACCTTTTGACCCCTTCGAAAGCTACATTTCAACTCCATCGAAAGCTTTGCTTTCGACCCCTTCGAAACCATTCAGTAAATAGTACCTTTCGAAAGCATTAACCTTTAAAACATAAACCTTTCGAAAGGCTTTTGGGTTTAATTTAAAACACGTGGAATTAAACCTCTTTTTAAAACCTTTCGACTCCTTCGGAAGCTTAGCTTTCAACCACTTCGAAAGCTTCCCTTCGAAAGCTTTGCTTTCGACCCCTTCGAAAGCTTAAAACATAACTTTTAAAACAATAGGCTCCAGCCTTATGAATACTTTAAAACACCTCTTTCGAAACCTTGGGTTATACTTCAATTAGAATAAAAGGGTAAATCATCTAAGTCGAAAGATTCCTTTCGAAAGCATGGGAGAAGCGGTTGGTTTTTTTTAAAAG
This sequence comes from Allium fistulosum, assembly GCA_030737815.1. NCBI lineage: Eukaryota > Viridiplantae > Streptophyta > Magnoliopsida > Asparagales > Amaryllidaceae > Allium > Allium fistulosum. The sequence continues at coordinate 1,464,047,569 of CM060903.1, forward strand.
ACAAGTATACCTTTCGACCTTGTCGAAAGCACGACTTCGAAAAGTAGAAAAGCGGCAGTTACCTTTCAACCTCATCGAAAGGTTTAAACCTTTGTTTTTAGATATTTGACCCGGTCGAAAGCAACCAAGTCGAAAGCTCCTTTTCGAAAGCAAAGCAGGCGTTACATTTGGCTTATAAAACAAACACACTCCAACCTCTTCGGCAACTAAGGTTTTGACCAAGTACCCTTCGACCTTGCCTATTCGTTACGTACCAAGTAACTTGATATCATATGCATTGGTTTCGACCTTGTCGAAAGCATGCTTTCGACCTTGTTAAAAGGTCTAGGTCGGAAGCTTTAATGTCGAAGGTGGCTGAAACATGCTAAACGTATGATTTTCTTGTTTTTAACTTAAAAGAGATAACTTTTCAACTAACCTGCCTTTGTTTGTCAAATTTTTATTGGTTAATAAATTCTTTTCAGAAAAGTGCTGCCACTATTTTCAGAAATAAATAATGATTTTATTTTATAAAATACCCCTTCTCCTTAATTAATTATATAAAACATTTAAGTCTCATACCTTAAATAATTTTATATATTCATCAAAACACTTAGGGAAAATCTGGAAAAATTCCAGAAAATCTATTTTAATATGTTTTCCAATGTGTAAAAATTTCAAACCCAAATAATAATTATTTTAACCGTAATTAATTTATAATCCAATAAATCATTTTCTTCACTAGAAAATTAATATAAAATACACAATAGTTCAGAAAATTATGAAAATTGAAATCCATCTCTAAAATATCATTTATGACCTACATGTAAATTTTCAAGACATTTGGATGTCATTTAATAAGGTTTTCATATCAAACATATCATAAAAATTAATATGAACATGTATAATTCATCAACAAGCATATATATAACTTTAATCATCTAAAACATGGCATAAACTTGCAAAACATTTCGAATATTACCTAAAACCGAAAACCATAAGAAAATGGGATGTAGTTATCAGTCACCTTAGCTTTGAGATTAAAAGATGTGAGATTTGATGTTGAATAAGTTGATTAACTTCTTTCTCTTGATTCCTAGATTTATCTTCTCTTGAGAATGAAAATGGTGGCCAACCTTGATATGTTTTAGTTTGATAGAATGAAAATGAACGTGTGTTTCATTTTCTAAGGGTTTAGGGTATACGTCTCTCCTATTTCCCATTTTGCTCTTACCTATTTCCTAACACATTAGCTCATGTTATCTCATTTTAATTTACATATTAACATGGCACGACTACCCTTTGTTAAATCAAATATAAACCTATCAATCTTCACATTATTTTATTTAATTTAGCTAATTAGATATCCTAAATAATATTATAAAAATATGGGGTGTTACAGAAGAATAGTTGATTGAAGAAAGATGCCGATTATTGTATACTAGTTTATCTGGCATTTATAATGCCAGATAAACTAGCGGCCATGATTTTGTTAATATAACCCCGTGGATTGCCACGTAGAGGGAACCATTTGCTTATTTTATCCGACATTATAAATGCCGAACAAGTTCCAATTTTTTTTGATGTTGGGTCACTTGGGGGTCAATCGCCCTAAAATTGTCTATATGGAAATAACGACCGACCCCCTCCGTTGGGAATGCTCTTAGGATCAATGAGTTATAAATTGAGTTTACTAAATTTTTAGATGTGTAATTTTTGGCATCAATATATTGGTGCTTCCATTGAGAACTGAACCTGGACTTAGATCTAGCTCTCTACTTTGGATTAGATAGATCCAGAATACTGCTTGAATAACTTAAAGAATTGCTAACAAAAGTCATGGCACCAAGGAGATCCAATAGATCCTTAGGATAGGAATGCTCACCGAACTGAAGTAAACAATCAACAGGCAATTTCGGGATCCTCTGCTCCGCATGAAGTAGTAACCAGAGGAGAGTTTGATAAGATTATCCATGAACTCAACCAGAAGATGACGGATAGCCAAAAAGCTCTCATGGACAGGATGGATGCTTTACTCAACTTGTAACCCCGAACTACTAGGGGAATAGAAGAGAAATTTCCCTTATGGAAGAACAAGAGAATTCCTCTATTTCTGGCCAAAACAAAAGGGAAGGAAAGTAAATGCAAAGGATGGGAGTTAGTGGAGTTGCAAAAAACTTGGTAGAAGGAAGTACGAGAATTCAACCCGTACCGAGAGGAATCAAGAGGGGAGTGGAGTTCAAGAATTGGAAGAATTGCTTGTTTTTGATGAAGAGTTGGTTTTGCATCTTGATGAGGGTGATGTTGAGTTGGATACTGGTGTAATGGACTAAACACTGGAGATGGAATTCAAGCTGCCACTGCAAGACCAACCGGATGCCAAACGAACTCTACAGAAGTGGTTCTCCAGAAGAATGGAGGATCTAGACGTCGGTTGGCAAGCCGAGACCATTTGTAGAGCCAAACATTCGATGCAGCTCCTAGTAGTCAACCTATAGATTGTCGTGCCGGCGAGGAGTACATCGTTGACATGATCAAACAGTTGGTGAAGGAGAGCAGGGGCAGGAAGGATGATGGTTGGGGTTTTGCACCGACCCGAACTCCATTCACTGAAAATATCCTGAGAGAAGAGTACCCTAAAAAGTTGATGATGCCAACAATACCATCATGCAACGGAACTACTAATCCCAAACAACACTTACTCAAGTATGAATGACATATAGATAGAGCAAGAGCTACGGATGATGTTTGATGCAGATGTTTTACTATTTCTTAGGAGGATTCGCTTCTATGTGGTTCATTAGACTCAACCCAAAGTCCATATCTACCTTTAATGAGCTGGCTAAGAAGTTCTTAGAGCAGTTTAAGCTCCAGGTTGTCCGACCATATGATATAATGTCCTTATCAAGTTTATCTCAAGGACCCAAGGAATCGTTGAAAGGGTTCTTGAACTGATTTAACATTGCTGTGACGGAGGTCCACAATCCGAAGGAAGATTTGGTATTCATGGCTTTAGTCCGGGTCATCCACCCGAATATGGATTCTGGACGATGGTTAAAGATGAAATAGCCAACAACTATGGAAGAATTTCATAGGAAATTTAACTATTTTCTATGATTGGAGGAAGCGAGTCTGGTTGAAGGAAAGAATGATGATGGCTAGTCAAAAGAAGTAACCTAGAGCAACATCGTAGTAAACTCTGGAAACTCTAGTAATCAGATGAAAAGAAGTCAAAAATCTAGTAACGGGCAAGATGCGAATGTGAAACGTCCGACAAACTTCGGATTGGAAGATTACACACCCTTGAATGACACATCGGAGAACATATATATTGCCACTCAAGGAACTGAGAAATATGAGAAGCTGCCAAGGATGGCAGCAACGGAACAAGATAAACATTCTGGGACGTACTGTCGCTTTCACGGAACCCATGGGCACAACACTAATGAATGCCGACATCTGAAAATTTTGATCGAGGAGCTGATAAGGAAAAACAAGCTCCAACAGTATGTTAGGGAACAGAAGAATGGCAGAGAAACTACAGATCCCAGGATCCGCCTGCTCAAGGAAAACTACCCAGACTCAGCAGAGAGGGGCCCATGCGAGTTGATGAAAGACTGGTCATCAAATAACCTTCAAGCTAGCCGATTACTCGGGAATGAAGCAGCAACCTAAAATAATATTGTTTCCTTTATCCTTATCTAATTTCCTTTCGCAAATAAGCCTTCCAAGGATACTGTAGATATTGTAAATAGGCAGGACTTGCTATTTCTTCGACTCATTAATAAAATCTGCTTCTTGAACTAATGAAACTTTGTTCTTGTAAGCAAAACTCATGTGCCGCGCAACTGGCAGCAAAGCTGAGAAACTGCTCCATGGCCCTCGAATGATGGACAAGGAGTGTAGGCTCATTAATTGCCAGATCGAGGGGTCATATTGATCCCCAACCTTTTAAGAATCGGCGTTGCCCAAAGACTAGCAACGTCGAGAAGGTCTTAACCACCGGGTCGAAAGTCACATCGACCCCTCACCTTTCGAAAATAGGTGTTGCCAAAGACTGGCAACATCGAGAAGGTCTTAACTGCCGGGTCGATAGTCATGTCGACCCCTCACCTTTTGAGAATCGACGTTTCTCCAGTAGTGTCGGTGTAACGACCCGTATTTTACGTGTCGGAGGATCGTAAAATATTTTTTTATTCATATGAGGTAGTACGACTCTATAATTTTGGATTATTACTCTTAGGGACATTATGCACACCTATGATTTTTTTCGCATTTCTGTGTGACAATTTGAACCCTAAAAACCTTATATGAGCTATAACTTTTGATATGAGTTGAACTTGGGTCTCAAACTAGTTCCATTGCTTCATAATGATAGTTTGCTATTTCGTAGAGTGGTCATAATAGAAAAACAGACTTACAGTTAGAAAGTTATGCATGTTATAAGTTTTAGAAGCTGTTGGCAAGGATTATTGTGTAATAAATTAAGCCCATTAGCCTAATTAGAGAATACTATAAATAGAGGGCTGAAGAGTTAAGTTAAAACTTTTCACTCTCATTCTAAATCATGTCTAAACCCTAATTAGCCCTAGATCCATCCAAATTTCATCCAAAATCATCCAAATTGCTCTCTAAAACAAACTAGATATGGATTAGAGATTAGATCATCAACTAAAAGATCGAGTTCATCGATTTGCTTGACTTGAAGTGTATTCCATTACTGTTCGGATTGGATCTACATTCATATTTGCTCAATTTGGTAATTGGTGAGTGGTTTATGCCTTCTCACTATACTATGCATGTTTATATGGTAGAATCGTAGGATTTAACATATTTTAAATTGATTTTTATCCATAAAACCTTTTCTAACTTTAATTACATGTTATTATGAATACGATCAAGATTGACTAGAAATCACCCTTGCTCATGCTCATATATTCATGCTATATGTAGATCTATGTTAGAAATTGACTTGTTTGTCTTATTATGATGGATTGCATGTTTGATTGGATGAAATTGCTTGTTATTTTGTGTTGGTTGATATGATTTGATGTTGTTTGCTAGTGTTGTGATTTGCATACAAAATTAGGTCGGAGAATTAAGAAAATCAATGGCAAAGATGATTGTAATTGGACAAAACTTGGAGGGGAAGCTTTGAAGTACGATAGGAGCTTGGGATTCAAGTCGTAGGCCTAGGTCGTCTAAGCACAAAAGTCAACACTGACATGAGAGGTCAGTACCGGGTTCTGTGGGCTGGTCCATCAAATCAACGGTTTTTGCGGAAGCAACAATATTACTAGTAGAGGTTGCCTAAGGTGATGGATATGTGATTGGCTAAGTGTTGGAGGCTATGACGACTTGTTTCTAGAATATAAAGTAGGGTGCTTTAAAGAGATGACTTGTTCTACGACGATTTGATTTGTGTAGAGAAGTCGGGGTCAAAGCATCTAGGCATGGAGTACTAGAAGCAAGGAAGGAGTGGGAGAAAGCTTAGCCATGGATTGGCTAAGTGTAGAGGTTCGGGATGAGTTCAGAGGTCGATACTGAGTTCTTAGGTTAGGTCCAAATCGGATGAAACTCCTAAGAGGTGAAGTAGATGTCCTATAAATCATGTTGGAGGTGTTGGCTCATTCGTATCAGGTTGGATGACAATATAACAACATGATGAGAAGTTATGGTCTTCGGATGTTGGCTTGTGTTAGGAGTAGGTTCCGAAGATGGATGTTCACAAAAGGGGTGGGCAATGTGATCGGGGAATGTGGAAGGGTTCCTTGTGAATAATGGAAACTGGATTGAGCATGAAGGGCTTGGTATCTAAATGGAGTAAAGATGGGTTTAGGTGTATGTGCTAAGGGATCGTTATGCTCGGAGTGTTTTCACTTGTACACAAAGCAGGTGTATTGTAAGTGGGGACGCCCATGGATCAATGAGGGGACCTATATACCCTGAACTTGTAGCTTTAGGTTTAGTGTCCAACTTTGGCTGCGAGACACATGTCTTGCTTTGGTCTGCGAGATATGAGAGCATAATAGAGAGACGAGATTTCCATTAATCCCTAGTAGAAAGGAGGCTATATGAGCTATCATATATTTAGAACACATGGAGTGATAGTTAGGATTGTTTGATGGATGCTATGCTTGCTCTCTTTAGTCGGCTATCACTCGTAGGTATCATGGGAAGTAGGTATTGGAGATAGGAATACCTGGAAGACTGATATCCTTTATGTGGTTTATGGTATATCTTTATGATATTGTAAAGCATTATATTATAGTGTTGTATGCTAACTCTTTAGTTGCAGGGATAGATCATCACAAATTCGTGTACTCTTGCTCCTTACCATATTTACCTTTTTAGCATTTTGAGACTCATTTACCGCTCCCACCAGACTATTGTCTGACATAAAGTTTTATGCTTTGCCTTTTATTATCTTGGGTAGTCTTAAACGAGTAGACTAGATAGTAAGTCTAGGTGGTGCAGTAGCTGTTCGAAGGACAAGCTGGATGGAGCTATCTCGTATTATATACATATACGGAATGTATGCTTATTCCTCTAAGCAATACTGTGGATCCCGTAACAGTGCTTGCTTACTACTATTTGTTGAGACAATTTATTTGAGTTTGTTTCCGTTGTATGAACTCTACTATTGATGAACTCCGTGGATATTATACTTTGATGATGATGGTCTGTTCACATTGTTATTACTGTCTCTTTTGTTATATCTATGATATTATATTTTATCCATGCACTGTGAGATATAACAGGTTATATGCTATATTGGTTTATTTCAACCTTGATGATTGTCCTATATCGGCCGGGCACGACGGCACACTATTTATATATTATTGGTGCAGGTGATATAGTGCGGTCGTCCCATTTGGTATCGGAGCTTTGGTTACATGATTAACTGGAGTTGATATTGTGATCCAGTGGAGATAGGGAAGATATTATCGCCTTAGACTAGATCGGGAGAGAGAGAGAGAGTGTGTGTGTGTATATGAGAGAGTGTGTACTTGTTATAAGTTTTGTTTTCAAAACTATATAGTAATATATGTATTATATAATATAAGTTGCATGCACATGAGCACTATAAATACAGTTTTCTTTATGAGAGACAGATCATTCTTGTTACATATAAGAATAAGCTGGCTTACAAGGAACGTTGTGAGGAATTCTACTTCGGGAGTAGAGGAAGGAGTGGGATCAAGAGCTGCTATGACTAATGTCCAAGCCATGTTTAATGCTATGATGGCTAATATGATGAGGATGCTCCTGGAGTGGTGATAGATGGAGGTGCTCCCATGTAAGCACCTAGGGTTGATTTCACCAAGCCGAGCAAAGGTTATTCTACTCTTGGAGGAAAAGCCCTTTTATGGGACAGTGTCAGCCATAGAAGTGCAAAAGTGGTTAGATACTCACGAGCGCATCTTCGATGATATGGAGATGGAAGATGCTATGAAGAGAAAGTTGTCTTCGAGACAGCTTCAGGGCCGAGCCATGAATTGGTGGAATGTTGTTACTATTGCTACTCTAGAGGTTCAGTTCATCTAGGATCGTTTCAAGACAAGGTTCGAGGATAAGTTTATTCTGTCTGCTTAGAAGTTGGTTCTATTCGAAAAATTTACCGACTCAAGCAGGGAGAGATGACAGTTTCTGAATTGGCAGAATTTGATGCTTTGTCTAAGTATAGGATGTCATTCATCGACATTCCATTGAGGAAGAATGAGAAATTCATAATTGGTTTGGATAACTACTTGGGAGAAAAGCTGGTGGACCATATAGACGAGTCATTTAAGAAGCTTGTAGAGAAGGCGCTTCGTCGTGAGAGCTTGTACCTTAAAGCTAAGACTGCTATTGTTGTTTCTACCTAGAAAGAGGAGCTAAATCCGCATAAAGGCGATGAAGGCAAGAAGAAGTGGAATGGGAAGAGAAAACAGTCCCAAGGAAAGGGTAGTAAGAAGAAGGGTGAATAGGAACATATTTTCTTCGGATGCAACAAGAAAGGTCATCTAATTAGAGACTGCAAGAGAGTGATAAGAAGAAATCCTATAATTTTGATAAGCCCGGGTATTTGAAGAAGAATTGTCCAGAGCCGGTAAAGGATAAACAGATGGTGAAGGCATATGCTTTGGACACCGTTCTGACTTCGTCAAGTGCTCCCTCGGCGAAGGAGAAGGGGAAGGGGAAAGGAGTCGTTGTTCAAGGTATTCTTTCTATTGGTGATGTTCCTGTTCGAGTGTTGTTTGATACCGATGCTTCTCATTCATTCATCTGTAGTGACCTAGTAGATAGATTGGGATTGGAACCTGAGATAATAGACCGACCCCTAATCGTGATGAACCCTATTGGAGGCTCTACTAGTCTTTGAATGGTTTTTCATGGTCTATTTTTATCGAGTCATGGATATTCTTTGGGGTGATTGCTTTTTTTTCAAGTTTGTTGGGTTCGAGATTATCTTGGGTATGGACTGGCTTAGGAAGTATGCGGCCATAACGGATTACGAGAAGCTGTTGGTGACAATCAGAGATGTGGATGGACGAACGGTAGTGATTGGCTGTCTAACAGAGGATGGAGTGATGGTTAACTTTCTATATTCGCTTGAGATTCTACAGGGGAGATTGTAATCTATGCCCATTGCTAGAGAGTATCCATATGTTTTCAAGGAAGTGACTGGATTGCCGCCACATAGAGAGATCGAGTTTCAGATAGACTTGGTGAAGGAAGCCGGACCGATGGTTATGCCTTTGAGGCGTATGGCACCCAGAGAATAGAAGGGCTGGAGTGCAAGTAAATGACCTATTGAGGAAAGGGTTCATTCGAAGGAGCATACCTGAGTGGGGCGCACCTATAGTTTTCGCAACGAAGATGGACGATTCTTTGAGGTTATGTGTGGATTATCATGAGCTGAATAAAGTGGCGAAGAAAAACAAGTACCCACTCCCACGCATTGATGACTTGTTTGATCAACTGAAATGTGCAAAGGTGTTCACCCAAATGGATTTGGCGATGGGATTTCACCAGCTGATGTAGCAAAGGAGAGTGTACCTATTACTGTGTACGTACACCATCGAGTTTCTATGAATGGTTGGTGATGCCATTGGGGTTAACCAACACTCAAGCATACTTTTAGATCTCATGAATCAGGTTTTCAAAGACCAGTTGAATAAGTTTGTGCTTGTGTTTGTGGATGATATTATGATCTACTCCAAAAATGAAGAGGATCACAAGACGCACTTGAGGATTGTGCTAGAGATATTGAGAAAGCACAAGTTGTGAGCAAAGTTCTCTAAGTGTCACTACTGGAGGGAAGAAGTGAGATTCTTGGATTATGTCGTTTTGGGACAGGGTATAGCTGTGGATCATATGAAGGTGGCAACGGTCCAAGATTGGAATCAGCCCAAGAATGCTATGGATGTGAGAAGTTTTCTAGGATTGACCGGATACTATAGACGCTTCATAAAAGACTTCACGAAGGTAGCGACACCGTTGATCAATTTGATGAAGAAGAATCAGACTTTTCTATGGGATGCAAAGTGTGAGCATGCATTTGTGAGTTTGAAGGATAGGTTGATGAGTGCATCGGTTTTGACCATTCCAAGTGGAAATGAAGAGTTGACAGTATACATCAATGCTTGTGGTACTGGATTGGGTGCTGTGTTGATGCAGAAAGGGAAAGTTGTTGCCTATGCTAGCCGACAGCTGAAACTGCACAAAAGGAAATACTTAACTCATGATTTGGAATTGGCGGCAATTGTTTTTGCTTTGAAGATGTGGAGGCACTATTTGTTGGGAGAAAGGTTTGAGCTATTTACGTACCACAAATCCTTTTAGTGCCTTTTCTCTCAAAAGGATCTCAACCTTCGTCAGCAATGGTGGTTGGAGTTCTTGGTCTCTTATGATTTTAGTATTTCCTATACTCCAGGAAAGGGAATGCAGTCGCTGATGCATTAAATAGAAGACATGCTGGATTGGGAGCAATGTTCTTGGAATGGAAGTAGATAGAGCATATTGCTGGATTTGGTTTTAGGCCTTACTGCGAGCTAGAACCTGAAATATGGCAAGGTTATCGATTAGACCTACTCTAATTAAAAGGAACGGTACTAGTTAAAAGCATGATGCTAGGCTAATGGAGATCATAGCAAAGATAGAAAAAGGAGTAGAGTCTGAAGACACGAAGCAATACGAACTCGACCGAGAAGGTTGGCTTCGTAAGGATGGAAGGTTATTTGTTCTCGATGTTGATTAATTGAGAGATAAAGTGCTAAGACAGTGTCACCATTATAGATTGACTATTCATCCTAGTGGTTACAAGATATACCGTGATATGAAGCGAACTTACTACTGGAAAGGCATAAAGAGGGATGTTGGGGCATTCATCTCCAAATGCATGAGTTGCCAGTTGATAAAGGCAGAGCAGAAGAAACCTAGTGAATTGTTGCAACCATTAGAGGTTCCTTAATGGAAATGGGAACAAGTATCGATGGATTTTATTGATGAATTGTTGAGGACTGGAGCATGGTACAATGGCATTTGGATTATAGTAGATAGGTTGACCAAGAGTGCGAGGTTTATCCCTATCAAGTCAAGTAGAACGACATCCAAGCTGGCAGGGTTGTATGTAAAATGGATAGTGCGATTTCACGATGTGTCGAAGAGCATTATGAGCGACCGAGCCCTATTGTTCACTAGTAGGTTTTGGAAGAGCTTACAAGAGGTGTTCGGGATGGAGCTGCATCTTAGTACAGTTTATCACCCGCAAACGGATGGGCATACTAAAAGAGTAAATCGTATATTAGAGGATTTCTTGCAAGCATGCATTATAGACTTTGGTGGATCATGGGATGATCATTTGCATTTGGTGGAGTTTGCATACAACAATAGTTATCAATCGAGTATCGGTACGGCTTCGTATAAAGCATTGTATGGCCGACCATGTAACGCTCCTTCATGTTGGTGGGAAGTAGGCGAGAAACCAATACTTGAGCCAGATATGATTATAGAGACTTCAGAGAAGATTGAGGTCATTCGGCAATGGATGAAAGCTGCTCAAGATCGACATAAAATCTATGCATATAAGGCCGACTTACCTTAGAAGATGGCAGGCGTGCACAACATTCTTCATGTCTCTTATGTATGGAAGTTTGTGCATGACTCAGGCGAGAATGTTACACCAGATCAGCTATAAGATGTTGAGGTAGAGCCAAAAGTTTCTATATCTCGTATGCCGCTTCGTATGGTTGGGTACGATAAACAGCTTAGGAAAAAAACGGTGAAGCTAGTTAAGGTACAATGAAGCGGAAGTAAGGACGATTGTACGTGGGAGATGAAAGGGAGCATGAGGACTCCATATCTGAAACTCTTTGAATGGTAAGACCCATCGTTTGTCGTGTTTACTTTCACCATTTTATGCTATATTTGATAGGTTAGTATTCTACATACTAGGATAGATTAACTATACTATTGGTTGCATGGTTGCTTGTTTGACATGTTTGATGGTTGCTTATGATTGATAGGCATGCAGGATGATCATGGTTGCTTATGCTTTGGCTTATTTGGGGATTTCAGGGGTGAAATTCCTAAAGAGGGGAGAATGTAATGACCCATATTTTACGTGTTGAATGATCGTAAAATATTTTTATTTTATTCATATGAGATCGTATGATTGTATGTCTTTAGGATATGACTCATGGGGACATTTTACACACCTATGATTTTTGTCAAATTTCTTTGTGGCCATTTTGACATGTAACCTTGTTTGAGTTATAACTTCTGATAGGAGTTGAATTAGAGTCTCAAACTAGTTCCATTGCTTCAGGATGATGGTTTCCCATTCCGTAGAGTGGTCATAATAGAAAAACAGACTTACAGTTAGAAAGTTATGCATGTCTTAAGTTTTTGAAGCTCTTGGCTTAGATTGGTATGTAATTAATTAAGCTCATTAGTGAGCCCATTAGCCTAGTGTGTAATTAATTAGGACTGAAGAGTCAAGTTAAACCTTTTCTCTCTCATTCTAAATCAGGTCTAAATCCTAATTAGCCCAAGGTCCATCCTAATTTCATCCAAAATCATCCACATTGCTCTCTAAATCAAACTAGATTGCGGATTAGAGATTAGATCATCAACTAGAAGATAGAGATCGTCGATTTTCTTGATTTGAAGTGCATTCCATTGCTGTATGGATTGGATCCACATTCATATTGGTTGAATTTGGTAATAGGTGAGTGGCTTATACCTTCTCACTATACTATGCATGTTTATATGGTATAATCATAGGATTTAACATGTTTTAAATTGATTTTTGGCCATAAAACCTTTTCTAACTTTAATTACATGTTAAACTATGAATATGATCTAGATTGACTAGAAATCACCCCTATTCATGCTCATATAATCATGCTATATATAGATCTATGTTAGAAATTGATTTATTTATCTTATTTTGATGAATTACATGTTTGATTAGATGAAAATGTTTGTTATTTTATGTTCGATGATACGATTTGATGTTGTTTGCTATTGGTTTGATCGCATAGAAATTTAGGTGAGAGAATTGAGCAAATCAGAGGCAAAGATGGTTCGAATTGGACGAAACTTGGAGGGAAGCTCTGGAGTATGAGAGCTTGGGGTTCAAGTCACATGTCCAGATTGTTTAAGCACAAAAGTCGGCACCGATATGAGATATTAGTGCCGAGTTCTATGGGTTGATCCAACAAGTCAGCGATTTTTGGAAAAGCAAGAGTATTGCTAATAGAGGTTGCCTAATGTGATGGATGGGTGATTGGCCAAGTTTGGATGCTATGAGGACTTGTTTCTAGAATATAAAGTAGGGTACTTTGAAGAGAGGACTTATTCTATGACGACTTGATTTGTGTAGAGAAGTCGAGGTCAAAGCATTTGGGCATGGAGTATTAGAAGCAAGGAAGGAGTGGAAGAAAACTTAACCATAGATTGGCTAAGTGGAGAGGTCAGGATCGAGTTCAGAGGTTGATGTCGAATTCTTGGGTAAGGTCAAAATGGGATGAAACTTCTAGGAGGTGAAGTAGAGGTCATGTAGATCATGCTGGAGGTTTTAGCTCATTCGTATCAGGTTGGATGACGATATAATAGCATGATGAAAAGATATGGTATGTGGATGTTGGCTCGTGTTGGGAGTACGTTTCGAAGATGGCGGCTCGTAGAGGGTGGGCCATGTTATCGAGTAATATGGAAGAGTTTCTCATGAATAATGGAAACTGGATTGAGCATGAAGGGCTCGGTATCCAAATGGAGCAAAGATGGGCTCGGGTGTATGTGCTAAGGAATCGTTGATGTGCAGAGTGTTTTCAATTGTACACGAAGCATGGGTATTGTAAGTGGGGACGCCTGTAAATCAATAAAGGGACTGTATATCCTAGACCTGTAGCTTTGGGTCCAGTGTCTAGGTTTGCGCTGCGTGACACGTATCCAGTTTTGGGCTGCGGGATACGATAGTACAACAGAGGACCAGGATTTCCATTAGTCCCTAGTAAAAAGGATGCCATACGAGCTATCATATACTCAGAGCTCATGGAGTGATAGTTATTAGAGATAAGAATACCTAAAAGACTGATATCCTTTATGTGGTTTGTGGTATATCTTTATGATATTGTAAAGTGTCTTATTATAGTATTGTATGCTAACTCTTTGGTTGCATGGACATGTCAGGTATGGTTCATATACTCTTGTTCCTTAACATATTTACTTGTTTATCATTTCGAGACTCATTTACCGCTTACACTTGACCGTTGTTTGATCTAAGGTTTTATGTTTTTCCTCTTATTATCTTGGGTACTCTTAAATGAGTAGACTAGATAACAGCTCTAGATGACGCAGTAGTTGTTCGAAGGATGAGCTGGATGGAGCTATCTTGTTATATATACATATATGGAGTCTACGCTTATTTCGCTGAGCAACGATATGGAGCCCATGACAGTGTTTGCTTATTACTATTTGTTGAGACAGTTTATTTGAGTTTGTTTTCGTTGTATAAACTCTACTATTGATGTATAACTCATGGATATTATACTCTGATGATGATGGTCTATTCACATTGTTATTACTGTCTCTTCTGTTATATCTGTGATATTAAATTTTATCCATGCGCTGTGAGATATGGCTGGTTATATGCTATATTGGTTTATTTCAATCTTGATGACTGTCTTATATGGGTCGGGTATAGACATCGCAGTATTTATATACAATTTGTGCCGGTGGTATAGGGCGGTCGTCACAGTCGGGAAGGCCCAAAACCGATGGGTTGATGGTCAATCAACCACTGCCTTTTGAGAACAGGTGTTGCTCCGACAACATCAGGAAGTTCCAAACCGATGGATCAACAGTCACATTGATCCCTTACGTTTTGAGAACCGACATTGCCCCCAACAATGTTGAAAAGTGAAGCCAACTTCTAGAGAGCCGTTGCTGCCCGGAGACTGGCAGGAGCATACTACCGCCTGAAGATAGGCGATAGTAGGGGGATAAGCGCCTAGCCCTCAAGAATACATCTGTAACGACCCAACTTTTCGACCCTTGAATGTCAACACTAATACATCCGTGTTATTCGTATGCTGAACACCCAAGTGCTGGTAAGATAGAAAATTAGGGTAAAATTAAAAAAAGAATAGAACAAGAAAGGTAGAACACAACATCGGAATCTCACAGCGGAACGGTAATATATAATATCAAAAGAACAATACAAAGGGTTACTCTGAATACAAGAATTTCAAAGTTACAAAACCTAAGTACTATCATCAGCCTGGATAGTTATAACTGCCTGTCTTTACATTGCTGATATTTGTGCATAGCTAATACATAACAACAGAAATAGAAACAGATAGATAATGGAAGCCTTCAGCTCTTCTTTTGAACTTTGAAGCATCCAAGTTAAAACTTTCCATACTCAGCCTACTTGAAAGAGTACGTGAGGAATATTGGAAAACAAAACCAAGCGTCAGATATAAGTCTGGTATAAGAATAGTAAATATTGAGACCATATGGATTCCTGTAACAGTTTTCCCCTCAAAAGAAACCAGCTATTCATTAAGTTTAATATAGTGATATGATAGATAATGTCTAGGGATATAAAATAAATCGTATCAAATAGCGGTGATGCTTACATTGGTCATAGCACAACATATTTAGGTTATACTCAAAACTGCTAATGCATGTTCACATAATGGATTTTCTGCGGGCATCCCTTTGGTCAAGCCAAAATCCAATCTCCATGCACAAGGATCAGAAAACACCTTCCAAGCATCGTAGATCTCTTGATAAAATATACTATAAGGTAAAAACGAAGGCCCACACCCGAACATAAACATGAACCATGTGATACCAAATATCATCAACTCCCGGTACCAACATCGATAAGTATTCTCTAGACATGGAGTTGATAATACCCTGTCGTGGGTTAGTCAAACCCCAGATTGTGCATCCTACTCAGTCTTTAGCCATTTCTAATGTCAAGGTTTCATTCAGCATCTTTCACATGAGTCTTCATCACTCGAATAGAACACGAATCACTACATGGATTCAAGCATCTCGAAAAGATCTCAAATGTCCATATAGATTCCCTTTCTCAACTGCTTTCAAAACATAGAATCCGTAAACTAGTTTTGAAGTGGTATTCAGCAAGTAAAACACTTACCAATGCCGAACTCTTCAAAACCAATTGATGAATCTCTGGTTAACTCAATTCCGGTTCTTTCAAAAGTAAGCGAAAGCTAGAGACATTTCATACCGGTACTCTTCCCTGGGGGTTCATACTGATATGAAATAGCGAAGCCTTTCGATAACTTCTTAAGTCAATATTAGGTTAAGTTCGATAATCGACTAATTGATTATCTAGTCAAAATAATTGCTTATACAAATCAATATTTGTATGTTTAACTCATTTCCGACATTCCAACTTAACTATTCCTCGTTGAAGAGTGAAGCCAGATAAGTTAGAGAAATGGTTGCACCAAAGTCTTGCCTAGACACTTCATTCTTGAATCTCACAAATAGATAAGTTTATCTCGTCGGCTTTTAGTGTTAAGTAAAGTATTAATGATTTCCATAAAAAATATGAAATCAACACGATCAACACGTTTCTGACATTTTCCGACTTACTAGTCCTCGGCCAAGATGAGAACCGGTAGGTTAGAGCTCTATGCTCATTCTCTACTCGATGTCAATGTTAGCTCTCACAAATAGATAAGCCTTACTTCGTCGGCTTTTAGTGTTAAGCATAGTTAATTACTTTTCAAACAAGCAATCAAATAATTAACCATCTAGCCACTAGGAAATTCTTGAACCCTTTTTGAAAAAATTTATATATACTTTTAAAATACTTGAAAATACTTATAATAGGTTTTAAAACATTTATCCAAAATATTACTTTACAATAACAAGTTTGTAAAATCTATAAAACTTGAAAAAGAACATGCTTTCTCATAAAAACCTTTTCTTTAATAATTCACAATTAATTCTGAAAAATTCATAAAGACCTCAAACCACTTTTTAAATACTCTAATAATAGGTAGTAAACACTTGTAAAAAATAATGAAACAAAATACTTAAACTTAAATATCTTTTCAAACCTTTAAAGCCCAAAAATCAAGTCTAAACGGGGCAGTTTTGCACAAGTGAAGTTTTGGTCATTTTCGAGATGTTACTTGACTTTTTACTATTCAAGATTTTAAAGCAACAAACATACATATAAAACATTATAAATATGGCAATAAACCCCTGAGTATCTGTCTACAAAGTTCCACAGTAATCGCCAAAATAAGGCAATTCACAACTGCATCTATAGCGATTATTGCTATAAGTGCACTTCCAAATCCGAGTCCAATCTAAACCAATGTCCATCTATAACCCATGTGATTTGTTCAAGGCCTAAATATATGTCATACAAGTCCATTCCAAGTTCATTCAAGTCCATATACATGGATCACATGTGTCACTTACTTTTAA
The DNA here is from genome assembly GCA_030737815.1 of Allium fistulosum. NCBI lineage: Eukaryota > Viridiplantae > Streptophyta > Magnoliopsida > Asparagales > Amaryllidaceae > Allium > Allium fistulosum. The sequence continues at coordinate 1,464,064,519 of CM060903.1, forward strand.
AGTAAGAACCCAAATCAATGTTTTAACATATGTCAACAACAATTCAACAGTTTAAACACAATCAAAATACAACATATATATGTTATATTTTTCATTCAAAGTGAGGTGTTAACTTACCTTTTATCCAACAAACAACTAAGATCAAAGAACCCAAGTCCAAACACAAGCAAGCAACCTTCTTTCCTTCCCTTCTTCCCTTGCTTTTGCCTAGCCTTGCCTTCAAACCACCCTCAAAGCTCACAGCCAAAAATGATAGGGAGAGTATGGCTTTTCTTTTTCACAATCTAACTAGGTAGAAGGTGTTGTTATGTGGTAATAAGGCTTCACTCCAAGGTTGAAGTGATTTGGATTTGATTTGCAAATATTTTGCTTTAGGAAATTATGAGGAGGAGGAAGAAGAAGACATGGATTTTATAACTTCAAGCTTTGTGAATTTGTGAATGTTAACTTAGGGTGTGCCCTCCTTATATAGGCTAAGAATGGTTCTCTTTAAGCTTTCCTTCACCCCCTTTCAAGCCATGGAAGACTCACTTTCCATCACTTCTCCTTTAAGTCACTTCTCCTGTATGCTAATTACCATTTTACCCCTCTCATGATAATATCTCTTGTCCTATTAGAAGCTTCTAAAAAATTCCAAACTTTATGAAGAGGTGTATGTGTTAATTAGTTGCCAATGTGTTCGTTTGATCATTAGAAAAGTGCACAAGAGTTTGAACAACTTATATCGATCGAAAATCTACTTATCGATAAACCGGTTTTCGGTTGCATTATCGATTTTTCTTCAAAAAATATATTTTTATAAACGAATTTCAAAAACCAGTTTCTTATCATTAATTATTAATTAAATTACGTTTAACAAGGTTATAAAATCATATTTATAATACTTAATTATATTTCAAAACGTTTCGATATTCGAAGACGCGGTGTTCGAATTTCAAGGTCACTACTTTCTCCCCAATTAGAACATTTCTCCTTGAAATTCTAATAAGAATGATAATCAAAGAAGATAGAAGAACAAGGTATATATATAGAATACTGCTGAAACCATATACAAACTAAACTGTAGTCCAAATGCATGCTAAGTGACTTCACCTCCAGCCGTGAGTGCACTACAAAAGATGCACAATACTAAGATAAGAAATCTCCAGTCTAAGAACAAATCTGGATAGGACTCCCTCAAACTATCCTCTGTTTCCCACGTACAATCCCGAGCATCCTTGCTCCATTGTACCTTGACTAACTTCACAACCTTAGTCCTCAATCGCTTTGTATCTCTATCAACAATACGAACGGGCTTTCTCAATACAGTCATATTTGGCTCAATCTCCAAGTCCTCCTGGTGCGATGCTTCCACTATCATCAAAGGATCATTCACAGACTTATGCAAATGCAACATATGAATTACATTGTGCAATCCTGATAGCCTATTCGTTAACTTGTCTCTATATGTGAGTGTACCAATCCTCTCCAGAATCGAAAAAAGGTCCTGTATATCAGGAGCCAACTTCCCAACCCTTTCAAACTGGACTACACTTATCATCGGAGAAACCTTTACAAACACAAAGTCCCAACTGAGAACTGCAAGTGTCTGCACCTCTCATCCACATAGCTCTTCTATTAATTCTGTGCTTCCTTGATTCACTTTCGAATCTCTATGACCTTACCTGATGCCTCTCGAATCATATCCGATCCAAGCACAAGACGATCCCTAGGTTCTATCCAACACGATGAAGATTTGCAAGGCCTTCCATACAATGCTTCAAATGGTGCCATTCCGATAGTAGCCAGATAACTATCATTGTATGAAAACTCATCAAGTGGTAAGTGCTCTTCCCGTGAACCTCCAAAATCTAAAATGCATGCTCTAAGCAAGTCCTCCAATACTCGGTTCACCCTTTCCGTTTGCCAATCTGTCATCGGATGGTAAGCGGTACTCAGATTGAGCTCGGTCCCTTAGGCCTCATGCAAACCCTTCTAGAATTAGCTTGTTAATATCAGATCTCTATCACTCACGATATCATAAGGAACACCGTGCAATCTAACGATTTTATTAACATATAACTTAGCTAAACTAGCAGTTGTTCTCGTAGTCTTAACAAGTAAGAAGTGCGCGCTCTTGATCAATCGATCCACAATAACCCACACAGCTTCGTTCCCCCTCCTCGACCAAGGCAATATGTTGATGAAGTCCATGAAAACTTGCTTCCATTTCCACTTCGGAATCTCTAGCAGCTGAAGTAGTCCAGCCGTCTTTTGGTGACTACCTTTCACCCATTGGCAGTTAGCACACCTGCTTACAAAGATAGAAACATTCCTCTTCATGACCTCCCACTAGAACGTCCTCTTCAAGTTTTGATACATCTTAGTGACCCTAGGATGTATCGTCAACCTAGAATGGCGACTCTCAACTAGAACTTCCTTCCTAATCCATCAACTTGTGGGACATCTAACCTACCATTCATTCTCAAAATGCCACGGCCATCCACCTTAAATCATGACCACCTCTTTGATGCCTCATTCTCGCTTACATTTTTAGCTACCCTAGCAAAATGAAAATCTCTAAGCTGGCTCTCTTCGATACGACTAATCAAAGTCAAACGAACCTCAACATTTGCCATTACTGCATACCTCTTACTAAGCACATCAGCTACGCCATTAGCTTTCTATGGTGCATATAATATATCCAGATCATAGGCCACAAGAAACTCCAACCACCTATGCTGGCTCATGTTTAAGTCTTTTTGCATAAAAAGATACTTTAAATATTTATGGTCCATGTATAACTTGAACCTTTCACCTAGAAAATGATGCCTCCACATCTTTAATGCAAATACTACTGCTAACAACTTCAAGTCATGAGTTGCATACCTCACTTCATGCAGTTTGAGCTGCCGACTCGCATAAGCAATAACTATTCCTTGCTGCATTAAAACAACACCCAGACATGTTCCACATGCATCAGTGTAAATATTCAAACCCTCACCTCCATCTGGCATAGTAAGAATAGGAGCACTAGTCAACTTTTCCTTTTACTTTATGAATGCTTGCTCACATTTATCGGTCCACACAAATTTGACATCTTTCTTCATCAAATTTGTTAAGCGAGAAGCAATCTTTGAGAAATTCTATATGAATCTCCTATAATAACCCGCTAGACCCGGAAAACTCCTAATATCATTTGCACATTCAGGTCTTTTCTAGTCCTAAACGACCATAGTGGAATAACCAGAAACACCTTCCATCGAAACAACATGACCTACGATCCTAACTTCTGAACGCCAAAAATGACACTTCGATGACTTATTCTTCAACGCATGGTCTCTTAGTGTTTCTAGAACAATCCTTAGATAGTGCGAATGTTCCTCCTCGGTCTTGGAGTAGACCATAATATCATCGATAAAAAACAAGAACAAACTTGTTCAACACATCTCAAAAAACCCGATTTATTAAGTCTACAAAATATGCTTTAGCATTAGTTAGGCTGAACGGCATAACTATCCACTCATAAAACTGGTCAGATCTAAGAGCGGTCAAGGGTACACTCTCCTTTTCCACGCTCAACTAATGGAACTCCATAGCAAGATCAAGCTAAGAAAACACTAGAGCTCCATGAAGCTAATCGAACAAGTCATATATCCTAGGAAAGGATATTTGTTTCTAACAGTTCATTTGTTGAGCTCACGATAATCTATACATAGTCTTAGGGAACCTTCCGCCTTCGCAGCAAAGACGACGGGCACTCCCCAACTCAAACGACTTGGTCGAATCAAGCCCTTCTACAACAAATCACTTTGTTAGCTCCAACTTCTCCTTCGGTGCAAGTCTACGAACATGCAACACAATAGGCTTTGCATCCTTCACTAAATCAATGCGAAATTCTATCTCTTGATAAGGTGATAAACCTGACACCTCTTTGAAGATATCCGCAAATTCCTTAACAATAGGGATTGAACCCAACTCCTCCTTCGCCACATCTAGAGAATAAAGAAAACTAGCCATAAGCGAGCTAGGATCTTCACAAGATAATGTATGATCTTCCATCCCCTTCTTTAATAACATGGTCTGCTTATTGCAATCTAAGACTACATTATACCATCTAGGTAGAGCATCAAAGCCCATAAAACCTAGGACATACATATCGCAAGGAAAGAGTCGGTCAAAACAAGAAATCTGAACTCCTAACCAAACCATACTAAGATTGGCCGATCCCCCAACAGGGTTCAACACACAAATAGAATCTAACGCTATAACTAGCTTAAGTTCAAATCTATCAACAGTGTACGAGATAAAAAACTAAGAGAAGCACTCGTATCAAATAAAACATGAACAGGAATGCCAAAAATAAATAGAATACCTTCCAAAACTTGCTTCCCCTTTGCTGCAGCGAAAGTGGAAAGGCCGAAGCTAAAGCAAAAACTCTAGGCTGCCCCTCTTTATGAAGCATCAGACAGCCTTTAACTAGATGATTAGGACAGTGGTAATTATAGCAGCTCCTTGGTACAAATTGTGCCCTACCTGTCTGTGGTTCTATCTTCGGTACCTTAGCAATAGATGCCTTAACCAATGGCGCTTTCGCCAAATGTTTCTCCCCAACCTATGTACAGCTCCTAGCGAAATGCTCCTTTCCACACTTGTGACAAGTCAAACCAGAAATATACCTCGGAGGCTAAAACTTCCGTTTGTTGTTCCTAACTGGTGCAGGAATAGGCGGCTTCAATGCTAAGCTGTAACGACCCGGATTTCAGCCGTTTGATTTTGAACATTTAATTTATTTTAAATGTTGAATTTGAAATGTAAATGGAATTTTAATATGAATTTTATCGATCAAATAAGTGGAATAAAACTAATGTTCCTAATATAGCGATTTATTAGATAAATTTAATTGTTGAATTAATAATTGAAAATCGTTTAAATAATTGAATCTTGGATTTTTATTTGGATAAAAATAATTTGAAAGCTTAATTAATCATTATTTAGCAAGAATGAAGATAATAAAACTTTTAAAGTTGACAAAAGTGATTTAACTAATTTTGGAATTACTCGTTTTAATTAACATATAAAAATAGCCTTCCGGGCACAGCCTGGGAATTCGACGAAACCAGTTTCATTGGATCCGTAATAGTATATTATTATAGGATTCCAAATTTCATGTCAATTGGACTTACGGTTTTCTTGTGCGAATTAAAAATAACCTAGAAATTGTTTAAGGAAATTTATTTAAAATAATTCGATTTGAGATGTTATCTTCCGTATACTTTTGAATTGGCTCCCGATAATAGTTCCATTGCATTCAGAATGGGGGTATAACATTAGGACACCAGGCAGCACGCTTTGTTTGGAGTTCGGATAAAATTTGTCGTGAATAGTAATTTAAAATTTGCCTATAAATAAAAGCTACCCTTTCCATTTTCTTTAACCCTAACCCTAATTTCTAAAACTCAGCCACCACCATCAAATTCATGGTCAGAATATCGTTTCCTTTCCCCTCGATATCTCACCATCCATTCACCTTCAGGCTTCAAGTTCTAAAGCAAAGTCGTAGAGCATCGCGAGCTCTACACATCCAACGGTGGAGATCGTCTATCGTCGACGATCGGGGGCAGGAGAAGGCCGCGTTCGTGCAACCTTTGGTGGCGTTTTTCATGGCACTGGTGGAGCCGAGCTCGATGGAACTTGGGGAGGAGGTGCGTGGTGTTCAGGCACTTCGTGTGGTGTCCTTCGATTGATCTCTGGCGACACGGCGAAAGAGCGGCGATTGATGAAAGAACGGCGTGATGGGTTCTTCGTACGTGTTTGAAACGAAGAAGAAAGGTAGCATGACCCTGATTTCCAGATGGCAAAGACCAACTGCCAGGATTCGCAACAAGGTTAATGATAAAAAGAAATTGTAAATTAATTATATTATAAATCGTGAATCTTTAAAAATGTATATCTTCTTCATACGAGGTCGAAATCAAACGGAACAAGTTGTGTTGGGTTTGTTACTGAAAATACTTCCCATAGGAATTGGATCGGACTCGATTCGAGCTAGTAGGAATTTGGATTAAAATTAAATGCTTGTTTAATTTTTAAATTCAAACGGAACGCTTAAGCGCTAATTGGAATCAAGGTGAGTAAATCTCACTCACTTTGGATAACCGGTTTTATTTTAAAGTGTTAAAAATCATTTATTGTTTGATTGGATGGATTAATAAATTATTATCAGTTGGATGCTATATTATATATAGTAGTATATATATTAGTAGTTGGGTATATTCCCGCCGATTGGAGCAGATGAGACACTATGCGCCCCGCATAATAGTGGATGACCCTATATTATTGCGATATCCCGCCTCAAAGCGGGATTATTATTTTATGTTATATAACATATGTGGTTGTAGGGAAACAGGTTGGAGGGATCCAACTTGATTCCTTAAATATATTGATTGTTTTCATATATAGCTATATATGATGTGATTGAATAATCTATTATGGATTGTTGTGTGATTTGATTTATTGGATGCTATAGTAGCACTGACCTTATTTTGGTATTTTAAATACTATAAAGAATATTTTTGAATTTTAAAAAGAAATTCAAAAGGTAATTTGTGGAAATACAAATATTTATATTAATTTGGAATATTCGATAAGGAATGAATGTGAATTTAATAAAAAAAGATATAATTTGGAATTCACTTAACTATTTTGCAAAGTGTTTTCAAATCAATATTTTTGGAATTAATTTATACAAGGAATTAGGAACAATAGATTTTGATGATATTTCTAAAATTTTAAATGGAAGTTGAAATCAAGTTTTTGAATGGATTAGGAATATAATTGGTTTTATTAGAAATTAATTTCTAAATGGGTTTTAAAATAGAAATCGATTATAAATGGACATTGTGATATGATATATTATTAACAGAGAAAAACCAGAATGAGTTTATGAATCCATGAATGATATTTATAAATAGAGTGGAATGGTTATAAATTGTTGAAATATAGGAAAAAGAGATTTAATAGATATTCGAAAGGAATTTGGCAATTAAATGGGATTTGAAAAGAATAGAGTTGGAATTATAAATGAGAATATTTTATAATTAAGGAGAATAAAACTGAAAGAACTTTATAGATTCATAACCAATGTTATAAATAAGTGAAAATGATTATCGGTTGATAATTTGGAAATATAATCCACAATATGGATTTAAAATGAAATATGGGAATCGGTTTAGAAAGGAATATTGGATTTATTTATGGAAAATGGGGAAATGGATAAAAGTTGAAATCGTGAACCGATGTGTATGAATCGATGATGTCTTATAAATTGGAGATGGTATTATTGAAATTTTAAAAATGGATTTTTTTATCGAGAAATAAGGTTTGGTTTCCAAAAGGAATTATTTATTAAACAACGTTGTTTAAAACTGTTATTAGAATTTACAATATTTTGGAAAGGTTAACTATTCAAATAATTAAATTTATTATTAATAAACTTGGCAAGTCAATTTATATTATTTAAAATGGATTGGAAATCAGTTTCAATTTGTTTATTTGAAAAGTGTTTTGATCTTTAAAATAATTACTTAAAGCGTTTCGGAAAATAATTTTTATACTTTAAAAATACTTATTATTTTATATATATGGAGTTAAAAATAAGTGATTGCAATTTATTTATAAATGCTCTCGAGATTTTTAAACCGGGTTTTAATTAATGAATGTGATTTTATAAGAGAAAATCTTATAATGGAATTCTGGGAACTTAAGGAAATTTCCAAAGTGTTTAAATACAAAAACTTCGAAAATGAATTAGAATTCATAAAAGAAGTTAGAAATGGGTAGTTGGAATTATAGACAAGTATAATCAATTTTGGAAATTTTAAAGGAATTTAATTAATGAATTCCAGAAACTTATAGAATCCGTTATAAATGAGTTAAGGAATTTACAAATAAATTGTAAAGGATTTTGAGAAATATTAAATAAATGGAACATTTCCTAAGTATTGGAAATAGAATGATTTTGGGAAAATATACTTATAAATATTTCCTAGGTATTGGACTGGAAGGATTTGAAATATTTTAACTACTAGATTTTTATTATAGAAATATTTTTCAAAGTGTTGAATTATAAATGGAATTGGAAAAAAATATTTCTAAGTATTGGTATGGTTCGAAAATATCCTGTTATGGATATAAGTATTTGAAATTGTTTTCAATTATTGAATATACTGGAAGAGATTTGAATATATATCTTTATAAAGATATATTGAAATGAATGTTTTGAGAGTTATAAAATTGGACCTAGTGAATGCTTATGTGTGAAATTTGATAGTTAAATAACCGACTATAAAATCTGACCAAACTCGTTAATCATTTCGAAGAGACCGTGATCGGATTTAATTATCCGAAAACCAATTCGATCCGATTTGTGTATTACGAATTGTGATATCGTGAAGATAATGAAGACGGTGATTTTGGAGATTCGGTTTGTTCAGACCTAGAACAACTTGTATGGATGAATGCTATCATTGCATCGTTGCGTGGAAGGCAGTGTTAACATTCCAAGAATGAATGCTATTCTTAAGGTAATCGTAGCCTCAAGCCTCATCAACCGGGAATGATTAAAACATGGGAGATGCAGCAAGGCTATGTGGGTCGCTCCTATTAGGGTATGATCATCACTCATCTAGAGTGGACATCTATCATCACTTTCATTCGTATGCGTTTTTGGGACCCATTGGTGGTGATCATATTCGGTACTATCCAGTAAGGGGTAGGCGGTCTTGTGTTGGCTGGGATCGATAGGTTCGATCTCGGTACATTTTTCTAGTGGTGTACTGTGGCGGGCAGTACCCCAGTAGCCCTGTCATTGTATGGAATCCAATATCCAATACGAGCTGTACGGTTTTAGTTGTATACCAAATATGATGAAACGTGAGATGCAAGCATTTCAGCTATTTTATAGTTTATTTTCTATAGACAGTATTATACTATCAGATGATTTTGATATAAAATGTTTTGGTTATCATAAGATAAAAACCCGTCATGTTTATATGTGACGTGGTCTTACGAGATACCTTTGTTTTCAAAGGATTTTGATGACAGTAATAATTCAAATTGAGTATGTTTTCTCACGCTTATTTTCCAGACTGACTCGGGTGTTATTTTATTATAATGCTCGGATCAGACCGAGTATTACAGATCCAGGTTAGGATGCTATGGAGCTCAGGAGATGAGCTGGAGGATTTCAGGCGTATTACACATACTTGGTTATTTCCGCTGTGGGGGTTATGCTTCATATTCAGTACATGTGAGGACAAGTAATTATAACTGTCCAGATTGATTGTTGACTGTTGTACTCTGATGATTGTATGTATATTACAGTTACAGTTTCTTTGTATAAAGATCAATTATTATATATTATATTTTGTTCCACTTCGATTGTGAGATTCTGTATTGTTGATTATGTTTCTTCTTCTATCCTCTTCTTCTTCACCCCTAATGATCTGGTATTTCCGGAACTCGATTGCTCGGCATGTTATACAGTGAATATATTGATGTCGATTTTCGAGGGTCGAAAAACCGGGTCCGTCACACTTGGTATCAGAGCTTAGGTTGAGTGAATACCTAGGCTTTGGTGGGGATTACTCATTAGAGATAGGGTCAGTAGTACCCTAGAATGAGTTTGAATGTATTATAGATATGAGCGCGTATTTGTTAGTGAATATAAATTGTTTTATATTGTGTTGATTTATCTGTTGAGTGGCTTATGGATTCTGGTCAAGTAGTGGGACGCCACGACATCGATAGAAGTTTCTAAACTCTTAAACACGGTAAATCGACATAGTATTGTTTTGAAACGGGTAAATGAAATAATTTCACCCAACTATATTTTGATATAAAGAAATTATTTTTAGAAGTTATTATAGCATAATTGGTGTGTATAGTTGTTATTATTATAATCTAACAAGATGATAAAATTGGAATGGTTATATATAACCAAATTGAAATTGTATACGAATGAATTATGCACATGAGTTAGAATAAAAATGTATTCAAACCATAATTTGGAGACTAAAAGCCCGGAAAGTTTGGAAAATATTTTCCGAAGTGTTGTGAAAATAAAATTGGTGTTATTTTGAAAATATTTTTGGAATAAAAATTGTTTTAAATGGATTTTGGAAGTAATAAAGCACTGAACTCACTTCAGTCGCTGGAAAATAATTCCGATGATGATCACGACATCGTTGGTGTTCATTTTCGAGTTTCTAAGTGACAGATTGCTACCGTAATAATTTGATATAGATATTTTTGTTTGGAAACAAGTGTTGTTTTGAAAATTCCAAAGGGAGTTTGTTTTGGATAAAACCAAGTTAATTTTGAAAATTCCAAAGGAATGGTTTGTTAAACCAAAGGAGCTATATATATGTATATGATTTCAAAATGATTTGAAATAAATACCAGGTGTTTGAATTCTGGAATCCTTATTTAAATATTTTAGAAAAAAATATATCAGGAAATAAGTTTTTGAACTTATAAGTTGAGAATGATATTAATAAGGAGAGAAAGTGTGAAGATTGAATTTCGAAATTAAAATTTAACTTAAGTAAGTTAAAATGAATTGTGTGAATTGAAATTTAATTTAAGTTAAATAAAATTGGATTGGATTAGAAGTGATATCGAATAGAATTGAATATAAAATTTGAGTTGTAAATTGATTATATAACTATAAGTTATAAATTTTGAATGGAATCAACTCAAGTATAGAATTGATGAAAATGTGAAAAATAAGTTGTGTAACTTATAAATTGGAAAAGTGGAATAGAAAAACCGAAATAGAGATGGTTTGATATTTTGTAAAGGAATGGAAATCCAAATTTGTATTACAAAATGAAGTTGAACTCAAGTCGACCCAATAGAAGTGATTTTTGAGATATAAATCAGATATTGAATTATGAAATGGAAGTGAACAAATTAGATAAATTAATTAGTTAATTGAATAAAGAAATGAGACTCAACTTGGTTGAGTAAAATGAATTGTGGATTGAATTTGGATGTGGAACTTGAGTTATAAATGGAATCCGACTTATGTGTAGCAAGTTAGATATATCTTGAAATGTTGTCAAACAAAATAGAAATGGATTGAAATGGTGATAACATGGATTATAAATGAATTCAATTTAAGTTGAATATAGGAGGGAATATTGTTGATAAGAATGAAATTCAACTTAAGTAACTAATTTATGAGATGATTCATAAATAAATTGGCATGGATTGGTTTGTTGTTGAATATAAAATTGAGAAAACAAGATTTTGTGAATAAATTGAATGTGGATTAATAAAAAGTTGATAAATTGATTTGGAATCAATTTAAAATAGCTATAAACTGGAATGGTTATTTTATTAAATGAATATCACCAAATAGCATGGATTGAACTATCATTCGACATAAATAGAAGTAAAAAAAATTATGCAAATAGATGGAAAGTGAATAAATTGGTTTAGAATCCATTTGGAATGGATATGAATATATTATGTGTAAATATGAATTGGATGAAAGTAAATTTGGTTGTGAATCATTCGAATTGAATGAATGGTATATAAATCGATTGATAGTAACTAAATTAATGTTGGAACCTTGTAATTGCTTTAAAATACATGTAAAACATGTTGGTTTATGAAAATATTGTGTTTAACTAGGGAAATGCTTGAAATGTTACTAAATTTCATATTTTTGGGACTTACGTGTTTAAATTGAGTAAGTACAAGTACAAGAAAACCATTTGGCTATATTTTGGTTGCGCGATTGCATATAAATTGAGCGAGCTCGCTTAATAACGCTAAAATAAGGTACGCTTACAAATTTAGCACGCGAAAATAGAAATATTGATATATATTGCGTTTTCCGACCATGTGAGTCAATGTATATCTTTTTATCATATTTGTGATATTGCAAAAGGCTCTCCATTACAAGGGACACTCGGCCAAAAAATTTCGAAAATTTAGGGTGTTAGAAAAAAATTTGAAAATTTTTGGAAAATTTTTGTTAGCCAAAATTTGATTTCGAATTGTAATTGAAATAAGGGATTATGGTTTAGAAATGGAAACTAAATGTTTTTTTATGGAACTAAAGGATTTAGAAAAGTGAAATATCGAGTTTTAACTAAGTGGGTTTTGAAAAGTTAATGGTTTGGAGCATTTTCCTACCTTGGCAAATTTCAGGGACGAAATTCTTTTAAGAGGGGAGGAATGTAATGACCCAGATTTTCAATCGTTTGATTTTGAACATTTAATTTATTTTAAATGTTGAATTTGAAATGCAAATGGAATTTTAATATGAAGTTTATCGATCAAATAAGTGGAATAAAACTTAAGTTCCAAGTATAGCGATTTATTGGATAAATTTAAATGTTGAATTAATAATTGAAAATCGCTTAAATAATTGAATCTTGGATTTTATTTGGATAAAAATAATTTGAAAGCTTATTTAATCACTATTTAGTAAGAATGAAGATAATAAAACTTTTAAAGTTGATTCAAAAGTGATTTAGCTAATTTTGGAATTTACTCGTTTTAATTAACATATAAAAATAGCCTTCCGGGGCATAGCCTCGGAATTTGATGAAACCAGTTTCACTGGATCTGTAATAGTTTATTATTATATGATTCCAAATTTTGTGTCGATTGGACTTATGGTTTCCTTGTGCGAATTAAAAATGCCTAGAAATTATTTAAGGATATATAATTAAAATAATTCGATTTAAGATGTTATCTTCCTTATACTTTCGAATTGGCTCCCGATAATAGTTCCATTGCACTCGGAATAGGGGTATAATATTAGGAACGCCAGGCAGGATGCTTCGTTTGGAGTTCAGATAAAATTTGTCGTGAATAGTAATTTAAAAGTTGCTTATAAATAGAAGCTACCCTTTTCATTTTCTTTAACCCTTACCCTAATTTCCAGAATGCAGCCACCACCATCAAATTAATGGCCAGAATCTTGTTTCCTTTTCCCTCGATATCTCACCATCCGTTCACCTTTAGGCTTTGAGTTCTAAAGCAAAGTCGTAGAGCATCGCGAGCTCTACACATCCAACAGTGGAGATCGTCTATCGTCGACGGTCGGGGGCAGGAGAAGGCCGCGTTCGTGCACCCTTTGGTGGTGTTTCATGGCGCTGGTGGGGCCGAGCTCGATGGAACTTGGGGCGGAGGTGCGTGGTGTTCAAGCGCTTCATGTGGTGGTCTTCGATCGATCTCTGGCGACACGGCGGAGGAGCAGCGATCGATGAAAGAACGACGTGATGGGTTCTTCGTACGCATTCGAAACAAAGAAGAAAGGAAGCACGACCCTGATTTCCAGATGGCAAAGACCAACGGCCAGGATTTGCAGCAAGGTTAATGATAAAAAGAAATTGTAAATTAATTATATTATAAATCGTGAATCTTTGAAAATGTATATCTTCTTCATACGAGGTCAAAATCAGATGGAACAAGTTGCGTTGGGTTCATTACTGAAAATACTTCACATAGGAATTGGATTGGAGTCGATTGGAGCTAGCAGGAATTTGGATTAAAATTAAATGCTTGTTTAATTTTTAAATTCAAACGGAACGCTTAAGCGCTAATTGGAATCAAGGTGAGTAAATCTCACTCACTTTGGATAACCGGTTTTATTTTAAAGTGTTAAAAATCATTTATTGTTTGATTGGATGGATTAATAAATTATTATCAGTTGGATGCTATATTATATATAGTAGTATATATATTACTAGTTGGGTATATTCCCGCCGATTGGAGTGGATGAGACACTATGCGCCCCAAATAATAGCGGATGACTCTATTTTATTGCGATATCCTGCCTCAAAGCGGGATTATTATTTTATGTTATATAAAATCTATGGTTGCAGGGAAACAGATTGGAGGCATCCAACTGTATTCCTCAAATATATTGATTGTTTTTCATATATAGCGATAAATGATATGATTGAATAATCTGTTATGGATTGTTGTGTGATTTGATTTATTGGATGTTATAGTAGCACTGGCCTTATTTTGGTATTTTTTTGGCAAGGCACTTATTTTGGTATTTTTTTGACAAGGCACTTATTTTGGTATTTTAAATACCATGAAGAATATTTTTGAATTTTAAAAAGAAATTCAAAAGGTGATTTGTGGAAATAAAAATATTTATATTGATTTGGAATATTCGATAAGGAATGAATGTGAATTTAATAAAAAAAAGATTTGATTTGGAATTCACTTAACTATTTTGCAAAGTGTTTTCAAATAAATATTTTTGGAATTAATTTATATAAGGTATTTGGAATAATAGATTTTACTGATATTTCTAAAATTTTAAATGGAAGTTGAAATCGAGTTTTTGAATGGATTCGGAATATAATTGGTTTTATTAGAAATAAATTTGTAAATGGGTTTTAAAATAGAAATCGATTATAAATGGGTATTGTGATATGTTCTGTTATTAACAGAGAAAAACCAGAATGAGTTTATGAATCCATGAATGATATTTATTAATAGATATAAATTGATGAAATATAGAAAAAAGATATTTAATAGATATTCAGAAGGAATTTGGCAATTAAATGGGATTTAAAAAGAATAGAGTTGGAAAGAGGATTTTTTTTTGGCAAGGCCGACGGGGTTAGATGGTCCCCGACCATTTTATTGCTACACCAATTGGAACAGAACACTTACAACAAAGAGCATAGCTAAAAGAAGACAGAGGAAGACTAGGCGCAACAAGCACAAAGGGAAACAAAAAACAGGAAATAAAAAAAGAAAGTACACACACATCTAACACATTTGGAACGCGACAAATATGCCCGGATCAAAGGAGAAGGAGAGCATACTCATAGAGGAATTAATTTCATGGACTATCCACTGCCTGAACACAACATCAGATTTTGCATTGATGGCATCAAACAATCTCGTGTTTCGTTCTCTCCATACTGAGCTAATGAAACTCTTCATCACCACGGTAAATATTCGCTTTCCTCCATGTTTGTATCCTGATCTCGCATGGATTCTTTCCCACTCAACATGGTTATCATTAGAGACATTAGTTCTTTGAAGCTTCGCCATCACTTTAGTCCATACTTCCTTAATAAATGGGCATTCAAAGAACAAGTGTTCTACCATTTCGAGTTGGTTACAGCAGTAAGTGCAATAAATATTGACACTCATGCCCATGCAAGTCAATTTTGCTTTGGTCAGTAACGCACGATTAAGAACTTTCCAAAACAGAAAATTTTCTCTCATACTACTATCGTTATTCCATGTCCGCTTCCACCATCTCCAAGTTGGACAAGAACTATTCTTTATCATGTATTCATATGCATCTCCAATTTTGAATCTTGTCCTTTTGTCACCCCAAACCAGACAAACTGATGTAGTGGACAGCGGGGCAAACAATCTCATTTTGTTCCATATATCTTGTATTCGCTGATTGGAAGATAAATGACGTGTGCTTTGATAATATTTATAAATGAGAATATTTATATTTAAGGAGGAAAAAATTGGAAGAACTTTATAAATTCATAACCAATGTTATAAATAAGTGAAAATGATTATCGGTTGATAATTTGGAAATATAATCCACAATGTGGATTTAAATGAAATATGGGAATCAGTTTAGAAAGGAATATTGGATTTATTTATGGAAAACGGGGAAATGGATATGAAGTTGAAATCGTGAACCGATGTGTATGAATCGTGGATGTTTTATAAATTGGAGATGGTAATATTGAAATTTTAAAAATGGATTTTTGGTATCGGGAAGTAAGGTTTGGCTTCCAAAAGGAATTATTTATTAAACAACATTGTTTAAAAATGTTATTAGAATTTACAATATTTTGGAAAGGTTAACTACTCAAATAATTAAATTTATTATTAATAAACTTGGCAAGCCGATTTATATTATTTAAAATGGATTGGAAATCAGTTTCCATTTGTTCATTTGAAAAGTGTTTTGATATTTTAAATAATTACTTAAAGCATTTTGGAAAATAATTTTTATTATTTAAAAATAATTATTAATATATATATATATATATATGGAGTTAACCATAAGTGATTGCAATTTATTCATAAATGCTCTCGAGATTTGTAAATCGGGTTTATTTAATGAATGTGATTTTATAAGGGAAAATCTTATAATGGAATTTTGGGAACTTAAGGAAATTTCCATAGTGTTTAAATACAACTTCAAAAACGAATTAGAATTCATAAAAGAAGTTAGCAATGGGTGGTTGGAATTATAGACAAGTATAATCGATTTTGGAAATTTTAAAGGAAATTAATTAATGAATTCCGGAAACTTATAGAATCCGTTATAAATGAGTTAAGGAATTTACAAATAAATTGTAAAGGATTTTGAGAAATATGAAATAAATGGAACATTTCCTAAGTATTGGAAATAAAATGATTTGGGAAAATATACTTATGTATATTTCCTAGGTATTGGACTGGAAGGATTTGAAATATTTTAACTACGAGATTTTTATTATAGAAATATTTTTCAAAGTGTTGAATTATAAATGGAATTGGGAAAAATATATTTCTAAGTATTGGTATGGTTCGAAAATATCCTCTTATGGATATAAGTATTTGAAATTGTTTACAATTATTGAATATACTGGAAGAGATTTGAATATATATCTTTGTAAAGATATTTTGAAATGAATGTTTTGAGAGAGTAATTAAATTGGACCTAATGACTGCTTATGTGTGAAATTTGATAGTTAAGTAACCGACTATCAAATCTGATCAAACTTGTTAATCGTTTCGAAGAGACCGGGATTAGATTTAATCATTCGAAAACCACTTCTAGGGTATGATGCAGCTAGGCTATGTGAGTCGCTCCCATTAGGGTATGATCATCACTCATCTAGAGTGGACATCTATCATCACTTTCATTTGTATGCGTTTTCGGGACCCATTAGTGGTGATGATATTCGGTACTATCCAGTAAGGGGTAGACCGGTCTTGTGTTGGCAGGGATCAATATGTTCAATCTCGGTACATTTTTCTTATGGTGTACTGTGGTGGGTGGTACCCCAGTAGCCCTATCATTGTATGGAATCCAATATCCAATATGAGTTGTACGGTTTTAGTTGTATACCAAATATGTTGAAATGTGAGATGCAAGCATTTCAGCTATTTTATATTTTATTTTATATTGACGCTATTATAATATCAGATGATTTTGATATAAAATGTTTTGGTTACCGTAAGGTAAAAATCCGTTATGTTTATGTGTGACGTGGTCTTACGAGATACCTTTGTTTTCAAAGGATTTTGATAACAGTAATAATTCAAATTGAGTGTGTTTTCTCACGCTAGTTTTCCAGACCGACTCAGGTGTTATTTTATTATAATGCTCGGGTCAGACCGAGTATTAAAGATTCAGGTTAGGATTCCATGGTGCTAAGGAGACGAGCTGGAGGATTTCAGGCATATTACACATACTTGGTTATTTCCGTTGTGGGTGTTATGTTGCGTATTCAGTACATGTGAGGACAAGTTATTATAACTGTCCAGATTGATTGTTGACTGTTGTACTTTGATGATTGTATGTATATTACAGTTATAGTTTCTTTGCATAAAGATCTGTTATTATATATTATATTTTGTTCCGCTGCGATTGTGAGATTCTGTATCGTTGATTCTGCTTCTTCTTTATCCTCTTCTTCTTCATCCCTAATGTTTGTATTTCCGACACTCGATTGCTCGACGTGCTATACAGTGAACATATTGATGTCGATTTTTGAGGGTCGAAAAATCGGGTTGCTACAGTCAATTACCACTACAGTCGATTGAAAGGGTAATTTCAAAACAGTCTCAAACTTCAACTCCATGTTCACTAAATTTACATATGACCCTAAGATGTGATTAATCATATTACCCTTGAATTCTAGGTACATCCCTATGATGAACATCTCATTCCACTTCAATAGCATGTCTACCAACCTAAATCAGAACCCAGATAAGGCAGTGAATCGGTTATCACACTCCGCCACTGTCATAGCCCCCTGCTTCAAGTCAAGGAAGCTCCTAAACGTCAAAGTCTTCCCGGCATCTGGGACAAACTTCATCTCGAATCCCTCCTTAGGTTGGGCCTAAGAGAAGTCGTTCTTTTAGACATCAGCAGTGATAGAACTCCACTAATCCATGTCTGCATCAGTCAGATGTCATGACGCCAACCGACACTTAATTGCGTCATCTAGCTCCATATCTCCGAATATTCGATCACATAATCTGATCCAAATTTGGACTTTTATGATCGTCTCCATACTACCAAACCTTTTACCTCATAGCCTCTCGTAATCGTGAAAGAGCGGAGAAAAATTAACCTGAGGCCTTACCTGCACGACCTCCTTTACAATATCCACCCTTGGTTTCCCAATTGGATCAACATTCCTTGGTGCTCAATCTCCACCATGTGTGATGGTACTACCTCGACCACCTTTACCTCAACCTCCTCGAGCATTGACAGCTCGAGTACTCATGATGTACAACTTGAACATAGCATAGTATATTTAAGATATGAAAGGCCAGAGTTATTTTAAAGAAAGAAAATATTCTTAAGGAAAGCTGAAAAATGGGCTATAGGTTTAGAAAAAATACAAATATGCTCTCGTATACGCTCGACTCGTTCTAGGGTGTCACTTACCTTATCTCTAATGAGCCATACCCAACCAAAGCCAAAGTGTTCGCTCAATCTTGTGCTCTGATACCGAATGTAACGACCCAACTTTTTGACCCTCGAATGTCGACACTAATACATCCACGGTATTCGTGTGCAGAACACGCAAGCGCCGAAAAGATGGAAAGTTAGGGTAAAATTAAAAAAATAGAACAAAATGGTAGAACACAACATCATAATCTCGCAGCACAACGGTAATATATAATGTCAAAAGAACAGTACAAAGGATTACCTTGAATATAGAAATTCGAAAGTTACAAAACCTAAGTACTATCATCAGCCTTGACAGTTATAACTGCCTGCCTTACATAGCTGATACATATACATAGCTAATACAGAACAACATAAATATAAATAAATAGAGAATGAAAGCCTCCAGCTTGTCTTCTTAACTCTGAAGCGTCCAAGTTAAAACATGTAACATGCAACATGTAACGGTAACAATTGAGATCGTACGGATTCCCATAACAGTTTTCCCCTTAAAAGAAACCAACTATTCATTAAGTTTAATATAGTGATATGATAGATAATGTCTAGGGTATATAATATAAATTGTACCAAATAACTGTGTTGCTTACATTGGACATACTGCAACATATTTAGGGTACAGTCAAAACCGCTAAGGTACGTTCACATAATGGATTTTCCATGGAGATCTCTTTGGTCAAGCTGAAATCTAATCTCCATGCATAAGGATCAGAAAACACCTTCCGAGATTCATATATCTCTAGATAAAATATACCATAAGGCAAACACAAAGGCCCACGCTCGAACATAAACATGAACCATGGGGTACCAAACATCATCAACTCCCGGTACCAACATCGATAAATATTCTCTAGATATGGAGTTGATAATACCCTATCGTGGGGTCAACCAAACTCCAGATTGTGCATCCAACTCTGTCTTTGGCTATTTTCAACGTCGAGGTTTCATTCGGCATCTTTCACATGAGTCTTCATCACTCAAACAGAACACGAATCACTACATGGATTTGAGCATCTCGAACAAATCTTGAATCTCCACGTAGATTCCCTTTCTTAACCGCTTCCAAAACATAGAATCCATGTACTAGTTTTAAAGTGGTATTTGGTAAGAAAAATACTTACTGATTCCAGACACTTTAAAATCAATCGATGAATTTTCTGGTTAACTCAATTCCAGTTCTTTCGAAAGTAAAAGAATGATAGAGACCTTTCGTACCGATACTCCTTCCTACGGGTTCTTAGTGGTATGATATCATGAAGCCTTTTGATAACTTCTTAAGTCAATATTAGGTTAAGTTCGATAATCGACTAATCGATTATATAGTCAAAACAATTTCTTATACAAATCAATATTCGTGCTTAACTCTTTTCCGACATTCCAACTTAAGTATTCCTCATTCAAGAGTGAAGCCAGGTAAGTTAGAGCACTGGTTGCATCAAAGCCTTACCTAGATACTTCATTCTTGAATCTCACAAATAGATAAGTTTACCTTGTCAGCTTTTAGTGTTAAGTATAATATCAACGATTTCCATAAACAATACAAAATCAACACTATTAACACATTTCTGACATTTTCCAACTTATATTCCTCGGCCAAGAGGGAAACTAGTAGGTTAGAGCTCTATTGCTCCATCCATACTCGACATCAAACTTAACTCTCACAAATAGATAAGCCTTACTTCGTCGGCTTTTAGTGTTAAGCATAGTTAATTACTTTTTAACAAGTAATCTAATAATTAACCATTTAGTCGTTAAGCAATTCTTAACTCATTTTTGAAAACATTTGTATATACTTTTAAAACACTTGAAAATACTTATAATAGGTTCTAAAACATTTATGCAAAATATTACTTTAAAATAACAAATTTGTAAAATCTATAAAACTTGGAAAAGAACATGTTTTATCATAAAAACATCTTCTTTAAAATTCACAATTAATTCTTAAAAATTCATAAAGACCTCAAACCACTTTTAAAATACTCTAATAATAATTAGTAAACACTTGTAACATAGAATGAAAAAAAATCTTAAACTTAAATATCTTTTCAAACCTTTTATGTCCAAAAATCAAGTCTAAACGGGGCAGTTTTGCACAAGTGAAGTTTTGGTCGTTTTCGAAATATTACTTAACTTTTTACTATTCAAGATTTAATAGCAAAATCCATACCTATAAAAAATTATAAATATGGTGAGAAACTCCTAAGGATCTCTTTACGAAGTTCCATAGCAATCGCCAAAATAAGGTAATTCACAACTGCATCTATAGCGACTATCGCTATAAGTGCACCTCCAAATCTTAGTCCAACCTAAACCAATGTCCATCTATAACCTATGTGCTTTATTCAAGGCCTAGTCATATTTCATACAAGTCCAGTCAAGTCTATTTTAAGTTCTTTCAAGTGCATATACATTGATCACATGTGTCACTTTTAAAGTAAGAATCCAAACCAACACTTTAACATATGTCAACAACAATTCAACAATTTAAACACAATCAAAATACAACATAAATATGTTATATTTTTCATTCAAAGTGAGGCGTTAACTTACCTTTTATCCAACAAACAACTAAGATCAAAGAACCCATATCTAAACCCAAGCTAGCAACCTTCATTCCTTCCCTTCCTCCCTTGATTTTGCCTTGCCTTACCTCCAAACCACTCTCAAAGCTCACGGCCAAATAGGATAAGGGGAGTATGGCTTTGCTTTTTCAAAATCTAACTAAGTAGAAGGTGTTGTTGTGTGGTAGTAAGGCTTCACTCCAAGGTTGAAGTGATTTGGATTTGATTTGCAAATATTTTGCTTTTGTAAATTATGAAGAGGAAGAAGAAGATGTGAATTGTATAACTTCAAGCTTTGTGAATTTGCGAATGATAACTAAGGGTGTGCCCCCTCCATATATAGGCTAAAAATGGTGCTAATTAAGGTTTTCTTCATCCTCACTTTATGCCATGGAAGATTCACCTCCCATCACTTCTCCTTTAAGTAACTTCTCATTTATGTTAATTACCATTTTACCCCTCTCATGGTAATACTCTTATCCTTTTAGAAGATTCTAGAAAATTCCAAGCTTTATGAAGAGGTGTGTGCATTAATTAGTTGTTAATGTGTTCATTTGACCATTAGATAAGAGCACAAGAGTTTGAATAACTTATATCGATCAAAAAGCTGTATATCGATAAACTGATTTTCGATCACATTACTGATTTGCTTTAAAGAATATATTTTTGTAAATAAATTTTAAAAAACAAGTTTCTTATCGTTAGTTATTAATCAAATGATTTTTAAAAAGGTTATAAAATCATATTATAAAACTTAATTCTATTTTAAAACGTTTCTATATTCGAAGATGAAGTGTTCGAATTTCAGGGTCGCTACAACGTCGCTGCCCAGAGATAGATGGTGACAAGGAGACTTGATAACAAAATCCACCTTTTAGAATCTGTTTCTATCCAAAGATTAGTGATAGTGGGAAGGTTCTCAAAACCAAACCAGGAATCAATTAGATACTTAGGCTTTGATCTTTAGGACTTTGCCGTCACCGGAAGTCTAGTGATGGCTAGAAGAATTGATAACTTACTTAAGGACCGACCAGATCATTTAGTCCCAACTTCCAAGAATGTGTCATCTCCTAAAGAATGGAGAAACCCTAGAATGGAACCATCGATACACTGGCTTTCAGAGGCAGAAACCAGAGCTCGATTGAACCTTCTGTCCAACATTTTGGAAACTGACGTTGCCCAAAGATTAACAACATCGGGAAGGTACCGTCTTATAACATTCGGAGGCCCTACATCACCTGAAGATTATGCAATGTCGGGATGACGTAATTATAAAATCTACGGGGATCCAATGTTGCCTAGAGACTAGAAATGTCAGGAAGAATTATTCACTTTTGAGTTGATCAAATCATTCGACTCTAACCTACAAATATCGGCTGCTGTGCCGAGATCGGCAACATCAAGGATAAATTTTCAAAATAGCATCACCAGTGTGCTAGTTTCTAGAGATAGAAACTAGCGCATGACCCGATTTCCGACCCTAAACTTGAGGAACTCAATTGTTTCCCAACGATAGGTAGCATCAAAATAGGAACGCTCGAAATCGAGCAATTACTCCGCTGGTTCTTAGAGTCAAGGACTAGTGTGCAAACTAGATTATGGAGATTGCAATGAGAGTTGAAACATGAATTACTCCCATAAAGGAATATTTACTCAAAGGAGTTCTCTATAGAGACATGAATGAGAGGAGGAAACTTCCTTAGAAAGCACCGCGGTTCATAGTATAAGATGGAATGCTATATAGAAGAGGATTCTCCACCCCTTGCTTCGGTGTGTAACCAAGGATGAAGCTACGATCACACTGGGGGTAGACATTGGCAAAGAAGGTGCTTCACTATGGATATTTCCAACCGATGATAAATTGGAATGCTGCTACCTACACCAAACGATGCCACTAGTGCTAGAGATTTGTGAATATCCCGAGAGCCCCATCGACGAAACATACTCAAATGGTTAGCCTATGGCCATTCGCAATTTGGGGAATCGACATTGTCGGTGTGCTACCGATGAAGAAGGAAGGAGCTAAGCATACTGTCATTGCAGCAAACTACTTTGTAATATGGGCTGAAACGGAATCGCTTGCCACAATCATGATGAGGAAAGACAGACACATGGAAGTAGCAATGAAAAAGGGTCTCGATACTGAGAGGAAACTCTCGGTATCATAAGACTCGGAATTGAGTCGTTGATATACCAGTTTTCGAAAACAGAAACCAGTATAGGGCTGGAGTGTCAACCATAGTCATCAAAAGTTTTACTGTTGCCTAGGAATAAACAACTTCAAGAAAGTGTAATTGGAATTGGATGATTCGTGTCCTAGTTTCCAAAGATTGAAACTAGCGCCTGACCAGATTTCAATGACAGCGCTGGCGACCAGCAGGAACGCTCTATCGAGGATAAGGCAAGGATGGTAACAACTATTATCGGACTGGGGATAATTGGGCAATCATCCCCCGTACGTTTAACTCACACTAACACCCAAACTCGCAGTAGAAAACTTCGTAAATAGGATTTAGTTCATGACAGAAACATATGAATGAGGAGTAAATACTACACACAATGTTCCCTGCGTTAGGATGCACTGTTGTAATGACCCTAATTTTGACAAACATTATTTATGACATTTAATTAGATAAATTAAATGAAATAATGTAAATGGTTAAGTGATCGAGATTTGAATAATATAAGGTAGCTGTGCCTAATTAATCAATGAACCAAAGAGAATTAAAATGAAGTAAGAGGATTAAGATAAGGGAAAAATAGGAATAGGATATATTCTTATACCCTAAACCCTCACTCTATTTTCATTTACCACGTTCACAAACAAAACTAAACCTAAGTTTGGTCAGCCACCATTAGAAGAAGATAAGGGGAAGATAAGCAAGGATTCAAGTAGGAAGCTTAATCAAACCAATTCAAGGGCAAATCTCAAACTCCCTAACAACAAGCTAAGGTGAATAATAGATTACATCTCATTTTTATTGTTTTGGTTTCTAGATTAGATCCGAATATATTTTGCAAAGTAAAATGCCATGTTTTGATTGTTAAATGGATATACATGCTTGTTGATGATTTGTGCTATTTCATATAGATTGTATGATAAGGATAAATTGGAAAACCTATTAAATGACATTCAAATGGCTTGCGTTTTTAACATAAGGTTAGAAATATTATTTTAGAGATGGGTTTCAAGTTTCATAATTTTCTAAGTTGTTGTGGATTTATTATGAATTTTCTAGTACAGAAAATGGTTAAATTGGGTTTAAAATTAATTTCAGCTATTATATGTTAGCTTTGGGTCAGAAATTTAAATATGTTAGAAAATATATTAAAAGTGATTTATGGAAAATTTTGGAGAATTTTCCTAAGTATTTTATTAAAGATATAAAATTAGTTAACGTATGAGACTTAAATGTTTTATATGTTTATAAAAGCAGAATGTGCAATTTGCTAAATGTTTTAAATTGTTAATTACTGAATTCGGCTGCACTTTTAGAAAATATTTTGAAAAAGAATTGGCAACCAATTATATGTTGACAAATAAGGCAAGTTAGTTGGAAAGACATTACTTTAAAAAGTTAAAAATCAGTTTTGTAAAAGATTGTTGCTTTGCCACTTTCGGAAGCCACCTTTCGACCCTATGCTGCCGCCTTTAACCTAGTCGAAACCAATACACATGGTATCAATGCCTTGGTACGTAGTGGATTGGAGATAGGCGAAAGGTATAGAGTCGAAACATGCTTTCGAAGAGGTAGAAGTATTCTTTATAAACTCAAAACTATTTTGGTTACAAAATGAGGCTTTCGAGGGAAATAGATTTCGACTTAGTCAAATACGCCTTTGTTTTAGAAAAGGGCTTTTGAAAGAGGTTGCCGCCTTTTAAAAAAAAGCATTCAAAGGGGTCAAAACCCCTACTGCCGCATTCAACCTTTCGAATCAATGCCTTCGAAAGGGTTCTTTTGCCTTGAACTTTGAAGCTACCTCTTCATGCTTTCGAAAGGGTTGGTTTCGAAATCACCCACTTTCTTTTACCTAGGAATAATGCTTTCGAAAGAGTTGCTTTCGCCCCAGTTCTTTTAAGACACTTTATTTATATTAAAAGTTAAACCCAAAGGTTTCGAAAGGAATGGTTTTAAATGGTTTCGAAGCTATGTTCCACAAACATTTACTTGAACCCAATACTTTCGAAAGGTTTGTTTTAAGCAAGGGATTTTAATACTTTCAAAAGGCGTATAATGTAGGTTTTGAAGGGGAGAGACCCTGATATTTTCGAAAGGTTTACTCGAATCTTTAAATGGAAGTTTTCCAATGCTTTAGAAAGACAAGTTTAAAGTATTTGAAAAGGCGATGCCTAAGGTTTATAAAGCTTTCAAAGGGAGATCTTTAATGATTTCGAAAGGTTTATTTTAAATGTTTCGAAAGGTATATTTTTGCCTTTCGGCCTAATGTTTCAAGGTATAGTAGTTGACTTATTTTGAAAGGGGCACTTTCAATGGACTTGAAAGGTATTGTTTTAAGTTTTAAGCAAAGGTTTCGAACGGTTTACCTTACCATATGGCCTAAGAGCTTTTAAGTTAAAAAAGGTTTTAACTTACCTTGGAGGGATAGATAATCCCATTATATTTCATCAACATTGTTTTGTGTAAAACATATATCATGGCAAAGATATTTGAGTAAGGCAAAAAAGTATATTTTCCTTGTTTAAGTATGATTTAAAGGGTTAAA
Source organism: Allium fistulosum (assembly GCA_030737815.1). Lineage (NCBI taxonomy): Eukaryota > Viridiplantae > Streptophyta > Magnoliopsida > Asparagales > Amaryllidaceae > Allium > Allium fistulosum. The sequence goes on from CM060903.1 coordinate 1,464,090,496, forward strand.
TCAATTCGAAGAAATATTTTCAAGGAAAATTTGATGGGGTAGTTAACCCTAAGTAAATGACTTAGATATTAGAATACCAGATGAGACTGGTATAGGGTCGTGCCCTATACTTTAGCTAATAAGCCCCTAGCTAATATAAGTCCAAAATTCTAGTGTGTAGGGATTTGTCACAGGTAAGAATAAAATGATGTTACACAACGAAAGGAATATATAGGGGGAAGATAGGTTATTGGTGAGCCCTTAAAACCATTAGGTTCAGTTGATCCCAGAAGAAGATTGTAAAGGGCATATAGCCCAGAAGTATGTCTAACAGATGTTAGATAATTGGGTATGCGAGTTAGGCCTGAATCGGCCAATGGTTAGTAGTTAGCCAAACAAAACTATATTGTTCGGACAGATAGTCCATTTGTTACCTTATTTATGTGCATATATGATATTGTTATTATAACTTTAGTCAGTTTGATTGTAGGATACTAATTTGCAAAAAGATATGTTTTAAAGTGATATTAGTGAGGGTAAACCCATTCCGCTAAGCGGTGCGGTCTCACTTAAATCAGTAAACCAAGACGTAATAGTATTATTCACACCAGGCTTTATGTCTGATTCGAAGTTTACATTTTTCCCCTTAAACTCCCGGGAGCTCAAAATTAATTTGAGTAGATTGAGAGTTAAGGTTTTATAGGTTTAGTAAGCTTCCGGAGACGTGCATGAGGCAAAATTAGCTATTTAGGAGTTATTAGTTTTATTTCCACTGTTATGTATTAAGACTGATATGTCTAATTAGTACTCTGATCTTCCAAGAGGGCATCTTCATATGTCGCTCTTGGCGTAGTGTGTAATAATTATATTTGATCAAAACCTGGGAATCGTTTGGGATTGTGTATTTGAATATGAAATATTGATTTGAAATGTAATCAGAAAAGTTGTTTTAGATCATTGTTGATTTTATTTCATATTCATGTGCTTCTGATATTATAGATACCATTAACATTGCCGTATTTTGTCACCGGAAGTTAATACTATAGATGACTGCAGGATCTGTAGCGCTTAGCTTCAGGCCTCAAGATAGGGGATATTACAACTTGGTATTAGAGCATAGGTTTATGAAAAACTTAAAAGAAATTTCAAACTTAAAATGGTTTTGAAAACATAATTCTAAGGAATTAGAGAAAAGATTTGGGTGTGGGATAACGCTATAGTAACATACTTGTATTTGTTATATATAAGTATATGTTTTATCTCTATTCTCCCATCTTTCTTAGGTTATTCTTCTATATCTTACAAAGACTCGAATGCAGATTTAACGACGTAAGATATGGATGCTAGGAGTGGAAGAGTTAACATTGGTGGAGGAAGCACCATAACCAATGGGAATGCCAGACCAAACACTAGACGGAATCCAGGTCAGGCACAAGCTGCTAATGTGGGTGCTGGAGTGCCACAAGTTAATATGGGAGATATGTACCGGTTCTTTGTCAACATGATGCACATAGGAGTTTTTGCGGGTTTAGTTGGAGGAAATGTTGAAGGAGGAAATCAGGAATCTCTAGTGGTCAATAACTATGCTGTATTGAGTAGAGATTATGCCAGGCTAGAAGGAAAACCGTTTATCGGGACTGCAGACGTAATTGAAGTGGAGAACTGGTTACTTCATTACAAGAGGATTTTTGCTTATTTAGGGCTCAATGATGAGTAGAAAAGGAGACTCGCTTCTAGGAAATTACAGGGAGCAGCACTGTACTAGTGGAACGGTGTTACGGTTGGAGTCAATGGGGGAGACTATGACTTGGGCTGAGTTCAAGAGAAGGTTTGAAGACAGATTTATGTCGGAGATTGCTAAGTTTACTCTGCTCAGGAAGTTTGTTGAGTTGGAGATGGGAGACATGACAGTGCTTGAGTATGCAACCAGATTTGAGGAGCTATCGAGATATGGATATGTTGCGGTTGACACCGTTATCAAAAAGAATGAGAAATTTATCTGTGGGTTGAAGCCGGAGCTTGCTAAGGCCACATTATTGCATATTAGAGATCCGTGCGATATAGTTGTTGAGATGGCTCTAAGGAAGGAAGAGATGCTCGCTTTTATTGAAGGAAACAAGGCAATGGAAGCTCAAGGAGGGCAGAACCATAAGAGGAAGTTTTTCCATAAGAAGGGCGCTCAAAAGAGTGGAACTACCAAGAAGGGAATGGCAGAAGTTATCTATTATAAGTGTGATAAGAAGGGACACTATGCTCATGAATGCCGGACAGGTAGTGGGAAGAAAGTAGCTGAGAAGAAAGGAGTGAGGTGTTTCAACTGCGATCAAATTGGACATTATAAGAACTAGTGCAAGGAGCCAGCCAAAGACGGAAAGGGCAAAGTGTTTGCATTGGAGCCAGCTACCTCGAGACCAACAACAGAGGAGAAGGGAAAAGCTGTGTTGGGAGGTACGCTATCTATTCAGGGTGTATCAGTTAGAGTTCTATTTGATACTGGTGTATCGCATTCTTTTATATCTCACTGTTTGACAGATAAGCTTAACCTAGAACCCTCATACCTAGTAACTTCCTTAAGGGGTGCGAATCCGATAGGAGGATATGCAACTCCTGGGATGAGATGTGACCATCTAGAGTTTGAATTGTTAGGTCATGTATTTGCTTGCAGTTTGCATGTGTTTGATTTCGCAGGGTTCAGAATTATTTTAGGTATGGATTGGTTAAGTAAATATGATGCTAGGATATTTTGCCATGATCGGAAAATATCACTTAGACACCCTGACTGTAGCAATTGAATAATAAACTCCGTAGAAAACCCTAGTTTTGAGGTTAATGCTCTGTTGGGTGTTGTGGAGGCAAAAGACGAGTTAAATCGGGTTTTCATTGTTAGAGAATTCACAGATGTCTTTGAGCCCGTAGTACGACTGCCGCCAAAGGAGCTATTGAGTTTTAGATAGATTTAGTGCACAGAGCAGAACTAGTGAGTAGGCTGTCAGGCAGAAGGACACCTACCGAGATGAGGGAGTTAAAGGTGCAGTTGGTGGATTTGGAAAGTAAGAACTTTATCGGACCAAGCAGTTCACCTTGGAGAGCCGTCGTAGTGTTTGAAAAGAAACCGGACGAATCATTATGTATCGATTATTGTAAGTTGAATGAGAAGACGATAAAGAATTAATATCTGTTACTTGAATTGACGATTTGTTTGACCAGTTGAGTGGAGCCAAAGTATTTTCCCCGTTGGATTTGGCAACAAGTTTCATTCATTTTAGAGTGGCCGAGGATAGTATTTTTTTGACGTCATTTAGAACCAGATATGGATCGTACGAATGGTTAGTGGTGCCGTTCGGACTAACTAATGAGCCAGCATTCTTTGTAGATTTGATGAACCGAGTTTTCCGAGAGCACTTGGATAGGTTCGTGTTGGTATTCATATATGACGGTATTCATATATGACATTTTGGTATACTCTAAAGATGAAAGAGAACATGAAGTTCATCTTAGAGTGGTGCTTGAGACGCTGAGACAGCATCAACTGAAGGCAAAATTCTCAAAGTTTCATTTCTGGAAGAAAGAAGTGAAGTTTCTTGGTCATGTACTCTCGGATAAGGGGTTGTCTATAGATCCGGCTAAGATCGAGGCAGTGAATAATTGGAAGAGATCCGAGAAAGTGACTGAGATAAAAGTTTTCTTGGATTAGCTGGATATTATTGGAGATTCATTAAAGATTTTTCGCGGATAGCGGCACCGATGACTAAGCTAACACAGAAAGATATGAAATTTTTCTGGACTGATAATGGTGAGGAAGCATTCTAGAAGCTGAAACACTTATTGACGAATGCACCTGTGTTAGTTGTTCCAGAGGGGAATCATGACTTAGTGGTGTACAGGGATGCATGTGGAACAGGATTAGGAGCTGTGTTAATACAAAGAGGTAAAGTGATTGCCTACGCTTCTCGACAGTTCATACCACATGAGGTTAGATATCACACTCATAATTTGGAATTAGTTGCGATAATTTTTGCATTGAAGGTGTGGAGACATTATTTGTTGGGAGAGAGATTCGAGTTGTATATGGATCATAAGTCATTGAAATATTTATTCTCACAGAAGGAGTTGAATATGAGACAACAGAGGTGGTTAGAGTTTTTAAATGCTTATGACTTTAGTAATGAGTATACACCAGGAAAAGGCAACAAGGTTGCGGATGCACTTAGCAGGAAACATCAGAATGTAGTATTAGCAATTGATATGCACGTAAATGTGTATATTTTTACCACCATATTTAATCTATTTAAATTAAATAAATGATCATATTGGGTATTTTAACTTGTTTAAACCAAAATTCAAATTATTTCAAATTGTCGCATATTCATCTTCATCCAAGGGCAAAATGGTCATTTTTGTGCATATATTAATTTTCTAAAATTTAATTGAAAATTTTTATATTATTTTGTAGGAATGCAAATTCATATATAAGTGGTTTCATGATGATATATGCATGCACAAGAGTGAAGAGAACAAATGAAGATGGAAATAATTCAAAGTGAAGATAATGGAGGACCCCACCTACCCACCTACCTTAATGTACAAATTAGAGGCTAATGCACATGCTTATGGAATTAATGGCTTCATGTACATTTAAGTGAGGGATTAGTTGAAGCTAATGATTACTTGGCCACCACACTTCCTAAGATGGTATTTTGGGCATTCCCCAAAAATATGAATTAGGGTTTAACACATGTATAAAATCCCCTTATGTTTCATGTAGCCCTTCTCCTTTAGTTCCTCTTAGTTGAGTTTAGCTTAGAAAATAAAATCAAGTTCTCTCTTTCTTTTCATGGCTACTTAGCCACTTCTCTTTATGTAATTTTTTTTATGCAACTTCAATACATGTTCTTTTTCTTTTCATGCTTATTTACTTTCATGTTAGTGGTGTAGATTTATTTTTCATGCAAGTAGAATAGTTTTTCTTTACTTTGCTTTCCTTTTCCTTTTCTTTTTCCTTCATGTTGCATGCTACATTTGTTCATATGATAACAAATATGAGAGGCTAAACCCCTTCAATTTAGGGGTAATGAAGCTCTCTAATTATATAGCTTCAACTATTTGTTAATTCATGCTCTCTTTTTGTGCTTAATGAAGAATGATTGAAGTGGTTTAATTGTTGTTTTTGCTTTGAATTTGATAGCCTATATTGTTGACACCAAATAGGTTATGCTTAAACAATCACTAACACAAATGCCTCTTCATCAAAATATGATTATGGCATAAGAAAGTGATTTGAAATTAAAATTTGATGGTCTATATTTCTAATCAATAGTTAATAGGCCATACTTAAAATAGATTTCATTTTTCATTTTCATTGTCAAATTTCATGCAAGTTAGTAAGTGGTTTAATGGGTGTGGTATAGTTTGATGGCTTATATTGGCTAATCAATAGCACAAATATGCCATACTTATGATAAACACATCAATTAAAGCACTAATGACCAAAAAAGAGAGATTATGATTTCATATGTGTTGAACTACATGATCTAGAGAGTGGATTTATTCTCTAAATCGTCATTTAACTCTTATATTTGCATCTCTTTTCTTTTAGTTAGTTAGCTAATTTTCTATTTTTTTAGCTTGACAATCTCTCGACTTTGGTTTAATTTGATTGAATAGATTTTTAAAATCATCAATTCCCTGCGGATCGACCCGTATTCGCCACGTACTACAAGTGTACGCCGTGCGCTTGCGGTTATTTTATTTCTAAATTCGTTCGACGGTTTTCTAATCCGATAGAAATTCCGTCGACGAACAAGTTTTTAAAACTTGTTTGACTTTATTGCATAAATCAAGTTCAAAATTCAAATGATTTCGATTATAGCCCATGCCAATTCAATTTTGAACTCCAAAATGAATTTCGAAATCAAAACGAAAATGTGATCCACTTTTCAAATAATTTTGGCAATGGGAATAATCTCGACTATGATGCATGTGAAAATTTTTGTTCTCAACAGTTTCAAATTGAAAATCCTCAAGTTTATAACTATAAATTGGATTTTGTTGAACAAATGAACGAAATATACGATGATCACACGGATTCGTTGTTTGAAACATATATGAAACAACGTGAGAAACAAAATCAAATCCCAATGTGTGACGAGTGAAGTGACAATCCATCTTTTACCCAAATCGATGATTTTCAAATAACAACTTTTGAAATTGAAAATAACAATCTTAATGAAGTTGTTGAAAACACGGTAATTGAGTTGGATTTCAATTCTTTTGAGGGTGTGGAACCAAATTTAAAATTCGATCTTCCTTTTCTCGATTTCAAAAACTTGAATACAACAACTTTGGATTTTGAACTTGAGATATGCAATGAAGTTGTTGATAATCCAACAAAGGAAGACGAACTTAATGAACACGAATTTTTTGGACTTTTCGATGATGAGTTGTTAAATTCCGACGGGGAAGATTTAAATCATCACTTTGATTTTGAAATCAATAATTCTGAAGAACTTTTCAATGAAGAGCTTGAATTTCAATTTGGTGAAAATAAACTTGAACTTCAATCAATTGTTTTATCAACCCCAAAAATCATTGAAAAAAAACAACTCGTTCAATTTTTAATAAAACAACATTCGTTTTTCCAAATCAACGTTCAACTTCAAAATCTTTTACGGTTTGGTTTTTCAAGCTTAAGCCGTGTCTCGTATACTTAACGAGGCAAATGAATCGGTTTTTGGAAGACCGTTTCATTTATATTTTGACGATATACTTTCTGATCTCGTGTAAATACCGTTAATTTTCATTTGAATAAAGGTCGTGTTTTTGTTTTTGTTTTTATTTTTATTTTTCTCCTTCCACTTGGGTTGACTGTGGGGACACAATCAAAATCAAGTGTGGGGGGAAACTCACCATCATTTTCAATTTTTTCAAAATTTAAAAAAAACAAAAAATCTCAAAAAAAAAACAAAAAACGAACAATTTTTTTAAGCATTTTATTTTATTTTTAAAGAAACACTATAAGATAAATATATGGTTTTGGTTTATTGAAATTTTTGAAAATTTATTCGTCTTAACAAAAATAAAAATGAAGTTTGATTACAAATAATAATGGTTTAACTAGTATATAGGAAGATTCATACGTGATAATTATGAAATATATCCTAATTGAAAATCTTTGTTTTAAAAAAGTGGTTGATTTAAAGTAAAGGATATAACATTTTTTTGTCTTCTAAGTTAAGTGGTGCTAAGATGATTTTGCAAAAACTCTCTCTTTCTATAAAAACAAAAAAAAATCCGAAAAAGAAAAAAAACATTTGTATATATATAAATATTTTCTATTAACACCTACGGTCGACAGGTGTGCATACTTGTGTGTACATTCGCCATGCTCTGTACCTTTCTCACGTAAGCCCGAAAGGCAGTGCATGATCGGTATATCTGGCCTCAGTTTATCTGAGCTAGGTGTATATATATAAAAATTCTTTTTAATAACACCTACAGTCAATAGGTGTTCACACTCGTGTGTTCACTTACCACGCTCTGTATTCCCCTCACATCAGTCCGCAAGGCAGTGCATGGGTAATATATCTGGCCTCAGTTTATCTGAGTTAGGCATATGTAAATATTGTAAATATCAATAAAATTTTCAAAAAAATGGAGAGAGTAAGCAAATGAAATCCAAGCACTATTTTAACTTATTTGGTTTGATTTGTTATTGAAATGAAATGAAATACCACTTTAATAAACTTTGATAATCAACTAAGGACCTATTTCATGGTTACACTTTGTTATCAACTGAAACAACGAGTTAAACTATTGTCTATTTGTTATGATAACTTAATTTTTGTTGGAAATTTTGACGAGTAAATGACTTAAATTTTAAGATAATGACCAAACCTATATTTAACTTATTTGTGTTAATTTAAAAGTAAATCCTTCATTCGTAAATATTTTCAAAAACTTGCATTCACATCTTTGTAAATAAATCTTGCATTTTGTAAATATTTTCATCCTGCATTTGGATTTTGTGGGTAGTATCCGCTGAAAACCCTCACGAGACAACACTCGTCCTACTGGGGACACCCAGAGGTTTAACGGCTTGTTGCATACGCTCAATGCAATCGTGCTCCCTACGAAAACGGATTTATCTTAGTTTTCCTTTATTCGAGGACGAATAAAAAGATAAGTGTGGGGGTATTGTGAGGTTTTACTTAAAAAAAAAATTTAAGTAAATTTTTTTTCTTTCAACAAACTAAAAGTAAACAATGAAAACAAAAGAAAACAAACTAAAAAAAAATAAAAGAAAATTTTAACTCGAGCCCAAAAACCCAGCCCAAAACGCTGAAACATTTTTTTTCTTTTATAAGAAACGATACTAATGCATATAATCAAAATAATAACCAGAATCGAAATCCCAATTCCTCAAACTTCCAAAATTCATATCCAAATTAAATAGATTCCCGCAAATCAAAAGCTTCTCTCCTGTTGATTTTGTACGTGATTATGGGGCGAGGTGTTCGAATTCGGCGAGATGAAGTATTGCCGTGGTTTGAAGGGATGTAGTGGTTGTGAAGGCGATGAGGTTCTCGAGTTGTGTGATGGAACTGTGGGAAGTTGGCTGACGTCAATTCGAGTAAGGTGGTTGGGAGTTCGAAGTTGTTTCTGGGCTGATTGGTTTCGGGTATTGAAGGAAGTATGTGAAATGATAGAGCAGGAGAAGCCAAGGCAGTGAGGTTGATGAGACTAGTTCAGTAGAGGTATATGCAGTGAGTTGTAAGATGGAATTGGGGTTCTCTGGTTGATGGAAGGACTTGGTATGAGCTGCTGTAGTGAGTTGTTGTGCTATGGTCAGTTGACTGTTGTATGCTTTGTGGAAGAGGACTGTTAGAAGTGTCTGATGGTTTGTGTACAGGCGACAGTGGTGATGAAGTTGCCGAGGTGTTTCAGGTGTTTGATTGTTGTGAAGATTTGGGTTGTCTGGCAGAGGAAATTGAAGAGATGGTGTGTATGTTGACTGTTTTGTGATGTTGGATTGTTGAGGAGGCCAAATGGAGGTGGAGAAGGTGGTTGAACTGTGTGATGTTGTGAGGAGCAGTTAGGTGATATGAAGGAAGGTAGTAGCTTTTGGTTTGAAGGTTGATGTCAAAACAACTCTGGTTGAGGCAACAACAGTTTGGGTATGTTTGATGTTGTATGGTGTGTGGGTATTTGCAGCAGATAAGTGGGTTGCAGTTTTGTGCTGTGATGGTCAGAGATGGCGATGGGTTGTAAAGGGGATGTCGGAGTTGCTGAAGTGTGCCGTGTGAAATGAATCTGTTGCAGTGAAGTATGGTAGAATCAGCAGTTGTATGTTTGGGGAGGTATGTTTGAAGGAATGGGTTATGGTAGTTTTGAATGAGGTGATGGGGTGTACAGATGATGAAATGTGGTTGAACTTGCAAGTAAGTGCACAGTTTTGTGCAAGTCAGTTGTATTGGTTTGCTCTGGTGGTCAAGGTGAAAGAGTTATTCAGTTGATAGGGATAGTTTTTAGCAAGTGAGGTTGAACTGTGGTTGAATAGTGGCTGTCAGGTGGCTTTGTAGTTTTGTTGTGAAAGTTGAAGTTGTTTGACAGTTGTGGTAGTGATTGAAGAATGTCAGTTGTGGATTGATGTGGGGTAGTGCAAGTAGTGGAGCACAGGGGATTGGTGAATGTGTGGAAAAACTGCAGATGGTTTGTATGGTTGTTATGTGCAAGGTGGATGAAGTGTATCAGTAGGATATGAATATGGAGAGTGGTGAGGCACTGTGGTTCAGTGATGAAACAGATAAGTTGATTTGGTCTTTGAAGTAGAAAGCAGTAGTGATATGGTGATAAATGGATGTGTGCACAGTGTTTGGTGATGGTTCAAGGGGACAGGTTGGTTGAAGGCTGGAATTTCTGCTGTGTGGTGAAGTATGGTAGACAAGTTGATGGTAGAAATTGGTGGTCAGGCAGTTGTAGGAATAGAGATATGTGGTGTGGTGTTGAAATGATGGAAGTGGTCTGCTAAATGTGATATTGGTGAGTGTTGTATTCAAGGTGATGGGCAGTTGCAACTAAGTGGATGGTTTCTTGGAGGAGGTAGGCAGAGATGTTGAAGAAAGGCAGAACAGTGACTGTATAGTTGAACAGAGAGTTGAAGTGCAACACTGTGGTTGCAATAGAAATTTGTAAGAGTGAAGAAAATGTAGAATGTAAAATGTGAATGTAAAAGAAAATGCAAATAATAAAATATTTTTGTTTTTTTTAAATTGTGTTTTTTTTAAAATAAATTGAAATGCAAATGCAAATGCAAATGGACTAACAACAAGTGCAAACAAACACACAAACAAATGCAAGCAACAATCACACAAACAAACAACAATTTTTTTAAAAGGCAAATTCACACACAAAACAAACACACAACAAAAAAAATTCAAAGAATTGAAAACTAAAATCAAAGCAATTCCCCGACAACGGTGCCAAAAACTTGTTCATCGACGGAAATTCTATCGGTTTAGAAAACCGTCGAACGAATTTAAATTAAAAATATAACCGCAAGCGCACGGCGTACACTTGTAGTACGTGGCGAATACGGGTCGATCCGTAGGGAATTGATGATTTTAAATCTTTATTCAATCAAATTAACCAAATTTCAAAATGTGATTAGCTAAAAATGTAGAAAACTAGCAAAAGAAAATTGATAAAAATATGAGAGTGTGAAGGCAATTTAAAGATAAATCCACTCTCTAGATCACATAAATCAATAAAATGAAGTTATGATCTCTCTTTTCTCGTCATTAGTGTAATTAGTTGATGTGCTTATCATAAGTATGGTATATTTGTGCTATTAATTAGCCCAATATAAACCATCAAACTATAACACAACCACTAATACACATTTAACTCTTATGAAATATGACAACAAAGTTGAAATAAAAATCTATTTTAAGCATAGCCTATTAACTATTGTTTAGAAATATATGCTATCAAATTTCAATTTCAACATTCACTTATTTGCCATAATCATATTTAGATGAAGAGGCAATTTGTGTTATGTTTGTTTAAGCATAGCCTATTTGTTATGAACAATATAGACTATCAAATTCAAAGCTAAACAACATCATTAAACCACTTCAAGTGTTTCCATTAAAGCACAAAAAGAGAGTATAAACATCAAAATATTGCATCTACATATTAGAGAGCTTCATTACCCCTAAATTGTAGGGATTAAGCTCTCATATTTGTTATCAAATCAACAAATGTAGAAAACAACATGAAATTAACAAGAGGAAAAAAGAGATAAAAATGAAAGAAAGAAAAAACTATTCTACTTGCATGAAAAATAAATCTACACTACTAACATGAAAGTAAATAAACAAAAGAAGCATGTAAAAGAAAGAGAGCACTAATTAACATTGCATAAAAAAATGGAAGTTACATGAAAATAAAAATAGCTAATTAGCCATGGAAAAGAGAGATTTCTTTTATTTGATCTAAACTAACTAAGAGAGACCAAGGGAGGAGAGGGTTACATGAAACATAAGGGGATTTTATACATGTTTTAAACCCTAATTCATATTTTTGGGGGATGCCCAAAATACCATCTTAGGAAGTGTGGAGGCCAAGTAATCATTAGCTTCAACTAATCCTCCACTTAAATGTACATGAAGCCATTAATTTCATAAGCATGTGCATTAGCCTCTAATTTGTACATTAAGGTAGGTGGGTAGGTGGGGTCCTCCATTATCTTCACTTTGAATTATTTCCATCTTCATTTGTTCTCTTCACTCTGGTGCATGCATATATCATCATGAAACCACTTGTATATGAATTTAAATTCCTACAAAATAATATAGAAATTTTCAATTAAATTTTAGAAATTTAATATATGCACAAAATTGACCATTTTGCCCTTGGATGAAGATGAATATGCAACAATTTGAAATAATTTGAATTTTGGTTTAAACAAGTTAAAATACCCAATATGATCATTTATTTAATTTAAATAGATTAAATATGGTGGTAAAAATATACACATTTACGTGCACATCAGCAATGATAGCTGAGTGGAAAGATTTAGAAGCTTTGACTACATGCAGAATACAGTGGAGATCTGAAGCTAGATCTATTAAGGAAACTGCTATGTTGTCATGCTTAGAAGTTCGACCAGTGATGACCGAAAGGATTACTTCTAAGCATGGAGAGGACCCAATATTAGCTGAATGGATCAAAAAGTTAAGTGATGGAATAGAGAGCGATGACTTGAAAGATTTCAATCTTGACCAGAATGGGTTGTTGAGGAAAAAAGGAAGACTATGTGTTTCGAATGTGGGAAACATTAGGAAGGAGATTCTTGGAGAATGCCATCGTTCAAAGTTCACCATTCATATGGGAGGAACTAAGATGTATCAGGACATGAAAAGAAGTTTCTTCTGGGAAGGCATGAAGAGGGATGTAGGCGTATGGGTGAAACAGTGTTTGAACTGTCAATAGGTAAAAGCTAAACATCAGAAACCAAGTGGGTTACTTCAGCCTTTAGATGTTCCAGTATGGAAATAGGATTCGATCTTAATGGATTTTATCGATGGGTTGCCAAGGTCGAATCGGGTAAATGAAGGTATATGGGTCATAGTGGACAGGTTGACCAAGAGTACCCATTTTATCCCAGTTAAGTCAACCAGGACGACACCTGTTTTAGCTAAGTTGTTTATGAAGAATATAGTTAGACTGCATGGAATTTCTAGTAGTATAGTAAGTGATAGGGATTCCTTATTCACTAGCGAGTTCTGGAAGAGTCTACATAAGACTTTAGGTACCAAGCTTAAGGTGAGTACCGCTTACCATCCACAGACAGATGGGTAAACGGAAAGAGTTAACAGAGTCTTAGAAAATTTGTTAAGAGCCTGCGTAGTAGACTTTGAGGGATCATGGGAAGACCATCTACACTTAGTCGAGTTTTCTTATAACAATAATTTTCAAACCAGTATAGGAATGGGACCATTTGAAGCTTTGTCTGGAAGGCTATGCAAATCTCCCGTTTGTTGGTAAGAGACCGGGGATATGTTAGTTCTTGGTTAAGATTTGGTTAAGGAAGCTGTAGAAAAGATTGAGTTAATTCGAGCTAGAATGAAAGAAGCTCAGTCTAGGCAGAAGAGTTATGCTGATAAGAGATGGAAAGACTTAGATTTCTCAGTTGGAGATCATGTTTTCGTCAAGGTATCACCGATGAAAGGTGTAATCAGATTCGAAAAATCGGAAAAACTGGCACCGAGATTCGTTGGACCATTTCCTATTATAGAAAGGATCGGGAAACTCGCATATATAATAGAGTTACTGAACAGTTTGGTAGGATTCCATAATGTTTTTCATATTATTCGAGACCCAAAAACTAATATTGCACCGACTATGTCGGATGATATAGTAGTGGAACCAGATATAATTATAGTTAGATAGCCAGTTCGCATAGTCGCGAGAGATGAGAAAAGAGTAAGGAACACGATAATTAGATTAGTCAAAGTTCAGTGGAGTAATGACGAGAAAGACTATACATGGGAATCTTGGAGCAGTATTAGAGATACTTATCCTGACTTGTTTTATGGTATGTTTTACCTTTATGATTGATTTTATGAGTACCTTATCACAATTTCGAGGATGAAATTCTTTAAGGAGGGAAGTCTGTAATGACCTTAATTTTAACTAACATTATTTAGAACATTTAATTAGATAAACTAAATGAAATAATATAAATGGTTAAGGGATTGAGATTTGAATAATATAAGGTAGCCGTGCCTAACTAATCAATGAACCAAAGGGAATTGAAATGAAGTAAGAGGATTAAGATAAGGGCAAAATAGGAATATGTTATATTCTTATACCCTAAACCCTCATTCTATCTTCATTTACCATGTTCACAAACAAAACTAAACCTATGTTTGGCTAGCCACCATTAGAAGAAGATAAGGGGAAGATAAGCAAGGATTCAAATAAGAAGCTTAGTCAAACCAATTCAAGGGCAAATCTCAAACTCCTTAACAACAAGCTAAGGTGAATAATAGATTACATCTCATTTCCATTGTTTTGGTTTCTAGATTAGATCCGAATATATTTTGCAAAGTAAAATGCCATGTTTTGATTGTTAATTGGATATATATGCTTGTTAATGATTTATGCTATTTCATATAGATTTTGTGATAAGGATTAAATTGGAAAACCGATTAAATGGCATCCAAATGGCTTGCTTTTTGATATAAAGTCAGAAACATTATTTTAGAGATGAGTTTCAAGTTTCATAATTTTCTAAGTTGTTGTGGATTTGATATGAATTTTCTAGTGAAGAAAATTGATAAATTAGGTTTAAAATTAATTTCGGCTATTATATGTTAGCTTTGGGTCAGAAATTTAAATATGTTAGAAAACATATTAAAAGTGATTTATGAGAATTTTTGGAGAATTTTCCTAAGTATTTTATTATAGAAATAAAATTATTTAAGGTATGAGACTTAAATGTTTTATATGTTTATAAAAGGAGGAGCAATTTGCTAAATATTTTAAATTGTTAATTGCTGAATTCGGCAGCACTTTTAGAAAAGATTTTGAAAATTAAGTGGCAACCAATTATCTGTTGACAAATAAGGCAAGTTAGTTGGAAAGACATTACTTTAAAAATTTAAAAATCAATTTTGTAAAGGATTGTTGCCTCGCCACTTTCGGTAGCCACCTTTCGATCCCATACAACCGCCTTCAACCTTGTCGAAACCAATACACATGGTATCAATGCCTTGTTACGTAGTGGATTGGAGATAGGTGAAAGGTATACAGTCGAAACATGCTTTCGAAGGGGTAGAAGTAGTCTTTATATACTCAGAACTATTTTGGTTACAAAATAAGGCTTTTGAGGGAAATAGCTTTCGACTTAGTCAAATATGCTTTTGTTTTAGAAAAGGGCTTTTGAAAAAGGTTGTCGCCTTTTGTTTCTAAAAATAAGCATTCGAAGGGGTCGAAACCCCTACTGACGCATTCAACCTTTTGAATCAATGCCTTCGAAAGGGTTCTTTTGCCTTAAACTTTGAAGCCGCCTCTCCGTGCTTTTAAAAGGGTTGGTTTCGAAACTACCCACTTTCTTTTACTTAGGAATTATGCTTTCAAAAGAGTTGCTTTAGCTCCAGTTCTTTTAAGACCCTTTATTTATATTAAAAATTAAACCCAAAGGTTTTGAAAGGAATGGTTTTAAATGGTTTCGAAGCTATGTTCCACAAACATTTACTTGAACCCAATACTTTCGAAAGGTTTGTTTTAAGCAAGGGATTTTAATACTTTTGAAAGGTGTATAATGTAGGTTTCGAAGGGGAGATACCCCAATATTTTCGAAAGGTTTACTTGAGTCTTTAAATGGAAGGTTTCCAATGCTTTCAAAAGACAAGTTTAAAGTATTTGAAATGGGGATGCCGAAGGTTTATAAAACTTTCGAAAGCAGACCTTCAATGATTTCGAAAGGTTTATTTTAAAGGTTTCGAAAGGTATGTTTTGGCCTTTCGACCTAATGTTTCAAGGTATAGTTGTTAACTTATTTTGAAAGGGGCACTTTCAATGGACTTGAAAGGTGTTGTATAAAGTTTTAAGCAAAGGTTTCGATTGGTTTACCTTAGTCGCATGGCCTAAGAGCTTTTAAGTTAAACAAAGGTTTTTAACTTACCTTGGAGGGCTAGATAATCCCATTATATTTCATCAACATTGTTTTGTGTAAAGCATATATCACGACAAAGATATTTGAGTAAGGCAAAAAAGTATATTTTCCTTGTTTAAGTATGATTTAAAGGGTTAAATCAATTTGAAAGAAATATTTTCAAGGAAAATTTGATGGGGTAGTTAACCCTATGTAAATAACTCATATATTAGATTGCCAGATGAGACTGGTATAGGGTCGCGCCCTATACTTTAGCTAATAAGCCCCTATCTAATATAAGTTCAAAATTCCAATATGTAGGACTTTCTCACAGGTAAGACTAAAATGATGTTACACACTGAAAGGAATATACAGGGAGAAGATAGGTTATTGGTGAGCCCTCAAAACCATTAGGTTCAGTTGACCCTAGATGAAGATAGTAAAGGGCAGATAGGCAAGTAGTATGTCTAACAGATGTTAGATAATTGAGTATGTCTGGTAGGCCCGAGTCAGCCAATTGTTAGTAGTTAGCCAAACAAAACTATATTATTCGGATAGATAGTCCATTTGTCATCTGATTTATGTGCATATATTGTATTGCTATTATAGCTTTAATCAGTTTGATTGCAGGATTTTTATTTTCCAAAAGATATGTTTTAAAGGGATATTAGTGAGGGGAAACCCGTTCCGCTAAGCGACGTGGTCTCACTTAATATCAGTAAACCAAGATGTAATAGTATTATTCACACTAGGCTTTATGTCCGACTCGAAGTTTATGTTTTACCCCTTAAACTCTCGGGTGCTCAAAATTAATTAGAGTAGATTGAGAGTTAAGGTTTTACAGATTTAGTAGGTGGACGAATAAAGCTTCCGAAGACGTGCAGAAAGTTAGCTATTTAGGGGTTATTAGTTTTATTTCCGCTGTTATGTATTCAAACTGATATGTCTATTTAATACTCTGATCTTCCAAGGGGCATCTTCATATGTCGCTTTTGGCGTACTGTGTAATAATTATATTTGATCAAAACCTGGGAATCGTTTGGAATTGTGTATCTGAATATGAATTATTGATTTGAAAAGTAATCAGAAAAGTTGGTTTAAATCTATGTTGATTTTATTTCATATTCATGTGCTTCTGATATTATGGATACCACTAACATTACCGTATTTTGTCACCAGAAGTTAATACTATAGATGACTGCAGTATCTGTAGCTCTTAGCTTCGGGACTCAAGATAGGGGATGTTACAAGTGTGAAGTTGGATTACTCACAATAAAAGTCTGCTAAGGGAAACTCGACCTAAATCATCAGGAACCTGCCATTGCTCGAAGATAGACAAAGTCAGGGAGAAATAACCACAAAGAGGTCGATGGGATAATTCAACCCAGCTTGTAGGAATCAACCATTGCCCGGAGGTAGGTAACATCAAGAAGGATGCGCAGAATTGACCAATTCATGCGCTATTTTTCGGAGATCGAAATAAGTGCATGATTGAACTCCCCTGACAATTGTAGCGGCTAAGTGGGATAGCTTGGTCGAGAATAAGCAAGGATAATCATGGAGAGTCTAAGGCAGGTATTGTTGGACTTTCCCGGCCCAGGACCAGGATAGAGAAAACACACTTAAACATAGGGCAGTTAAATAATTTTCCTTACAACATTTAGCGACTACTAGTGCCTAGGTTCCATAGAAAAGATTTAGTTCATGGCAAAGATCATACAACAAGGAAATGAACATCTCAACTGCTCTATGATGGTTAGGAGCAGTGCGAAAATGGGGTTAACCATGGCTAACAGTTGGTCGAAAGAAACACGACAAAAAAAGCAGGGATGGCTAAGGAGTAGGTTAGATGATGTAACAACCCTAGATTTCTGCATATTTAAATTTGACTTTATTTTTTTCAAATTATTTTAAACTTTTTTTATTTCAAACATTTCATTTCTAAATATAAATTTTGATTGTTGTGTGAATTATAGTTTCAAACTAGTATAAATTGGATATTTCACTGAAAAGTGAATTTCTGTTCAAACTGGTCAAACTTTAACTTTTAACTTTTAAATTTAAATATTCAAATTCTTAAATTTTTTCTTTTATTATGAAAATATATTTAAAACTTGAATACAGCTTTTCGGTTCGTTGGAAACGGAGTTAAATTGTGAAAGTTATGTATATTTCAATATTATGTGTAAACTGATGTATTTAGCAATATTGTCTATTTTAAATTATATTTTATTTGTCATATTTTGTTCTAATATGTGTTAATATTTTATTTTATGTATAATTTTTTTCTTTTATTATTTTTAAAGTGATAATATAATTTGTCCAAAGTTTACTTGAATTTATTTCAATTTATAAAGGCCAGTTTCTATTTTTCTGCTATTTTCTTCAATTAAATTATATTTAATTTAAAAGTTATTTATTAATTTTGTGAATGCATTTTTATTTTATGTTCTTATCTTTATTTATAAATGTTTTACAAGTCCATATGAATTTTCCAAAATTTATTCTGTTTATTTTCAAATTTTCTAGACTAGTTTGCAATTTTGTGCTATTTTCTTATTTTAACCTTATATAATTAATAATTATTTGTATATCTATTATATTTTGTTATATTTTCGAAATTATGACTGGGATTATTATTATTTTCAGTAATTTAAATTTATATAAAGAAATTAAAAGTAATTTGAAAGGTTTATGACTTTTAGTTTTCCCAAGCCTTTTCATCTCCCGACCTTTCATTTTCTCAACTCCATTCTTTATGATTTTTCGCCGTACCCTTCTCTATTCTTTTCAGCTGCATTCTCTTCTCTTTTTCACGAAAATTTCATCCATTTCTCAATAAAAAAAACTCACGGCCATCATTGAGCAAAGGTTTGGGTAAAAATTCTATCATCTTCTTCCTTGTTTTTCTGATTTCCTATTGTAATTTGCACATGCTCTCCACCTTCATAGCTTTATTCCCCCTCCTCCAAGCTGTGGCCGACCACCACCACCACTTTTCTCTGACCATCACACAGCCTAACACCTCCCCTCTTCAGGCCAAGCCAAGCCATGGTGAAGATCATCACAAAAATCCACCTAAACTAGCACTAACCATAACATGTGCCAAACCTATTCTAGAATTGCCCTCTCCTTCTTCTTCCACCTTTTGCCGCCACAACCACCACCACCACCTCTGACCTGACCTCCACCCTCTGCCACACCATCCATCATCACCAGCACCCACTGGCCATGACCCATGACCTCTGGCCGAACCTATTTGTGCCAAAGATGTGAGGTTATGTTGCATTGTTTAGCCTTGAACACCTAGTTTATGCACCTAGACTTCACCACTTTGTTAACACATGCTAGGCCGACCTTAAGGAACCCAAACCAGATCCAAACCATGCCTTTAGCCGTGCCATTTCAGATCTGGAGCTGAAGCATAGATGGTAGAAAGCAAGTGCAAACACTTTGGTTTTGTTTTATGCAGTTGTTCCTAACATTGTTTTGTGGCATCCTATTTTGAAACTTATGTTTTATATATTTGTTTTGTGTAATGTTTTCAAGGGATATAGCTTTGACTCTTCCAATCTCAAATCATTGTTGTGCTTTCGTGCCTCTGGAAATCCTTGTTGTGTGTTTGTGGTTGTCATCTCCAGCTTGAACAACTGAGTAATTCTCACCAGACAATGTGTACTTATATAACTAGTAAACTAACACCATTTGAATTTGTAAAATTATATCATCCTGTTATAACTGTTATATTATGATCATATAATGTTTACCCCTGTTATTATATATGTTATATCATCCATTACTGTTATATGATGCTATTCTGTTATTTATATCAGTTTATCACACTGCAAGTTCCCTGTAGATTAGAATCACTATGGGTTGAAATGATACATACCCGAACGGACTTTAGAATAGGGAAAGATCGTTATGGGCTGAAATGATAAGCCTGAGAGAATTTTTATTTATTTTATTTAACTTAGGATTGTGGGTTTGAAATGATAGAACCCGGTTTTTCTTTGTAAACTGCGGATTGAAATGATACATATCCGTATCACTTGACCTAGGCTAGAAAATTTTATACAGACCAGTGGTTTATATATTTTTCTGAAAATTTTAAAATATTTTAAAAATGTAAATATTATGATATTTTGATTTAAATTTTATTAAAATGATGTCTATAAAATATTTGTGATTTTCTACAAATTAAATAAGTGAATTAAGTAAATGGTGAAGTAGAATTTGAAATATAAGTTAATTTTGGAATTTATGATTTTGTTTATAAATGGAATTTATGTAAAGTAAGAATATATGACAAATTTTGATTTAAAAATTGAATTTAATGATTTTATTAAGTAATAATAATTTTTTAAAGTGTTAATGATTTTGTATAAATTAAAATATGGAATAAATGAATATTTAAGCTGAATTTGGAAATATAACTTAAATTGAGAATTGTGAAATTTTTTTAAAAGTGAAATTTTAAATTATGTAAAATAAATGAAAATAAGTTATATTTTGGAAATGTAAACTTAGTTGTTAAGTTAAGAATTTAATTAAAGAAATGGAAATTTAATTGTTATTTAATTTGATTTTTGTATGGAAATTTGACTTTATAAAATCATAGAAATAAAGGTATTTAAATGATTGTTTTTAAATTGTGAAAAGATATGAATTTTATAAGTTAAAATGATTTATATTAAAAGTTAATTATGTGTGAAATTGTAAATAAAACTCTGAATTTGATTTGACAGCATTTTTGAAATGTAATGTAAAGATATTACAGCATTGGAAAATGCTGTAGTTTTTTTAAATGAACCAAATAGTAAATTTGAACTAAGGGTTATTATAGCACTTTGTTAGTGCTATAGTTGTTAAATTTAACTAAAATTTTAATTGAAACTAAATTAAGATATTACAGTATTTTTAAATGCCGTCTTTTGTTAATGAACTGTTTTTAAACATAACATTTCGTAGCATTTTCTAAGTGCTGCGAAAGTTGAATTTTCTTTGGTTAATAAATTCAAATGGATAAATGATCTTTGAAAAAGATTAAATTTTGGAAATTAAATATTTAATTATTAAATATAATGAATTGACTTTAAATGATTTAAATGGAATAGTTGATTTGGGAAATACAACTATTTTGAAATATGATTAAATGGTATTTAAAATTAAATTAAATAGATGATGTTTTGAAATGATATTTTGATATTTCGAAATGAATTTGAAATTATACTAAATCCTGGAATAAATAATTGAAGTTTACATTAGTATGAAAAATAATTGGTTTACTTGTAATTTGAATCTATTTAAAAGATATTGGACTTATGAAATATAGGATAATAAAGCTTTGGAATTTATTTTATAATTTGAATAGTTATTTTGTGGATTAAATCTATATTTGAAATTTATAAGATTTGAAATGGTCTATGGAAATTTATTTGAAATAAATGATTAAATTGAATTGAAACTTGGAAATTGAATACTTGATTTGAAAGTATAATAATTTCACTTTTAAATGGTTTAAATGAATTATTTTTATTGAAATATAAACTATTTAAAAGGTGACTTGAAATGATAATAAATGAATGATATCTTTAAATTTAAAAAGTATTTAAAGTTGAATATTTAGATTTGAACTCAAATGATATTTTGGTATATTAAAATGATTTGAAATGAAGTTTGGAAGGATATGATATTTTGATATATTAAAATGATTTGATATGAAGTTCTAGAAAGATTTGATATTTTGATATATTAAAATGATTTGAAATGAAGTTTTGGAAAGATATGATATTTTGATATATTGAAATGATTTGAAATGAAATGATATTTTAAATATATTGAAATGGTTTGGAATTGATTTAATCTTTATTTTGATAAAGATTTGGATTTGAATTTCTATTTTGAAGTATAAACTGTTTTTAAATTATAACCACGGGTTATAATAACGATTGGTTGTTAAAGAGACCGGGATCGGATATGGACATATTCTCTATCGATACCGAAAACCACTTTAACAACTGTGTACGCGGTGGAGTTTCCAGAATGAAGTAGGATGGTGGCGACGATCCTAAGGTATGTACGTGGACCCAACTCCTGTGAGTTCGCATAAGGTGGCTAAAACAGGAGCGATCGACGGGCCAAGGAGGTAGCACCTCTGATTGGACACACTTCTTCGATACCATTCTATTACTTGTGATTGATTTGGTGCGCACCCTTGATTTGGGAGTGTTGTTCGAGGTGGGCGGTAGTGGCTGCTATGCGTCGCCACCAGTCCGGATGCGTAATTGGTATATCTACCCTGGCATTGCCTTGTGTGCCGTGTCACCTACCATATCGAGCTTTACTATGATTTGTGATTTTTCCCTTAGCCCGTGGAGTATCGAGGGTAGCCCCCATTTTGGGAGTATGCTAATACTGGATAGACTACTGGGACTATTACGTGTTAAGGTGGAAAATATAAAGCCTTAATGCTATTTAAAAGTATGTTTATTTTATCTTAGACATTATTATAATATCGAATATTACTACATAATAGATAGTTTAACGGATCCTTAAAGAATGGGCGATCCCAAGCATTCTTTAAGTTACTTGTACCTTTGTTACAGTTCACGAGTTGGTTTACATTATATAAGTATATATTGTCCTGACTCGAGTGTTTTGTGTTTTGCTTTACGCTTGGGTCAACCTGAGTTATTCACAGATTTGGATTTCCACTCTCTCGGAGATTTGAATCGCTGGAGATTATCTGCTTGTCTTGTCCTATCTATTTCAGTTCCGTTGTTCTACTCAGCTTGTACTTGGTTATTTTATTAAGACTTCTGTTGTACTCTATTTCTTCTGTTATATCTTATGTAACTCTGATATATTTATATAGTAGCTTTATGAACTACTATTTCTTTTACTTCCGCTGCATTATTTTACTCTCTGTCTGTGATCGGTGATTATATTTATTTACTGTATATTCTGAGATTTGCCAAATTTTATTTACAACGCGGTATTTTGAGCAATTCAAGTCCAACATGTGCGGATGAGAATGGTTGAAAATATCGGGTCGTTACAGTTGGTATCAGAGCTTAGGCTTTGAGGCAAAACTTAGAATGTATGGTAAATTTAGTTACAGAATCACTTTCTTTCGAGCTTGAATCTCTTCATTTTTATTTGATTTCATTTGAATTTTGGAACGTTCCCTACGGTTCCAAAATTCATTCGTGTCCCTCGCTATTAATCTTCTTTTGATTCTGGAGTATCCCATAACTCCACTTCGAATGAGCTTTATAATGAATTGGCGGTCTCGCCAATATTCTAATTTTCTTGTAAAGAGGGAAACTCCTTTACAAATTAGCATCAATTCACCAGAGATTTATATCTATCCTTGGTTTAGATGCTAATATCTTTTATTACTCCAAACTCTATCTCTTGAGATCGAATGTAGATTTACCCTAGAAAAATCCACATTGATCTTATTCATTAAGTCACGGTTGACCCGGTTAAGGTTGCCCGCAACTTATCTAAGCCTATCCATCTTCATATTTTATTAATTAATCATCTTGTCATTGTTTCCAAACTATCTCCAAACATTTTGAATTGTACTTGTAAATCTATGTTTGTTTTATATATTGTGTTGTTTGAGTTGTTGAAGTTGATTTGGGCTTCCGATCGATTCGTCTGATCAACGCTATCGATAGGATTTCTAAAACACTTTGACAGAACAAACTGACACAATATTATTTTAAATTTTGGTTAATGAAATAAATTTTGATATAAGTAAATATTATGGAACTTAATAAATTGATTTAAATTGATTATTTGAAATGATAATACTTGATTTATCATTCTATAAATGAATTTATAAATAGTTGTTTATAAATTTGATTTGGGAACTGAAATGAATTTAAATCAAGAATTTGAGAATTTAATTTCCGATGGTTTCAAACCTTGTGTTTAAAGTTTTAAAAGGATAAATTATTTAAAGTATTTTTGAATAGAAATTTGTTTCCAAAGAATTTTAAAGTTTTAAATTTTTAGTGCTCTTCTCTTTGTCGCTGGAAAATAATTTCGGTGATGACTGCAGCATCATCGACATTCATTTTCGAGTTTTGAAGTGAAGAGACTATTCTGTAGTCTTGCTACAACTTTGTTTTGGAAAAAAATTTAATTGATTTAAATTTCTAAAATATGATTTGATTTATAAAATATATAGATATATGATTTAAATTGATTTGACATATTATGTACATATATCTATTTACCTCTAAATGGTTTGAAGGGAATCAGAAATTTAATTCTTACATTTTATCTAAAGAATAATTGAAATGATTGAATTAGAATGTTTATATTGTATATTAATTTTAGAAAGTTTTATTTGTATAATTCTCAATTGCATTCCAATATAACTTACCTAAATTTTTAGAAGTTAACAATGTAATTGGATAATATACAATATAAAAAGATTTTTATAAATAAAATTTGAGTGGTTATAATAAATGTTATACACTTAAATTTTAGTTATAAAAAGATTAACAGAGGTAGATAGAGTAAAAGAGTAATGGAATAATTTACACAATAAAATGATGTTAAGGGAATTAGGAATAAATTAAAACAGTTATAATAAGTGTAAGTATATTTAACATAGGTGATAAAAAAATATTGAGAGGATAAATTTAATTTTAATTAGGAAAAAAGAAGAATTAAATTTATTGAATGTTATACACTTAATTTTAATCAAATCCATGATTTTAGAGATTGTTAGTTTAAGAAAATTAGATGATAAGATAATGAAATTAGAAATAGTTAAGATTTATTTAACTTGTGTAAAATTAATTATCAATTTAAGTTGAAATCTCCATGGTTTCAAACTTATTATCTTATTTTGTTTTCAAACAATCTTTTAGTTGTCCTTATTTTCCTTATCTTGCTACAGACTGGTGTAGGCTTTTTTTTTTCTATAATCTTTCTGTTTAGAAATCTTTCTATAATCTTTGATAATCTTTAATACTCATTTTTAATCTGAGCACTGCTTGCCATCCACGGACCGTCGGTCAAGCGAAAAGGGTGAATCTGATTCTAGAAGATCTTTTCGTGCTTGTATTCTTGATTCTAGAGGACCTTGGGAAGACCATCTCCACCTTGTTAAACTTACCTATAACGATAGTTATTAGGTATAATTTCAATCTTTTGTCATCTTGTCTTAATCTCATTTCAATTTTATCTTTCCTGTGTTTCCCGTACCTCATTCCTTTTCGGGGACGAAAAGATTTGAGTGGGGAGAGTGTAACAACCCTAGATTTCTGCATATATTTAAATTTGACTTTATTTTTTTAAAATTATTTTAAACTTGTTTTATTTCAAACATTTCATTTCTAAATATAAATTTTGATTGTTGTGTGAATTATAGTTTCAAACTAGTATAAATTGGATATTTCACTGAAAAGTGAATTTCTGTTCAAACTGGTCAAACTTTGACTTTTAACTTTTAAATTTAAATATTCAAATTCTTAAATTTTTTCTTCTATTATGAAAATAGATTTAATAAATTGAATACAGCTTTTCGGTTCGTTGGAAACGGAGTTAAATTGTGAAAGTTATGTATATTTCAATATTATGTGTAAACTGATGTATTTAGCAATATTGTCTATTTTAAATTATATTTTATTTGTCATATTTTATTCTAATATGTGTTAATATTTTATTTTATGTATAATTTTGGTCTTTTATTATTTTTAAAGTGATAATATAATTTGTCCAAAGTTTACTTGAATTTATTTCAATTTATAAAGGCCAGTTTCTATTTTTCTGCTATTTTCTTCAATTAAATTATATTTAATTTAAAATTTATTTATTAATTTTGTGAATGCATTTTTATTTTATGTTCTTATATTTATTTATAAATGTTTTACAAGTCCATATGAATTTTCCAAATTTTATTCTGTTTATTTTCAAATTTTCTAGACTAGTTTGCAATTTTATGCTATTTTCTTATTTTAACCTTATATAATTAATAATTATTTATATATCTATTATATTTTGTTATATTTTCGAAATTATGACTGAGATTATTATTATTTTCAGTAATTTAAATTTATATAAAGAAATTAAAAGTAATTTGAAAGGTTTATGACTTTTAGTTTTCCCAAGCCTTTTCATCTCCCGACCATTCATTTTCTCAACTCCATTCTTTATGATTTTTCGCCGTACCCTTCTCTATTATTTTCAGCTGCATTATCTTCTCTTTTTCACGAAAATTTCATCCATTTCTCAAGAAAAAAACTCACAGCCATCATTGAGCAAAGGTTTGGGTAAAAATTCTATCATCTTCTTCCTTGTTTTTATGATTTCCTATTGTAATTTGCACATGCTCTCCACCTTCATAGCTTTATTCCCCCTCCTCCAAGCTGTGGCCGACCACCACCACCACTTTTCTCTGACCATCACACAGCCTAACACCTCCCCTCCTCAGGACAAGCCAAGCCATGGTGAAGATCATCACAAAAATCCACCTAAACTAGCACTAACCATAACATGTGCCAAACCTAGTCTAGAATTGTCATCTCCTTCTTCTTCCACCTTTTGCCGCCACAACCACCACCACCACCTCTGACCTGACCTCCACCCTCTGCCACACCATCCACCATCACCAGCACCCACTGGCCATGACCCATGACCTCTGGCCAAACCTATTTGTGCCAAAGATGTGAGGTTATGTTGCATTGTTTAGCCTTGAACACCTAGTTTATGCACCTAGACTTCACCACTTTGTTAACACATGCTAGGCCGACCTTAAGGAACCCAAACCAGATCCAAACCATGCCTTTAGCCATGCCATTTCAGATCTGGAGCTGAAGCATAGATGGTAGAAAGCAAGTGCAAACACTTTGGTTTTGTTTTATGCAGTTGTTCCTAACATTGTTTTGTGGCATCCTGTTTTGAAACTTATGTTTTATATATTTGTTTTGTGTAATGTTTTCAAGGGATATAGCCTCGACCCTTCCAATCTCAAATCATTGTCGTGCTTTCGTGCCTCTGGAAATCCTTGTTGTGTGTTTGTGGTTGTCATCTCCAGCTTGAACAACTGAGTAATTCTCACCAGACAATGTGTACTTATATAACTAGTAAACTAACACCATTTGAATCTGTAAAATTATATTATCCTGTTATAACTGTTATATTATGATCATATAATGTTTACCCCTGTTATTATATATGTTATATCATCCATTACTGTTATATGATGCTATTCTGTTATTTATATCAGTTTATCACACTGCAAGTTCCCTGTAGATTAGAATCACTATGGGTTGAAATGATACATACCCGAACGGACTTTAGAATAGGGAAAGATCGTTATGGGCTGAAATGATAAGCCTGAGCGACTTTTTATTTATTTTATTTAACTTGGGATTGCGGGTTTGAAATGATAGAACCCGGTTTTTCTTTGTAAACTGCGGATTGAAATGATACATATCCGTATCACTTGACCTAGGCTAGAAAATTTTATACAGACCAGTGGTTTATATATTTTTCTGAAAATTTTAAAATATTTTAAAAATGTAAATATTATGATATTTTGATTTAAATTTTATTAAAATGATGTCTATAAAATATTTGTGATTTTCTACAAATTAAATAAGTGAATTAAGTAAATGATGAAGTAGAATTTGAAATATAAGTTAATTTTGGAATTTATGATTTTGTTTATAAATGGAATTTATGTAAAGTAAGAATATATGACAAATTTTGATTTAAAAATTGAATTTAATGTTTTTATTAAGTAATAATAATTTTTAAAAGTGTTAATGATTTTGTATAAATTAAAATATGGAATAAATGAATATTTAAGCTGAATTTGGAAATATAACTTAAATTGAGAATTGTGAAATTTGTTTAAAAGTGAATTTTTAAATTAAGTAAAATAAATGGAAATAAGTTAAATTTTGGAAATGTAAACTTAGTTGTTAAGTTAAGAATTTAATTAAAGAAATGGAAATTTAATTGTTATTTAATTTGATTTTTGTATGGAAATTTGACTTTATAAAATCATAGAAATAAAGGTATTTAAATGATTGTTTTTAAATTGTGAAAAGATATGAATTTTATAAGTTAAAATGATTTATATTAAAAGTTAATTATGTGTGAAATTGTAAATAAAACTCTGAATTTGATTTGACAGCATTTTTGAAATGTAATGTAAAGATATTACAGCATTGGAAAATGCTGTAGTTGTTTTAAATGAACCAAATAGTAAATTTGAACTAAGGGTTATTATAGCACTTTGTTAGTGCTATAGTTGTTAAATTTAACTAAAATTTTAATTGAAACTAAATTAAGATATTACAGCATTTTTAAATGCCGTCTTTTGTTAATGAACTGTTTTTAAACATAACATTTCGTAGCATTTTCTAAGTGCTGCGAAAGTTGAATTTTCTTTGGTTAATAAATTCAAATGGATAAATGATCTTTGAAAAAGATTAAATTTTGGAAATTAAATATTTAATTATTAAATATAATGAATTGACTTTAAATGATTTAAATGGAATAGTTGATTTGGGAAATACAACTATTTTGAAATATGATTAAATGGTATTTAAATTTAAATTAAATAGATGATGTTTTGAAATGATATTTTGATATTTCGAAATGAATTTGAAATTATACTAAATCCTGGAATAAATAATTGAAGTTTACATTAACATGAAAAATAATTGGTTTACTTGTAATTTGAATCTATTTAAAAGATATTGGACTTATGAAATATAGGATAATAAAGCTTTGGAATTTATTTTATAATTTGAATAGTTATTTTGTGGATTAAATCTATATTTGAAATTTATAAGATTTGAAATGGTCTATGGAAATTTATTTGAAATAAATGATTGAATTGAATTGAAACTTGGAAATTGAATACTTGATTTGAAAGTATAATAATTTCACTTTTAAATGGTTTAAATGAATTATTTTTATTGAAATATAAACTATTTAAAAGGTGACTTGAAATGATAATAAATGAATGATATCTTTAAATTTAAAAAGTATTTAAAGTTGAATATTTAGATTTGAACTCAAATGATATTTTGGTATATTAAAATGATTTGAAATGAAGTTTGGAAGGATATGATATTTTGATATATTAAAATGATTTGATATGAAGTTCTGGAAAGATTTGATATTTTGATATATTAAAATGATTTGAAATGAAGTTTTGGAAAGATATGATATTTTGATATATTGAAATGATTTGAAATGAAGTTTTGAAATGATATGATATTTTAAATATATTGAAATGGTTTGGAATTGATTTAATCTTTATTTTGATAAAGATTTGGATTTGAATTTCTATTTTGAAGTATAAACTGTTTTTAAATTATAACCACGGGTTATAATAACGATTGGTTGTTAAAGAGACTGGGATCGGATATGGACATATTCTCTGTCGATACCGAAAACCACTTTAACAACTGTGTACGCGGTGGAGTTTCCAGAATGAAGTAGGATGGTGGCGACGATCCTAAGGTATATACGTGGACCCAACTCCCGTGAGTTGGCATAAGGTGGCTAAAACAGGAGCGATCGACGGGCCAAGAAGGTAGCACCTCTGATCGGACACACTTCTTTGATACCATTCTATTACTTGTGATTGATTTGGTGCGCACCCTTGATTTGGGAGTGTTGTTCGAGGTGGGTGGTAGTGGCTGCTATGCGTCACCACCAGTCCTGATGCGTAATTGGTATACCTACCCTGGCATTGCCTTGTGTGCCGTGTCACCTACCATATCGAGCTTTACTACGATTTGTGATTTCTCCCGTAGCCTGTGGAGTACCGAGGGTAGCCCCCATTTTAGGAGTATGCTAATACTGGATAGACTACTGGGACTATTACGTGTTAAGGTGGAAAATGTAAAGCCTTAATGTTATTTAAAAGTATGTTTATTTTATATTAGACATTATTATAATATCGAATATTACTACATAATAGATAGTTTAACGGATCCTTAAAGAATGGGCAATCCCAAGCATTCTTTAAGTTACTTGTACCTTTATTACAGTTCACTTGAGTTGGTTTACATTATATAAGTATATATTGTCCTGACTCGAGTGTTTTGTGTTTTGCTTTACGCTCGGGTCAGCCTGAGTTATTCACAGATTTGGATTTCCACTCTCTTGGAGATTTGAATCGCTGGAGATTATCTGCTTGTCTTGTCCTATCTATTTCAGTTCCGTTGTTCTACTCAGCTTGTACTTGGTTATTTTATTAAGACTTCTGTTGTACTCTATTTCTTCTGTTATATCTTATGTAACTCTGATATATTTATATAGTAGCTTCATGAACTACTATTTCTTTTACTTCTGCTGCATTATTTTACTCTCTGTCTGTGATCGGTGATTATATTTATTTACCGTATATTCTGAGATTTGCCAAATTTTATTTACAACGCGGTATTTTGAGCAATTCAAGTCCGACATGTGCGGATGAGAATGGTTGAAAATATCGGGTCGTTACAGATGACGACCCTGTTTTGCCAAGCAGAGCACTTTGGCAACTATATGAAGAGTTGAATAAAGGAACATAACCAGTGCAATTGCCAGGATTTTGTTTATATGCAAAAAGTTGCGAGATAGTAGAGGTCGCTCCTACGTAAACACAACTAAAAAGAAGATCGACATGCCAACAAGCTTTAGGGGATCCCTACTTGCACTTCCCTCTTCGTCCAAGACCCCTAAGGCCATGTACTCATTTGGAGGAGGAGGTGGATTTAGCAACCGCTCTGTAAGAGCAATGGTTCCTTGTAATTTAGCCATGATCAATTGTCCGTCATAAGAGGAATAAAAGGCGTAGCCTAGGCCGTGAAGAATCCAACTTCAGGAGGAGTAGACGTACCTCCACCAGACAAAAAATATGGTGATCAACGAGACATCCTAAGCAAGGAAACTTGGTGCTCAACATGATCAGGTATGTTTTATTTTGAAAATTAAAACCAATGTAACTAACACCCAGAGTCCAAAGGATGTCAACGTATGTTGACCAATCAAATTTCGAGCATTGACCATGGTAAGTGGAATGTTATTATATGTAGTATGAGTCTTTTGTCCTGCACACCAAAAATGAACCATCCTGTATGACCAGCTCGCTCGTGCTAGAAAAACGAGCCATGCTACATGATGGATTCGTGCATTGAATCTTACCCATTATCGATGAACAATCGATAACGGAACCACTATCCAAAGTGACATAGAAACTTTTCTTCCTAGGAACACGGGAAATGAAGCAAAAGGAAAAGCACAACGGTTGAAATATCCAACACGGCCGTTCCTGAAGCCAACCATCTTACTAGAATGCAAGCGGTAATACAAAAATAGTCGTGCGTTGATAGGAGTTAGCCGAAGACAGAGAGCCAGATGTGTCTCCAAAGCAGCGTGAATATGAGCTTGGACAAGCTTGAGATCCATGATAGGTCAAGCGCAACACAAACGTTGACTATCTCCACTAAGAAGCAATCACTGCACCACCACCATCATCACCATTGCTATAGCAATCGCCCTTTCTTCGACCTTAGATGAATTGCACTCGATGCTTAGTAGAAATTAGAGGTCGAAAGCTCTCAACGATGACTTGAAGGATTCGACACTGGAAGGTCTTGAAGGCAAGGCTCTTGGTAGAAACAGAAGAAAAAAATGAAAACAATACACAACAAAGAGAGAGTGTGCTCATCTAAGGCATGCAACGTTTTCTGAAGCGTAGAGCGGATCTCCAAAGCATAGTTCTTGTCTTTAGCATGAAGAATGAAGAACGGAATTCTAATTATGCAAAATGGTTGAAGGAATCCCAGAACGACTAAACAGAGTCAAGAGAAAGCAAATCAGAACTTGTCTTGATCAGAACATGCTTTGTTATCGATGAAAGCATACTCTGGGAGCAAGTGTTAACTGAGTTTTCAACCGAGTAGAAATCAGCGGAAGTTAGAATGTCAAGACAAAGACGAAACAACTCGAAAACTTGGAAGTACACTTAGAAGGAATAGAGAGGTAACTGGGAAAATTTTCAGAGGGATTGGCACTAAGTAAATGACTCGGTACCGAGCCATTTAACTTGATGACAAGTTATTTCCTCCCTTCATTTTGCCTTTCAAGTTCCATACATCTCACATACAACTCCAACTACTCATGGTCAAGTGGTTTTCCCAGAGTTTAGACGAGCAATTCCAAGGATTTATGAGAAGAAAGTGAAGAAAGCAGGATAATTCAAGTACTATCGGGAAGGTCACTAGAATCAACTAACAATCATGAATAAATACTTAGAACACATCGAGTAGAAAAGAGGAGCAAAACAAGTGAAATAGTTCAACTTTCACTAGGAAAAACAGGCCGGTACCGATCCATTTAGATCAGTATTGAGTTGTTTTCTCGGGTCATGGGCCTTCGTGCTCACTTGTACAACATCGGGCTATGTTCTGGACTTCAGTATAACCAGGCTTCTGACTCTGTACTATTGGAACTATGTCAGCTCGCAGTAGAAGATATGGGTGAATTTCGAAAAAATTCTCTTATTAGATCTATATTGGATCTATGAAGTTTAATTTATTTAGAACATTTCTAAATTTAATTTAAATAAAATCTTTTATTTCATTTAAATTTATAAATAATGAATTAAATTAAAATTTATTTATGTTTAATTAAATATTATTGTACACATAAGTGTCATATACATATATGTATGTGTGACACAACAATCCGTGCAAGGTATAACATGCCCATATATAAATGTTGGGATTTGCATCGCAATGGACCTGTTAGCTCATCTTATATATATTGTATGTTGTTCAAATATATGTATGTATATAAAAACTTGTTATTTAAATAAGTATTAAAACAATATAAAATTTTACTTATATATATAATACATGTATTGCATAAATGTAAAAATTATATATATATATATATATATATGTATATGTATATATATATGAATGCATATTAAATTAGATATTAAACAGATAAATGACTATATATATATATATGTGTGTGTGTGTTTGTGCATAAAACAAATATATATATATATACACATAATATACAAAGTTGTATTTTTTAATACATATAATGTACACGTATATTTTACAGTAAAAAAATAGTATATATATAGACACATGTATCTATATATAATTATATTTTGACAAATAAAGTATTTATAAATATATGTATTTAAATGTGTCTGTATATATGCATGCATACATACATACATACATATACATACATACATATATATATATATATTAGTCAAAAAAAAACAAAATAATGTTAAAATTATTTTTATGACATACTTTTCAAATTTAAATTTTTTTAAATTCAAATATGATATTATAAAGTCACGGAAAAATTTCCATAATTTTCTAAGTCAAAATTGTATTTTTTATTATTTATTTAATATCGGTTGCATGATTAAATGATTTAAAAAAAATATTGATTTTTAAATTCTAAAATTTTGGTTAAGAGATAATATTGTAATGCATAAAGTTTATAAAATTTATAATGTAATTTTCAAAACATATGTTATTTTATATGAATTATTCAACTTATATTTCGATTTAAATAATGTTAAAATAGAAAATAATTACTAAAAATACTTTGCTATTACATAAAATTATAATTAGTATAAATTTGCATAGATAAAATATAAGATCAATTTTTAACATGATATGATGGCATAATTAATTATAAGTTATTTAATTCATGTAATATGACATATTAATATAAGTATAATTTATTAACAAAATGATAAAAAATAAAATAAATTTATTCGGCTATGCATACATCTGAAGTATATAAGAAATGGTTTATTTTTATTATACATACATACATACATAAAACCATTCAACATGTGACAACATTTATACATATAGGAACCTCACGTAACTGCCAATATAATGTGTATGTGTATGTGTGTGTGTATGTATATATAAACAAGCAATAGAATATTATACATAAGCTATAAGTCATACGAAATAATAAAACCATACCAAAACCTATGCCTTGAATTATGCCTTGTTGTGATGAATATCCCTCCTTAGAACTCTTCTCAATGCGGCAGACTGCTAATCTTTGAATTATAGACCGTTGACTATCCAACAATTGTTGATTTGAAATTGATTTGAGATGAACTTTGTTGGAGATATTTTCTAGGTAAATTCGGCCAGCAAAGAGATAAAATGGTAGCGAAAAAAAAAGATCCATATGTATTACGGTTAGGAAACCTTTTATAGTGGAAGGAATAGAGAGAAAGTTTGGATCATATCTCTTATCCATTCTCTCTAAATCTGAGCAATCCATCTAAGATACTCCTACCCCATCTTTTAGCCGCCCCTACGTGCTTGTTGCTGCCAAATGTATCACCATACATCATTTGGCTAATAACCCATTTAGGTCCAAAAAAACATTACTAATTAAATCTGATTTAATTGCTTGTCGATATCGCATATCGATCGAAATATTTATGACTATTATAAATATATACAATAATATTTATTCCTCAAACCATGTTCAAAATTTTAAAATCAATATTTCATAAATATTGATTATTTTAATTAATTTATAACAATTATAAAGCATTTAAATCATTTAGTCTAAAGAGATTCATCATATCAGTTATGTGACTCGTCGAGTGTAAATTTGGTCAGCGATTAACATTGAACTATTTGAATGTTAACATTCATACGTCACTTAACAGGTTGTGTAACATTTTGGACAAATTTATTGCTTACTTAGTTTTGGTAAAATCCAATTTTAGTTAATAAGCGTTAACTGGTTGTGAAATTTATTTACACCAATTCTATTTTTCAAAAATATATCACTTTGGACTTATTGAATTTGGTAATGGTCAAAATTCCAACATCGTCCATATTTAACTTTGTAGTCCAAACATAAAGTCATTGGTTCAATAATAACAATTATTATTAACTGAAATGCTCTGGCCAAAGTCTTTGACTTTGAATTGACTTGAGTGATCGTGATACTAACTTCATATAACTAAGGCGACGAATCCTCTCTTGAATAGGGCTTCCCTTCCAATACTTTCACTCAACCCAACTATAGTCAGTCGATGGACGCCATGCCATGATTTGACTATAATCAAAGTGAAGCTTTCATATTGAAGATCTACAGTATTCTTAAGTCAAGAGAACTGTGTAAATCAGTCACATCGATATTTTATGTTTAACCTTAGGTATACTAGCCAATAGAAAACTATTGAGTGAGTCATTCCACGGCTATCCAATAATTATCTGTATGCAATCCCTAGCTCTCCCAACAGTCATGAGTAGTACACTGCCCAACATTTTGAGAGTGTTATGTACTCTAGTCTCAACGGATACATCGATATCCAGTCTCGATGCATCTTAACTAAGAACATTTAAAATGGTATATTTGTTTTCACTGTGATAAATTAATCACGGTTACGACAGTTTGTAACTACTATCACAAAACATACCATTTTTGGATTTTCTATTAAATATAATTTTAATTAATTAACTAATTAATATAACACATTATATCAAGTATATAATAGAAAGAAAACACCTTTTGTTTCAAACAAGATTGGTTATCGAGTTAGACATGTGTAACAAATTACATAATTTCCCCTAGGACATACTCCTAACTCTATCAATATCCCACTTGCACTTGGGGTTAATTACGGAATCTTATTCCAACTTCTCTAATTGGTTTTCTCAAAATCAATTGGGTCAGTCCCTCAGTGAATGGGTATGCTATTATGTTTCGATTATCTACTCGGTCAATCAACTATCTCCAACGTCGATAAACTACCTTTATCATATGGAACAATTCGAAGTATGTCTCTTGACTTCCAGTGAGCTCTAAGTTCTATTATGAACAATATCGTGACGTTGTATCATATAACAATATTATGGGATTCTCAACATTTGAAATTAACCTCAGCTTGGTTATGAATTTGTGCATTTATATTTATATACATTGTTTTTATTGCAGCCTATTCACGGCAATGTACTTAGCCCAATTCATTGAATCGGCCATAATCTTTCATTTGGAACATTTCCAATTTGAAGATTTTTCAATTTGAATTTATTATTGACATATTGTACTCAATATCACTTATGAAAGTTTGAGTCTGAACACTCCTTCATAAAAGTTCATTGTTTTTGTAAACAATTCTCTAGTATTTTAAAAATACACGAGAACACCTCAAACAACCATTTGGTGATATCTATTTAGATTTGATGTTTGTTTATGTATCAAATACATAAAAAAACACATTGTAGACAACATAACATGTATGATAATTCCTATTGCTAAAGCGTAAGGAATCTATCTTACATGTTCCGTATTAAATAATTTAATAATGTGTCCTTTCATGCCATTTGGGACATTTCCAATGTCTTTTAAACTTACTGTAAAAGACATCTGTTGTCCGGCCTTTTGAACTGGCTGTATTCAGACTGACTGGACAAGTTAGACTCGATGATTATCAAGGCAAGCAGCTTAGAGAGATTATCTTAGGGTCTAGATACCAAGTACAAACAAAACCACAAAGTGAGTGAGGGGAAAGCCATCCCAAGAAATTCCAAAATCATAAAAATCACTAGGTGAGGGTTCATCACCGATCCCGCACCTAAGGAAGAAAATCATCAGGTGAGGGATCATCACCAATCCCACAGCTAGGGCAGGACCAACTCAAGTGCTGAATCCCACTAAATGTGGGATCGGTACTGACCCATTCCCTAGGCGATCAGTAACGTCCCTAAATCATCATCCAAAGTGATCCCAACTCCTTCCACTCGCTACTAATGATGCTAAAAGCCTATTTCAAGTTCCCTTCATGTGATTCTATGCAATTATCATTCGATCTCCATGAGCATTAAAGTCAGCAGTACCCTGGAATACACTAAGTATTGATCGATGCTCCACCCTACATAGGGGATCAATACCGATTCCTAAGGGTACATCCAAAGTATCCCCTACTCCTATGGCACTCTTATATATCTATATAGAGCCTGATTAAAGTGTTGTTCCGGAGTTCCTATGCGTCGTATTGACAATATCCATATACGGTCTAAAGTAGCAATTCAATCTTCTGCAGATCCATCGCTTGGATCAAAAAACACATAGGCGACTATGAAAAACAACCTGGGAACATGAAACCAACATCAAGATGAGCCAACACAAGAAGTTGCAAGACTTAATGATGCATACATAGGGATCGGTATCGATCCCCAACCCTAGAGGATCCGAGGCCGAGATTTTTTGGAGGACATCGTCTCCAGGGTGAGGATCTGTAGGAGAAATTTCAACGTGATATTTAGGCGTTTATCCCTATAAATACTGGTGGCATGGTTCATTCTAAGGATCTTTACGCTGCCATTACACTCTTACTCCATTGTACTCTGGGATCCCTGTCGATTCCTCCTACCCGTAATCATAAAATCTAGTGCAAAGCAATAAAAGGATTCAAGTGGTTGTAGGCTAAGATTATCGAACCACTATAAATTTGTATGTGCTTGTTTTTACTCTATTTTCGTTTACGTTTTTCCATTTAATCTCTACCATATACTTTTGTTGGGTGTTTGTGCCACTTTTGGTTTAAACATTTTGTGCTTTCACTGAGAAGCTCGATCCTTGGGCTATTTGAATCCTTGTCTACTATTGGATTGCCTATAATCCAAGGAAGAGATCCAATTCCATCTCGACTACTTTTTGTGCTATTCAGATTTGCATAAAGTCTACATGAACCTATCTTCGGTGGCCCACAGGAAAGACAAAGCCTAGCTTCCTCAAGAGCTATTGATGAAATAGAGAATGCTAACCTTCACGTTCCGGATGAAGATGCACAGCAAGAAACTATTAATGCCCAAAATCCTTTAGATGTTATCACCAGGATCAATTATTAGCATATGATGAAAGAGCTACAGGATAGCCATGCAAAGTTGAACTGGCAAATCCAAGAGAATAGAAACTTGATGACCTAGTGGAATACTCACTATAGGAAGACTAAAGTGAGAGCCAACTCCTCCATACTCAGAATCATGCAGTTCCTCATCATCTGACCATTTTCGGAGGAATGTAAGATGAAGGACGGAAGCAGATGACGTAGCAATCTCTAGGCAGGAGACTGCAATTGGCCCTCACCTAGGCATAAGGGTCGGTACCGATCGCCCCCTTATAGGGGTCGGTACCAAAACTATCCACCAAGGAGCAAGATTTCAAGATGGAATTGGAACGCAATTTGGGTGCATTGTGACTGACCACGACATTGAAAATCAAGAGTTTACTGCTGAATTTCCATAAGGTATGAAAGTAGAGCTGTTGGGAAGACGGTTCTTCCAAAGTTAGAGAAACCTAGGTGACGAGGCATGAACCAGGATCATTTACCGGGCCAAGCACAAGGAATAGATTACAATAACCATGACCCAACAGGTACCTAAGAAACAAATTTGGCTAAGATGGTAAGGTAACTTGTGAGAGAAAGTCAAGGCCAAACTAACGATGATGGAGGCACTTCCCCTAGTCAAAATCCCTTCGCTGAAGCAGTCTTACGTAGAGAGTACTTGTGGAGATTCAACATGATGCCATCATACTCAGGAAATATGAAATCTAGGCAGCACCTCATGAAATACGAGTGGCATATGCATAGGTGCTTTCCTATTTCCCTGGAAGGAGTAACGACTATGTGGTTTACTCAACTACCACCATGGTCCATCTCATTGTTCGACCAATTAGCAAGAAAGTTTATCGAGTAGTCCAATATGCACGCGACTTGTCCCAAGGATGTTATGCCACTATCTAACCTCTTCCAAGGACCAAAGGAATCGCTCAAGGATTTTCTACAAAGATTTAATATTGCAGTGACTGAGGCGAGTAACCCTCAAGAGCATATAATCTTGATGGCTTTGATCGGGGGATCCACCCTGATATAGACTTTGGTGAATGGTTATCAAGAAAGCCTCCTTCTACTATGGATCGTTTTTACAACAAGGCGGCCCACTACTTGCGCAAGGAGGAGGCTACACTGACTAGAAGAAGGAATGATACATGCCATCAAGCCGAAGTAGTGCAAAGAAACATTGTTGTGAAACAGTCCGGGGGGAGTTCTCGGTACATGGTTGTGAATGTGCAAAACAAAAGCGGTGGTCTAGAAATTTTTTGTCCATTAGGAAAAGAAATAAAATGTAATTATAATGAATATTAAAACCATTTTATTATATGTCTAACTCAAGATCAAATGAAATTTGTTTTGTTTACTAAGTAATTCTATTTTTAAATTATGTACATAAAAAACAACAAATATGCGTAAAATCAACATTCAATGTGTATTCCTAAATAATCTCATTTTTCAATTATACAACCATTTCATTTTACCAAGTTCAACGTTAGCCAGATTAGTCAACATTTATATGTTTCGATGCAACAACGGGACCGTAGCGGAGCCCAGATGAGAACCCGAATTCTAGGAGACGATCGAGAGTCCCGGATTTGACACATACACCCCACTGAATGACTCAGCTAAAATAATTTTGGCTACTCGCGATTCGGAGGTGTACAGGAAACCAGTCCCGAGAGAGTCAACTGAAGATTGGAGGAAGTCTGGAAAGTTCTATAGATTTCATGAGACAAATGGTCATGACATGAACGAGTGTAGACATATTGGTGATATGATCGAAGAATTGATCCGAAAGAAAAAGCTCCAATAGTTTGTGAAAAATCCATAGGATGGTGGGCAAGG
This sequence comes from Allium fistulosum, assembly GCA_030737815.1. Lineage (NCBI taxonomy): Eukaryota > Viridiplantae > Streptophyta > Magnoliopsida > Asparagales > Amaryllidaceae > Allium > Allium fistulosum. The sequence continues at coordinate 1,464,129,876 of CM060903.1, forward strand.
AACATCCATCCCCCAACGAGGATAGACTGCTCATAGTGCTAACGAACTTAGGCGGCTTGAAAGGAGATTGATTATAAACTAGACCGCTAACGGTCATCTTCCAGCTGTAAAGAGCTGGAGAAAAAAGGAATAGCGAGCAGCTACAATGCTATTTTGCTTGAGAATAAAACTTATTCCTATTTGCTTTGAATTATTTCATAAGATAGACTCTGTTATTTTTCAATAAAAAGGCATTCCAGCCATACAACTTTACCTTTATGCAATTTTGTTGTGAACCATGACCAACTCAAATGAAACTGCATATGAATAATGCAGGTATGTAGGTGCCCAGAGCTAGGTGCCCACCAAATCTCCATGGCCCATGATCAGACCTGTGGGGCTATCCGAAGCGAGCGTGACTCGTCTCATCGGCCATCTCTTGCCCCTGACTCGAGGGAAAGACCATGATACAAAGTGGATGTGACTCGACCATCCACTCTCAAGCTTGTACCCGGCGTTTTCCAGAACACTTACGCCTTGTTTTGAGCTCAGTAGACTCAGATCCTAATCTAACATGGACGTGACATGACCGTCCACGCACTAACTTTTGCCCTCGGCGTGGGGCCCAAAACATAAACCAAGATGGATGTGACTGACCATCCATCAACTTAACTCTATCCCTTGATCCGACAGGGGGAGTTCAAACCAAAATGGATGTGACTGACCATCCATCAACTTAACTCTATCCCTTGACCCGATAGGGGGAGTTCAAACCAAAATGGATGTAATCGACACTCTATCCCTTGACCTGATGGGGGAGTTCAAACCAAAATGGTTATGAATGACCATCCATCAACTTAACTCTATCCCTTGACCTGATAGGGGGAGTGCAAACCAAAATGGTTACGACTGACCATCCATCAACTTAACTCCATCCCTTGACCCGGCAAGGGGATTTCAAACCAAAATGGATGTGACCAACCATCCTTTAACTTAACTATTTCCCTTGATCCGACAAGGGGAGATTAAATAATAAATGAGAGGATGTGACTGGTCATCCATCTCATAACTCTTTCCCTTGTACCGGCGGGGGAGTTTAAACAAAAAAGAACATGATCCGACCATCTATCGCTGAACTTAGAGCGGATGTGATCCGACTATTCGGCTCCTAGCTCTTTTCCTTGACTCAACAGGAAAAGCACAAATCATAAAGCGAACGTAACCCGACCGTCCGCCCCTAGATGGATGTGAACTGACCATCCATAAGCCTACTCTCTCCCATGATCCGACGGGAGGAGTATGAAATTAGAATGGATGGGACATGATCGTCCATTCGCCAACTTTGACCATCCAATCAAAGGTGGACATGACTTGATCGTTCACTCACCAGCTTCAGCACTTGACACAGGATTAGAAGCACAACCCCGGATGGATGTGATCCGACCATCCATCAGCTGACACTACCTACGATCTGGGCATTCACCAACTCCTACCTTTGACCGACAAGGGGATTACTAGCTGAGGATTGGTGAGACTTGACTACCCATTTGCTAATTTAGACCTTAGACCTGACTGGAAAAGTATAACTTCATAAGGACAAGACTCACCATCCGTACACCAACTCTGTTAGGAGTAGGAGCACAATCACCCAAAAGATGGATATAACAACGTAACACTGTGGCTCATGCCTAGTGCTCGATACGACTTAAGACTGTGACCAAAAGGATGCCTTAGGATGGAACAACCGCAATCACCCGATCACTGGCTCATGACTTGAATCCACGTTGTCATGTCTAGCCTCATCGCCACCATCTACTACTTCATCTTCCTTAACATCATCCTGAGCTTCCTCGACCTCCTGACTGGGGACTGGGGGCACAATAGGGCCATCATGAGCTACTTCTGGTTGTACATGGCCACTCACAACTTCTTCGTGAGCATCCTCGACTTGGCTAGTACCACGACCCCCCATAGGGATTAGTACCGAGTCCTACTTATATTTAAAAAAACTTTTGATTACAATTCCATGGAACTTTGTAACGATATATAGGCATATGAACATGCTTGGGAGCCAATAGCAAAAGTATGTGCATGGATGTACGAGCGCATATGCATACTCAACATGCAATATCCTAAATTGACAAGAATTGAATTCTTACCTAGAACTTTCGAAAAAGAAACCAATTCAGATAATCGCGGCTTACTAACTCAATCAACTAGCTTAATGGAACCGAGAATAAACAATTGGCAAGAAAATACGTTCTGATTTTACAATGTCAAATACTAACCAAGCGTCTCAGCGAACAGTTAGAGATGACTCTTTATAAGATCAACTCGACGAGAGAGTAATAATTTGAGATACTAAACAGAATCCTTCACGATGATCCTAACTTGTCTCGATTCAAAGCACATTATGTTTGCAACAAGATGTATTTTAGAGGGTAAGTGTTATCTGGCCTTTTGATCCAACTATATTCGGACTGATTGGACAAATTAGACTCGACGATTATCGAGGCAAGCAGCTTAGAGAGATGATCTTAGGGTCTATATACCAAGTACAAACAAGACCAAAAAGTGAGGGGGCAAGCCATCCCAAGAAATTCCAAAGTCATAAAAATCACCCATGAGGCATCATTACCGATCCCACACCTAAGGAAGAAAATCACTAGGTGAGGGATCATCACCGATCCCACACCTAGGGTAAGACCAACTCAAGTGCTGAATCCCACTAAGTGTGGGATCGGTACTGATCCCTTCCCTAAGCGATCAGTACTGATCCTCAAATCTTCATCCAAAGTGACCCGGCTCCTTCCACTCACTACTATTGATGCCAAAAGCCTATTTCAAGTTCCCTTCATGTGATTCTATGCAATTCTCAGTCGATCTCCATGAGCATTAGAGTTAGCAACACCCTGGAATACACTAAGTATAGATCGGTGCTCCAGAGAGCCCGATTCAAGTGTAGTTTTGATGTTCCCATGCATCGTATTGACAATCTCCATATACGGATTAAAGCAGCAATTCAACCTTATATAAATCCATCGCTGGAACCAAAAAAACCTCGGCAACTATGCAAAACAACCTTGGAAATATGAAACCAACATCAAGACGACCCAACAGAAGAAGTCACAAGACTCTATTATGCATACATAAGGATCTGTATCGATCTCCCTAGAAGGATCAGTACCATCCCCAACCCTAGGGGATCCGCGGCCAAGATTTTTTAGAGGACTTCGTCTTCATCATAAGGATTTGTAGGCGAAATATCAACAAGATATTTGGGCGTTTACCCTATAAATACAGGAAGCATGGTTCACTTTAAGGATCTTTACACTGCCATTACACTCTTTCTTCATTGTACCTTGGGATCCCTGCCGATCCCTCCTACTTGTAATAACAAAATCTAGTGCAAAAACAATAAAATCATTCAAGTGGACGTAGGCCAAGATTGTCGAACCATTATAATTTTGTATGTGCTTGTTTTTACTCTGCTTTCATTTAAATTCTTCCGTTTAATCTCGACCACATTCTTTTCTTGGGTGTTTATGTCATTTTTAGTTCAAACAACATCATATACAAATCCAATGTCCACTATTAAAACAAATAAAGCTGATTTAACACAAGTACATCATTAATAATCATCAGTGTGTTGTTTACTTATGGTTTAGGAATACTTATGTACCTTTTAACGTACTTTATTATGAACACATGCTTCCTCTGCAATTGGATTGCTAATCAAACAATTTAACATTTCTATCAAAATATTTATATAATTCCAATGCTTATAAAATGTTATTTTCTATTATTTCTTGGACCATATCCATAGACTCACAAACTCAATGTCGCTTCCACTGACTTTGAGATATTTTGGTTATGTGTAAACAACTTACTCTAAATCATTATTTAGAATTTTTATGTACCAAAACATAAAGTCATACCAACCGATAATTTTGTTAGTAAATCTGAATTAAGTTAAGCACGTTGAATATCAAATCTATTATGCTTATTTCAACAATTGAAATTTGCGATGTTATTCTTATCAATGTTGCTCATTATATTCCAACTACATTTGTCTTGCTCTCAAAGACACATTTGTGGCCGATGGATCATATCCCTTTCGGACACATCTACAAAAATCATATTTAGTAATGTACTTGGAATCTATTTCGGATCTGCACATCATACTATATCATAGAGTCAACGCTCTTAATGATTTAATTAAATAACCTAGGATTATATATTTTCGACATTGATAAGAAACTCATAATTTATCTTCAATTGCAAGAATACTTATTAGACACTATAATGTGATGTGTTCGTTTAGGTTAGTTAATTTCATTTCATCTCATATATTCAATTTTATCTTTGGATCGTATCCAATTCTATTTTACTACCAATAATTTCTCAAAGAAATTGATCACTATGAAGTTAGTATTTCTTGAAACAACAATTGTTTCTCGATGCAACAAAATAGATATTCATAAATACTCTAGGAATTGTCTTTTCTATAAAACCAGTTTGGGCTTTAGTTTACAAAACTTATGTTCAAAAATTGGTCATCCAATGATTGTCGTTCCCAAACTCGTTCTGGGGCGATTCATACAAGGTTCCTCACATACGATTATTACGTGCAATCTTTCAATTTGCACAACCCGCCAACTCCTTGGTGTAGGATACGCTGGGGTTTCTTATAAACTCTTATCTTGTATAATTTTGAAAACTATTATTTAAATGAAATAATATTAACTTTATGTACTACTCTTTAAGTACACGACCGTATGAAAAGAAGTTAATCTCAACTTCACTCACAATTAATTGTACTTTGCTCAACAAAGTTTGATTACTCCTTATTGATGCAACATTGTATTATAGGGAGGAGTGACTTTTGGGATTGAATCTTTATTCATTTTTAGGGTACGTTCAGAATTCGTTCCCATATACTCACATATTCGACCAAATCGAATCATTTTATTTTATTGCATGTTATTTTATTTACTTCCGTTTTATATTCTATGGGCTTACCATAGACTTATATATGCGTATTAAATACACATGTCCATGTCTGTGATAACTCATCGATGAATATGATGAAGTACATGGAATCATTTTTGGTATTAACAGACTTATGATTGCATATATCTATATGCATCAATCCAAAAGAGTTCATCAACTCCTATAATGCTCCCACTAAATGGGTGCATTGTCCTTAATTGTTTAAGATATAATTAACCATTATCATATGATTCGTAATCATATAATAAAATAATTTCTCAAATCTACGGCTTACTCTATAAATCCAAAATAACTGTAAATAATATTAGATACTTCTGTATTTTCCAATACATCACTTTTTTTATGAAAGCAAATACCACATTACAGTTTTATTTCATAACGAATATTCATAATATTCATAATATAGCTATGTCTATCTTTCAATCGATACCCAAAAATAGTCATTATTTCATAAATAATGCTCGGTACGTTTTACAAAAACAATTTTCATAATGTGATGTAATCATTAAGTGCTATGCGGTTGCTTCCACTATTTTCACCATTACTATAATAGCTTATTAAATTTGAAGGTACATCATTTACTTAATATAGATTATTTATTTCATACATTGTAACTAGTTTAAAGCGGAGAGTTCTTTGATCAAATATCTTGAACTTAAAGAAATGAATTTCATAGAAAATAATTTTCTATAAATACATTATGGAATAGAAATCATATTTCTTATTCCAATGTTAAGTATCAATTACTATTATTACAGTTTTCGTTTTCAGTATTTCTTTACGAAATAGAAGTGACTATTCACTCTCTTCATCTCAACTGTACCTTAAATTACATCTACTCTTGTACATTCATTTTTCTTTTCAAATGGTCAAACCATTCAAAAGAAATCACTTATTACAACATCATAACGAACTCTTTACAAAAGCGCAGTCAATCATCCTTAACATTTAAGGACATCAAATATGTTGCACTTTGCGTAAGCTGATCAAACTGACATTTCAAATTGACATTTCTAGGATTAAGTTCTTAGATTTATATTGTAGTTTTGGTCTCGTGCTACATTTAGCAAAATATGATTTTTATTGTAATCAATCAAATTGAATACTCGATCGTTATAGTACTGTTGATTGGCTTATTTCTAATGAAATAACATCATCGAAGTATCATACATTATGAAGTGTGATAGTTCTCTATATAACACTTATGTGCGATAGTATATGGATCAAATATCCATTGTCTTTTATTGCTTTTAGAGTTCGAAACTCATAGAATACAATACACGATCTCGACCAAATAAACGCGTAAGCAACCAAATTATGAATTTATTTAATAGTTATAAAATCCGGCGCTTGCATGGGTATTGAAACATTAACATGCAAGAAGCACTTATTAGTGAGTATATGTTATATATTTGTCAATCTTAAATTACATTCATTTGTATATCTTAATTGATAAACATTTTGTCAATCATTTTAAATTCATATCAATGTAGATTATTATAACTTATATAGCATATGTTCTTACAATATTAGAAAGGTTAAATGTTATAATTTCATATATTTTTTCAAATAAGGCTCCCACTAGTCTTTTATATTTTCCAATCCCTAAGTTAAAACATAGAAGTCTTTTGACTTCACTGGTAAGTACTAGGACTCGTCCGTCTTAGAATTATGACCTTGAGTCTGCTCAACAAGTCATAGCTCCACAGACGATGGGTAACTCCTTATCGATTGTATCATATATAACTCCTAACCCTTCAGTACCTTGTTCCAATTCCACTTTGACCTTGAGTCTGTTCAACAAATCGAAACGAAATTATTCACTCATACATACCATATCATGATGGCCTAAGTATAGTATATGTACCTTGAGTCTTCTCAACAAATACATATAATTATCTTACCTCGTCTATTCAATATATTAATAATACTACAACATCCCTAGCTTGAGTCTGCTCAATAACTAGGGAGTATGCAAGTAATTTATTAATATATATGGTAGACGACAACATTATAATAAAGCTTCATAATCTTCAATATATTATATTGAGTGATATCGACTTATGGAATAATATATTTCTTATAAAATACCCTTGTGATTCAAGTGTCGGACACATTGGAAATCACAGTATACGTACATTTAGTATGTATTTATTCCATAAATCTATTTAGGGTTTCTTTGATGTTCCACCTTTAGTTTATATATTCATATTATATAAGTTTTATTACTATATAACTTTTATATTTTATATTGCTTATATAATAGTCTTATGTATACCTTATATTGATTAAACCTTATTTAATTAATTTTAATTAACTAACATTTTAATTAATTTTATATTATTTTAATATAATATTTATATTAAATATTTATGATATACTATAACCATTATAGTATAACACATATATCTCATGTGTGTGTATTTTTATTTAATTAATTAACCTTTAATTTATTTATTTAAATAATTAACCTTAATTAATTAATTTAATTAATTAACCTTTAATTAATTTATTTAATTAAAAGATTTTAATTAAATTATATTAATTTCGAAAATCATATTACATACATACATATATACTTATGATATGTTAAACAATTTAAAATATCATAACGGATATCAAACATATATAATACACGTATATATTTTTCATTAATTAACTTAATTAATTAATTAAATTAAACTTATTAGCAAAATTTTTATTATATTATAACTTTTATAATATATGTATATCGTATTTTAAATTTAACATTTAAATTTAAAATATTATACTTTTAATTTTTAAATAATTTTGAAAATTAGCCCAAGGTCCAATCCAAATTGGGCCTTGTCTATTAAAGGTGACTGTTAGGATGTGAGTTTAATAGTTAACCCTAACATGACTATTTTAGACTACATAAGCTTTGGATTCCAATACCATAGTTGGAACTGTGCCTACCGACAGCAGAAGATATGGATGAATTTCAAAAAAAAAATTCTCTTATTGTATACATATGTATCATATACATATATGTATGTGTGTGCATGTGTAACATAACAATCTGTGCAAGGTATAACATTCCCGTATATAAATATTAGGATTTGCATTGCAACGGACATGTCAGCTCATCTTATATGTATTGTATGTTATCCAAATATACGTATGTATATACATAAAATTGTTATTTGAGTAAGTATTAAAAAAATAAAATTTTACTTGTATATATAATACATGTATTGCATAAATGTAATAAGAATAATATATATGTATATATATGTATATTAAATTAGATATTAATTAGATAAATCACTATTTATATATATTAACCAAATACATACACACACTAATATACAAAGTTGTATTTAATTGTAAGAAAATAATATATATACATTCACCTATATATAATTATATTTTAACATCTAAAGTATTTATAAATATGTGTAGTTAAATGTGTGTGTGTGTGTGTATATGCTTATATAATGGTATCAATTATGAAAATTAAATAAAGTTAAATAATTTTATAACATTTCAGATCCAATACACATCACATAAAATATTTTATTATAATTTTATGTTATTAAATTATATATATATATAGACACACACACACACATATTATTCGAAAAAATAATGTTAAAATTATTTTCATGACATATTTTTCAAATTTTAAATTTTCTGAATTTCTGTAATTTTCTAAGTCAAAATTATATTTTTTTTATTATTTAATAAATACCGATCGCATGTTTAAATAAATTTTTTTAATATTAATTTTGGAATTTTAGCTAAGAGATAATATCATGATGGAGAAATTTTATAAAATTTAAAATATAATTTTCAAAACATATGTTATTTTATATGAATTATTAAACTTATATTTCGATTTAAATAATATTAGAAATTGAAAATAATTATTAAATAATACTTTTGTTACATAAAATTATAATTAGTATAAATTTGCATATATAAAATATATGATCAATTTTTAACATGATACGATGTCATAATTAATTATAAGTCATTTAGTTCATGTAATATGACAGATTAATATAAGTATAATTAACTAATAGAATGATAAAAATTAAAATAAATTTATTTGGCTACGTATACATTTTATCTATATAAAAAATGTTTTTTTCATTATACATACATACATATAACTTTTCAATATGTGACAACATTCATACATATAGGAATCTCACCTTACTAACAATATAATTATGATATATATATATATAAACAAGTAATAGAATATTATACATAAACTATAAGTTATATGAAATAATAAAACCATACCAAAAATTATGCCTTGAAGTACACCTTGCTATGATGAATATCTCTCCTTAGAACTTTTCTCAATTCGGCAGATTGCTAATCTTTGAATTGTTGACTATCCAATAGTTGTTGATTTGAAATTGATTTGAAATGAACTTAGTTGGAGCTTTTTGTAATACCTCGGATATTGATTTTGATGATAATAACCTCGGTAACAAATATACATTCAGATAAAATATCGATACTAATGATTTTTCCAAGTTATATAGTATGTAGTGCAAGATATTATACATGTTTTGAATTGAAGACTATACAATATAAAGACTCAAGAATTGGACATGAAGACTCATGAGTATAAAGTCCAAAATATGAAGATTTCAAGGCTATGGTACAGTGTATAAAGTCATAGAATATTATTAAAGTCCCTGGTAGCATTCTTTGATCTCAGTTTCTCATTTTCTTATCATTTATTTTTAAATCAAAATATATTTAACAATATATTATAAAAGTTTTTTAAAGTTTAAATGTTTGTAAACTATGTTTAAACTATTTTACAAAATATCAAAATATTTTCAAAGCATTAGATTTTCAAAAACAATTTAAAATAAACAAGTTTTCAAAATATACTAGGATATGCCGATATATAGGCAGATTGTATGTCGACATACATGCTGCAGTTTTCAAAATTCAAATTTAAAATGAAGTGTCTATTCGTCATAACTCTTCACGAATGGACATGCATGTTTGTTCTCTATATATATGGGGTTTCCAAACGAATTTCTAACAACTACTTTCTTATTATCTTCTCTCCTCTTACTCTACCAAAATTTCTATTGAAAATATATTCAAATCTTCTCAAATTCAAACCAGAATCAATTCAATCTTCATTGTATTGATTCTCTACTATTTACTCTTTGATTTCAATCATATCTCTCACTCAATCAAAGATCAAAGTGATGTCCAAGAGGCTATAGGATCAAGTTTATCCAAAGATCAAACATTGTCTTTGGAAAAACCATTAAAACTCTAGCTATAGTTGATTGCTTGTGATTGTGTCCCGATTCAAATCAATTGGGTGTGCTTGGTGTCCCAGAAATCCAAGTGGGTATGCTTATGTCCTACGTCAAATCAAGAGAGTGTACCCAAAGCTCGGAAAATCTAGAGGTTGTGTCCTTAGCCTTGAAATCGAGATTGTATTGGGTTTTCCTTCTACCAGTTGAAAGATTGGCATTTCAAAAGAAATCTGTACAAGCAATTGTACGAGACTAGATGTAGGGTAACTCAGAACCATTATAAAATTCCTGGTGCGATCTCTCTAGTTCTCTACTTTTACTTTACTGCATTTATATTTACATATATTTGAATCTATGATTGTTTATTCTAAGTTAATTAAATATAATCTTAAAAGAATCAAAAAGAAATTCATTAAAGTTAGAAAACACTATTCACTCCCCCACTAGTGTCTAGTTAAGCCTTAAGATCCATAATTCCACCACTAACACTTTTTTCTAGGTGAATTCGATACCAGCAAAGAGATGAAATGGCAGCAAAAATATGTATTAGGGTTAGGAGACCTTTTATAGTGGAAGGAATAGAGAGAAAGGTGAATCATATCTCTTACCCATTCTCCTTAAATTTGAGCCATCTATCTAAGATACTCTTACCCATCTTTTAGCCACCCCCTACATGCTTGTTGCTGCCAAATGTATCACCATACATCATGGGCTAATAACCCATTTAGGTCCAAATATATATTACTAATTAAATCTGATTTAATTACTTTTCGATATCGCATATCGATCGATATATTTATAACTATTATAAATATATGCAATAATATTTATTCCTCAAATCATATTCAAAATTTTATAATCATATTTAATAAATATTAATCAATTTATAACAATTATAAACTAATTAAATCGTTTGGTCTATAAAGAATTCATCGTATTATTTGTATGACTCGTCGGGTGTAAATTTTATCAGCGATCAACATTTAACTAATCGAATGTTAACGTTCACACGTCACTTAGCAGGTGGACAAACATTTTGACCAAATTTATTGCGTACTTAGTTTCAGTAAAATCCAATTTTAATTAATTAAGCGTTACCTGGTTGTGACATTTATTTACACCAATTCTCTTCATCAAAACTATATCATTTTGGACTTTGAATTTGCTAATAGTCAAAATTTCAAAATCGTCCATATTCAACTCTATAGTCAAAATATAAAGTCCATGGTTTAATAATAACAATTATTATTAACCAAAATGCTCTAGCCAGAGACTTTGAGTTGACTTGAGTTGATCGTGATGCTAACCCTATATAACCAAGGAGACAAATTCTCTCTTGAATAGTGCTTCACTTCCAATACTTCCACTTGGGCCAACTATAGTCACTCGATGGATGTCATGCCATGATTTGACTATAATCAAAGTGGAGCTTTCATATTAAAGATCTACGGTACTCTCAAGTTGAGGGAACTGTGTAAATCAGTCATATCGATATTTTCTATTTAACCTTAGTTATATTAAGCAATAGAAAACTTTTGAGTGAGTTGTTCCATTTATCCAATAACTATCAGTATGTAACCCTTAGCTACCCCCAACAGTCATGAGTAATACATTGCCCAACATTTGGAGAGCGTTACATACTCCAGTCTCAACCGATACATTGATATCCAGTCTCGATGCTTCTTGACTAGAAACATTTAAAATGGAATATTCGTTTTCACTGTGATAAATTACTCATGATTACAACACTTTATAACTACTATCACAAAACATACCATTTATGGATTTTCTATTAACATATATTTAATTGATTAATTAATATAACACATTATATCAAGTTTATAATAGAAAGAAAACACATTTTATTTCGATCAAGATAGATTATCGAGTTAGACATATGTAACAATTTACATAATTGCCCATAGGGCATACCCCTAACTCTATCATGTACCTTTGTTCCTCTATAAGTACAAACCTTACTGCAACTAGAAAGGAATTTGATTCTCTACTTGCATAGACTCTGTCATTTCTTCATCTCCAACCTCCCTCACAATAGTCACTTAGACAGCTACTTTTGGCAGTTTTATGCCATATAACCTGTCAAGCCCTAGTACTAGTGACTTGTAATCTCAAATCCTCTGTAAACAACAATCAATAAAAGCTATAAATAAGACGTAGGCCAGAGATTGCCGAACCACTATAAAAATCTTATGCCTCCCTATTTTATATTCTTTTATACTTAATACCATCTGCTAGATTTAGGTCTTACAGTACTCCTACAACTCTACCTTGGGTGTTGATCCATTTTTGGCGTCAACAACGATATTATATTTGATGATTGTTGGTGTAAGGTCTAAGTGGCAACTGTTTGGCTAAAAACGACATAGTAAATGATGGATAATGGTGTAAAGCCTTGGTGGCAACCTAGTTTTTGTACATGATAAAATTGAGAGAAAATAAGATAAATACTGTTAACCGGGAATTTAACCAAGCAGAATTCAACCAGAAGTAAAAGGTCAAGACGAAGACAAAACGACTCAAAAACTTGGAGTGCACTTAGGAGAAGTGGAAAAGCAAGCTCAAGAAAAATCATCAAGTTTGGAGCTAAGAAAACCAGTCGGTACCGAAAGGTTTCCTCTCGGTACTAAGTGGTTTTTCCTCCTGCTTTGGCACTATAAACCGGATGAACTTATACTCTACTCCAACCACTCGTGGTTAAGTGCTTTTCTCAGAGTTTGGACGAGCGATTCACAGGATTGATGAGAAGAAAGCAAAGAAAGTAGGATAGTACAAGTATTATTGGGAGAATCGCCGGACTTAACTCAAAGACCATGGAAAAGAGCTCGAAACACATCAAACTAGAGATTGAAGAGCGATGCAAGTGGAAAGTGAAAGTTTCCACCTAAGTAAAGCTCTCGATACCCAGAGCTCTTTATTGACTATGGGGGCCCGTGCTTACTTGTACATCAACGGCTAGCTCTTGGACTTTACTGAAAACGAGCTCCTAAATCTGTGCACCTGTTTCTCTATGATATCAACCCTACAACTAAAGAGGGATCTTGGATTCTACACCTTCTTCATCTCCTATCTATCCATCACAATAGTTACCTAGGCATAAACTTTAAGCAGTTCTAGACTTAAGAACATGCCAATCCTTTATACTGGTGACTTTAATTATCTCTCAAACTCAAAATCAATAAAAATAAAGTGGACGTAGGCCAGAGATTGCCGAACCACTATAAAAATCTTGTGCCTTACTGTTCCTTTTTATGCTATTTTACTATTATCTATTAGATCTAGGTCTCACAGGTTCCATACAACATATCTTGGGCATTGATCCATTTTTGAAGTCAATATTTTGGTGCTTTCACTAAGAACACCGAACCTATGCTTAGATCTAGCTCTTTGCTTTGGATTGGATAGATCCATAAGTTAGATCTAGAAAACTTACTTTAAGAATTGGAAGGATTGTTAATAGACAGTCATGGTGCCTAGAAGAGGAAGATTATCTAGAGCCGTGGTTGGTGGAGATGAAGTGAATGCCTACCGACCAGAAGTAGGAAACTAGCAAATAATGCCAGGATCCTCTGCTCAATAGGAAGTGGTTACCAGGGATGAGCTTGATAAGATGATGTAGGAATTGAACCAAAAGATGGTAGATAGTCAGAAAGTTTTGATGGATAAGATTGATGCTTTGCTAACCTTGCAATCGTTTAGAACCAGAAGAACTAAGAGGGAAACTTCACCTGCGATAGAACCTGAAAACTCCTCTGTTTTTGGCTTAAAAGAAGGGATGGAAAGCAGAAGCAAAAGGTTGGAATCATTGGAGTTGTAGAAGGACATGTGGGAGGAAGTAGAAGTGCTCTCCCGGTAAGAAGTCCAATCGGTACTAAGAGGAATTTTCTCGGTACCGGGAGGAATCTAGGAAGGGATGATCCCTGGATGGTGATGCAGTAGTGGTTTTTGATGAAGAAGTAGAGTTTGAGCTTGATAATGATGGTCTTGAGTTGGATATTGATGCTAATGAAGACGAGTTCAGGCAACCATAGCTCAACCAACCGCATGCCCACGAAATATCGAAGGAGTGGTTCTCCCAAAAGACAGGAGGACCTAGACGTTAATCGACAAACTGAGACTGTTTGTGAAGCCAAATGCTCGGCGTAGCCCCTGACAGTCGACCTACGAATTGTCGTGCTAGTGAAGAATACATAGCCGATATGGTAAAATGATTGGTAGAGGAAAGCAAAGGTTGAAAGAATGAAGATTTGGGTTTTGCACCAAGTAGGATACCGTTCATCGAAAATATTCTTAGAGAAAAGTACCCTAGAAATTTCACGATGCCAATAATTCTATCATACAATGGAACTACTGACCCCAAACAACATTTACTCAAGTACGAGTCGCTTATGGATGGAGCTAGAGCTACGGATGTTGTCCGTTGTAGGTATCTCCCTATCTTCTTGGAAGGAGTTGCTTTTATATGGTTCACCAAGCTCGCACCAAGGTCTATATCTACTTTTGATGAATTTGCCAAGAAGTTTTTAGAGCAGTTCAGGCTCCATGTTGTCCGACCAAAGGACGTGATGTCCCTATATTGCTTGTCTCAAGGACCCAAGGAGTCACTGAAGGGTTTCTTGAACTGATTCAACATCGCTATTCTGGAGGTTAGCAATCCGAAGGAAGATCTTGTATTTATGGCACTATTCCATGGCATTCACCCAAATTCAGAATTTTGTAAGTGGCTGAAGATGAAACAACCACTACTATCAAAGAATTCCATTGAAAGGCAAACCAGTTTCTGTAATTAGAGGAAACAAGTCTAGTTGAAGGAAAGGTAAGTGATTGACAGTCGAAGGAGGTAATTCAAAACAATGTGGCGGTTAAATAGGATGGAGAAGACTTCGGTGGAGTTGTGGGAAATGTTGGAAATTCTAGGAATCAGAAAAAGAGGAACAAAAATTCTAGAAGTAGGCGTAATGAGAACAGGAAGCGCCCCAGGAATATGCGGCTAAAAGATTATTGCCTTTGAATGACACACTAGAAAAATATTTATCTTGCCACTCAAGAAACTGAGCAATATAAGAAATCACATAGGAGGGAGGCGATAGAGAAGGAGAAACATTTTGGAAAGTTCTGCCGCTTCAACGAAACTCACAGGCACAACACGAATGAATGCCATCACTTGAAGAATTTGATTGAAGAGCTGATACAGAAAAACAGACTCTAGCAGTATGTTAAGCAACAACAGAACGCTGACTAAGTCACGGGTCCCTAAGGACCCTTGGCTAAAAGAAACCTCTTGGACCCAATGGTGAAGGACCCAGACGTTCTGACAAGGTTGTTAATTAATACCGTAACCGGAGGACCTCACCCAGTGAGAAAAGCTGGGGTGAGATGAAGAGGTATGCGAGTTCACTAAAGCATGCACCATAGAAAAGTTGCTACCCCGTTGAAGACAGAGCTCTGGCTAAGCAACAAAAGATGACAACGGATGACATTGTGTTTAGAAACTAAGATTCTTACAGAGTTGAGGCACCAACCCTCGATCCCATGGTGGTAACAATAGGAATTGGACCAGCAGTTGTGCGTCGAGTTTTGGTGGATTACGGGAGTTCGGTTAACATTCTGTTCAAAAGGACTTTCGACCAGATGAAAATCAGTATGAAGGATGTGACTGCCTGCAAGACGAAGAGTTAAGGGTTTATGGGTGAAGCTAAATAGCCGATTGGGATGATCAACTTGCTTGTAGAGCTCGTTGAAGGAGAATGTAGGGTGGTTCACATTCAGACATTTGTTGTTGTTGATGAGTACTTAGCATACAATTCTTTCTTAGGCCGACCGACCCTAGATGATTTTAAGACCTCTTTGGCTCCATGGTGTCTGACGATGAAGTTCCCTATAGAGAATGGGATAGGTGTAATTCAAGGAGATCAAAGCGCGGCAAGGGAATGCTATGTTGTAGAACTACTTGAAGCTAAGCGTCGTGAGAAAGTAAAGAATGTGGGGAAGACTCTCCACATTCAAGGCTCACAAGCATAACAACCAAAGCATGGACCCTGGCTCGAGAACCATAGCCGATTCAATAAATCCATAGACCCTAGGAAGTAGTCAGAGGAAGGTAAACTAGTATCAAATGAGTTGACGATGAATATTCCAATCGATATGGATGATCATACTCAGGTCTTGAAGATTGGATCTTAATTCAATGCTCATTTGAGAAAGGAACAGATGAATTTCCTCCGAGGAAACCTGGATGTGTTCGCCTAGACACATTTGAATATGTGTGGGATATCATCGGAGATAGAGTGTTACGCACTGAATATTGACCCAAAGTTCACACCAGTAAAGCAAAAAAGATGCAATCTGGGTCCGGAGCGATCTGCTGCATTGAAGGAAAAAGTGGATAAGCTGTTAGATACCAGCTTAATCCATGACGCTTTATACCCTGACTGGGTATCTAACCCTTATTGATCAATAAGCCAAACGGAAAATGGCGAATGTGTGTCGACTATTCAGACTTGAATAAGGCATGGCCAAATGACAGCTTTCCTTCGCCCATAATCGACCAATTGATGTACGAAACTGCAGGACACGAATTACTCTCGTTAATGGATGCTTGTTTGGGCTATAACCAGATTTCGATGTATATACCAGATCAGGAAATTACAAGCTTTATGATGTACTTAGGACTTTATCGCTATCGTGTAATGCTGTTTGGTTTGAAGAACACTAGAGCCACAAACCAGAGACTGATGAATTTTATGTTCAAAAATCAAATCGGGCAAACAATGGAAGTATATGTAGACGACATGCCCGTGAAAGTTTCTAGGATTTATTGTCAATGCATGGGGAATCGAGGCTAATACAGAGTAGATAAATGCCTCGAGGAATGTAACCGCCCTAACTACGAAGAAACAACTATGGAGCTTGAATTGAAAGATCGCTGCTTTGAGTCGGTTCATCTCACGGGCAACAGGTAAGTACATAGCTTCCTTCGACACCCTCAAGAAAGGTAAAAAGAACATTGAATGAAATTAGGATTGCCAGAATGCCTTCGAGGGACTACTGAGGCATATGGAAATGCCACCGGTCTTATCCAAACCGTTGGATGGGGAGGATTTATTCGTTTACCCAACAGTGTCTGCTCACGTACTAAGTGCAACATTAGTGCGCGAGGAAGCAAGGATCCAGAGACCGTTGTGCTACATTAGCAAGCGGCTCATTGGTGCTAAAAAGAACTATGTAAAGCTGGAGAAAATCGCCTATTGCTTATTGATTATGTCAAGGAGGTTATGGCCATATTTTCAGGCTCATCCGGTCAAAGTACTGTCAGACCAGCCTCTGAAACAGGTACTATACCAACCCGAGACCTCGGAAAGGTTGGTAAAGTGGAATATAAAGCTGAGTCAATACGACATTACTTACCATCCAAGGAGAGTGATAAACTAACAGGCATTGGTAGACTTCATCGCTAAATTTACGGCGTGGGATAATGTGGAAGAGGAAGAGGATGCTATAGTCACAACTTCTCATTGGAATTTATTTGTCGATGGTGCTTCAAATGAATTTATCTCAGGGACAAGAGTAGTATTTGAAACACTAGAAGGACGATCGATTTGCTACGCAATGAAGCTGGAATTTTCTATGCCTAACAACGAAGTAGAGTACGAGGCATTGATAACAAGATTGAGAATAACATATGAACCGGGGATAAAGACGCTGCATATATTTAGCGATTTCCAACTAGTGGTTTTCCAAATCAGGAAGGAACACCATGCCAAGGGTGTAAAACTAGCCCCTTACCTGTCAAAAGCACTGGAACTTCTTAAAGAAATAAAACATTATACAATAACACACATCCCCAGAGAGGATAACATGAAGGCTGATTTGCTAGATAAGCTTGCTAGCCCTGAGAAAGCGCAATTAATAGGATTAGTTTCAGTAGAAGTATTGACAACTTCTAGTACCGATCAAATGGATGTTGACTAGATTCTGGAGAATACAGAAGAGGAGGAGGCATAGATGACTCCAATCAAAGGCTATCTGATCAATAAAACTCTCTCGAAAGATAGGAATGAACGGAAGAAACTTCTCCGAAAAGCTCTACTGTTTTTAATGCAAGACGGAGTGCTGTACAAGAAAGGATTCTCAACTCCCCTAATTCGGTGTGTACTTAAGGATGAAGCTAGGAAGATCCTCATGGAAATCCATGAGGGCGGATGTGGCGATCATATTGGGAGGCAAAATCTGGCAAAGAAGATACTTCGCTATGGATATTTCTGGCCGACGATAAACCGTGATGCTGTTGACTACACCAAACAGTGTGACTGGTGCTAGAGATTTGTGAAAATTCCGAGAAAGGAGAAGCCAAATATGTTATCATTGCAGTGGACTACTTCACAAAATAGGCTAAAGCGGAACCACTTACCATGGTTACAACAAAAAAGCAATCAACTTAGTTATGAAAAATAATATTTGCAGGTTCGGAGTGCCCTAGAAGATCATTACTGACCACAAGACTCAATTCGAGAGTGCTAAGTTCAATGATTTTGCAAATGGTATAGAATTGAGAAGAGCTTCTCTACGGTGGTGCATCCACGGGCAAACGAGAAGGTGGAAGCAGTAAAAAAGATCATCAAATCCATATTGAAAAAGCAATGAACTAGAGCTAAGGGCAACTGGGCTGATGAGCTTCCACTAGTACTATGGGCTTATAGGACAACACATAAGTCTACAACTGGACACTCGCCATTCGTTTTAGCTTACAGATCAGAAGGAATGATCCCTATATAATTGGAAGTCCCTCCTCATCGTAAAAGGCATTTCAAACCAAAGGTGAACTTGGAGCTTCTACTTGAGTCTCTCGACTTGGTTGATGAGAAGAGTGAAGAAGCTGAGCTAAGGGTAGCAGCACACCATAAAAGAGTAGCATGACACTTTAATCCAAGGTCCGCAACCGTACTTTTGAGGCAGGGGATCCTCATTTTGAAATGAGTTATCTCGGATATGGGAGCATTTGGCCAAAATTGGAAAGGACCCTACGCGAATGAACAGAAGCTTGGAGATAAAAAATTCAAGCTTGCAATCGTCAATGGAATCCCAATGCTACATGCATGGAACAGTAATCTGCTCTGGCGTTACTACACTTGTTTTTTTTTGCAAATAAGCCACCTAGGGGAGATGTAAATAGGCAAGACTTACCACTCTACCATTCGCAAATAAAGTTAGCATCGTGAGCCAAAATGGATCCGTGTTCTTATAAGCTGGACTCTTGCGCTGCACAATTAGCAACCTAACCTTCTGAGAATTGGCATTGCTCAAAGGTAGGCAATAGCGGAAAGGTCTAAACCACCGAGTCAATGGTGAAATCAACCCTAACCTTTTGAGAGCTGGTGTTGCTTGGAGAAAGGCGACGTCAGAAATGTCTAAACTGCTTAGTCGACGGTGAAAATCAACCCTAACCTTTTGTGAACCGATGTTTCCTGAAGATAGGAAATGCCGGGAAGGTCTAAACTGCCGGGTCGATGGTTAAAATCGACCCTAACCTTCTAAGAACCGGCGTTGCCTAGAGATAGGCGATGGTGGGGAGATCTAAGCTGCTAGGTCAACGGGGGAAATCGACCCTAACCTTGTGAGAACCAGCGTTGCCCGGAGATAGGTGACACTGGGAAGGTCTAAACGCCTAGGCCGATGGTGAAAATCGACCCTAACCTTCTAAGAACATGCATTGCCTAGAGATAGGTGATGCTAGGAAGGTCTAAACCGCCTGGTCGACGATGAAAATCGACCCCAACCTACCGACATTTGATGTTGTTCGGAGATAGGCAATGCCGAGAAGGGTTATTCGCTCCTGGGTCGATCAAACGATTATTTTCAAGAACATGCAATTCCTTAGAGATATGCAACGTCAGTGAGAAAAACCATCAAACTTCATAATTTCGCCATCGCCCAAAGATTAACAATAACGGGCAGGCTTGCCAGTTAAATCAACCTTTAAGAATTTGTCATTGCTAGAAGATAGGCAATGGCGAGAAGGTTAGAATATTCATTCAGAGATCGATCGGATAATTTGACCTCAGCATATAGGGATGCTTCATAGCCCAGAGATAGGCGATGCCGAGAAGGAATCTTTGGATTCAAACCATTGGTGTGCCAACTTCTGAAGATAGAAATTGGCGCTCATTTGAACACTTCAACCTACGAGGACATGATGTTACTTAGGGACAAGCAATGATAGAAAGGTGAAATTATTTTCAGGTCGATTAGATAGTTTGACTCTAGCTTGAAGATGTCGACCATTGCTCGGAGATAGGAAACATCAGCAAGAAATCCTTGGAATAAGGCCACTGGTACATCAACTCCTGGATTCTCAACAACAAATTGGGAAGAATTTGTTATGATGAAAGATGAGGATGACGCATCTTTACAATACATACATCTAGAATGACATTGGCTGAGGATGTCAACTTGGAAGAATTCAGTTGTAGCCCGAAGATTAGTAGCATTGAAGACATAACGTTTGGAATCGAGCAACAAAGTCACTATTCCTCGGAGATAGGAACTATCATGCAAACAGGATTTCTATAAGGATGCTAGTGACTAAGCGAGATATGTTTGGTCAAGGATAGGAGAAGATAGTCATAAAGAATAAAAAGCTGGAATTATCGAGCTCACCCAATCCCATAGTAGGATTGAGGAATAGACTTGGGGCAATCAGATAAATTGCTCGCAGTACATAATCCCTCATAAATGCCCGAAGACTAGCATTTGGAATAATAAATCCCATGAATAGGGATAAGTATGCAAAAAGCCGGTCGAAAGAATCCTGACCAAGTTCAAACAGGAATAACCACAAAGTTGGTTAAATAACAGTTCTATTCCGCCAGATAGAACAATTTGGCATCTATAAATAGAACTAAGCAACAAGATATAACTAATGCAATAGCAAGAAAATTATTTACATGCATAGAGTGGCGATAAATACGCATATTGCACAAAGGCGAAAGTGTAAAATATATGAAAGTTGTAGTACAAGCAGTTATATTATATACACGGGAAATTATACACAAACAGGTACAGTGCATGAAAATGCAGACAAAGTAAATTGAAGAGAGATTATAGAACAAAAGTTAGTCTCATTACCAACTATTTTTAAGTACATCAAATAGTAAGGGCCGTACCGCACAAGCTTGGCCTGTTAAAGACAAAAAGCAAAGGATACAAACTCGATGACGACACGACACGAAGGATAAGCTACCACACTTGCAGCATTTGAGCACTTTTCACTTCTTTCTCCTTTTGCCACCTTTACTAACAGAAGGACGACTCTTGTGCCTTTTCTTTTCATCTCAAATTACCCTGCCCGGGGGAGTATCGCCTTCCGAGTGAGTAGACTCTTCGCTGGTCGTAGTATGTTGCTCTTTAGATTGGCCGATTAGGGATTCGATGGGCTTTGTCTTAAGTGGCCGGATCTTCAGTGCAGGAATCTTGAGTCTTAGGCTTAAGCAACCTAGAAGGAGTAGGCTCGGTGACCCCATGCTCTTTCTTCACATTGATTTTCTTCATATCTGCATTTAACCTCGTAGCTATTGTCTTGTGATCAGTTGGGTCCGAAGCACTAATAATCGTTACTTCTTCCTTCTGGGACACAGAAACATCCTCAAAGTTCTCCAGAGCAGTTATTTTCTCAGAATAAGGCCCTGGGCCAGAATTGGAGGTAGGATTAGTGATGGTATTCCCAATCCCTGTGTAGCTGGAGGCGAAGGAGGAAGGCGTGGCTGACCTACAAGTTGACAGACAAAATAATAAAGTTTAGTAATGGACTCTGGAGAGAATCGAAGCTTCTCAAACACCAAAGAAATGGGATATATATGAGCCTGGACTTTGGTGCCAAAATGAAACTTAGAATTCCCCCTCTTCGGTCCCGTATTCTTGAGTTTGACCCATAGAGGAAGGGATGTAGGGCTCATGGAAGTAAGTTGCTGCAGAAATTGGAATCACACAGGTGGTTTTGGAGCTAACCCCATGGACGCATGTAACGACCCGTATTTTTAATGATTGAATATTTCAATAATTAATTTAAATATTGAATCATTAATTAATTGATGGTTCAAAAATATGATTTTTCGCATACGATCGAATCAGAAATCAAGACCACTTCCGTTGAGTTTTTGTCGACGTTGCGAATTAAAATGAATATATAGATCGCTATATTTGGAGATCGAATGATCCGATGGTCGAAACGTTCTCGAAAAGCATGAAATTATCATCATGGAGTGCTGTCTCGGAATTAAATTTATACCATCGAGATGGTAAAAATTAGGTAATGCACGCAGATGAGTTTCATTGCGATCGGATGCATCGTGTGATCAGGCTAGCTCGAAACATACAACGTTTTATTTGAGAATTCAAATAAATAATAATATAATATTATCACTAAACCCTCTTTCATTCATGACATTCACTATTCCATTCCTGGAGATAAAACATGGCCGCCTCTTCCTTCTTCTTATTCAAAAAATAATATATATTAATTCGCTCAACTAAAAATCACGAGACCAGTTTCATTGAGTTTGTATCGAAGAGATCTTCGCGATGACCATGACGGAATTTTGATCGATCGTGATTGGTCGAGATCTTTCTTCCATGGTGAAACTAGGGTTAGATCTAGATGGCGGTAGAGGTGACGAGAGGCGAGATGGAGGGCGCAGACGAGTTTCTCTTAGCAACGGGCCCAACCGACATCAAAGATTAGAACTCCGGCCATCCCTAGTAGAATACGATATTATGAAATCACACCCAACACCTACAGTTCATGACCTAGGGGAGTGATTCGAGTTGCTTATCTTCGGGTCCTCGCGACGAGCTCGCGTAGTGGAACGCATTGGCAAAAACAACGCATCGTTTCGTGGTCTGTAGCTCGAGACATCAAGGATAGAAGGTGTTGATGGATATGGGTTTCATGTACAAGTTGTGCACGCTTGGATTTGGTAATTGGGGAAGAGAGATTAGTAAAGGTAATTAACTTAATTAATATTTAGCTAAGTAATTTAATGATTATCTAATCTGATATCTTATAAATACCATATTGATTATAAATGCTTTATTGATGATGGTATATCGAATTGGAATTATTTACTCATACTTAATGAAAGTATTTAATTAAATATTCTACTTTATATTCATTATTTCCTTTCCTATGATTGATTCTGGACATATAAATGATTTACCATTAAATATTGATTTGATTATTCTATATATATGTATGTATGTATGTATTTGATTAATTTTCTTTATTATACTTTCATGATTTCTCATTTCTTTTATATTGACCTAGATTTATAGGAATGATTCATTGTTGATATTGAGTTGATTAGTGTTTTGATATGATACAGTGATGACATCCTTCTACATGGATTAGTGATATTGCTTGTTTGTTTATAATGATTTTAATTCTGTATGACGATGAATCTGAATAAACGAAGTTATAATACCGTATCGTATGGGACTTTCGGTAATATTTCTCTAGTTATTCTTCGGACTCATTGTGTAGAATATTGTGGAGATTGAGTGTAGTTTATGAGCATTAAATAAACAAGTGAGCATCATACAATGGTATGAGACGCTGATGTGATATTTATTCAGTTATCCATTGTATGTAGATGTCACTCAAGTAACGGGAACTGGGATATTTGATTATACTTACGTGAGGTGATGCTCAGGGTAGAGCAAACTCATGGATGATTGAGTTATGGAGGAGTAACCATAAAAACACACACACACACCCATATATATATATTCATAGATATTATCTACTTGTGATGTACTCTAGGAAATGATTTAGAGTTAGAGGGAACTAGATTAGCCCAGTGTCCATCTAAGGCGGCCTGATCGAGGATTTGCACCTCGATCCGTGACACCTTTATTATATTTTGATGTGCATTATGGGATTTTATTGAAGGGTGATTGGCCCTTAGGGTGGGTGGCCCTATCCCCTTTTGGTCACCTAAGCCAACAGTCTATTACTATAGGGGCATGATCCAGGGTCGTGACTAGGAGTCCTCGCGTTGATGTGTACATTAGGTGGATATTATCACGATTATTAGAGAGGAAACTGAAGACTGTAGGAACGGATCTGGGTGGGTAACCTAGGGCTCGTGGAGCGGGCGATCAACTATCAATCTCTCGTTTGGTTATACATGGAGTGGTAGATAAGTATATAATATTAATACACCTCACCTAAGTATAGATACGGATGGTGTAACCTATACGTTATGATGTGACTCTGCTTGGGACTTTGTGTATGTCGTACAGTTAATTCCCATCACCATTGGATTTGATTTATATTATATATATGTATGTGTGTGCGTGTGTGCGGGCTATGCCACTTGTTAGGTGGGGCACACCATTTGTATTTTATAGGCGATGACGCAAGTTACGTTGACAAACCCAAGAATTTCTATATGTATGACATTATTGTGTCAACATTATTTTACTTGATTATTTGTTATATATGGATCGTAATTTATGTATGGAAGATTCACCCATTTGAAATAGTTTTCATGATTCCTTATAGACTTGATTTATATATAAGTGATGACATTTTCTGCATGGTTTTGCGTCACATGATATTTATATATATTGTGACATTGACTATCCTATCATCGTTATACATACATTTTACCTTTACATGTTATTATGACATCTACCACTATAGACATAGTCTGACCCGTGTGTTATATATAATACTCGAGTCAGTCCGAGACTTTTCAGGTTCAGGGACAGTGAGACCAGCTTGTGTTTTGGGCATTGAGGATGCATGTATTCAGTATAATAGTTTATCAACTTGTATTGTATAGTCTCATGTATGTATATTCTTGTGTTGTATATTGGATATACTCTCTATATTTCATATTATATCTTGTCTTTGCGATTCTGGATTTCATGTTCTCATTTATTTATTATGTATTGTTCTATCCTGGAGTACACGTGTTTACTGCTTTGTATTGAGACTGTGTACATTCATGGTGAGTATTATACGATATGGGATATGTATCGGTGTTAGTCCAAAGGAATATTCACGTGTGTACCCCATATCGCCTCGTTCTCATATCACCTCACTCTCTGTATTACTTAATAATAGTCTTGGATGGTATAGGTATAGAGGTGGAGGTGTCACAGATCCTCTATCATGCGATGACATGTTCGGGAGACGTCAGACTATTGGACCACAGTATCTATTGGCACTACAACAGGCGGATAGGTAGACGCTTCGACATTCTTCTTAGCTGATGGTAATTTCGACGTCTATTGGGTCAGAGTTGCTCCATGATGCTTTATGTTACCTGACTATTCTCGTGGATTGAACTCCAATCATTTAGGCCCATATTTAGCCTCTGGTAGTGTTCAGGCTCCTCCATTTTCTTTAGATCCCATGCCATCCCATGCGGTACTCTTATTACGCATCCCATAGTCTATCCTCCAGATCATGAAATTGTTGATATTCCTTCAGCTAGATTATACCCTCCTTTTGAGGTAATTAATAAATTAGTAAATCACTGAACATTCTTAGTTAAATGTCACCTACTCAAATATTATTAGTAATTACAATACACAGCTAGGCTAGATGAAAATAGATGTTATATTGCTGCACTTCAGCACTTGTCACTCTTTCATTCTCAAACGCTCAATCAACAACATACAACCGAGAGAGAGCTTCTGCAAGTGTAGTTTGATGAAATGCAAACTCAGTTGGCAGCAGCCTAGGTGGGCGATGGTAGTCATGCTCATTTTGATGATGTATACAATGGCGACTTTGATAATGATGGTGGTGGTGGTGCGGTACATGTACCAACCCGCACCCTAGTGGGTCTAAATTTTTGCTAAATCGAAAACTCAAGTCCACCAAAGTACGGATCATAGGTTTGGTATACTATGAGTAAAAAAATACTGCATATTAGAGCATTATCGATATAACTCATGATGGAATAGTGAAGTATAATGAAATATATAGTTACTGACCAAGTTGACACTTCCAATATCCAATTCGTTGTTAGTGTCGAGCATGCATTAGGGAACTTATCCTTCCATTGTTCCCACCCTGTACTAGTACCTATCCCTCTAAATCTATCCTATAGATTGTAATGAGAAGGGGGTCAGAACAACATTCTATTGGCTGGTAATTATACACTTTATAGTCGATTGCATTTCATTACATGTTATGTCTTTTATTTTACTTAGTCGTCTCGACTCCACGTTCGTGTATGGTACGGGCCATTTACTCGAAGTAGACTATAAATACTTATATGTATAAGTGCTACAGTCCCTTTTAGACCAAGGTACTATTCTTGCTAGCATCCTAATTCTGCATCGTTGGGCATCATCATCAATGTCTAGGCCAAATTGTCCGCATACAAAGTAGAAACTCTTGTTAGTGCCTAATAACGGTGTCACAGAAGTTTAGCCGTATTCTATCGCGCCTTGGGGATTTACTAACTTGTCTGCTTCCTATTGTGGACTCAGCTCTACGGACCACACTGTTCGTTTTTGAAAGAACTCTTATATGGATTAACTAGCCTTGCCCTAACAATCAAACCAGCAAACAATTATGGTTGTGCATTACCTAATGTGGCCTACCCTGGTAGGAGGTGTAGCCCTTTTGTGTAACCATATATTTTCCATTTTGACCGCTCTGGACTGATGACGCACTCAACCTATGTAGGTCCTACTCCTAATTTGATGCCATGCATGCTGACATAGCGTCAAGCTACTCACCATCCTATTTAGATTGCCTAACTCAATCAAGGCAATAACCCCTTTCCTATTTTTGAAGAAGACTCCACTTTCTATTGGGGTATCCTTTACCCATGCGCAAGTGTATACTCTCCACGGGTCCTACGGTTGAATATGTCCCACACCAGTATAATGTATACACAACCGCTGGTAGCCCCTTGCGATGGACAAATTTCTATTGTGCAACACTATTAACCTCACATTCCAACCACTGTAATGACTGTCATTCTTACTTACTAACTTATTTACATACATACATATATTTCACACCCATCATAACGTATATTTGAATATACAAATTTAATTATTGCTTTTTTAGTTTCAATCATCGTTGTTCAACAAATCTTACATAACTTACTGTTGATTTATTCCTATCACTTACTATCATTGTTATCCATTCTAATTTATTGACTTAAGTGTCATTTGTATTTTCCTTCTGTTTAACATTATTGGATGAAATCCCCTGTTTCTTTTTTAACTAATATATCTTGTTAATTGCTTATTTAGACTTATTACTTCCATATTCATTTAATTGTATTTTTTTGTTTACCCTTTTTTCTACACCATCTTAAATTACATATTTCAGGTTTCTCATTTAAATTGTTGTTATTATTCATACTTACGTTACTTTAGTTATACATAAGGATTTTTACACTTTAAAGCATTGGAATTACTTCTTTCTCCAAAGAAAAATTTTAACACTATAATTCTCTATAAATTACTTAAAAGCGGACTTGTGCTATGTGTGAAACAACAAGGAATTATATTTTATTTTTCTATTGGAATAGGCAGTATAAAATACGGTGATTCCCTTATTTTGTAAACCTCTTCCTTTTTGTTTACATTCTTTGTTATTTCAACAAATACACTTTTATTTGTGTTTTTACTCAATGTATAGAAATTCACACTGTTACACAATTCATTCTAATATATTAAAATATTGCCTGATCCTAATTTAATTTATAATCAATTCTTGTTTTGTTCAACAATCTACATGAACTAACCAAATCTGTAATCCCAATATGATTTTATTAATAATTTATTTATGAATCTAGGGACTATTTATACCCCTAACTTTCCAAATCCAAACGTATACATTATCTATCAAGTTTATGGTTTTCCATAACATATAGGCATATTTTCCATAATCATTACGCGTATATAGTTAAATATCCAAATCGTGATTTATATGAATTCATTATGCGTATAAAATTAAATATCCAAATCGTGATTTATATTTAGGCATAAATGAAATAGATCTACAATGATGTAAATCTAACATTATTATAAAATATGTAATTTCCTACTCACCTTGCTTTAGCTTTCCAATTCTCCAAATCTAGATTCATTCCCTTTTTATTTGACTCGCTCTTACTTTAAATTCAAAATATAAAAAGGTATACACATATTAGAATTACAGATCTACAGAAAGGATTAAATTAAGTTAGATTTGAGTTTAAGATTCTCGATTTACTTTTGTTTCTACAATCAGAATCGATCATATTCTTCTCTTCTCCTATTTTCCGCTTTTTCTACACTTATATAGATATATATAATAATACTCTTTTTACTAATTTTAGAATTCTAGAAATTATAGAGAAATGAGAATGGCCAAACTCCACACTGCAACCCAGAAAATATGAGAAAAGAAGTGAGAAACTAGGCCTGTATTTATAGACTCAAGAATCAATCCTACTTTTTGTTAATAAAAGATTTGATTAGATCATGTATCGTTAATCTTACCTAATGTTTAAGCTTACATAGCATTAATAATTAATGTTAATTTTCTTTTTCTTTTTTCCACATTAAGTATAGGTTAAGTGTAGTTAACGTCAATCAATTACATTTATTTTCCGATTTCCTTCTCTTAAATGTTAACATTCTTTCTTATTAACGTTAATTAATGCTTATTCATTTATTTCCTTTATAACGTTAACTTAATTTGATTTAATGCCGATCTCATTTGATTACTTCCTTCTAATATCTGATTTGATTAGATTTAACATAGCCAATTACCTAAATGTTAAGATTTACATCTAATGTTTACATTAACATATATTAATACTTATTTAATTATGCGTCCAATTTATTTACTTATACGCTTTCTTAATTAGATTTAATTTGATTGAGCCCCTTAATTAACATTTATATTTAACGTTAACATTTATACTTAATGCTCATTTTAATGTTAAGTTATTACCATTTACTTCCTTAATTGAATCTGATCCGAAAATTTCAAACGTAAATAACTTTTTCGTTTGAGCTCTGATCGTAAAACTTTATATATGAAAATTGATCATAAAATTGCTACGAACACAAGGGAGTAAGTTTTGTAGCCAAATTTTGATATTTGTACAAATCCTATTTTTCGACGTTATCATTTATTAATGAATTTTCTTTTTAGTTAATCGTCATAAAATTACATGATGTTACGGTACACTTGGGATGAGTGTTTGTTTATCTGATAGGCTACGTATAGATGGTATATTTTCATTGTTGATGATGTATTAGCATGATGTACAGTGATATTGTTTATATGACCGTTATTGATTCTATTATATGAACAATTGTTCTGTTATTGATTCTACTATACGGCCTTATTAGCATGATGTACAATGATATATTTTATAATTAAAAATGTAGCATAGTTTACTTATCTTGCTTTCAAAACCCTATAAATAATACCAATATTGTTCTTCCTTTCACCATTATTTATCAAGTTTTTATCAGGAAAAATTCGTTTAATTTCACATAGAATGTCAACCAATTTACATGCATCTCCTTATCCACTTCAACCTACTATGGTAGAAAGAACTCGTTCGCAAAGGCAACAAGGGGTTATATATAGCGGATGACTCGGCAACAATCTGTTTTTCTATACTTATGAATCTTCAGTGTCTGTTGTGAAATATTGGCTAGTTCTTGGATGTTGTTATTTATGGTGTCACTTCCACATATGTGAATTTCATGTGTGGATCGATGACCCTCTACCTCAACATGCAGTTGACTACATATCAAAAACACAAAATGAATTAGCCTCACTACAAAACCAAGTAAGTCTAGCATTGTATCAAGAGCATGAGTTAACTCTTATCGAAGAGATGAAAATTAACTTTTTTTATTGCAACTATGGCCTTTTGGCTCATACTGACATTATTCAAATAGTAGATCTGAATATCAAACGTCGTTTCTTCAAATGTGTCAAACATCGCTGTGGGATTCGCATTTAGCTCGACGAGCTGCTTCATCGAGGAGCTGAAGCGTTTATCACAAACTCAAGGCATGAGATCACACTTCTTAAAAACCAAGCATGGAAGCATAGGATGGCCTGGAATGCTGGGAAGTCTTGATTGTATGCATTAGAAATGGAAAAACTGCCCCCAAAGAATATTATGGATTTTATAACGGTGAAAAAAAATCTAACTATTATTTTGGAAGCGGTTGCTTCGTACAATTTGTGAATTTGGCATGCTTTCTTTGAAATGTCTGGTTCTAATAACGGCTTAAATGTTATTGAG
This sequence comes from Allium fistulosum, assembly GCA_030737815.1. Classification (NCBI taxonomy): domain Eukaryota; kingdom Viridiplantae; phylum Streptophyta; class Magnoliopsida; order Asparagales; family Amaryllidaceae; genus Allium; species Allium fistulosum. Next base: position 1,464,160,441 of record CM060903.1, read on the forward strand.
AGATCACACTTTAATGATCTGGCACTTGGAAAAGTAACTCCCATGACTTTTACCCTTGGCCAGAACAATTACGAACACAGATATTATCTTGAAGATGAGATTTTTCTAAAATGGAGCACCATTGTGAAGACGTCCAAATCCAATAACATCAAAGTTGACAAAGTTTGCTGAGATGCAAGAGAGACAAAGAAAAGATGTATAAAGAGCACTTGACATCTTTTAATCTAGATTTGCAATGATTAGTAATTCTTGTTGATTAAGGTCTCAAGAAAAGATGTCTACAATTATGTTTACATGTATAATTTTATATAACATGATCATTGAAGGTGAAAGAGATATGGACCAAACTCGGTGTCACTATGAATACGATGATGCAAAGCAAAGGTCAAATATTCTAGGACGACATTCTTGTAACCGAAGAAGCTTTCAGCATCCCCGTAGAATGACAACATTCATTCCGAGACGTGTAATTGCATAATAGGCTTCAAAAAGACCTTATGAATCATATTTGAAATCACTTTAGAGGTCTTATTATGGGCAAAAAAAATACTATTATTTTGCACACGAAAGCCAGATTATAGTGGTCGTACCACTTTACAACAATTATAAAAAGAGTGAGGCAAAGACGCCTCAACAACTATGAAACTCACACATGAGTACATCATACATACAACCTTCACTAGCACCACGCAAGGTGCATACATATGACAACGGCTGCACGAGGTAGTCCCACGTATTTACAATATGACATGGAATATATAAGACATACACGACAACCCATAAGTAATCCAACATAACCAAAATGACTTCAACAATTCTAAATTGCAGATAGAAGTTCCAAATGGACACATTCAATAGACATGAAGACAGAACCAAATGCTTCATCAAAATTGGCAATTTTCTAACACCAACCGATTACCAACAGCATATTCCAAGTCAAAATGAATGACATGAATCTCCATACAAGGATATAATTTCGCCAAAGAAAATAGAGAAGCACACAGAGGGAAATACACATAGTAAATCTAGAAAAGTCACCAACAACAGAAAACTTCCAACAAAAGAAAAAATGAGGAGCCATTCATCACCAACATGACCCACTTTGCTGCAAAGGCAGTCCCTTTGGGAAATGTTGGATAGAATTTGAGGGAGAAAGGAAGAAGAGCGGATGATAGTGACCTCTCTAAGGAAACTGGAGAAAAATGACATAACGGCAACACCCAACACCCAAAAAACAACACCATATGAACAGCTAAAAGCAAACCCATAGTTTTGGAGATTTTTAGTTCACTTATAGATCTAATTGACCATATGTGTATGCCTATTTATTTTCTGTTCGTACTTAGTTTATATGGAATCTAAAATAGTAAATTATTTATTAATGACCAAATAAAACATATTTCTAAGAATATAAAATAGAGTGCTAATAATACAAATTGCTAGGTTTAAAATAAACTACATTTGTGGGAAGTTAGCCATCATTGTTCATCTTTTGCACTCCATCCAATATTAGACTCGAACTTCATCCATTCCCATCATATTCTTTTCCATAACTGATTGTACATATTTTTGATGTTCTATTTTCGCTTTTACACGTTCAAAATCCAACTTTTATTGCTCAATTTCCGCAAACTTTTGCATTACATCAATCTTAACATATGCTTGCTTAATTCTGTCTTGATGTATTCTTTTGTGAATTTCATGGGTGACTTGCACTTTAAAATTCAAGCTAGCTTCGGCCTTATCCTTCTTCTTTGCTGCTTTGGATCCCATTGGTATAAAATCTTCATCGGGTCTCTGAGTGAGCACACCATCCTCATTTTCTTCCTCAAATGTGTTTCTCTACTCATTCCCGTACTGGAGTATTGTGATGGTTTTAATGCCTTTTTCTTTTCGTTCTCCTTTGTTTGAACATCTCGCAAGCTCTTTTCATTGTCAAAATTCCACTTCGGTTGACTTGCCAACAACTCGTAACAATTCCTGAATCAGTAATAGTATGGTTTTTTAACATTGGTTTCCCTTTGCAAAAAGCTTAGCGAATTCCTTATTCGTCGTTCTTTTCTGATAACAAAAGAAAACAAAATAAATCATTAGATTTTATATTAACGAACAAATAAAAATCAAGAAACATACCAAATGATCTTCGCATTCAATTCCATTGGGATTCGTTTTCTTTATTTTGTAAATTTGCGATTCCTAAACTTGAGTTTATCGAATTTTTTTCGAATCGACCTTGAATCGCCGATAATGAACATGTATTATCTGAATGTTTTATGGTGTAAGGTATTCATTATTTTATTTCCAAACTTTTTGCCGCTTTAATCATTGCCTCTAATAAAATCATTGAAATAATGATAGTAAATTTTACACAAGTCAAAGTCTTTGTCGCTTTGCCATGGGTGGGATTAATGCTGGCTCGAAGGAGTACCATGTAGCTCATCATCATCTTAGAACATTTAATTTTGAGAATTCCAATGATGCGTGGACTCTCTGAATGGTGAAAACATTATGGAGGTTGAATTTGATATAAGATTAATGTGGTTTAGTAGAACAAATATTGAAGAATTTGATGAATTTTTAAAGATTTAAAGTGAGTTATTTATTGTAATAGGGGTAAAAGGGTCGTTAGAGGAAAGGAGTAGTTACAAATAGCCATTGGACCATGGTCGCCTATTTAATTAGCGTCCATCATCACGCGTCTATTAAATAGACGTTTGGCTCTGGACGTCAATTTAATGGACGCCTGTTGACTGGCGCTTATTAAATGTGACACATGACCAATTCAGGATACTGAATTGCTTTTTGAATATTACACTTAATATTAACCTTAATTTTAAATGTTGTTCCAACTTTGCTAAATTTGCCTCTAAATATGCATTTGTTGGAGATGCTATTGATAACATAAAACAATTAAGGTTCTTCGAAGTTTAAAAAAAGAAATCCCTCTTGGCGAAAAGGATCAGAAGTAGTAATTAATAAAGACTTTGGGCCACTTAATTTGACTACTCCTAGCTCTAGTCCAACTGTAGTATTATCTTTGCTACATAATATAGACAATGATTCGCTGTCTTAGATCAATTTGTTTGTATCCCTGCTACAATCAGTGATGTACGGTTATAACCGTAACCGTTGCTAAATTCTATGCTGCAGTCTGGATCATATATAGATCTTCTGCTTGTATGCATTCGTCAACATGTTGTTAACGTTATAGTACTACATGTTTTCACCGACATTTCAGCAATCTGATAAGAGCATTCCCAACGCTTAGGGGTGGGTTGCGTCAATTTCACTGGGTCGAACGAAAAACCACCCCCAACACGTGGGAAAGAAGTACAATTGTGCTTTCCCTTAGCCGGCTAAATTTTAGCCGACTAAGGGATTGGTTGTGGATTGCAATCACAGCCTTTGGATTGCAATCCACGCGAGCTGTGGATTGCAATCCACAATGTACACTAAGCCGGCTAAAATTTAGCTGGCTAAGTGTACAAGGGGTAACTAGCTATAAACAAACCGGTTACCCCATTTCGTTACACCACTCTCCCCTCCTCTCCTCTCTTCTCCTTCTCTTCCTCCCAATCGCCACCATTGTTTCCTTCATTAAAAAAATCCAGAAAATTATAAAAATGAGAAAAACTTTGAGGAGAATCCGAGAAAGCGGCAGTCGTAGCGGTGGAAATGTTCCACCGACTGTGGAGAACACCACTACCGAAGAAAGCGCAGACGTACCGACGATGGGTATTGGAGGTCGACGAAGCACAGTGGTTAGGCATTGGCATGCTGGCAGAAATACAGCAAATACGGTTTTGGATCCCCACATCGACCAAAATTTGGAACCCGACAAGGATTTGATCAATTTCCATATACTCCCAAACGACGAAGTACACGTCAGTACGTGTTTTGAAAATTCTGTAAGTTATCTACCTTCAAATTATTTTATTAGTTAAAATTGTACAATAAAAATTGAATATGCAACCTATTTTAAATTAGGCTCGTCGTGAGCGCATCCGTGGCTCTTGGGTTAGTGCAATCCGCCTTTATAGAATGATCCGATTTTATGATGTCGACGACATTATTCATGTTTTTCTTCGAGATATAAGATTTGGAGATTTCTTGAGTACATGTTTACATAATTACTGTTTATTTATTTAATGCCTTTTAGCGCCTTCAATAATCATAAATTGCTTTAATAGGTATCGATAATCTTTTAAATTCGGATGTTGTGATAACCCGGATTTTTAGACATCTGATAATTGGATAATTAACTGATTTTTTACTATTGAGATACTGATTTTATTTAGTTGAACAAATAAAAAGCTTTAATATATATATATATATCTTTTGTAATTCATGAGAAATATAATAAGTATAAATTTAAAAACATAAAACATAAATAAATATAAAACTTATAGAAAATATAATATAAAAACATATTAAAAACATAAATACATGCATTTAACAAGTGTAAGCTAAGTATAACATGCAAATTACAAGTGTCAAATTTAATTATTTTCTTCATTTTTTTAAAATGATTTAGAGAAACCAAGGCTATACATTCTTATATATTCATCTCTACTCTTTCTCTTTTCATTTTTCTTTCATCTTTTAAAAATCTGAGAAGCCAAAACCAGAAAAATAAAACAACTAAGAAAAATCAAAACTCCTTTCAAATTTCAACTGAGCTAAAGCTTCAAGTAGATTCAGGTTCATCTCAACATAAAGTAAATCAAGCTTCAGTTCAAAATCAAGTTCCAGATCAAAGAAAAGGCTCTGTTTCTCTGTTTTCAAAAATGTTGTGAGTAAACTTTTTTCTAAAAAGCTTAAACCAGTTTAAATACATGATGCATGTAATAAACTTGTATAGTGATATGGTAAATATGATTTGCATGGATATTTTAATCTGGAAAATGGTTGAACTTCTCTGTATATTGTGTGCATGTCTGTATATATAAATATATATGTCAGTGTTTAAATCACAGGCACAAATCCACTTAATAAATTCAATTGCTCTTCATCCAATCAATTTTAGGTTAGGATTTCTAAATAAAAGATGATTGTAGGAGTTTAAATTTAATTTTAAAAATAAATTCAAATGTATATGTTGAGCATTTATTTCAAAAATGATAATTTACAGTGAAAATCATTATAAGCCAGAAAATCAAAAGTCTGGAATTAATGATTTGATTTCATAATCAGATTCATGATAGTAAATGATGATTTTTGATAAGAATATTATGATTTTTAAGCTTGGGATTTGTGAGAAGTTGCGAGTTGATCGGATATTGGATATTCATCAATTTCCGGCGATCGAGGGTTCGGGTAATGTCGAGTTCGTTGCTGGAGCAAGTTCGTTGGTCGAGGTGTTCGGGAAAATTGGTCAGGGAATTTATAATGTGCCGTGATGGCGCGGCGACGAGGAAATAGGGTTTCACGACCTATTTTGATCGAGGTTGTAGTCAAGACGTTTGCTACGATGTGGGTGAACCGGAGACGATCGGTGGTGGGGGAATCGATGCGTGAGGTTGCGGCGGAGCTCTAGACGGAGTCGCGAAGCTTCAGGCGGCGTCACACGGCGGCGCGAGACGTTTTTGGTTGGTCATGTTGGTTCCAGTGGGTGTTCATGTAGTTCGATTTTGATTTCAGGCATTATCGTTGAATTTGGGTGTTCGAGTTCGTCGGCGAGGTCTCCGTCGACATGTTGGTGATCGGAATGATGACTGGAAGTGGTCAGGCCTCGTGTGCACGTACATATGTGTCACTCGTATCTGTTATCTCAGGGGATTGGGGAAGAAGAGGCTATCTCGGGATTGACTCGAAGTAATTCGTGAATTTGCTCGGGAAAGATTGAGATTGTCTTGGGTTCATGTTGTCTCAGTTTTAAGTTTTATATTAAACAAGTTTTCCAAAGTATAGTGTAATCAAATTTTTCATAACAAGTTTCAATATAGATTTTAAAGTCAAATATTTTTGAAATCTAATTTGTTTGATATGAATAAATTTATATTAGGATAATTATTTAATTAAGTCTCTAAGTATTGATAAAAGGTTAATTAATTGATGTAAGTAAGTAAGGATAATTACTGAATGAAAGTAATTAAAGGATTAATTACTTAATTACTTAAAGAATAATTAATTAATGTTATTAATTAATTAATGTAATTAATTTAAGGATAATTAAGTAATTAAAGGTTAATTAATTAAGTAATTGAAGGATAATTAATTAATAATTAAAAGTTAATTAATTTATGATTTGAAGGATAATTTGTTAATGTAATTAATTAAGGATTAATTAATTTTTATAATTAACTTAAGGTTAATTTATTTATCTGATTAATTAAGGGATCATTTATTAATGTAAGTAATTAAAGGTTAATTAATTAATGTGAATGATTAAATGATTAAAGAATAATTAATTAATTTCAATAATTAATTAAATGGTTTAATTAATGTTAATTAAGCAGGATTTATAAAAGTAATTAATTTACTTTGTGTTAATTAAATTAATTAGAAATGGACTAATTAATCTTGCTTATGGATGATTAAATTGTATTGAATGTTTGGATTGATTAATGTCTCTAGTCTGATAAATTATGATGTTCTGTGATATGAAATGCTTTGGTTGAACTGTGAAAATGTAAGTTATCTATCTGTGATGAATTGTTGTGTGAATATGTTGTTCTGAAGTTTAATTGAATTATTTAACTTAAACAACTTGGCTTAAAAAGATGGTATTGAATTCGAAGAGACCGGGATCGGATATCAGCAATATCCGGAACCACTTCGATTAGTAATCTATAATTCTTTATAGATTTGATTATGGAATCAAATGGGCTGGAATGGAATAAATTAAGTAACTGGACCATTGAAACTAAGAAATGGTACTTAGATATTATTTTGTGAAATAAGTGTTTGGCTACAGAATGATTAAAACTCGTAGTGATGAACGAGTTACCCTGGTTTCAAAGAAGCTTTATAACTTAGTATTTCAGGATATATTGGTTTACTCATGATGGTTTCCAGCCTGACTCAGGTGTTACTTATTGTAATGCTCGGGTCAGACCGAGTATTACAGATTTCCAGGTTAGGACGTTCTGGAGTTCAGGAGACGAGCTGGATAATAGGGACGTATGGAGTATTTTCCGCTGAGTATTTGAGATTTTATTGATAGTAGTCAGGGACAAGTTGTTATAACTGTCCAGTTTATTTGTGAATGATTGTACTCTGATATATTGTCTGTAAATTGACAGTTGCAGCTTTTCTTGTGTAAATGCTGTTATTTGATATTATATTTTGTTCCGCTGTGATTGTGAGATTCTGTGCTGTTGTTTTCTGTTTCTTCTTCTACCTCTTTTCTTCTTTACCCTAACAATCTGGAATTTCCGGCGTTCGATTGCTCGGCATTTCTATAGTGAACGTATTAATGTCGAATTTTTGGGGTCAAAAATTCCGGGTCGTTACAGATGTTCAGTTATGTGGTGCTTTAGCCGTATGTTGGTGGAAACCCACTCATACATTCCACTTTAGTTTTGGAGAGTTAGGTTTTACCCCATTAGCCTTTATTATGCTTACCGGTTTAGGCATTGGAAGGGGAGTGACCTTACCATATAACGAGGAGTACCAGCACTTTCACCGTTTATCCAGTGTACTTCCACATCTTGACTTACATGATGGATTGTCATCCGGATTGAAGATTAGATGCTCTTACATTAGACAAGCAATCAATGAATTGATACATGGTGGTAGCACAGAGAACCATTTGGAGATTGCTCGACAGTTTATTCTGTACATGATGGGGAACTTATTCTTTACAAATGCTTCGAACACGTTGTCGGCCGGATATGTTACACCTGTAGTGGAGTTGTCGTTCGATAGTCAAATCGCATATGATTGGGGGACTCCGATATTAGCGTATTTGTATCGCTCTTTGGATCGTCAGTGCATCGTTAGGGGTAGATCTACGTTCATTACAGGTTTTTAGGAGCTTTTACAGTATTGGTAATATGAGTACTTTTGCAACATGACTTATCCGAGTTGGACTCCACATTACCCCTTTTCTTTCCCCAAGTTAGAGCATGGGCCCAAGAGAACCGCAGAATGGTTCCAGGAGGGGAGGCACGTCATATATTTGTTGTTCCCCGAAATCAAATCGAGTTATGGACCACACGAGAGAGTGTTGTTCGGCATCCTTATGATGGTTCGCCTTTTATAACCGACCCTATCATATTGCATGATGCATTCCTATCTGCTAGACATTTTCCATTGGTATAATCCCCATCCAGCTTAGGATGCTATTTGGTTCCTCGGTGAGCGTAGTTGGAGACAGACGTTAGATGGTGATTTTGTTCTTGACGATCCACATCCGGATACACCTTTTTTGAAGGTGTATGATAGCACTGCTTTATCGGAGTATGTAGGGGAGTGGTGGTCTACTAATTACTTCATCATCATGAATTTAGATTATGCATCTTTTTGGCGTCGGTTTTACACTCCACCGCATACGGCTACTTTTTTTCATGCTGCATCCGTTGATTTGGTAGGGCCTTCTGGCATCCAGAGTGGTGTTGTCCCCCTGTTTTATAGGACATTACACAGAGTACTTAGGTATATCATGCTCCACAGCATCCCAGATAGGAGATTATGGTTGGACAGTCGGTATACCTCGGGAGTTGATAGATATGTTGATATTCCTCAGCTTGAGATTTCTATCCAGATCCAGCTGAATTTTCATATGAGGATTTGTTTCAGATGTAGATGGGACTCCGCCAAGTCATGTACGTCAAGCATTGATGGAGAATAGATGAGTTGACTGCTCGTATTAATGAGCTTACTACAGCTGATGAGCATCGATATCATCCTACATGCAGAGTATACGACGACGACGATGGTGATGCAGTCCATCTTTTTGATGATGAGTACCAGTTTGATGAGCCATAGTGGTTGTATGTACTATTACTATTCGTATGTCCTATCAGTGTTTGTATTAGTGTATTATCATTGTTATGTATTTCCTAACAGAGTTTGTATTAGTGTATTTTCATTGGTTTATATGTACTAGCATTGTTTGTATCAGTGTATTATCATTTTTTGTGTTTACTATCATTGTTTGTACCAATGTATTATCCGTATACGTACTTACTAGTAGTGTTTGCATAACTGTATCAGTTTTGGATTTTCTATTTTGTTTGACAATGCGGACATCACTATGTGAAGGAACAAACACAGCCGTGTTTGTTTATATCCACGTTTGTTGATGCTTGCCACATGGTTGATTAGAAGGCACTTGATCACGAGACGCGGATCATGAACTTTCTATTTAAACAAATGTTTTGTATTGAAAATTCACAACATCTTCAATTATTCTCAACATCGTCAATACTCTTCAATGGCAACCGAAAGCTGGACTCCCGATGATTATTTAGTACTAATCAAATCGTACATAGAAACCGACCCTAGACACATGGAAGAGGAGTTGGAGCAAGATTTTTGGATAACTCTAAATAAGACTTTTAATAGTCATCCAGATTGTAGATTAATTCGAAGGATATTGGAAACTCGAAGCACTTTTTTCACGTTTACTAGAGCTTGTCGTAGATATAGAATCATTATAAAAATAGTGAAGGAAGAAGATCTATTTCAGTTAACACGAGCTATGTTTAATTCCCGTTATTTGTAGGAGTATCACGTTGATTTTGTTGGACATGCTGCATATAATCTCTGGGTTGGGTATATTAGAAAATTTGAATGACATTTGGTTTAGTTAAGTAGGTTTGTTAAGTTAATTACCTTCAGCTAGTTCTTTGCACTATTAGTAAGTTATATGTACTTTCCAATTGAAGTAAAGTAAGTTATATGCATACAGAACAGAAACCACACAGTTACAGTAGATCTCTTGAGAATTAACCTCTTGATCTATGCAAGGTACTAGGTGTCGTATTTCATTCCTTCGTTCTCTTATTCCGTTAAGGCTACGCCGCACTTCTTTTTGACGTCTACCATTTTCCAGCTGCATGCGCTCTTGCACTTCCATCTCATGCTCTCTTACATTGGCATTGTGTCTTTCCTCCATTTCAATGTACCACTCGGTTGGTGGTTGAGGGGAGGATGTATTCGATGGGCTATTATGTTGTAATGGACCTTCGTATGAGTATGAGGAGGGCAAAGAAATATGATTGTAATCGACCATTTTTATATACTACTGCTACGATAATAATGAAGAGAAGTATGGCAATCAAAATGATATTTATATAGCATAATACATTGCTCGTGTAAAGCAGTGAAACATGGATACAGTGCCGATTTGACCCGACATTGCTGTCATTCTCACTCCACATCCATCAGCTTTAATCCTTGTAAAGAAATGCATAGTGTCTACATTGACCTGACCTACTGACATCCATATGCTTTAATCAATATGACCAGTGGGTCCATTAGCTTTAATTCTATTTCAGACAAGACCCGACCTCCTGACATCCATCAGCTTTAACCACATCACTCAGCTTTAATCAATATGACCAGTGGGTCCATTAGCTTTAATTCTGTTTCAGACAAGACCCGACCTCCTGACATTTTGTAGCCACTTGACAAATCTTCAATGCATATAAAACAATGCATTGTGGCTATAGTGGTTGATGTGACCTAACACATAACCATTCTTTAATCCATATGACTGGATCCTGTGACATTCCATTATCCATTAAACATCAATAGCTTACAAATAGAAGTAAGGATGTCGAATAACATACTCATTCAAACTTCCAAACTAATCACCACCATTCTTTTACCTATATTAAATGAGTTCTCTAAAAAATTGTGGTGCTTCTCATCTTCGTCTTCGTCATCTTCATCATCTTCCGGCGATTTTATGAACATTGTATTACTCGACAAAGAATGTTTGCTACTGAAACGAGGGAAATGGCCCATGGAATTGCTGAAAGCTCTACGTCATCCCAAAGAGGTAGCGATGTTGGAAGAAAAGACTTGTGTTATAGACGTGACTATGTTAGCGGTCATAATCAATTGATCAAGGATTATTTTACGGCAAACCCCGTGTACGGGGACGTGGATTTTAGACAAAAATTCCGTATGTCGAAGAATATCTTTAATCGGGTTCTCGATAAATTAACCAAAACAAACTTTTTTTTCACCCACATAATAAATGGAATCAACGAACTTGGAATTTCTCCACTGCAAAAGGTTACGGCTGCACTTCGCATGATATCATATTGAACGTCTGGTGATTCGCAAGATGACAAAGTACATATTGGAGACTGAACGGCAATATTATGTATGAAAGAATTTTGCAAAACCATTGTTTGTATGTTTGGTGAAGAATATCTTCGATCCCCTACCCCTCAAGACATTGACAGATTGCTAGCAATGGGATCTCAACATGGATTTCCAGGTATGTTAGTTAGCTTAGATTGTATGCATTGGAGGTGGAAAAACTGTCCAGTTGCATTGCAAGGCCAATACACAGGACATTGCAAAAAGGCAACTCTAGTCTTGGAAGCTATTGCTTCATTCGATTTGTATATATGGCATGCTTTTTTGGAGCACCAGGTTCACTGAATGATATTAACGTTCTACGACGGTCATATTTATTTAATGACTTATGTAATGATATATCACCTCCATGCAATTACAAAATAAAGACAAAGATCATTCCATGGGTTATTATCTGGTAGATCGAATCTACCCAAAATGGAAAACACTTGTGCAAGCTTACAAAAGACCAAATAACGCGAAAGAAGCCATGTTCACCAAACAACAAGAGAGTTTTAGGAAAGTTGTCGAACGAGCATTTGGAGTGCTTCAAGGTAGGTTTCGTATATTAAGAAAAGAGGTATACTACCACGATTCGGCGGTATTATCTGATATCATATACTGCTGTATAATTTTACATAATATGGTTGTCGAAGAAGAATGTGGTGGGTATGAGCTTTAACTGAGAAAATATCCAGACATTGTTGTAGCATTTCAGAAAAAAGCTTTTAAGGACCCAAATACTTTTGCCGGATACTTGCAAAGAATACAAGACATTCGAGATCCACAAGCTCATATTGATCTAAGAGAAGAACTAGTGGAACACTACTGGGAACATATAGGAAACCACTAGTAGAAGTGATGTTTAGATGGTGCTTGTGTTTCACTTACCTATTGTAATAAGTTGTTGTTCACGTTTTGTACTAATGTTTGTGTTTGAGTTTGTTATATCTACTGTACTAAGTTGTTGTTGATGTGTTAATAGTAATAAAAATAGCGAGAATGTTAAGTCAAGATGAGCTTGAAACTATAACAATAGCAATAACAACAAAATTGACATTAATAGCATTACCAATAACTCCAACTAATACAGCGACAATGACACTAACAATGACACTACAACCAACACTTACGAGATCAAATTATAGATGCAATGCTAAGATACATTATAGGAAGTGGAAATTAGCCACAAGGGCCTCTTTAGCAAGTGCAATTAATTTCTAGGACACACAACTGAAATAATTACTTTTAAGGACAACTAGTTTCCTACAACCCCCCTTGACGTCTATGGTACTCCTCAAGTTGCTTCTCCATATACATCCTTTGCACTAGATTGAGTTCATTTAAGTTGCAAGTTAAAAGAGCCATATCATCAGCTCTTTGTTGTCGAGCTAATTCTTGTTTTCTTAACATTTGTTTTTCATCGTGATGTCGTTGTTTTTCCATTGCCCTTTCAAGTCTCTTTGTTTCTTTTGTTTCCAGGTATAATTTATTTGCATCTTCAACAGCCGCCATACGCTTTCCAATATGTTCATAATGTGCGCTGTAATCGAAGGTGGTTTTTTTCCTTACCCTTGACCTTCCCAGAGGCCTACCACCTGTACTAGTTGTGAAGGGGGTGTCTTCATGTGGGTTAGAACTACCAGTACTAGATTCATCGCTCATCTTTCTAGGAAGAAAGTGTATTACTAAATTTTCTTGTCGCACTCGACTCCATTTTACCTCTTTTGCGAGTATGTCATAGCAATGATGCAAGTTGAATGGTTGATTATTATGTTCTGACATATACACTGCATTTGCTTGATTGAGCTGTAGATGATGAAGTATTATAAGAAGAATATAACATAATACTTGATAATTTGAACTACAAATTTGAAATCATTACCAGGTCCATGTCGTTTGCCCCACTTTGTTGTCTTGAATGCAGGCCGACCATTACTTCTTTTCAACGTTGACAAGCGACATTTATTCTTTTCCAAGACCGCTTCAAAGAATCCGTGGAAGACTATTTGGACTTCGAAGGTTGAACATATTGCGCACAGAATTCCAAAAAGAAGTTTCGCTTTAGCTCGTACCTTTCTTATTGTCTCTAGAACATTCAACCCAACAGAATGCTAATTCATCTTGCTCGTCCGGCGACCGTTTAACCATTTTGACGGCTTTTGGTTCCGCATTTGCAGATTCAATACTGTTGATTCTCGTTGTTTGATTTTCCCAAGTTTGAGCAGAAGACAAATTAGAATTACTATAAACATCTTCTTCTTCGGCTATTTCATTGCCATCGAATTCAGTTTCTTGATTTTCAAATCTGTTGTCTCTAAATTGATTATTGAGATTCCTTGATAAATTTTGTGAACGATAAGGCAATACTGACCGTTGTTGGCTATTGGAAGATACGTAGTTTTGATCATATAGTTACTGTTTTTTGAAACGAACTATTCTGCAAATAATTCGTATTTTGAGAATTTTGGTAATGGTTCGAATCTTGTTGAGAATGAAAGAAATTTTGATTTTGTTGTGGCTAATATGAATTTGGAGCTTGCTGAGAATGAAATTGATTTGGATTATGTTGAGAATTATACATATTCTAATTGAACTGAGTCGGATTCTGATTATCTGATCTTAGTTGAGATAGAAATCTAGGAGATGAAGATTTTTGAGATTTTCCTTTTGAATTTTTCGACATTACTGAGATTGTTTGAAGAAAATATGTTGATGAGAATAAGAAATACAACTGAAATGGTGTAAATAAAATTTTGAAATTGATAAGTTATATAGATGGGATGGAGAGGGATAGGCAACAGCCATTTACATGACCGTAGGGACTTAACCGGCTATATTATAGCCGACAAAGTCACAACGGTCAACTATATAGCCGGCTAAGTGGCAACGGTCATATGGTAGACCATTGCCTTAGCCGGCCAAAATAAAGCCGGTCAAGCTTAGCCGGCTTTATTTTGGCCAGCTAAGAAGCAATACATAAGAGCTTAACCGACCCCCCGTTTAGGGTCGGTAGCTTCCCAACCGACACTCGGTTGGGAATGATCTAAGTGTTTCTTTGGCAAACAATCACACAGTTGTTTTTGCATTTAAAAGGTTGTAAAAAGTAGAAAACTCATCTTTGCAAAAATTAATCAAATAATTATAGTACCGTTTATAATAGGAAATTTTGCAATTCTGGGCCAGTTTAAAAAAAATAACAAGAATAGACCACTTTCTAACATAATTACAAATATAGGCATGTTTTGGCCACGGTGGAATATTCGTGTTGGTGATTTTTGAAAAATCTCCAACGTGCGATTTTCCAAAAATGCCAACACGAATAATAAATTTCGTAGTATGCGATTTTTGAAAAATCGCCCAGATGGCTGCATCAAAACCAGCAAGCCCCACTCCTCTTCCTTCACTTTCTACTTTACCAAAACCAATCCCAAACGATTCCAAAAGACTCTAAAACCCTATTTCTTCATATAATACCCCAAACAAGCACAATTCTCTAAAAATCTAATCAATGTTTATCAACTACTAGGTGTATTCTTCATTACAAGGTAATGTTGTTATTTAACGATTTTTAACTTGTTTTTTAATCTAAATCGCGTATTAGCTTTGTTGTGTGTATCTGTTGATGAACTTCTTATTGCACTAGACATGGATGATTGGGAGACTGGCGATGAGGCGATGGCAAATTGTTATGATGAATTTGAAGCTCGAAGGGGCATTGCGCATCACATTGATGTTGATTTTGTTCCAGAGACGCAATTTGATCTGATACCTCATAAGTTCCACTCCGGAACATCATCCTTCAATGCTCGTTTACGCGAAGTTGTAGCGAACCAAAGACCGAGCAAACAAATTTGCATTGATGGGAACATACTTAAGCCTCTGCATCATGTTTGTCCTACGCTATCATCTGGTGCATATCCATTTTTTCGATATGGAGATGAATGCGTGGTTATCGTAGCCAAAACTAAAACGAATGCTGGAGGTAGATTTTATGGTTGTGTTTCGTATGAAGATCATATGATGAATCCCGATGAAGTTGAGTGTTGTAATTTTATGAAGTGGGTTGATCCTCCAATGTGTGCTCGGGGACTAGAATATGCCCTCGAGATGCAAGCCGAAGTTAGGCGTTTGAAAAAGGTAGTTGAAGAAATGAATAGAAAAGGTTGAGAGAGAAGAAAATGTCCGCCTTAGTTTATGTGATATGTTTTGTTCATAGTAGATATGTTTATGTAACCGTTTCTACTTGAGAAGCTTGTGTGCTGTAGTTTGGTTATTTTCATATAATTGGTGGATATTTGCATGGTTCGTTGAATATATGTTATCTGTTCTCTGCAATTTCGCTATAAATGGTACGCAGAATAGGTTGCCTGGTAGTTAGTATTACGTGGACTGCATAATGAATGTATTTGTTTGGTTTTATAGAGTCGTGCGCAGCCAGTTATCGAATATGTATGGTGTTGATAGAGGATGAGTACTGTCTATTTTGTTTCAGGGAAGTACGTTGGCGATGTTTCGAAAATCGCCAACGCGCTACCCTGCAACAAAACAGACAACAACCTACTCCTCTCCCCTCATAACAAAAACAGCCCCTTTCTTTTACAAAAACCCATTTCGACCATTAGTACCAAGCTCTCAAAGGTATTCAATTTCCTCACTTTTGTGTCAAATTCAACCGCTATTTGGACCATGGCTAGTACTTCCGGTATCGTGGAGGATATAGGTATTGATTTCTTCTCCAATTTGGTTTTTTGGGGCAAATTTAGGTTTTATTAGTTTACTAGGTTTACAAAATATTGTTAAAGTAAGATGTTGTAGACTAAAGTAGGGCATCGTAGCTAGATTTTGTTCCTTTGATTGTGTAGAAATTACTATAGATTGATGAAAATATTTTTTTTGAAGATTATGGTTTAAATCATTACTCTTTGTGTTGTAGATTATGTTGAGTTGGAGGCTGGTCTGGTAGATCCGAGTGTGCTATATCTACAACCTAAATACCGCACGTTAAGTGAAGCTTATATGATGGTAATTTCCTTTAAATTGTATTACGTTGCGTCGTTGTTAAATAAAATGTGTAAATAGTAATCTATGTAAATATACTGTTAAACAGAGTGAAGAAGCAGACTTTATAATTGATCACTCCATTTCCGTAAAGAAAGTCACTTCTCAACATCCTAGAGTTTTGGAAGAGATTGAGCAAGCAGGATTTTCGACAATACTGAAGTTAGGCTACCTTCAGCTAGATCATCATCTAATTACTGCTCTTGTAGATAGATGGAGACCTGAAATGTCTACTTTCCATTTAACCATTGGAGAGATGACGATCACACTTGGAGATGTGGTAATGCTTTTAGGTTTGCATATAGAAAGCAATCCATTGGTTGATGACGAGCAGCATGATTACCTACAGCTATGTACTGATTTGTTGGGTATTACTCCTCCTCCGGAACAAGTTAGGGGTAATGACATGGTAGAAGTAAAATGGTACAAACATGCTTTTGCTTATGATATACCTGCAGATGCTACATATGTTGAGATCCAGTAGCGTACAAGAGCAAATATTCTACACCTTATTACTTCCTGGTGATGTGTGATCACTCCAAAAATCGAGTGGATTTAAAATGGTTACCATATTTAGCTGATCAAGATGAGTGCGCACAGTATTCATGGGGTAGTGTTGTTTTGTGTTATACGTATACGGAGCTCTCTAATCTATCTCTTATGCTCACTAAACTTATCGGCAGTTGTTTGACATTTGTACATGTATGCAACTACTTTAGGTAGCTAATTCTGTGTTATGCCATTCTTTATTATGACATCCTTTATTAAATGTTTTTTTCTTCTATAGCTTTGGTCATGGACATATCTTCATGTTGGACGGATCCAAGTACGAAATGTTTTCATTGATCACACAAAGCCTCTGGGATCTCGGTATAACTTCTTATGATATGAAAAAAATTTGCTAATTCAATATGTGCATGTAGTCTTATATTGTTGTTTCGATGTTTGACAGATGGATTGTCCTAAAAAACCTCTCAAACCCCACGACGGAATGTAAGATTTTACCGCAATGAGCTAGATGTGCTGGACCCTGCTTCGGTGACATGGACTCCGTACACGCAGGATTTGCTGTAGGAACTTCCCGCTATATGTACAGCCGCTAGATTTCTTTGGACTGCTAGACTTCCCCTCATTTGCAATACACGTACTTCACATCACTTACCAGATCGGGTAATGCGATAATTAGGCATGGCGCAGCATATACCGGAGAATGCTCCAGTATATACGGGGGTGTATCATGAGGAGGACATTGCAAATGCTCTTGAGATATGGAATCGGAACCATTTGTTTACTCAATTTGAGAGAGAGCCGATCACTCCTCTTGAGACTTACAAGAGGTGGTATTGGAACATTACGCGTAGATATGTTTTACAGGAGCCATTATAAGTTATTCCCTGCAATCCATACACCCCTCGTGCACCGCTAGAGAGAAACGTTGTAAGTATACTTAGCACTTTTAATTTAACTAAAATGAAATAAGGAGAGATAATTTTCATTGCGTTGTACAGGCTGATGGCATTTACAAGGTGTTGGAAACAGCCGAAAAGCTCGAACAACGTCTTAAAAACGATGCGCAGTCGAAAGGGATGTGCTTGACATAAAAAACATTCTACGGGTTATGTTGGGAAGGAATAAACTAGAAAGGCCAAGACGTCCTTCTCCCCTCCACATCCACCTCCCATAGACGTACCTCCACCTCCCGCAAATGTACCTCCACTCCGACTTACATACACTCGGCGAAATAAAAGAGGCGAAGGTACTTCTTTCGAAGGAGGAGGTTCGCCGTCACAACAACCAGAAGATTACATTTATGGTCCTTCTCAACCAGCATGTATAATTGATCCTTCAACCGAGATCGACGAAGAAGAATACAAGTCTCAACCGCTTGAACATCGTCGTCGTCGTACCCCCTTACAAGTTCGTCACTTGCGAAGACGGTAAAAGATTCTTAGTGCATATGGCTGTGTAGTTTGTGGTATGGATATTTGTATTTGCTGTCATTTATGTGTGTTGTGTATGGTATGGATATATATTTGTTATCATGGATGTGTTATTGTTTCCAGAACTCTATATTTTTGTGTCATGGACATCTATTGGTATGTGAAGTTAGTTCGTTACTGTGTCATGGTTAGTATATACAATATGTGTTTGTGTAGCTCCTATTTGTTTGGATTGTCGAGTTGAGTTTGTCATGGTTGTGTTGCTTGCTGCTGCATTTTAATAGCAGTCGTTCACATTCGATTTTTCAAAAGTCGCCTATTGGTGATTTTTCAAAAGTCGCCTATAGGCGACTTCTGAAAAATCTCTAATTCATACCTACTGCATAAACCCGTTAGTGAGTTTTCAAAAACAATTGCATGCAAGATAATCCCAAAAGCCACAGTAAATAATAGCCAATAGCAATTGATGATTAAACAGTGTAGCAGAGTGCTGTTGATACACATATATTACTCGGTCATGTTTAGCATACACAACATAAAGTCAGGTTCAATTTCTTAAAAGTTAAATAATACAAACATACTAGACGACAGTATTGCATCGCTTGCGGTTATGCCCTTGCACACCACATTTGCTACACCTATTAGATTTGGACAACTGGCTTTCGTCCATCACACCTTTGATCCTTGTAGATCGCGGCCTCCCCGGTTGTTGCTTCACAGATGGCGGTAATATCTTACGACTGTTATATGCGCTCCAATATCTCCTACTACGCACATGATGAAATTCAGGTTTATAAGTAGCTTTGTAACTCTCAACAGAGTATCACGTTGAAGCTAAATCATGGTGTGCTCTATTAGCCCACTTGTTTGCGTCGAACAAGCTGCCATTACATGGGCACATGGCATCTTCTGGAGTAGTGGAATGTTGCATGTGCACGAGCAATTGTTGCCGTCGATTATTACTTTGTATTCATCCCCAAAATAGCGAATAATCTGCCATTCTGTTTGGCTAAATCGTACAAGTCTACAGCGACGTGCTTCACTAGCCCTTTCAGCTATTTTAGCTTCCCACATTGGAGTCAAGTGTGTTGTTAGTTCATCAACAATTCGACGACGCTTACAAAAATACTCTACTAAGTGAAAGAATGTTTTTGCAACCAAAGCCTTTATAGGTAAAGATCTAGCCCTTTTTAATACACCATTAAAACTTTTAGATGCATTAGTGGTCATAACATGAAAGCATCCTCCATCGTCTTTGCATAATGCCCAGTTTTCCTCGAAATTTACCAAACTCTTCTCAATCCAATCATGCGCACCCCTATTTGTTGCTTTGATCTCTTCTCTAATTTTCATGTATTCAACTGCCTCAGAAGCGCATGCTGCTGAATAAAATAACCATGTTAATCGTTTATCTTTGAATCATGCCGCTTGAAAGTTGCCTTTTATATGTCTTGCACAGTATTGATGTTTGTGTGGTTCTCGCCATTTTCCTTGTAAAGCTTTTGGAATTCCTTTCATCCTATCTGATATGAAAGTAATACATCAACCGCGTACACTATGTATGAATTCAAGCATGCACGAAAAAAACCAACCCGAAGAATCACATGACTCGGATTCAACAACTGCATAAGCCAAAGGAAAACGACAATCATCTGCATCTACCGCGCTAGCAACAAGCAATGCACCTTTGTATTTATCATACAAATGTGTCCCGTCAATACATAACAATGGCCGACAATGCAGAAAACCTGTAATGCAAGGCCCAAATGCCTAAAACACACCATCGAATGCTCCAACTTTATCATGTGTCACATGACCTATAGAGCCATGATTCGTTCTCTTTATCTCCTCAAAGAACTGTGGTAATGTCGCATATGATTCTACCCAATCACTATAAATTCTCTCTATAGCTTTGCTTACTGCTTGCCATGCTTTCATGTAACTAATGTTGATGAACAACTGATCATGTACAAGCACTTGCACTGTACCAGCAGAAATATCCAAATCAGCTTTGGCAAAAGACATGATTTTTGTCACAAGAAATTTCAAAGTGGCTTGCTTATGGTTGGAATTAACTATTGGGTTGACACAAGTATGTTCGCTTGGATACTTCTGAATTTCCCACCATCAGACTCAGATTTTTTCGAAACTATCGCACGTATTCTCCAAGGACAATTACCTCCAACATTACATATAGTAGTGTATTTTGTTTTGTTTGACTTGATTGACTTGTATGAAACAACATGTAGAATAGACCATTCCGTTAATTGTTGGAGAAACTTTTCTTTTGTCTCAAAAACCATTCTAACACTGAAACCACCTTGAACGCAAACAGTTGAAAATTGTTCGTCCACAAATTGAAGATTAGCAACAACAGATCTTGCCAACATTTGCGCAATGCAAAAATCATCATCCAAAGGTACTTCCATCTCTGGTTCATCACTATCACCATCATTGTCATCTGCTGTAGGAAAGTCATAGTTCAACGGTTCGTTGTTAACTTGCATTCTTTCAATCCAAGAGTCTTCATTACCATTCCTAGAAGCAACAACCATGCTATCGACTTGAGGTTCTTTACCAACCGCTTCATCCCCATCAACGTCCATATCATTGTCAACATTTGCATAAGGAGAATGGGCGGATGGTCCAGCACTCCATTGTGCAGCAGTATCGATTGTCATATACATGTTAACATATGAGTCAACTAACCAACAATCAATACCAGAAGAGACGAAAACAAGAATATATTTATAAACATACCTCTGACTCATATCATATAGTTCGGATGGATTGGGATACATTGACTGCGACATATTAGCATTTAATGGTTCAACACTTTCGTTATGCTGACTACCATGTTGCTGGAAGCTAATTACATTGCTACAAAGCGTAAGACAACATAACTAAATAACATTATATCCAACTATTCACCAAAACAATGTTACCTTGGACTAATAATTGCATCCATAGGCGGTGTGCAATAAAGAGTGCTTTGTTGCGTAGACGGTTGCGAGTTTGTATATGGCATGAACCCGTACTGCATAGATGGAGGACAGTATCTTCCATCATTTACGTAAGGATTACTATAACTAAGAGATACGTAGCTGATAGATGGATTCGCCGTCTCCAACATCTGTGTATGGTATCCAATTTCAGTACTTACTACAGGAGATGCCACATGATGTTCTTCTTGTCGTTTTGCAACTTTCCCTACGTATAACTCAATCGATGTTGCAACAGCAGAAAACATTACTTCTACATCATCATCGTCCGCTAATGCTATTGCTTTAGAACCCGAGTTCGTTGGTCAATTAATCACTAATTCAATTTCAAATTCTTCTTAATTAATTTTCGTCGTTTTGTAAACAGATTCTTTTAATTCTGTTAATTTGCAACATTTCTGCAATCTTCCTTGTTTACACATACCGCCAACATATTTATCATTTCTCTTATCATCGACAATTAGTTCGCCGTCGTAGTAGCAGAGTGTAGGAATTAGATTTTTCGTCATTCTACAAATCAATATACAATTCTATCACCATGTACGCACGTACAAAATAGTTAACTTACTCAAACCCCTTATTCAATTTATCAACATTTACTAACAAATGGAAATTTTAGAAATTACAAATAAAAACTAGAGTTTTATGGTTGTACCTTCGAATTATTGAACTTCGCTGAACACCATCGTCAAGATCTATAAATTTAGCCCTAAACCAACGTTTTAAAGATACAAAATCTAATTTCAGTTTATTGGAGTCATTTACAATCTTTTGGGTTAATTTTTGATAAAGGTAAAAGGGAGGAAGAAAGAGAGCTTGCTGACTGGATTTATTGCCGCCAAAGCGAATTTTCAAATGTCACTCATTGTCGATTTTCGAAAAATCGTCAACGTTGGCCCGCTAATGGGCAATTTTTGAAAATTCGCCAAGGCGTATACCAAAACAGGTCTATTTTTGTAATTATGTTTTAAACTGGTCTAGTTATTTGGTTCCAAAATTGGTCCAAAATAGCAAAATTTCAAGTAATTGCAAACCAATCCAACTTTAAACAATTTCAAACCCTATTAGACATATATCAATATCATTTATAAATAATCCTTCCTTAGTACAGCACATCAATATATTCTTACTTCACCTTACAAAATAAATAAATCAATAAAATGAAGCAGTTCATAACTGAATCAAAAGCATTCCGACTTCTCAAATTCATGTCACCCTTTCGTGACACTAACATTTTCTCCCCCTAAAATAACCCTAGTTTAAAATGGCCTAGTGCTTCGCCCCAAAGCCTTACCGCAGAGAAGTGTATTTTTAGGAATAGGGAACTCATCCCTCCAAGAATTTGCAGGGGAGTAGACCCTAAGGTAGAACTGTTGGCCTAAGTACTGCCTTTCCCAGTCCTCTGATCTTATGTTCCACATTCCTACATTGTCTAGTGGCATGTATATTGCTGACCATGACTGTGGATACACCTAAACAAATAACATGCACATATTACTTAAAGAATTCGTTCATCCAGAAAAAGCTAGAAACCTGCTGCTTCTTGAAAACAAAAAGTTTGTGTACCTGCACAGTACAGCGGGATACTGCGTCCCTTAGATTGTAGTTGTCTCGGCTCGAAGAAGTCCATTGTCCACCATCCATTCTGTATAATTCATCAAGCTCTTTAGAAGAACTGAACATACATAAATATTTGAGTATTATTCATACTTACCCTACAACCCAAAAGGAATAGCCATCGATATGCCAAGACTGGACATCGTTCTCCGTGTTCTCAAACACAATCTCCACATAATCCCTGAAATTAGCTTCCATAACGGAAGTCCGTAAGTACCCACCTCCGAAACTGGGGCTATCCGAAATGCTCCCAATATCAAACACGCCCCCGATACCAAAATAATCCGCAATCTTCAAAGGAGTATCCGACCCGTTAAACGAGACGCTGTTGACCGCAAACCTCAACTTCCCATTGATCACATTCCTGGAGTTGGCAAGCCGGATGGTTCGGGTGGTGTTGATCAACCCGTAGTGGTAGGAGCCCTGTGGATTGGGCCTCGGCCCGCTGGCCGTAAGGTTCCATCGCAAAGACCGGGCCTGCTCGAGCCCCCAGTCGATTTGGACCGTGGGCCCTCCAGGGGGTGGGCCCACAGGATTGGCGTTGGAAGTGGCGTAATGAAGTAAGGCGGTGGTGGTTAGGGTGGGGTTGGTGAATCGGGTGGAGGTGGTTATAAAGTAGTCGAGCGGGGGTTGGTCAGCGGTTACGAGGACGGAAAGAGATTGGCCGAGGCACACGTCGAGGGACGAGTACGTGTTCTGCAGAGTGTGGGAGCCTTCGACTTCGACTAGTTTCATGCTGTGGGACTGAAAGCGTACGTTTACGCAGGTTTTGAGCCCAACGTTTGATATTCTGAATCTGTACGTTTTACCTGTCATAGTGAAATTTGTGTTTTAAAATAACTTTGCATTGTGGTATCCAACGAATAAGATCCTTTACCCTAATGAATTGACTGAAGTGGTTTTTAGTTAATAAACAGAAAGATCCACATTGATGAGTGAATCCCTGCTCTTATGTTTTACTAAAGGAGAGAGGATCTATTCTTATTTCACCGACGTATTCATACAAGAACAATCAAGAAAAGTATTCATAAATTTTGTTAAAAATTACGAATCATGACTTGAGATTCTCATATGAAGAATGTTTCATGATTTCGTAATCAACTATAAACGAAAGTATCATTTGGTGGAATAGGTGTAAACAATTTTCATAGAATAATTCAGTACAGTATTAGTTGAAAAAAAACAACAAACGAAATATATGGTCTAGTAAATAATGGCTGAAGAAATAGACCTTGTTCAACCGTAAATGTAGAACTGTTTTCCCTGCCATTAATGAGAAGTGCATCTGGGAATGGTAGATCCTGCCCGTTATCTAGTATCCCCTTCAAATCCTAAAAAAATATCAAGAATATACGTCAAAATATAGATCAGTTTGATGTTGATCAGCTCTAAAGTAATTAACAGGTTAACATCATCTGCTTTGTTAAAAATAAAAACAGAAGTCCACTTATAAATTTGTACTTTTTTATATAGAAAAACTAAAATAAAAGTTAAGATTGATTGGTGAAATTCAACAAGCCAAAGTGCATATAAACCAACGTTTTAATCTAAAGCTCATATATAAAGGTGAGTCACTGCTCTAATTTGTAGTACATAATATGTAGCATATTTAACAGGAAGTTTAGTAAGGATGCATACAGTGTGGTTAGCCTTGAACCAGTCTCCAACAAGCAACGTGTAATCATTTGCAGGAGGGTCGAAAGGCACTGGAATCCTCGGCCTACTAAGAATTCGAATACCACCAAAACCACCGGCAGCTTTGTGAAATGCAAGTGATGGAAAATAAAAGTAGCTTCCAATTTGGTCCTTTGCTTGAATCATGTAGGTAAAGTTTTGCCCTGGTGGTATCGGGCAATTTGTGCCCCAAACTCCATCTTGCCATGAGTTTCTTCTCTGTAGTAGTCCATTCCTGCATTGTAAGTAGAAAAAAAGAAAAGAAAATTATGTTAACGGTTTGTTTGTTTTAAATAAAGTCTGATTTTTGAATGTTGATTAATTTAAATGTGTATGAATTTCTATCTATTGAAATAAGTATAAAACCTTGATGGTTAACACACACCAAATATGTTAAAAAGTGTTCGTTAAACATGTATTTGTACTATCCAACAGCAACAAAGAAAAAAAGGAAAAAAGTTAAAAATAAAAGAAAATAAAATGTTAATAGTTTCTTTTTTTCCTAAGATGTGATCAGAATATATTGTAGATGACACAAATTTTCTTTTGTGATTTTCGAAGACATAAACAAACAAATTAATATATGCTCAATGAGCACATATTAACATAATTCAATTAGAGCATTACCACCAATTTGGACATCCATTTCTTTTTTTTTTAATTACTATATTTTAAGAAACTTTACACCCACACATTCTTTTTAGACATCCAACAAAAGATTATTCAATTCGAAAGTTATATAATTACCAGCCTTAGCCTTTACTAAAACCAGATAACTCTTTTAATTTTCCACTTTTAAATTTCAATTTGCTTCTATTTTTAGACAGAGATACTTTAAATACTTATCTAAGTACTTGAGGGCTTTTGGAAACAACTTATTTTTCTACTTCTCGACTTTTAAGTAATTTTATAAAAAAAGTTTTGGTAATTACTTTTATTTTGACTTATAAGTCAAAATTTTAGTGTATTTCATACTTATTAGTTACTTTTGAGAGAGGTAAGTTGTAAGTAAGTAAGTAGTTGCCAACCATGGCCTTAATGTTTAAACTGCGAGATAAAACAAATCATGCCTTTCGGATGTTCTGGGTCCAGTTATCTGTCTTATTAATAGCGAATACCAGTTTCGATTATAGATGAGATATATTGGTCAAATAGACAATGTCATCGTGGTGAGAACATACTTTAATCCTGGATAAATGGAAAGATATTATTTGACAGTTTAAAAATAATATATCTTCTGACAGCGATTATGTATGTGACTGCATGGAGCAGACAAAGCCCTTATGTTAATGGAACCTAGCTACCAGAATAAATTTGCAAAAGTGGTTGGGTTTAAATTAAATTGAACCCTGTCGGTGCAGTTCTTTTAATCAAGTGTCCAACCATAAAGCAGCAACGTCAATCTCAATCAGATAACTAAGATTCTATTATAGGAATTTAATTTTAGTTTAACTAAGTACGTAAATGTATTTTAATGTTGACAATTATTTTAAAAGATCAAAGAGTCTACCCTAGCTATTTCTACACAAGGATGGAGTTTTTGGTTTCTCAAATTTCATGTGTTCATGCTTCAAACAAATCACAAATTTTCATTTTCAATCAAATATATTAATAATGCTTTAAAAATATAAATCAAAGCATATGACTTATTTGGAATACAAATATATATTAGTCCCAAAGATCCAAACTACGTATATTTATGTATGATATGATATACAGACAACTAGTCATTCTTTGCGGGGAAAATTCAAAGAATAGTCCAAAGCAGCGACCGCTTTTCATTTAAAAAAAAAAGACAGAGGTAGCAACTCAATGTCACCATCTACTTTTTGGTGCACGTAGTTATAGAATATTTAGCAAATATCACGGCACTTATTTCGGTTTACTTTTGCTTAATTAATCAACACTCAAAGCATATTTGTGGACTGCACATTACTCAATGATTTAATATGTTAAGTGTCAATTTACGACCATAGCATAAACTGTGTTAAGTGTCAAATTATAAAAAATTGAAATATCCATTAAAACCATGAAAACTATAATTTATATACAAATACAAAACACACACAACATTTACTATCAAGGAAATCTTAGACTTTTGCATTTAATTAAAGAAAAACACTAATTTACATACGAGGTCATATGTAAAATCTAATAAAAACAAAAATAAAAGCATATATTAAAAAATTACCAAGAGAGGAGAAATGGTTCAGGCAAACTATTAATAACATTAATGACGAGATTATCATTAGTCACAGCTTCAATCTGTGGCCCTGGAAACTGTCCATTTATCAAGATACCCTGAAAGCAAATTATGTTAATGATAGGGGAAAAAAATCGCAAATCATGAAATTGGAACAGAAATACAAACCTGCTGTTTAACACCAAGAGGCCAAATGTCACCATATGTGACATTCCAATTGAAAAATCTGTAAGGATCTTCTGCTTTCGATAGCGGAAGCAGAAGAGAAATGGATAGAAGAAAAAAACTAGAGATTAATGATATAAATTTCTTCTTCTCCATTTTTGTATGTAAAAAAAACAGCAGACGAGTTAGTATTAAAAGAATGAAGGAATGGAATGGGAGGTGAGTTCAGATCTAAGTGTATGTTGTCACTGTAAATGCTGTTTAAGATTCAAGAGTTGGATATGAATTTATGGCATTGATGAAGGGTCATTTATGGCAATAGTGACCTAAACAACTAGGTTATTGATGAGATGACGATAATGCATAGCCTGATTGGGTACAGAAACTCTTTTAAAGTAGTTTTTAAGTTGTAGCTTTTATTTGCAAGAATAGTAAACAATAGTGCTGTTTCGATATGGTTAAATTTAGTTGTAAAAGATGTAAAATATAATAAGCAACTTATTACTTATTGAAACTTTAAGTTGTTGGAATGTCTTTTGTATGAATAATACGTGATAAACATTCTGAAAAATATACTGTAGGATATGTTATTAATTATCACTTCAGTTTGAAATGACAATCTTTAAAAACATCTTCGTTTTGTGATATTTGTGCAGAAATTTTTATTTTATTTTTCAAATTTGAAACATTAAATCTACAGTACCAACTTCGTTTCAAAACAAACTTCGACTTTGAAATCCCTGCACTTTAGATTCTCCCATCAAAGGCTAGAAATCAATCTACAATGCCAAATTTAAATTATTTATGACATCAAACGCAAATTCGGAATCCGCTTTTGTCAGACACCAGCTTTTACACTGTGTATATGTATCTTTATACATGTTAGATATTCTCTCCTGCTTTTTAAAAGAGCTTCTACACTTTGCTTCTAGTAGTTTGCTACATATAATTAATCTTACTTTACTTAGTTGCTTGCATGCAGTGGTAAATAGCACTTATGTTATTTATCAATTATTAACCAAGTGTTCTACCTATATTTTGTTAGTAAAATTTATTCTATTTTTAAACTAAAATTTCGTATTATGAAAACTAAAGCATGCACTCTGGCATCATTTGATTAGATCAAACAAAGATAGGCAAAATGGATCTGATTGTTAACTACGTATTTTTAACGGATAATATATCTTTAATAATAGTTGTAATATCTTTGATGTCACACTTTTTTGGTGTAAGCGTGAATTATCAAAAATTGTCCTCTACATATATTATCAAATGTTAATATCACCTAAAAATATGATCTAATAAATAAACTTCATTTATCAATTCAAAATGCTCTTTTATAAATATTACCAAATCTTGATATCATTTAAAAATATGATCTAATAAATAAAAAAATTACCAATTCAAAACCCACATTAACAAGTATTACCAAACGTTAATATCGCTTAAAAAAAGATCTAACAAATAAACCTTTTTTACAAGTTCGATCTTTATCAATTAATAATAGAAATAAAATTCAAACTAACTAAAAATTAGATATTGAAGCATTGAATAAAAATTCAAACTAACTACACCTGAATGTGTTAAACATATATAATTTGTAGAAGAATAATTCACGCGCAAAGCGCGTGCCGTAACGCTCGTATACTCATAAAAAAGTTTACTATGATTAATGCGGCTAAGGACACCGCAAGCTTTGCTTGTTAATACCATAATAACCAATAATAAGCACAATAATATTTATATGCTTACTAAAGTCGTGCATTTTTACTTCGTCAATAACCGTCTAACAAAATATTTTGACACGGTCCTTAACCACTATATTATTCTTTTATGGTCATTAACCACCATTTAAATTTTTTTTGCGTGACCATAAACCATCATTGAACTATTGTTGACGCCAAAAATGGATCAAAGCCCAAAGATATGTTGTAAGGAACCCATGAGAGCTAGATCTAGCAGATGGTATTGAAAAATAAAAGGAATGGAGCAAGAAGATGTAGGATTTTTATAGTGGTTCGATAATATTTGGTCTACGTCCACTTTATAATTTTATTGATTGCCGCTTATAGAGAATTAGAGAGTCCAAGTCACTGGCACAAGGGCTTGATAGGTTCTAGAGGCTAGAACTGCCAAGAGCGGCTGCCTATGTGACGACTATGCTAGCAGAAATTTAGATTCCTTTCTAGTTGCAGTAGGCTTTGTATTTATAAGGGAACAACTGCACGAAGTCAGAAGTCTGCTTGCAGCGAAGTCCAAAGGGAAGCCAAAGACCATACAAGTGAAAATATAGGGCCCAAAAGCCATAAATTCCAATCGGTGTCGATAGGAATCGTATTGGTACATATAAGAATTGACTTGTGCAAAGTCAATTATTGTACTTCCTTCACTCTTCTATCTCCTTTCTGATGTTTTTCAAACCCTTTTCCATGGTCTTTGAGTCGGTTCTGATGGTTTTCTTGTTAACACTCGAACTATCCTGCTTTCTTAGCTTTCTTCTCGTCAATCTTGAGAATCACTCAATTATTCTTTGAGAAAAGCATTTGACCTCGAGTGGTTGAGGTTGTATATGAAGTGTAAAGGGTTGTGAAGCCAAGAAGGGGAGGAAATTCATGCCGGCACCGACAGGAATCGTATCGGTCTGACTCCACCACTTAGCTCCAATCTTGGTGATTTTTCTTGAGTCCTTTTCTACTTCTTCTAAGTGTGTTTCCAAGTTCTCGAGTCGTTTCGTCTTCGCCTTGATATTTTACTTTTGGTTGAATTATACTTGGTAAAAAACCTGGTTAACACTTGCCCCCAAGATTATGCTTTCGTTGACAGCAAAGTGTGCTCTAGATCGAGACAAGGTCTTGACTGCTATCTTTTGAATTCAAGTCGTTGGTCTTGGCATTGCTTCGGAACGTTGCTCCTGTTCAGTTGACATTCCTTCAAATGCTTTCAACTGCTTCCTACGGTTGGAATTCCATTCTTCGTGTTAGGGACTGGATCTACGCTCCGGAGATCGCCTTATGCTTTAGACAAAAACGCCTTGCTACTATCGTGCATTCTACAAGGTTTTCGGGAGAGAAAACCTCTTGGTATTAGGATTTTTGTACAAGTACCGAGACGTTTGATCTTCTCTGAGTTCCCTACTTAAGAGATTTTTGGACTTAGAAATTTTTCACTTTATTCCTCTCGTACCTTACTTCTTGCCAAGATGATTCCTCCCAAGCATTTGATCCAACCTGCCGCCGTTCAATCCCCAGCAATGCCCTGACCTTCGCCTTTCAATGCCTTCCTTCGTACAATTCTACAAGAACTTGGTCTGGCTCCGTTCCAAGTTCACTTGAATGGATATGCTCTTTTAAGCTCGTTTTATGTTCTTTTCATGAATCGGTTCAACCGGGCGTCAACTTTCGACAAGCTTACTTATCTATTGCATTTCAAGTAGGGGTGGGCGCGGGTCGGTTTGGTGCGGTTTGGAGTCCAAACCGCTTCCGCACCGCATCAAACGGTTAATCAAAAATACAAACCATTATACTAATCTTTTAAACGGTTCGGTTTCGGTCCGGTTTGAATGTAATACGGTTCGGTTTCGGTCCGGTCCGGTTTGAACCCATATTAAATATGAAATAAGAGAATTACTTTCATTAACAATCAATTTACGAAGGCAACTGTGTAGAACTTTTACACTTAAAGGTTCAACACAATGCTATACTGAAATTAAAGATTAGTTCTTAATTGTATGAATATTTCAATTTGACATTTACCTACAAGTGAGATTTTTTTGGTAGATTAACCAAACATCAACATTAATCAATGCATAATCATTAAAGAAAATGACTAGGATTATAATTAGCATTTATCCAAAGAAAATAAGATGAAAAATATTATACCAAAACTATAACTTCTTCCTTTATGACAGCGATTATTATTAATATAACAACAACATACGCTAAAAATAGAATGTACATTGTTAGAATCTAAAATAAGATAGGAGTTGCTTATATTTTTATCATAAGATTACTAATGTTAATTTTCGGTTCGGTCCGGTTTAATATGGGTGGTTCAATCGTCCAAACCGCAACCGAACCGTATCGATGCGGGTCGGTCCGGTTTGGGGTATTTGCTTCGGTTAGAAGATTCGGTGCAGGTTTCCGCACCGTTTTTGCGGTCCGGTGCGGGCGGTTTCCGTATAGCGGTGCGGTTTATGCCCACCCCTAATTTCAAGAGAAGATGGGAGACCCATTCCTTCATGAGTATTTAAGTCCGGTGTCGGTGCAAAGTTATCGAAAAGCTCCACAACAAACGCTCGACGTTTAAAAATGAGTACTTCTGCGTTCGGTAGGGGTGGGCGCGGGTCGGTTTGGTGCGGTTTGGAGTCCAAACCGCTTCCGCACCGCATCAAACGGTTAATCAAAAATACAAACCATTATACTAATCTTTTAAACGGTTCGGTTTCGGTCCGGTTTGAATGTAATACGGTTCGGTTTCGGTCTGGTCCGGTTTGAACCCATATTAAATATGAAATAAGAGAATTACTTTCATTAACAATCAATTTACGAAGGCAACTGTGTAGAACTTTTACACTTAAAGGTTCAACACAATGCTATACTGAAATGAAAGATTAGTTCTTAATTGTATGAATATTTCAATTTGACATTTACCTACAAGTGAGATTTTTTTGGTAGATTAACCAAACATCAACATTAATCAATGCATAATCATTAAAGAAAATGGCTACGATTATAATTATCATTTATCCAAAAAAAATAAGATGAAAAATATTATACCAAAACTATAACTTCTTCCTTTATGAGAGCGATTATTATTAATATAACAACAACATACGCTAAAAATAGAATGTACATCGTTAGAATCTAAAATAAGATAGGAGTTGCTTATATTTTTATCATAAGATTACTAATGTTAATTTTCGGTTCGGTCCGGTTTAATATGGGTGGTTCAATCGTCCAAACCGCAACCGAACCGTATCGATGCGGGTCGGTCCGGTTTGAGGTATTTGCTTCGGTTAGAAGATTCGGTGCGGGTTTCCGCACCGTTTTTGCGGTCCGGTGCGGGCGGTTTCCGTATAGCGGTGCGGTTTATGCCCACCCCTAGCGTTCGGTGCCCGTATGGCTTCAACCGACTCTGGTTATCCAGATGTAAGCATCCTTTACTCTGCCTCCCTTATACTTGAATTCTTTCGACTCAAGTCCTTAACTTGTAGTTCATTTCTTTTAAGGCATTCCAGATTGAGAAGATCACGAAGAGCACAAAGACATGCTCAAGGGCTTAAATGAAGTTGGATTCCAACAACGTACCACCGCCTTCCTCATTACAAATGAGAATCTTCGACGATGTGGCTTGCTGCCCCTTGATCGGATTACTATTCCTGACGCCACTCCATCGAGCAGTTCTAGAGCGCCCGCTCGAACCACCCATCACACTCGCAGCTCCAGCGAGACTCTATGAGGGGAGGCTGAAGGTCCTTCAAGAGCGGTGCATGTGGTGGAATAACCTATCATTGATGATGCCCTGGGAAGAGGGGGCGAAGGAGTTGGAATGTCCTCGATTCCTGAAAAGGATGAAAATGAAGGAGGTGGGAGGAAAAAAGGAAGAGAACTCATATTAAAGGGGGAAGGCGAAGACGCCGGGGATAGCGATAACGACTATCACGCTAGTGAAGAAGAGGGCGAATCATTCGAAGAGATGCCCATATGAGTTATGTTATCCTAAGCTCACCCCGTTTGAAGCACATCACTGTAGGGACTTCTAACATGGTTGGGGATCAAGCATGTTGCCCTCAAGGGAGGTTTCGCCTCAAACCCATTCCTTTGGCAACGTCTTTGTCAGCTTAAGTGATATTGACGAAATTGATTTCACCGTCCAGGACATTCTGGGCGAGGCAGGCTCTGACTTTTGCTTCTCTCTTGAAATAAGTATAAATGAAGGTTGAGAAACTCCATCCATGGGAACACAGTTCGTAAAGTGCTTAGGGGGTCATTGGCGTCATACACTTCAATAGGAACACAAACACACATCCTTGCATACACTTGTACTTTCTAAAGTCACAATTCTTATACCGCCTTTTTCCTTTTTTTCAGGTTCAATGGATCGTGGTTACTACGAGAAGCTTTCTCGCCAAGCCAGCAAATACATGGGTCAGACTCCTGATCCTAATCTGCCACGTCGCTATGAAACTGATGAGGAGAGACGGAGGAGGAAAGACCGTGAGACTAATGAGGCTGACAAGGTAATAGGGAAAAAGACAGGGAGGAAAGAAAAAGGAGGCCAAGACCGAGCTGCCTCATGACGCACCCAAACATCACAGAGATTCCTCTGAGCATCGGGGACCTCCTTCTACTGATGTTACATCGCATACACAAGCTTAAACTTCTTCTGCACAATAAGTTCCAGCTTCACAAATTATGATTACTATGGTTCCACTTGTTTCCAAGGGCGTTTCTGGTCCCTCGTTCACTCTCTCGCCCAGTCCTACGTGCTTGTGAGCTGCATTTTCACATCTCTTTTTACGCGAGGTGAAGTTTGACTAGGATATTTTGGATGTCCTGAAAGAAATCACCTTGAAAAACCTCCAGGCCATCCAAGAAGACGTAGAGGCTGGGTACGAATGAAAATATTTATGCAAGGCCTCTCCGATGTGAATCAAATCAATTACACCAATATCCAATCCTTTGAGTCCGAGAGAGCTGGCTTCGAGCGAATGATTAAGGAACGGGAGGATGATTTGGTCAAGGTCACCAGAGAGAGACCTTGCACAAAAGCAAAACGCCAGCATTGACAACTTGATGGAAGAGTCAAAGCGTGCTCATGCCACCATCGTGGTCATGATGAGGAATGAGTTGATAACTACTCTTGCCGAGAGTGTTGAGCTTAAGAAACAAGCTGATGAGAAAGCACAGGCGCTTTCATAGAAGATGAGATTATTCAGGCTCAGGATCAGACTATCTCTGAACAAGCTGCTGAGTATGCTAGACTCCAAGAGGAAAATCAGAAACTCGGCGAGGAGAAAAGAAAATCATCGATGAGTTGGAGAAGCTGTCCATCAAAAAAGATACCAATGACCTTGAGCTTGTAATCTCCATGCAAGAGCTCAAAGAGCTTTATGAAGAAAAGGCTAGAACTAGCGAAGAGCTTGGTACCAGCATGTTGCACTTCTATACCAGCATTGTGATGAACAAGAACTTGATATGGTACGAATAACTATCCCAAAACGCTCGTCACCGTTTAGGAGGAAGTGTTGAGTAGGTCCGCGCAAGCCAGAGACTATCATTCTGAGGAGGAGCTAATGGCGGTGCACCTCGATGTTGAGGACATTGAATCTCTTTCTATTGGAAGGACTCTCATAGCTAAAGAGGCTGCCAATACTGCTGTTGCTGATGTCGCCAAAGCTCTCGCTGGCCTGAGCTTATTAGGTCAGCATAAAGCATCCACCTCAAAATCCAGGGGTCCGAAGGCGATCATTCCTACATCCATAAGGGTTAGCTCCGAACCCGCCCATGAGATTCTGACTTCAATAGCGACTACACTTCATGAGCCATACATTCCTCCCATTGTGGTACAGCTCGGGGAGCTTGGGACCGAAGAAGGCGACTTTGTCGTATCTTACTAAGATTATGCTAGTGGTTTATCTCTTATTTCTCCAATCTTCGAGAAGCTTCAGTTCTCGTGAGAATCCATCATTAAATTTTATCACACTGTTCGCCAACTTGTAGGTCAGCCTCAATTGCCTCCTCCGCCTCTAGCTATGTAAGCTTTGGGACCTACAACTATCTTTACTTCATCCACCTCTATCTCCACGGGACTGACAGCCACAACTCCTGTCTCCAATTCTGGCTCAAGTCCTGACTCCAAGAAGATCGCTGCCCTGGGAACCTTGGAGGATATTTCTATATCTTAGGAGGAGGATGTGCTCATTATAGGTGCTTTTGACCCGAGTGAGCATGAAACTATGACTGAGAGGTTACAAAAAGATATGGACAAGATCAGAATAAAGAAGGAACCCAGAGTTGACCAGTTCACCTCTACAAAACCGAAAAGCACCCAGCAAAAGGTTCCTGCAATAAAGATCCAACCACCTACAACAAAGCCTATTGAGACTTCAGCAGGCCAGTTCGTTGTGCCACATACTACGATCGACGGGAAATCCACTCAAGACCCATCCGGGTAGCACTGTTAAAGGCAGCCGGAGTGGCAAGAAAGGGAAGACACAATAGTGTGCGCGCTAGTTGAGTGCTTAGCTTTTGTGTTTTTGTGGTAGTTGAGTCTGTATTTTGTCCTTTTGCTTTCAACAGGAAGTGATTGTGCGAGTACGGCCCTTGCTGTTTGACTTGTATATAAAAGATTATTAGTAATGAAATATTAGCTTTCCCTTCATAATCTCTCTTCTGTGTACTTTCTGCATTTTATGTACTGTGCATGTTTATGTGTGACTGCCTGTGTATATAATATGATTACTTATACTCCAATTGCATGTATTATATACTTCCATTTCCACGCAATAAGCTTATATATCGCAACTCTGTGCATGTAAACAATATTCCTGCAATTGCCATAGTATATCCTGTTATTTAGCTTTGTTTCTGGCTGCCAAAATGCTTTGTTTGGCGCAATAAAACTATGGTTTTAGCCAACTCTATGGTTATTTCTGTTTGGGCTCAATCAAATTCTTCTCGACTAAGGTTTTGGCGTACATGCTCCTGTCCGCATGGCTGAATGTTAAGATTTAGGCATCTAGGAGAGATTGGGCATCCTGAGCAATTCATTCGATTGCCCCCGGTCTAATTTGCATGATAGTTCCTATCTCCGGAAACTATCAACTATGTTGCTTGATTCCAAGCACTATATTTTCAATGCCGCCAATTCGTTGGTTGTAATTGAATTCTTCTAAGTTGACACCATCAGCCAACGTCATTATGGATGTATGTATCGTAAAGATGCACCATCGTCATCTTTCGTTATAACAAATTCTTCCAAGTTCAGCATTGAGATCCTAGTCGTGTACCGGTTTCTATCACCGAAAACTAATGTGAGTAGCTCAGTTCTACGGATTTCTCCTTGCCGTTGCCTATCTACAGGCATCGGCTAGTTTCTTTTGTTATCACTGGTCTCTAGGCGATGTCAAACTTTAAAGGGCTGAGTCGATTTTCTTGTCGATTTGGCGGCTTGGACATTCCCGACGTTGCCATAGCAACACAAGTTCTCAAAAGGTAGGGGCCGATTTTCAACGTCAAACCAGTGATTCAAACCTTCTCGACATTGTCGAAATAATGTCGGTTCTTAGAAGGTAGGGGTCAATTTTCACCATCGACCCAGCGGTTCGGACCTTCCCGGCATTGTCGGAGCAACGCCGATTCTCCGAAAGCAGGGGTTAATTTGTACCGTTGACCCGACGGTTTGGACATTCCAGACGTTGCTGGAGAAACACCGGTTCTTAGAAGGTAGGGGTCGATTTACACCTTCGACCCGGCAGTTTGAACCTTCTTGACGTTCCTGGGGTAACGCAAGTTCTTATTAGGTTGGGGTCAATTTTTACCGTCGACCCGACGGTTTGGACCTTCTCAACCTTGCTGGAGCAACGCCCGTTCTCAAAAGGTTGGGATCAATTTACCCCATCGATACGGCGGTTTTGGGCCTTCCTAATGTTGTTGGAGTAATGTCGGTTCTCAGAAGATAGGGATTGATTTTCCTCATCGATCCTACGGTTTTGGGCTTTTCCAACGTTGTTGGAGCAACGCCGGTTCTCAGAAGGCAGGGATTGATTTTCCTCGTAAATCTGGAGGTTTCGCTTATGAGAACACGGTTCCATTGGTTCAAGAAGCTAATTTTATTGATGAATAGAAGAAATGGCAAGTCCTATCGATTTACAGTTCCCCTAGTGTCCTTGGATGGCTTATTTGTGAAAATAAGAAATTAAGAGATCAAGTGTGGTAGTGCCACAGCAAGTCACTATTCCAAGCACATGGAATCGGAACTCCATCGATTGTTTCCAACTTGAATGTTTCATCTCCAAGCTTCTGATTGATCACATAGGGTCCTTCCCAGTTCGGGACAAGCGCTCCCGTGCCCGGGATTACTCGTTTCAAAATGAGTTCCCCTATTTCGAAGGTGCGGTAGAGGACTTTTGCGTTGTAGTGTCATGCCACTCTCTTCTGGTAAGCAGCAACTCTCAGTTCAGCTTCTTCCCGCTTCTCATTGATTTGATCAAGCGACTCGAGCAATAGTTGCTCGTTTTCTGTCCAATTAAAGTGTCTTCTGCGATGAGAAAGGACTTCCAGTTCCATTGGGATCATAGCTTCTAGACCATATGCCATAGCGAATGGCGATTCCCTGGTCGTAGATTTGTGCATTGTCCTATAAGCCCATAGTACTAGTGGAAGCTCATCAACCCAATTGCCTTTAGCTCTAACCAACCGCTTCTTTATGGTGGATTTAATGATTTTGTTCACTACCTTCACTTGCTCGTTTGCCTGCGGATGTGCTACAACGGAGAAGCTCTTCTCGATTCGGTACCGCCTACATAAATCTTTAAACTCAGCAATCTTGAATTGAGTCCCATTGCCCTATCTTTCGAGGCACTACAAACTTGTTACATTACATCGTATAATCATCTACATCCCCGTTTAGCATTGGCCAGAAGTATCCATAATAGAGCACTTTCTTTGCTAACGTCTACCCCCTTGTTATGATCCCCGCAGCTGCCTTCATGAATTTCCATGAGAATCTTCTTGGTTTCATCTTTAGTTACACACCTAAGCAAGGGAGAAGAGATTCCTCTTCTATATAGCACTCTGTCCAGCATTATGAATCGAGATGCCTTTTGAAGGAGCTTCTTTTGTTCCTTTCTCTGGGGAGTATTCCCTTGAGTAAGTAGTCCTCTATTAGCGTCATTGTAACATCCATCATTCTAAGGCCCAAAAATAAGCGCTACTGATGATGCAGTCATCCATAATATTGTTCTTCAGTGACAAAATGAGATCGGTTAATAGTACCATTAACATCAAAGCACAGGAATATAAAAAAATTTCAAAACATAAATTTCATTAATTAATTTCCATATTCATTATATAATCCCAAACGTTTCCTAGGTTCAGATAAAATATCATTATTAAAAATACTTCAAGAGCGACATATGAAGGTGCCCCCTTGGTAGATTAGAGTTTACTACTAGCTGATAAAACTTCTTTCATTACATACATTTAAAAAAAGGATAACATAGCAGAAATAAATAGACTCCTATATAGCTAGTTCTGCCTCCTGCACATCTTTGAAAGCTTTATTCACCAAACCTAAATAACCTGGAAACCTTACTCTCGAACTACTCAATGAGTACCCGAGAGTTTAAGGGGAAAAACAAAAACTTTGGGTCAGACAAAAAGTCCGGTGTGAATAATAATATGTCATCTCGGTTAATAGATATCTAGTGAGACCACACTGCTGAGCGGAATTGGTTTTCCCCTCACTAGTATCCTCATAAATATGTCTTTCATAAATCAAGCACCTGCAACCACAATGGTTAAACTAGACAATATAAACAATCATATGTATGCATACAACTTGGGTAATCATGACCAGTCCGTCTAAATAAATGGAATATCTATCCCATATCATAGTTTTCCCAGGGTAACTACAAACCTATATGGTTGACTGGGACCTACCAGATATATCAAATTCTCTAACTTATTGTTAGAAGGAAACTGGGCGGCCTATCCGAAACTTACTATTCCTAGGGTTACTCTGATCCTAATGGTTTTGCAGGCCAACTAATAACCTACCTCATCTTTGTATATTCCTTTATATGCATAAACCTACTTTTAGTCTTACCCTTGACGAAGCTCTACGCATTGGAATTTTGGACTAATATCAGCTAGGGGCTAACAGCTGAAGTATATGGTGCAACCCTACACTAGTCTCATCTGGTTTTTTTAATCTCTGAGTCAATTCATCCTATCGTAATTTATCTAATGGTGATAAGAACTATAATCTCTTTGGTAAAATCTTGGGCTAAATGCCCTTTTTATTTCCTTGAAAGCATAAATCTTTATAATTGATTTAACCCTTGAAATCATACTTAAAATAAGGAAATAGCCCTTTACTTTATCCAAAATATTAAGTCAGGATATATGTGCTTTATAAAATAACATTCATCTACTTCAAAATCACTTGAGGTTATCGCACCCAAAACCTTAGGCTCTGAAGCCATATACAATAAACCATTTATACTAATAAAGTGCGGCACTAACATTGCTTATATGGGTTATCGCACCCCTCTGTATCAAAATCATGTTAAAGCACCTGATTAATTAAACATAAAGCCATGGGGCCAAAACAATTTATATGGCATATATAAATTGCCGAAACAAAGAAGTATAGAGTTTGGTTTGCATAAAATATAGGCTTATAGCCTTATTAAAATAATGTCAAAATCATGACTAGGCGGCATCATCACCTTAAAATAATCAATGTCAAAAATAGCCTATAGCGGGATTATGTCCAAACACTACGGCATAACAAAATAGTGGAAACACTGCTGTATAATACCAATGTCGAAAGTAATATTAGCGGCAATACAGCCATAGTATAGTCAATGTTGAAAGGGTAAATTAGCGGCATAGGCGACATGTGGCATTGCAATCATAAGAAGTTGATATTGAAAACTAGAGGCATCATTAATGCCGACATAGATAAGTGATGATATGCAGCGTTGATATGCGGCATAGAGACATGCGGCATCATTGACATCGAAGGCGTGAATATCGACACTGATACGTCCCAACCTTAGTGGAATCATTGCATACCAACAAAGTTGCTATCGTATGCTTCCCTACAGGTTAGAGACAACATGTGGGCATGGATGGACTTCGACGTTGACTAATGATGCATGGTAATCTCGTAATTAACATGAAAACTGTTTTATTTCTTTAAAAAAATATCTTTTTACCAACTCCAATTCTTTGTCAAATTCTTATTGGATAATAATTTTCTTTACCAAATCCTTTTTAGAAAACTGCTATAGATCAGATTTCTCATTCACAAAATAATTAGCAAACTATATAATTTATATTAATATTTTAATATAATTATTAAGTTTTTCTGACCTAATAAATTCATAATAATTTGTAAACACTTGGAAAAAATCTCCAAAAATTAAAGTAAATTAGATTTATCATATTATTTAACATATAAAATTTCACGACCAAAAACATTATCTAATTATTTCGAATAATTAAAATCCAAAATAAACCATTTTCTTTACTGAAGAAATTTATAAAATATCCATACTTGATTGAAAAACTATGAAATTTAAAACCCACTTCTAAAATGATGGTTCTAATATCATATCAAAATTTCAAGTCATTTGAATGTCATATGATAGGTTTTCATACTTAAACATATTAACTAGTTTTATAAATAAATCCAATAAATGATCATAAAGCATATAATCTCAAACGTTCACATCATGACATAATAACGCATATAAGTTTTGGATTTAATCATAAAACAGAAATTAAATAGGCAAACTTGAGATGAGTTATCATTATTCACCTTGATTTGATAGTGAGACCTGAGATTTGAATATTGATTTGGTTTCCTTAAGCTTTCTCTTCAATTTCCAAGCTTTTCTTTCCCTTAAAGATCTAAAAAATGGTCGGCCTTCCTTAATGTTTAATTTGTATGAATGAATGTGATGGAGGAAATGAGAATGGGAAGGTATATGTTAAGGAAATATGGTCTTTTTCTATATTTTCCCTTTTCATAAATTTTCCTTCTTATTAATTATAACGATCCGCTTTTCCATACCATTCAAGCTAACAAAAAACCATACATTTTCAACCCAAATTGAATGGAAAGATGGATAGTTATGGGGAAGAAAGAAGAAAGAAGAGAAAAGAAACTAAAAAAACACAGAATCTCACAATCGGAGCGGAACAACATATATATAATATAATATCAATGATTTTTACAAAAGAGAACTGTTATATACATACATCCATTAGAGTACAACAACAATCACTATTATCAGCTTGGACAGTTACAACAACCTATCCTCACAATTGCTGATAATTTCAATAACAAAACAATGGAAAATAAACATATACGAGAATACGACTTGAAGACCTCCGACTCGTCTCTCGAGCTCCAATGCTTCCAAATCAATCTATAAATATGCTCGGTCTGACCCGAGCATTATAATAAAATAACACCCGAGTCAGTCTGGAAAACCAGCATGAGAAAAACACACCCAACTGAATTTTAAAGTTACAAAAATCTTTGAAAACAAAGGTATGTCGTAAGACCACACCACACATAAAAACGGATGGGTTTTTTCCTTACGATAACCAAAACATTTCATACGAAATCCAGTGATATTATAATAATGTCTAAGGGTTCAAAATAAATATATAAAATAGCTGAAATGTTTGCATCTCGCATTCCAACATAGTTGGGCACAATCAAAATCGTAATGGCTCATATTGGAGATTGGTTTCCATACAATGAATGGGCTACTGGGGTACCGCCCATCACGGTGCATTTCTAGATAAAATACACCAAAAGCCTCACATGGACTCACTGCGGGTTAAGACCAGTCCTACCCCTTACTGGATAGCATCGAATATGTCATCACCTTGGTTGGTATCAACAACCTAAAAGGGCCCCAAGCAAACATGATCTACAATATCGATCTAGATTAGGTGATGACCATACCCTAATGGTAGCGAACCACATAGCCTTGAAGCATCTCCCCTGTTTAGTCATTCCTGGATGATGAGGCTTGAGGCTACGATTACCTTTTACACAGCACTTCCCACTTTGAATGCTAACACTGCCCTCTAGGCAACAATGCAATGTCAACATTCATCCATACAAGTTCATTCTGGGATTGAACGAAACACTTGAGAGTTCCATCTCTGAATTCCCATCATCTTCATGATGTCTTCACTTCGCAACGCTTAAGTTGGATCGAAGTGGTTTTCGGATATCATATCTGATCCCGGTCTTTTCAAAACAACATTCGACAGTTGCTGGTAAACTCAACCCCGGTTCTTTAGGAAATAAACAAACAAAGATAAGATTGGAGATCACCTCCTAACCGTTAGTAGAAGGATTTCCTTATCATTGTCCTAAGAGAACAAAACGAGATTTATACACATAGTATAGCATCATCGGAGATGACTATGCCATATATTCCTAGATATTTCCAAAGTTACGTTGGGTCCAGTTTCGATAGTCGGTTATTTAACTATCGAATACAAACATTCAATCATAGATTTCATTTCCCGTGGAACCCACTGAGTCTCACACTCATTAATTTAAAATCACTTTCAAATACTGGAAATCACTTCCATATACTTATCTCAACAAAATAAGCATATTCACAAAATGAAATATTTTCGATACTTAGAAAATATAACCATGCACTTATCCAAGCGGTATAAGTATATTTCCAAATCATTCTTTTCGAAACTTGAAATACATTTTCCCATATACTTACAAAATGGTATAAGTATCTTAACCAATCACTTATAAAAATTTACTTATTTTAAGATCATGTAAAATGATTTAAACACAGGTATCCTTTAAACAAAGATATAAATATTCCGAAATACCCTTCCTTTCTTTAACTATCTTTTCTTTTTAATTTAAAATATCTTCTTTATAAAACTCCCAACTCTATTTATAGAGTTCCTTATAAATCTCCAAGTTTTATTTACAAAGATACTCTTTTAAAATCTCCTAACCCATTTATAAAATTCCTCTTTTCCACAATCATTCAGAATCTAACTTCTTTTCCAAATTTAATTCTCTCCCCAAGTTTATAAACCCCTTTACATAAATCCTCTTTATAAAAGAATTCCTTCTATAACAATTTATTTATTTATTTTAAAATAAATAAACTAAAACATCATAAACTTAGCTTTAATCATTTTTAAATAATATAAAATAAATATGACTAAAAACATTTTAATAATAAAATAAATAAACTCTTAAACCTTTAAAACATCTCCAATAGATAAATAAAATAAAATAACTTTAAATAACCTTTTAAATAAAATTAATTATCTTCAACAATACTTTAATGAAATAATCATCTAGTTTCAAATAACTAATAACGAAATAATAATTATCTTCAAAAACATTAATAAAATAATTTATTTTAACACACTATAGATAATATAGTAGTTAACTTACAAAAAATAACTTTAACAAACATTTATAATTAATTATTAAAAAAACTCCTTGTATATATAGAAATAATTAAAAACATTTTTCTTCTAATTTACAAAATTA
This sequence comes from Allium fistulosum, assembly GCA_030737815.1. NCBI lineage: Eukaryota > Viridiplantae > Streptophyta > Magnoliopsida > Asparagales > Amaryllidaceae > Allium > Allium fistulosum. The sequence goes on from CM060903.1 coordinate 1,464,203,658, forward strand.
GAAGTAAATCAAATCCACAATTTCCAAATCTAGTAAAGGCTCAGCAATCTCAATGGTACTTAACAAGCTACCATTACCTTCCATTTAACTTCTCAAATCAAATTGCTGGTATTTAAATAATCAAGCATATATGTAAACCAATCCAAAATTAACGATTAATTAACGATCAATTAAATAATCAAGCATATAGTAGTTAACTTACATCAGGAATTTATTCTGCAACCAATGTCATTCAAAGATAAACCCTTGCATTTATTAAACGATGTCTATTTAGCCAAATAGATAACACCAAGAAGTATACTTGCATTAACTACGTTATAATTCTAAACAACGTAATTATATTAATCAAAATCAATATCAATTTATCACCACATATATATGATCCTACTTAAAACAAGTTTGAATACAAATTTAAAACTCAAACAATCTAATAGCATTTCAAGATGCCATATCGCGATCCTAGATCAATTTCAACCAATCTAATAGCATTTCAAGATGCTATATTGTAATCCTAGACCAAATTCAATCAACCAGCAAATTCAATCAATTCAAGCAAATATAAATAATTTTAATCGACACAATATTATACTGGTAAATCAGAAAGGTGAGTTTAACTCACAATTATTCCAGCTGTCGCTTTTGCGTTCAGTTTGGCCTATAGTCGAACAACGTTCAACTATAGCTCCAGATTTAGCTAGTTCCAAATGCAACTATTTCAACTCCATCGAATAGAGAATGGCGATACGATTCCAACGCGATTGACGCCATCTCAATCGGACCTAATACGAACAATTTATTCGATTTGTAAGTTAACAATTTAATTTTAAATAATAATTTATACAAATTAACTAATCCTCCTTTACCCATATTCAAACAAAGCCTGGCCCAATAAAAAAACAACCTACAACCGAAGCTCCTTCTTCCACAACGAAAATTATCTCATGTACACGAAATCGTGCACGGCCGTGCAACCTACCCACCACCCAAACCTTCCCCTCAGGCGATGAATTTGACATTCGAATCTACCATTCTCTCTCTCCGCGAGCACGACTCAAATGACCCATCGAACTCACCTCCGCCCCTCTATAGTAAATCGCGACATTCTCCTTGCCGAAACTACTATGCGATGTTGCACATCGCCAATTGCGATTGAACCACCTACCAACCTCGCCGTCGATGTCTCTTCCTCCCTTAAACCCGAATCTAGTACAAATCATGCTAAATCCTCCTCGATCTTATAAAAGGTCAAACCCTAATTACAAATAATTCAACCAAAATGATGAACGCTTACATCCATATGCATACCGAAATGAAGATCTAATCACAAGAAATCCAAAAATATTTATTTTACAATTTTTTGGTTTTTATTTGGTTTGGTTTTGAATATGAGAGGATCCATGTTTTCTTGCTCCTGGCTTCTGCATTTTCAAAATGAAAGAAATAATTGAAACTGGAGGAAGACAAAAATGTGTGATGTGTGTACCATATGTTTTTAGTTTTAAATTAGATTTTCGAGCATCTCAACACACTGATCTTCATTCGCGTATGAACCTCGAATGACAAAACAAAAATATGGTCGCGCTCAGAAGAGCGATGCGACCTCAAAACAATAATAATATACACCGGTTATTGAATTTTGTAAAATTCTAAAAATAATGTTATTTGACGATAAAACGTCAAACGGATAATATAAATATTTTCCAAATTAAAAATCATAGAAAAATAAGATAAAATAAATTAATAATACGTCATCATAAATCAAGTCTTAAAAATAAAAATATAATTTCTGATTATTTATCTGAATAATTTATTGCTGCAAACAAATTAACAAAGAAATTCACTTGTAGCGTTTAATAATTTAAAAGGAGTTAAATAAGTCCATTAAACCCATTAAATAAATATTCAATTAAAAATCCAGATATTCAAATCCTTATTCAAATAATAAGTCCATAATTCCAACTTTTAAATCACTATCCAAATATTTATTCACAATTCAAAGATTTTAGAAAATCCTGTAATTTGATTCGAGTATTAAGGCTTTTAACCCAATATTATAAATAATTAAAATTAATTAAATATTCAAAATTAAATGACCAAAATCCCGGGTTGTTATACTCTCCCCCCTTAAAAGAATTTTGTAACAACCCGCAAATTCGTAGCATTTAATTATCGCCATTAGGTGATTAAATCGTTCGTAAATTTTTATTGAAATTAAAAATCAATTTGAAATTCTTTTATAAAATGGTTGGTGGGGTTTCTATGTCGAGTAGAAATTCTTTTAATAAAATTTCGTAATTTTGGAAACGGGCTTTAAAGAGAGCTATTGTGGCCCGTACTCATTGTTACCGTGATATTTATCTAACCGATCCCCCTTTTCAATTTTTCATTCGTTCATTAGACCCGTTCCCCCTTTATCAATTTCACTAACCTAAATCGAAACGAGAAAGAAATAAAAATGGCGACCGTCCCTCTCTCTCTCGTTCGATCTGGAAAGATTAGGGCTTTTGTCTTGTTCGTTCTTTCGATGCTTGCTAGGGCTTTCGTTCGCTCTGATCTTCGGGCTTTGTATGTCGAAGCATGCGATGGTTTCGATTGGATGATTTTCGATGTCGCCTGTCTCGATCGAAGTTCTGCTCTTCGTGCTCGCTCGTAGAAGAAGCTCCTCTGTGATGCTTGGCCGCTTTCATGGAGTCGTTCTCGTCGCCGCTTCGAAGCACGGTGAGTTAAACTCACATCTAATTCGAACTGTTACATGATTCTCTTGACTTCGTTCGTATGTTCGATTTTCGTAACTTGGGATTTAAGTGATTTTGTAATTGATGGTTCGCTTGATTTGGGCTTGAACCCCTCGTTTTCATTCGTATGTGGTCTTTGAATTGTGATGGTTCAGGTTTCTCGACTTGTTCGATTTCGTTCCAATGTTTTGGGCCTTTGCCTTTCGTTTTGGTACCGTGCCTTATTCTCAACGGTGATACCTGAACTAACCCGTTTTGCTGTTGTACCATGATTTATTGAATGTGATACCATTCCGGTTGAACTTTTGATGATTCATTGGCCTTGAGTTGAACCTAATTTGAGACTTGGGTTTGACCTTGGTTTGATGGGTTAGCTGAGCTTATTTGCGTAGTCTTCATCTTTACACTGTCCAGTCCATATTGTTGTTACAGGTGATACTTGTACTTGTGATCATTGATTCCTGTTGCCTTTATTGCTGTTGTTCATTTGAGTGTGCATTCAGCTTGACCTTTTGTATTTGTGCACTCACCATTCACTGGTTGCATTTGGTCACTCGTGCCTTGTGCTTTGTAATTGAGTTAAGTTGCCTTTCAGTATTGAATATTTGTGTTGCATTGAGATCTTATTTCCTGCAGTTCATACTGTGTATATTTATATGTGCAAGTGGTTGTGCCTATTATATATGTTCATGTATCTCGTATTTGTGTCACAGCTAGATATTTATATTTACAGTCGTTCTTGCATTTTGATCATCAAGTATGTACTCCCACATGGCTATGTGCTATGTGTGGTTCATTTTTTGTAGCTCGACGGTTTTGGGAGCATGTACATTGTCACTTGGCCATCTTATTTCTTTCCAGTATAGTAGCCTTCACTGTTCACTGCTTGGTGGTCTGGTGGCACTGCTTGCTGTCATGTTGAACTGAGTTTGATCATTTTAGTTAAGTTGAGTTGCATATCTTCATGTTCATATGCATTTCTATTTGAAATTGATACCCAGATTCATGTTGCATATCTTCATGTTCCTTTGCATTAGCACACTTGAACTTGTTTATGAAATTGTCACTGTATCATGAATGACATAGTTTGTATTTGTGTTGTTACTGTTGCCTTGAACTGTGCCATCACGTTCAGGTGCATGTTCTATTTAAGTTTGAAATATTCAGTTTCAATTATTTTGTCACTGCACACCTTTATGTAGTCTGAAGTGCTATTTGTTCATTTATGTGTACATTGTTTGCTTTTCCCTGAGCCACTTGTATCACACACATTTGGTCATTTATGGCAGCTGTCTTGACCATTTGAGATAGTTGCCTACCTGTTTTACGAAGTATTGAGCATATGTAAGGCAGTTTGCATTCATTTGATGGCGTCATGGCTTTGATTTCATCAAGTCGCAAAAGTTTCGACCTCTTTAGATTTGCATCCCACCTGAGTACTTACGTATTGTTTCTTGCATACATGTATGTGTATTTTGCCTCAGTTCGGTAGCACTTGCTTTTGTTCTCTGAGTTGACATTGGGTTGATTTTTACTTGCAGCTTGACCATTTGTTTGTGCACATTGATGCTTTAACCTGCTTGGTAGCTTTTGTTGTTGTCCAGTTTGTACTTGCCTTGTTGAACTTGTACACGCATGTGTCTTGTTGCTGTGGCATTCTAGACTGCATTATTGCTGCTACTTGAATTTGTAGTTGTTCTATTGCCTTCTGATTCACTTGACCATTTGTATACATACTTTCAAGTATGTATTCAGATGTATGTTCACTTTTGCATATCCATGTGTCATTTTCACTTGCACCTGTTCATCCTTGAGCACTTGCTGACCTGCTGCATTTTCGTAGCAGTTTTACCCTTGTCCCTTGTGGTGACTTTATGCTCTGTTGTGGCGAGGCAGTGCACGCGTGCGTGCACTGCAGCCACACCAAATTGACAGATTTTAATCGATATCCCTTTTATTCTAAATTCATCGACCAGTTGCGTAATTCGTAGGCTGTATTGGCGAGGCAGTACACGTTAGCGTGTACTGCAGCCAATTAGCATTGATATTTTTAAATTGACATTTCAATTGCTTAAACTGCTTTGGATTTCTGTTTTGTGGATTAACACTGTTTAGTGTTATTTCTGCCGTTATCCAATTCTCGTATCGAGAGTTGGATATACGAGATTTCTGTGACTGTCATCTATATTGAGATTGATTATTATTGCTTCTATGCTCTAATAACTGATTTTGAATTAGACTGATCCGAGTATTATTTTCTTTTGAATGTAATACTCGGGTCAGACCGAGTATTTACAGGTTGTAGATTTTTAGCTTTGGGTTGCTGCTAGAGCTATGAAGACTTTTTATATCATTTGAAGTGGTCTTTGTCTTGTTGTAGTAGTCAGTGTGTCTGTTTTAAGATGATGATGTATTCATGTATATTAGTCGATAATGTACTTGTATATATAACTTCTTGAGTCGACAGTTGTAGTTGTATCATTTGTATTGTGTCAAATGTATTGTAACTGATATCAGTTATTGTATATATGAGACTTTTCGTTCCATCTGTATTCCGCATTTATGTTATCTGTGTTATTTTTATATTTATTGTCCTAAACTATTATAGCCACTGTGTAGTAGCTTTGAGTTTGTAACGGTATGTCGGATTTCCTCTAAAAGATGAAATGCATGTTATTCTATCTGACATATCGGTGCTCGCACAAAGCGATTACATGGATGGTCGCTCCTCAACAGCCTTATTCTCCGTGCTAGTTGACAGCACTACACCGTAGTGTTCTTGGCTAGCGTGGGTATAGAGGTGGGGCGTCACAGCTTGGTATCAGAGCCTGGGGTTTAGGACAATTATAAAACATAACTTAGATGGAACATGCGTTACAACTATTTGTCGATGTTTTATCTCTCATCTTTACATATGACTATTTTTGACTGTTAGGTATGAATTCCTAACACTTATTCTTGTGTTTTCGGCTTTGGATTGATTTAGCCGATGTTGATTTTGATAACTTCTATTTCTGGAATTTTTGGTATTCCTACTTTGATGAATTTGGAATCGAATTCTTTGGATTCTATTCACATCTTCGTATGTGAATTCTTGCGATTGATTGTTTCTACAATCATTTTTGTGATTTGTCACTTTAAAAAATATAAAGGTTTTCTATACTAGTAGTAAATATTAAAATCCTTTTTCTCCAAACGATTTCAAAAATTATTTTACTACAAAGCTCTTTTCCTAAATCGTTTTCCAATCTATTAATATATACAAGCCTTTATTTCACTCGTATGAGAAATTGAATTAAACGGCCTAGTAAAACAAGTGGTATGAAACGCTTGCGTTTACTTCGTCGGTTAACTCCTGGACTTGTTCGATTGAACCCTTTTTGTGACAATTTCCTAGTGAAGATTTACAGCTTGTTCGTGAATATTTAAGTTAAGCAAGTGGTTATGGGACATGAAGCTAAACTCATATATTTACTAGCTTGGTGTGATTGACACTTCTTTATGATCATGACGATCATTTTTATGATTTAGACTAGGCCTCATCGGTGTGATTTCGTCTCACACATATCTCTTGGGCTTTGAGGATTGTCTAGACACCAGTGTGTGATTTCGTCTCACACATATTGCACGGTTAGACTAGGCCTCATCGGTGTGATTTCGTCTCACACATATCTCTTGGGCTTTGAGGGTTGTCTGGATACTCTTTGTGTGATTTTTATGATTTAGACTAGCAACTGTGCGATGTCTCTTTGTCTGCGAGGGAGACTAAACCCCGCTTTGTTGTAGGGTAGCGCCCTACGGTCTTCGGGCCATTCCTGTGTGAAAATTTAATGGATGGCTTCCATGAGATAGCGTCTCGTCATGTGATACCGGTCGGTGAGTTTTCATACTCCCATTTTTGTGATAGGCCTTTCCCCTTTTCTTTTTATGATTTAGACTAGCGATTATGCGATGTCTCTTTGTCTGCGAGGGAGACTAAACCCCGCTTTGTTGTAGGGTAGCGCCCTACGGTCTTCGGGCCATTCCTGTGTGAAACTTTATTGGTTAGCCACCAAGAGATAGCGTCTCGTTCATGTGATACCGGTGTTTTGGAGTCTTCATACTCCCATTTTTACGCTAGGCCTTTTCCCCCCTTCATGTGTTTTCTGGATTTCTTGTGATGATTTCTAGAATTTGTGCTTCACCAATTTTCGTGATTTCTATTGACCAGTTTCGTCAATTTATGTGTATTGGTGAATTCATGTGTTATTGACTTGTTATGAATACAAGTTTAGGGTATGATATCCCTTTCTATCTTTGAGAAGATTCTTGTGACATCTTTGATGAATGAAAATTCATTTGGTATTATGTTTTGATGCCAGTATTTTAATGAGACTTTGACGTGTTAACTTCGGTAACCGTCAATTTTGAAATGGATTTACAAGCGGTTCTCCCGCAACACTGATATTGCTAATTTAATCACGCGTTTTCAAAATTCTTTATTTTTAAAAGTTGTTTCAAAAATATAAATTAAAATTGTTTTCAAATTTTTACAGCTTACATTTTCAAAAGAACGAGGAAGCGATTTAAACATTTCAGAAAAATCGAGGACTATGACCCCTTTTCTTTTACTGATTCGCTTAATTCCGGACTTGTCCGTTTGAGAATGTGAAATGTTATTTTTAAAACACACAATCCTGCACTTTCAAGGAAACGATAAAGAGATTTAAACGATTTAGCAAAAGTACGGACTATGAAACCATACTTTTACTACTTCGGTTAATTCCGGACTCGTTAATTGAATATTTATGACTTCTGATTATCGTTTTTTTTTGATAATCAGATGTTTGTGGTTTCTGATTATCGTTTTTGATAATCAGATATTTGTGAAATTTGATTATCATTTGTGATAATTAAATATTTTTCGATTTGATTAATCGAATGTTTGTGATTCTGATTATCGTTTTTGATAATCAGATATTTGTGAAATTTGATTATCATTTGTGATAATTAAATATTTTTCGATTTGATTAATCGAATGTTTGTGATTCTGATTATCGTTTTTGATAATCAGATATTTGTGAAATTTGATTATCATTTGTGATAATTAAATATTTTTCGATTTGATTAATCGAATATTTGTGTTTCTGATTATCGTTTTTGATAATCAGATATTTGTGAAATTTGATTATCATTTGTGATAATTAAATATTTTCCAATTTAATTATCGTCTGTGATAATTAAATATTTTTCGATTTGATTAATCGAATATTTGTGTTTCTGATTATCGTTTTTGATAATCAGATATATGTGAAATTTGATTATCATTTGTGATAATTAAATATTTTTCGATTTGATTAATCGAATATTTGTGTTTCTGATTATCGTTTTTGATAATCAGATATTTGTGAAATTTGGTTATCATTTGTGATAATTAAATATTTTCCAATTTAATTATCGTCTGTGATAATTAAATATTTTTCGATTTGATTAATCGAATATTTGTGTTTCTGATTATCGTTTTTGATAATCAGATATTTGTGAAATTTGATTATCATTTGTGATAATTAAATATTTTCCAATTTAATTATCGTCTGTGATAATTAAATATTTTTTCGATTTGATTAATCGAATATTTGTGTTTCTGATTATCGTTTTTGATAATCAGATATTTGTGAAATTTGATTATCATTTGAGATAATTAAATATTTTTCGATTTGATTAATCGAATATTTGTGTTTCTGATTATCGTTTTTGATAATCAGATATTTGTGAAATTTGATTATCATTTGAGATAATTAAATATTTTTCGATTTGATTAATCGAATATTTGTGTTTCTGATTATCGTTTTTGATAATCAGATATTTGTGAAATTTGATTATCATTTGTGATAATTAAATATTTTCCAATTTAATTATCGTCTGAGATAATTAAATATTTTTCGATTTGATTAATCGAATATTTGTGTTTCTGATTATCGTTTTTGATAATCAGATATTTGTGAAATTTGATTATCGTTTGAGATAATTAAATATTTTTCGATTTGATAATCGAATCTTTGTGATTTCTGATTATCGTTTTTGATAATCAGATATTTTTGAAAATTCAATTATCGTTTTTGATGATTGAATATTTGCGATTTTGAGACTTGAGCTTCGTCTTTTTCTCTGTCGATTCAGGTGAGTAATTTGCTTTACTCGCATTCAATTCGTGCAGTATGTGAATTCTGCTCTGTTTTCCTTTTCTTTTAAATACTGGAACTTGATTTATTCCTGCTTTAGCAGTCGTCTGATTTTGATTCCTTGATCCCCTCGATGTTGATTCTTTTGATTTTAAGCCATCGAACCTTTTGATTTTTTATCTGATACTTCCATAATTCTAATGCTTCCCTGTGGCATTTGCTTTGCTTATGCATTCAACATTGCCATACTCTTATGGTTGTTACCTTTTGTCCATTTATTCCTTATGATTGCGAGGACGCAATTTCCTTAAGGAGGGGAGTCTGTAACAACCCGCAAATTCGTAGCATTTAATTATCGCCATTAGGTGATTAAATCGTTCGTAAATTTTTATTGAAATTAAAAATCAATTTGAAATTCTTTTATAAAATGGTTGGTGGGGTTTCTATGTCGAGTAGAAATTCTTTTAATAAAATTTCGTAATTTTGGAAACGGGCTTTAAAGAGAGCTATTGTGGCCCGTACTCATTGTTACCGTGATATTTATCTAACCGATCCCCCTTTTCAATTTTTCATTCGTTCATTAGACCCGTTCCCCCTTTATCAATTTCACTAACCTAAATCGAAACGAGAAAGAAATAAAAATGGCGACCGTCCCTCTCTCTCTCGTTCGATCTGGAAAGATTAGGGCTTTTGTCTTGTTCGTTCTTTCGATGCTTGCTAGGGCTTTCGTTCGCTCTGATCTTCGGGCTTTGTATGTCGAAGCATGCGATGGTTTCGATTGGATGATTTTCGATGTCGCCTGTCTCGATCGAAGTTCTGCTCTTCGTGCTCGCTCGTAGAAGAAGCTCCTCTGTGATGCTTGGCCGCTTTCATGGAGTCGTTCTCGTCGCCGCTTCGAAGCACGGTGAGTTAAACTCACATCTAATTCGAACTGTTACATGATTCTCTTGACTTCGTTCGTATGTTCGATTTTCGTAACTTGGGATTTAAGTGATTTTGTAATTGATGGTTCGCTTGATTTGGGCTTGAACCCCTCGTTTTCATTCGTATGTGGTCTTTGAATTGTGATGGTTCAGGTTTCTCGACTTGTTCGATTTCGTTCCAATGTTTTGGGCCTTTGCCTTTCGTTTTGGTACCGTGCCTTATTCTCAACGGTGATACCTGAACTAACCCGTTTTGCTGTTGTACCATGATTTATTGAATGTGATACCATTCCGGTTGAACTTTTGATGATTCATTGGCCTTGAGTTGAACCTAATTTGAGACTTGGGTTTGACCTTGGTTTGATGGGTTAGCTGAGCTTATTTGCGTAGTCTTCATCTTTACACTGTCCAGTCCATATTGTTGTTACAGGTGATACTTGTACTTGTGATCATTGATTCCTGTTGCCTTTATTGCTGTTGTTCATTTGAGTGTGCATTCAGCTTGACCTTTTGTATTTGTGCACTCACCATTCACTGGTTGCATTTGGTCACTCGTGCCTTGTGCTTTGTAATTGAGTTAAGTTGCCTTTCAGTATTGAATATTTGTGTTGCATTGAGATCTTATTTCCTGCAGTTCATACTGTGTATATTTATATGTGCAAGTGGTTGTGCCTATTATATATGTTCATGTATCTCGTATTTGTGTCACAGCTAGATATTTATATTTACAGTCGTTCTTGCATTTTGATCATCAAGTATGTACTCCCACATGGCTATGTGCTATGTGTGGTTCATTTTTTGTAGCTCGACGGTTTTGGGAGCATGTACATTGTCACTTGGCCATCTTATTTCTTTCCAGTATAGTAGCCTTCACTGTTCACTGCTTGGTGGTCTGGTGGCACTGCTTGCTGTCATGTTGAACTGAGTTTGATCATTTTAGTTAAGTTGAGTTGCATATCTTCATGTTCATATGCATTTCTATTTGAAATTGATACCCAGATTCATGTTGCATATCTTCATGTTCCTTTGCATTAGCACACTTGAACTTGTTTATGAAATTGTCACTGTATCATGAATGACATAGTTTGTATTTGTGTTGTTACTGTTGCCTTGAACTGTGCCATCACGTTCAGGTGCATGTTCTATTTAAGTTTGAAATATTCAGTTTCAATTATTTTGTCACTGCACACCTTTATGTAGTCTGAAGTGCTATTTGTTCATTTATGTGTACATTGTTTGCTTTTCCCTGAGCCACTTGTATCACACACATTTGGTCATTTATGGCAGCTGTCTTGACCATTTGAGATAGTTGCCTACCTGTTTTACGAAGTATTGAGCATATGTAAGGCAGTTTGCATTCATTTGATGGCGTCATGGCTTTGATTTCATCAAGTCGCAAAAGTTTCGACCTCTTTAGATTTGCATCCCACCTGAGTACTTACGTATTGTTTCTTGCATACATGTATGTGTATTTTGCCTCAGTTCGGTAGCACTTGCTTTTGTTCTCTGAGTTGACATTGGGTTGATTTTTACTTGCAGCTTGACCATTTGTTTGTGCACATTGATGCTTTAACCTGCTTGGTAGCTTTTGTTGTTGTCCAGTTTGTACTTGCCTTGTTGAACTTGTACACGCATGTGTCTTGTTGCTGTGGCATTCTAGACTGCATTATTGCTGCTACTTGAATTTGTAGTTGTTCTATTGCCTTCTGATTCACTTGACCATTTGTATACATACTTTCAAGTATGTATTCAGATGTATGTTCACTTTTGCATATCCATGTGTCATTTTCACTTGCACCTGTTCATCCTTGAGCACTTGCTGACCTGCTGCATTTTCGTAGCAGTTTTACCCTTGTCCCTTGTGGTGACTTTATGCTCTGTTGTGGCGAGGCAGTGCACGCGTGCGTGCACTGCAGCCACACCAAATTGACAGATTTTAATCGATATCCCTTTTATTCTAAATTCATCGACCAGTTGCGTAATTCGTAGGCTGTATTGGCGAGGCAGTACACGTTAGCGTGTACTGCAGCCAATTAGCATTGATATTTTTAAATTGACATTTCAATTGCTTAAACTGCTTTGGATTTCTGTTTTGTGGATTAACACTGTTTAGTGTTATTTCTGCCGTTATCCAATTCTCGTATCGAGAGTTGGATATACGAGATTTCTGTGACTGTCATCTATATTGAGATTGATTATTATTGCTTCTATGCTCTAATAACTGATTTTGAATTAGACTGATCCGAGTATTATTTTCTTTTGAATGTAATACTCGGGTCAGACCGAGTATTTACAGGTTGTAGATTTTTAGCTTTGGGTTGCTGCTAGAGCTATGAAGACTTTTTATATCATTTGAAGTGGTCTTTGTCTTGTTGTAGTAGTCAGTGTGTCTGTTTTAAGATGATGATGTATTCATGTATATTAGTCGATAATGTACTTGTATATATAACTTCTTGAGTCGACAGTTGTAGTTGTATCATTTGTATTGTGTCAAATGTATTGTAACTGATATCAGTTATTGTATATATGAGACTTTTCGTTCCATCTGTATTCCGCATTTATGTTATCTGTGTTATTTTTATATTTATTGTCCTAAACTATTATAGCCACTGTGTAGTAGCTTTGAGTTTGTAACGGTATGTCGGATTTCCTCTAAAAGATGAAATGCATGTTATTCTATCTGACATATCGGTGCTCGCACAAAGCGATTACATGGATGGTCGCTCCTCAACAGCCTTATTCTCCGTGCTAGTTGACAGCACTACACCGTAGTGTTCTTGGCTAGCGTGGGTATAGAGGTGGGGCGTCACAAATTTAGTCCCCGAAATTTCCAAGTTAAGGAAAATGCCTCCAAACCATTTACGTTTCAAAATCAATCAGTTGGAATAGGTTATTAATTTTTCTATGTCCTAAAATTATGAAAAATTTCGGCAGCGTCTCCTTTGCGCGGATCGATCGGAAAAACTACAAATCGCCTCTACAGGCCAATCCAACAAAAGAAAACAAAAGCCAAGCGGCCTCCCATATCTCGGGCATAAAATCATCAATCTAAACCAAAAATAAACACGTACCTATTTGTCGGGCAAATAACTCAACTCATAAATCCAAAGCCGTCAAACTAGCCTTTGCTTCCATAAACCTGCATCTCAATTTCAAATATATCCAACCAAATAATTTGTGTTTCCAAATGTTAAACTTATAATTATAATAAAGTCCATAAGATGTACATATACCATCCATACACAAAATCAAATCTGATCACTCACTCGATCATACGGTTTCACTTCCGAACTAGTATCGTCCACTCGACTTTCCTAATGCGGACTTCGATCCGGTTCCTTGATTAGAAACAGCCGTTCTCCTTGCATAGCCATATACTATGATAGAAAACTTTGGATTCAAATCAAAAATCCATATTCAGTGTTCACCGTCGGAAATCGAGTGAAAAATCCTTGTTCAGATCGGAGTAAATAACCTCGAAATCGTGTACTCGAATCTGGATCAAAATCAATTATGTGAATAATATGATTTTAGTACCACTTACATATTTATTTCATTGGTCTTTAAATTATACCAATTTATTTTTATTCACATCAAATTTTAAATTTCACTTAATTTTTCAGTAGTATTTCCTTTAACACGAAAATTCATTTACGCACTATTTTATTAATCATTTCATTTAACTTTACTTAAACTAAATTTTATCACATAGTGCAATTTCAAATTTACTATTCTTGACTATACAAATTTATTTTAATCACATTTATTATTTCTTGGTATATTCCTTTTAATATATTTATTATTTCTATATCAAAATACTTTTCTCGAGATATTTTAATTCACATTTATTATTTCTATATCAAATTGGAAGTCCCGATTGTCCAAAATCGATAAAAAATTCCTTTTCATATTAATAAATGAAAATTACCTAACAATATCTCGAAAGGAGATACACCAACCAACTATCCAAATGGTTAAGATACATGAGTCTATAATCTCACTTAGCTAAAAGTTTTAGAATTTTAAACCCAGTTTTTATTTAAAATAATTTTGAAATAATATTTATATACATGACTCCTTTGGAAATTTTAAACAATTTTGTTTTACCCAAAACAATACAATAACCAATCTCTATCACGGTAGTAATTCCTCACTTTAGAAACCCGAAAATGAAGACCGATGATGCTGTAGTCATCACCGGAGTTATTTTCCGGCGATCGAGGTGAGTTCAGTGCTTTTTAACTCTTCCAAATCTTTTTTCAATATTTATTAATCAATACTTCCAAAATAATACCATTTTTATTTTTCCTAAAAATTTGAAAACAATTGCCAAATATCGGTTTTTGAGTTCTAAATTTCTTGGTTTAAGTCCATATTTATCTAAAAAGCATTCTTAAAGAAAATTTCTATTCCAAAATACTTTTCAATAATACTATTATTATTCCTCATAACGATTTGAAAACCATTTAAATTTCCTGAAGTCAAGTACTCAAATTCTCAGTTTTAAATTCTTATAATCTATATTTATAAATCCTACTTATATAATTTCACTTCCTATATAAGGTCATTTCATAATTGGTTTTCTTAGTATAGATTATAGGGGGGGTTAATTTAAAGGACAAAAAATTGTATATTTTTAACCTCAAGGACACAACCTCAATATTTTAACCACAAGGACAAACATTCTCATAAAAATTATTCATAAGGACAAACATTCTTTCAAAACTGCTATCGAACTAAAAACTGATACCTAAAAACTGCTACCGATAACTACAAACTGATACCTAAAAACTGTAAAAACTGATACCTAAAGAAAGTTGTCCTTCAGACTAAAATACTGAAGGTCTGTCCTTGAGGATAAAATGCTGAGAAATTTTGTCCTTGACAATAATTTCCTGTAGATTATAATGGGTAACTTTTATTAAAATTTAAAATTAAACTCAGTATTATCATCGAGCACCTTATAGTCAAACTGTGAAACCGAATTCACAAGGTGTTCGTATTTAATTTAAAAAACAATAAAGGCTCATAAACTACCCAAGCACAAACAATAAACAATAAATGATAATAATTGAATATTATCATTCTCTAACAACCAAACACCCATGTATAACTATATTAATTTTCTAAAAATTATTCTTTTCATATATAAAATATAATATGGGTAAAATTATTTCATTTACCCAATTCAAAACAAAACTGTGTCGATTTGCCTTGTTCAAGTGTTTAGAAACCCCTATCGATACAGTTGTTCCTTCTGGATCGACCAGAATTCATAACCACTCAACCGATAAATCAGTACAATATAAAAAAATTTAATATCACTAGCAAATACACGCTCAGGTATATATACACACTCAAACTCATCCTTGGGTCCCACTTACCCTATCTCAAATGAGTTAACTCCACCAAAGCCTAGTTATTCGCTCAACCTAAGCTCTGATACCACGTGTAACGACCCACTTTTCCATACCATTCAAGCTGATAATAAACCACACATGTTCAACCCAAATCGAACAGAAAGACGGATAGTTATGGGGAAGAGAGAAGAGAGAAGAAGGGAAGAAGAGAAAATAAACCAAAAAACAACACAGAATCTCACAATCGTAGTGGAACAACATATAATATAATGTCAATGATTTTTACAAAAGAGAACTGTTATATATATACATCCATCAGAGTACAACAACAATCCTTATTAGCCTGGACAGTTATAACAACCTGTCCTCACAATTGCTAATAATTTCAGTAACAAAACAACGGAAAATAAACATATACGAGAATACGACTTGAAGACCTCCAAATCATCTCCTAGGCTCTAATGCTTCCAAAGTAATCTATAAATATGCTCGATCTGACCCGAGTATTATAATAAAACAATACACGAGTCAGTCTGGAAAACCAGCGTGAGAAAAACAAACCTAACTGGATTTTAAAGTTATAAAAACCTTTGAAAACAAAGGTATCTCGTAAGACCACACCGCAAATAAACATGGACGGGTTTCTACCTTACGATAACCAAAACATTTCATATGAAATCCAATGATATTATAATAATGTCTAAGGGTTCAAAGTAAATATATAAAATAGCTGAAATGTTTGCATCTCACATTCCAACATAGTTGGGCACAACAAAATCATAATGGCTCGTACTGGAGATTGGTTTCCATACAATGACTGAGCTACTAGGTACCGTCCGTCACGGTGCATCTCTAGACAAAATATACCGAGAGCCTCACATAGACTCCCGGCGAGTCAAGACCGGCCCTACCCCTTACTGGATAGCACTGAATCAACGACTCTACCTCCTTTGTAGTCTCCAGAACCTAATCAACATCCATTTGATCTATGCTAGGAGCAGTCGGCACTTCTACTGAAACCAATCCCATAAGCTGTGCTTCTCTGGAACTGAATAGCTTAGCTAAGGAATCGGTCTTCATATTCTCCTCTCTTGGAATGTAAGATACCGTGTAATGTTCAATTTCATTGAGCAACTCCCAAGATTCCGACAAGTAAAGGGAAAGTTTCCTGCCCTTAGCTTGATATTCCCTTCTAACCTAGCAAACGACTAGTTAGGAGTCACTGTAGATATGCAGAGTTTTTATTCTCAGTTCCTTTGCAATCTTCAATCTTGCTATCAATGCCTCGTATTTTGCCTCATAGTTAGTGGCAGAAAATTTCAGTTTCAGACCATAGCAAATTGACCATCCTTTGGGAGTTTCAACCACAACTCCCGCTCCTGAGCAAAATTCATTTGTCGCGCCATCAATGAACAATTTCCACTTGGATACTGTGATCGTTGTGTCCGCCTCCTTATCATCCTGAATAGTGAACAAAACGATGAAGTCAGCCAGCTTGTTCGTTAATTGCTCTTCGGGGATGGTAAGTCATATCGTACTGGCTCAACTCGATATTCCACTTTAGAAGTCGTCCCGAGGTCTTAGGTCAATACAATACCTATTCAAGGGTTGATCTATCAGCACATTGATCGAGTAAGCCTGGAAATATGGTCATGGTTTTATAGATGCTGTTAGAAAGCAGTATGCAAGCTTTTCCTACTTCGAATAGTTCAGTTCAGCTCCGATGAATCGCTTTCTAATGTAGTAGATGGGTCATTGAACCCTAGCTTCCTCACGTACAAGCACTGGACTTAATATGTGGGCAGATGTCGTTATGTAAATGAATAAGTCTGCCCCATCCATAGGTTTAGATAAAACCAGGGGTGTCTCCATATGTCGTAGTAATTCTTTGAAAGCATTTTGGCAATCCTGATTCCACTCAAAGTTCTTCTTACCCTTCTTTAATGCATCGAAGAATGGTATGCACTTATCCATCAATCTGGAGATAAATCGGCTCAATGCTTCAATCTTTCCATTTAAGCTTTGTAATTCCTTCTTTGTCGTCGAGGCTTTAAAATCCATAAGGCGTCAATCTGCTCTGGATTGGCCTCAATGCCCCTTGCATTCACAATAAAACCGAGAAATTTCCCATTAGCTACTCAAAATGAACATTTGAGTGGGTTCAATTTCATTTCGTACTTCCGAATGATCTCAAACATCTCTAAGAGAACATCCAGATGGTTTCTAGACACTCTCGACTTTACCATCATGTAACAGCCCGCACCTCACCTAACACAGATATTGTCTCCAACTTAATCACCTCCGCCTCATGGGCCAAGCCAAGGTGTGGGGTTTTGTTCCTCAAAAGGCCTCGACGTTATTATGAGGTGAAGGCTTGGGTATATAAGCACCCACTTCATAGTGTTTTTCCGCGATGTGGGACTATTATTCCCACTTTGAAGGGGTGTTACAATCTCCCCCCCTTTAGAGCCCAATGCCCTCATTGGCTCATGAACACAATACCACCCATGCGTCATGGCTGTATCACGTAAAGCCACAATTCCGGCTGGGTATTGCTCTGATACCAATGTAATAGCCCACACCTCACCTAACGCATATATTGTCCCCAACTTAGTCATCTCCACCTCATGGGCCAAGCCAAGGTGTGGGGTTTTGTTCCTCAAAAGGCCTCGACGTTATTATGAGGTGAAGGCTTTGGTATATAAGCACCCACTTCATAGTGTTTCTCCGTGATGTGGGACTGTTATTCCCACTTTGAAGGGGTGTTACAATCATGTCGTCTACATACACTTCATCGTTCGTCTGATCTGGTCCTTGAACATTGTACTTACTAGTCTTTGGTAAGTAGCTTTGGCGTTCTTCAGACTGAACGGCATTACACGATAGCGATATAGTCCCAAGTTTGTGATGAAGCTAGTGTTCTCCTCATCTGGATCATGCATCATAATCTAATTGTACCATGTGTAGGCATCCATAAACGAGAGCAGTTCATGCCTTGCCGTTCCGTCAACAAGTCGGTCGATCTTAGGCAATGGAAAGCTATCCTTCAGGCAGGCTTTGTTTAAATTTGAGAGTCAATGTAAGTTCATCACTTCCCATTCAATTTTCAAACCAACACCAGGGTTGATACCCACTCAGGATATGTAGCGTCATGGATAAATCCATTGGTCAACAGCTTATCCACTTCTTCTTTCAATGCAGCAGATCGCTCTGGACGCAGGCTGCATTTCTTCCGTCTCACCTAAACTCGGGATCGATATTAAGTGCGTGACACGCTATCTCCAGTGATATCCTGCACATATTAGAATGCTTCCAAGCGAATAAATCTAGATTTTTTCGAAGAAAGTTAACCAATTCCTTTCGCAATTTGATTCCTAATTGAAAACAAATCTTTAAGACCCAAGTCGGGTCATCTATGTCAACAGGAACAACCACTGTAATCTCTTTCGGTGCTGCCCGTATCTCCTCTGACTTCTTCCTAGGATCCATAGCCTTATCGAAGCAACTATGGTCCCTAAGCTAGGAGCTTTTCTATAATTGATATGCTTGCGGTTCCTAAATGCAAAGAGTTTTCCCCACATTCTTTCCCTTTTCATGGCGTTTATCTTTACATAATTTAGCAGCGTAGCATTCCCTTGCATTGCTTTGGTCTCCTCTTACTACTCCTGTCCCATTCTCCATTGGGAATTTCATCATCCGACACCATGGGCCCAAAGTGATTCTAAATAGGAATGGAAATGGGGCGGGTTGGGGCGGGTTTTTAGTGCCCCATACCCGACCCGGAATTTTTAGACCTTGCCCCAGACCCGCCCCGTAGATCCGGTGCGGGTCTGGAATTTTGCCCCGTACCCAAGACCCGTACGGGTCAGGGTAGACCCGACCCGCCCCAAGACCCGATGAGTCTCTATGCATTGATTCAAAATTATGTAGCAACGTGCATATATTTATTTGTTTATACTCGTTATCACCAAATATACATGAAATACAAATAGCAATGTGTCTATGGGAAGTTAATAAAAATGATGTCTACAATAATAATTCAGAAAATATAAACATATGTTATTGTATAATTATCAATGACGCAACTTAATACTCTAATTTTTTTATAGATATTGACTGGGACATTTTAAAATCCATTCTAGAATCACTTATATCTAAAAAGATTAATAAATCATTATAGTAATAAAGCAGTTTCATAAGATGTTAGTAGTGCGGGTCGGGTTGGGGCGGGTCGGCCAAAACCCGACCCGACCCTAGACCCAGAGTACTCAAAAATGGGTCACGGGTCTACCCGCCACAATGACCCAATGGGGCGGGTCTTGACGGGCCAAAACAGGGGCGGGTCGACCGGGTTTGGACCCTAGACCCGCCCCATTGCCATCCCTAATTCTAAAGTCGGCTAGTGCCGGTTGGCCCAAGAAAGTATTATAAGCGGAATACTCATCGACAATCACGAAGGTTTGGATGTGAACTACCCATCGTTCTCCTTCTCCGAGTTCTACAGAGAGGTCGATCGTTTCAATCGGATGTTTAGCTTTACCTGTAAATACCTGAATCTTCATTTTGTAGGCAGTTACATCCTTCATACCAATCTTCATTTGGTCTAACGTCTTCCAGAATAGGATGTTGATCGAACCTCCACTATTAACCAATGCTCGATGCACAACTGTTGGTCTGATCCTGACCGTTATCACCATTGGGTCCAGAGTCAACGCTTCTACACCTTCGGTGTCCTGATTCCTGATGTCATCTGTAATCATTCTTTGTTGCTTAGCCAGAGCTCTGTCTTTGATGGCTTAGCAACTCTCCTATGGTACATGCTTCAAAGAACTAGCATATCATTCCAACTTACCTTAACTCTTTTGCGTTGGGTGAGGTCCCCCTGTAATGGTATTTATGACCAGTCTTCGATCTGTTCCCTTGGGTACTTCCCCGTTGGGTCCAGTCGGTTTCCCTTGAGCACCTAACCCTTGGGGTTCAGTAGGGTGATTGGCGTTTTGTGGTTTCTTCACATGCTGATGAAGCCTGTTGTTTCTTATCAATTTCTCAATTAAGTCCTTCAAATGCTGACATTCATTTGTGTTATGCCCGTGAATTTTATGGAAGCGGCATTACTTCCCCGACCTTTTTTGTTGCTCGGCCGCTTCCCTCTTGGATGGTTTATTATACCACGCAGTTCCCTGAGTGGCAAGATAGATGTTCTCCAAACTGCCATTCAATGGCGTATAGTCTTCGGGTCATACATTCCTTAGACGCTTCCTGTCCCCGTCACAGCTACCAACACTCAGATTCCTCTTCTTCCGATTCGTAGTTTTCCCCGTACTTCCTACAACAATTTTAAAACTATTTTCATGTTGTTTGACTACAACGTTACTCTTGAATCACCTCTTTCAAGTGCTTATCGCTAGGCTTGCCTTCAATCAGGCTTGCTTCTTCTAGCCTCAAAAACCAATTTGCCTTCCGGTGGAATTCCTCCATGGTAGTGGGTTGCTTCATCTTTATCCACCTATTGAAATTCGTATATGGATGGATTCCTCGAAGTAGAGCCATGAACACTAGACCTTCCTTTGGGTTGCTTACTTCGTTCACATCAACATTGAATCGATTCAAGAACCCTTTCAAAGACTCCTTGGGTCCTTGTGACAAGCCAAACAATGACATAATGCCCTTTGGTCATGCAGTGTGGAGCCTGACTGCTTCAGATACTTCTTGGCCAATTCATCAAACATTGATATAGATTTAGGCGCAAGCCTAGTGAAGCACATAGAAGCAACTCTTTCTAAGAAGACAGGGAAGCACCTACAATGAACAACGTATGTAGCTCTAGCTTCATCCATATGCCATTCGTATTTGAGTAACTGCTGTCTAGGATATGTAATTCTGTTTTAGGATGGCATTGTCGGCATGATGAACTTTTTAGGATATTCTTCTCTTAAGATATTTTCAACGAATGGAGTTCAGCTCAGGGCGGAACCCCAATTTTCGTCCTTCCCACCCCTGCTTTCTTCAACCAATCGTTTGACCATGTCAGCGATGTACTCCTTACTGGCACAGTAATCTAAAGGTCGACTATTAAGGGCTACACCGAGTGCTTGACTCCACAAACGGTCTCGGTTTGGTAACTGACGTCTAGGTGCTCCTGCCACCAGTAATACCACTCATTCAGTATTTCGTGGACGTACGGTTGGTGGAGTAGCAGTTGTCTAAACTCCACCTTCATCAGCATTAACATCCAACTTAAATCATCACCATCAACCTGTAAGTCCACTACATCATCAGATACACCTATGGCATCACCTTTCTGAACATCCTTCAAATGGGCATTGTCTTCTTATAGGGGAAGCACTCCTGCTTCCTCCTGCAACACCAGCAACTACTTCTTTCTTGTTAACAAGATTTCTTGTCAACACCCTGGAATAAGGTTTGAAGAGTGAATGACCCCTTTGAAACCCCTTTCGAATTAGTTGAAGTAACCTATGTTCGTAACCCAGTGGGAACCCCTACGAAAGGTTTAAATGTGAGCATTCCTTAGATGAAACTTCATATAAGCAGCGCCAAAAATGTTAACAATATAATTGTCAGCATCCAAAGGCGCATTGGATTAAAAGTGAATCAGAAGAAGATCCCTTTCGAAGGACTTCGAAAGGGTTTATATTTCCTAAATCGAGGTTCAATGTTGTTGTCCTGATTACCATCCCTTTCAAAGGGATCAAAATGAGGTCAAGGGACAATTCGAGTAGACCCCTTCGAAGGTGTCGATACAGTTGCTATGAGGGTGATCTTCTTTGAAGGCCATGTTATATTCAAAAGCATTTAAATACCTTTCAAAGAAGTCCTCCCAAAGTATCTAATCCATCGATTAAAAAGTGAACCTCTTTAAAGGTCCAGTACCCTTCGAAAGGACTCGAAACCCAATATGCATAAATTTGAGTAAAGAGTGGATTCAATATGCGATAGAGCCTCATTTTGGATAAATGTTATAAGTCCAATATACTCAATAACGCTAAATATTTATCATCACGTTTCTTTAATGCCACAAGGTCTTTGAATGTAATTATATTATGCTTTAAAGTCGAGATATCCAAATAGGTTCTATGGCGTAGCATACGCTAATAAAGGGTTAAGAAGATAAGTGTGTATCATGTGCAAATGGTTATTAGACAAGCTAATGGCCGAGATGATCATTCTCATGTTCAAAATCAATATCAAGCCATGCATCCTCTCTCTTTATTTTTCACAAAAGGATTACAAGTAATATAATTTAACCCCAATTTGATTTAGGGTTACAAGAACTTGATTTGACGAAGAAAATGTAAGAATCTCCAAAAAATCCATCCCGAACTTAGACCCTTAGGGTCGTATTTATAGATGCGGGTTGAACCCTTTCGCGTCCATCCCTCGGAAGCTGTCGAAAGGTCTCTTCTCCGACCTTTCGCATCCATCCTTCCACTCTTAACCTTCCGCTTTCATAGTTTTGAAGTTGTAGGTAGATATTCGGGTCTTCTAGCATACTTAAATTAGCCCCTTTCGTCTCCATCGAAAGCATGCTATTGATAGATATTGATCTGATATTCATCAATACCACTTTCGAATACTTCTGGAACCTTTTGACACCATCGAAAGGTGCGCTTCTTCTAGTGGAGAATGAATCAAGATACTTCATTGTGTCGTTTGAGTATAGGCGGAAGCATTTCTGACCCTTTCGTCACATTTGAAACTTAGAATCAGAGTTAAGGCGGGTTACTTGGGTGTGTGCAGAAAGGTAGTTATTGTTGACTTTCCTTCTAGTGGCGGAACCAATCGCTTTGAAAGGTTCAACCTATGCGAAATGGATAGAATTGGTGAAAGACCTGGTTTTCATTTCCTGTGAAAGTGCACAATGCTTGCGACACCCATCTGATTTCCTCGAAAGCTATCTTTAATGCCTTCGAAACCACCCTTTTTGAGTCATGACAGAACCCCTTTTTTAACACTTGCTAAACCCCTTGATACCTTCAGAAGCTTTCTTTCTACGATTCTGGAAGCCCTTTCTTTCATGCCTTTACTCTCGAGTGAGTTTTGTGGTTAACATTTTGCCTCCCGTTGTATGAAAGAAGCTTTTGTTCTTTAGGACAAAAATCCAAGAATTCTCTTTTGCATTATTTTATCCTCAATGGTTTTTCTTATCAATCTAATTTTCCTACAAAGTATAAAGTAGACAATATTTCTTATTGTTAATTTGAAATTGATATAAGAATATGTTTTGTAGTTTGTCCATATTTTTGGAGATAGTATTAAATTCTTGATAATAGAATACAATAAATCTATATCTGGGAATAAGGGAAATTAATAGATCCTCACCTGAAGATAATAAGTGATGAGAAACCCACAGCTGGCAATTCTTATCCGACAATAATAGAAGTCCTGAGATCCAACTTTGGTAATGATGAGAGAAGACCAGAAAATCGTCTTTGGTTATATTAATGAAAGACTAGAAATCTAATTATGAAATTAATAGCAGAGGGCCAGAAATCCCAATCTGGCATTAATAATAAAAGTTTAGAAATCCTCCTCTAGAAATAGCTGATAGAAGACCAAGTACAATCGTTTAATAATAAGAGTCTAGAAATTATCATTTGGAAATAAGTCATAGAAGACCAAAAATCCTCATTTGGGGACAAATAATAGAAGTCTAACAACCCTTATCCAGAAATAATAGAAGACTTGACACCCAGATTCAGGATGTCTGGAAATTTGTTTCATGTAGCTTGGCAAGAGAATTTTGAGTCATGGATACATGACCCTTTACATGTGAGACCTATTGCTCATGCGATTTGGGATCCTCATTTTGGTCAACCGACGGTAGAAGCCTATTGATAAGTGTAGTCCAAAAGTTAATAATAGAAGACCCAAGACCTAGATTTAGGTATTAGTAAGAGGCACCTAGAAATTATCATCTGGAAGTTACTAAAAGACCAGAGATCCATAATAACAGAAGACCAGAAACCCATATTCGGGCATTAATGAATGAAGTCTAGAAATCAATAGTAGAAGACCTGAAACCTAGATTCAGATATTGGTAAGCAAAGTCCAGCCATTGTCTTCATAAAAGAAGACCTGAAACCCAGATTTCGGGTATTGATAAGTGAAGTTCAAAAAATCATCTTCTAGAAATTAGCCAAAGGCCATAAATTCATATAACCAATAATGAATGTAATCCAGGAATTATCGTCCAAAAATAAGATTAGAAGTCCGTTCTTGGCAATAAGAAGGAAAGTTTAGAAATCACTATTTGAATAATAGAAGTTCAGAAATTCTCATATGAGCCTTTTGTTCTGCACCACTCTTTGGGCTTTGATCATTCGAATCTTTTGCTTTATGTTATCTCTCCAGTTCCAAGTACCTGATTCTTTCGATATGCACCATCCTTTAGGCTTCGTATATTGTTAATGCTTTGTGTCCCACTCCTTGTGCCTAGACATCTTAGTCCGATGTTGTCCTGTGCGCTTGGTTAGCTTATCCACGAGCAGGACCCAAGGACTTATCCGACCTCCCTCTAAGAGGTGCTCTAGCCAGGCCATATAGGCGGGACTGAAGGCTTGTCTGGTGCCTTAACCAGGACATAGCATGGCGGGATCAAGGGCTCACTCCATCCTCCCTCCAGGAGGTGCTCCAGCCAGGCCTTATTGGCACGACTGAAGGCTGGTCGGTGCCTTGAACTGGCCATAGCGTGGTGTGTTCAAGGGCTTATTCCATCCCCCCTCCAAGGGGTGCCTTGACCTGGCCACATAGGCGCGATCAAGGGCTTGCAGATTCTTTGACCTGACCATTTTTGACGCGGCTGAAGGCTTAGTCTGACCTCCCTCCAAGAGGTGCTTTGACCTGGCCATCTTGGCGCGGACAAAGACTTATGACCGTTTAAGGTAATTTCCATGTTTAAGGAGAATCCTACTCCCTACCATGTAGATTTTCTTAGAAAAGAGGCGCTTTATTCATCCTTTGTTGGAAAGTTGCAAATGTTCCGCGTTGCATGTCCTAGGAACCATATTTCCATCTGGACGACATAATTTATAAGCTCTCAGAGGAATTACTTTGCACACAATTAGAGGACCCTCCTAGTTTGGTCCTAGTGGTCCATCTGCAAGATTTCTAGTGTTGGCCATCACTCTCCGGAGCACTAAATCTTCTTCTTGGAATGATCTTTTCTTTACTTTTGAATTGTAGTATTTTGATATTCTTCTTTGATACTCGGCGGTTCGAATAGCTGCTTCATCTCTTAGTTCATATATGAAATCTAATGACCCTTTCTTCAACTCTTGGTTTGGATCGAATGCATATGCAATTCTTCGATAGGAAGGTATTTTAGTTTCAACTAGTAACTTTGCTTTGCATCCTTATGTTAGGGAGTAAGGGGTATGACCTGTAGCAGTTTTGGTGGATGTATGATATACTCAGAGTACAAGTGGCAATTCTTCCATCTAATTTCCTTTGGCCTTATTCAGTCTTTTTTTCAAGATGGTCTTAATAGTTTTGTTGGCTGCTACGACGGTTCCATTAGCCTTTGGATTTGCTACGGAAGAAAAACTTTTGATGATTCCATTCCTGTGGCAAAATCGAGAAAACTCTTCACTTTCAAATTTCTATTGTCTGATATGATCTTATGAGGGATCCCAAATCTAGTGATGATGTTCTTAATTACAAATCTAAGTACTTTCTCCGAAGTGATTTTAGGAAGCGGTTCTGCTTCTACCCATTTAGTAAAGTAATCGATGGAAACTACATCATACTTTGCCCCTTCTTTAGAAATTGGAAATGGTCCAATCAAATCGATTCCCCATACATCAAAGGGCCATGGACTGGAGACCGGGGTTAATTAGCTTGGTGGTAAATGGAGATCTTTGAGTATTTTTGACATCCTTCACATTTCTTCACATGCTCTACAGCTTGACTAGTCATTTGAGGCCAATAAAAACGTTATCTCGTTATTTTCTTAGCCAACTTTATCCCATTGGAATGGTCTCCACAAAACCCCGCATGCGCTTCTTTAAGTAATTTTAATCCATTTTTAGTATTCACACATCTTAAGTAAGGAAGAGCATATACTTTCTTATAAAGAATTCTATCCATCATAGTGAAGGTCGGAGCTTGACGTCTGATTTTCCTAGCTTTCGTTTTGTCTGATGGTAATATTTCATTAGTAAGATATTCTACAATAGGTGTCATCCAAGTGTTCTTGTAGCAGCTATCTGTTTTTGGATAAAGGGGTTCTTGTATGAAATATCTTCATCAATTTCTCTTTCTTGTGTCATGGCTTGGGATCTAGTTAAAACCGATAGTTCTTTCCCTAGTTTGAGCATTTTATCTTCAATACTGGGACTTGCTTGATACCCTACTAGTACGATATGGGTTTCTAGAGCTCCTCTTGAACTAGCCAATTTTGCTAATGAATCTGCTTGAGAATTATCTCGCCTTAGGACTTGGTGTATAGAAAAATCTTCAAATTGGTAAGCACTTTTAGTACTTTCTTAACATATAGGGATAGTCTAACGTCTTTAGTCTGGTCTATCTACCTTATCTTATTTACCACTAGTTGAGAGTTGCTAAAGATTTGAATTCGTGAGATCTTGAGTTGTAAGGCTAGAGTTAGTCCTGCCACCATCGATTCATATTCAGCTACGTTTTTTATTGCGGGAAATCCCAACTTCATTGCATGGTGTAGGCGGTGTCCATCTGGTGTGATTATGACATATGCTCTGGCTTCCTGCTCATTTGGTGCTCCATCCACAAATAGTTGCTATGTGGGCTTTTGATTCTTTTCTTTCTCTAGCTGCACTTTAACAAAGCCTGTACATTCATTGATAAAGTCTACAAATGCATGCCCTTTAATTACTGCTCGTGGCTGAAATTCTATGTCATATTGGCCAAGTACAATTCCCTATTTTACTAGCCTACCCGAGGTCTCAGGTTTATTGAAAACCTGCTTGAGTAGAAAGTTAGTCAATACTCTGATCGGATATGCTTGAAAGTATGCTCTGAGTTTCTGTGCCGTAAGTATTAAACAATAAGCCAACTTTTCTAGGATTGGGTATCGAACTTCGGCATCCTTCAATCGTCTTCTCACATAATAAATGGGAAGTTGAGTTTTTTTTTCTTCTTTAATTAGAACCAAACTAACCGCATGTTCTGAGACTGCCATATATAGGTATAAGCTCTCTCCATTCTCGGGGCTGGATAATATTAGTAGCTTTTCCAAATGATTTTTTAATTCTTGGAAGGCTTTCTTACAGTCTTCTCCCCACTCAAAGTTCTTTCTTTTCTTGATTACATTGAAAAATGGAATGCATTTATCAGTTGCCTTGGAAATCAATCTACTCAAAGCTGTAATTCTACCATTCAAACTCATTGCGTCTTTGCTTGTTTTGGGTTTGGCCATGTTTTTGATAGCTTGAATCTGGTCAAAACTGGCTTCAATCCCTTGTGCACTAACAATGTAACCTAAGAACTTTCCGGAATGAACCCCAAAAGAACATTTCTGAGGATTTAGTTTCATTTGATACCTTCGTAATACTTCAAACATTTCTTCAAGATCTTTAAGGTGATTCTCATCTTCATAGGACTTTACTAGCATATCATCCACATAAACCTCCATATTTCGACCGATATGTTCTTTGTACATTCTATTGACTAATCTTTGATAAGTAGCTCCTGCATTCTTTAGCCCGAAAGGCACTGCTTTATAACAAAAAGTTCTCCAATTGGTAATAAAGCTTGTATGTTCCTCGTCCGACTTGAGCATGGATATTTGATTATTCCTGAATAAGCATCCATGAGAGGTAATAGCTTGTGTCCACTAGTCGTAACAACTAACTGGTCTATTCTGGGTAGCGGATAGTAGTCTTTTGGGCATGCTTTGTTTAGATCAGTGTAATCGATACAGGTTCTTCACTTGTCATTTGACTTCTTTACCAACACAGGGTTTTCTAACAATTTTGGATAAAAAATTCTCGAATAAATCCATTTTCAAGTAACTTTTTAACCTCTTCTTTCAAGGTATCGAATCGAATCTAATTTTGTCAAATTGCCTCTTTTTTTGCTGGACAGGAGTCACATTTGGGTTAGTATTTAGTGCATGGCACAGAACTGATGGGTAAATCCTGAGCATATCTGAATGGGTCCATGCAAATACGTCCTTGCTAGCTTTAAGGAATTGAATCAAGTCTGCTTTCAAGTTGTTCTCTAACTCCTTTCCTACTTTGACTATTTTGGTTGAATCGGTTGGATATATACATACTTCTTCAAGGTCCTCTTTAACCTCTCCATTTTTCCTTGGCAATCCAATTATTTAATGATCTCGCCTTTTTCTACAGAGTTAGCATCGGCCGTCTTCATCTTCCCTCCAAGTGAGATGTGCCTTTCAAACACAGGTTTATTCGTTTTATTAGATCTTATTTGTGCTTTGAATGTTGGATGTAAAAATCCCTCATCCAGAGGCTGAAAAATAATAGAAGAATCATAGTAAGAAGAGTACTCACTTTTGTATTGATCGAGAGTTGCAAAATACATTTCATGGGAGCTAAATTGTTCTACCCGAATAGTGCCCCAACCTCTTTTAGTAAAGAACTTTACTGTCGGGTATTTTGGTGAAACAAAAGCATCCACATCATCCAGTGCAGGACGACCAAAGAATGCATTGTAATATGAAGGCTGATCGATGATCACAAAGAGAGTCTCAAAAGTTCTACAGGATGGTGGCAGGCCCATCTGTACCAGTAGTACTTGCCCTACCGGTGTCGACCCCTTATTATTGAACCTAAAGATAGGTTCAAGACTAGGCTCCAGTTTATTCTCAGGAATGCTCATCTAATCATAAGCATGCTTGAAGATGACGGTAACCATGCTTCCGACATCTACCAAAATCTTGGATACTATGGAAAGTCCGATTTGAGCTGTGGTCATAAGGGAGTCATTATGGGGATGATCAATTCCTTTCTTTAGCTCCCGTGGAGTGATGATAAGATTTGGCATTTGAATATTAAGTCATGGATTTTTTAATACTCTGATCGGATGTGCTTGAAAGTATGGTCTGAGTTTCCATGCTGTAAGTATTAAACAATAAGCAAACTTTTCTATGACCGGGTATAAAACTTGGCATCCTTCAATCATCAGCTCACATAATAAACGGGAAGTTGAGTTTTGTTTTCTTCTTTAATCAGAACCAAACTAACTGCATGTTCTGAGACTGCCATATATAGGTATAAGCTCTCTCCGTTCTCGGGGCTGGATAATACTGGGGGCTTTTCCAAATGATTTTTTAATTCTTAGAAGGCTTTCTTACAGTCTTCTCCCCACTCAAAGTTCTTTCTTTTCTTGATTACATTGAAAAATGGAATGCATTTATCGGTTGCCTTGGAAATAAATCTACTTAAAGCTGTAATTCTACCATTCAAACTCATTGCGTCTTTGCTTGTTTTGGGTTCGGCCATGTTTTTGATAGCTTGAATCTGGTTAGACCTAGCTTCAATCCCTAGTGCACTAACAATGTAACCTAAGAAATTTCCGGAATGAATCCCGAAAGAACATTTCTGAGGATTTAGTTTCATTTGATACCTTCGTAATACTTCAAACATTTCTTCAAGATATTTAAGGCGATTCTCAGCTTCATAGGACTTTACTAGCATATCATCCACATAAACCTCCATATTTCGACCGATATGTTCTTTGAACATTCTATTGACTAATCTTTGATAAGTAGCTCCTGCATTCTTTAACCCAAAAGACATTGTTTTATAACAAAAAGTTCCACAATCGATAATGAAGCTTGTATGTTCCTCGTCCAGCTTGAGCATGGGTATTTGATTATATCCTGAATAAGCATCCATGAGAGATAATAGCTTATGTCCGCTAGTCACATTAACTAACTGGTCTATTATGGGTAGCGGATAGTAGTCTTTTGGGCATGCCATGTTCAGATCAGTGTAATCGACACAAGTTCTCCACTTGCCATTTGACTTCTTTACCAACACAGGGTTTTCCAACCATTTTGGATAAAAAACTTCTTGAATAAATCCATTTTCAAGTAGCTTTTTAACCTCTTCTTTCAAGTTGTCGGATCGAATTTTTTCAAATTGCCTCTTTTTTTGCTGGACAGGAGTCATTTTGGGTTAATATTTAGTGCGTGGCACATAACTGATGGGTCAATCTCGACCATATCTGAATGGGTCCATGCAAATACGTCCTTGCTAGCTTTAAGGAATTGAATCAAGTCTGCTTTCAAGTTGTTCTCTAACTCCTTTCCCACTTTGACTATTTTGGTTGAATTAGTTGGATCTATACATACTTCTTCAAGATCCTCTATAGGCTTTAACCTCTCTATTTTTCATTGGCAATCCAATTCTATAATGATCTTGCCTTCTTCTATAGAATTAGCATTGGTCCTCTTCCTCTTCCCTCCAAGTGAGATGTATCTTTCAAACAAACGTCTATTCATTTTATTAGATTTTATTTTTGCTTCGAATGTTGGATGTAAAAATCTCTTGTCCAGAGGCTGAAAAATAGTAGAAGAATCATAGTGAGAAGAGTACGCCCTTTTGTATTGATCAAGAGTTGCAAAATATATTTCATGGGAGCTAAATTGTTCTCCCCGAATAGTACCCTAACCCCTTTTAGTCAAGAAATTTACCCTCAGGTATTTTGGTGAAACAAAAGCATCCACATCATCTAGCGCAGGACGGCCAAAGAATGCATTGTATATGAAGGCTGATCGATGATCACAAAGAGAGTCTCAAAAGTTCTACAACATGGTGGCAGGACCATCTATACCAGTTGTACTTGCCCTACCGGTGTCGACCCCTTATTATTGAACCCAAAGATAGGTTCAAGACTAGGTTCCAGTTTATCCTCAGGAATTCCCATCTAATCACAAGTATGCTTGAAGATGACGTTAACTACGCTTCCGGTATCTACCAAAATCTTGGATACTATGGAAAGTCCGATTTGAGCTGTGATCATAAGGGGGTCATTATGGGGATGATGGATTCCTTTCTTTAGCTCTTGTGGAGTGATGACAAGATTTAGCATTTGTATATTAAGTCATGGATTTTTGAGTGGGGGCTCTTCCTGTACAGAGAACACTTCTTCCCTAGCTTCTTTGATATATTTGTTCCTGGCTCTCTTACTATTTCCTGCTGGATGTGGTCCCCCATGAATCACATCAATCTTGTTCAAAGGTGGGCTTAAATTCAATGGATCTTCATCCTCTAAGCCATTTACAACATTACTGGGGAATTTTTGGGGCTCATTGTCAGTTCGTGATTCTTTCTGTTTATCTTGGGAAAACTCTTTCAGATGTCCTTCATGGATCAGCTTTTGAATAATCCCAGCTAACACTCAGCACTCGTCCGTCTTATGGCCATTTACCTTATGATAAGCGCAATAATCACCCCCTTTTTCTGCTTAGGTAAGTTCTTGGCCTTGAATTAAGTTGGGAAATTAACCTTTTCTGTAGTTGTGGCGTAAATGTATGACAAAGGTTTATTCAAGGCAACAGAATTGGTGTTGGAGTCTTCCCACCTTGACCTTTTGTGTCCTCAATCGAATTCAAATCTTCCAATCTCCTTCTTAGAGTTAGCTTTCCTTTTAACATAGTATAATTCATCCATTCAAATGAATTTATCAGCATGAAAGTGAAAGTCTTGTAAACTTTTACATCCATGGATGAAGAGTTCTTTCCAAAACGACGTGTTTTTAATCAATCCTGAATGCACTGCAATTAGCTTATCCCTATCGTTCATGTCTTTGGCCTTCAATGCCTCTATATTGAACCATTTGAGATAATCACCCAACGGCTCTCCTTGCCTTTGCTTAATGTTTGCCAAAACGATGTAGTCAATTGTTAGATCTTTGCATATGGAAAACTGAGCACAGAATTCATAAGAGAATTGTTTCCATGAGTAGATAGTCTTCTCCGGATATTAGCGGTATCATTTTGCAGCAACCCATTGAGTGTTATTGGGAATAATCTGCATCGCACTGCCCCCGAGGCATTATAAAGGTCCATTTGGCTGTCAAAAGCCATTAGATGGTCATCAGGATCAGTAGTGTCGTGGTATTTCACGGTTGGAACCTTAACATGGGATGAAATTATTGTTGCCACTCGATCGTTATCATTCACTTGCTCATCTAAAGTTCTTTTCCCATTAGCATTCAGCATGTCTTTAATAGCTTTCTCTGTCACGTCTTTTAAATATGCTTCAGTACCATGATAGCTTTTTCAAATTGGATTATATTCCTTTGAGGTTGAACTTCCAGATTGCTCCAAAAATTTGTCCTACATTCTACCTTGGTGATAAGCTTTAGTTGCATAATGTTCCTTCTTCGTTGATGATGATAGGTCAATCTTTCTCTTGCCCTTGAATGTGTAAGCCTTAAGATTCCTCCTTGGGGAGACCACTTCTTCCCTTGTTGTTGGCTTAGCGTTTTTAGATGATTTCTACGTAAGGGCTGCTTCCAGGAGATCTTGCATTTCTAGTAGTTGTTGCTCCAAATGTTTTATCCTCGTTGCATTATCATCGGGTTGTGCCGAAGTTGTTGGTTGTCCTGACACAACACCCTCTAAATTGAAGGTTGGCGTCATATTTTCCTCCAAAACTATTGTGGGAACTGCTTCTTCATCCAATCGGTTGAGTCATTTTGATTTCATTTTTCTACAATAAATCAAACTTTTCATAATTAGTCTATAAGGAAAGAATAAGGATAGAAGTTCAAGCCCTCCTTCTAGCCCCAAAATTGTTAACAAGATTTCTTGTCAACACCCTAATGTAAGATTTGAGGAATGAATGACCCCTTCGAAACCCCTTTTGAATTAGTTGAAGTAACCTATGGTCGTAACCCAGTGGGAATAATAGGTATTAACTAAGCCAAAAGGGTCTTATTCCTTTGAAAAGAGCCCCTTCTAAAGGTTTAAATGGGAGCGTTCCTTAGATGAAACTTCATATAAGCAGCGCCAAAAATGTTAATGAAATAATCGTCAATATCCAAAGATGCATTGGATTGAAAGGGAACCAGAAGAAGATCCCTTTCGAAGGACTTCAAAAGGGTTTGTATTTCCTGAATTGAGGTTCAATGTTGCTTTCCCGATTACCATCCTTTTCGAAGGAATCAAAATGAGGTCAAGAGACAATTCGAGTGGGCCCGTTCGATGGTGTCGATACAGTTGCTATAAGGGTGATCTTCTTCGAAGGCCATGATATATTCGAAAGCATTCAAATGCCTTTCGAAGAAGTCCTCCCAAAGTATCTAGTCCATCGATTACAAAGTGAACCCCTTCGAAGGTCCAGTACCCTTCGAAAGGATTCGAAACCCAATATACATAAATATGAGTAAAGAGTGGATTCAATATGCGATAGAGCCTCATTTTGGATAAATGTTATAAGTCCAATGGACTCAATAACGTTAAATTATTATCATCACATTTCTTTCATGTCGCAAGGGCTTTGAACATAATGATAATATGCTTTAGAGTCGAGATATCCAACTAGGTTCTATGGTGTAGCATATGCTAATAAAGGGTTAAGAAAATAAATGTGTATCATGTGCAATTGGTCATTAGACAAGCTAATGGCTGAGATGATCATTCTCATGTTCGAAATCAATATCAAGCCCATGCATCCTCTCTCTTTATTTCTCACAAAAGGATTACAAGTAATAGAATTTATTCCCAATTTGATTTAGGGTTACAAGAACTTGATTTGACGAAGAAAATGTAAGAACCTCCAAAAAATCCGTCCCGAACTTGGACCCCTAGGGTCGTATTTATAGATGCGGGTTTGGAACCTTTCGCATCCATCCCTCCGAAGCTGTCGAAAGGTCTCTTCTCCGACCTTTAGCATCCATCTTTCCACCCTCGACCTTCCTCTTTCATAGTTTCGAGGTTGTAGGTAGATATTCGAGTCTTCTAGCATGCTTAAATTAGCCCCTTTCATCTCCATCGAAAGCATGCTATTGATAGATACTGATCTAGTATTCATCAATACCACTTTCGAATACTTCTAGAACCTTTCGACACCGATGAAAGGTGCGATTCTTTTGGTGGTGAACGAATCATGGTGCTTCATTGTGCTATTTGAGTACAAGCGGAAGCATTTCTGACCCATTCACCACCTTTGAAACTTAGAATCAAAGTTAAGGAGGTTACTTGGATGTGTCCGGAAGGGTAGTTATGTTGACGTTCCTTCTAGTGGTGGAACTAATCGCTTCGAAAGGTTCAACCTATGCGAAAGGGATAGTTTTGGTGAAAGCCCTGGTTTTCAATTCCTATGGAAGTGGGCAATGCTTGTGACACTCATCTGATTCCCGCGAAAGCTATCTTTAATGCCCTCTAAACCCTCCCTTTTGAGTCATGATGGAACCCCCCTTTTCGAGACCCTCTATAAAGAACACTTTTCGACGCTTTGGATGCCTTCCCTTGATACTTTCATGTTAACCCGCCTTTTGGCAAGGCCGTGTATAGGCGGATTTAACTAAAGTCGACTGCTCTTTTCTCGAGACTGGAATATGATGGGTTTGAGCCAGCTTAATGGATAGACAATCAGTCATGGATGGTTCGGTGTGCGTCGCTCGATCAAGGTGGCTCGGTCGTACATGGCTCGGTCAAGGAGAGGAGAGCATGCATGGTTCGGTCAAGTTGGGTCGGCAACGCATGGGGATCGGCATATTTGGCAGTGGATCGGCATGCTTAAGAGGTATCAGAGTTGGGGGTGGATCAGTGTTGGAGTACGGATATGGTTCGGTCAAGGTGGATCGGCATAAGTCGGTCGGCATGTTGAAGTGGGTCGGTTTTATGAAGGTGTAGGGTCGGTACAATCTCGCTTCGAGTTTTGGAACCAACTACTTCGGGTCGATAGGAGATCATGAGTGGATCGGCATAAGGTAGTGGTTCGGCATGCTTTGGGTCGGTCGAGCAAAGACACTGGATCAGTGTTTTGAAGGCTTTGGATCGGTAGGAAGGTGGTTCGGTCATGATGAAGTGGATCGGCATGGTTGAGTGGCTCGGGGTCGGCTTGG
Source organism: Allium fistulosum (assembly GCA_030737815.1). NCBI lineage: Eukaryota > Viridiplantae > Streptophyta > Magnoliopsida > Asparagales > Amaryllidaceae > Allium > Allium fistulosum. The sequence goes on from CM060903.1 coordinate 1,464,238,877, forward strand.
AGTTATACTCAGGTCGACAATCATTTTCTTCGGGTTACACACAGGTAAGCTTCGGGTCGGTAGGATGAAGACCCCTGGATCGGCTAAAGGGTGTCGGTGCTTTGAAGAAGGAGGATCGACACTGAGTTCCTCCGAGTCTCAGGGCAATTTACTTTGGGTCGTATGCAGGTACGCTTCGAGTCGTGTGAGCGAGTACTCCGAGTCATGCCTAGGGGATATCAGGTCAGCGTATTATGAATTCGGGGTCGGTCGTAGTGTTGAGTTTTGGATCGACCATGGTACTGATGGGCTCAGACCACTCAAGAAGCCCAGTAACTCGGGTTTTGCCTATAAATACAGCATGTGGGGGTTCAGAAAGGGGGATCTTGATTTTGTTTCCCTTCTTCTTCCCTATTAAGGAAACTCTACCATTATTGTTTTAAAAACTCCGGATTGTAACTGCAATTGATTCTGATATCAATAAAAAGGAAATTTCTGGAGTGGACGTAGGCCGGAGTCAGCCGAACCACTATAAATCCTTTGTTATTACTGCTTTCTTTTTAATTTTAACTGTTCTTCATATTTATACTCTCTACATGCATTCTATCTGTAATCTGTGATTGCGATTTGGTGCTTTCAACGGCCTTTGGGTGTTAGTGACTAATTTTGGTGCTAACATTTTGGCGCTTTCACTGAGAAAGCTAGTACTCAGGGATTCAGAAGCTTGGATTTTGGATTTAAAGGCTTAGGAACTTGGATTCTAGAGACTATGGCAAAGCAATCAACCAGGAGACAAAGAACGGAAATGAGTTAGCAAGAGAGAAGTCAGGAGGCTTCCTCTGGAGCTAATCAAGCCTCAATCAGTATCACTAGGGACGAGATGCAGGTCGTGATGAATTCCATGCAGGAGTAGTTGATGAAAAGGCAAGAGGAAATGATGCAGACCCTTCTCAGACAATTTGGACAAGTAGGAGCTGCAGGAGCTCAGATCATGGAGCTGAATTAGAAGGACTCAACCGACAAGCAAATGGAGTGGTCCGGTAGGGGGTAGCCCTTGATCGGCAGACAGCTGTCAACCCAGATGAACCTAGACTTAGGGGCATACCACCAGGTAATGCAGGACCAATCCATGTAGGGATACCAGATGGCACGTTGCAGCCAGCCTCCAACAGGGATACAGGAGTGCGCAATGAGGAGTATGTACCGGAATTCCCTCGAGGACTTGGAGGGAAGTTAGGAAATGTAGATAGGGGGCAACCCTTGGTAGGTAACACTGGATTAGCCGATATTATCAGGCTAACTATTCGCGGAGGTCTGACAAACAAGTATTTGGAGGGAGTAAATAAAAGTCCATTTAACCGTAACATCAGGATGGCTAGGAATCCATCCGATTTCAAGCTGCCCACTTTGGAAGTATACAATGGTAAGACAGATACCACTGAACACTTGATGAGGTACACAAGACATATGGAAGTATTGGGGGTATCAGAGGAGGTTATGGCTCGATGTTTCCCCCTGTACTTAACCGACATAGCTGATATGTAGTTCAGACAGCTGGAAGACGGATCAATCAGAACATGGATAGAATTGGTGGATAGGTTTTTGAAACAGTTTCGAGTTCACATCAAAAGGCCGAAGAATGTGATGACACTGACGTCGGTGAAGCAAAAGATGGGAGAATCACTCAGGACTTTTTTAACTCGGTTTAATGCAGCAGTCGCTTCAGTGGATCGGCCGGATCCATCAATGATTCTGATGGCGGCGGTGTCAGGAGTCAAGGATAATTCGAATTTTAAAGTATCGTTGATACGGGACCCACCAATGGATCTTGGGAAATTCTTTCATGAAGCTGATAGATTTCTTTGACAAGATGATGCACGTTTGGATATGAGGTTAAAGGAAGTAAACATGGCTAAGGATGGAGAACCGTCCGGTGAAAGCTCGGGTAAAGATAAAGATAAAGGGAAGAGGAAGCGCTGGGGAGAACCAAAATTCTCCACTTACACAGGACTAAATGAGACATTGGAACGGATATACGTGGACACTCGGGATCGCCTTCCTTATCAAATGCTAGCAAGAAGGGAACCCTCATAACGCGAAAGGACATCGGGAAGGCACTGTCTCTTTCATGACCTGGATGGGCATGATACTAACAACTACCGACATCTCAAGGATATAATCGAGGAGCATGTAAGGAATGGTCAGTTGCGACAATATATCAAAACTCGGGGTGCGACGGTGGAACAGGAGCAGCCATCATCTACCTAAAACAACGACGGTGCGAGGCCTATGAGTGATGATCGATTGGTCATCAACTGATCGGGGTGGTATGGAATAAGTAGCAAACTCTGGGCGGACGGCTAAGTCACTTACTCATGTACGGGGACGAAGACAACCCCTAGGCATGCTATGAGATGATGATAAACCATAACGCTCTGGTTTGTGAAATCTATTTTTTCTTTTTATTTAGCTTGGACACTTGCTTTTTCTAGTTTGGTTTTGGAGTTTGGTTTGAACTCCTGGTTTTGCTTGTTTTCTGGTTTGGACGTTTGCCTTTTGGTTTGGATTTTTGATATTGATATCTGATTTTCTGGTTTGATTTGGATTTCGGATTGGATTTTCCTTTGGTTTTTGGCTAAAAGGTCGTCGAGCATGGATTATGCTCGGCAAGGGTCCGGAGCGATCGGGATTCGACCTAGGACTTAGGCCCCATAATATTTATCGGTTGCTATTACAGGTCGTCGAGTATGGACTATGCTCGGCAAGGGTCCGGAGCGACAAGGATTCGGCTTAGGACTTAAGCCACGGTATTACTTAGCGTTTAGGGACACTGAACCCGAAGAGGTTACATGTTCGAATATTGGCTATGAACAGCTAAGGATTTGGGCATGGACCTGGAGCGGTCCCGGATTTGGATATCGACCTGGAGAGGTCATGGATGTGGTTATTGGTTATTGGATATGGATGGATTAGAACTCGGTAGTTGGGTTCGGAAGGATGTGGAATTGGATAGGGATTTGGTTACTAGATGGGAATCAGATATTGACTCGGAGCAGTCGTAGATTTGGATAAGGATACGGCAATGGCTCTTGGATGAAATGGATTGGATTATGAATCGGAAGGTATGGCTATAGATAACATATGGACTTCGGATATCAGATCTGAGGCTATTCAAAATACACCTTCCAATAGCAAGGCATGTTTTGGGGGGCAAATGTTAACCCGCTTTTTGGCAAGGCCGTGTGCAGGCGGATTTAACTAAAGTCGACTGCTCGTTTCTCAAGACTGGAATATGATGGGTTTGAGCCAGCTTAATGGATAGACGATCAGTCATGGATGGTTCGGTGTGCGTCGCTCGATCAAGGTGGCTCGGTCGTACATGGCTCGGTCAAGGAGAGCATGCATGGTTCGGTCAAGTTGGGTTGGCAACGCATGGGGATCGACATATTTGGCAATGGATCGGCATGCTTGAGAGGTATCAGAGTTGGGAGTGGCTCGGTGTTGGAGTATGGATATGGTTCGGTCAAGGTAGGTCGGTATAAGTCGGTCGGCATGTTGAAGTGGATCGGTCTTATGAAGGTGCAGGGTCGGTACAATCTCGCTTCGAGTTTTGGAACCAACTACTTCGGGTCGATAGGAGATCAAGAGTGGATCTGCATAAGGTAGTGGTTCGGCATGCTTTGGGTTGGTCGGGCAGAGACACTGGATCGATGTTGTGAAGGATTTGGATCGGTAGGAAGGTGGTTCGGTCATCATGAAGTGGATCGGCATGGTTGAGTGGCTCGGGGTCGGCATGGAGTTATACTCGGGTCGGCAATCATTTTCTTCGGGTTACATGCACGGAAGCTTCGGGTCGGTAGGATGAAGACCCCTATATCGGCTAAAAGGGCTCGGTGCTTTGAAGAAGGAGGATCGGCACTGAGTTGCTCCGAGTCTCAGGGCAATTTACTTCGGGTCGTATGCAGGTGTGCTTCGGGTCGTGTGAGCGAGTACTCCGAGTCATGCCTGGGGGATATTAGGTCGGCGTATTATGAATTCGGAGTCGGTCGTAGTGTTGAGTTTTGGATCGGCCATGGTATTGATGGGCTCAGACCACTCAAGAAACCCAGTAACTCGGGTTTTGCCTATAAATACAGCATGTGGGGGTTCAGAAAGGGGGATCTGGATTCTGTTTTCCTTCTTCTTCCCTATTAAGGCAACTCTACCATTATTGTTTTAAATACTGGATTGTAACTGTAATTGATTCTGATATCAATAAAAATGAAATTTTTGGAGTGGACGTAGGCCGGAGTCAGCCGAACCACTATAAATCCTCTGTTATTACTGCTTTCTTTTTAATTTTAACTGTTCTTCATATTTATACTCTCTACATACATTCTATCTGTAATCTGTGATTGCGATTTGGTGCTTTCAACGGCGTTTGGGTATTAGTGACCAATTTTGGTGCTAACACTTCATAAGCTTTCTTTTTACGATTCTAGAAGCCCTTTCTTTCATGCCTTTACTCTCGAGTGAGTTTTGTGGTTAACACTTTTGCTTTTGCTTCCCATCTCTCCTATTCAGGGCAGAAACAGAGGAATTTGTCTTGTTCTATAGTAGGTGAAGTTTCCCTTCCAGTTCTCCTGGTTCTTGGTGGTTGCACGGTTAGTAAAGCGTCCATCTTGTCCATGAGAGATTTTTAGTTATCCGCCATTTCTAGTTAAGTTCATAGATCATTTTATTAAGTTCTCCTTTGGTAACTACCTCCTGTTGAGTAGATGATTCTGGTACTGTATTTCCATTATTAACTTTCGTTTGGTGAGTGTCTACTTCATCACCACCAGCTACCACTCCTGTTGATCTTCCAGATACAGACTTTCCTTTTCAAGGTGCCATAAGCTTCCAATAGCAAATCCTCAAGTTCCTCAAGCAAGTTTTATGGATCTAACTTTTGGATCTTTCCAAGACAAATAGAAAGCCGGATTTATGTCTGGATTCAGTTTTCTCAGTGAAAGTACCAAAATGTTGACTCCAAAAATGGATCAACGTCCAAAGATATGTTGTAAGGAACCTGTGAGACCTAGATCTAGCAGATAGTATTGAAAGATATAAGAAATAGACCAGGAAGACACATGATTTTTATAGCGGTTTGACAATCTCCGACCTACGTCCACCTTATAGTTTTATTGATTGTTGCTTACAGAGAATTAGAGAGTAGTCATTGGTAAAAGGGCTTGACAGGTTCTATAGCCTACAATTGCCAAGAGTAGTTATCTAGGTGACTATTGTAAAGGGGGTAGGAGATGATGAAATGGCAGAGTCTATGCCAGCAGAAAATCAGATCCCTTTCTAGTTGCAGTAGGGTTTGTATTTATAGGGGAACAACAGCATGGAGTAAGAAGCCTGCTTGTAGCAAAGTTCAAAAGGAAGCCTAAGACCATACAAGTGAAAATGTAGGGACTAGAAGCCATAAATTCCTATCGATATTGATAGGAATCGTATCGGTACCGATAAGAATTAACTTGTTCAAAGTCAATTCTTGTACTTTCTTCACTCTTCTATCTCCTTTCGATGCTTTCCGAACACTTTTTCATGGTCTTTGAGTCGATTCTGATTGTTTTCTTGTTAACGCTTGAACTATTCTGCTTTCTTGGCTTTCTTCTCATCAATCTTAAGAATCGCTCAATTATTCTTTGAGGAAAGCACTCAAGTGATTGAGGTTGTATATGAGGTATAAAGGGTTGTGAAGTCAAAAAGGGAAGAAAATTCATATTGGCATCAATAGGAATCGTATCGGTACCGACTCCACCACTTAGCTCCAATCTTGGTGATTTTTCTTGAGCGTCCTTTTCTACTTCTTCTAAGTGTGTTTTCAAGTTCTCGAGTCGTTTCGTCTTCGTCTTGATCTTTTACTTATGGTTGAATTCTGCTTGCTTAAAACAGTGTATTTTTACACAAACTTGTCTATATGGCTATCAAATATCAACCACCGTCTGAAACATGTTTGCACAACTATCAACCACCAAGCTTCCATTTTTCTACATCACCTGATTTATATGACCAACAACTGCATAATGAGATCTTTTTGCATGGCTATAAATAGTCGAAACAAACCTTTGGTAGCATTTAGAATGATATGATATTTGTAAGAGAGTATAATAAATTTTATGCTATTTTTTAGCAATGGTATTAAAAATGCATTTTTGACGATGACCTTAGGAACACGCAGCATATAAGTACGGTTGAATAGTAAGATGCGAAAGCAAACCTTCTTCTCTACATCTCATTTCTTTGGTCCAACCGATTAACCTTTGACACTTATGTTTTATGTCTCTATCAAAGTTTACATATAGAATTCAAGGTGAACGAATAAAATTAAATGGAGGACCTAATAACAACATCCTTTATTAATATACACAACTCACTTTACCACGTGAAATGTTGATTAAAAAATCGATGGTAAAATTATAAGTGTGGAGGAAGAAGTACGGGGATAAATGTGTTAAGCTAATTGATGAAAATAATAGTTCCAAATCGAAAAATATATAATTAATATCTGCATAAATACTAAGAGACTACTAGTCACATTAAACAATTGTTCTGTGAATAACTAAATAGGTTTTCAGACTAAAAAATAACGCTAACATTATTTTTCTCTATCACAAAAACATGTTTACCCTTTCTCTTATCTGCTCTTTTCAAAATAACACTTTAACATACCCTTTTTGCTTAAACAAAAAACACTCCTAATTAAATGGTTGGAATTTGAGGTACATACCATAGGCACAGAATCCAACTAGATTATGGTTCTTTGATTATTTAACCATATTAAAAATATAGTTTTGGTTACTTTAACGCAATTTTACATTTCAGATGGGGTACAGGACTTTTAGCAAATATATAGATGGGTATTGTTAGTGGCAATCTAATTTGATACGAGGAGGCCAAATTATATAAGCAGTATTTAATAAAATTGATATAAGGGGTATATGACATTTAATCAAAGTTAGCATATTTTCATTTTTTGCTCTGAGTTAAAACATCAAAACGCTACTGTAAAAAGTAAACATTCAAAGTAACTCTTTCACCCTCCTTACTTTTATACAAATAATTTCATTTATGAAAACAAGAAATTCTAAGAAAACACTGAATTTTAGCTAACATTTAATTTTAAAAAAAAATTGTGAAATTCGATGGGTGTATGCTAGACTAAAACCATAAAATCTACAATAGGTTGTCGAAATTAAAAAAGTTAAACGGCAAGGGCTGTCAAATTAAATTATTCATTTCGATCGTCCCCTTCTAAACTTTATTTCAAATATAGGTTATACATTGATTATTCTGATCGACCAACACGTTAAACCTTACCTGCAAAACCCTAGAAATTTAAAAATAAATTTACCTATTGTTTTGTTGAATAAATCTATGTTTTGAATGCTTTCTTGAGTAAGAATTAACCTTGTTTCTTTCTCATTTAGAATGTCATCTGCAGATGAGTTTGATTTCTCTAATGATTATTGATTTGGATTAAAAATTGAAGAAGGAGATTAATGAAGATTATAGGAATTAGGGTAAAAAAATAAAATGGTCAAATTTGTCAATTTAAATTGTAATTTTATGAGGGGGCTATTTTTATTAGTACCCAACATAGTAAAATTTTATTTAAAAAAAAACGACCCCCTTGTATTCAAAAGCGGAGTGTCGGTAACAATGCTCACACAGATTATTTCGCACCATATACTTGTAAAAATAGAATTGTTACTCTCCATCCAGAAATTTCAGTATATGTATTGTATATGCATCTTCAATGCCAGTGTTAAATAGGTAGTGCTCTAAACGCTAGTAGATCATGACAAAATATTATCTTCTTTGATAATTTACCAAGGCAGAGGCATTTATCGAAAATTTTAAACCACCAGAGATCCATGATTTGACATGTTCTAAATAGTTGTATTTGTTTAAATATATGGAGGTACAATTTTGATTTGAACCATCAAAACAAAAATTCAGCAGTTAATATATCTTTGAATGAATCTGCGGCCTGGAAAGTTACTGCAGTAGAAGATCCAAGTCCAAGATTAATATCAAACTAATTACATTGAACTTGAAATGGAGGTTAGATGTCATGGAAAAACAAACTAATCTGCTTCTCTTGTTGTGTGCTATTTGGAGTATATTTGGTCATAAAAAGAGCATACTGTAATCATCGGTGTTCTCTGTCTTTTGAAGTGAGTGTCTACAAGACTGATGAAATCCTCACACATTGTTAAAACGAAATGAATATACCAAGGTCATTCCTATATACAATGCAAAAGTTGCTTTTATTTTCAATTTTTATTTCTTAGGCACACTACATTTGCTAGGTGAGGATACAAATATTTTAGCCGATCGATATTACTTTGTTTATTAAGAATGCTGAGTGAAAAATTAAAATGCATTCAGCAAAACTTTGCCCATAAAAAATGCAACGTATTCACATTGATAATTTTTTAGGTGTGCGTAAATATTAGAAATGCTCTATGCCAAAACGTGATGTCTTAAACATATTGGTCTACTTACCTAGATCGCCTTTCTCTGATTAATTTTGCAAATGTTAAAACATACACATAAGGCACTCGATCATTTACAATGTTAGGAAATGTCTTGCATATGCAATATATATTTAATAACGTGAAATATAAAAGGAGTTGAACAAATTCTTTACTAGCAAATACTCTAATGATTCGATGATCCTTAAAAGATAATAAGTACTAGGATAAGAAATACTATAGGCTAAAGGAGAAGTTGGAATTCCTAAATACCTAAAATGAATGAAAATTACATAAGTCCCACGTCGCCAAAAAGTACAAACTATTCTAGTATATTAATAGCTTTGCAATGAAGGAGTGGGGGCCTTGGGGCAGCTAAATGTTTGCTTCACTGTGAGGAGGGAGATCATGCGCCGCCGTCCGACCGACCGAACCGGGCTCGGGTTTGGGTTTGGGTCTAATATGATCCTAATTTTACTGCAAAACTGTGCCGCATTTTTTAACAGTTGCAGGCAATACGAACAGACACGACTGTTCATAAGCGGGGTGCGACCCGTCAAGCGGGCGCGACTGTTTGAAGGGGTGCGGACGAAATTATAAATAGAAGAGAATCCTGATCACATTCTCATTCCATTCCAGTCTAATTTCTTCTGCTTCTTCCTTCTCTACTGCTCTAAATAATATATCACAGAGTTGACATACTCATTACAATCTCATGCAGATTACGTCAGTTGTATCTTGGGAGACTTTAAATAAAGTCTTAAGGAAATTGTCACGACAAGCCTCAGACGGAATTTCCTTCTTCAACCGGTTAGATTTATATATATATATATATATATATATATATATATATATATATTTCTTTCTGCGGTATACTATTTCATTAAATAGTATAACGATTGATTTAGTACTATAGTGATTATTACTATAGTTGTTAATTTGTTGTTGTAATTTAATTACGACATAACTTTTACTTAAATTAACTAATACAGACTTCTAGAGTAGTAGAAATCTGTTTGATAAACTTGTGAGACGAGTTTATAATTAATTATTCTCTGTTTTGGTATACTAGACTTATAACATCTTAAGACTTTATTGTTTTAACTAAAACAGAGATGGCAACAGTAGAGCTCTCATCAAAGGCTACTACACACAACAGGCCCGATCCTTTTAAAGGAGATGGTGACGATTTTTTAACATGGCAGAATCAGATGTTATTTTTCCTCACCACACTCGGTCTGCAACGGTATCTCGAGGAGGAGGAACCGATTCCTGCACCAGGCAAGGAATCATATGTTGCTACGTGGAAACATTCCGATTTCCTATGCAGAAACTATATTCTGAATTGTCTCGACAAGGTGCTATACAAAGTATATCAACCTCTAAAGACAGCAAAAGCACTCTGGAATGCACTTGCCACGAAGTACAAGATGCAGAATATCAGTCTTAAGGAATTCATTTTAGACAAATTCATGGACTACAAGATGGTCGACTCCAAACCGGTGACTGCTCAACTGCATGAACTGCAAATCATCATTCATAAACTCGAAGCGGAAGGTTATAAGGTTGGAGAATCGTTTTTGGTTGAAGCCATCACGGGAAAACTGCCGCCGTCATGGAGAGACTACCGCAACTATCTAAAGCATAAAAAGAAAGAGATTTCTTTGCAGGACCTCATCGTACGATTAAAAATTGAGGCAGATAACCACGGAATTACCAAACAAAGCGAGGAGGCGTTGGTAATAGAAGGGTCGAAGAACAAAAATAAAGGCCACTTCAAAAAGAAGAACTTCTCAAAGAAGAGGAAAGCTCCTGAAAACAAACCCAAAGATAATAAAACCAAGAAGTTTAATGGCAAATGTTGGGTTTGTGGCAAAATGGGACACGTCGCTAGAGATTGCAGACACAAGAAGGAACGCAACTCAGAGGCAAACATAGTTGACAACATGAAAGTAGACGAGTCCAACTTTTCGGCAGTTATATCTGAATGCAATTTGGTTCAGAATCCTAACCAATGGTGGGTGGACACAGGAGCTACTCGTCATATCTGCTCTGATAAATCCATGTTTTCAACATATCAGAAATTCGATCAGGAAGAAAAACTCTACATGGGTAATTCTGCTGTTTCCATGATCGAAGGCAGTGGCACAGTAATCCTCAAGTTTACTTCTGGAAAAACTGTCAAGTTGAATGACGTGCTTCACGTTCCAGACATACGCAAGAATCTGATCTCTGGTTCAGTATTATCAAAGAAAGGATTCAAAATGGTGTTCGAGTTAGAAAAGATGGTTCTGTCCAAAGCTGGAATGTATATCGGAAGGGGATATTTATGTGATGGACTATTTAAGGCAAATGTAGCCGTTATCGGTAATAAAAATATGTATTCTGATTGTGCTATTAATAAAATTGAAGTTTCTTACTTGCTTGAGCATGAAATTTTACTATGGCATGATAGATTAGGACACGTAAACTTCCGAAAAATGAAAACATTATCAAACTTGGGATTAATTCCGAAATTCCAAGTAGATAAGAACTATAAATGTGAGACATGTGTAGAAGCAAAAATGGTTAAAAAACCATTTCAATCTGTTGATAGAAGCACCGAACCACTAGGTTTGGTTCATACAGATTTATGTGATTTTAAATCATTACCTACAAGAGGTGGGAAAATGTACTTTATCACGTTTATTGACGATTATACGCGATATTGCTATGTATATCTTTTGAATAGTAAAGATGAAGCAATTACATCATTTATAAAGTACAAGGCTAAGGTAGAAAATCAGTTAAATAAAAAGATCAAGATATTGAGATCTGATCGAGGTAGAGAATATGAATCACCATTTGAACAGTTCTGTGCCAATAATGGTATAATTCATCAAACAACAGCTCCATATTCACCACAAAAAAATGGTGTAGCCGAGAGGAAGAACAGAACGTTAAAACACATGATTAAATGTCATGCTTTTAACATCTGGTCTACCGACGAACTTGTGGAGGAAAGCCTTAAATATGTCTAATCACATATTAAACAAAGTCCCTCATAATAAAACAGGAACAATTCCATATGAGATATGGAAATGACACAAACCAAGTTTTAAATACCTCAAAGTGTGGGGGTGCTTGGCAAAAGTTCCAGTTCCGCCTTCCAAGAAAGCCAAACTTGGATCAAAAACAGTAGATTGTTACTATCTAGGGCCAGCCCAAAATAGCAGTGCCTACAGATTTTTGGTATTCAAGTTTGATATAGCTGATGTTCATGTAAATACAATCATGGAATCAAGAGATGCCTCATTCTTTGAAGACGTGTTTCCGCACAAAAGGAATGAAGGGAATAATGTCCCTAAAAGGACAAGAGAAGAATCAAGCAATTCACATGAAGATGAAACTCATCATGAGATTGAGGAAGTTGAACCAAGAAGAAACGTAAGAGCTAGGACTTCCAAGACATTTGGTTCGGATTTTTTCACAGATGTGTTAGAACATGAACCTCAAACGTACAAGGAAGCAATGTCATCTTCTGAATCTTCATGTTGGAAAAAAGCAATCCAAAGTGAGATTGATTCAATTCTAAGTAATAAAACTTGGAAAATTGTTGATATTCCACTTGGAATAAAACCTATTGGCTGCAAATGGATTTTCAAAAAGAAAATGAAAGCAGATGGCTCTATCGATAAGTATAAAGCCAGATTAGTAGCCAAAGGATATCGTCAAAAAGAAGGAGTAGACTTCTTTGATACATATTCGTCGGTAACACGAATAACCTCGATAAGAATGCTAATAGCAATTGCATCGATCTATAATCTAGAAATTCATCAAATAGATGTAAAGACAGCGTTCTTAAATGGAGATCTCGATGAGGAGATCTACATGGAGCAACCTGAAGGTTTTGTTTCCAAAGGAAATGAAAACAAAGTCTGTAGATTAGTAAAATCATTATACGGACTAAAACAAGCTCCAAAACAATGGCACGCAAAATTTGATAGTGTCATGATGAGAAATGGTTTTCGTATAAATGAATGTGATAAATGTGTTTATTATAAACAAATTGGACAATCATATGTGATGATTTGTTTATATGTAGATGATATGTTAATATTTGGTCCAAATACTCAGGTAATAGAGACCATAAAGAAGATGTTAATTAGCAATTTCGATATGAAAGACTTAGGAGTTGCAGACGTTATTTTGGGAATCAAAATAATAAGAACACCTAATGGAATTGAACTCAGTCACACTATGTAGACAAAGTGATTGAAAAATTCCAAGACTATGGAATTAAAGGAGTGAGAACACCTTTTAATCCATCAGAAGTACTGCATAAAAACACTAATGAGAGTGTAATGCAACTGGAATACTCTCGTGTAATAGGATGCTTAATGTATCTCATGAATTGCACTAGACCAGATATCGCTTACGCAGTAAGTCGACTGAGCAGGTATACAAGCAATCCAGGAAAGGAACACTGGAAAACACTAATGAGAGTGCTTGGATATTTAAAAAATACCACAAATTATTCCTTATATTATGAAAAATATCCTGCCATCTTATAAGGATATAGTGATGCAAACTGGATTGCTGATTCAGAGGAATCAAAATAAACAAGTGGTTATGTATTTACCTTAGCAGGGGCAGCAGTGTCATGGAAATCAACTAAACAAACATGCATAGCTCGATCCACTATGAAATCGGAGTTCATCGCTTTAGATAAAGCAGGCGAAGAAGCAGAATGGCTTCGTCATTTTTTAGAAGATATTCCATTTTGGCCTAAACCTGTACCGGCGGCCATATGCATACACTGTGATAACGAAGCTGCGGTAAGCAGAGCGCACAACTTCGTGTATAATGGAAAGTCACGACACATTCGTCGACGCCATAACACAGTTAGGCAGTTACTCTCAAATGGAATTATTTCCATAGATTATGTGAGAACAAATGATAACCTAGTGGATCCATTTACTAAAGGTTTATCAAGAGAGAAAATCGACTGTGCATTGAGGGGAATGGGTTTAAAAGCCTAAACCACCAAGAGTTATCTTATACGGAAACCTATCCTAGCGACTGGAGATCCCAAGGACTAGGATCAATAGGCAAACCAGTTCTGAGTAACTCAAGACGTAATGCATTTGCTTGGACATAGTCCAACTCCATTCCTATGGTGCACAATATAAATGCATGCCCACATAAGTATTTAAAGGATAAAACTATGTTTTTTAATGATGACCATATCTTGAATATAATAAGTGGAGTATATGTAGGATACTCTTAATGGTTGCGATCACCTATGTTAGTGTGAGCTGGGTCGGCTCTATGAGAATATTAAAGGCTTATATTTTCTATAAACACTCGCAGAACCAAACAAATTTGTTCAGGACCAAAATGAACACAACCAAAAGATTGGACGAGAAGGGAATCAATGCTTCGTAAAACTTATTGTCTGGATATATAATAAAGGCCGACGGTTCAAGATGAAATAATTCACCGATTAGCCAAGTAGATCCGATAAGTTTTAACTAGGGAAAGTTCAAAGTGAAATATCTACTTATCCACGATAAAGCATTATTCCATATGTACTTTGTGATATTTCACTTTGTGTGGGGGATATGTATATTATCATTCATGTGGGGGATTATTGGAATTCCTAAATACCTAAAATGAATGAAAATTACATAAGTCCCACATCGCCAAAAATTGCAAACTATTCTAGTATATTAATAGTTTTGCAATGAAGGAGTTGGGGCCTTGGGGCACCCAAATGTTTGCTTCATTGTGAGGAGGGAGATCATGCATCACCACCACACGCGCGCGCGCAACCGCCGCCGTCCGTCCGACCGAACCGGGTCGGGCCGGGCTCGAGTTTGGGTTTGGTTCTAATATGATCCTAATTTGACTGCAAAACTGGGCCGCATTTTTTAACAGTTGCAGGCTATACGAACATACACAACTGTTCATAGGCGGACGTAGATTAACTGAAGAGGTGTGACTTCTGAAGCAGGCACGAACCGTTAGACGCAAGCAGGTGCGACCTGACTGAAGAAGCGCGGGCGAACAGAAGTGGATGCGTCCTGACTGAGGATGCACGGCCGAATAGATACTAGGAGCAGGCGGGTGCGACCCGTTAACGAGCAGCAGCGTTCAAAAGACAGCGGGTGTGACCCGTCAAGCGGACGCGACTGTTTGAAGGGGTGCAGACGAAATTATAAATAGAAGAGAATCCTGATCACATTCTCATTCCATTCCAGTCTAATTTCTTCTGCTTCTTCCTTCTTTACTGCTCTAAATAATATATCACAGAGTTGACATACTCATTACAATCCCGTGCAGATTACGTCTGTTGTATCTTAGGAGACTTTAAATAAAGTCTTAAGGAAATTGTCACGACAAGCCTCAAACGGAATTTCCTTCTTCAACCGGTTAGATATATATATATATATATATATATATATATATTTCTTTTTCTTTCTGCGGTATACTATTTCATTAAATAGTATAACAATTGATTTAGCACTATAGTGATTATTACTATAGTTGTTAATTTGTTGTTGTAATTTAATTACGACATAACTTTTACTTAAATTAACTAATACAGACTTCTAGAGTAGTAGAAATCTGTTTGATAAACTTGTGAGACGAGTTTATAATTGATTATTCTCTGTTTTGGTATACTAAACTTATAACATATACAACATGAAAACTCACGACACATACTGACTCAACAAATAATCACTAGGAAACAAGGACCAAGAGTCATCAACAAGCCAAGAAGATTTCAAAACTAAAAGCACTCTAGAATAAATTACTCTAGAATAAATTAAAAGGAGCTAATAATATATTTAGTTAGGCCAAGTAAAATTAGTTACAAGTGATGTGTCAAAAGGTAAGAGGAGTAGTTATAAAATTTGTCTCATTCACGACGACAATGTATTGACTATATATTACAAAGTATGCTATGTAATGAAGTTATAACATGAATAATCTTCTTCGTCTTCTTCTTCCTCCTTCGTGCTATTTTCCTTTACTTGATCTACCTCCTGAGAATTAATTCGCGTCAATTGGTGCTTTAATTGTTTGAACACCATGGTTGAAACAACACAATAAAAAAACCGCTTCATGGACGAAACTACCCACCAACATAAAACTTTCATAGATACTATCCCCAACACTCTTTCCTCTCAAGAATCAAACTTAGCCTTCCAATCTTTAGTCGACCTTTATACAAAAATATCTTCAAACCAAACACCCCCACCCTCTCCTTTAATTCAGCCATCACCACCTTCCCTTCTTACCACTACCCTCCTAGGTTATGTGGTGCGCTACGCTAATAATGTGTGGAATAGATCCTCGAGCTAATATAACACTAGAAATTTTAAGATCTCCCTACACCACCGGCACCAATATAACTAAATAGTACGCTGCTGTAGTGCCCGACCGATGTAGGACGATTGTCAAGGGCTAAAAGAAACAAAACATCATCGAACTTGTTGTATATCTCACACTCATCGAATAAAATATAATAACCATCATAGATATAAAATAGGAGAGATGGTAATAACCAAGTGAACCAAATATCATAGTACAGATCCACAAAGCTATACAACATAGTAATAGAGTTTATGCATATGGGAATAAACTCAAATAAAACCGTCTCGGTAGTAAAGCAAACACTCCCTAGGCTCCACGGTGTTGCACAGCGGAATAAGCAATAGAATATCCATATATAACACGAAAAAGCTCCATCTAGCTCGTCCTCTACATAGTCACTGCATATCACCTAGACCTACTATCTAGTCTACTCATTTAAGAGTACCCGAGATAATAAGAAACAAAACATAAAACTTCGAGTCATATAATAGTCTGGTGTGAGCGATAAATGAATCTTAAAATACTATATAAGTCGATATAGTAAAGAACAAGGGTATATGAACCATACCTAACATATCCTGCAACCAAAAAGTTAGCACATCACAAACATAATATGCTACTTTATAAGCATCAAAAGGGAAACTAAGTACAATGGCGAGTGTCCAGGTATCCCTATCCATAATACCTATCTCAAGTGACATCCCTAAAGTGATAGATTATAGGAGAAAACAACCAAATCAAACATAGCATCCATTAAACAATCCTCACTATCACTCAATGTGTCATGGAAATATGATAACTCGTATGGTATTTTCCCTGCTAGCGATTAATGGAAATCCTAGTTTTTGGTGTGCTCGTTCACAACCCGAAGCTAATACTAGATCCATTCCCTGGGTCCAGGGTATACATGTCCATTCAACCGGTCCGGGGTAGCCTTTTAAAGTATCCATGAGTGCACTCACAATACCTTTGCTTTCGAGTACACCAGAAAACACTCTAAGTATCAACGATCTCTTAACACATGTAACTGAGTCCTTTTCTTATCCATCTAGTTTCCATTATCCTCAGGGAACCATTCCACACTCCTTCTTTCCACGATATAACCATTTAACCGTCTATCCATGGGCCACCCTTCCAATAACCCGGCCTTTGTGGACAATCATTCTCCTTTCAACATCGAGCCACCATCAATGGAATATAATTCCATTCACCATTAAGTTACCGTCATCGAAGTTTCGAAGCTATCATCCTTCATCATGCTACTACATCGCCATCGAACTCCAAGAGAACAAAAAAACACCATAAGCATGACCTACAAAGTCCATGCATCATTCCTTAGAAGTCTTATAGCTACTGGACCTAAACATTTAGATCGGTACCGACCTAAACTGGTCGGTGCCAAACTGGAAACATGACAAACTTTGGGTCACTCTGTCTCCATAAAGTCCCTTTCCTCTAATTCTCAAACTTCAACGTTGCAAAACCTACACCATCGCTTGGAAAAGTGCTCGATACCGATCTGAGTGATCGATACCGAGTTCTATACCAAACCAATTTTGGCTTCCTACTTCCAGCACTTCACTCCGCCAAGTCCCCAAAGCACTCCCCGAAGTTTCACCCCTTCTAGTCCAGAGTAACTCTTCACCCCAATCCAAATTTCCTTCACCTCAATCTAAAGTCCATTTCCTTTTCTAGCCCGAAGCACACTCCAGCAATCCCTATGCTTTGCTTGAAGCACGACCCAAAGCCTTTAATTGCCAAGCCAAAGCAAGTAAGTAACTCTACTGAACTTATTTAAATCGTCACCGACCCAAGTTCCTCCACCCAAACCACTTACGATCCAAAGTACAAGCTCATCATATCCTTCAAAGCCCCTCTAAGTTTCATTTGATTTGGAGTTGTTTTGCCTTTGTATTTGCCCAATTCGACGATCTCTCTTCCTAACTTCACTAAAACACTAGCAAACCATATCAAAACAATTCATCCAAGCGTACATATCATACATAAGCATTCATCAAAAAAATTCAACAAATTCAAACAAGATTAACATGCAAATCCTAATCTAGATCTAACTTTTCATTAACATGACAATATGGTTCAAAGGAAGTCGTAAAACCATTAAAAATCAAATCAAATATTTTTAATTTTGGTAGTTAGAAAACATTTTAGGATCAAAATCATGTTTAAAACACCTATTTTAACTATATGAATTAGTATATAATAGAACCACTCACTAATACCCAAATTACCACTTTTAATCCAGATCTGAAAATGAGCAGCAAAGAGAACAAATCCAAACCACTCAAAAATGATAGATCTTTGATCTACTTCTCCAATTACCATTCTAATCATGGATTTGGCTAAGATTAGTAAGGAAAAGATGAGATTTTGATGAAATTAGGGTTAACGGAGCTTTGGAATTATTTTGGGAAAGTGGAAAATGATTTAGATATGTCGCATCTCCTCCAATTAGGCACAATTCCCAAAATTAGTTCGTGGGCTAAGCTTTGGGCCTAATTAATTATCCACTAATCCTCCGACAGTAAAAAGAACTCAAAAAGGCCATATCTTCTAAACGGTAATGTTATCTACATATTTTCTGACTACCATGTTATGAGAGTAAATAAGAAGACACGGAAGGCGGTGTTATTACAAGCAATAACGCAGCAAACATCTAGCATGAAGATATCGAACCACAAGGGATGTCGAATTTAAAGGCAAAAAGGATATCAAAACTCTATAACCTAATAAATGGTATTGAACATATAAACATAGAAGTAGTTTCAAAGAGGCGATATTGAGTTGATAGGATGATAAAGTTGTCGAATTTGAAAATACAAAACATCTCAAGCTCATAAAAGTGAAAATAGCGAGCTTCTACAATGGCAGAAGGGAAGTTATGCTACTATAATGAAGAATGCCACCAAATATTGGGATATCGAACATTAAGATAAAGAAGGAAGAGATACCAAGCCTCAAATGGGGTGTCGAACGATAACAATAGTAAATATTATAAAGCATTTATAAGTGGATGCGATTTCGAATGTAAACAATAAAGTAAGGTATTGAGTACTTAATAGCAAGAGGATGTCAAACTTATAAAAAGAGATGGATGTGTTGAACCACTACAACATAAAATGCAACATAAGGTAGAATAGTGAGAAGTGCTGCATCACTAAGAGATATCGTACACCTAGTTGCAAAAGGATATAAAGTCTCTATGAAGCAAGCCTTAGATACGACAACAGATACCGAGCCTTTACAACTGTCACTGTTGTAAAGCATCCGCAAGTAGCAAGCTGTCTCAAAATTTTACGAGCGACAAAGGATGTCGAACTTCAAGACACATGAATGATGTCGAACTATAGCTTAACAAGAAATCTCGAGCATTTACATGAAGCAAGGAATGTTAAACCACGTTGATTGTCACAACCATGGGTGATATCGAATGAATGTAATGATGCAGAATATTGAATATCTACAGTTATGAAGAATGCCATGTATCATCAGTGAAAAACAAGATGTCGCATATCCTCAAGATGCTGAATGTCATCAGTATAACAAACAATGTCGAATATTAGCAATTCACCTTATGTCGAAGGACACATGACGTCAATACCGCCTGCTTCTACCACTATAAATACAGACTCCATAGCTACTTTTTGGAGTATCGACCTTCCGTTCTCTCTCTCTCTCTCAAATTAAAGAATTGTAACCCTAAATTGATTTGGGGAAAATCGTGAATTGATTGTAAACATCGAAATTTATACAAACAAGAACTTGAAAAAATGACTTTACATAGCCTAATTACCTTGATCGTGCCAATTTGACTATTATTGAACATGGATGTGCATATGACTAATTTTTGAACTTGGACTTGACTTTGGGCTTTTGTCTTAAACGAGACCATTCAAGCCCTTGCTTAAATTAACATTTAATTTTCATAATGACTATCTTGTCAATCAACACGTGGACAATGGATTGTGACTTATGTGAATTGCCTATTTTGCTCATTAACGAATGATTAATGGACCATTGTTACACAACTTGCCTATTTTACAATCATATGATTATGAATCATGTGGTACTGATCAAATTATATCTTAAAAGATCAAGAGCGAAGCACCCATCCTGTAACGACCCGCATTTTACGTATCGAAAGATCGTAAAATATTATTTGTAAATTCATATGAGGTCTTATGACTCCATACTTTGGAAAATGCATATTAGTAACATTTCATATCTTTATAATTTTATGGACAATTTTACCCTAAAAGTTTGTAACGATTATAACTTTTGATAGAAGCAGAATTAGCATCAAAGACCACTTCCGTTGGAAAGATACGATGGTTTATCTTTCCGTAGAGTGGTCATAATAGCAATTTAGACTTTCTGGTTAGGAGATATGACTATTTGAAGATTGACAATTTTTGAAGCAGCTTAGTGGGTAATTAGTGAGTTTGGAGGCAAGCCCACTAGCGCATTTCGAATTTGGAGACCTAACCATCTTCCTCAAATCACTTTTACACATTTTTCCAACGATCTAAGCCTCCATTAACACATTCTCTACCCAAAACCTTCTCTTTTCTCCTTCAAATCAGGTTTAAATCGTAGATTAGCAAGGAGATTCATTAGAGATCTTTAAATCTATATTTTTAGGGAAGAAAAATTATACTTTTGATGTTCATTTTCAGATCTACCTCAATTTGTGTGTAAAACTTTAATGTTGGGGATTTTGGTGAGTGGTTTATCATCTCTCATCTTACTATATATGTGTCTATAGGTTTCGATAT
Organism: Allium fistulosum; assembly: GCA_030737815.1. Taxonomy (NCBI): domain Eukaryota; kingdom Viridiplantae; phylum Streptophyta; class Magnoliopsida; order Asparagales; family Amaryllidaceae; genus Allium; species Allium fistulosum. The sequence continues at coordinate 1,464,259,518 of CM060903.1, forward strand.
GTTTTGAACTCATTTTTCAAGTCAAATTAAGATTTTAAAACTATTTTCATTGTAAAACCTATAAACGAATTTTAAATTGTTTAAAACACTTTAATCATGTTGTTTTGGAGTATGGTTGCCTTTGTATGTGGTAGGCTACATTAGGGATGTAATTACATGATGATCTACTATGATTTGATGTGTGTTTGAATGTTTAAATGATTGGATGTGATTGTGCGCGTGTTGTGTTTGTGTAAATGCTTATATGGTTGAAACGCTCATCGAAGCGACTTAGAGTTAGGAACCGGGCTTCGATGGATTGACTCGAGGTTGTTGAGAGTTGTATCGTTACATAGGGAAATCATAAGGGTCGAGGAATGGAGCGTACCGGTGAAATCGGTGCGAAATCGAGAAGAGGGGGTAATGTAGGATTTTGGTTCGGTGGTAGGCTTGCTCGGTGACTGGTTCACTTGGAGTGGAACTGGTTCGGCGGTCGAGCTTTGAAGTTGGTTCGACAGTGGTGGAAGACCGAACGGGAGTTTCTATCCAGTGGGCATCTTGGTTTGGTAGAAGGAGAGATCGAACAGGATTTCCTATCCGATGATGCCTTGGTTCAGCATTGAAGGGACCGGACAGCAAATACTGTTCGGTAATGGGATATAGGACCGAGCAGTTATCGTTGTTCGGTAATCCCATAGAAGACCGGACAAACTTTTCTGTCCGACGGGGCTATGCCCGGGCATCAAACAAGGGAGGGTGCTTGGAGTTGTATCGTGGCATGTCAGGGCGGCTTCGAGTCAGGGCATGGGTGCCTTGGGTCAGAGAAAGGATGGCCTTGGATTATTTGCAGCAATAAAGGGAGCAATGGCATGGCACTTTGACATAATGACTTCATGACCTTGGTATGATGGCTCTACGACTTACAATGGTGTCTAGAGGCATTCCGAAGATGACGACTGAACGATGAGAGTCGTAGCGATGATCCACAAGGGCAAGCTAACGACAGGGGCTTGTGAGTGGGATTTGCGACTGTGTCCTACTGTGGAGATAGCCATGATGGAATAACAATTGAGTCCCATTATGGAGACGCGTGCAAAGAGATCGTTGATAACTCAAAGGTTTCTAATGTGCTCATAAAGAAGGGGTATTTGGGGACGCCCATTTGGATTTGAGATTGTTTTTGGATTTTTCGATAGTAGATTACCTTGGGCATTGCGATTGTGGACCTGGTTCCTAGCCTTTTGGAGTAGCATGGATTCGAGCACCAATGAAGCCCGGATTACGATTGAGTCCCTGGTTTACGATTATGTCATACGAGTTATCATATATTCAACGCACACGAGCGATAGTGAGGATTGTTTGACAAATGCTATGGTTACCATGGTTGTTATCACTCTATGATGTCACATTATGTATGTATTTTCGATTGTATACCCAGACACTGGGCATTGTACTTCGACTGTAGTACATTCATATGATTTTGATAATTAGCATATATCGACTATTATGTGCTAACTTATTACACCAGAAAAGCCATTTTGTCATGCCTCTAGACCGTGGCAAAACGATTTTCCACAGTCCAGAGCCATGGCGAAATGAGGAGTGGATAATATTAAGCCACGGTTTCGGACCGTGGATAAATATGTATTTAGCCATGGCCCTAAGCCGTGGTTAACATACACTTAGCCACGGCTTGGCTTTGAGCCGTGGTCATATATTGCTTAGCTACGGCCTAAGGCCGTGGCTAAATATTATTTAGCAACGTATATTAACCATTGCTAAGTTGCATTAAAAAAATAATAATAAATAAAAACAGCAGCATTCAATAATATTACATCACAACAGTACGAAGATCGGCAATGGAGCACTACAATATTACGATAATAGAAGATTATGTAATATCATTATAACAATATAGCAGTACAAAGTTCAGCGATAAAATATTACAACAACAGAGCAGTACAACATTCGGTAAGAAAATATCAGTATAACAACAATACATGCGGTACAAATAAAGCATCTAACACATATGTGTTTTCATATATTGATCCGAATCAACTAGCTCAACAAGATCGTGACCGTTGGACCACATCAACGACTCATATTTGCTCTCAGACGGCAATCGGATTGCAAGCCTTTAGTTGGGCCTTCCAGCCCACTTATATATATTTTGTATAAATATAGCAGTGTATTGTATCTTGAAAGACCTGTAAGTGAACATATTTGCAATTCAAAATATTTTTCAATATCAAAAGTGTTGTAACAATTCTTTATGGTATCAGAGCAAACTGCCTAACGGCTATATCACCTCACTCATTTTTTCAAGCATTTCTCTTTTAAGAAATTAAGAGTTTGGATCATATTTGGCTCCCCTCAGAAAGGTGTCATCATCGGGGAGGCTTACCTTCTCGATATCTGTGCAAAGTCCTGATCTTATCAGTTCCATTTGACCCTCTGTGCCATCCAAGAAGGAGATCAGATTCAAGATCTTCATCTCTCCCTCTGGTTGCATCATTTTTCTCAGCCGAGATACTACAGGGATCTCTATCTGTTATATGCATTACTGCTTTGCAATAAAACAGTAATACACATTATTTTTGTATCCTTTCTCCACCAAATTTGTGATCCAGTTAACCTGCATCACCAAAGATCCGCTTCTTGATCAAGAAATCAGGCAAATTGGGGTTCTTGATTCACCATGGTCCACGAGGAAGGTGAAGTCACATCAGATAACACTGGCAACAAACTCAAGGATGATCAAAAACCCGACTGCATCCTGATCAGACCTAAAAATCAAGCAATAAGTACACCATTAGATGAGGATAATTACATCATATGGAAATATCAAGTTGAAATAGCATTAAGAGGGTATGATCTACAAGATTATGTCAAGGGAACCAAGATGATTCCACCCATCAACACAACAGATGAAAAAGGTAATACTATTAGCAACCCATATCACTCTTTATATCAAAAACAAGATAATTTGCTTGCATCATGGCTACTTTCATCAATTAGTCAAAGTCTTTTATCACAACTTGTTGGATGCTACACATCATATGAAATATGGTCATCAATTGAGAGAATTTTTAACTCACAATCAGCTGCAAGAATCATGCACTATAGAAGAGAATTGCAAAATGCAAGAAAGAATGATATGAGCATGAGGGAATACCTTGTCAAGATTAAGAATCTTTGTGACAAATTAAAGGCAGTTGGTCACGAAATTTCTAACAGTGAACAAATTCTCATCATCACCAATGGTCTAGATCAAGATTACGAATCTTTAGTAACTTTCATTGCCACACAACAAATCCTACCCGACCTTAATTATGTCCACTCAGCCCTCCTTGCCTATGAAGGGAGAGTTGAACAAAGAAAACTCATGCAAGAAGATTATTCTGCAAATTATGTTTTTACCACAAAGAACAAAGGTCAGAGAAACAGCCAGAACAGTCAAAACTCAAGGGGAGGCAGCATTCAAAGAGGCAGAGGTAGGGGAAGATTTTCAAACAACAATAGAGTCAAGTGCCAAATTTGTGAAAAATTTGGTCATATGGCAAACAAATGTTACTTTAGATTCAAGGAAGACTACAATACAACACAACAAGGTCAGTCTAGCAGGCAACCAACAGCAAATATAGCACAGACTAGTAATCAAGCAAGGAATAATTCAGATAACTCAGGGGATGGTGGTGACAAGACTGATGACATCAATACACCTGAGTGGTTCCCAGACTCAGGAGCCACAAATCATATCACCAACAATTTGCAAAATCTTAATTTGGGGAACAAGAGCTACACAGGTAAAAATTCTGTTTTAATGGGTAATGGTGAAACTGCAAATATATCTCACATAAGGACAGGCACTATAAAAGGTACAAGGTTACTCTACCTTAATAATTTACTAAGAGTGCTAAGTATCAAAAAGAATTTAATTAGTGTCTCTCAATTTGCTAGGAAAAATAATGTATATTTTGAGTTTCACCCCAATTTTTGTCTTGTTAGAGATTTGCTAAGCAAAAATATATTGTTACAGGGTAAACTGGAACAAGGCCTATACAAGTTCTGCAATATGAGAAACAAAAACATTTGTAATAGTGCTGTATGGTGCAATAGTGCTAGTTTGAATCATAACAAACATGATGATATTTTTTTGTGGCATTGCAAACTAGGGCATCCTAGTTATGATGTAGTTAAACAAGTGTTGAATGATAATAAAATTTCCTTTTCATCCTTGAACAATTTATCTATATGCACACACTGTCAAATTGGTAAAAGTCACAAATTACCTTTTCAAAATTCTAAAACAATCTATGAAAAGCCACTGAAGCTGATTGCAGCAGACTTGTAAGGACCATCACCACATAGTTCAACCAAAGGAGACAGGTATTATCTATCCCTTGTTGATGCACATACAAGATATACATGGATATACTTCTTAAAGGCAAAATCAGACACATGTAGTGCTGTAAAACATTTCATTACTTGTGTTGAAAAACAACTCAATAGCAGTGTGAAAGTCATACAAACTGATGGTGGGGGGAATTCAAACCCTTAAAGGATTTTTTTGATATAAAAGGAATCATACATAGAATAACATGCCCCCACACATCAGAACAAAATGGGTTGGTCGAGAGAAAACACAGACACGTGGTAGAAACTGGATTAACACTCATGTCATAAGCAGGCCTACCAATGAAATATTGGAGAGAGGCATTTGCCACAGCAGTTTATCTTATTAATAGAATGCCAACAAGAGTGTTAAACCATGTTTGTCCTTTTGAAAAGTTATTTGGCATTAAACCAAATTATAATTTTTAAGAACCTTTGGTTGCTTGTGTTTTCCCTACCTTAGACCCTATAACAAACACAAGTTGAGCCTAAGATCTAGTCAATGTACTTTTTTAGGATATGCACATAATCAAAAGGGGTATATATGTCTAAATGATCAAGGCAAAATTTATATTTCTAGGCATGTCGTTTTCAATGAAAATGTTTTTCCTTTTGTAGGAAAGGAGAAGCATAATCAAGGAACTGATGCAAACCAAGCTATTACAAGTCATATATCTGATCTATTAGAATGGTTTAGCACAGAAGTTCAAACTCAAAAAGGTACAGCAACAAGTGGACTTAATGATCATTCCAAACAGACTACTACAGGCAATCCACAGCATGAAGAGCAACAGCAAGTGGATACACAGCAATTCAAAACTATGAACAACAGGAAGTGGGTGCTCAACAAAGTCATAACAATGAAGACATGACAAATGAGACCAATGATGTTCATACTGAAGAACATCATGAGCCACAGTCAACTACTATTCAACATCCCATGATTACCAGATCAAAGAGTGAGATTTTTAAACCCAAAATATAGAGCACTCAACTTGATGAGATAGAGCCAACATCATATGACTCAGCAGTTAGAGATATAAAATGGAGAAGGGCTATGGATGAAGAATATAGTGCTCTAATTAAAAATCAAACATGGACTTTAGTTGACCCACCAAAGCATAAAAATATTGTGGGAAGCAAGTGGACATACAAAATCAAAAGAGATGCTAATGGTAGTGTCATCAAGTATAAAGCCAGACTTGTGGCAAAGGGATACACCCAACAATTCGGGTTTGACTTCAAAGAGACCTTCTCTCCGGTCATCAAACCAGCTACCATCAGAATTATATTAAACATTGCTATGCATAAACAATGGAAGATAAGACAATTAGATGTGCACAATGCATTCTTAAATGGGGACTTGGTGGAAGAAGTATATATGCAACAGCCTAAAGGTTACAGCACTGAAGCCAACAGCAGTAAAGTATGTAAGTTACACAAGGCCATTTATGGTTTAAAGCAGGCATCAAGGGCTTGGTATGAAAAACTGAAGAGCGTACTGGTCAAGTTAGGATATACTGCTACTAAATCTGACAACTCCTTCTATACTAGAAGAAAAAAGGAAAATAACATCTACATTTTAGTTTATGTTGATGATATTCTTATCACATGTGATGATCAACAGGAGATTGAGCTTGTTATAAAATACTTGGACAGACAATTTGCCATAAAAGACATGGGTGATGCAAACTACTTTCTGGGCATACAAATTCAAAGGCAAGCAGATTCAAGCATCATTTTATCACAAAAACAATACATGTCTGACATACTGGTTAGGGCTAACATGAATAAGGCTAAAGCACTTCCCACTCCTATGACCAGCAATCTTCAATTAAAAAAGAACAAAGGTGAACACATTGAAAATGTCAAACAATACAGAAGTATTGTTGGGGCTCTTCAGTATGCTACTATCACTAGACCCGACATCAGTTTTAGCGTTAACAAGGTGTGTCAATACATGCAAGCCCCAACAAGTGAACATTGGTGTGCAGTTAAACGTATTCTACGGTATTTAAAGGGAACAATTGACTATGGGTTAAGATTAATACCTTGCAGAAATTTAAGTTTACAAGCTTACAGTGATTTAGATTGGGCTAACGACTTAGATGACAGAAGATCCATCACTGGGTACTGTGTGTTTCTTGGTAAGAATCATATTTCATGGTGCACCAAAAAGCAGGCAACGGTTTCGAGATCGAGCACGGAAGCTGAATACCGCGCCATTGCAAGCACCACGGCTGAGGTTATATGAATTAGCACCTTACTCAAAGAATTAGGGTTTGAGCTCAATCAGAAGCCGATAATTTGGGTAGATAATTTGAGCGCCATATCTTTATCCATGAACCCCATTCAGCACTCGAGAACGAAGCACTTAGAGGGTTATCTACACTTCGTTCGAGAACAAACAGGAAGTGGAAAGCTACAAATTCAACATGTTCCCTCTCTCTATCAACGCGCAGATGTTCTGACTAAGGCTATTCATTCAAAAACTTCGCTCGCTTCAGGGATGAACTCAGAGTTAGCACAGCCGCCATGGAAGAAAAAGAGGAATGAAACCCTAGTTTCGTTTGAGGGAGCGTAATAAAGCATCTAACACATATGTGTTTTCATATATTGATCCGAATCAACTAGCTCAACAAGATCGTGACCGTTGGACCACATCAACGACTCATATTTGCTCTCAGACGACAATCGGATTGCAAGCCTTTAGCTGGGCCTTCCAACCCACTTATATATATTTTTTATAAATATAGCAGTGTATTGTATCTTGAAAGACCTGTAAGTGAACATATTTGCAATTCAAAATATTTCTCAATATCAAAAGTGTTGTAACAATTCTTTATTGGCGACATACTTTGAACTATAGTGTATTTTTAATACATCAAATATATTTTCTATTCAAATGGAAAGCGATGTTACAATACTTCATAGCACCTCTGGTGAACTTCTGAGCAACACTTAGTCAAACAAATTCAAGTAGCGGTTACAAACATGATTGTATTTAGAGTTAATAACTATATATATACTAGTTAATAACTGGTCATCGATATTATAAAAACAATTATCAAAATGCCTTTAACATTACAAACATGACTGTATGGTCACTTTTGATGCAAGATAAACTTGTTTTTCATTTTATAATCATTTTTCAAATTGTTTGTTTTTCAAAAATATATGCGTATTTTGCACGTTTTGGACGAAAACATGAAACTAAAACTAAGTATATGAAACTTATTAAGCTAAATTTGATGTGCGCTTTTATACCATACTAAATAATTAAATGCAGTTGCAAGCTACAGCAATGCAATACCTATATTTGGGCAGAAATTAATGGCTGAAGTCATTTTATAATGCTAGCAGAAGAGCCAATTTGTGAAAGTTCATAAAGAGCTTCTAAGTTAGACCAACCGTATGAAGTTGTAAATGTCATTTAACCATTTTCTAATGTTTGTTTAGTGTCATTTAACCATTGAAGTTAACCTCCATAAACTTTGGTTCGGTGAGAAACACCGTTTTTCCTCATTGGTTTCACATTTACGTTTTGCAAGTGCTTTAGAGCATGGAACCAAATATTAAGTCCCTTTAATCTAATCAAATTTTATAATGTATGTTCATATATCATATGTCATCTTTAGAAAAAATGTAAAATGCGCCATCTTCATGACTGCATTGAGGTGTCCTAGCAGAATTTAGCAATTAAAGCATAACATAACCAACATTAATTGATAAAAAGGTGCTTATACAAGCAATAAATTAGAATTTTCTTCTCCAGTAGCATCTGTAAGCGATCCTATTTTCCACTTACTTTCAAAAGTAATAATCCTAAAAATCCTATATTAAGTATTAGCCCTTGATGGTTCTCGACAGAAAAGGTGGCTGTCTTCTGGATATAATCCTAAAAATCCTATATTAAGTATTAGCTAACAGTGTGTTTTGGCCATTGTTATTTGTGTGAATAATTGAATAGGTCAAACAAAGAATTGATCAAATATCTTTTGAACGACTTTATGGAAAAGTAATAAAAGCTTATAAAAAATGTATGTTGTGTATTTTTCGTTAAATTGCAATTCAATATATAAAAACTTACTAACATTTCATCACAAATTTTAATATGAAGTGAATTATTATATAATTTTGACAATTTGTTCATTTGAATAATTCCTTTTTCTTTTGATATATGCTCGTAGGGTTGATCATATTATAAACTAAAACCTGCCTGCATGGCTAAACTCCACCTCATCAACCACTGTCCCTGCTTTCACAATCAAACCTCAAACCCACAAATCACCTCATATACAATAAACAATATCCTATAAATCATCAAACAAACAACCACTGCTAATATCCCTCATTCATAGCTCCTCCTCTCCAAACATCGCAACCTTCGACCACAATCCTAAAAACTGCCACACTTTACCTTCATCACAAAACTACTACAATTGCTCCGTCATCCAATAGACAACCACATTCCCTCTTCACTACTGCCAATACCCCAACAAACAGCAACCTCATCACAACTAGGGTTGGGTATTTTTCATTTTTTCGCTTTTCCGTCAATTTCTTTCCGATTATTTCCGAAATTTCCGTTTTCTTTCGAAAAATAATTTCGGAAGGAATTCCTTCCGATAAGTAACAGAAAAAGTCGGAAATTTTCTGCAATTTCCACGGTATTCTTTTCCTTTCAAAATAACATTTAATTGGGCCGCATCCGTAAACCCAATATCTTTGATGTACGTAAATTCACAAAACCAACTTTCTCACGTCCACAGCTTCAGACGAAAAACCCCAACCCTCAAAAGAAAAGCCCTAACCCTAATTCGATCTTCTTCCCTCAACAAGAGAACACTAACCCTGATTTCTCACTTAATTTTGCTGTCAACCCACTCTATCAGGTACAAAACCAATTCAATTTTAATTCTTTAGGTTTTGTTTTTTTTTTCATTTGTATCCAGATTTGTTAACGTATAGAAATTTTCAGATTAATGGTGTTGATTTTAACGACGAGTATTTCCATCAAGAAAAGAAGTTAAAAGGTATTATTTTACCCTCGTTTCTTTCCTTTATTCGATGAGATTCTAAGTCGGTAGCTAGTGATGAAATCATCTATTTATAACAGACGATTTCCTCCCTTCTAGAAGCCATCTTCACCTTCGCTACACCATCAACCTGGTAAGTGTTCTTTCCTTAGTAAGTTCATTGATTTAAGGATTATATTCTTTTTGCCTTTCTTTAAGAAAAAGAGTTTTTGAAAGGCATATACATATAAAAACAGTAATTACATAATTAAAATGGTTAATCTGTTAGCAAAAATATTCATTATTTTCAATAGAGAAAAGTTGGTCATTTATAGAGGATTGGTTTTTGTTAAAGAAAATCCTATTTCTATTTATAATGTTTTGAAAATTGTAACGGCTCCACACTAACGGATAGTGTTGGTATGTATGTACTTTATTTTTATGTTTTTTTGGCATTAGTTTTTTTTGTGTATTGAAGTTTCAAAATTAAGAACTTCAACATAAGCAAGACAAAATCATTTTGCTAGTGGCCTTGGGCAAATGTTATCTTAAACGTGAAATATGATTCATTGACAAAAAGCAAAAGAAAGTATAAAACTTACCTCTAAAATTGATTAATGGGTATATTAAGATAAAATAATGTATGTGCTAGCTAGCACTTTTGAGTTCACCAAAATTCAAGTGATACGTGAACGCAGTTCTTCTTTTCTAACATGAACACATATCAACAAAGTGTGGGGTGCACGAACAAAAAAGCTTACATCAAGTAAAAACATAATATATTTGCACAACTTATCAGTTAGCTGCTTTTGCAACTTTCTTTCATGTGATAAAAATGAAAAAAAAAATAAGATTATAAGAATAATCAATGAATTCAAAATTAACATGGTAGAGAATAAAAGAACTAGAGATGCGAATAACAAAGAAAAGAACTCAAATACCCCTAGATTGAGCTCCGGCAAGGCCACCGCCCATTACACCCCAATATCGAGCTCCAGCAAGGCCACCGTTCGGTATTAAAGTGTTAGAAGTACCTAAAAAAATCTATGAAGCAACTCAGCTCCAATGATACTAGAAGGTAGCTCCATCTGAGAAGGAAACACCACACTACAGACTCGAAAGAACTAGAGATGCAAATGATCTAGAATGAAAAAGCCACTCTGCAGACTTGGAAGAACTGGAGAGAGCGCCTCGTTGTAAAAGTGAATCATCTAGAAAATAGAACGTTGCACTGAAGATGTAGAAGAACTCCTCACTGCAAACAACAATCCTGCCATCAGCAATCCTGTGAATCTATAAAAAAATCTAACACCATTTCTGACCAAAACCTATATCTGTAAAAGGAACTAAAGAAAATTATAAGAATAATACACATATATGTATATAAATGAAATTTATATACATATATATGTCGTACTGAGATAAAAGTAAAGATACAAAAGTTATGATAATAGGACAGAAAACAATAAAAATTAAAAAACAAAGTAAAAAAGAATCCATGATCAAAAGAAGTTCAAATCTATAAACTAAAACAATATGCTCCTTTGATCAAAAGGATATTATGATAATCAGTGAAATCATCATTTTAGTTTGAAAAAATGTTAATGTTATAATTATTAATGTCAAAAATATTGTTTTAATGTTTAAATAACTTAATACTATTACTAATCTTATTAAGATATTCTTTAAAATAATTATTTTTAGCTCATTTATATTTAGCATTTGAGATCCAATTAAAACAAAATGAAGATATTATAAAAATCAGTTTATTGCAATGACTATTCTTATTATTATTAAAATTCTCTGGTTTCTCTCAAACCAAATATACAAACAAATTATAATGCATAAAGAATCAAGTAAAAATCTATTTTCCATTTTAAACTTAAATCTTAAATTATTCTAATGATAGCCACAATCAGTAATTTTAGTTGTAAGACTAAAGCTAAATATTTTGAGAGTATTATTTAGAATATAATATGTGTTTATGCAATCAAAATACACATGCATAGTGTCTTCAAAATCCAAATTACAAAAGAAACATTTATCATCAATTTGCATACTCTTTTTCTTTAACAATTCAATAGTATTTAGTTTTTCATGCATAATTAATCACATATGCATTATAGATTTAGGAGGAGCATTTGTTTTCCAAATAAGTTTAAAAGAATTATTAGTTACGCTTGAGAAATTAAGAAATTTATAAAAAGAATTAGAAGCAAATTCGTTATTCTTATCTCGCTCCCAAATAATATTGTCATTATCATTATCAATATTATATAAATTCAATCTAGTATAAAGCAAAGGTTGCCTAAGAGTTGTACCTTCTAAAATTCTATTAAAACCAAAATTCCAAGGGAGATCATTATCCGGAGAAAAAATATCTAAAATCAAAGCATTCTTAAATTACAAATATCGTAAAACTCCTTAAATTCTATCTTAAGAGGAATGACAGAAATCCAACGATCATGCCAAAAAGAAGTATTATTTCCTGAATGAACAATCGTATAAGTACAAAGGTTAAAAATCTCTTGACATTTTAAAACTGATTTTCAAAAATTAGACAACTTGTTAATAGCAGAAGGTGTAATTGGGTATAAGTTATTACTATCATTATGATAATATTTAATGATGGTTTCTTTTCAAATAGGGTTATCATTGATATCCTTAAATTTCCACAACCATTTCCCTAACAAAGACAAATTCATGTTATGCAAATTAATAACTCCTAAAGCACCTTCCTTTTTGGATTTAGAAATTGTTTTCCAATTTAATAAACATTTAATACTACTGTTGGAGTTGTCCCCGCTCCATAAGAAGTCTCTTCTTAATTTATCAAGTTTGTTAATAACTCAATCTGGGAAAAGATACATCCAATAGATTGGAAGAGCAGGTAAAACAGAATTTAAGAGAACTAATCTACCAGCTCTAGATAAAAATCTCTCATTCCAATTAGAAATCCTATTTTTGATTTTATCTATAATAATAAGTCAATCATCATGTTTAAGTTTAGCTGGTCTAATCAAAAAGGCAAGATAATCAAAAAGAAAATTTATAGTTTTACAATTAAGCGTATTAGTAACTTTTTCAAAATCATTTAAAACTAAAACGAACTTTTATCAAAATTTATTTTTAAACCTGAAAGAAGTTCAAAACTATATAATATATAAATTTAAGGTTAATGACATGATTAGGCAACTGAGAGGTAAATAGTAAGATATCATCCGCAAATTGAAGGACAGATATACCATTACGTGAGATTTCACTACCAACACTCCTCAAAGATCCATTATCAACCGCTTTTTTAATTATCTTAGCGAAAACATCTACAGCTAAGTTAAACAAAAGAGGTGATAAAGGATCACCTTGCCTTAAACCTCGTTTAAATTGAATTTTATTAACTAAAATATCATTAACCATTATACCGGAGTTACCGGATTTAAGTAAAATCATAATTCGGCTAATCCATCTATTGACTGAAACCTCTAGTTAATAACAGATCAACTAGAAAATCTCAATCAATCGAATCAAAAGCTTTCGCAAAGTCCAGTTTAAGAAGAGCACATGTAATGTTATTTTTACAGCAATGATTAATGTATTCTTGAACAGCAGCCACTCCATCTGTGATATTTCTACTCTTAATAAAAGCTGTTTGTGAACAACCAATTAAATCATTCATTTGCGTACTAAGTCTATTAGCTAAAACTTTTGAAATAATTTTGACAGAACAATTAATTAAAGAAATAGGTCTAAAATCTTTTAAATTATTAGCACCAATCTTTTTATGTAAAAATTACATTAGCAAAATTAAATCTTTCTAATTGTAATTTACCATTGTAAAACTCATTAAACATGCTGATTAAGTCCAATTTTAAAACATCCCAAAATAATTTGTAAAATAGAATGGGAAACTATCATTCAAAACATTTCCGGATTTAGAAATATAAAGTACATTAAAACATACTCATTTAACAGGAAAATAGTAATAGGAAAGAAGTTGCAAAAAAATTTAATCTTAAGGACGACAAATTTGTTTTTTAGTCTAAATAACATTTTTAGTATGAACGGAAAATGATAGTTGCAACCATTATTCTGCGATTTACACTAAAAAGTGTTTTCCAGCCTAAAAAGCAAAATACTTGTCCTTGAAACTAAGGCCCGTTTGGTTAACTGTTTTTAGTTTTGTGTTTTTGTCTAAACAAAAATGCGCATTTCTTATACATTGTTGGAAAACACGCAATTTTGAAAAATGAAATTAACATAGAAAACAGAAAACAAGTTTATTTGGTTTTTCGTGTTTTGAGGCATAACAAAAGGACGGAAAACAATTCGTCCCCTCCATTTCCCGTCGATCGTCGTAATGGCTAAGAATTGTAAAGGATTTCCCTCATTTTCTTGTATTTTGTATTGTATGTTGAAAACACAAAACGCAGAACTAAAAACGAAACCAAACAGGTCCTAAATTTTTCTCTAACTTCTTCCATGCGCCTAAAAACCCCGTTATTCAATTTCAAATTACTAATTTTGAAAATTATTTTTACTTGCCAGCTCCTGTTTATTAATTATCAGTTTCCAAATCTTAAGATTCACAAAACTCATAATATGAAAGTTTTTCCTTACAGTCTTAGCTTTCCAGAATGTATGTAACCACTGAAATTGGATTAGCAGTTTAAAAGTTATGATCAAAACAAGTTGGCGTTTCAACTTAGGAAATACATAACAGACCATAATTTATGGTGGTGTTTATAATAACCCAAGAAAACTACAAAATTCGGTAAGATGTTTAAGAAAAGTTCGTCCTTATGAAATATCTTTCCAATTCAAAAAATTCTCTAAAATTGGATAAAAGAATCAAAAGACATTGCAGTTTTACTTCAGCACTTTTAATGACAATGATTTTCAGCAACATGTTCATTTATAATCTTCTTATTTCAAACCAAATATCATTACGAAAACAATAGAATTTTACTAAAACTCCTTAAGCAAAGTTTTATGTTTTAAAAATCTATTTTACTGAAAGCTAAGAGTGGCGAAGTTTTAAGTTTTCATTAGTAAACTAACTATACAATGTTTTTTTCTTCTGAATGTACCTTTTGAAACAGTCCATATTCTTGTCTTGTCTTACAAAAGATTTTGCAAATAAGTAACATATTTTAAGGAAAGTCTCGTCATTTTTTTTTCACAATAGAAAACCACACAGTATTACTCTTGTGCATATTTATTTTGCAACATTGTATGCAAATACCTAAAATACCTTACCGTCAATGTCACTCTAGCAGAATGAAATGACCTTTCGGGTTGTAGGATTGGGTACGGAAAATTTCCGTACCAACCGAGACATTTTCCATTGGGGCCAATCAACGATGGAATAATACTACATGTTTCGTATTTCGTACCACTGACTCTGAAATTTCAATAGGTGGAACTCGAAAGAAGTGGAAGGAAACACGGAATTCCACTTTTCAATCAGAGATTTTTGAAATGCAGATAATGTACCGAGTAACAATTATAAACGAAATGCATAAAGCTGAATGTTAACAAAATACATTGAATACTTGAATTCAAGACTAAAATCATAAATCAAACTAAAATTCCGAAGACTATATTCTTAACAAAATACGAAATCAATAAAAATTCATCACAACTGAACTTTGAGTCAATTACCATAACTGCAAAATAACAAAAATTCAATTGTGAAATTGAAAAGCACCCTAGCTAATTCATTGGAGAATGGAACTGACAGTAGTAAAGTTAACACTGATGAATAGTTTGCTCTAGCATATACTTAGGACAATCCATATCAAGTACAAAAATGCATGAACTGATGCTATTGAAAACTGATTGCAACTGAATGCAACTGAATGCATGAACTGAATGCATGAACAAATGCTATTGAAGGTAGTTGTACAAAAAATTCATATCAAGAACAAATGCATGAACAAATCAAGTTACAAAATCCCATATCAAGTACAAAAATTCAAAAACTGATTACAACTGAATGCATGAACAAATGCTATTGAAGGTAGTTGTACAAAAATTCATATCAAGTACAAAACTGCAATTAATTCATATCAAGCTAGCTTCAGTTTATGAATGGGTCAAACTGAATACAGCAATCTACTTATTCATGGGTCAATATATGTTTAATGTTGTACCGATGGGTCTTGACCCAATATATATGAAATACCTCCATTTCGGCAGGACGGGCTGCAAGCTAGCAAGCTTGTTGTTGCAAGCCTAGCTGCAAGCTAGCAAGCTTGCAACATATAGCTTGCAGCTTGCTACAACAAGGTTGCTGTTGCAACCGAGTGCAAGTGTACTTCCAAATTAGCAACAGCAAGCTTGCTGTTGCAGGCCTAGCTGCAAGCTTGCAACATATAACTTGCAGCTCGCTATTGTTGTTGCAACCGAGTGCAAGTGCACTTCCAAATTAGCAACAGCAAGCTAGCAAGCTTGCTGTTGCAACCAAGTGCAAGTGCACTACCAACCGCAAGTAGCAAGCTTCCTGTTGCAACCAAGTGCATTCAAAAGCACTTTCAAACAATTACATATGTTGATATCCTAAAGAGCATGTAAGCAGATACCTTGCGTTTGAAACTTGGTAAAGCTAAACCAATGCTTTACTCTCGAATTGCGTAATGTTATCAAAAATAAATTTTGAATACTCAAATATGAAGTTACAAGGTTTTTTTTTCAAGCAGATAATGACATTATCATAGGGTCATATGTAAAGTTAGAATGTCCTAGATGACAAAAATAACTACTATTTATTATTATTTGTAGACTGTATTATGCTTTTAAAACCAACTTTTGAATAGATGTAATTTTGTTGGTATTTTTATCTTTGAAAACAAAGAATGACATTAATAAATTGTTCATGTAAATGTGTTACCACTCATATATGCTATGCGTTTGTGAAACAAAACCCTACATCGCTGCAATGAATCAGATTTCCGGTCTCATCCTATTTCCATCGAACGTGCAAAAGCGTATCATACTCTCACATAACCATGCATGATAGAATATAACAAATTAATACGATATGTTAAAAAATAATATGCTAATATAATGTATTGTATTAACTTACCTAATAAGTTATTGAAGGAGATGAATAGACATTGGAGAGCAAACTTGTTTAAGTTGTAGGCTGATTCTGTCATAAAAAATGATTTTGGACATTTCTTTTATACAGAAGATGGCGACGCATGCAATTGTCACTACGATAACTATCAGAGTCACATCTATCTTTGATGAATCAACACCAGGAAACATCTGCAAATATTTTTATTATTTTCAACAAAATTAGTTTTGATCAAAGAAACATACGATTAAAGTTCGAATTCAATTTCTCAAAAGTAGAATTAACTTTTTATTTACTAAAATAAAAAATAAGGGTGTATTTTTAAAGCATGTTTTTGAAAACATTTTTACTTTTGATGTCCCTCAACAAGAGAGCGCTAATCCTGATTTGGTCGCTTAATTGTTCTGTCAACCCACTCTTTCAAGTACATAATCAATTCAATTTCAGTTCTTTAGGTTGTGTTTTTTTCATTTGTATCCAGATTTGTTAACGTGTAGAAATTTTCAAGTTAATTTGTTAACGTGTAGAAATTTTCAGGTTAATGATTAACCTGAAATTTTCTACACGTTAACAAATCTGGATACAAATAAAAAAACACAACCTAAAGAACTGAAATTGAATTGGTTATGTACCTGATAGAGTGGATTGACAGCAAAATTAAGCGACAAAATCAAGGTTAGCGTTCTCTTGTTGAGGGACAGCAAGAGTAAAAATGTTTCAAAAACATGCTTTAAAAATACACCCTTATTTTTTATTTTAATAAATAAAAAGTTAATTCTACTTTTGACAAATTAAATTCGAACTTTAATCGTATGTTATTATCATCAAAACTAATTTTGTTGAAAACAATAAAAATATTTGCAGATGTTTCCTGGTGTTGATTCATCAGAGATAGATGTGACTCTGATAGTTATCGTAGTGACAATTGCATGCGTCGTCATCTTCTATATAAAAGAAATGTCCAAAATCATTTTTTTATGACAGAATCAGCCTACAACTTAACCAAGTTTGCTCTCCAATGTCTATTTGTCTCCTTCAATAACATATTAGGTAAATTAATACAATACATTATATTAGCATATTATTTTTTAACATATCGTATTAATTTGTTATATTCTATCTTGCAGGGTTATGTGAGAGGATGATGCGCTTTCGCACGTTCGATGGGAATAGGAGGAGAACGGAAATCCGATCCATTGCAGCGATGTAGGGTTTTGTTTCACAAACGCATAGCGTATATGAGTGACAACACATTTACATGAACAATTTATTAATGTCATTCTTTCTTTTCAAAGATAAAAATACCAACAAAATTACATCTATTCAAAAGTTGGTTTTGAAAGTATAATGCAGTATACAAATAATAATAAATAATAGTTATTTTTGTCATCTAGGACATTCTAACTTTACATATGACCCTATGATAATGTCAATATCTGCTTGGAAAAAAAACCTTGTAACTTCATATTTGAGTTTATTCAAAATTTAATTTTGATAACATTACACAATTCGAGAGTGATTAAAGAGGTAAAACATTGATTTAGCTTTGCCAAGTTTCAAACGCAAGGCATCTGTTTACATGCTCTTTAGGATATCAACATATGTAATTGTTTGAAAGTGCATTTAAAGTGCCATTGAATGCACTTGGTTGCAACAGCTAGCTTGTTGTTGCTAATTTGGAAGTGCACTTGCACTCGGTTGCAACAGAAAGCTAGCTGTAGCAAGCTGCATGCTATATGTTGCAAGTTTGCTAGCTTGCTGTTGCTAATTTGGAAGTACACTTGCACTCGGTTGCAACAGAAAGCTTGCTGTAGCAAGCTGCAAGTTATATTTTGCAAGCTTGCTAGCTTGCAGCCAGTCCTGTCAAAATGTGGTATTTCATATATATTGGGTCAAGACCCATCAGTACAACATTAAACATATATTGATCCATGAATATGTAGGTTGATGTATTCAGTTTGACCCATTCATAAACTGAAGCCAGTTTGATATGAATTACTTGTAGTTTTGTACAGCTACCTTCAATAGCCTTTGTTCATGCATTCAGTTGTAATCAGTTTAAGAATTTTTGTACTTGATATGAACATGCTTCAGTTTTGTATTAGCATTAGATTTCTTACTTTGATCGTGTTACTTGCAGGATTTTTTAATTGTCCTCAATATATGCTAGAGCAAACTATTCTTCAGTGTCAACTTTACTACTGTCAGTTCCATTCTTCAATGAATTAGCTATGGAGCTTTTCAATTTCACAATTGAATTTTTGTTGTTTTGTAGTGACTCAAAGTTCAGTTGTGATGAACTTTTATTGATTTCGTACTTTGTTAAAAATATAGTCTTAGGAATTTTAGTTTGATCTATGATTCTAGTCTTGAATTCAAGTATTCAATGTATTTTGGTAACATTCAGCTCTATACATTTTGTTTATCCTATCACATACAACAATACATAATAAATGGTGGTGTTTATAACAGGGTTTAGCCCAAGAAAACTACAGAATTCGGTAAGATGTTTAAGAAAAGTTCGTCCTTACTGAAATATCTTTCCAATTCAAAAAATTCTCTAAAATTGGATAAAAGAATCAAAAGACATTACAGTTTTACTTCAGCACTTTTAAAGACAATGATTTTCAGCAACATGTTCATTTATAATCTTCTTATTTCAAACCAAATATCATTACGAAAACAATAGAATTTTACTAAAACTCCTTAAGCAAAGTTTTATGTTTTAAAAATCTATTTTACTGAAAGCTAAGAGTTGCGAAATTTTAAGTTTTCATTAGTAAACTAACTATACAATGTTTTTTCTTCTGAATGTACCTTTTAAATAGTTATATTCTTGTCTTGTCTTACAAAAGATTTTGCAAATAAGTAACATATTTAAAGAAAAGTCTCGTCATTTTTTTTCACAATTTTCCTTTCAAAGGAATTTCTCAAAACAACCTCAACTACGTTTCCAAAACACTATTTACAATTATAACATATTCACATTTTAATTATATATAATACACATTATAATTACTTTTTAAACAGACTTATTATCCCCAAGGGGTTTGTTTTTAGAGAAACCGCCGACTTTTATTAATATTGAATTTGTCCAAATTCAATTGGGGTTCAAAAACTTTTGAGTGATAACTCCTACTCGATCCCACAATCTAGACTGAGCCGAAATATTACAAGAATTTACAATATATCTTTGTTTTTCTAAAGTCTATTATGGAATTTTGTGCAATACTTTGCCAAAAGCGATAAAGCAATACAACTACAAATTGTTTTCTAATTAACACAAGACTTGAACAAATAGAAAACCACACAATATTACTCTTATGCATATTTATTTCGCAACATTGTATGCAAATACCTGAAATACCTTACCGTCAATGTCACTCTAGCAGAATGAAATGACCTTTCGGGTTGTAGGGCTGGGTATGGAAAATTTCCGTACCAACCGAGACATTTTCCATTGGGTCCAATCAACGATGGAATAATACTACATGTTTCGTATTTCGTACCACTGACTCTGAAATTTCAATAGGTGAAACTCGAAAGAAGTGGAAGGAAACACAGAATTCCACTTTTCAATCAGAGATTTTTGAAATGCAGATAATGTACCAAGTAACAATTATAAACGAAATGCATAAAGCTGAATGTTAACAAAATACATTGAATACTTGAATTCAAGACTAAAATCATAGATCAAACTAAAATTCCGAAGACTATATTCCTAACAAAATACGAAATCAATAAAAATTCATCACAACTGAACTTTGAGTCAATTACCATAACTGCAAAATAACAAAAATTTAATTGTGAAATTGAAAAGCACCATAGCTAATTCATTGGAGAATGGAACTGACAGTAGTAAAGTTAACACTGATGAATAGTTTGCTCTAGCATATACTTAGGACAATCCAAAAATCCTACAAGTAACACGATTAAAGTAAGAAATCTAATGCTAATACAAAACTGAAGCATTTCGTATAAGTACAAAAATTCATAAACTGATTACAACTGAATGCATGAACAAATGCTACTGAAGGTAGTTGTACAAAAATTCATATCAAGTACAAAACTGCAAGTAATTCATATCAAGCTAGCTTCAGTTTATGAATGGGTCAAACTGAATACAACAATCTGCGTATTCATGGGTAGATATATGTTTAATGTTGTACCGATGGGTCTTGACCCAATATATATGATATACCTCCATTTCGACAGGACTGGCTGCAAGCTAGCAATAGCAAGCTTGCTGTTGCAAGTCTAGCTGCAAGCTAGCAAGCTTGCAACATATAACTTGCAGCTTGCTACAACAAGGTTGCTGTTGCAACCGAGTGCAAGTGTACTTCCAAATTAGCAACAGCAAGCTTGCTGTTGCAGGCCTAGCTGCAAGCTTGCAACATATAGCTTGCAGCTCGCTATTGTTGTTGCAACCGAGTGCAAGTGCACTTCCAAATTAGCAACAGCAAGTTAGCAAGCTTGTTTTTGCAACCAAGTGCATTCAAAAGCACTTTCAAACAATTACATATGTTGATATCCTAAAGAGCATGTAAGCAGATGTCTTGCGTTTGAAACTTGGTAAAGCTAAACCAATGTTTTACTCTCGAATTGCGTAATTTATCAAAAATAAATTTTGAATAAACTCAAATATAAAGTTACAAGGTTTTTTTCAAGTAGATAATGACATTATCATAGGGTCATATGTAAAGTTAGAATGTCCTAAACGACAAAAATAACTACTATTTATTATTATTTGTAGACTGTGTTATGCTTTTAAAACCAATTTTTGAATAGATGTAATTTTGTTGGTATTTTTATTTTTGAAAACAAAGAATGACATTAATAAATTGTTCATGTAAATGTGTTACCACTCATATATGCTATGCGTTTGTGAAACAAAACCTTACACCGCTGCAATGAATCAGATTTCCGGTCTCATCCTATTACCATCGAACGTGCGAAAACGCATCATACTCTCACATAACCATAAAAGATAGAATATAACAAATTAATACGATATGTTAAAAAATAATATGCTAATATAATGTATTGTATTAACTTACCTAATAAGGTATTGAAGGAGATGAATAGACATTGGAGAGCAAACTTAGTTAAGTTGTAGGCTGATTCTGTCATAAAAAATGATTTTGGACATTTCTTTTATACAGAAGATGGCGACGCATGCAATTGTCACTACGATAACTATCAGAGTCACATCTATCTCTGATGAATCAACACCAGGAAACATCTGCAAATATTTTTATTGTTTTTAACAAAATTAGTTTTAATCAAAGAAACATACGATTAAAGTTCGAATTCATTTTCTCAAAAGTAGAATTAACTTTTTATTTACTAAAATAAAAAATAAGGGTGTATTTTTAAAGCATGTTTTTGAAACATTTTTACTTTTGCTGTCCCTCAACAAGAGAACGCTAATTCTAATTTTGTCGCTTAATTGTTCTGTCAACCCACTCTTTCAGGTACATAACCAATTCAATTTCAGTTCTTTAGGTTGTGTTTTTTTCATTTGTATCCAGATTTGTTAACGTGTAGAAATTTTCAAGTTAATTTGTTAACATGAAGAAATTTTCAGGTTAATGATTAATTTGAAATTTTCTACACGTTAACAAATCTGGATACAAATAAAAAAAACACAACCTAAAGAACTGAAATTGAATTGGTTATGTACCTGATAGAGTGGATTGACAGCAAAATTAAACGACAAAATCAAGGTTAGCGTTCTCTTGTTGAGGGGCATCAAAAGTAAAAATGTTTCAAAAACATGCTTTAAAAATACACCCTTATTTTTTATTTTAGTAAATAAAAATTTAATTCTACTTTTGACAAATTAAATTCGAACTTTAATCGTATGTTATTATCATCAAAACTAATTTTGTTGAAAATAATAAAAATATTTGCAGATGTTTCCTGGTGTTGATTCATCAAAGATAGATGTGACTCTAATAGTTATCGTAGTGACAATTGCATGCGTCGTCATCTTCTGTATAAAAGAAATGTCCAAAATCATTTTTTTATGACAGAATCAGCCTACAACTTAACCAAGTTTGCTCTCCAATGTCTATTCGTCTCCTTCAATAACGTATTAGGTAAATTAATACAATACATTATATTAGCATTTTATTTTTTAACATATCGTATTAATTTGTTATATTCTATCTTGCAGGGTTATGTGAGAGGATGATGCGCTTTCGCACGTTCGATGGGAATAGGAGGAGATTGGAAATCTGATTCATTGTAGCGATGTAGGGTTTTGTTTCACAAACGCATAGCATATATGAGTGGCAACACATTTACATGAACAATTTAATAATATTATTCTTTCTTTTCAAAGATAAAAATACCAACAAAATTACATCTATTCAAAAGTTGGTTTTGAAAGCATAATACAGTCTACAAATAATAATAAATAGTAGTTATTTTTGTCATCTAGGACATTCTAACTTTACATATGACCCTATGATAATGTCAATATCTGCTTGGAAAAAAAACCTTGTAACTTCATATTTGAGTTTATTCAAAATTTATTTTTGATAACATTATGTAATTCGAGAGCGATTAAAGAGGTAAAACATTGATTTAGCTTTGCCAAGTTTCAAACGCAATGCATCTGCTTACATGCTCTTTAGGATATCAACATATGTAATTGTTTGAAAGTGCATTGAAAGTGCAATTGAATGCACTTGGTTGCAACATCAAGCTTGCTAGCTTGTTGTTGCTAATTTGGAAGTGAACTTGCACTCGGTTGCAACAGAAAGCTTGCTGTAGCAAGCTGCAAGCTATATGTTGCAAGTTTGCTAGCTTGCAGCTAGGCCTGCAACAGCAAGCTTGTTGTTGCTAATTTGGAAGTACACTTGCACTCGGTTGCAACAGAAAGCTTGCTGTAGCAAAGCTGCAAGCTATATTTTGCAAGATTGCTAGCTTGCAGCCAGTCCTGTCAAAATGTGGTATTTCATATATATTGGGTCAAGACCCATCAGTACAACATTAAACATATATTGACCCATGAATATGTAGGTTGTTGTATTCAGTTTGATTCATTCATAAACTTAAGCCAGCTTGATATGAATTACTTCTAGTTTTGTACTTGATATGAATTTTTATACAGCTACCTTCAGTAGCATTTGTTCATGCATTCAGTTGTAATCAGTTTATGAATTTTTGTACTTGATATGAACATGCTTCAGTTTTGTATTAGCATTAGATTTCTTACTTTGATAGTGTTACTTGCAGGATTTTTGAATTGTCCTCAGTATATGCTAGAGCAAACTATTCTTCAGTGTCAACTTTACTACAGTCAGTTCCATTCTTCAATGAATTAGCTATGGTGCTTTTCAATTTCACAATTGAATTTTTGTTATTTTGCAGTTATGGTAATTGACTCAAAGTTCAGTTGTGATGAACTTTTATTGATTTCGTATTTTGTTAAAAATATAGTCTTAGGAATTTTAGTTTGATCTATGATTCTAGTCTTGAATTCAAGTATTCAATTTATTTTGGTAATATTCAGCTTTATGCATTTCGTTTATAATTGTTACTCGGTACATTATCTGCATTTCAAAAATCTCTGATTGAAAAGTGGAATTCTGTGTTTCCTTCCACTTCTTTCGAGTTTCACCTATTGAAATTTCAGAGTCAGTGGTACGAAATACGAAACATGTAGTATTATTCCATCGTTGATTGGACCCAATGGAAAATGTCTCGGTTGGTACGGAAATTTTCCATACCCAGCCCTACAACCCGAAAGGTCATTTCATTCTGCTAGAGTGACATTGACGGTAAGGTATTTCAGGTATTTGCATACAATGTTGCGAAATAAATATGCATAAGAGTAATATTGTGTGGTTTTCTATTTGTTCAAGTCTTGTGTTAATTAGAAAACAATTTGTAGTTGTATTGCTTTATCGCTTTTGGCAAAGTATTGCACAAAATTCCATAATAGACTTTAGAAAAACAAAGATATATTGTAAATTCTTGTAATATTTCGGCTTAGTCTAGATTGTGGGATCGAGTATGAGTTATCACTCAAAAGTTTTTGAACCCCAATTGAATTTGGACAAATTCAATATTAATAAAAGTCGGCGGTTTCTTTAAAAATAAACCCCTTGGGGATAATAAGTCTGTTTAAAAAGTAATTATAATGTGTATTATATATAATTAAAATGTGAATATGTTATAATTGTAAATAGTGTTTTGGAAACGTAGTTGAGGTTGTTTTGAGAAATTCCTTTGAAAGGAAATTTGTGAAAAAAAAATGACGAGACTTTCCTTAAAATATGTTACTTATTTGCAAAATCCTTTGTAAGACAAGACAAGAATATGAGCTGTTTCAAAAGGTACATTCAGAAGAAAAAAACATTGTATAGTTAGTTTACTAATGAAAACTTAAAATTTCGCAACTCTTAGCTTTCAGTAAAATAGATTTTTAAAACATAAAACTTTGCTTAAGGAGTTTTAGTAAAATTCTATTGTTTTCGTAATGATATTTGGTTTGAAATAAGAAGATTATAAATGAACATGTTGCTGAAAATCATTGTCATTAAAAGTGCTGAAGTAGCAATGTCTTTTGATTCTTTTATCCAATTTTAGAGAATTTTTTGAATTGAAAAGATATTTCATAAGGACGAACTTTTCTTAAACATCTTACCGAATTTTGTAGTTTTCTTGGGTTGTTATAAACACCACCATAAATTATGGTCTGTTATGTATTTCCTAAGTTGAAAAGCCAACTTGTTTTTATCATAACTTTTAAACTGCTAATCCAATTTTAGTGGTTACATACATTCTCGAAAGCTAAGACTGTAAAGAAAAACTTTCATATTATGAGTTCTATGAATCTTAAGATTTGGAAACTGATAATTAATAAACAGGAGCTGGCAAGTAAAAATAATTTTCAAAATTAGTAATTTGAAATTAAATAACGGGGTTTTTAGGCTCAGGAAAAAAGTTAGAGAAAAATTTAGTTTCAAGGACAAGTATTTTGCTTTTTAGGCTGGAAAACACTTTTTAGTGTAAATCGCAGAATGATGGTTGCAACTATCATTTTCCGTTCACACTAAAAATGTTATTCAGGCTAAAAAACAAATTTGTCGTCCCTAAGATTAAATTTGTTTGCAACTTCTTCCCTATTACTATTTTCCTGTTAAATGAGTATGTTTTAATGTACTTTATATTTCTAAATCCGAAAATGTTTTGAATGATAGTTTCCCATTCTATTTTACAAATTATTTTGGGATGTTTTAAAATTGGACTTAATCAGCATGTTTAATGAGTTTTACAATGGTAAATTACAATTAGAAAGATTTAATTTTGCTAATGTTATTTTATTACATAAAAAGATTGGTGCTAATAATTTAAAAGATTTTAAACCTATTTCTTTAATTAATTGTTCTGTCAAAATTATTTCAAAAGTTTTAGCTAATAGACTTAGTACGCAAATGAATGATTTAATTGGTTGTTCACAAACAGCTTTTATTAAGGGTATAAATATCACAGATAGAATGGCTGCTGTTCAAGAATACATTAATCATTGCTGTAAAAATAACATAACATGTGCTCTTCTTAAACTGGACTTTGCGAAAGCTTTTGATTCGATTGATTAGGATTTTCTAGTTGATCTGTTATTAGCTAGAGGTTTCAGTCATAGATGGATTAGCCGGATTATGATTTTACTTAAATCCGGTAACTCCGGTATAATGGTTAATGATATTTTAGGTAATAAAATTCAATATAAACGAGGTTTAAGGCAAGGTGATCCTTTATCACCTCTTTTGTTTAACTTAGCTGTAGATGTTTTCGCTAAAATAATTAAAAAAGCGGTTGATAATGGATCTTTGAGGAGTGTTGGTAGTGAAATCTCGCGTAATGGTATATCTGTCCTTCAATTTGCGGATGATACCTTACTATTTACCTCTCAGTTGCCTAATCATGTCATTAACCTTAAATTTATATATTATATAGTTTTGAACTTCTTTCAGGTTTAAAAATAAATTTTGATAAAAGTTCGGTTTAGTTTTAAATGATTTTGAAAAAGTTGAAAATTTAATTACTAATACGCTTAATTGTAAAACTATAAATTTTCCTTTTGATTATCTTGCTTTTTTGATTAGACCAACTAAACTTAAACATGATGATTGGCTTATTATTATAAATAAAATCAAAAATAGGATTTCTAATTGGAATGAGAGATTTTTATCTAGAGCTGGTAGATTAGTTCTCATAAATTGTTTTAACTGCTCTTCCAATCTATTGGATGTATCTTTTCCCAAATTGGGTTATTAACAAACTTGATAAATTAAGAAGAGACTTCTTATGGAGCGGGGACAACTCCAACAGTAGTATTAAATGTTTATTAAATTGGGAAACAATTTCTAAATCCAAAAAGGAAGGTGCTTTAGGAGTTATTAATTTGCGTAACATGAATTTGTCTTTGTTAGAGAAATGATTGTGGAAATTTAAGGATATCAATGATAACCCTATTTGAAAAGAAATCATTATTAAATATATTATTATAATGGTAGTAATAACTTATACCAAATTACACCTTCTGCTATTAATAAGTTGTCTAATTTTTGAAAATCAGTTTTAAAATGTCAAGAGATTTTTAACCTTGGTACCTATACGATTGTTCATTCAGGAAATAATACTTCTTTTTGCCATGATCGTTGGATTTCTTTCATTCCTCTTAAGAGAATTTTAAGTTGTCTATTATATTCTAAATAATACTCTCAAAATATTTAACTTTAGTCTTACAACTAAAATTACTGATTGTGGCTATAATTAGAATAATTTAAGATTTAAGTTTAAAATGGAAAATAGATTTTTACTTGATTCTTTATGCATTATAATTTGTTTGTATATTTGGTTTGAGAGAAACCAGAGAATTTTAATAATAATAAGAATAGTCATTGCAATAAACTGATTTTTATAATATCTTCATTTTGTTTTAATTGGATCGCAAATGCTAAATATAAATGAGCTAAAAATAATTATTTTAAAGAATATCTTAATAAGATTAGTAATAGTATTAAGTTATTTAAACATTAAAACAATATTTTTGACATTAATAATTATAACATTAACATTTTTTCAAACTAAAATGATGATTTTACTGATTATCATAATATCCTTTTGATCAAAGGAGCATATTGTTTTAGTTTTTGTTTTAGTTTATAGATTTGAACTTCTTTTGATCATGGATTCATTTTTACTCTGTTTTTTTTATTGTTTTCTGTCCTATTATCTTAACTTTCATATCTTTACTTTTATCTCAGCACTATATGTATATGTACATAAATTTCATTTATATACATATTTGTGTATTATTCTTATAATTTTCTTTAGTTCCTTTTACAGATATAGGTTTTGGCCAGAAATGGTGTTAGATTCTTTGTATAGGTTCACAGGATTGCTGTTTGCAGTGAGGAGTTCTTTTCAGTTCTTCTACATCTTCAGTGTGGCGTTCTATTTTCTAGATGGTTCACTTTTACAGCGAGGCGCTCTCTCCGGTTCTTCCAAGTCTAAAGAGTGGCTTTTTCATTCTAGATCATTTGCATCTCTAGTTCTTTCGAGTCTGCAGTGTGGTGTTTCCTTCTTTGATGGAGCTGCCTTCTAGTATCATTGGCGCTGAGTTGCTTCATAGATTTTTTTAGGTACTTCTAACACTTCAATACCGAGCGGTGGTCTTGTTGGAGCTCGATATTGGGGTATAATGGACGGTGGCCTTGCCGGAGCTCAATCTTGGGGTATTTGAGTTCTTTTCTTTGTTATTCGCATCTCTAGTCCTTTTATTCTCTACCATGTTAATTTTGAATTCATTGATTATTCTTATAATCTAATATAAAAAATTCATTTTTATCACATGAAAGAAAGTTGCAAAAGCAGGTACTAATAAGTTGTGCAAATACATTATGTTTTTACTTAATGTAAGCTTTTTTGTTCGTGCACCCTACACTTTGTTGATATGTGTTCATGTTAGAAAAGAAGAAATGCGTTCACGTATCACTTGAATTTTGGTGAACTCAAAAGTGCTAGCTAGCACATACATTATTTTATCTTAATATACCCATCAATCAATTTTAGAGGTAAGTTTTATACTTTCTTTTGCTTTTTGTCGATGAATCATATTTCACTTTTACGATAACGTTTGCCCAAGGCCACTAGCAAAATGATTTGGTCTTGCTTAAGTTGAAGTACTTAATTTTGAAACTTCAATACACAAAAAAAAACTAATACCAAAAAACATAAAAATAAAGTACATACATACCAACACTATCCGTCAGTGTAGAAGCCGTTACAATTTTCAAAACATTATAAATAGAAATATGATTTTCTTTAACAAAAACCAATCCTCTAAAAATGAACCAACTTTTCTCTATTAAAAGTAATGAATATTTTTGCTAACAGATTAGCCATTTTAATTATATAACTTACTGTTTTTTATATATAAGCCTTTCAAAAACTGTTTTTCTTAAAGAAAGGCAGAGAAGAATATAACCCATAAATCAATGAACTTGCTAAGAAAATAGCACTTACCAGGTCGATGGTGTAGCGAAGGTGAAGATGGGCTTCTAGAAGGGAGGAAATCGTCTGTTATAAATAGATGATTTCATCACTAGCTGCCAACTTAGAATCTCATCGAAGAAAGGAAAGAAACGAGGGTAAAAATAGTACCTTTTAACTTCTTTTCTTGATGGAAATACTCGTCGTTAAAATCAACACCATTAACCTAAAAATTTCTACACATTAACAAATTTGGATACAGATGAAAAAAAAATACAGTCTAAATAATTGAAATTGAATTGGTTATGTACCTGATAGAGTGGGTTGACAGCAAAATTAAGCGACAAAATCAAGGTTAGCGTTGGAAGAAGATCGAATTAAGGTTAGGGTTTTTCTTCTGAGGGTTGGGGTTTTTCGTCTAAAGTTGTGGACGTGAGAAAGTCGTTTTTGTGAATTTACGTACAGCAAAGATATTGAGTTTGCGGATGCAGAAAATGTTATTTTGAAGGAAAGGAATACCGTGGAAATTGCGGAAAATTTCCGACTTTTTCCGTTATTTATCGGAAGGAATTCTTTTCGAAATTATTTTATCGAAAGAAAGCGGAAAACAGAAACTTTGGAAATAGTCGGAAGGAAATTGATGGAAAAGCGAAAAAATGAAAAAAATATCCAGCCCTGCCTATAGTCCACTTCAGCCTATATTACAACTTGCAGCACCAAACAACCAAAATGCTTAAATCTCTAACTATACATCACTTCATCTCAATTGGTTTAAATCTCTAACTACACATCATTCTTATTTATTTGAATTATCAGTTCTGGGTTCGGGGACTACGCTACTATCAATACACTATGTAAATAATAATAAAAGAAAACAAAGAAACCAACCAACCCTGACATATAATACAGCTCAAGGCAGAAACAGTTGCAATACAAAGCCAAAAGTATTTCATTTTGACATTAACATGTAACTTCAAATTTTCAAATCCGATGTGACTATTTTATCGAGGCAACGGATGGTGAGACTCGTCAGGTGTTGGAGCACATTTATTTTTATTGGCCCTAGCTTGGTTTTAAAAATTATGTAGAAGAAAAAGGTCATATTTCTAGCATGATTTAAATTATTCTACGTCTTTTATTATCATATTTTCAAGTCTTAACCATCTAACAAGTGATATGATTTAACACTTCTCATAAATTTTCAAAAAGCACAAGTTAAGAAGTAGTATTTTAAGACAATTGGATGATCCCTGTAAACTTGCAATAAATCATGATGACAAGTCTGATCTGTTGGAAGTTTTCTTCGATGGTAATTAGATTTGATTTTAAAAGAAAATAAATAAAAGGTTGAAAAAAAATCGATTTTTTTCTTATAAGAGAAAAACTTTATTACAAAGTTCATATTTTTTCTTACATTCAAAATAAATGAATCCACCTCTATTTACATGAGTTTACATC
Organism: Allium fistulosum; assembly: GCA_030737815.1. Classification (NCBI taxonomy): domain Eukaryota; kingdom Viridiplantae; phylum Streptophyta; class Magnoliopsida; order Asparagales; family Amaryllidaceae; genus Allium; species Allium fistulosum. The sequence goes on from CM060903.1 coordinate 1,464,289,959, forward strand.
TCAAATAAACAATGAAGATTCGGTTAATCTAATGGTTCTCCATAAATATCTCCTAAATATTCTCTTGGACAATTTCAAATATATTCCATAATACCTCTTAAATATTTTTCTATACAATTTCAAATATATTCCATAAATATCAAGCATATACACTCTAGATGTTCCTTATACGGAAAAATCTAGATTAAAAAAATCAAGTTTATATTCAACACCCTTTGTAAACTTGATTTGTAATACCAAGTAATACTTGAAATTTTTGTATTTCACGTGCTTCGGTAGAAATAGAGATATTATGCAAAGTTTCTTCATTGCGTTGACCTTCTTGCCAAACGTCGGGATCTTCAATGCAAGTTCACAGATTTTTGTTTCTCTTTTCATTTCGCCCGCCATCATTACGATAGAATTTTCCAAAAAGTAAACGTTTTAGCTTCCATCTTGTTCCAGTGTCATAAAGTTCAATGAACCGTATATTTTATCTTTGCATTCTTTCATAACTTCACTCTTGCAGTTTTTGACCAATCCAATTTGTATATATATTTTTCAAATTTCACTTTTACATGTCATTCCAGAAAATATTACTTGAAAAATAGATTTGTTCAAAATTATACAAGCTTTGCTCACATTTTTATTTTCATCATGATGAAATTCATCGCTTGCCACTTTGGCTTCCATTTTGAATATTTCTATTTCTATTTCTTTAACATTCTCCGTTTCCATTTCTTCATATTTTTGCTCAAAATTCTCTTCCGAGCTCTTGAATTTCATCTCCTTGATATCTTCTTTATTTTCATCTCGTTTGCTTTCGTACTCTTTATCGTTGAAGTCATCTTCGCTTACTTTATTTTCTTCGCCTTCTTTTTTTCATCCTCTACGTGTTATTCTTCTTCTTCCAATTTATCCTTCTTTAACTTCTCAAATTTCAGCAATTTTTCAGCATCTTTCTCCTCCTCGCTATCCTTTTTTTTCTCATTCTCATCAATCGGATTGTCTTCTTCTATTATTTTTGCATCATTCCTTCCAAAAACTTCTTTCAACAAATTCCACGACTCTTTTGCCGAACTTTCTCCAAGAATATGATCATACGTTATTTCATCGACGTTCTCGCTTATCACAACATTAGCACGATGGTCATTCCATCGTAATTTCGCAAATGTTTTCTTGTCAATTTGCGACATGCTTTTCAAATCATCTGGCCATTCATAACCATTTTCGACAATCTTTCATAACCCTTTGGAGATTGACTTCTCTTTCTTTTCCTTGTAAGCTCGTAGTAAAGTACCATCTTCTCGACTTCTTTCTTCAATTTAATTGACATTCTCTTCAACTTTATTATTACTAGGAGCTCTACATTCAGAAGTATAATGTTCAAAAATTTCATAATTGTAGCATTTGACGTGTAATTTATCATATCTTGATTTTGAATTTTTTTCTCCCACGACTTCTTGTTGATTTTTCGGATTTTTGGTGGTTGTAGTCATTGTTGTTATCGTTATTGGGTCTTCAAACCTCATTTGTGTCCATATCCACGACCCCATCCTCGTTCTTGACCACAACCTCGTCTTTGTAGGCTTTGATTGCTTTCTTCCTTTTTTGAAACAATACGTGTCTTAAGTATTTGCTCTACAATCTCTTTCTTTTTCCAAGTTTTTTGTCTCTTTGATGATGGCGACAATGTGTTCGAACTTTGGATCTAATGATCTAAGAATCTTTTCCATAATTCTTAAATCATTTAACTTCTCACCATTTCTTTTTAGATTATTAGCAACCGTTAAAACTCTTGAGAAGAAATCAGAGACAACTTTATATTTTTTCATATATGCAAAGTTTCAAACTCTTCTCTTAAAGTTTGAAGACGTGTCTTTTTGACTTGATCGGCTCCTTTGTAAGATGTTCGAAGCTTCTCTCATGCTTCTTTGGCTGACTTTGATACCGAAACCTTCTCAAAAATATCGTCATCCAATGCTTGGTAGATTAGACAGAGAGCCTTCTTGGCTCTCATTCTTGAGTCTCTCAAACTATCCCTTTGAGTTTGAGATAGACTATCTTTATTCTCTTGTTCGGTGTAGCATTTCTCGACCATCTTCCATACGTCGTGTGCTCCAAGGAGGGCCATCATCCTTAAACTTCAATTGTTATAATTGATCTTGATGAGCATTGGAACTTGTAAGGGAACGCCGCAATTCACTATCTTTTTAGGAGGATCTTCAAGCTCTGATACCACTTTGTTGGAAGTTTTCTTCAATAGCAAATAAATTTGATTTTAGAAGAAGATAGGAGGTTGGAGAGGGAAAAAATGATTTTTTTTTTCTTATAAGAAGAAAAACTATATTACAAAAGTTCATAATTTTTTCTTACATCTCTTACATTCAAGATAATGAATCCATCTCTATTTATAGAAGTTTACATCTTAAATAAACAGTGAAGATTCATTTAATCTAATGGTTCCCCATAAATATTTCCTAAATATTCTTTTATACAATTTCAAATATATTCCATAAATATCTACTAATTATTTTCTTATACAATTTCAAATATATTCCATAAAAAAATATCTAGCATATATTCTAGATATTTCTTATATGAAAAAATCTAGATTAACAAAATCAAGTTTATTTCCAACATGATCAAGCCATTGAAATAATGAAGAAGATCAAACAATGAAAGACACATATTTTCCTATATCGGGTAGCGTCTATGTTTATCTGCTGGCTAACGACAACATATAAAAATCCTATATCGAGTTGCTTTGTCCAATTTTTGACATCTGATATTCAAACATGCATTTGTGGTGTATTCTTCCTTGAATTCTAATACTACTGCCTAAAACTGAAATAGTGTATCACAACGTTAAAATTACCAAAGTATAATAATAAAATATACCTGCTTCTGCATCTAAAGATATCGAATATAGTTCTTTGGATGGCACATATAACTACCAATTCCAACTTCACCAAAGGTAATAGAAAGATGATGATTTTGTCTGGATGTCTTCTCTTCTGGTCTGTGCAGTTAAAGCGCTCGGCAGATTCAAAGCGGTGGAGGTGCAAAAAGTCATAGCGGGGATACAACGAGGATATAGCGGGATATAGCGAATGGCTCTAAAATAGCATATAAAACTTGTACTTAATGTTTTTACAAATATATAAATGGTAATTAAATGAAAAAAATTCATTCAAATTGAATTATAATTAATACATAAATAATTTTAAATAAAAACATGTGCGAATATACTTTAAATAAACGTAAAACTGTTATATAACATAATTAAATTTAGTAGAATATTAGACTATGTTCATTTCTGAAAATATATTAAAAATTAAATCAAATAAATTAGTTTCATAATTTTTATAATGTATAAATGCAATTTTTCATTTCATTTTATTAAAGAAGATATAGCGGAAATAGTGGAATATAGCGGGAATAACGGGATATAGCGGAAATAGCGAGGCTTAAAACGGAAAGGCTATATTTTAGGGCTATATGAAAATATCGTAGCGGTAGAAATCCGCTATGAGATATAGCGGGGTTATAGCGGGGTAATAGCGGAGCATTAACTACACAGCTTCTGGTAGCAGTATATTGTCCACAATCAATTTCTCATGTGTTGGAGGTACAGGTTTTCCGTGTATAATGGATGTTGTCGAATCTCTACATACAGTTGTTGTTGCAATGACCTCTGGTTCAAAGTTCAGGATTTTACATTTTTGATTGATCGAACTGGATGAATTCAACGGATTAGCTACGTCGTTGTTCAACACTCTCCCAACACTTTCCCGAGGTATACCGCTTCCTCCATTATTTGAAGCAATGTCTAATATGTGATTTCCTTGATCTATGTATACTTGAACAAGTCTTGTGAGTCTCCTTAAGCCCATTTGAGTTGTTTATGCGCAATAGTAGAATCCTTAATTTGGATCCTTGATATCTTGGCTCCAATACTTCGAGTCCGATCTTTTTTATCCTTGTCAAACACTTGGGATAAGATATCTTCATCCAATGGTAAATCTTCTCCATCACAATCATTGATTGATCCCTTTATTTTTGCAATTTTATCCTAAAATATGATAATACTTGAGATATTATGTATTATGGAAACTTTATAGAATATACGAGTTATAATTTGTTTAACTTACGAAGTAAGCAGAAGCCGTATCTGATATGGTACCATTCTTTTTCGTATGAATTTTCTCTCATACGTGACGATGTGTGATTTCTTTTGTTGGATTTGCACCGGCTACAACAAAAAAAGAAATAGTATTATACTTATCTAACCATTTAAAATAATAAAACTACAGGGAACAGTCAACACAACAATAAATTTGCCAAGAATCAACACAATGATTGAAACAAAAATTGCAAGAAAAGAAGCTGTAACAGCAAGGACATTCATGGCTGAATTTTGATGATCGGAAGATTATAGGAGATTATAAGAAGACTTTCTTTGTAATTACAAATTTTAAAGCAACTAATGGAGATATAAGTTGTGCAATATAACAACATTTTTCAGTTGAACGAAGAATTTTTTAGAAATCCAAAAATATGAGCAAAAATCCAAAGCATTGGTTGAGTAGGACATGTGCAATAGAAAAAGATCTTCGATCATGTCACTGTGATCTCATTGCCTTGTTACGTCTTTAGCTACAACGCAAGCAAGGTTTAATTCATTAGAGAGCAGTCAGAGGCTAATATGTGAACTAGCCTGAAGGTGAATAAAGAAAAGATGAGGGAATTGACAAAACATATAAGGTGGAGATAAATACAAGAGATGAACTAGAGACTTTAGAAAATATATCAGAGTGATGAGGGTGTACATGAAATGCAGATAAGAGTATGGTTCCTTAATCCTTATAGATAAGTGACATACAGGAACCAAGAGGGGCAGATCAAATCGAGAAGGAAATAAAAAAGGCTATACGCAATTCTGAAAGAAGTGGAGAATTCACATGTTGAACATGATTCACAGGTTATTAGGAGTAACGTAAACATTCAGGTTATACAACTGAAGATAGGCTGCAAAAAGGAATACTAATAGTGCACAACATGCAAATCAATATCAGTGAAAACGAAGTAGAGGAAATAAAAATAACGGAGAAAAACTGAATGAAAACCCATCAAAAAACACACAAAAATCAATAGTTGATATATGTTTTTAGACAGATACTCGGAGCTCTTGGATGTGCATTCTGTTGAAAATGCTCCGCAAGTGGATGTAGCCAATCTCACAACAACCACCTTGCATGTAATAAATGAGAATGTGATCATCATCCATGTTGCAGCATGTACATCAAGATGAACAGAGAAAATCATCTTGATGCTTGCTTAACTAGCAAGAACTAGTAACAGGCAGGCTACGACGAAGAGACAACACTGGCAATGAAAGTGAAAGGTGCACAGTCTGATGTGGATGTGGGGAAGTTGAGTGAAAAATAGCAAAGATGAACGCATGTTTGTCCATTGTGCACGTAGTTCTGTAAGTATAATACAATAATAGAAAATAAAATATTTTAAATGATTTATAGACGAACATTTTGGTTTGCTGACTGCATTGATATAAGTGTCCACCGTTAAAAAAGGTACCTTCATTTTACAAAATAAAATGCATAACCTGAAAAGAATTGATGATGCCTATACTTGTGTATGTGCTGCTAAATTTACCACAGATATGTTTATGAGCCTAGGTGACTTTGGTAAGATCAACTACAGAAAAAAGTGGCTAAACAATCGGTGCAGATATTTTAAATAAAGATTCCAATTTGCATAAATGCAAAAATAAAGCATAAATATTTCCAGGATTTGAAATAGAGTCAGTACTTCTTGGTCCAGCTAGTTGGTCTGCTTTTGTAAATAATTTTTCAAGTGTTTTCCTAATTAGTTTTAATAAGTGGTCCCTAAAGATTAAAAAAAACCTAAAGATTCTCAATTGTCAGCAATCCTTGTCTGCCTCAGGCTTAGATATGAGAGACAAAGTAGAACGATTTTCTAATATGGTTTCATTAGCATGTGCAAGTGGAAAAGACAGCCGCAAATGATACATAATTTATAGGTTGTTCATCAACAAATGAACAAAATAATTCCAAGTCTCGTCAACAAATAACAACACCTCAAATGATCATATACTCGAAGATAAATTTGCTACTTTTAGTTTACATAAACCATTACCAAATGAGGATAAAACCGAAATTCAAATTCTTTGTTGCTGGGGCATGTCAGTTAGGATATGGTAAAAGAATCAGTTGCCGGACAGTAATGGAAATTTCCTCTCAAGTCTGCTTGGATAATCTGAAAGTGCATCATTGTACTTATGAATGGCGCAAGGCTACTTGGAACAATTAATGTATGCCCAAAATGTCCATACGCACCATAATGGAAATGCTTAATAAACTAACGCAAAAGATAAAATATGCATGTGGAACATCATGATGGATAAAGGATGCATCCTATCTAAACATGATGATGAAACTGTGGATCATGCGTTTTTCATTTGCTCATATTCAAATCACATATGGCAGCATTTATGTAACAACATGAAAATTGGAGTTCTGCCGAATTCTTCTCTCAAAGCAGTGCCGGAATAATTCATAACTTCAAGTTTATCAATGCACTACATAGAATAATATGTGAAATGATAATTACTATCAATGTTTGGCACATTTGGGCAAAGCGCAATGATCGAATTATATTCTTAAAATGATAATTACCTTGCATTAATTGTCGTGAAATTCCGAGTCTTTTGCAAATATTTTCAAAAATTATACAATCTCACTACAATTTTGAATAACTATAAACTATGGATATGTCTATGTAAAACTTAGATTAAAAAAGATGAAACAAGCAAACAATTTCATGTTCTACTACATCGTGACTTGTACATCCAGTATGATGACCATAGTTTTACAGTGATCTGTATTTTTTGCCTACATCTCTTTTTTAGCTTGTACCGAATTTTGCTTCGTTATTCAAAAACTCATCCCAATCTTCTTGGCTAATTACTAGTGGACAATTTTTCAACCTATCTTCGTCATTATCGAATTTGTCATAATATTAAATTCTCAATTCGCTCCTATGTCTCCTAAACGAATCGGACATTTTTTAAGAAAAAAGTCATTTGCAACTGACTCTAGTTCGAAAAATATCTATGAAATTAAAAGTTGCTTACTTAAAAAATAAGCGGTGGCAAAATATATTTATAGAGAACTAAATGTGATACATATCAATTGTAGCTTACCAGCAATTCAGTCCAAACGCCATCCTTATATTTTTTTGGGTACTTTATCCCAACTTTCATATGGGATCGACACATGAATTCTTACTAATTTGCCAATTCGACTGCTTATTTTTCCAGCATTTTTTGAAATGGGAGCACCGTTTGTGTTTATGTCAACTTTCTCCGATTGTGTAGCGGATGACTGCGTAATTGAATGGGTTGACGCGTCTACGGGTTTTGACATTGTTACTCTCTTCTTCGTTACAATCCAAAAAACCAAAACCACCTACAAGACCAGATGAAGCAAAATAAATAAATAACAAAAATAGTTTTGTTCATCGTTGGTCATATTATACCTAAACATAAAAATGGATACCTGAAGCAATCAACTGGATTAACTCAAATCCTATTAAATTCTGAGCTTGATATGTTAGAGCTTTCTTTAAAAAAAAAAGGTTATCTGCTTGTTAAACCTATATCAGATATGAAAGTATAATTAAACAATAGGATTTGGACTATGAAATGTATTATAGAAAAGCAGTTGAGACAAGTTCCATATAGAAACAGTATATATTTTATCAAATTAAGACTGAAATGCATCATAATACAGACAATATATTTATCAAATTAAGACTGAGACAAAAAAAATCTTCTTCTTGAGTGCCCTCATTTCCTCTATATTTTATGTCTTCGATATTGAGTATCCTAATGTGAATTTATATAGTCATTACATTGGAATCGAAGATTTGATTGTCTGCACGATTTCAAGAAATAGTACTAAAGTGTAAAAATAGCACAAAGTATTAACTGGAATTTAGAACTAAAGTCAGTTGTGCATGTTTATGATTGTTCAGAAAACTAACTTGAAAGACTTTGGATGAGCTCATAAGTCCCTGTGCAACTATACAAATATAGTTTGTATTATATTTTAAATTCCAACTCTTTTGATGGATTGAGATAATTTATTATATTTCAATTAATTTAAATCTACGTGAATGCACAATAAAAATCAGAACTGTCAAGAAAAGGGGAAAACGAAAGAAAGGAAAAATCAAGGGAAAAAATATAAATGAAAGAACTTACTTAACATTGATGTCATATTACAAACGTATAGGACTCAAACTTGCCTATCAATCCAAGAAAAGATAATTGATTTTAAAATTTATATCATCCATCTCTTGACTGTGGGTTTAAGCTGGTAGATGTCTCATATATGAATATCAAATGATTCATTTCCATATGTCCATAACTTTTCCAAAGTTAAAGGTTACATGGACTGTGCAGTTTTAAAATGCAAAGGTCATTTTTGGTCCACTTAAGGTCCATTCATTAGATAGATTGATACATCAAATTAAGCTACTTGGTAGTTAAGAAAATAAAACCGCCACTCATAGCTTCAAATTTAGTGATAGCTACTACCAGAATATTGTTTGATAAAATAAATGCAATTTTGAATATGCAATCCATGACATATAACCATATCTCCATTCTATAATTAATTATAATTATTTAGTGTGAATAAATTTTTAAAAACATGGCATATTGTGTGCATCTTTGATTGCTACAAATTAGATAGACATTTAAATAGTGGTATAGACCACAGACATAAAGTCCACTTAAGAGGAAAGTAAAAGAAGTAGTTGTTACCTTCAGGCTTCAAAACAGAGAGTAAAAGAAGGTTCGCCACATACAACTCAGGTACCTGCATGGTAAAATATAATTAGCATGTGGCAACATATCAATATTTTAAACTCCTAATACCAAAAACTAATTTAACTTTGCTTATTTTCTTGAAATTTAAAGAAGAAAAATTAGTTTGTTTCCGCCCTTACTTTCTTATAATTCAGTAATAGTTAAAACTAAAGCTCGTTTTTAGTAAGTTAACTGTAATCTGACTATATACTGAACTGGGTATGAGATTAGCAGAAACATATATTCTTAACAAGGTTCAATATATGTGTGGTTTTAGAAAACCGGATGGGAAAGTATTTTTAGTAGTTTGGGATAAAGTAACATAATTAAATATATACAAAGGAAATATGAAATGATCACATGCGCCTGTGTGTTTGCTTGCACACAAGTAAATTACAGAAAAGATGACAGAATGCATTTCCTTTTATGTCAGTTTTTTTATGAAAAATAATATATATATATATATATATATATATATATATAGGGAAAAATGATACAAATAGTGTGAAAATTGTCTTATGATATAAATGTTTGTGTTTGATTATTGCTAAAATTTGGTTTCCGGCGGACATGATCCGGTACTCCCGGCATGATCAAATTGTTCTACTACAAGCTGTATATTATTCCACTATCAGCATACTTCAGTTTAGTTAAATGCATGCATGCATATTTTCAGATGGAAACTATAACATCTCATTAACCTGGTGTTATAAGCCACACTTAAGTAGATATTACTGATTTGTTATAGAAAGTACATCACTCCACTGAATCTCACCTTTTGCCTAGTTTATCATAAAGCATAAACAGTTTTGAAGATAGTGCCAATATTGAAGTATTGTACAAGTGCAAGATATTGTAGTCGGTAATTACTTGGCAAATACCCATAGTAAATAAATTATAGATTCAATCACACTTGACATTCAATTCATTCAGTTAAGATACATTGCATATTAACATATGCATTTGATGAGGTCTTCTAGTTTTTTATTGTCTTCAAAAGCTGATTGATGGACGGTAGGAAACTCGATGTCATCGGCATTTGTAGCCAACCGTTTGGATGTATGCGAAACCACAAACCATCCGTTATTTTTAAAAAAAATTGAATAAAACACTTGACTCGCTTCCGATGCAAGAATAAATGACTTATCATTCACTTTATCTTTGCACTTTAATTTCCCTAAGTTAACTGTTATCAAGTTTGAAACATGATCTATCTTGCAACCATTGTCCATATCTTCGACCTTTACCAGTCATAATAAAAAACCGTTTGCTTAAAGTCAATGTAATCTAATTCAATTATCTGTTGAATAACTCTATAATACATTGTTTCTACTTCCTTATAATTTTTATCCTTTCCCGCTCACTTTAAATTTTTTAATTGCTCTCATACACACACCACTGTCTTGTGTTACCATCCACTCTTCATAACTTTTTAGAGAAAATGCACACACATTCACTAGGTACTTCATATAGCATGCGCCTTGAACTTTGGTCCATTCACCCGTCAAAGAGTTGAATCAACATCGTTAGCCTTCACCAACTAAAAAAACACAATTAGTGAAAAGCATGGTCATAAAGGTGTATGATCCGCTTAAATGCGCATGAAATACTTAAGAAGATGTAATACCTCACCACGTAACCATAGAGTAAAACTTTGACAAACTTCCATGAATGTAACCTCACTTCAGGTTGAGATTTAGTACTTTTCACATAGATGGTATACCTTCTGCGACACACGTTTCAAAATGTATTTATGAGTTGATTTATAATAATGGAAATTTAAGACAAATTTGTGAACTTACTTATCTCATTCATCCAATCCATCGTACTTATTAAAAACCTATCTACGAACTTGTTTAAACTGCACTTGGATTAATGTTATATCTTTTACCACTATCTAGAGACATCTCACCAGCAAACTCATCATCCTTGTCTAAAAACGCTTCGCGAAGTATGTTTATGAGTATCATCACCTCCTTTCGGCATCTCCATGTAGTAAAGATTAGCTTCTTGTATGATATATCCTTCTGCAATACACCCTTCAATATATCTTTTGTTACACGCGTATCATTTATGTGTTTTCATCAACCTACGAAGGTAATCAATTGTAAATAACCAGTAGCTATATAAATCGAACGATGGTTAACAAAACTGAAATTAATAACTTACCATACAAAAGGATACATCCACCTATATCTAACAGGGCCGTAAATTAATGCTTCATCGGCTAAATGAACCATAAGGTGTATACTGATATCAAAAAATGACGATGGAAAATGTTTTTCAAACACACACTGCTTCTACCAAGCTAACGTTTGTTTTAAAAGATGGTCTTTATTGATCACCTTTGAGCACAAAATGTTAAAGAATATACTTACACGATATACAACATTATGCATATCCTTATATTGTGGATAAGAATGTTGAAGTAATAGCGGAAGTAATTGTTGCATTATGATGCGGTAATCATGCGACTTCGTATTTGTTAGTTCAGGAGGATTGGTATTTACATTGTTGTGGGAGTTAGAAGAGATTTTGCTAGGCACTTTCAGGTTTTTCAAAATGGTGCGAAACCGTATCTTTTCTTCTGTGTCCAACGTGAAAGTTGCCTCTTGTATGGTTATTTTATTTTTTTCAGGATCTTCCATCATCCATAATTTTTGTTTTATGCCCATGGTTTTCAATCCTTGCATGAATTGGTTGCGTCTTTTAAATTGTCTTTATGACCCATAATTGTGTTGATGAGATGCTCAGTGATATTCTTCTCCGTATGCATCACATCAACATTATGTCGAATCAAATTTGCTTTTCAATATGGAAAATCAAAAAGGATGGACCTCCTATATCATACAGGAACATTGTCAGACTCTTCTTCATCAGTTTTCTTTTTTCGTTTTCGGCCAATTTCCTATTTGTTTTTACCAACTTTCATTTTAATATTCGCTACCTTCTCTTCAACCTCATGGTCATTCAATGGCCATGGAGGACGACGATATTCTTGTTTGTTATTGAAGTTTGCCTTATCATCTCCAAACTTGTGTTTGGAAGAAAGAAATCTTCAATGTTCCATGTAACACGTTTTCTTACTTTCAAGAAGACAATAAGAACAAGTGTCTTCCCTACAAATAAGACATGCAAAATAGACGTGAGTTATGCACTCCGATAAAGTCTCGAATGCAGGGTGATCATAAATTGCCCATAACATCCTAGCTTTCATTGTGAACTTGGATTTATTAAATGAGTCGAATGCAATGACTCTTTCTCATAACTGTTTTAACTCGTCTATCAATGGTTGCAAATAAACGTCAATATCTTTCCTTGGCTTTTTGGTCCAAAAATCAATGTCAACATTGAGCTCCCTTTTCATGCGCATGGATGGAGGAAGATTATACAGTACTACAATTACTGGCTAACAACTATAACGGTTGGCTAGAGACACATGTGGACTGAAACCATCCATTGCTATTCCAAGCGTGACATTTCGTGGTTCAGCAGCAAACATATTTTCAAAAGAATATGATGCCCACTGTTGAAAAGTGTCACATGGGGGACGCATTATAGTTGGATCAGACTTGGTACGACCATGCCAAGTCATAGCATCTGCTATCCATGGTATGGTATACGTCTCCTCAATCTAGATATTAAAGGAAAATGTCTTTAATGTCTTTTGAGGTATTTCGGTAGCTCTTCTCTCTTTGTTATTGTTGTCTTATATATTGGTTCATTGCAAATTGTACAAGAAACTCTGTTTGCATTATCTTTCCAGTATAAAATGTAGTCATTAATTCATGCACCATAAGTTTTGTAATCCAACCCAACTCGTTTAATCATCTTCTTCATGTAGGGTACTTTGTGGTAGTGTGTAACCTTCAGGGAACAACTCCTTTATAAATTCAAGAAGTGCGGTCACACCATTATCAAAAAAGCCGTACTGTATTTTCAAGCTATTCAGTTTCATAGTGACATACAAATTTGTTATCCCTTTTGGATATGAAGGATACAATGGCTCTTTTGCACTACCAAAAGTGATTTATACTTCTTACTTTGATTGGTCTGCCAATTGACATCAACCGTAGACAAATCGCCAACATTATCGGACGACGGATTTGTAGGTTGAAAATGATGAAATTTATGAGCATAATTGACCAGATCTTTCATCCTAGGATGTTCAGACTCATTGGCACTTATGGCTTAACTAACGGGTTGTTTTTGCTTCTGCGTCAACTCTTCCCCATGAAAATGCCAAACGGTATATGATTGAACAATTCCCCATCTAAGAAGATGATAATGAATTTCATCTAATTTAATCTTTATTTTCATATTTTTGCACTGTGTGCAAAGACAAAATTAGACTTCTTATTACCACCGTTTTGTACAACGAATTCAGTAAACTTCTGCACTTCTTCCACATATTGTTTAGTTCTTCGATCGAATTCTTTCATCCACTGTTTGTCTATACTAGAAGACATATTGCCCTGCTATATCATATATGATATATTGTCAATTGTTTTCCTACCAGCTTATTATATTATCCTATCACATACAGAAATACATAATAAAACTCAAGCTAGTTTGGTGTATAGTTCACTTATATATGTATTTCTTATTTCTCACAATTTGAAATGAAAACTAAGGTCCTCTCTCTTATATGGTTGGTATATCTAATTATAATCATTTTTCGGAATGGTTAAAACATGAAGCCTTGCAAAATTTGTTAGAAAGCGGAATAGTTCAGATATCAAACTAACATACCAAACATAGCAAAACCTTCAATAAGAAGCTCGTATGTTTGTTGTATTCATGTGCATGTTATATACATATACATATACATATATATATACACACACACACATATATACATATATATATATTATATATATATATGTCTACAAATTTAAATATAAATAGTTACTCATTTATTTAACTATAGATAGATATACATATATATATATAATTTAATCTATATGTACGAATATCTGCTAATGGTTAAATAAATGATTATCTATTTATCTTTATTTAGCATGCTAACGCCACCATGAACAAACGGTGCAAAACAGATGAAGTCTTATACGAGCGGAAATCAATTATTTGCCAAAATTGCAACAGCTTTGGTCATTCGGTCAACTACTGTCGATTTACAAAGAAATGGATGCCTAAACAAATGCATCAAAGGTACAATAGGTTTCCGAAATGGAAGTTGAGAATGCAACTCAAAATAGCTACTCGATATAGTTAATTAGCAGTACACATGGGCATGTGTCTGTTTGCATGCCATTTTCCTTCTTTTAGTCCCACATGTCAATTCCTTTACAAAGCATCCAAAAAATAAAATGCGTGTTTAATATAGTTTTAGGTATTAGGATCGATAGTCTTGATAACAATGTAACAAGTGCTTTTTTGATAATCCCACTTTTTGCATCGTTCTTAAGCGACTTGTCTATGCATTGAAGTCAATATGTTATACATGAGTTCACAACCATATAAGCTTAAAATAAAACTAATGTCTCTAATACATCAACGTCTTTATTAATTTTTGAAAACTTAAAAGGAAGAGACTTTGCTCTTAAATTCTATATACTCGTTCTTTTCACACCATTCTTTTCACACCAAAATGATACACGCATTATAAGTGTGAATGACTGTGATACATAATAGTTTAATGGCTACATGATTAACAGTTAATTTACATTAAAAATTAATTTTGAATGTCGAAAAAGAAAACATCAAATAAGTATCAGCTAGCTATAAGACAGGTATGTTAGTGATTGAATCCTATTATGTGTCATAAATCATACATATTGCGAAAGGTTTATGTTTATTGTCATGTATCGATATTAGTATGTATGCTAAAAACTGCTGAAAGTGGTATGCTGAAAGTGAAAGTGGTATGCTTACAATCGGGCGATTGACTTAAATGGGGTGGAGCGGCGACGGAGAGGCGGTGAACGAGGCCGAGCGGCAATGAAGGGAGGCGGAGCGACGTTGAACGAGGCAAAGAAGCGCTCTAGCGGAGCGGCGTTGAACGGGACAGTGAAGTGTTGAAGGGTGTAGGGCGCAATTGGAAAATTGATTTGAACAAAATTAGGGTTGGGATTTGGGAACGGCTGTAGTTTGAGGAGTAAAGTATGCTGAAGGGGGAGTAGCGTTTTACTTATAGTGTAGGCAAGGGGACAAGGAAAATTATTGAACTTTGCAAGGTCTAGAGTGGCAAAATTGTCACGGCTCTATACCGTTATTATTTACAAAAAGCCTTGGCAGTCAAAACTTTAGTATTGGGGTGTGGCAAATGGACAATATGATGTAGTGACTTTTTGGTTGCAGGGACAGGTCAGGTATGATTCTTCATACCGTCTTTACAATATACGATATGTATAGTATCTTTGAGATGATGTATCGTTCACATCAGATCGTTGTTTGATCCGAGGTTTTATGTTTTGCTTCTTATCATTTTGAATACTTTTAAATGAGTAGATTAAAAATAATAGGTCTGGATAGCGCACAGAGCTGTACAAAGTACGAGTAAGAGGCTATGCTTTTATATATCTATACTTGTAGCTTACTATCGCTTATATTCCGTTGTGCAGTATTGTGGAGCTATATCTGTAACGACCAGTCATTTCGAACCATTCAAATCAATAATAATCCACACATATCAAACTTGAATTGCTCAAAACAACATATTGTTATTTTATATTTGGTAAAACTTAGCATATACAGTAAACAAATCAATCACAGAATCATAGACATAGAGTAATACAATAGTATGCAGCGGAATAGATAAATAGTAGTTCGTGAAGCTACTACAGAAACATCAGAGTCTAAAGCAAAATACAACAGAAATCCCAAATACAAAGATGTCTCTAATACATAAGCAAATGACAAGTCTAAACATAAATAACTAGGAATAATTGAAAAGCTGAATAGATAGAAGATAGATCTCCGAGCAAAGCTCCAAAGATGAGTCTCAAATGTTGTGACACTCAGACTGACCCGAGCATAAAGCAAAACACAAAACACTCGAGTCAAGATTAACATTCTTATGCAAGTAAATCGACTCAAGTGAAATGTCAAGTGAAATGCAATATAACTTAAAGAATGTTTGGGACTCCATCCTTTAAGGATCCGTGGAACATCTACATACATAATACAATACGCTACATAGATAATGTCTGCGGTAAATTAAAATATTAAAATAGCGTTAAGGCGTTACCCATAGCCCCCTTAACACATTTTTATATAAATGTCATAGTCTATACAGTACCGTAATTCCTCCGTAAATTAGAGGGCTATCAGAGGGCATTCCATAGTGTACGACACAAACCAAACTCGTAATGGGCTCGATAAAGCATATGACAAGGCACGCGAGGCAATGCTTAGGGTAGGATACTACCGTATTGCAGAACCGGGCTGGTGGTAATGCATAGCAGCTACTACTGCCCCCCTCGAGACACACTCACATAATCAAAGATGTGCACCAATCAAATCACAAAGTAATAGATATGGTATTGAAGAAGCATGCTCGATCGGAAGTGTGACCTCACTTGGCCCAAGTATAGCTCATGTTTTAGTCATATCAAGCTGATCCAGGGGGTTAGGGCTCCGTTCATACCTCATACAGTATCGTTCGCCAAACCATCCTACTTCGTTGTGGATTCTCCACCACGTGCACAATTGTTAAAGTGGTTTTTGGTATTGGCAGAGAGTATGACAATATATGATCCCAGTCTCTTTAACAACCAAAGCTTATTTCACACCGTGGTCATTTTATAAAAATCAGTTTCATAAACATTTAATAAAGTCTCAAATCACAAAAATTTAAATCAAAATTAAATATTCAACTTCAATTTTTATTTAATTTTAAAATATTCACTTAATCACTTTTTATAAACATTTAAATAAAATCTCAAATTATAAATTTAAATCAAAATTAGATATTCAATTTCAATTTTATTTAAATTTGAAAATATTCATTTAATCACCTTTAACCAAAATCAAGTTATCAATTTATAAAATTCATATGTTTAAAATCTCAAAATCAATAAGTTTCAAATCAATTATTAAACAAATTAAATTACAAATCAACTTTATTTTATCTTCCCAACCTTAATTTATTAAAAAAAATATTTTCAAAATATTAATATAAAATTTAAATAAATATTTTAAACAAATTATATATATATTAGTTAAATTAACAAAAATTATTAAATTTTAGTATATTAAATTAAATCTTATTATTAAATTTATTTTATTTTATATATTTAAAAATAATAAAGTTATAAGTAAAATCTTAAAATTTACATTTTTCAAAACTTAACTTATAATTTAAAATTTCCAAAACATATAATTTAAAAATCTAAATTTTACACACATATTAAAATAAAATCCTTTATATTATATTGTAAAAATCAATATTTATTAAAGCGCATCTATTTTTCAAAATTCTGGAAATCATTTAAAAATAAACCAACGGTGTCCGTATATAGTTTTCTATCCTATGGTTAAGCGATACGGATATTTATCATTTCAATCCGCAATAATTTAAATTTTATGGGTATATATCATTTCAACCCGTAATCCCAAAATTTCAAAATCAATAAAATCGCTTCGGTTTATCATTTCAACCTATAACGATTTCCCCAATCTATAAGATCATTCGGGTATGTATCATTTCAACCCATATGGATTTTCTAAACTAACAGGGAACTTGCAGTGTAAGAACAATAAAATAATAACAGAAAATAGCATACATATCAATGACAAACATATATCATAATTAACAATTTAAAATATGATATATATACTAACATGTTATGGTGTCATATGTCAATTAACATAGGTGAACAATTTAAATAATAACATATCAAGCTCAACGATATAATCACTAACCAATTCAAATTTAACAACATATTCCAATTGTCATTTCATGTGAAATAAATTTACTAAACATAAGAATGTCAATCGTGAGTGATCGCTCACCTTTCGAGGCTAGAGAAACAACAAGAATGAAAGCAAACGGACATGGATAAGCATACGAAAAAGCGAAGAATGCGACAACCACTGCTGAAATTCTCCGAACAGCAAGCACAAAGCAAAGCTAGCTTGAGTTTGATGAAAAACAAAATATATATGTATTTCCTTTTTTTCCCTTTTTTTAGAGGAGGAGGCGGGTCTGCTCGGTCGAGCACAGGTAGGCAAGGAGGCTGCTCGGGTTCGGGATTAGGCCAGGGAAAGGGAGGTGGGTGTCGGCAGTGGGGAGGATGGCTGGACGATGAAGCAAGGGTGTGTGGGTTAACAGTGGGCAAAGGGAAAGATCGAAGGAGGAGGGAAGGCCGACTTTGGCGTGGGAAGAATGGTGGCTGCGCATTCAGTGGAGGGAGATGGTGCAAGTTGTGGCGTTGTGGGTGGATGAGGCATAGAGGCTATAGGGGATGGGCGGTTGCTGCTGCTTCGGCATAAGTGGGAGAGGGTTGGAGCAGGGAGGAGGGGCTGCGGTGTGTGGCACCGTGGGGTGAGGAGGCGGCTGTTAGGCATTCGGTTGAGATGGAGAGGGTGGCGTACAGGCGTTGGAGGGTGGAAAAGAGACTCGGCAGACTAAAGGCAAGGTTGACAAGCATTGGGAAGGGACGAGTAGTTTTGCTTATATAAACTTTATATTTTTTTTTGTAAAAGCAAGAACAGAAAGAAGAGAAAGCGGAGAGAATGAAAGTGGTGAACGAACCAGAATTATATTGAAATGGTAGGAATAACAAAAGTCTGGTAAGCTGAATTTGGGAATATTAAAAGTGAATGTCCATTAGCTTCAACCGATAGACAAATGAAAGGACATAGAAATCCCAAAAGATTCAAAATGGGTACCGATATGGCTAACCGTTTCGCAGATTTCGCCACGTACCGGATGTCGACGGAGATCAACGCGATGAGACGAACAAGATGGTACACGGATATGAGAGACACGACCTACCTATCAAAACTCCATTTTTCGCTACCGAAAATGCTGTTAAATCACCGAAAATAAGATAAACGGGGCTAGAGCAGTCCTAATTTGGCGAAACGAAATATAACATCTCACTTAGAAAATGATTTACATTTTTCTTATGTAAAAATATTTAGATTACGAAAATATTTTTTTCCATCAAATTTTTAATTGATTTTAAATTAAAATTTCACAACAGAACAAATTTTCCGATAAAAATCTGTCACTTGTTGTGTTTAAATAGACTATCCCAAATATCAAATTTTCATGAAAATTTAGTTAATTACCTTATTTAAATCGTTAAAATTTTCGGGTAGTTACACCCTCTCCCACTCAAAACTTTTCATCCACGAAAAGGAACGAGATGGGAAAATAGAAGCAAACAGAAAGATAAAATGGATTCGAAACAAATGGTACCTCAGACAAACAATTTAGGATTCAAAGCACGCATGGACTCCTCGGTTTCCTAGGTGCAATCCCGATCATCTGTACTCCACTGTACTTTGACTAAACTAACAGATTTCCTCCTATGCTGCTTCGTACCTCTATCGACAATACGAAGTGGCTTCCTCTCGATGGTGAGACTTGGCTCAACATCCAAATTCTCTAACAAAGCAGGCTGAACAACCAAGGATGGATCATGTAGATATTTGCGAAGGTGAGATATGTGAAATACGTTATGCACACCCGATAGCTTCTCCGAATCCACTCTATAAGCTAAAGGACCAACCCTTTCCAAGATGCAGAAAGGACCAATGAATCTAGGAACAATCTTTCTTCTCCGACCAAAGCGAACCACATTCTTCAATGGCGAGATCTTAAGAAAGACCTGATCACCCACTGAAAATTCCAAATCCCTTCTTCGCCTATCAACATACTTCTTCTGCCTATCCTGAGCAATCCTCATCTTTCTCCTACTCTCCTCAACCTTCTTGGATGCTTCCAGAATCATATCAGGACCAAGAACTAAACGATCACCAGATTCAATCCAACAAGATGGATATTTGCAAGATCGTCCGTAAAGAGCGGCAAACGGAGACATCTCGATACTTGCCTGAATTCAAAAGAATGGGATTTAATTGATTTAAGTTTAAGATGATTTAAAATCAAATTAAGTTATACTTGATAGATGTTATTATAAGTGAATTCAACGAGATGGAGATGATCTTCCCAAAATCCTCCATAATCAAGAACACATGCACAAAGAAGATCTTCCAGAATCTGATTCACCCTTTCCGTCTGACCATCAGTATGAGGATGGTAAGAAGTACCAAGGTTCAAACGGGTACCTAAAGCTTCCTGAAAAGCTTTCTAGAACTTGCTGGTAAAGATAGGATCGTGATCACAAACAATGTTAGACAGAACACCATGAAGTCTGACAATCTCTTTCATATAAACCTCAGCTAAGTACGAAGCGGTTCGATTCGACTTGATCGGAATAAAATGAGCGGATTTGGTTAATCGATCGACAACCACCTATATACTATCGTTACCCCTTATAGTCCTTGGTAATCCATCAATAAAGTCCATAGAAACCTGATCCCACTTCCAAATGGGAATCTCAAGGGGTTGCAGTAATCCAGCAGTCTTCTGGTAGTCAGCCTTAACATGTTGACAAGTGGCACATCTACTAACATAGATGGAGATATCCCGCTTCATACCATTCCACCAATACATCCTCTTTATATGCTGAAACATCTTCGTGACACCTGGATGGATAGAGAGTCTGGACTGATGATTCTCCTTAAGAACCTCTTGCCTCAATCCATCGACATTCGGAACACAAATTTGGTTATTGATCCTCAAAACTCCATTTTGATCAATTTGTGCTCCTAACTCACTCTGGTTATCACCTTTCCTACCACGAATATTCTCTTTCGTGAGCTTAAGCATCTCATCTTCATCCTGATTGGCTGCGATATGATCCATAAGAGACGAAGAAGCTACAATCTGACATAACATGGCTCTCTTACGACTTAGGACATCGATCACAACATTGGACTTTCCGGGAGTGTAGTTGATGTCGAGGTCATAACATGCTAAGAACTCAAGCTATCTAACCTGCCTTTGGTTCAAATCCTTTTAGGTGAAAATATACTTAAGAGACTGATGTGTGAGAAATGCGGATTACGGATCTTAAGGTTGGAATAACACTAGGGGGTGAATAGTGTTTTGTGGATTTTCTAAATCTTTTTGAAACTTATGTAAATTTAATCACCAAAAAATGAAATTCACAGACACAGATATAATCACAGAATCAGACACAGATGCAAATAATAAATAAAAGCACTAAAGGAAAGAACACATCAGGATTTTATACTGGTTCGGAGTTACCCTACATCCATACCCGCACAAACGTACGGATTTCTTATCAAAAATAATCTTCCAGATTACACCCTCGATTTCAAGGCCATGAGGTACACCCTCCTGTATTCGCGTCCGGGGCAAACTCTCTTGATTTACCAAGCCACAAGATCACCTAATCGATTTCTGGGGCAACAATCGCACCCAATTGATTTCAAGGCTTAACCGCACCTTTTACTCAACAGTTTGATTTACAAATAATCCTATAACTCTGAATAGCACTGAGATCTTATGGAGAGAGTGGCAGAGAGTCAAACAAGAGATAATCAAGTTTGATTCACTTGGTATTTCGGCAGAGTATAGTTTGGGATTCTTTAGGATAAATGTGGAAGATGAAGAGAAGAGAAAACAAGTGAAATCTAATTATAAATTCGTTTAGAACTACTGGTATTTATAGGAAATCAACAGCCATATCTATTCGTGAAAGGATACGATGAATAGACACTTCTTTTGAAAATTTGAATTTTGAATTTAACGGGCACCATGTCGACATGGGGGGTTGAGGGATGTCGACATGCTCTAGGAAAAATTGATGATTTTGATTTTCTTATTAAAATTGGTTTCTATAATTTGTCAAAACGATTTCTAAACTTTGTAAATACATTTGAATATAGTTTAAACATATAAAAGAGTTTAGAAAGTAATTTTTAATATATATAATCTTAATCTATAAAGTGATTTAAAATCTGAGTAAATAAATATTTTAAAGCTAAATATTTAAAACAAGAGATAGTTTAAAATCAATGACATTTTGAAATCAAAATATTAAAAATGATAAAGATAGTTTTGAGGCTAAAATATTTCAAACAAGAGAGATGTCTTTTTGAAAAGAAGGTTTTGAAAACATTTAAAATAAGAGATATATTTTTGAAAAACATTTTTATAAAATTAGTGGATATCAAAATAGGACCACTATATGTTCCATTAGATATTGTCGTGGGTTCCATCCCACTAGGGTTCCATCCCTTTAACAGGCTCGAAATGGATTCCATTCCACGAATAAATTTCGAATAAAGATGTAAGTGCTTTCAAGAAGTTTTAACATAATTCTAGACTCAATACTTATCTTGTACTATCAAAATCTTGAACTCTTGATAACTTGATTTCTTGATACTCATGATTCTTCAATCTTGATATCTTTGATCTTTAAATTCATCAGTCTTGTATCTCTATACTGTACAGTCTTCATTCTTGGTACCTGCATGTTTATATCCTGCATATACATACATATATATATATATATATATATCTAAACTATAATGTTAGTATTTATATTTTATAACAAGTCCTAAGGTTGTTGTCATCAAAACCATCCTTCTCAAGGACTAACAATCTCCCCCTTTTTGATGATGACAACCTATGTTTATAAAATATACTTCCCTTCACAATAACTCCCCTTAAAACTAATAACTCCCCCTTAATCTAAGCCTAACTACTCTAACTACTCTTTTTTATATTCTCCCCTTTTGTCATCAACAAAAACTAATCCTAAACTCCCCCTTAATCTAATACTATTTAAATTAAATACTAATAAAGAAGTATAATAAGTGAAACAAATATTTTATTATATATGATGTTATATTTACATGCATATATGAAACATAAACATACAAATATATTTAAGTACATAAATTATAGAATAACAATACTAACGAGAGTTTTTGATAATCGGAGGTTTGTGAATCGAACAATTTGGATAATAAAAACAAAAGTTTCCACGTTGTTCAACCAAATTCCCATCTTTGTCAAAACAGACTTCGCCTACACATACCACGTTGTCGTCTTCTTCCATAGGTGCTTCTTCCTCCTCCTCTTCTTCTTCCTCTTCTTCTTCTTCCTCTTTGCTATGCTCTAAAGGATTATGCACGTGAATGTTGGGAGAATCTTCTTCAATCACAATAGGATTTGCATGATTATCCATTAGGAATTTTTGTAAATTCCAAAGAATTTTGCCTTGTTTTTCTTGTTCTTTTGCCATCCTTAGTTGCACAACTTGAAATTCAGTCAATATTTGCTTGGCAACTTTCATAGATTCTTCAATCTTTATCACACGTTCCAGTGTAGTGCGTTGGAATGGACCAGAATGAGGAGAAGGGAAAGAAATGGTGTCAATTTGGTTTGATTTAGTGGAGGAGGCCATTTAATTTACAGAAGTTTTATTTCAGAGAAAGAAAAGTGAGAAGACAGAAAATTTCGAAATACATAGGTTTATATAACTACAAAACTGATTTTAGTGGGAAAATCAAATTTTAAAAATTTTGCCGTTGTATGTCGACATGAGTGGTAAGGGTATGTCGACATCCTTATGAAAAATTTGATTTTCTTGTATATCTTTGTTTTTTTTAAATATATGTTACTATATCTGTAACAACCCGTATATTTGGACCATTTAAATTGACAATAATCCACACATGTCAACTTAAATAATACAAAACACGAATCATTATGGGATTATAAATACATAAATGTAAATGAGAATCAATACAACATCACAGACACAGAACAGTCAAAGAATAATGCAGCGGAAAATACATCGTCATAATAGCAGTTCATGAAGCCACTACATAAAATACAACAATGTCTTAACATCAAGGGACTAATACAAAAATGTCCAACAAACTAGGACATCAATACAGGAATAGAAATAGACTGATAAAGATAAATGCTAAGCCTTCAGCATCTTCAACCAACCTTGATCAGCAACTGGAAGCTTCAGACTGACCCGAGCATATACAAAAGAAACACTCGAGTCAGGAATCAAAATCTTATACAACTAAATCAAGTGCAAGGAAATAGTTCATAACTTAAAGATGGATAAAATAACATCTCTAAGGATCCGATAAACCATCTATATATACAATAGAATACGATAGGTAGATAATGTCTAATCAGTAAAGTACAATATTAAAATAGTGTTAAGTCATGGCCCATACCACCCTTAACACATTTTTATTCCCAAGAGCATATACAAGACCGTAGTTTCCCCAAAACCGGAAGTCACCAGAGGGCAATCCATATACTAAAGGTACAAAACAAAACGTAGTGGTCGCGAATAGGATAATCAGTATGACAAGGTACATGAGGCGATACCAACTAGGATACTAGTAGTTGTCTGATCTGGACTGATGTTGAGCATAGCAGCTACTATCTCAACACCGCGAAACAACACTCCCAAATCAAGGGGTGCACCCAAATCGAATCACAAAAGTAATAGATATGGTATCGAAGAAGTGCGTCCGCTAGGGGTGGCGAACCTCAATGGCCAGCGCGGCTCCTGTTTTAGTCATGTCAGGGGTCATTCAATATCGTTCTCTTTCTTCAGTCAACGCGTTCACCAAACCATCCACTTCATTCTGGATCAACACTTCGCGTGTAATAGTTATTAAAGTGGTTTTTGGTATCGACAGAGAGTATGTCCATATCTGATCCCGGTCTCTTTAATAACTACGTATTTATTACCCAATGGTCGGTTAACTTAACGTTTAAACAAATCAAAGTCCAAAAGTCAAGGTGCAAATTTGACTTCCAAATTTTGACATTTCACGATTCAATTTATTTCGGATATTTAAAATCATATTTCCAAATGAAATCTGTAGTTCAAACATTTGAGTTAACAATATAATTAAGTATTCAAGTTAAATTTAATAACTCACTTATTAAATTTAGTTCAAAATCAATTAATTCGAATTTTACCAGTCAATTAAGTTCGAATCGTTAAATCAAATTCTATTTATCTCAATTCATATTTACATTCATCGTTACATTAAATATAATCATAAATTTGATTAAATCAATTTCCTTAAATTTAAAATCATTTTACATTTAAATTATCGCTAAATTAAATCCATAAAACTTTAGTCAGTTTCGTATTCCATTTTAAGTCAAAATTTCCTAAATCTAAATTATTATTTATGACAAGTTCAAATCTATTTAATTTAAAACTCAGTTTAAATCTAAATCTACCAATCTAATAAATTAAATTATTAAATTTTAAAACTCACTTGTTTTAAATCTTATTTCAATCAAATTCGCCAATTCATTTTTCTTCAATTAAATAGATTTATTAATCCGTTTCAATTAAATCCATTAATTTATTCCAATTAATCCATTAATTTATTTCAATTAAATCCATTAATTTATTTCAATTAAATCCATTAAGTCGTTACTTGATTTCCAAACAAATTATTAAGTTCATTCCTTAATTTCAAATAGATTTCAATTTCAAAATAATTTTGTTGACCAATCGGGTTTCTTATTTTTAATTGTCTATCCTAGGCCAAGTTGTTTAAGTGGGTATTTATCATTTCAACCCGATATCATTCAATATAAAGCATAGCAAAGGGAACTTGCAGTGTGATAACTGGGATGGTGTCAAAGTAAATAAACAAGCAATAGCAACCATACATAACAATTTAACAAGTTATTCAAATAATCCCGAAATAATCCTATTAACTCACATTTGTTATTATGCAAATTAATACAATTATTCCTAGAATCCTACAGATTAAAGATTATGATTTTTACTTGGTGTCCGTTATCAAATTTCTACATCAATCATACTTATCAATTTTAATGTCACTATTATTTACCCTAATTAACATCATATTACAGTTCAACATGTTTAATCAACTTAAACAATACATGGCGTCAAATTTTTAGAACTTAACAGTTTATTTCAACCAAATTTTAACAACCAACAATTTAATATCCAAATTTAATATTAACAACAATCATCACTTGATTTTCATAGCATAATAGATTGAGTCGTGAATAAATTATTTACCTTGCGTGGTTGAAGAAGATGACGGCGAAGCACGAAGACGAATAGATAAAATAGACGACCCAAGCACGGGTACGAACAAACAAGTCGGGACGAGAGAAAATGAGCCGAAGCGATGTCCTAAGAATCCGGAGCGGTGGCTGAAACAACACGTAAAGTTTATTACAATGTATATAATTTAATATAACTATATAACATATTTACTCTCCTTCTTGCGTGGTCTGGGCTGGGCAAGGCTCGAGTGCGGCAGGGTGATGGGTACGGTGCAAGTGGTGGGCGGAGGGGAGTGGGACGGGCAGGCGGGGCTGGAGAAACAGGGGCTGGGGATGGGCGGGCTGACGTGGGGAAGAAGCAGGCTGGGTTCGGGGCTGGTGGGCGGAGGGGACAGCGGGGCAGGCGGGGACGGGGACGGGGAAGTGGCTGGGGCGGGCTGTTGGGGACGGGGCGGGGCAGGTGGCAGTGGCGGGCTGTTGGTGGTTGGGAGGTGGGCTGTAGGCGGGTGGCAGTGGGGAGGTGGCTGTAGGCGGTGTGGGTGGTTGGGAGGTGGGCTGTAGGCGGGTGGCAGTGGGGAGGTGGCTGTAGGCGGGTGGGTGGTTGGGAGGTGGTTGTAGGCGGTGTGGGTGGTTGGGAGGTGGGCTGTAGGCGGGTGGCAGTGGGGAGGTGGCTGTAGGCGGGTGGGTGGTTGGGAGGTAGATGAGCTGTAGGCGGGTGGCAAGTGGGGAGGTGGAGGGTGGGGACGGGTTGGCTGGTCGTGGGCTGCAGGCGGGTGGCAAGTGGGGAGGTGGAGGGTGGGGACGGGTTGGCTGGTCGTGGGCTGTAGGCGGGTGGCAAGTGGGGTGCTGGGGCGGAGGGGGCTGGCGGGTGCTGGACATGGGGGAAGGTTGCTGGGACGTGCATGGGTGTGCAGGTGAAGGGGGAAAGTTTTCAGAAGTTTCACTTCAAAACTAAAAAAAAATAAACTAAAGAAGAAGGAGGAGGGAAGGGGTGCAGAAACGTACTAGAGAAGAAGTGAAATGAGCTGAGTAATAAATGCGAGAGGGTTGCAGAGATTTATACAGAGAAACTTAGAGTCCCCATGCAAATGAAATGATGATTTTTCACAGTGGCTATTGGGTTTCTGAACGGACAAGGGCCATTTGAATTCTGAGCGGGAAAGAGTAGGGTACCGGTTTGTGTGGCGTAACGGACCAGTTTGTACCCCGTTAACCAATTTATAACTTGCGACGCCGAACTCCAATTGACACAAACAAATATACCGTTTTGATCAGCGCGACGAGGCGGACACAACGGTATGAAGATATTGATGGTTTGACATTGTTTGCGAAGTGGTAAATCTTATTGAACCATTTGCACGAGTGAACATTTTAACTAGCAATTAAAAGCGAAATTTGACGAAACGAAATGCGCCGTCAAGTTCAGAATATTTTTCTTATGCAACATTGAGAAAAATATTTGAGTTCGGACGATATGGAATTTACACTAAGAATTTAAACTAATAGGTAATTGCGACGAACGAATTTGACTTCAATATTATTCGACGAAATTTGGCGTACGCCTATGTCTATCTAGACGCATTCCAAATGTGAAGTTTGAGTGGCAACGGAAGTTGTTTGTGAAAATTTGAAATTCCTATTACGGGGAATGCAGCAAAACACCGAAGAATAAGATCGACGGAGCTAAAGATGTCCGAATTTTGAAAAACGAAAAATGACGTCTTTGTCAGAAGATGATTTAGAATTTTTCTATGTAAAAATATTTAGGTTCGGAAGATAAAATTTTTCACGTTTTAAAATGAACTGATGTGCAGTAAAATGCGCACGGAATTTACTACAGTATTTTCCGACGAAACTTTACCCATATCTACAATCATCTAGGCGCAATTTAGAAACAAAGTTTGGACATTGATTGAAATCGCATGTAAGTTTCACATTTTTAATTAAAATAACGGTTCTAAAATTTTAAAATTGGGTCGGAATTTCAGGGTCGTTACATTCTCCCCTACTCAAGACTTTTCATCCTCGAAAAGGAACAAAGTAAAGAGTGGAAGAACAGATAACAGAGATACAATGGATTCAGAATGGATTATTGAATATAGTAAAGAGTATAGAATGGAATTTACCTTCAACAAACAATTCTGGATTAGAGTCTCGGATACTCTCCTCGGTTTCCCAAGTGCAATCACGATCATCGGGACTCCATTGGACTTTGACTAGGCTAACCGACTTCCTTCTAAGTTGCTTTGTATCCCTATCAACAATACGAAGTGGTCTCCTCTCTATAGTCAAATCCGGCTCAATATCAACCTCTTCTAACTGAGCAATAGGAATGGTCATGGATGGATCATGTACAACCTTCCGAAGATGAGAAACGTGGAATACGTTGTGCACGCCCTCAAATTTTTCCGGCAATGCAACTCTGTAAGCTAGTGTACCAATTCTCTCAGTGATAGTGAATGGTCCAACAAATCTAGGAGCGAGCTTCCCTCTACGACCAAATCGAATAACATTTTTCAAAGGTGATACCTTAAGGAATACCTCATCCCCAACCTAGAATTCTAAATCTCTTCTACGCCTATCAGCATAGCTCTTCTGCCTATCCTGTGCGGTCTTCATCTTTCTTCTGATTTCATTAACCTTCTCGGATGCTTCTATGATCATATCAGGGCCAAGAATTAATCGATCACCAGGCTCAATCCAACAAGCTGGCGATTTGCATGGCCGCCCATATAAAGCTTCGAACGGTGCCATATTGATACTTGCCTGAATATAAAGGTGGTTAAATTTCAATTCAAATTTACTTATTCAAATTGAAATTTCTATTTTACCTGATAACTGTTATTATAAGTGAATTCAACCAAATGGAGATGGTCTTCCCAAGATCCACCGAAATCAATAATGTAGGCTCGGAGCAGATCCTCCAAAATCTGATTCACCCTTTCAGTTTGGCCATCTGTTTGAGGTTGATAAGCTGTGCTCAGATTCAGTTTAGTGCCCAAGACGTCCTGAAATGCCTTCCAGAATTTACTAGTGAATAAAGGATCTCTATCGCACACAATACTAGATGGAACTCCATGAAGTCTAACAATCTCTCTCATATATATCTCGGCCAAACTCAAAGCAGTACGAGTGGTCTTAACAGGAATAAAGTGAGCAGATTTTGTCAACCTATCAACAATCACCCATATACTCTCGTTACCTTTTCTGGTTCTCGGTAATCCATCAATGAAGTCCATAGAAATCTGATCCCATTTCCAACACGGAATCTCTAGGGGTTGAAGTAATCCTGCAGTCTTCTGGTGATCGGCCTTAACTTGTTGGCAAGTGGTGCATCTACTGACATATATAGAAATATCCCTCTTCATCCCACTCCACCAATATAAACGCTTCATATTTCGGTACATCTTAGTGACACCAGGATGAAATGAAAGTGATGACCGATGGTTTTCTCGAAGCACTTCTTGTCTCAATCCATCGACATTAGGAACGCAAATACGGTTGTCAATCCTCAGAACTCCATTACTATCTATCTGTGCTCCCACTTTACTGTCGGCATTTCCAACTCTACCAAGAACTAACTCCTTCATGCGATAGAGCAAGGTGTCCTCATATTGCTTAGCTTTGATGCGATCCACAAGAGCTGGGGAGATAACAAGCTGAAATAGCATGCCTTCTACCAGATTACAACATGACAATGCTTTGCTACGGCTCAAAGCATCAGCTACAACATTTGCTTTCCCAGGAGTATAATTGATATCGAGATCATATGCAGCTAAGAACTCAAGCCATCGAACTTGTCTCTGGTTCAAATCCTTTTGAGAAAAGATATATCTCAAGGACTTATGATCAGTGAATAATTCAAATTTAGTCCCCAAAAGATGATGCCTCCACAGTTTCAAAGCAAATACAACTGCAAGAAGCTCTAGATCATGAGTTGCGTAGTTTACTTCATGGATCTTCAACTGGCGGCCAGCATAAGCAATAACCTTTCCGTTTTGCATAAGAACAGCGCCTAAACCTTCTCGGCAAGCATCTGTGTAGACAGTTAATTCTTCACTTCCATCAATTACCGCAAGAACTGGGGCTGAGGTTAACTTACACTTCAACTTATTAAAAGCTGATTCGCACTTCTCACTCCAAATAAACTTGACATCCTTTCAGGTTAAAGCAGTGAGTGGGGCAGAAATCCGGGCAAAGTGCTCAATAAATCTACGATAATAGCCGGCCAAGCCCAAGAAGCTACGGATATCAGTAGGAGTTTTGGGAGTCTCCCAATCCTGTAGATAAATTTCAAATTAGAAAGGGATAAGAGGAATTGAATAGAAATAGCGAATAGGATAGAACTTACATTGATTACGGCGATCTTAGCTGGATCGACCGAAATCCCATTTTCAGAAACTATGTGGCCCAGGAATCTCACTTCGTCTCGCCAGAAGTGGCATTTAGAGAATTTGGCCTTAAGTTGATGATTTCGGAGAGTTTCCAGAACATAAGCAAGGTGTGTCTCATGCTCCTTCTTGTCTTTGGAGAAGACGAGAATATCATCAATAAAAACAAGAACAAACTTGTTAAGAACATCGCGGAAGACTCGATTCATCAAGTCGACGAAATAAGCAGGTGCGTTGGTCAAACCGAATGGCATAACCAACCATTCATAGAATCCGTTCTCCGTACGGAAGGCTGTCTTATGAATACTATCTTCTGCTACTCTGAGTTGGTGGAACCCAGTGGCAAGATCAAGTTGGGAGAAAACTTTAGCTCCATGGAGCTGATCGAATAAATCATTGATGCGAGGCATCGGATAGCGGTTCTTGAGAGTGCGTTTGTTCAGTTCCCTATAATCAACACACATGCGAAGAGACCCATCCGATTTGGTGACAAATACAACTACGGCGCCCCATTCAGAACAACTTCTCCTAATCATACCTCTAGCAAATAGATCATCAATTTGAGTTTTAAGTTCAGCTTTTTCTTTAGGAGCCATCCTTCTGTGAGGGAGAACTACGGGAGTAGCTCCTGGAATAAGATCAATACGGAAATCGATTTCCCGTTTAGGCGGTAGAGAGTTGACCTCTCCAAATACATCGGGAAATTTCTAAACAATAGGGGTAGTATTAAGATCATCCGGATGAACATCAAGAGAAAATATGAAGCTTCCGGCATATTTCTGAGGTGATTTGCATTCAATGACAAGTGGCTGATCCATGTCGCTTACCAAAGAAACTGAACGAGTTTTGCAGGAAATAACAGCATCGAATTTGCTTAACCAATCAGCTCCTAAAAGAAAGTCGAATGCTTGGAATCCAAGTACATAGAAATCCCAAGTGAATCGAGAAAAATCATACATAAGTGCAACTCCCTTGCAAACACTTCGGAGGTTAGTGGGTCCTCCGATAGGATTTGAGACACATAAGGAGGTAGTAGCGAGAGTAGGTTCTAATTTGAGTTTATCACAAAGGTCAATTGATATAAAGCTATGTGAAGCACCAGTATCGAATAATATCCTAACAGGTGTAGCATGTAAATGAAAAATACTTCGTAAGGTACCTTGGTCATACTGGGTGGGTGGTGCAGAGGGTGCAGGTGTGGTGATAGCAAATACTCCAGACGGTGTGCCACGCTTATACAGTGGGCAGTCTTTCTTGAAATGACCCGGCTGGAGGCAGACATAGCATAAATCTTTCCTAGTCGCAGAAGGTGGTGGAACAGCAGCTCCGGTAGATGGACAACTATTAGCATAATGGCCCTTCTTATCGCATTTGAAGCAAGTGATATTAGCAAGGTCGATTGGGCTTTTCTGAGCATATCCCAATCCTGTAGTCTTCTGCCAAGCTTTCTTTTGTTGATCAAAGTTCATCTTCCTCTTCCCGAGCTGGCTAGAGGAGGGCTGAGTAGGAGCAGCCTTAGCAGTAGGTCCCCTAGGCTTTGCCTCATATCTAAGAGCATAGTCAACAAGCTCTGTGAAGGTGCAGTGAGTGTGGCCAGTAAGCAAGTCATAATACTCTGGTCTAGCTCCCAAAATGAACTTCTCGTTCTTTAGAAGCGGTGTATCAATCAATCCCGGGCCGAACTTGGAGAGTTGGTTGAATTTCCTCTCGTACTCAGAAAAAGTCATACTGCCCTGCTTAAGATCCATAAAAGCTCTATAAAGTTGGGTTTTCCCAGCAGCTGGCATCCATTGTGCTGAGAAAGTATCCCTAATCAAAAGATAGACAAGATGAATAACATTTCAAAGATTAAAAGAAGAACTTAGACTACGAAATCCAAATAATTTTATACCTAAACTGGGCCCAAGTGATGGTGTTCTCCTCGATACGAGAAGTAACTGATTCCCACCAATCTTGCGCGGCATCCTGAAGTTGCCAGGCAGCAAGCTGACGCTTCTGAGCATCAGTGATCTCTAGACCAGAAAATATCTTCTCTAAGCCTTTAAGCCATTGCTGAGCCTCAATAATGTTCTCGGATCCTGAAAACTTAATACCTCCCAGCTGTGTATACTCCTTACTAAGAATGGTGAATTTGACAGGAGCTGGAGCGACAGGAGCAGCCTGAGCAGGACCATGGCCCCTTCCTCCCCTATTGTTTCCTCTGGTACCCATCCTGAAATACCAAAGAGATTGTTAAAGCCAAAGGATAGAGAATCATAGAATTTTTTTTAAGGAAAGTCTAATCAATGAATCAAAGAAGTTTGAAATGAAAGGATTTGGATATTGAACCAATTCTCCTCATTCTAGGGTATTGCTACCCTATCTCTAATGAGTTTATATATAATCCCAAACTAAGGTTTTTAGGGAAACCGAAGCTCTGATACCAACTGTAACAACCCGTATATTTGGACCATTTAAATTGACAATAATCCACACATGTCAACTTAAATAATACAAAACACGAATCATTATGGGATTATAAATACATAAATGTAAATGAGAATCAATACAACATCATAGACACAGAACAGTCACAGAATAATGCAGCGGAAAATACATCGTCATAATAGCAGTTCATGAAGCCACTACATAAAATACAACAATGTCTTAACATCAAGGGACTAATACAAAAATGTCCAACAGACTAGGACATCAATACAGGAATAGGAATAGACTGATAAAGATAAATGGTAAGCCTTCAGCATCTTCAACCAACCTTGATCAGCAACTGGATAGCTTCAGACTGACCCGAGCATATACAAAAGAAACACTCGAGTCAGGACTCAAAATCTTATACAACTAAATCAAGTGCAAGGGAATAGTTCATAACTTAAAGATGGATAAAATAACATCTCTAAGGATCCGATAAACCATCTATATATACAATAGAATACGATAGGTAGATAATGTCTAATCAGTAAAGTACGATATTAAAATAGTGTTAAGTCATGGCCCATACCACCCTTAACACATTTTTATTCCCAAGAGCATATACAAGACCGTAGTTTCCCCAAAACCGGAAGTCACCAGAGGGCAATCCATATACTAAAGGTACAAAACAAAACGTAGTGGTCGCGAATAGGATAATCAGTATGACAAGGTACATGAGGCGATACCAACTAGGATACTAGTAGTTGCCTGATCCAGACTGATGTTGAGCATAGCAGCTACTATCTCAACACCGCAAAACAACACTCCCAAATCAAGGGGTGCACCCAAATCGAATCACAAAAGTAATAGATATGGTATCGAAGAAGTGCGTCCGCTAGGGGTGGCGAACCTCAATGGCCAGCGCGGCTCCTGTTTTAGTCATGTCAGGGGTCATTCAATATCGTTCTCTTTCTTCAGTCAACGCGTTCACCAAACCATCCACTTCATTCTGGATCAACACTTCGCGTGTAATAGTTATTAAAGTGGTTTTCGGTATCGACAGAGAGTATGTCCATATCCGATCCCGGTCTCTTTAATAACTACGTATTTATTACCCAATGGTCGGTTAACTTAACGTTTAAACAAATCAAAGTCCAAAAGTCAAGGTGCAAATTTGACTTCCAAATTTTGACATTTCACGATTCAATTTATTTCGGATATTTAAAATCATATTTCCAAATGAAATCTGTAGTTCAAACATTTGAGTTAACAATATAATTAAGTATTCAAGTTAAATTTAATAACTCACTTATTAAATTTAGTTCAAAATCAATTAATTTGAATTTTACCAGTCAATTAAGTTCGAATCGTTAAATCAAATTCTATTTATCTCAATTCATATTTACATTGATCGTTACATTAAATATAATCATAAATTTGATTAAATCAATTTCCTTAAATTTAAAATCATTTTACATTTAAATTATCGCTAAATTAAATCCATAAAACTTTAGTCAGTTTCGTATTCCATTTTAAGTCAAAATTTCCTAAATCTAAATTATTATTTATGACAAGTTCAAATCTATTTAATTTAAAACTCAGTTTAAATCTAAATCTACCAATCTAATAAATTAAATTATTAAATTTTAAAACTCACTTGTTTTAAATCTAATTTCAATCAAATTCGCCAAATCATTTTTCTTCAATTAAATAGATTTATTAATCCGTTTCAATTAAATCCATTAATTTATTCCAATTAATCCATTAATTTATTCCAATTAAATCCATTAATTTATTTCAATTAAATCCATTAAGTCATTACTTGATTTCCAAACAAATTATTAAGTTCATTCCTTAATTTCAAATAGATTTCGATTTCAAAATAATTTTGTTGACCAATCGGGTTTCTTATTTTTAATTGTCTATCCTAGGCCAAGTTGTTTAAGTGGGTATTTATCATTTCAACCCGATATCATTTAATATAAAGCATAGCAAAGGGAACTTGCAGTGTGATAACTGGGATGGTGTCAAAGTAAATAAACAAGCAATAGCAACCATACATAACAATTTAACAAGTTATTCAAATAATCCCGAAATAATCCTATTAACTCACATTTGTTATTATGCAAATTAATACAATTATTCCTAGAATCCTACAGATTAAAGATTATGATTTTTACTTGGTGTCCGTTATCAAATTTCTACATCAATCGTACTTATCAATTTTAATGTCACTATTATTTACCCTAATTAACATCATATTACAGTTCAACATGTTTAATCAACTTAAACAATACATGGCGTCAAATTTTTAGAACTTAACAGTTTATTTCAACCAAATTTTAACAACCAACAATTTAATATCCAAATTTAATATTAACAACAATCATCACTTGATTTTCATAGCATAATAGATTGAGTCGTGAATAAATTATTCACCTTGCGTGGTTGAAGAAGATGACGGCGAAGCACGAAGACGAATAGATAAAATAGACGACCCAAGCACGGGTACAAACAAACAAGTCGGGACGAGAGCAAATGAGCTGAAGCGATGTCCTAAGAATCCGGAGCGGTGGCTGAAACAACACGTAAAGTTTATTACAATGTATATAATTTAATATAACTATATAACATATTTACTCTCCTTCTTGCGTGGTCTGGGCTGGGCAAGGCTCGAGTGCGGCAGGGTGATGGGTACGGTGCAAGTGGCGGGCGGAGGGGAGTGGGACGGGCAGGCGGGGCTGGAGAAACAGGGGTTGGGGACGGGCGGGCTGACGCGGGGAAGAAGCAGGCTGGGTTCGGGGCTGGTGGGCGGAGGGGACAACGGGGCAGGCGGGGACGGGGACGGGGCAGTGGCTGGGGCGGGCTGTTGGGGACGGGGCGGGGTAGGTGGCAGTGGCGGGCTGTTGGTGGTTGGGAGGTGGGCTGTAGGCGGGTGGCAGTGGGGAGGTGGCTGTAGGCGGGTGGCAGTGGGGAGGTGGCTGTAGGCGGTGTGGGTGGTTGGGAGGTGGGCTGTAGGCGGGTGGCAGTGGGGAGGTGGCTGTAGGCGGGTGGGTGGTTGGGAGGTGGCTGTAGGCGGTGTGGGTGGTTGGGAGGTGGGTTGTAGGCGGGTGGCAGTGGGGAGGTGGCTGTAGGCGGGTGGGTGGTTGGGAGGTAGATGGGCTGTAGGCGGGTGGCAAGTGGGGAGGTGGAGGGTGGGGACGGGTTGGTTGGTCGTGGGCTGCAGGCGGGTGGCAAGTGGGGAGGTGGAGGGTGGGGACGGGTTGGCTGGTCGTGGGTTGCAGGCGGGTGGCAAGTGGGGTGCTGGGGCGGAGGGGGCTGGCGGGTGCTGGGCATGGGGGAAGGTTGCTGGGGCGTGCATGGGTGTGCAGGTGAAGGGGGAAAGTTTTCAGAAGTTTCACTTCAAAACTAAAATAAAATAAACTAAAGAAGAAGGAGGAGGGAAGGGGTGCAGAAACGTACTAGAGAAGAAGTGAAATGAGCTGAGTAATAAATGCGAGAGGGTTGCAGAGATTTATACAGAGAAACTTAAAGTCCCCATGCAAATGAAATGATGATTTTTCACAGTGGCTATTGGGTTTCTGAACGGACAAGGGCCATTTGAATTCTGAGCGGGAAAGAGTAGGGTACCGGTTTGTATGGCGTAACGGACCAGTTTGTACCCCGTTAACCAATTTATAACTTGCGACGCCGAACTCCGATTGACACAAACAAATATACCGTTTTGATCAGCGCGACGAGGCGGACACAACGGTATGAAGATATTGATGGTTTGACATTGTTTGCGAAGTGGTAAATCTTATTGAACCATTTGCACGAGTGAACATTTTAACTAGCAATTAAAAGCGAAATTTGACGAAACGAAATGCGCCGTCAAGTTCAGAATATTTTTCTTATGCAACATTGAGAAAAATATTTGAGTTCGGACGATATGGAATTTACACTAAGAATTTAAACTAATAGGTAATTGCGACGAACGAATTTGACTTCAATATTATTCGACGAAATTTGGCGTACGCCTATGTCTATCTAGACGCATTCCAAATGTGAAGTTTGAGTGGCAACGGAAGTTGTTTGTGAAAATTTGAAATTCCTATTACGGGGAATGCAGCAAAACACCAAAGAATAAGATCGACGGAGCTAAAGATGTCCGAATTTTGAAAAACGAAAAATGACGTCTTTGTCAGAAGATGATTTAGAATTTTTCTATGTAAAAATATTTAGGTTCGGAAGATAAAAATTTTCACGTTTTAAAATGAACTGATGTGCAGTAAAATGCGCACGGAATTTACTACGGTATTTTCCGACGAAACTTTACCCATATCTACAATCATCTAGGCGCAATTTAGAAACAAAGTTTGGACGTTGATTGAAATCGCATGTAAGTTTCACATTTTTATTTAAAATAACGGTTCTAAAATTTTAAAATTGGGTCGAAATTTCAGGGTCGTTACAATATCTATATTCTATATCTCAGTTATTGAGTAAATGCCTAGTTCTCTTCTTAATTTAGTAAATATAGGTTGATTTAAGGGTTTGATGAAAATATCAGCAATTTGATTCTCGGAGTTGATATATTCAAGAGAAATAATCTCTTTACTTATATTATCTCTGAGAATATGATGTCTGATATCAATATGTTTAGCCCTAGCATGATGAGTAGTATTTTTAAACAAATTTATTGCACTAGAATTATCACAATAAATTGTTGATTTTGAAATTGTTAATCCAAAATCTTTTAGAGTTTGTTGCATATAAATGACTTGGGAGAAAAACAAAGCAGCAGAGATATATTCTGCTTCAGTTGTTGATAAAGAAACAGTATTTTGCTTTTTGCTAAACCATGAAACCAGAGAATGCCCCAAAAAGTGACAAGTTCCACTTGTACTTTTTCGGTCAGATTTGCAACCAGCATAGTCAGCATCACAATAAGAAATTAAATCAAATTAATCATTTTTAGGGTAAAATAAACCATAGTCAAAAGTATGTTTAACATATCTTATGATACGTTTCACAGCTTTTAAGTGAGTCTCTTTGGGTTGAGATTGGTACCTTGCACAAAGATAAACACTATGCATGATATCAGGTCTACTCGTAGTGATATAGATTAGTGATCCAATCATTCCCCTATATATTTTTTGATTTACATCTTTTGAAAGATCTTCTTTATTTAAAGCTTCATTGGTTGCCATGGGAGTGGGTTTTCCACTCGCAGTAGTCATACCAAATTTACTCACTAGATCCCTAGCATATTTTTCTTGACTAATAAAGATACCATTATTTTATTATTTTATTTGTAAACCTAAGAAGAAAGTAAGTTCACCCATATGACTCATCTCAAACTCTTTTGTCATTATTTCAAAAAATTCTTTATCCATTTCATGATTAGTTGAACCAAAAATAATATCATCTACATAAACTTGTACTAGTTGACATCATTTTTATTTCTTTTAATGAAAAGAGTATTATCTACTTTACCAATTTCAAAATTTGATTGTAATAAAAAAGATCTTAGTCTGTCATACCATGCTCTAGGAGCTTGTTTCAGACCATATAGAGCTTTCTTAAGTTTGAAAACATGGTTTGGAAATATTTCATCTTCAAAGAGTGAAGGTTGTTCAACATAAACTTCATCTTTAACAAATCCATTTAGAAAAGCACTTTTAACATCCATTTGAAATAATTTGAAATTATTATAATTTGCGAAAGCAAGTAGAATTCTAATGACTTCTAATCTTTGCTACGGGTGCAAAGGTTTCATTAAAAACTATTCCTTCTTTTTGACAATAACCTTGTGCGACTAATCGAGCTTTATTTCTCACGACCTCACCAAGTTCATTCGTTTTATTTTTATAAACCCATTTTGTTCCAATTATACTTTTATCCTCAGGTCTAGGAACAAGTTCCCAAACATCATTTCCGGTGAACTGATTCAATTCTTCTTGCATAGCAAGAATCCATGAATCATCAGATGATGCTTCCTTTGGATTTTTAGGTTCAATAGTTGATATAAAAGCTACATTACTCATGTTATTTAGTTGAATTCTAGTTCTGACAACAGATTCAATATTTCCTAGTATATTTTCTCTAGGATGATCTTTTAATAGCCTAATTCTTTTATTAGTGGAATGATTTCACAATTAGTTTTATTAGGTTCATTATTTAAAGTTACAAAATCTTCTTCATCTTCTATTTGTACAGTATCTTTAAAATTTTCATCAAAAGATACATGCATTGTTTCTTCAATAGTGTTAGTTCTTAAATTATAAACTCTAAATGCTTTACTTCTATTAGAATATCCGATAAAGATACCTTTGTCGGATTTAGGTTCAAATTTATCTAAATTATCTTTTGTATTAAGAATAAAACACTTACTACCAAAAACTTTAAAATAAGCTACTATGGGTTTCTTATTGTAAAGTAATTCATATGGTGTTTTATTAGTTAATGGTCTAATTAAAATCCTATTTAATATATAACAAGCTATAGCAACTGCTTCAGCCCAAAAGTTTTTAGGTAAGTTACTATCAGAAAGCATTGTTCTAGCACACTCTTGAATCGTTCTATTCTTACGTTCTACCACTCCGTTTTGTTGTGGAGTTCTTGGAAAAGAGAAATTATGAGTTATTCCATTTTTATTGTAGAATCTCTCAAAATTTTCATTTTCAAATTCCCCACCGTGATCACTACGAATAATTATAATTTTTAAAGAAAGTTGGTTTTGAAGTCTTTTTGTAAAAAATTTAAATGAATCAAAAGTATCACTTTTATGTTTCATAAAAATTGTCCATGTAAACCTAGAATAATCATCTACAATTACAAAAACATATTTATTGTGATTTATTGATTGAATTTGAGATGGACCAAATAAATCTAGATGAAGTAACTCAAGAGGTTTTGAAGTTGAAATCATATCTTTTAATTTGAAAGAACTCTTCCTAAGTTTTCCTAATTGGCAAGCATCACATATACTATCTACTTTAAATTTTAACTTGGGAAGACCTTTAACTAAGTCAAGTTTTGATAACCTAGATAACAGTTTGAAATTTAAATGACCAAATCTTTTTTGCCAAATCCAAGGGTCACTTGTATTAGCCAAAAGACATAAGTTATCATTTGAAACTTTCATACTAATGATGTAAATATTTTTCTTCCTAATTCCTTCAAATATAATATTTGAATTATTATCTTCGATGTGACACTTATCTTTTTCAATTTTAATCTTGTATTTTTTATCGCAAAGTTGACTAATGCTAAGTAGATTGTGTTTCAGATTCTTAACTAATAAAACATTAGAAATAGTAGGAGTTTTAGAGTTACCGACATTGCCGATGCCAATCACATATCCTTTTGAGTTGTCTCCAAAATTAACCAATCCTCCATCTTTATAGATAATATCATTCAACATATCTGGATTACCAGTCATGTGTCTTGAACATCCACTATCAAGTATCCACTTATTCTTCTTGATTTGCACAATTTGTCCATTGAGTGTTGATTCTTCAAAGGCCATATAACATTTTTCTTTCTGTATAGAATAAAAACTTGGTAGATAACTTGGTTTTCTGTAATAACTATATGCAGACTTATGAGACAATGATGATTTGAACAGTTTTAAACTAGTGTTAACAAAATCCCTAAAAATAGCCATTTTAAAAACTTTTTCAAAATTCAGATTATGAAAACTTTAAAAACCTTGCTCTGATATCAAATGTGAGAAATGCGGATTACGGATCTTAAGGCTGGAATAACACTAAAGGGGGATGAATAGTGTTTTGTGGATTTTCTAAATCTTTTTGAATCTTATGTAAATTTAATCACCAACAAATGCAATTCACAGACACAGATATAATCATAGAATCAGACGCAAATGCAAATAATAAATAAAAGCAGTAAAGGAAAGAACATACCAGGATTTTATACTGGTTCGGAGTTACCCTACATCCAGTCCCGCACAAACGTACGAATTTCTTATCAAAAATAATCTTCCAGATTACACCCTCGATTTCAAGGCCACAAGGTACACCCTCCTGTATTCGAGTCTGAGGCAAACTCTCTTGATTTACCAGGCCACAAGATCACCTAATTGATTTCCGGGGCAACAATCGCACCTAATTGATTTCAAGGCTCAACCGCACCTTTTACTCAATAGTTTGATTTACAAATAATCCTATAACTCTGAATAGCACTGAGATCTTATGGAGAGAGTGGCAGAGAATCAAACAAGAGATAATCAAGTTTGATTCACTTGGTATTTCGACAGAGTATAGTTTGGGATTCTTTAGGATAAATGTAGAAGATGAAGAGAAGAGAAAACAAGTGAAATCTAATTATAAATTCGTTTAGAAGTACTCGTATTTATAGGAAATCAACAGCCATATCTATTCGTCAAAGGATACGACGAATAGACACTTCTTTTGAAAATTTGAATTTTGAATTTAACAGGCACCGTGTCGACATGGGGGGTTGAGGGATGTCGACATGCTCTAAGCAAAATTGATGATTTTGATTTTCTTATTAAAATTGGTTTCTATAATTTGTCAAAACGATTTCTAAACTTTGTAAATATATTTGAATATAGTTTAAACATATAAAAGAGTTTAGAAAGTAATTTTTAATATATATAATCTTAATCTATAAAGTGATTTAAAATCTGAATAAATAAATATTTTAAAGCTAAATATTTAAAACAAGAGATAGTTTAAAATCAATGACAATTTTGAAATCAAAATATTAAAATTGATAAAGATAGTTTTGAGGCTAAAATATTTCAAACAAGAGAGATGTCTTTTTGAAAAGAATGTTTTGAAAACATTTTAAATAAGAGATATATTTTTGAAAAACATTTTTATAAAATTAGTGGATATCAAAATAAGACCACTATATGTTCCACTAGATATTGTCGTGGGTTCCATCCCATTAACAGGCTCGAAGTGGATTCCATTCCACGAATAAATTTCGAATAAAGATGTAAGTGCTTTCAAGAAGTTTTAACATAATTCTAGACTCAATACTTATCTTGTACTATTAAAATCTTGAACTCTTGATAACTTGATTTCTTAATACTCATGAGTCTTCAATCTTGATATCTTTGATCTTTAAATTCATCAGTCTTGTATCTTTATACTGTACAGTCTTCATTCTTGGTACCTTCATGTTTATATCCTGCATGTACATATATATATCTAAACTATAATGTTAGTATTTATATTTTATAACAAGTCCTAAGGTTGTTGTCATCAAAACCATCCTTCTCAAGGACTAACATGATGATCCGTAAAAGCTCAAACTTGGTTCCTAAAAGGTGATGCCTCCATAACTTCAAAGCTAACACAACAGCAAGCAATTCCAAATCATGAGTAGCATAGTTGGCTTCGTGGGGCTTCAACTGACGACTGGCACAAGCAATGACCTTCCAATCCTGCATCAAGACAGCACCCAAACCTTCTCGACTAGCATCAGTATAAACCGATAATCCTTTACTCCCATTCGTAACGGTGAGAACAGGAGCAGAAGTAAGCTTTTGCTTCAACTTATTAAATCTTGCTCCACACTTATCACTCCAAACAAACTTAGCATTCTTACGAGTCAAAGCAGTAAGAGGTGCAGCTATTTGAGCAAAATTCTCAATGAATCTTCAATAATAACCGGCTAGGCCCAAAAAGCTACGAATATCGAAAGGAGTCTTAGGTGTCTCCCAATCTTGGAAATAGAATAAGGTGAATAAGCTCAAAGGAAGATAAGATAATTGAATTACAAAGAGGAAAGGTAGATAGACTTACATTAATTGTGGCAACCTTAACTGGGTCAATTGAGACTCCATTTTCAGAAATAATATGCCCAAGGTATCGGCCTTCATCCCTCCAGAAATGACATTTAGAAAATTTGGCTTTCAATTTATGTTTCCCAAGAGTTTGGAGAACATAGCTCAAATGAGATTCATGCTTCTTCTCTGCTTAGAAAAGATGAGAATATCATCAATGAAAACTAGGACAAACTTGTTGAGAACATCACAGAAAACGTGATTCATGAGATCGACAAAGAAGGCAGGAGCATTGGTTAATCCAAAGGGCATGACTAACCATTCATGGAAACCATTCTCCATTCGAAAAGCTGGCTTGGGAATGCTCTCCTCAACTACACAAAGCTGGTGAAAACCAATGGCGAGATCAAGCTGAGAGAATACATTAGCTCTGTAGAGCTGATCGAACATATCATTGATACTAGGCATAGGATATTTGTCCTTAAGAGTAAGCTTGTTCAGCTCTCTATAATCAACACACATCCTCAAAAAACCATCAGATTTGGTGACAAAAACCACATATGCTCCCCCATTTAGAAAAACTCCGAAGAATCAAACCCTTAGAAAACAAGTTTTCGATCTGCTTCTTAACTCTGCCTTCTCTTTGGGTGCCATCCGTCTGGGTAGAAGAACAACAAGTCGGGCTCCAGGAATAAGATCGATGTGGAATTCAATTTCCTACTTAGGAGGAAGATAAGTGACTTCACCAAAAACATCAAGGTAATTCCTGACTATCGGGGTGGAGTCAAGATCACTAGGCTGAGAATCAAGCAAAAAGATAAAGCTGCCAGCATAATCCTGAGGCATTTGACATTCGATCATAAGAGAATTACCCCCGTTGTCTACTAAAGAAATGGTTTGGGCTTTGTAAGAGATAACAACATCATAACGCTTTAACCAATCACCCCCAAGTAAGATATCAAATGCATCAAAATCGAGGACATAGAAATCTCCGATGAATCGACGTCTGTTGTAAAGGAGTTTCACCCCTCGACAAATCATACTAAGGTTGTTGGGACCGCCGATGGGATTAGTCACACATAAGGATGAAGTTTCCAATTATGGTTACAAGATGTGCTCAAATTTATTACAAAGATCAACAGAAATAAAGCTATAGGATGCTCCAGTATCAAAAATAACACGAATAGGAAAATCATGCAAAGAAAAGGTACCCTGAAGAGTACCTTGGGTATCACTAGCAGAAAAAGGAGTGGAAGAGGTCATGGCAAAGACATCAGATGTCTTGCCTCTCTACTAAGTGGTACAATCCTTTTTAAAGTGGCCAGGCTGCAAACAAATGTGGAAAAGGTTGTTCCTGGTCGTCTGTGCTAGAGGAATAGCAGTTCCGGTAGAAGATGGACAGCTGCTGACATAATGACCCTGCTGATTGCACTTGAAACGAGTGATAGAAGATAAGTCAAAAGATCGCTTTTGAGAAGAATAACTAATACCCTGAGAATTCTGCCATTTCTTCTTTTGCTGATGAAAGTTGGGCTTCCTCTTCTTCGAACTTTTGGAATTTCCCTGAGATGCTAACACAGCCTGCTTTCCTATGGAATTAGGATTCTCAAATCTGATGGCCATATCCATAAGATAAGTGAATGTGCCATGAATATGACTAATCAAACGATCATAATACTTCGGGCGAGCATCATGGCTAAACTTCTCATTCTTCTTGTGCGGGGTGTCGATCAAACTGGGCCCAAACTTAGATAACTCATTAAACTTCCTCTCATACTATGCAAAAGTCATATCCCCTTGCTCAAGGTCCATAAATGCCCTATACTACTGAGACTTCCCGGCTTTGGGCATCCATTTAGCTACAAAAGCATCCCTGAAATACGGGTCTAAGATAAAGTCCAAGAGATAAATTCAAAAGAGATACCCTAGCAAAAGGACAACTAAAGATCTCACCGAAACTGCTGCCAAGTGATATTAGCCTCGACGGTCTGAGCGGTAATTGACTCCCACCAATCATGGACGGACTCCTGCAACTGCTAAGTAGCTAATTGACGCATCTGAGCATCAGTGATCTTAAGTCCGGTGAAAATCCTCTCTAAAATATTCAACCACTGCTAAGCCTCAATAATACTTTCTGCTCCAGTGAACTTGGTACCTCTAAGCTGAGAGTACTCCTTACAAAGAGTGGTGAACTTAATAGGCTGAGTTGGTGGAACGAGAGCAACAACTGGTGGTGCAGAGGCATTTCC
This sequence comes from Allium fistulosum, assembly GCA_030737815.1. NCBI lineage: Eukaryota > Viridiplantae > Streptophyta > Magnoliopsida > Asparagales > Amaryllidaceae > Allium > Allium fistulosum. The sequence goes on from CM060903.1 coordinate 1,464,334,777, forward strand.
ACGACCCCTACCTCGAACATTCCTACGGTTACTCATCTGGAAAAGACAAGCATGGATTTCAGAACAAAGGTAAAGTTCTAAAATTCAAAAGAAAATCCTTACTAAGAATTTCAAGCTCAAATGAAGATGATTCTATGATTAATTCTACTCATTCTAGGGTATTACTACCCTATCTCTAATGATTTTTTACTCCATATGCTAAGTTTTGCCTAAACCAAAGCTCCGATACCAACTGTAACGGTCAACTGACAATGGGGTAACGCCCACCGTAGCATACAGCCGTACCCGTGTTCTGCTTTTACGGCCAGCCCCTCGATTGCACTAACCCTATGGGAAATGTAGGGATAAGAGTCATTCGTTCGCTACCAAACTCAGAGGCGAGAACCCGTTATCATGCTGCACCCTCCAAGTGCCAAAGCAGACACACATGTCAGACTTGAATAGCTCAAACAACAGATTGTTATTTTATATTTGGCAAAACTTAGCATATACAGTAAATAAATCAATCACTGAATCACAGACACAGAGTAATACAACAATACGTAGTGGAATAGATAAATAGTAGTTCATGAAGCTACTATAGAAACATCAGAGTCTAAAGCAAAATACAACAGAAATCCCAAATACAAAGATGTCTCTAATACATAAGCTAATGACATGTCTGAATATAAATAACTGGGAATAACTAAAAAGCTGAATAGATAAAAGATAGATCTCCAAGCAAAGCTCTAAGCTTCAAAGGTGAGTCTTAAATGCTGTGACACTCAGGCTGACCCGAGCATAAAGAAAAACACAAAACACTTGAGTCAGGTTTAACACTCTTATGCAAGTAAATCGACTCAAATGAAATGTCAAGTGAAATGCAATATAACTTAAAGATTGTTTGGGATTCCATCCTTTAAGGATCCGTGGAACTATCTACATACATAATACAATATGCTACATAGATAATGTCTACAGTAAAATATTAAAATAGCGTTAAGGTATTACTCATATCCCCCTTAACACATTTTTATATATAGATGGCGTAGTCTATACAGTAGCGTAATTCCTCCGTAAACTAGAGGGCTATCAGATGGCACTCCATAGTGTACGACACAAACCAAACTTGTAGTGGGCTCGATAAGGCATTTGACAAGGCACGCGAGGCAATGCGTAGGGTAGGATAATATCGTTTTGTAGAACCGGGCTGGTGGTAACGCATAGCAGCTACTACCGCCCACCTCGAGACACACTCCCATAATCAAAGGTGCGCACCAATCAAATCACAAAGTAATAGATATGGTTTTGAAGAAGCATGCTCGATCGGAGGTGCGACCTCGCTTGGCCCAGGTATAGCTTCTATTTAGTCATATCAAGCTGACCCGAGGGGTTCAGGGCTGCATTCATACCTCATACAGTATCATTCGCCAAACCATCCTACTTCGTTCTGGATTCTCCATCATGTGTACTGTTGTTAAAGTGGTTTTTGGTATTGGCAGAGAGTATGACGATATCCGATTCAGGTCTCTTTAACAACTAAACGCTTATTTCATACTGTGGTCATTTTATAAAAATCACTTTCATAAACATTTAAATAAAGTCTCAATTCACAAAAATTTAAATCAAAATTAAATATTCAACTTCAATTTTTATTTAATTTGAAAATATTCACTTAATCACTTTTATAAACATTTAAATAAAATCTCAAATTACAAATTTAAATCAAAATTAGATATGTAATTTCAATTTTATTTACGTTTGAAAATATTCACTTAATCACCTTTAATCAAAATCAAGTTATCAAGTTATAAAATTCATATCTTTAAAATCTCAAAATTAATAAGTTTTAAATCAATTCTTATTTAAATTTCCTAAACAAATTAAATTACAAATCAACTTTATTTTATCTTCCCAACCTTTAATTTTGCTAAAGTTATTACAAAAATCTATTTTCAAAATATTAATATAAAATTTAAATAAATATTTTAAACATATTATATATATTAGTTAAATTAATTTTTTATTAAATTTTAGTATATTAAATTAAATCTTATTATTAAATTTATTTTATATATTTAAAAATAATAAAGTTATAAGTAAAATCTTAAAATTTACATTTTTCGAAACTTAACTTAGAATTTTAAAATTTCCAAAACATATAAGTTAAAAATCTAAATTTTACACACATATTAAAATAAAATCCTTTATATTATATTTCAAAAATCAATATTTATTAAAACGCATCTATTTTTTAAAATTATGGAAATCATTTAAAAATAGACCAACGGTGTCTGTATATAGTTTTCTATCTTATGGTCAAGTGATATGAATATTTATCATTTCAATCCGCAATAATTTAAATTTTACGTGCATATATCATTTCAACCCGCAATCCCAAAATTTCAAAATCAATAAAATCGCCCGGGTTTATCATTTCAACCTATAATGATTTTCCCTAATCTATAAGATCATTTGGGTATGTATCATTTCAACCCATAGAGATTTTCTAAACTAACAGGGAACTTGCAGTGTGTGAACAATAAAATAATAATAGAAAATGACATACATATCAATGACAAGCATATATCATAATTAACAATTTAAAATATGATATATATACTAACATGTTATGGTGTCATATGTCAATTAACATAGTTGAACAATTTAAATAATAACATATGAAGCTCAGCAATATAATCACTAACCAATTCAAATTTAACAACATATTATAATCGTCATTTCATGTGAAATAAATTTACTAAACATAAGAATGTCAATCATGAGTGATCGCTCACCTTTCGAGGCTAGAGAAACAATGAGAATGAAAGTAAACAGACATGGATAAGCACACAAAAAAGCGAAGAACGCGACAACCACTGCTGAAATTCTTCGGACAGCAAGCACAAAGCAAAGCTAGCTTGAGTTTGATGAAAAACAATATATATATATATATATATATTCTTTTTTTTCCTTTTTTTATAGGAGGAGGCGGGTTTGCTCGGTCGAGCACAGGTAGGCGAGGAGGCTGCTCGGGTTCGGGTTAGGTTAGGGAGAGGGAGTCGGGTGTCGGCAGTAGGGAGGATGGCTGGACGATGAAGCAAGGTTGTTTGTGCTGACAGTGGGCAAAGGGAAAGGCCGGAGGAGGAGGGAAGGCCGGCTTTGGCGTGGGAAGATTGGCGGCTGCGCGTTCAGTGGAGGGAGATGGCGCAGGCTGTGGCGTTGTGGGTGGACGAGGCGGAGAGGCTATAGGGGATGAGTGGTTGCTACTGCTTCGGCACAAGTGGGAGAGGGTTGGAGCAGGGAGGAGGGGCTACGGCGTGTGGTGCCGTGGGATAAGGAGGCGGCTGCTAGGTGTTCAGCTGGAATGGAGAGAGTGGCGTACAGATGTTGGAGGGTGGAAAAGAGACTCGGCAGGCTAAAGGCGAGGTTGATAAACGGTGGGAAGGGACGAGCAGTTTTGCTTATATAAACTTTATAATTTTTTTTTGTAAAAGCAAGAATGGAAAGAAGTGAAAGCGGAGAGAATGAAAGTGGTGAACAAACCTAAATTATATTGAAATGGTAGGAATAACAAAAATCAGGTAAGCTGAATCTGGGAATATTAAAAGTTAATGTCCATTACTTTCAACCGATGGATAAATGAAAGGACACAGAAAGCCCAATCAAAATGGGTACCGATCTGGCTAACCGTTTCGCAGATTTCGCCGCGTACCGGATGCCGAAAATAACAAATGAATATGCTACGGAGATCAGCGCGATGAGACGAACAAGATGACACACTAATATTAGAGACACGACCTACCTATCAAAACTCCATTTTTCGCTGTCGAAAATGCTGCTAAATCGCCGAAAATAAGATAAATAGGGCTAGAGCAGTTCAAAATTGGTGAAATGAAATATGACGTCTCAATCAGAAAATGATTTACATATTTCTTATGAAAAATATTTAGATTACGAAAATATTTTATTTCCATCAGAAAATGCTGATTTTAAATTAAAATTTCACAACAGAACAAACTTAAAAATTTCCAATAAAAATCCGCCACTTGCTATGTTTAGATAGACGTATCCTAAATATAAAATTTTATTGCAAAACTTGTATTGTTAATTTTCATGAAAATTTAGTTAATTACGTTATTTAAATATCAGTACTTGTATTTTGAGAGAGTTATAGAGTTTATTTATGAAGATTTGAATGTGTAAATTCTTTATTTTATTTTTTGTATAGTTTGTGAACCTGATGCACTCTGATGTTCTTATTTATGGTTCATTTAATTATATCACTGTTGTTTTACATCTGTGTTATTATATTATATTTTGTCTGTGTGTTGTGAGATGTTCTACAGGCTTTGTGTTTGTGTTTTTCTCTATTTTATATTTTTGGCTACCGTCCTACATCGACCGAGTACCTCTATAGCGCATTATACAGGTATATTGGGTACCAAAGGTGTAGGGTGTTCATCACATTTTGCATCAGAGCTTAGGTTGCGTAGATGATCTAAGTTGATACTAGGATCCATTAGAGACAAGGAATGAGTTATCACCTTAGAATGGAAACTGGCGATATATGAGATAGCGTACTTGTTATACTCTGGTTTTCAAAACTATATAGTAGTGTGTGTGTATATGGTGTATAAGTCGCATTGCATTTATGGACATTACTTATCCCTTTTAGAAAGACTGATCATTCTTATTACAGCTTATAAAAATGAGCTGGCTAACATGGAATGCTACCAGGAACTCCATCTTTGGAGTTAGAGGGCAGAGTCGGGGGCTGTTAATCCCAAATTGCAAAACATATTCATGCGAATAGTGCAAAACATGGTTCAGGATGCCCAAGTTGGTCCTACTGCAACTGGTGGTGGTAGTGCTCCAGTGCAGGTGCCGAGGGCTGACTTTGCCAAATTGAGCAAGAATTTCTCTACTCTGTGTGGAAAACCGTTTCTTGGGACAAAATCATTCATCGAAGTGCAAGATTGGGTGGACACCCACTAATGCATCTTTGAGGATATGGAGTTGAGGATGTGATGAAGAGGAAGTTGGCCTCTAGACGGCTTTAGGGGAGAGCTATGGGGTGATGGAACGCCATCAAGATTACTACTCCTGAGGACTGGATTACTTAGGAGCAATTAAAGGGGAGGTTTGAAGGAAAGTATATACCGACGACTCAGAAGTCAGTGCTCTTTCGAAAGTTTGTTGACTTAAGATAGGGGGATATGTCTGTTATGTGGCCGAGTATGACACACTATCGAAGTACAATCTATCTTTATTAATATTCTGATTAAGAAGAATGAAAAGTTTATCATGGGCTTGGAAGATTATCTTGAAGAGAAGCTTGTGAGTCATATTGATGAGACCTTTGAGAGGCTCGTGGAGAAGGCTCTTCGATATGAGAGTCTGTATCCTAAGCCTAAGTCGGTTGTTCGCTCCGAAGGATGAGCAAAAGCCGCAAGTTAGAAAGGGAGGCAAGAGGAAGTGGGACAATAGAGGAAGAAGTAGTTTCAAAGGAGTGGTTAAAAGAAGGGCAAGTGGGAGTATACTTGCTATAATTATAGAGATAAGGACCATCTTGTTAGAGATTACAAGGCAGAGGGCAAGAAGTGCTATAACTGCAAAAAACTGGGGCATATCAAGAAGGATGTCTAGAACCACCAAGGTGTAAGCAAGTTGTGTTTGCTTATGCTTTGAATGTTGTTCAAGCTTCGTCGATTGCTCCATCAACGAAGGAAAAAGGGAAAAACATCATTATACAGGGTATGCTTTCTATTTCTAATATATTTGTATGTGTTTTATTTGATATCGAACCTTTACATTCCTTCATATCTAGTGATTTGGCAGATAGATTAGAATTAAGACCCGAGATTGTTAATCGACCCTTAATTGTAACGAACCCAGTTGAAGGCTCTACTAGCCTTTGCATGGTTTGTCGAGACTTAGCCTTATTGAGTCATGGATGTTTATTTGCTTGCGATTGCTTTCTGTTGGGTTGTGTGGGGTTTGATATTATTCTGGGGATGGACTGGCTGTAGAAGTACGGAGTAGTGGTGGATTGTGAGAGTCCATTGGTGATGATAGGGATGGATGATGGGTGTAGGTTGGAGATAGGCTGCCCTCCTAATGATGAGTTGATGGTTAGTTTTCTGTACTCGCTCAAGGTCCCGCACAACGAATTATCATCTATGCCTATGGTGAGGGAGTATCTAGACATATTTGAAGAGGTGACTGGATTACCACCACATAGGGAGATAGAGTTTCGTATAGATTTAGTAAAGGACACTAGACCAGTAGTCATGCCTTCAAGGCATATGACATCCAGAGAGCAGAAGGAGTTAGAGGTGCAAGTGAATGACCTGTTGGGGCAATGGTTGATTCGTTGGAGCATATCGAAGTGGGGCGCACTGTAGTATTCGCCACTAAGGTGGATTGCTCTCTGAGGTGGTGTATAGATTACCATGAGCTGAATAAGATGACGAAGAAGAACAAGTATCCACTTCCTCGTATTAATGACTTGTTCGATCATCTCAACGGTATGAAGATGTTCTCTCAATTGGACCTTGTGACGGGGTTCCATCAACCGAGGGTGGCGAAGGAGAGTGTGCCAATTACAGCATTCCGTACGCCGTCTGGATTCTACGAGTGGTTGGGTATGCCATTTGGGCTAACCAACGCACCGACATACTTTGTTAATCTTATGAACCTTGTTTTTAGGGATCAACTAAATAATTTTGTATTTGTGTTCATGGATGATATACTTGTTTATTTGAGGATGAAGGAAGAACACAAGGAGCATTTGAGGATTGTGCTCGAGGTGATGAGAAAACATCGATTGAAGGCAAAGTTTTCAAAGTGTCATTTCTAAAAGAGGGAAGTGCGATTTTTGGGCCATGTTGTCTCCGAGCAGGGTATTACTATAGGCTCTACGAAGGTGGCGGCAGTACAGTCTGGGATTGACCCAAGACTCTATAGACATGAAAAGTTTCCTTGGCTTGGTAGGATACTATAGAAATTTTATCTAGGACTTCTCTAAGGTAGTAGCATCGTTAACCAACTTGATAGGGAAGAATCAGACTTTTATTTGGGGCGCTAGGTGCAAGCATGCATTAATGAGTCTGGTGGAGAGGTTAATGAGCGTATCGATGTTAGTCATTCCAAGCGGGAATGAGGAGCTGACAGTATACATAGACACATGTGATATTGGACTTGGTGTGGTGTTGATGCAAAAGGGAAAGTTGTTCGCCTACGCTAATCAACAGTTGAAACCGCATGAGGGAAAGTATTCAACTTATGATTTGGAGTTGGTAGTGATAACATTGTTTTGAAGATATGGCGACGTTATTAACTTGGAGAAATTTTTGAGTTGTGTACAAACCAAAAGTCATTGAAGTATCTATTCTCCCAGAATGACCTTAACCTTCATTGGCAATGACGGTTAGAGTTCTCGGTCTCCTATGATTTTCATGTTCCCTATACGCCCGATAAGGGAAATGCGGTCGCTACTGCATTGAGTAGAAGACATGATAGCTTGGGAGCGATGCTCCTAGAGTGGAAGCAGTTGGAGTTTATCGCTGGCTATGATTTTAGACCTCGATGTGAACTACAGCTGAAAGTGTTGGCTAGCCTGACGATCAGACTTACCTTGATTGAGCAGATTGGTACTAGTCAGAGGCGAGATGCTAGACTAGCGGAGATCATTGCGAATATAGAGAAAGGGTTAGAGTTTGAGGAAATAAAGCAGATTGGGCTCGACCATAATGATTGGCTTCGTAAGGATGGGATCTTGTTTGTTCCTGATGTCGATGGGTCAAGGGATGAGGTGCTATGTGAGTGCCATCATTCGAGATTGAATATACATCCTCGTGGCAAAAAAATATACCATAATATGAGGTAGATATTTTATTAAGAAGGGATGAAGAAGGATGTTGGAACATTCATCTTGAAGTGCATGAAATATGAGTAGTAAAGGCAGAGAAAAAGAAGCCGAGTGGTTTGCTACAACCGCTCGAGATTCCCAAGTGGAAATGCGAACAAGTTTCAATGGGCTTCATCGATGGATTGTCAAAGGCCAGAGGAGGGTATGATAGCATTTGGGTCATAGTCGATAAATTGACGAAGAGTGCTCGATTCATACCCATCAAATCAAGCAGAACATCATCCAAAATGGTAGAGTTGTATGTGAAGTGGGTTGTACGATTCCATGGTGTGTCGAAGAGCATTATGAGCAACCGAGGCCCTTTTTCACTAGTGAGCTTTAGAAGAGTTTACAAGTGGCATTGGGGATGAAGCTGCATCTTAGTACAACTTATCATCCACAAATTGATGGGTAGATTGAGAGGGTGAATCGTATCGTAGAAGATCTCTTACAGGCTTGCATTCTCGATTTTGAAGGCTCGAGAAACTGATACTTGGGTCGGGATAGACTTGGGCGAGAAACCGATACTTGGGTCAAATATGATTAGAGAGACTTTGGAAAAGATCGAAATCATTCGGCAACAAATGAAAATTTCTCAGGATAGACAGGAATGAAAACTACTCAGGATAGACAAAAGTGCTACATTGATAGGAGGAGACATGATTTAGAGTTCTCCATCGATTATATGATATTCATCAAGATCTCTCCGTTAAGGAATGTTGTTCGATTTGGTACTAAGGGGAAGTTGGCACCGAGATTTGTTGGTCCTTTTCCAATACTTGAGAAAATCGGGAATCTAGCATATAGAGTCGACTTAGCTCAAAAGATGGCGGGCGTGCACAATGTGTTCCGCTTATCTCACTTGTAGAAGTTTGTGCATGGCTCAAGTGTGATAGTTGGACCGAATCAGCTTGATGATATCGAGATTGAACCAGAAGCATTTAGACCTCGTAGGGCATTTTTTATCGTCGAACGTTATATAAAGCAGCTTAGGAAGAAGACGATAGAGCTGATAAAGGTTCAATGGAGTGAGAGCAAAGGCGATTATAATTGGAAGACCGAAGAGAGCATAATGACCGCTTATCCAGAGGTCTTTACTTGGTTAGACTTCTATTTATATCATTTACTCACTTTCGATATCATATAGGGCAGGTTAGTATCATACGTGCTAGGTTAGGCGTAGGTACCATTTATTGCCACTGTGTGCATGTTTGATGTTTGACATATTTTCTCGTGGATGATAGGCATGCAGGGCAGCTGCATTTGATTTACCTTGGTTGTATTGGGAATTTCAAGGATGAAATTCCTAAAGAGGGGGGGGGGGAGAGTGTAACAACCCGCATTTTACATATATAAGGATTAGGAAATATTATTAAAATTCATATTAAGTCGTATGACTCTATAACTTTGGGAAATGCCTATTAGTGACATTTCCTATCTTTATAATTTTTCCAGACAATTTTACCCCTAAAACTTGTAATGGCTATAAATTTTGATAGAAGTGGAATTAGTATCCAAGACCACATCCATTTGATAGATATGATGGTTTTTCTTTCTGTAGAGTATCATAATAGAAATTTAGACTTTCTAGTTAGGAGATATGGATGTTTGAAGATTGGCAGTTTTTGGAGCAACTCAGTGGTTAATTAGTGGGTTTAGGAGTAAGCCAACTAATCCATTTCAGGTTTGGAGACCTTATATGGCCGAACCATCTTCCTAAAATCACTTTTACACCTTCTCTCATAGATCTAAGCCTTCATTAATCATTTTGTACACAAAACCTTCTCTTTTTTCCTCCAAACCAAGTCTAAATCATAGATTATTCATTAAGATCTTCAAATCAACATTTTTAAAGGAGAAAATTTACACCTTTGCTCTTCATTTTCGGTTCTACCTCGATATGCGTGCAAAATTTGGAATTTTGGGGTTTTGGTGAGTGGTTTATCATCTCTCATCTCACTATATATAGGTTTTGATATGTTAAACTCATTTTTAAAGTCAAATTAAGATTTTAAAGCTGTTTCCAATATCAAACTTGTAGTAAACGAATTTAAATTGTTTAAAGCACTTTAATCATGTTATTTTGGAGTATGGTTGCCTTTGTATGTGATAGGCAACATTAGGGATATAACTACATGATGATTTGCTATGGTTTGATGTGTTTTTAGATGTTTAGATGATTGGATGTGATTATGAACGTGTTGTGTTTGTGTAAATGCTTATATGGTTGAAACGCTCATCGGAGCGACTTAAAGTTAGAAACCATGGAATCGGGCTCTGATGGATTGAAGTGAGGTTGTTGAGAGTTATATCATTGCATAGGGATTGCACAAAGGTCGAGTAACGCAGCGTAGTGGTGAAATTGGTGTGAAATCGAGAAGTGGGGGTACTACAGGATTTTAGTTCGATGGTAGGCTTGCTCAGTTACTGGTTGACTTGGAGTAGAACTGGTTCGACGGCTAAGCGTTGAAGTTGGTTTGGCAGTGGTGGATGACCGGATAGGAGTTTCTATCCGGTGGGTATCTTGGTTTGGTAGAAGGAGAGACCAGATATGATTTCCTATCCGGTGATGCTTAGTTCAACACTGAAGGGACCGGACGACGTTTATTGTCTGGTAGTAGGATAAAGGAAAGAACAACTATCGATGTTTGTTGTGCCCATAAAAGTCCAGACAGACCTTTCTGTTCGATGGGGCTATGCCCAGGCATCGAAGGAACGGTGCTAGGAGTTGTATCGTGGCATGTCGGGGTGGCTTCGAGTCAGGGCATGGGTTCTATGGGTCAAAGAGGGGATGGCCTTGATTCTATGCGGCAACAAAGGAAGCGATGGCATGGCACTTTGACATGATGATTTCGGGACCTTGGTATTGTTAGTCCATGAGTTGATGGTTTTGATGACAACAACCTTAGAATAAGATTATAAAATATAAATACTAACATTATAGTTTAGATATATATGTATATGCAGGATTTAACCATGCAGGTACCAAGAATGAAGACTGTACAGTATAGAGATTCAAGATTGAAGACTCATAAGTATCAAGAGTTCAAGATTTCAAGATAAGTATTGAGTCTAGAATTTTGTTAAAACTTCACAATAGCACTGAAATCTTCACTCCATTTTTCTTTTGGGATGGAACCCATTTCTACCTTTTTAGCGGCTTACAAACCCACGACAAGTAGCTTACAAACCTACGACAAGTGGCTTACAAACCCACGAACATCCTGGTTTTGTACAAGTTCTCGAGTCCTGATATGATGAGATATTCTACAGGAAAAAGCTTGCAAAACTACTTCAAAATGATTTTCAAAATTGCTTTTCAAAATGTTTTAGCCTTAAAATTTATCTTTTCAAATGATTTTCAAAAAGATGTTTTAGCCTTAAAATATTATTTGTTTTTAAACTCGTGTTTTTAAACTTCGTTTGTTTTAAACTATCTTTTAATTATAATATATTACTTAGATTTAAATATAAAATTATAGTCAAATTATATATATATATATATTATCCTCTATATTTATCTATGTATTTTATCTATAGTCAAATATATTTATAAAGTTTAAAATAGTTTTAATATAAGATAAAGGTTATTTTCAAAGAAAAACAAAACATCAAAATTTCTTTTTGGGATGTCGACATGCCCTAGTACCCCATGTCGACATAGTGTCAGTTAGGACCAAAAATTTGAATTTCAAAAGAAGTGTCTATTCGTCATAACCTTTCACGAATGGACATGACTATTGTTCTTCTATAAATAGGGGGTTAGTTTCAACGAATTTATATCAGATTTTCTGGTTTTTCACTTCTCTTCTTCTTCCACATTTTCTTATTCAAAATCCTATCATCACTCTGCCGAAATCAACATTAAATCTAACTAGATTATCTCTGGTTTGATTCTCTATCACTATCTCAACAAGATCCAAGTGCTATTCAGAGTTATAGGCTTCTTTGTAATCTATTTAGCGAGAAAAGGTGTGATTGTAGCCTTGGAAATCAATCAAGCGAGAAAAGGTGTGATTGTAGCCTTGGAATCAATTGGGTGAACTTGTCGCCCGGAAATCAAGTATCTCTACCCAGAGGATTGTGATTCTGGAGGGTGTACTAATTGTTGAATTGCTTTTGAAAGGAAATCCGTACTTAGTTGTGTGGGACTGGATGTAGGGTAACTCCGAACCAGTATAAAATCCGGTGTGTTCTTTCCTTTACTGCATTTACTTTATTTCTGCATCTGTGTTTGTTTCTGTGATTATATCTGTGTCTGAATATTGCATACATTTTTGTTCAAATTAACATAAACTCAAAAAGATTTAGTAATTTCTTATAAACACTATTCACCCCCCCTCTAGTGTTATTCCTAGCCTTAAGATCCATATTCCACATTCCTCACATTTGGTATCAGAGCAAGGTTTTCAAAAGTTTCATAATCTGATTTTTGAAAAGTTTTCAAAATGGCTACCAACACTGGTACTGTTGTTAACACTAGTATCCCTGTCACTAGTTCTTTTGTAGAAGGTCAGTCTACTGCCAGACCACTACTTTTTAATGGCAGTAACTATGCATATTGGGCATGTAGGATGAAAATATATTTACAATCTATAGGATTAGATACTTGGAATATCACACAAACTGAATATTCTGAACCCACAACTAATTTTGCACAGTGAACCACTGAGCAAAAGACTGTTGCACAAAATAATTCTAAAGCAATGAATATTCCGTTTTGTTCACTTGATAGAAATGAATTTAATAGAGTGTCAGTTTGTAAGTCTGCATATGAAATCTGGAAAACTTTGCAAGTGACTCACGAAGGAACAAGCAAAGTTAAACATACCAAAATTTCCATGCTCACAAATCAATTTCAGTTATTTAAAATGAATACTAATGAGTCTATTTCAGATATGTATAGTCGATTTCAAGATATTGTGCATTCTTTAATATCCTTGGGAAAGGAATTTTCGGAAGAAGATCAAGTCAGAAATTTTTTAAATTCTCTCACTCCAGAATGGGATCAAAAGACACTTGCAATTAAAGAGGCTAATGACATCAGTACCTTAAAGATAGAAGAATTGATTGGAAATCTAATGTCGTTTGAAGTCCAAATGATTAGGAGAAGAGAAAGCAAAGCATCTGAAAAGAAATCAATGGCATTCAATGCATTAACCGACGGATCAGACTCAAACAGTGATAATGATGAAGAGATAGCATTTATGACTAGGAATTTTCGGAAATTCCTAAAATACAGAAAGATGAATAATCTCAAGAGAAACAACTATAAGAATTCCGGAAATCAGAATGTAGTGCCAAACAATGTCAAATGTTACAACTGTGATGAACCAGGCCATATCAAAAGAGACTGTCTGTATCCAAAAAGGCAGAATCCTCCTATAAACAATGATTCTATAAAGAAACGGAAGCGTGCATTTACTGCTACTCTAGATGACTCAGACTCGTCCTCAAGCGATGATGATCAGAAGACAGATAACTCAAATTTGTGTTTCACGGCAGTTCACGACTTCAACAAATTCAAGGAAACGGACTCAGAAAAAGGTACGCATTTACAATACAATTGATTGAAATTTCATGCTTAGAATTAGATGATTGATTGCTTGATTGATTGATTTTGAATTGGTGTGTTGATTGAATTTTAAATTTATTTTCTATTATTTTATTATAATTTTATTATTTTTATTATTATTTTTATTATTTTTATATATATATTTTATGGAATATAATATAATCATAATATTATTCCAGATATATATATTTAGTCATATATATATATATATATATATATATATTAGAGTAGTTAGGAAAATTAAGTCTTAGAATATTTCAGGCGCATGTCGACATGGTCCCTACCATGATGTCGACATGGGTACAAATTTTGAAATTCAAAATTTGAATTCAATTGCTTGAATTTCCCTCCACCTTTTCACTTCATTCAATACTCTAAAAAGGCATCTTTTGACCAGAGAACATGTCTTTCAAAAATCTATTTATTCGCTATCTTTTATCACAACTTTTCACTTTCATTTTCAAATTCAAACTCTCTCTTCAAAACTTCAAGCTCTCTACTCTCTACTTTAATGGCTTCTTCAAGCAACTCCTCCACCATGAGACTTTCCAGAAACTTGAAAGAGCAACTCCTCAATAATCCGGAGGCAATAAAAGCTTACATCAATTATGCTAACTATGGAAAAGTCCATCCCGGAAAGTTTGCTATTTTTCAAGATTTTTCTTCTTATGAAGTTGATACTCTTTTCGCAAAAAATCAAATTCTTAGTCTTGTTGATTCTTCTCAAAATGATTTTGTATGTTACCCAAATATTGTTAAAATTTTCTATGCAAATCTCAATCGAGAATTTTATGAAGGAAATGATAATGAAATTTGGAGTAGTGTCAAAGGCACTAAAATTGTTTTAAATTGTGATCTTTTGGGTACCATTCTCAATTGCAAAAGCACGGGAATGGATCTTTCTAGTTTTCAAATCGATGAACATGATCGTGCATTTCATCATATTTTTGAAGGAGATGAAAACTTTGAATTTAAAAACTGAAACTTTCGTCCTAAAGCAAGAATTGTCAATCTTCTTTTACAACATACTTTGACCCCAAGATCGGGAAATTTTAACAATCCTACTTCAAAAGTGTGCAAAGCACTTTTTGCTATTTTCGAAAACTATGATATTAATTGGGCGCAAGTTATTTTGGATGAACTTCGTCCTAAAAATTTTGAAATGGGAAAAACACTTTATACCATGGAATTTACCTTACTCGGGTTTTCAACTATTTTGGAGTAAATTTCAAAGGAGAAGAATTTATTTCAAGAAATTTTTTTAATATCTCAAACATTTCTCTCATGAAAATCCCATATGTTTTTCAACCTTATGAGACTCTTGCCGAAAAGGAAGAGCGTTTGGCTCATGAAGAAATGGAAGAAGAGGAAGAAGAAGAAGAAGAAAGGGATGAAATGGAAATAGAAGAAGAAGAAGAAGGAGAAACATCCCTAGAAAGTATTGAATATCCCTCCAATCCTACCAACAAAACCCCTCTTAAAAAATCAAAAGATTATTGTTGAGAATCAACGGATTCTTAAAAGATCCGTTAGTAAGAAGTTGGACAAAATATCATCCAAGATGAACAAGTTTTTCTCCAAAGTCAGCAAGAAACTTGGATTATCTTCACCTTCATCATCCTCTAACTAGTTCTATATTTTCATATCATGTCGAATTAGTTTAAGTTTTAATTTGAGTGTTTATGTAGTTGTTTATGATTAATCATTGTATCACTCTTCTATGCAATGAAATTGAATTTCCTTTCTGTTATCTAGCTTATCTTATCTCTTGAATAAATGTTAGTATATTATAGAAATATATATATACACAATTATTCACAAAATCAATAAGGTCATCAAAATTCACTAGACCATGTCGACATCCCCCCTTTGACCATGTCGACATGTACTGGTCAGAAATGACACTTCATTTTGAATTTGAAATTTGAATAACTACCATATGTCTATTCATTTCAAACGAATTTCTACACATATATATACCCATTTCTTCCAGAATTCATTACTGAATATTATTTCTTATCTATTCTATCTCTCATTCTTCTCACAATTCCAAAAATGGCTAATCCAATTCATAACTTATCCGAGAATCTTGAAGAAACTCTTAATTCATTCAAGAATATTCTCTCGTTCATTCTTCGTAACCAGCGTCACTTAGAATTGAGTCAAATACAGATGATCAAGGAGCAAGAAAGGCATTTCGAGGCAATTCGATGAATGATTTCTTCCTTGCACAAGGTGATAACGAAGCACATCCTCCTGTCTCTCTCACAAGTGACAATGAAAATTGGGATGCCATCAAAGCATACCCTATTTTCGGAGAAGAAGGATGGGTGGAAGTTCCTTGTAACGTTTAATTTGATTGCTTTATTTAATTAATTTGTTTGAATTGATTGCTTTGATTGAAATTGGTTGTTTTGATTGATTTGATTAAACACTTGGTGTGGTTTGATGATTGTATAAATATACATTGATATATTTATAATCGTTGATTGAATATCATAGTTATTTCTTAGTATACTCTATTATATAGTTTATTAATGCATGTACTTGAGTACAAGAATGACACTACACCAAAACAGGCAAATTCTAACATTTATAAGTGTTACAAATAATTTCAGTAACACTTTTTAAGTGTTACTAATGGACTGTGAGGAATGGAGCGGCCAAATTTGTAACACTTATAAGTGTTACAAACATACGTATTACTAACACTTATAAGTGTTGATACCTAAATATACGGTAACGCTTATAAGTGTTGGTAACGAAATATACGCTAACACTTATAAGTGTTGGTACAGAAATATACGGTAACGCTTATAAGTGTTGGTAACGAAATATACGGTAACACTTATAAGTGTTGGTACATAAATATACGGTAATGCTTATAAGTGTTGGAAAATGATTATTTAGTAAAACACACACACACACACATATATATATATATATATATACTAAAACTTAAACGCAAAGTTTAAATATAAACACACTACAAATAATGGTTTCCATATCACAAATAATTCATCATACATATTCAATGCAAAGTTTAAACGCTCTGCAAATGTAGTATAACATATCATAAACAATTATTTACATATCTAAAATACCACAATGTCATATATTCAGATATTATTACAACGTAAGCTTCCAAAAAAAATATATCAAAATACACTTAAAAGTTTAACTTACGGTTAACCTAACCATTCCTGATCATCCACTCCAAACTCTAATGGTTTTGAATATTCTTCAACGTCCAATACAACAATCCAAAGCATCCTTCTTCAAGTTCCTGCATTTAATATAAACACTCGATAAATACTTATACCTTCAAAATCAAAAGGTTAAAGACTGAGTTACAACTCAGGTTCTAATTTTTTTTGTGTTTATGAATTCGCAAACTTAGTATGCAAAATACATGTTAATCAAACTACATCAGCGCTTAGTATGCAAAATACATGTTAATCAAACTACATGAAGATAAAATGGGGTAGCCATACGTATATACAAAGTATTAATCAATGACACCTTTCTGCAACACTTCCAAGATTTCATAGCTACTACCACTACATCAGCACTTAGTGATCACAACCCTATCATCATTAAACTACATTCACAAGGTGCTCAAGGAAAGGTGCTCATCTTATTAGATTTTACTTAGGGCAGTGGTATTTAGAAATTTATAATAAAATTTAGAAGAATTAAACAAAATCTGGAAACTTGGAACAAAACAAGAGAATAAGATATTGAAACAGTGAGTTTTTCCATGCTCCTAGACAGTTTTAGGAAAGTCTTTTAGAAGTAAATAAAATTTTCAATGCTAAATACACTAAAGGTTTTTGAATGGCATACTAAACGATTTTCTCTTTTTTACCACACCAAAAACTGGCATCAGCGGAAACACATACGATAGTGTGGGCAGGCATCGTATACATGCCCCTTTTTTGTATTGGAATATCAGTATATTGTGTGCTAAAGTTACACTATTTGCATTATTGGTCTTGTATTTAGGGTGCTTCTTTATTCAGTGTTCAGTATTGAACGTCAGTGCAACATACGCTTGGAAAAAATAGAACACAGCATACCACTAATAGTCTATTGAAAGCCTTTGTTGACATTTAAGATACTTACCTCTTCAATGTAATTATTAAGACTATATATCTTTCACACAATCACATGGATCTGAGCATCACATGGAAATTTCAAACAAAATTAATAGCAGATCCAATCAATAAGATTAGTAGCAGACTGCATGTATATATATTTCGTAATACGTAATCACATAAAACAAGAAGTTTACTTTAGTTTGGCTAATTTAGGTAAAAAATTCACACATTCATAGGTTGGTTAATATGCAGCAATAATACGTTTGCTAAACCAAGCAGTTTACTTCATTGCATTTGTAATTGCCTATTTTGTTATCAGTTATTCATGTCAGGAGCTATTTTAATTCAGGTTTAACAGAAATTATATGTAATTATCCAATACTTCTATTCAGTGCATTTTTAAAATTATATTCTATGTGAATTTATAGTAACTTATGTTTAACCAATAAACTAGCATTCGTCCTTGGCACAATATCCAAGTACCCACCAGACTTTTTAAGTTTGAAGGAGATATCCTACAATTTTTTTGTTCACCTATCTATTTCTATGCATAATTATATTATGGAAACAATCGAATCATTAGTTAAATATAAATTAAGTTTATCTTATTATGTAAAGATTTGAAACACACCTTATATGTTATGTTCATTACCTATAGAATTTGTTTTGTCTCTGTTTAAATTAAATTGTGAAATTAAGTCAAGAAACTTGCATAAAAGCCATTGATTGTGAGTATCTACCCCAAATATAGCAGTACTGTTCAAGTGTCTAATGCGAAATAGAGATTCTCTTCTAAACATCATCAGCCTCTAGATTTGTGACTTCTTTAGCTTAAATGAACCATTATAATCCAAGTTTGGAGGATTGTCTAATGGATAGGTCGAATTTTGTAGATTCTATAGGGATACATACTTGTATATGTTAGCAAATAGAATTTATAGTAAATTTTATCATTAATATCTGAAATCGTGTCTATTTCATATGGTTCTTTCTCTAATACAAATATTTAACTGTTCATTATTACAAATCTTTCCTTACATTAAATGATGGATTATTCATGACACAGCTTGTCAATTTTACAGTGAACTACCCAACATCCTCATAAACATCATTTTTATAAAAGGTGTATTGTAAATTTTTCAAGAAAAAATTAGCATGTAATATCTGATTCTTACCAGAGAAGGCTACCACTTCTTGAGCACTAAATCCATGCTGACCGAAAACTTTGATAAGTGTAGTACTATTGAAAACTCCTGGACACTGATTTTCAATGGCTTCCTTCGTTGCATCGATTATTTCGTATCCTCGGAAGCTTAGATTTGCTGGTGAGTCCTTTTCAGCTGTATTTTCTTTTGTTGAATCAAGCAAAACTGACCCATCACATCCCTATTCAACAAATTTTAGTAAATTCTTTCAAAATTTTGTGCGTGCACGCACACACAAAAGGTTAACTGATAATACAAACCTCTACAAAGCAATCATGAAAATGCATTCTTAGAAGGCCAGCAGCAAGAGTAGGATCATCACTCAAAGCTTGATTAACAGTGTTCCTCACTATCATCTCTGCAAATGGACATCTCAGTATGTAGTACTCCATAGACAAAGCTTCTATTTTTAAGTTGAAATTTACAATAAATGAAACTAACAACAAATTTATTATGTAGGAGATGATTATTTTAGCCATGCTGGTTAATTTTTAGAAATTTTTGCTGTATAAAGCAATAGATTTTTAGAAATTCAAGGTTTTTAAGATTATGATTTAAATAAAAATTATACCTCTAAACCAAAAGTAAATATTCAAAAAACAATTCAAGTTTTATACATCAATGTATTTTATTAGTTTATTTTTACGCATATTCAACACGGTGATATACAATTGAGTAAACTTAATTTAAGTTTCAATAAATAAGTGGTGCACAAATGCAAATACCAAGGGTGTAAGTTTAGTGACTTAGATAATGTATACTTTGTGCTCATGTTTTATCACAGGGAAATGCTAGAACTCCCAATTACATCTGAGAATGTTAGGCAAAATTACTAGAAAGTGGATTTTATTAATAAACTATAGAATCTGAATCTAAATGGAACATGAAGCCATAGAAGAAGGCCATATTCATTTCGCATGATTTTAGCGAAAATAAGTCGGGATATCTATATGATTTCAATCCAATACACTTTTTTGGGGAAATACAAGGTAAATAATTTGTAACCAAGATCCTTGAATTACTTCTCATTATGTGTACTGTAGTTGAAGTTGCACAGACTAATGAACTGACTGAGTTTAATTAGTATAATATTAATAATCGTATATGGTGACATACTATCATTCAGAATCTCCTACAATTTTTTAGAGTGAATTTAACATCCAAGATTTTAAATGTTATATCAGATTGTTGGTAAATTGTTGTTACATAATAATGTCAAATTCATCAAGCAATGGACATGTCAAGAATATTTAGACAAAATATTAGAATATTTATAGTAAATCATCATGTAATAAAGATAACTGTAAAAAGAATATCTTATTGACATTGATATTTAAAACACGAGATATTGGGAAGTCCTTTATGAAAATTCAATGGCATGAAACAAAAATATCAAAATATTAAAAAATGTCCTTGATTCAATAGCAGTAATACCTGGCTGTTTATCTGTGCCACCTTGTGCACATGCAAAAAGCCAACCATATCTTGGTATCCGGTAAGAAGTTTGGCTAGATCCTTATCTTCATCTATATAACCATACATCGCTAGTTTAAAACATTGTGCAATGCAAGAAACACAGTCTGATAGCATTATTTGAAATAAAATATAAACAGAAGATATTGCCTGGTACTGCTCTAACAGATAACAGAGTATCTGCCAGATGTTGCCATCTCTTGGAGAAAGAAGATGAAAGAAGAGAAGATGGAAATGTGATCATAGCAACTGCATTAGAAGATCATATCATTGCTCTAAGAGATCTGAAAAAGGAAACCATGTCCCAATCCTACAATTTGAGAATAAAAAATGTTCACATTCAATCTGTTAAGCATATGGCAGTGGAATATCCTACCATGCACTAAACTAATCTTAAAATTTTTGTTGTTACATTAAATCTAGCTACAATTATACAAGTGTAAGAGCTTACTTCCTAAGAAATGGATATTTTTCAATGTAAAATTTGTGTTCTCTCATCACAAATGCATCCCTTAATCCCTTTTATATGTATTCATACCAGTTAATCTTGTCTTCTTCTTATTTAAAGGTTACAAACACTCCAATTATCTCTCTTGATATTTTTATCCCTCACACGATTCTTTTAAAGAATTGTTTTTTTTAACGGCCAACACTCTACCGCTCATGCAAATAGAGGCAAGTTTTAGCATGTGAAAACAACAATATATCTCATGAAGCAAGAACAAAGATTAACGTTTCAGTTCTTGACAGCCCCTATTATACAGAAATCAATTCTCACAAGCCCTTAGTTAAAAGTCATGCTGAAACCTCAATTGATAATAAGCAAAATACCCATGTAACCAGTTCAGAAGATAAGCAAAACTCCCAGGATTTGCAGGTCTAGACCACAACATACAGTGTAGAAATCAGTGAAGACACATACCTGGTAGCACAAAGGGAGTCTGATGACATGCTGGTAGAAAGCAAATCGTTAGCGATAAAAATTTGCAAAAGAAGGTAACATGTAAAAAAACAAATTACTTACTTGGAAGATTTTCCATCAACGTAAGTCATGGCATAATCCGGGATCTGGTACAGATGTACTATCTTAGATAAATATAAATTAAACAAACAAATTTTACAAAAAAAAAATATCACAAAAAAAAAGTCAGTTACCAGTTAATATCACTTTCTACAAATGCAACCTCGTATGTAAAAGCAATTGGCTGGTTCTCCTTCAGCTTCATCCCAACAGTTGAAGGCTCACACTGAATTTTCGACCCATACTTATCATACATTTTCAAGTTCTTAACTGACTCTAAATCAAGTTGAACGCTACATGGCACCACCTCAAAACCGACCACCATGTACCCATGGCTTGTTGACTTGTCATCATTCATTGGAATAACCTCTGCTGCATCGCCTGTGGCCATAACCCTAGCTACGTTGGGCTCCTCATACTTATATACCAGAACAGTGAACTTCAAATGATTGAACACGTAATAAGCATTGTCGACCTTAACTCCAATAGGATAGCCAGTCCACCTCAACAAAAATCCGTCTTCCTTTTTTGTATACCGAATTGCCGACAAATTATCAAGAATCACGTTCACCTGGTACATCTCATCGATCCTTTTGGTGAAGAGATTGTAATCGTCTTTGCTCAGTTTTTTCGTCTGGCACAAGAACAAATCGGATTCATTTTGGAGCATCCGGAACCGGTACGGAGAAGATTCGATCCGGTCTCTGAATCAATGAAGACGCCGTTGATTTTGGGAAGCGCTTGGGACGTTGATTTTTTTGAGAAGAAGAGCAAACCCTAATTAAATTTTAGGCGGCCAAAATCTATTTAGGAACGGGTAAGCGTGGGAAAAGAGATTGTACTTGCAAATTACAAAAGAATTCTTTTGTTATTAAATTATTTACATTTTTACCGATTATTGTAACACTTATATGCGTTGGCAAAATTAATGTAGAAGACTATTTATTTTTACTAACACCTTTTTGGTGTCCTAACACTTTTTTACTGTTAGCGGTCTATGACATTTATAAGTGTTAGCAATTGACAGATATAAAATGTTGCAAAATCACTTATTTGGTGTAGTGTGAGGGGGAGTTATATAGTTTAGAGTTTGTTTGTTTTGTTGATGACAAAGGGGGAGAAATATAAAATAGGGTAGTTAGGCATAGATTAAGGGGGAGTTATTAGATTTAGGGGGAGTCAATAGGATAGAAGTAATATTTTATAAACAAAGGTTGTCATCATCAAAAAAGGGGAGATTGTTAGTCCATGAGTTGATGGTTTTGATGACAACAACCTTAGAATAAGATTATAAAATATAAATACTAACATTATAGTTTAGAATTTAGATATATATGTATATGCAGGATTTAACCATGCAGGTACCAAGAATGAAGACTGTACAGTATAGAGATTCAAGATATCAAGATTGAAGACTCATGAGTATCAAGAGTTCAAGATTTCAAGTTAAGTATTGAGTCTAGAATTTTGTTAAAACTTCACAATAGCACTGAAATCTTCACTCCATTTTTCTTTTGGGATGGAACCCATTTCTACCTTTTTAGCGGCTTACAAACCCACGACAAGTAGCTTACAAACCTACGACAAGTGGCTTACAAACCCACGAACATCCTGGTTTTGTACAAGTTCTCGAGTCCTGATATGATGAGATATTCTACAGGAAGAAGCTTGCAAAACTACTTCAAAATGATTTTCAAAACAACTTCAAATGATTTTCAAAATTGCTTTTCAAAATGTTTTAGCCTTAAAAATTATTTTTTCAAATGATTTTCAAAAAGTTGTTTTAGCCTTAAAATATTCTTTGTTTTTAAACTCGTGTTTTGAAACTTCGTTTGTTTTAAACTATCTTTTAATTATAATATATTACTTAGATTTAAATATAAAATTATAGTCAAATTATTTATATATTATTCTCTATATTTATCTATGTATTTTATCTATAGTCAAATATATTTATAAAGTTTAAAATAGTTTTAATATAAGATAAAGGTTATTTTCAAAGAAAAACAAACCATCAAAATTTCCTTTGGGATGTCGACATGCCCTAGTACCCCATGTCGACATAGTGTCAGTTAGGACCAAAAATTTGAATTTCAAAAGAAGTGTCTATTCATCATAACCTTTCACGAATGGACATGACTGTTGTTCTTCTATAAATAGGGGTTCAACGAATCTTATATCAGATTTTTTGGTTTTTCACTTCTCTTCTTCTTCCACATTTTCTTATTCAAAATCCTATCATCACTTTGCCGAAATCAACATTGAATCTAACTAGATTATCTCTGGTTTGATTCTCTATCACTATCTCAACAAGATCCAAGTGCTATTCAAAGTTATAGGCTTCTTTGTAATCTATTTAGCGAGAAAAGGTGTGATTGTAGCCTTGGAAATCAAGCGAGAAAAGGTGTGATTGTAGCCTTGGAAATCAATTGGGTGAACTTGTCGCCCGGAAATCAAGTATCTCTACCCAGAGGATTGTGATTCTGGAGGGTGTACCTCGTAGCCTTGAAACCGATGGTTGTAATTGTTGAATTGCTTTTGAAAGGAAATCCGTACTTAGTTGTGCGGGACTGGATGTAGGGTAACTCCGAACCAGTATAAAATCCGGTGTGTTCTTTCCTTTACTGCATTTACTTTATTTTTTCATCTGTGTTTGTTTCTGTGATTATATCTGTGTCTGAATATTGCATACATTTGTGTTCAAATTAACATAAACTCAAAAAGATTTAGTAATTTCTTATAAACACTATTCACCCCCCCTCTAGTGTTATTCCTAGCCTTAAGATCCATATTCCGCATTCCTCACAGGTATGATGGCTCTACGACTTATGATGGTGTCCAGAGGCATTCCGAAGAAGATGGCTTAATGATAGGAGTCATGGTAGTGATCTACAAGGGCAAGGCAACGACAAGGGCTTGTGAGTGGGATTTGCGACTGTGTCATATTGTAGAGATAGCTGTGATGAAATGGCGATTGAGTTTCATTATGGAGATGCGTACAAAGGGATCATTTGCAACAACCCACCCTTTCGACTCTCAAAAGTCGACACTAATAGATCCACGATATTCATGTGCCGAGCATCCAAAAGTGTCGGAAATACAGATTATTGGAGGAAAAGAAAAAAAGACGTAATAGAATCTCACATCGTAACTAGTAATATATAATATACAATAGATCTTTACAAAAGAAAAACTATAATATACATACATCAATTAGAGTTAACCAACTAACCATTAGCCTGGACAGTAACAACCTGTCCTCACAAATGCTGATAAATATAAACAACCAGTACAGTAGAAATAAAAATATATTTGAGTACGTCTTGGAGACAGCCAGCTCATCTCCTAACACTCCAAAACATCTAATCTAAATCTGTGAATATGCTCGGTCTGAATCGAGCATCATTAGAGAATAACGTTCGGATTAGTCTGGTAAACCAGCATGCGAAACACATCTCAATTGGATTTTAATGTTATAAAACCTTTAAAAATAAAGGTATCACGTAAGACCACGCCGCGTATAAACACGAACGGTGTTTTGCCTTACGATAACCAAACCATTTCATATGAAATTTTCAATATTATTATAATGTCTAGGTTTAAAATAAATATTGAATCATAGCCAAAATTGTTGCATTAATAAATTTCAGCATAATAGGTATACAACTAAGTCCAAAAGGTACTTATTGAAGAATGGATTCCATCAATGACAAGGTTACTGGGGTACCGCCTACCACGGTACACCTCCAAATAAAATTTACTAAGGGCTTCGCATGGACCCCCTACATGGCAAAACGGGCCTACCCCTTACTGGATAGTACCGAATATTTCATAACCCTGGTTACTTTATAACATTTTTCCAAGAGCTCTCATACACAACAGAATCCACAAATAATAATCTAGAAAGGGTAATGACAATTCCCTAATGGGTGCGGCCCATAAAGCCGTACGACATATCCCATGTTTTAGTCATTCCTGGTTGGTGAGGCTAAATGCTGCGTTTTACCATTTTAGCAAATCCCACTTGGAATGCTAACACTGCCCTTCAGGCAATAATGCAATATCAGCATCCATCCATACAAGTTTTTCAGGGTATGAAGGCACTACTTCTACTACATCCATTTTGGAATCACCCTCAGGATTAGTAACAAGTAGCCCTTGCACTTCAAAGAGCTCCATCTACAATCATCTTCAAGATGTCTTCCATTCGAACACTTATGCCAGTTCGAAGTGGTTTTTGGATAATATATTTGATCCCGATCTCTCTGAACCGACAACTATAGTTTTAAAAACTGGCCAACATTTAATAATCAGTTTTTTAACTATCAAATAAATAGACAATTCAATCAGATATTTAATTCCCTAAGGAAAATAACACTGGTTAAGCACATAAGGAACCCTAAGCCTCTTTGATTAATCCCTTCATTAATTCAAACCACTTTGTAAATTCTCATATCAAAATACTTTTACAAAGATATATTCACAAATCTCCTCTACTCTTTCAATACTTGAAAAATATTGATATACTTATCTCAACTGTATAAGTATGCTCATAGACATTTCACTTTCAAAACCTAGGAAAAACTTTCCCATATACTTATATTAACAGTATAAGTATATTCACAAAAACACTACTTTTTCAATACTTAGAAAATGTACTCATATACTTATCTCAACGGTATAAGTATATTCACAAATCTTAAGAAAGAATTGATTTCTAAAATCATGCTTAATTGGGTTAAAACAAATTTCGTTTCAAACATTGATAATAATAAACCCAAACACTTTCCTTATTGGTGAAAATAAATAGATCGTGTAGAAATTAGACCAAATATACTTACCACCACTTCCCGATTTCAAACAGTATTATCCATTGATTAACAATGAGATCAGACAGATTAGAAAACCATCCTTGCCTCGACACACATTCTTAATACTTAAGAAAGAGACGAGTTTTCATACCTCGGAATTTGGTGTTAAGTATGAAAAGAACATTTTGCATACCACCATATTTAAAAATGATCATTTATGAAAATTGGGTCTCGGTCTTTTTATAAATCCATTTTTATAAAATGCCTTTATAAAACTACTTATATTCACAAACTTCTTTTGTAAATATTATTTATAAATTATAAAATTCTCTTTTTAAATACATAAATATAATTATAAATCTCCAAATTTATTTAATAAGCTCCTTTATAAACATCCTTTGTACCTTCATAAAACACTTTTATAAAACTACTCTTATAAAATAGTCATTTATAAAACTCATTTTGTAAACCCCAAATTTATTTCAACTCTTTTTATAAAAACTCCAAATTCACTTATAAACTCCTTTTTTATAAATTTCTAAATAAAATTACAAAACTCCTTTCTATAAAACAAAATTCCAAATGTAAAACCAAACTCCAAATATAAAATGAACACCAAATGTAATTATAAAACTCATATACTTTTCATAACCCGATCGTTCCATATATAACAATAACTTCACAACTGTGATTTATTACTCCAATTTATCCAAATGATAATATTTCCCTTTTATAAAAATATTATATATAAAACTGTTCTTTTACTTATAAGATACCGCTTATAAATCTCTCTTTAGTTTATAAAATACCATTTATAAATATGTTCTTTATTTAGAACATTTTATATAAAATGTTTCACAAATATTTATACCCAAAATATTTCTATCTTCTTTTAACAACAAAATCACTTTACTATAAAAGATAAACCCCATTTTATTTCCTTTAAACTAAACATTCAGTATTATAATTATTTTTCTATTGAAGATAAATACCTTTTCAAAATAATCTTAAAACATTTACAAATATACACATATTAGAAAAGAAAAATAAAAGAAATTGCAGTAAAATAAAGAAGTATAAAAAATATATTTTTTTTCCAAATAAATATCACAAAAAATCAAAAGGGCGGATTAAAAGTTACTTTCAAATCGAAAGCATTTCCAAATCAAACAACACTTAATACTATATCCAAAATACTATATTGAGGCTAATAGTTATAGTAGCACTTAACTGGTGCTATTATTACCTTTTTCTCTAAAAAAGTTCAACTTTTAACATATATCGGTGTCACTTTCAGTATGGCCAAACTATCAAATTTCAGCATTTAACAATCTATATAATGGGTATATAATTGAAATTAAAAACAAGTATATAACTGGAATTAAAAATCACAATGTCGAGAAATTCAAATTTCTCTACTAAATTCCTGTATTTTCAATTTAAATGACATTCGCTTTTCAAAAGAGGATATTTAACCAAATCGACCAAAAATTCATCCAAATATAAACAGTAAATTTTATCTACTATATATCATATTAATTATCCAAAAATGTGAGATTAACTCATCGAAATTCCAATTGATGCCGAGGCGTTCCAATTTGGGCAAAATTCAAGCATCAACCAAATTAATTCCATCGTGTAGCTATCGCCATTACGAGCGCAACACAAAAATTCTTGCCTCGATTGGACCTCTTATGAGAGAGTTATTTCATTTATAAGATTGACATTAAATTAGATAATTAAATTTCTTAATCACACTTGATAAATTAATTACCCTACTCAATCACTAATCTGTCTTCCACAAATTCAGACTCGCACCGTAGCTTCCCCCAAACCCATCCATACCGATCGTCCATCATCTCTAGCTTCAACTTTTCCTCCACTAAACACCACAAAACCACCGTCGTTCTCCTCTCCACCCAAGCTTTACCTCATACTCACGAACTCGCAACTCGATACTCTCCCCTCGCCATGATCTGCTGCTTCCGACCCTACACTCATAAATGTTGCGACCCTCCTCTCTTAGCCGTACTTTCACCAAACTTCACCCAAACGAGCTCCTCCATGCCACCTTCCCTTCCCTCAAACTCTACCTATATCTCGTCGAACCCTAACCCTAGCTACGTTCAAATAGTCGACCTCCTTCATCCAACGTCGCACGCTACAACATATACAGGGATTTGAAGCCCTTACTCCGCTGAATACCAAGATTCAAGCTTTAAAAAATTTCATGGAGTATATTAATTGATCTTGATTTTTAAAGATAGGGTTTTCATTTTCCTTTGTTTTGAGAACTTACTGTAAATGGAAAAACAAAGTGGAAAAGTTGAAAAGTAATAATGAGCTGGAGTTGAGAGTTCAAATGTTTAGCTATTAATTTATGGCTTGTCGTTGCACAGAGTTTCGTTCGTGTACGGACTGCGAACAACAAAACAAAATACAATCACACACAAAAAGCAATACGATCCCAAAACAATAATAATATACACCGTTTAAATTATTCTGTAACATCAAAAAAATACCATCTTTTGTCACAAAATGGTCAAACGATGATTTAAACACTTTCCCAATTAAAAATTATAGAAAAATCAAATAAATTAAATTAAAAATACGCCAGTAAAAATCGAGTCGTTGTAATAAAATTTGATTTCATTATATTTTATTAGTTTTGAATCAAAATTGAATATTTTAAATAAATTAAATATTCTCATTCAAAACATTAAAAATTTCGGGCCGTTACATCGTTTATAACTTAGAGGCTTCTAGTGTGCTCGTAAAGAAGGGGTATATAGGGATGCCTACCTGGATTTACGATTATGTCTGGTTCTTACGATAGTATACTACGTTGGGCTTTGTGATTGTGGGCCTAGTTCCTAGCCTTTCGAAGTGGCATGGATTCAAGCATAAATGGGACCAGGATTAGGATTGGGTCCCTGGTTTACGATTGTGCCATACGAGTTATTACGTATCCAATGCGCACTAGTGATAGTGAGGATTGTTTGATGAATGCTATGGTTGCCAAGGTTGTTATCACTCTAAAGTGTCACACAATGTAGGTATTTTCTACCGCATACCTAGACGCCGGGCTTTGTACTTTGACTGTAGTACACTTATATGGTTTTGATAATAGATTAGCAGATATCGATTGTTATGTGCTAACTCTTTGGTTGCAGGGACATGTCAGGTATGGTTCTTCATACCTCATGTCCATATTTACTATATACAATTTTTATTGTACTTTTGAGATGACGTATCACTCCACTAGACTGTTGTCTGACCAGAGGTTTTATGCTTTGCTTATTATTGTCTTGGGTAATCCTAAATGAGTGGACTAGGGATAATAGGTCTGGATAGCGCATGGAGTTGCATGGAGTACGAGCAAAAGGCTATGCTTTCATATATCTATACATGGAGCTTACCACTGCTTATATTCTGCTGTGCAGTACTATGGATCTATATTAGTACTTGTATTTTAAGAGATAATCATAGAGTTTATTTTGGAGATTTGGATGTGTAAACTCTTTATTAGTTTTTTGTATAATATGCGAACTTGATACACTCTGATATTCTTATTTATGGTTTGTTTCATTAATTATATCACTGTCTCACCTATTTTTCAACTATGTTATTATATTAAATTTTGTCTTTGCGTTATGATATGTTCTACAGGTTCCGTGTTTGGGTTTTTCTCTACTTTACATTCTTGGCTACCGTGTTGTATCGGCCGGGTACCTCCATAGCACGTTATAAAGGTATATTGGGTACCAAAGGTGTAGGGCGGTCATCACACATCCAGTGGCAGCGACAAAAGAGTTGGTGAACTTTTTGGATTGACACATATAGATGTATGCAATTGCAAGTCTAACGATACCAAAATGATTCCACATGCTTCATTAAATTTACAGATGAATTATCACAGAGATAAACATGTATATTTGATACATAAGTATGTATCTACGATAAGTTCGTTGAATATAAAATAGAAGTAATAAACATAACTTGTAAAGGAAATAAAAGAATTTAATTTGATCGAATAAATACGTGTATTGGTAATGAATAAGATTCAATCTCAAAAGTCACTCCTCCATATGATACATAATGATAATAATGTATCGATAATGAATGATCGGACTTTGTTTGACAGTACGATTGATGATGTGTGAAGTTGAGTTGACTTCTTTTTATAAATACGGGTACTTAAGGGTATGTACATAAGGTTAAATTTAGTTTCATACAAAGTTACGTTCATGAAATCATAAAAGATAAGAATTGATGAAACAGCCTCTGCATATCTTAGGTCAAGGAGTTGAATAGTTGTGTGAGTCGAGAGGCTAGTGGTGTAACACCTTGCATTTTTAGATAGTTAAATAATCAAATAACTATAAACAGTGAAAATGAGCATTTTTGGAATTGTCAAAATATGGCCTCGAAACTTATATCATTGTGTTCGTGGCGATTTTTTGATTAATTTACATATATAATCTACCTCGAACCAACTTCGTATGAAAAAGCTATTGACGTTCGAAGTTCCGTATCGAAAAATAATTATACGTGTAAATGTGTGTAAATATATTTATTTATAAATATATGCGCGTATAAATTCCAAAAATAACAAGCGTTTGAATTTCAAAATAGACGCGCATCATAAAGGAAATTAATTAACATCAGTAATTAGAGGTAATTAATTAACATTAGTGGGCAATGTTAATCAAATCAGCAATTAAAGGAAATTAATTTACATTAATTAGCAACATTTCAATTTCAAAATAAACATGTGTTATAAAGAGAATTAAATTTGCAATTGATGGAAATTAATTAGAATGAATACGCAACTGTTAAAAGTTAACATTCAATAATTTATAACGTTTAAAAATAGAGGAAATAAATTAGTATGTATGAAACAAAAAGGCTAGACAAGTCAAAACTGATGAGTTTTGCTTGTTTTTAACGACTAGATTTCAATCGCTTTAAACGAACGGACGACATCGCTTTGGCTCTCTATAAATAAATGTGCAGGGCTAGCCTTCAAACCCATATTTTTCTGAATGGGTGTGGAAGCCCTATCACTTTTCTTTCTCCTCCAATTCTTCAGAAATAAAATATATTAGATTTAGGTTTTCTGATTTGCAATTTAGAGGTAGAAACTGTAGATCTAGAGAAGAGATATCCAAATTAAGTCGTCCGTATGAGGTGAGTTTTCAAATTTGGTTTTCTAGTTTATCTGTTTATTTTTCTTCAATTAGATCCAGATTTATAAATTCATACAAAATTCGGTTTGTGGATCCAAATAGGGTTGCAAAGAGGAAGGCTATGGATAATAGAACTGGACTAAAAATCAGATTTGGAATTTGGAGTGTTTTCTTTTCAGGTGAGTGGATTTAAATTATACATCTTTTATGTTTATGATATATATTATCGTTAGATTCCCGTTAAATATTTTAATTCAGCATTTGAACTAATTTCAGTAATTAGTTCTACTAGTTAGTTATTTTGAGACTGTAAATTTTATAAGAGAAGTGTACTTATATTTTAATGTTATTTATATGGAAAAAAGAAAGGAATCCAATTAAATATAAGTAATATTATGCTTAAAAGTTGTAAAGAAAGGCATAAGCCTAAAAGTGAGAGATTTATAGTAAATTATGTTATAACGGGAGAACTGAATTAAAAAAGGGAAAATTTAATAACTTGATTTGGAAGTTAGTGGTAGATTAGTTGGTTGGTTTAGAAAAGAGAATACATCTCCATAGTTTAATATTGTAAGAATAACGATAAACGTAATTGCAAGAATAAAAACAAGAAAAGATGAATTAGTGCAAAATAGAAACATTACTGTATTTTGCATTACCCAACAATTAAAGAAATATATTGTAGTTACGAGTTATTGTTTATAGCATTATTTAAAATTAAAATATGGAAATGGATTTTTAGCATAGTTTTTGTAACCAACCAAATATAATAGAACTACTTTCCAGAATAAAAGAGAATTCCGCGAAGCGTTAAAGAAATTAAAGAAGAAGAAATAATCAAGTTAATTATTTGACAAGAGTTGAAACAATAAACAAAAAATGCGACTAGATCTGCATTTGTTGCGCAGATAGTAGAGTAAAAGGTAAATCAGTTATTATGATAAGTAATTTGTGACAGTTGGACGTAGTCCCAAGCTAAGATTGTCATATAATATAAGAGAACCAAAGAGAATTTAGTATCATAATAAAAGAAGACATACTAGAATAGAAAAGAGACACTTGCAATTACATTTAAAACATGTAGGTTATAAAAGAAAGAAAAAAATATAGAAGTGACAATTGCAAGTATAATTGTAACACGTAGGTTATAATTAAAAAGAAAGAAATAGAAGAGGCTTATTTTATCAAACTTAGATCTTGGATTAAGTTAATAAGCAAGAATAATAGTAATGGCCCGTACCAGCAGCATTCCCTTTTAAGTCTAGGACCGATGGTCTCACACGTGGGTGGGGTTGGGCATGTTGATTAGGGTAAATAAGTAGCTAACAGAATAAGAAAAGTAAACTAAACACATAATAAAAGATTAGACGTAGGGTCTAATAAAATGGTAAGGTGCGTTTGGAGTAGCCCAAGAGAATTTGGATAAAGAGCCTAACGAAGCAGTTCATCACAGATTTTTAGTATAGAAAGAGCATGTCCAACTTAGTTATTTTGGACTCGAAGGAAGTACGAGACTTCAACGGGACGTGAGGATACTCTAGGATGGCCCTTTGGGGTAGGCCTAACAAAGCTGCACCCCTGAAGGCAGGTCTGTAGATGTTCCATCAAGAGAGTATGCCTTGACTGCTTTTGCATTGCAGGCCTAACGAAGCAGATCCTTTTAGGAAGTCAAAAGGTTGATGATGGAGTAGGGTATTCGTATGACACCGTACTCTAGTTTGCGAGTAGGTTATAGTGGGCACGACCCAAAAGGATAGTTACATGTGGAGATCAGCCATCATTGGTCAGAGCGAGTTTGGGAAAGACTAGAGTTAAACCAATAGGCCAATGATTCTTTCACCATCGAGACATTGAATGAGGGGCACAACCAATTGGATGTTTAGATTGTTTGTAGTAGGGCACAACCACTTAGCTCTTGAAAGGTCTATCGATTAGTTGAGGGGGTACTCTGTGGAGCCATAGCCACAATGAGAAAAGAGACAGACCAAGTATAATATCTGTATTGTAGGTCTACTGAAGCGGACCTTTACAGATATAGAAAATCCCCGATCGAGTTCCGTACAAGGTAGACTTTGTTGGCGGAATTCAGGGAGTAGGCAGAACGATTACGTTTAGTCCTCAAGGTACAAACTGGGTGGTACATTGTGGATGTCCAAGCACTAGTATAAGCTAGTACGAATGCAGTTTCACATTTTCATAGTAGACGACGGAACATTTGTATTGTAGGCCTCACGAAGCTGTCCTTTATAGATGTAGTTACATTATGCTCTAGTAGCGAGACGATGGAGTCCTTTTCGAGGAGGATACAGAAGGTACTATGGGTAGTACCTAGGACCGATGCGGTCTTTGGGCTTGTAGCTACATATATATTGGTTATTAGGTCTTAATCTACTAGGGAGTAGATCGATACGATTCACGCAAAGAGGCGAGAGTATTATAAACCCAATATACCTAATATAACAGAAAATGGAAATATAACGGTATATGTAGAATTATGCTTAGAAGTGTATATTTTGTCCATTTACTGGATCTTTAGTTCTGACCCCTTCCTCATATCATCCCACAGGTTAGGTAGATGACAGAGATTTTCCAGCTTTGTGACACTTGTTTGGAATGTGTTATTATCTTGGTGAGTATTTACTTACTATTATATTTTAGTCAGTTCTGCTGTGAGATATTTATTTGAGCTCTGATATATTTATCTTTGCCTATTTTCAGGATACCAGATACCCAACTTGGGCTTCAGTGGGTTTGGATTTTAGCATTTTTGAGAAAAATCCGAACCCACTAGGATTCGAGTTGTTGCATTTGGTATCAGAGCTTAGGTTAGTAGATCATAAGTAAATTAGGAAGTATGAGTGAACATATTTGTATTTTTGAATAAAATATAAATATATTATATACTAAATTCCAAATAGTCCCCAATTATAGATTTTAACATATGGAAAGTTTTTAGAAGTATATTTGTGCATAGTTTGCTAGTTGGGTTTGGGATGACCTAAGGATGCTGCGCCCTATGTTATTGCTACTTTATATTATACACTAAGCTATGTTTTGAGAGAAGATTGATATCCATATGTTATAGGAAGTGGGAAAGTTACCTAGGGACAGTAGGGAGAGTATTTTTATTTTGTAAGGAATAAGAGATTTTAGTAAGGAAATGAGATTTCCAAGGTTTAGGAAGGGTATTCCTAGGGTAAACCTGAAAACAAATTATCATGGCGCCTGAACTCTCTCCCCCTCTCCCTCCTTCTTCTTCTTCTTCCTTCCCTCCCCTTCGACCTTCCTTATCCTCCCCTACCCTTCCTTCTTTCGTCTCTGACCCTCCTCCTGCTGCCCCTCCACCCCTTCCTGACCCTCCTCCTCCTTCGACGTCCACACCTCTCTCTAATCCTTTACCTTCTTCACCTCCCTTGCCTACCTCCTCAGCCTGTCAACAAGCTTGGACTTCTTTATTCAAACGCAAACCAATTCATGCGGGGAAGTACACACCTGTTGACCTTGCTCCTTCCCTCAACAATGGCGTGCTCCAACTCTGTGAAGGTGTTGTTCAAGCTGGAGAGGAAGTATGGTGTGATTTTCTTGTGGGGTTTTTCTTGGACAAACCTCTCTCCTTCACTATTGTCAAAAAGAAACTAGAGAGTATGTGGAAGCTAAAGGGTTCCTTCACTATGCAATCAGATGGTAACATTTTCCTCTTGTCTTTCACCTGCTCCGATGACAGAGACAAAATACTTAGAGCTGATCCAATAATTATGAGCAACAAGTTATTCATCATCACCGAATACAACTCTTCTATAAGCAATGTTTGTGGAGCAGTGAAGGCAGTGCCAATCTGGGTCAGATTATACAACATACCACTATTTGAAAAATCTAATTTTGGTTCAAATTGGGTATGCAGCAGGTTAGGAAAGCTTCTTTGCCTTGATGAAAGAACTGAAAATAAGCAAAGACTTGATTATGCTAGATGTTTAATAGAAATCAAACCAGATCAGGAGCTAGTTGATGACTATTTGGTGCAACTGGTTGATGGTGGTGTGCAAAGAGTTTATGTAGATTACCTCTGGCATCCTGATATTGTACTAAATGTAAAACTTTTGGACACAAAACGATGGAATGTGATATAGATGAAGTAGTTGTGGCTGAGGAAGTAATTGAGAAGTCCAAACATGATAAGAAGAATGATAAGGGATGGCGTATGATGAGAACAAAGAAAATGTTAGTGAAAAAAAGGTGGCAAAAGGTGAATAGATTTAGTAATAATAAAGTAGGAAAAGAGACAGACAAGAGAAATAGTGGTGCTAAGAAAGCTGTTGGGGTTGATGTTAGCAAGGAAAAGAGGTTTGTGCAAAAGGATACTAGTGCTAAAAATGCTGTTGAGATTGAGGAGGGTGAAATTAGAGAGAATGTAGTGGAAGATAATTCTCTGAAGGAAACCAGTAATAAAGGTGATGAAAATCAAAGGGGTACGAGTAATTTTCATGAGCAAGAAGAAGAGAACATTCCCATGCAAAAAGTAAATATAGGTGTTGCAACATCAAACAAAAGTGCACCAGATAACCAAACCAATAAGGAGCTGATGAAGGAAAATGGAATTACAACAGCAAATAGATTTGACATCCTAAATTCAGAAGAAGCCTTCATAGATGATGCAAGTATTATGCAGCCTCAAAACATAAATGCTGGTGAGACCAATAACTCTAAAAATGCACAAGCAACAGTTACACCAAACCTTTCCCTTTCACCTACCCACAAAAATACCACTAATCAACCTATTCCACAACAAGATACCATGGTTGATCCTACTGTCCAAGGGTATGATAATCATTCTAACACTCCTCTTACAAATACTGGAAGCCTTGACATCCCTACACGTATCCTTTTCAACCAGGTTGATACCACAAATACAATTAGCACCCAAACTGTTCCTCAACCTCATGTTGATGACCCTCTTGAACCTAAATACCCTTATGACCATATTCCACCTCCACAAGCATACAAGCCTCCAGTGCCTA
This sequence comes from Allium fistulosum, assembly GCA_030737815.1. Taxonomy (NCBI): domain Eukaryota; kingdom Viridiplantae; phylum Streptophyta; class Magnoliopsida; order Asparagales; family Amaryllidaceae; genus Allium; species Allium fistulosum. Next base: position 1,464,371,057 of record CM060903.1, read on the forward strand.
ACCTAGCAGCCTCCTTTTCCCCTCCCTCCTCTACCCAAACTCTAGCTAAGGCTAAGAATCCCCCAAGCACCAATGCTCATGACTATCCTGCCAGGAGCAAAGAAAAGAAAGGCCGTAAAAACATCAAGTTTAATCAATGATTGAAGCAATAGGAGCATGGAACATTAGGGGAGGGCACAATGACATTAAGCTCTCACAATGCAAGATGATTATTGCTGAATATAATTTGAAAGTTATGGCCATTTTAGAAACTAAACTTGATCAAGATGCTACTGCTAGAGCAGCTAGGCTAATCAATCCTTCATGGAGATTCCTCCACAACTTAGACCAAGCTCCATATGGTAGGATACTTATTCTGTATGACCCCTGCTTAATCACCCTCTCTATCATAACCTCATCTCCTCAATTCATCCATTGCCATGCAGTTTCTCCCACAACTCACCTTTCTTTCTACCTGACCTTTGTTTATGCTTTCAACTCTGTGAATGCTAGAAAGTCTCTTATGCACACTATTCCCTTCTTTAGACAAAACTCCCATCCTTGGCTGATCCTTGGGGATTTCAACTGTTGTTTTGAGCTCAATCAAAGGATAGGAGGGAATGCCCTATCTAACAATGAAATCAAACCATTAAAAACCTGCCTTATCAATTCTGAGCTTATCACATTTAAAAATACTGGGATGCAGCATACATGGAATAATAAAAGAATCTCTAGCCCAAGAACTTACTCAACCATAGACCATGCTTTTTGTAACCAAAATGCTCTTGATTCTTGGCCAGCCATTTCTTTGCACACATCTCCCCCTCTTTTATCAGACCACTCCCCTATAATCCTAAGCTTGAGTTCAGTTGCTATGAAAAATAATAAAAGTTTTAAATTTTTTAATGCTTGGGTTGGTGAGCCTGATTTCCAAGATGAGGTAAGGAAAATCTGGCTCACACCTTTCTTTGGTAATCCACTTGTTATTTTGCAGAGAAAACTAAGAGCCTTGAAAGCACATCTTAAACAGTGGGCTGGAGCTAAATATGGCAAAGGAGGAAAGCAAAGCAATTACTGGAGAATCAAGCTTGAAGAAACACAAACTCAACTGATGAATGATGTTCAAAACCCTACCCTAGCAAGCTTAGAGCACTATATCTCTGAACAATACCGACAAGCTTTGATTAAGGAGGATTCAATGTTGAAACAAAAAGCCAGAAACAAATGGTTTGGAGATGGTGATAGGAATTCTGCCTTCTTTCATGCTACTCTTAGGGCCAAGCAGAATAGAGACAATATCAAGATGATTGAAGATAATGTGGGTAATACACACAACAACAAGGCTGATATTGAAAATGCTTTCATTAGTCATTTTAGAACAATGTTTGGTAACTCAAACAACTTCATCCCTAGCATTGACACAATTGACCCACAAATTATACCTCAAATTAGTGAGCATCAAAAAAAAACCTAGGCATTGAAGTTCTCCCTTCTGAAATTAGGAATGCTATGTTCTCTTTAAAAAGAAGTTCTAGTGGAGGCCCCGATGGTTTTAATGCTTTTTTTACTACTCTTGCTGGGATATAGTCTCTGATGATGTTATTAGTGCCATTCAACACTTCTTCAAGACTGCAAAGTTAGTGCAGTTTTTCAATAACACTAATATTACCCTTGTCCCCAAAGTCCAATGCCCTAATAAAGTAGCTGAGTTCAGACCAATCTCTTGTTGTAATACTATTTATAAGAGTATCACCAAAATCATAGCCTCAAGACTTAAAACTATCCTACCCTCCATTATCTCTCACAATCAGGCAGCATTTCTGACAGGAAGAAGTATTCTAGACAATGTGCTCTTATCTCATGAACTCTTGAATGGTTATGCTAGGGATAATATATCTGCTAGAGGTATGTTAAAGCTTGATATAATGAAGGCTTTTGATATGTTGCAATGGGATAGTATAGTCAGAATCATGGGCTATATGAATTTCCCCATCATTTTATAACATGGATTTATGAGTGCATTATAGGTGCCAAGTTCTCTATTATTATTAATGGGGCTCCTGTGGGGTTCTTTAATAGTAAACAAGGTGTTAGGCAAGGGGACCCTATTTCTGCATACATATTTATCATGGTCATGGAACTCCTTACCAGGATGATTAATAAGTTGGTTGATAGTAATTTGTTTAGCCTTCACCCAAAGTGTAAAGACCCTAGGGTAACTGCCTTAATGTTTGCAGACGATTTGGTTATTTTCTGTAACCCTAATCTTCCCACTATAAAAGCAATTCTTGACACCCTTTCAGAGTTTCACAACATGACTGGTCTTAAGGTAAACCTAACAAAGTCTGAGATGCTACTTGCTGGAGTTCCACAGCACACCATAGATATTTTAAAGGATTACACTGGTCTGAGTAGCCCCAATGATACTAGTTCATACTTAGGTCTTCCTCTTACAACAACCAAAATCACAGTAGCTCAATGCATGCCAATTTTCCATAGGATTACTAATAAGCTGAATTCTTGGACAAATAGATTGTTAAGTCAAGCAGGTAGAATTACTTTGGTTAAGGCAGTTATGTTCTCTATGCAAGTGTATTGGTCCAGAACCTTTCTACTTCCCCCAAAGCTAACAAAAATGATCAGAACAGCGCTGATGAGATTTATATGGAATGGAAAAACTGAAGGAAATTACTCTTCTCCGATTGCCTTTAAAGTTATAGAAAGGCCAATCAAACTTGGAGGCTTAGGTATAATTAACGTGGCACTTTGGAACAAAGCTGCCATGATGAAACATCTTGATAACTTATTAAATGAAATAGATAATGTCTGGGTTGTCTGGTCCAGAAAGAATGTTTTAAGAGGTAGAAATTTCTGGCTAATGAACCCTCCTCAAAATATAAGTTGGACCTGGCGAGCCCTTTTTAAGTATAGGGAAGTAATCATGCCTCATGTGCAATACAAAGTTGGTATTGAATATGACACCAAAGTTTGGTCTGATCCTTGGTTGGAAAAGGGATTAACTCTAGAAACTTCATGTTCTTATCTTGAAAAAGTGTTGAGTGGTATTGGTCATAGTGCTGAGGTTAGAGATTATATCAATTCCAATACTATTCTTTTGCCACCTTTATTGTGTAATGGTAATCTACGCTGCAGTGAGCAAGCTCGTAGTATAAAAGTACACAATGGTTTGGATAACAAAATCATGTGGGGTTCCGGTAGCAATGCTTTCTCTATATCCTTGTTATACATCTCTCTAGCAGGTTTCGAAAATCTCTTAACATGGAAATGGTATAAAAGGGTTTGGAAAAAGGACAATCCTGCAAAAGAAAATATCAATCTTTGGAAAATATTAAATAAAGCTATTTTTACAAAGGACAAGCTAAGGGATAGAGGAATGGTCATTGACACTTCTTGTACCTTTTGCAATGCTAATGAGGAAACAAGGGACCACCTGTTCTTCTCTTGTCCTATCATTTGTTCTCTATGGACTGAACTAATGCAGGTAATAGGAGGGCATCTCGTGACCAGTACAAACTCAAACCTATGGGATCAAATCTATAGTCTGACAGGAGATAATGGTGATAGAAAAAGATCTTTCCTTTACATGCTTAAAAAAGTGGTCAGAGTTATATGGAATGAAAGAAATACTAATGTGTTCAGGCAGGAAAGCAGGTTGACCCCTATGCAGCTAAGGTTTAAAGTTTATGCAGCTATCAGATCAGACATTTCATGTCTTGGGTTCATTTTCGATCCTGGAATTAAAAGAGCTCTTGATGTGTTCTCTTGAGCTTTTCTTTTGTGTTTTTGTTTTGTTGTTTTTCCTTCTTTGGTGTGCTTTGTGTATCTTTGTACTCTTGTATATATGTGTGTCTAAGGTGCTCCAATAAAGTGGTAGGGGACCATCCAACCCCGCTTGCCTTGCAAAAAAAAAACTATACAAGTCATTATTATATACTAACTTGTTTTTGCATGAATTAATCAAGACCGGATTCAAATAAGCTTCAAATCTTGTATAAGTATGTATCGAGTCTGTGTCTAGAGTTTACTCATGTTAAAATCTTTCCTATATGATATATATTTCGACACGTTTTTCATTTCATTAGCATACACTAATAATCTTTGCATATTCTCATTTTTAGTTTACATTTAGACGTTTGAATGTACCAAATCAGACGTCTGAATCTGGAAAAATGAATATTGTTTAGTACAATATTCAGACGTTTGACTTGTTAATTTCAGACGTCTCAAATGGTTATTTTTAGCCTATTTCCTTTCTGGTTTGAGCTCGTGCAATTTCAGAAGTCTGAATTATTCAATTCAGAAGTCGGAATATCTATAACAGCTATATTTTCAAATAGGCACTTCCATTCGTGAAGAGATGCATTCTTCATTTCAATAGATATGACCATATCTCTTCATGATAACTCTTCACGAACATATGCACCTATTTATAATCTATATAAACACATTAGAATCATGTTTCCATAACTTAATTCAATCTATTCTTACTCTACTCTCATATTCTTTGATTCTAATACTCTTGTGCATTCAATTTCATACAAATTCATTCTATTACTTCCTTATTCTTCACGTATTCATATATATATATATATCATAAAGGAGAAGATTATAGGAAGGGTGTACTATAATTGACAAATTCGTGTTATTAAAGAACACATAATGTCTAGAAAACTTTATTTGTAAAAGACCTGTTCTGCTACTCAGGCAAAGTGAAGTCCTCTTCTGCTGTTGAGGCGCAAAATCACGTTCCGTTGCTCAGGTGTTGTAAACCTATTCCTCCGGGTTAGGTGAGGGTTATGGTTAGTTAAAATTCCAGAAGGAGTCTGAGACTGGACGTAGAACGGGAAGTTCGAACCAGTATAAAAATTCCTGGTGTGCTTGTTTTATTTTACTTATTCACATTGCTATAGTATCTTAGTTTATTTCCGCACTAGTATAGTATAATTCCATATAACACGATCCACACTGTCTTTTCATTTGGTATCAGAGCCTGGAATTCAATCGATCGTCACAACATCATAGAATAATGGCCAGAAAACGATCCAGTCGAAATACAACAGGCAAAATCTCTGTCAAAGCCACCAGTGAGGACTACAAAAAGGTACTTTCTGATTTACAAATTTCAGTAAAAGATAATAATGAATTAGTTAGTATAAGTAATAATATTTCAAAGCTTAATTTTATTATTTTAGAAAAGACGAAATATGTTGAACTTGAAAATGAGAAATTGAAAAACGAGAAGTTAAATTTAGAAAATCAACTCGTTGATTTAAAGAATAATTTTATAACTTTTAAAGATTTTCTAGATGAACAAAACACCATATTTGAAAAAGAGAGAAACATTTTCAAGATAAATTTTTGTTTTGAAAAGACAAAATGATTTATTACAATCCTCTTTAGATAATTCAGAATCTCAAAATATCCTTCTCAAAAATGAGAACTGTACGTTAAAAAAATGAGAATTCTGAATTAAATAAGAAAATTGATATTTTGAATACTAGTAATATTTCTTTTAAAAATAATAATTGTGACTTTAAAGCTAAATTTGATAAACTTAACACTGAAATCACAAAATTTAATAAAGGTCAAAACGATTTAAACATGATTTTATCTAGTTCTAGACCTTTACATGATAAAAGTGGTTTAGGATATAATAAAACTAATCGTAGAAATAGCACTAGATATGCTTTCATATATAGTAAAAATGTTAGTGCTACTACTAAATTTCAAGTAAAGCATAAATCCAATTTTTATAGAAATTTAAATATTATTATGACCAATAATGTTTATAATTTCTCTGGAAGTACAAAATTATTGACGAGAAATATAAATAAAAATTATCTAAGTATTTGGGTTCCTGTTAATTGGAAAAATAGAGAAAATACATTGATGATTATTTTGATATGGTAGTTAATAATGAAAATTATATTTTTAAAGGTTCAACCACACCCAAATGGGTATGGTTTGTTAAATATGCGTGTATATGATTTTTGTTTGATGATAATAAACATATATACATTCATTTAAATGTATTTGATATTTACTATTTTATTTTTCACAGATAAAATAAATATTTTCTGAATAAAATAAATAACACAGAATTGGAATTCAAACGAATAGTTTATTCAAACAAATATTTATTACAATTTTGATAGTACAATTTCAAGCTCTCACTATAACTATACAATTTCAGTCACAGTACAATTACATCACAATTTCATAGTTACATCAGTTCCTCACTACATATCACTCACACTCGTATTTATCTTCAACTTCATTCCAATGTGAATCCAGCATCTGAGCAATCTGCAGAAATATACATTGACGCAGTAAAATTGAAAATAAAATGTTTTTGCAGTATAAAACAAAATAGGAATTTTGAAAATAATGTTTGCCTCAGTTATTTGGGTTGTTCGTCATCATTTATATTTGAATTCATCATACACAAAGAGCTTGTGACATGCACAGTGTATCACTGTACATGCCACAAGGCCGTGCACACCGAAATGTACACTTGATAATGTTACAGGGACATGTGAGCACAGGTCAAACCCAAAAGAAAAGCCGGGTTCAACTCAAGTGCAAAATAAATAAAGTCACATCACAAGCACAAGGTCAAACCCGAGCGTTTAAGCTGGATTCAACATAGGGCAATAGAGGTCAAGTCACTGCTATCATGACTCAACTCAATACGACAATGAAGACAACAGTAAAATGAATGACCAGTCTCAACAAACCAGAAGTACAAAGTGTCGACCAAGCTAAATCAACAAACAACTCAGAGGCACCAGATGGCACCAGATCAAAAGGATAAAGTGAACCAGACCAACAGCAATCTATACAACACTACAAAGGATGATGCCAGGACCAGTATGCATAACAACCAGATAAGAACTTCAACCAGAACACAAGTAGAGGCAACCTCAAATGCTATAGAAAGAGAATGCAATAGTGGACAGTACAAGCTCAACTACAACCATACATATATACAGAGTTGTACATGTACTCGAGCCAATATGATTGCAATGAAGACTCAAGAGTGTGCAGACATGCCCAGTGATATGAACACAACAAATCCAACATCAATACATGCTACAGAGAGTATATGCAAAGGTCTTGACAAAATGGTCAATGGAAACAAGTACAATGAACAACAGACAAGTGATGATGCACTGCAACTCAAAGAGCTCGAATACTTCATAGTGAAACATGCTCAAAGCAGACAACATCAAGTATACATGGACACAAAATCGAGCTGCATGTAAACAGTTCAACATGACTTAAAGTATCAGTGATGAACCATGAAGACCAACAACAGTGAACCAATGAAACAGCGCACAGTATACAACTGAAGACAATATGATCAAGGGTCTGGAATCAACAGAAACACTAAAGTAAGCACATGAATACACAACTCAAAGAACTCGAATGTGTAAGACATGATCAGGTCAGAGACTAGTTCAATGTAACGAAGGCCAGAGGTGAATAGTGAAGACTACAGGAACTCAATGCAAATGTGCATAAGCAACAATGCACAGCGACTACCAAGTATCAAACTCAACATCAGAATGCAACCAGATCCCACAAAGCTACATGTCGAAAAATACCATCAGGAATTTCACGTTGAACAAGGCATGGCCAAAGTAAAATATGATACAGAAGAATCAAGGTGCAAATATAAACAAATGAACATGATGACTACAGGTGTGAAGGTCCACCAAAAAAACCAGAAGTGCAGAAACACTTCAAAGAACATGGAAATGGAAAAATTATATACGTATGTAACAACACAACATCGGTGATCACAAGAAGTCCAAAAATATCAAGTGCAAGCAGTCAAAGATAACTGCAGTATTGAACGAAGTCGTGGATCCACAAACACAAAATCTAGACCAAGTCAAATTCGAAATCGTGGTGGTCAAGTTAACAAATTGAAAAAGTCAAAATTCAGAAATAAAATAGGAAAGTTTCTGCCATATCGATCATGAAACATCGAACGCTTCAAAATCCAAGCCGTGATTATCAAGTAATAGAAAAGCCAAATATACGTGAGTGACAAAGTCAGAATCAATCTAAAGCAATCAAAGAAAATCAAGCGGCCAAGCAAAATCGTTTGACAAATTCAAACGAATTTATACGAACGAGAATAAAGGGTTTCTAACCCTATAAATACAAATCATCATCGGCAATAAATAGTATCGAGTTCAAATATTCAATCCAGAGAACAAAAGGGATAAAATACATACCGAAGTCAGGAATCGAATTCGATCAACGATCGAGGATCAGCCGTGTGCAAGACGAAGAAACAATCGATCGACAAAAGCAACGAAGTTTGAAATCATCATTCGATCGTAATAAAGTCGGCATCCTCAATTTCAATCAAGCCCTAATTTTGGAAGCAGAGAGCCGAAGCCCTAATCTCAGAAAAAAGAATATAGCCGCAATTCTCAACAAAAAGGAATGGGTCGACATTGATAAAACAGGGCCGTTTTTTAGTGATAATAGTTTGTGGAACGGTCTTATTTAATTTACTGAATAAGGCTTTGTTATTTTTAAAATTAGGGTGTTAAGTTGTTTTTAATTCGTTTTTGTTTTTTAAATTCTGTACTTTTCGAATCAAACCTTGGTAAATCACCACCTAGGATTTAGGTAGTGTCAGATTGTCTAGTTAGGATTAGTTCAGTGAGCAGGGTTTGCGAGTTTGCAAAACTCTATAGGCGGTAGCAGGGTGTGCGAGTCTGTTAGAGTGTTTGTAAGCGGGAGACTGTTTAATTCTAATAGAAATCTAGGAATGCAGCAGTAGGCAGGGGTTGCCGAAGCTGGGTAAATTTTGTGTGTGATTTACTTTTCAGCATATTTACTTCTCTGTAGTTTGTTATTGCATTTAATTTTATAAACTTTGAGAAAATTTGCTATAACCCTATTCACCCCCCTCTAGGGTTAATCTAGATCCTACAAGTGGTATCAGAGCCCGATATTTTTCTTTAACTCTAGAGTCATGAATCCACCAAATAATGCTTTTTCTGAGGGGCAATCTATTGCTAGGCCACCCATGTTTAATGGGAATGATTATGCTTATTGGAAAGTTAGGATGGGTATTTACCTTAGTTCTGTTCATTATGATGTTTGGGACATTATTGAAACTGGCTATAAATCTCCCACTATAACTGTTGGTGATACCGAGATTCCTAAACCTAAGGATAGGTGGGACGCTAACGATAAGAAATTAAAAACTACAAATGCTAAAGCCAAGAATGCTTTGATCTGTGCTCTTGATAAAAATGAATTTAATAGAATTTCTCATTGTAAAACTGCGCAGGAAATTTGGCATACCTTGGAGGTGACACATGAAGGAACTTCTCAAGTCAAGGAGTCTCGTATAGCCCTATTCAGCAATGAATACGAGAACTTTATGATGGACAAAGGCGAGAGCATAAAGGACATGTTTGGATGCTTTTCAACTTTGGTATACAATGCTAGAGCGCTTGGGAAGGTATTCACTGAGGTAGAGCTTGTGAGGAAGGTGCTACGAGTCTTACCGATGAACTTTGAGGAAAAACTCACGGCAATACAAGAATCGAAAGATCTGAGTAAACTAAGCATGGAGGAGTTGATCAGCAACTTGATGACATATGAGCTTGAGCTAAAAACAAAGGAGGAACGCAACAACTTTGAATCAAAGAAGAAGACGATTGCCTTAAAGAGCAAAGAAGAGAGCGATGAAGAAGAAGAAGATCCAATTGAAGAGCTTGCAATGGCTGTCAATAATCTTAGAAAATGGTCAAGATTCGGGCCACGCAAGAAGAAAACAAGTGGTAATAGGTCAAAAGAATCTGACAATTCCGATAATGAATTGACTTGTTATAACTGCAAGAAGCCTGGCCACTTCAAACAAGAATGCCCCCTTCTCAAAAACAACAAAGGAAAGAAAAAGAAGGCCTTTGCAGCAACTTGGGATGATGAAGAAGGGGAGGAAGTTTCGAATAATAGCTCAGAGGAGGCTAATTTGTGTCTTATGGCAAAATCAGATTCAGAAGCAAGCTCAGAGGAATCTAGTGAGGTAAGAAACTATTCTTATAAAGAACTTGTTTTGATGTGTTGTGATTTTGCTAAAACAATTGATACTCTTGAATCTAAAATTGAAAAACTGAAATCTGATAGGAGAGAACTTGTCCATGAAAATACTAGGTTAGAAACTGAACTTGAAAATATTCAAAACCTAGACTGTAAAAAATGCACCGGGTGGTACATTGTGGAAGTTAAGAAAAACTGAACGTGGGGACATTTTTGGAAGTTAAGAAAAAGAAATGTTTTAAGAACAAGCAAGGCATGTTTTATTGAAAAATGGTTTGGTGAAAAAGTAAATAAGTTTTTGAAAGAGAAAAACTTAGTAAACGGTTAAATTTAAAAATCCAATTTTTTATGGAAAGCTGTAAAGGTCCTTAAAAGGAAAAGAGGAATAAGTTTTGAACTTAGTATTTGTAAGTTTTCCCCTCTAAGTTTAGGGAATAATTTAAATTCAAAGAGCTGTAAAGAGGCAAATCTAGAAAGATAAAATGTTAAGTAACCAAATACCTTTGAATTTAATAGAAACTTCAAAGTAACACTTTTAAAGGCAAGAATTTTGGAATTTGATGTTCCAAAATTTTAGAAGCTTTAATTTTTGAAATGAAGTGATAAGCACCAAACCAAACTCTTAAACATGGTGTAGACAGGAATCATTTCCTAGGTGTGGCGAGAAAAGTGTGAGGCTATGTAGGAGATAGCAGTGATTGCTTTTAGTAGTAGTAATAAAAGTTCCCGTACAATGTATAGGACACTAGTGAGAACCCAGAAATGTTGCTTCATGTGTGTAGACTATAGAAGAATAGTGAAGTGATATTAGTAAGATAGTAAGACACATGTGGTTGGGATAGGTAGACCTTAGTTGGGGAAAAATGAAAGGTAAAGGTAAAGAGAAAATTTCCCTAAGCTTAGTTGCTTTTTTAGATAGAGACTGCATAGATTGAAATCCTTATTCGTTGCAGTAAATGAGACTTGGTTATTCCATTTTGAGTATGGAATTTAAGAGATGAATAGATCTTGTTCATCGTGAGTAATACAACGTAAGTTAGTAACGAGTAATAGGCGGTAGGGAAGCATATGTGTTACTTGGATTCCTATAGTATGACTTTTTTGTGCCAGGGTGTACATGGTCCTAGGCCTCCTAGCCCTAGATAATAGCTGTGTTTAGCTGCTATATTTACCTATCTAATATCGTTCTATAGTAAGACTTGTTTTCTCTTTTAGTTATGAGACTGTACTCCTATGTAAGCATTTAGTTTTTATTGTAGTAAATCGATGATGATTAGTATGATGCTTTTTCTCTGTGTTTTTGTGATGTTCACAGGAAGAGAATAAGAACATAGGACATAAATAATAAAAGAAAAGTAAAAGCAGATAAAAGTAACTAAAAGAAAAATAGTAAAATTTAAAGAAAGCGATAGAAACGTCAATAGAAAATTTGAAAAGAAATTTTTTTCTTATGTGAACCGTGCTTGGGAAAGCAAATAGAGATTTCTATAGAATGGTGGCACAAGTTCCAAGTACAGAGAAAGAGGTGCGCAAAAGAGAAATGGGGAAATGTGAGGTTTTCCGTTTTCTACCTTCTTTCTGACATAAGAAATCGAGTTTGGAAAATTAGATATTTCTAAAATTCGAATATTATAAGCTACGTGGTAGGGTTTGGATGAAAAAAAAATTTGAACTACGCCCCCATTCAGCAGAAGTGTGGGAAAAATTGGATGAAAAATGTTTTGAGTTTTCAAAAGATTGTATTCATATAAAAATTGCATGTATATTTAGGATGTGTGAATCATATTTTAAAATGGAGTTTTTAAAGGAAAAAAGCATTCATATAGGAGGTACTACTTAGAATTGTACATGCACATATTTTATGTTGAATGGCACTTTACACAAGGATGCATATGGTCGCAAAATTAGATGTACACAAGATGGATGTGTTTGATGTGAGGAATTACATAGTTTTACTCTTGTCGAATTTCGAGGATGAAATTTCCTAAAGGGTGGGAGAATGCAACACCCCGCATTTTTAGATAATTAAATAATCAAATAATTATAAACAGTGAAAATGAGTGTTTTTGGAATTGTCAAAATATGATCTCAAAACTTATACCATTGTGTTCATGGCGATTTTTTGGTTAATTTACATATATAATATGCCTCGAACGGACTTCATATGAAAAAGCTATTGACGTTCGAAGTTCTGTATCGAAAAATAATTATACGTGTAAATGTGCGTAAATATATTTGTTTATAAATATATGCGCGTATAAATTCCAGAAATAACGCGCGTATGAATTTCAAAATAGACGCGCATCATAAAGGAAATTAATTAACATCAACAATTAGAGGTAATTAATTAACATTAGTAGGCAATGTTAATCAAATCGGCAATTAAAGGAAATTAATTTATATTAATTAGTAATGTTTGAATTTCAAAATAAACATGTGTTATAAAGGGAATTAAAATTGCAATTGATGGAAATTAATTAGAATGAATACGCAACGGTGAAAAGTTAACGTTTAATAATTTATAACGTTTAAAAATAGAGGAAATAAATTAATATGTATAAAACAAAAAGGCTAGACACGTCAAAACTGATGCGTTTTTCTTGTCTTTAATGGCTAGATTTCAATCGTTTTAAACAAACGGACGACGTTGCTTTGGATCTCTATAAATAAACGTGCAGGGCTAGCTCTCAAACCCATATTTTTCTGAATGGATGCGGAAGCCCTATCACTTTTCTTTATCCTCCAATTCTTTAGAAATCAAATATATTAGATTTAGGTTTTCTGATTTGCAATTTAGAGGTAGAAACTGTAGAATCTAGAGAAGAGATGTCCAAATTAAGCCGTCTGTATGAGGTGAGTTTTCAAATCCAGTTTTCTATTTTATCTGTTTATTTTTCTTCAATTAGATCCAGATTTATAAATCCATACAAATTCCAATTTGTGGATCCAAATAAGGTTGCAAATAGGAAGCCTATGGATAATAAAACTAGACTAAAAATCAGATCTGGAATTTGGAGTGTTTTCTTTTAAGATGAGTGGATTTAAATTAATATCTTTTATGTTTATGATATATATTATTGTTAGATTCTCGTTAAATATTTTAATTCAGCATTTGAACTAATTTCAGTAATTATTTCTACTAGTTAGTTATGTTGAGACTGTAAATTTTATAACAGAAGTGTACTTATATTTAAATGTTATTTATATGGAAAAAAGAAAGGAATCCAATTAAATATAAGTAATATTAGGCTTAAAAGTTGTAAAGAAAGACATAAGCCTAAAAGTGAGAGATTTACAGTAAATTATGTTATAACGGGAGAAATGAATTAAAAAGAGGAAAATTTAATAACTTGATTTGGAAGTTAGTGATATATTAGTTGGTTGGTTTAGAAAAGGAATACATCTCCATAGTTTCATATTGTAAGAATAACGATAAACGTAATTGCAAGAAAAAAGCAAGAAAAGTGGAATTAGTGCAAAATAGAGACATTAATGTATTTTTCATTACCCAACAATTAAAAAAACAATAAAAGTAATATCTTGCAGTTACGAGTTATTATTTATAGCATTATTTAATATTAAAATATGAAAATGTATTTTTAGCACAGTTTTTGTAACCAACCAAATAGAATAGAACTATTTCCTAGGATAAAAAATTATAACGCGAAGCGTTAAAGAAATTAAAGAAGAAGAAATATTCAAGTTAATTATTTGACAAGACTTGAAACAATAAACAGAAAATGCGACTAGATCTGCATTTATTGCGTAGATAGTAGAGTAAAAAGTAAAGCAGTTATTATAATAAGTAATTTGTGACAGTTGGACGTAGTCCCAAGCTAAGATTTTTATATAATATAAGAGAACTAAAGAGAATTTAGCATCATAATAAAAGAAGACGGACTAGAATAGAAAAGTGATACATGTAATTACATTTATAACATGTAGGTTATAAAAGAAAAAAAAGAATATAGAAGTGACAATTGCAAGTATAATTATAACACGTAGGTTATAATTAAAAGAAAGAAAAAGAAGAGGCTTATTTTATCAAACTTAGATCCTGGATCAAGTGAATAAGCAAGAATAGTAGTAGTGGCCCATACTGGCAGCATTCCCTTTCAGGTCTACAACTGATGGTCTCACACGTGAGTGGGGCTGGGCATGTTGATTAGGGTAACTAAGTAGCCAACATAATAAGAAAAATAAACTAAACGCATAATAAAAGATTAGATGTAGGGTCTAATAAAATGGTAAGATGCGTTTGGAGTAGCCCAAGAGAATCTGGGTAAAGAGCCTAACGAAGCAGTTCATCATATACTTTTAGTACAGAAAGAACACGTCCGACTTAGTTATTTTGGGCTAGAAGGAAGTACGAGACTTCAGCGGGACGTGAGGATGCTCTAGGATGGCCCTTTGGGGTGGGCCTAACAAAGCTGCACCCTCGGAGGTAGGTCTGTAAGTGTTCCATCAAGAGAGTATGCCTTGACTGCTTTTGCATTGCAGGCTTAACGAAGCGGACCTTTGTAGGCAGTCAAAAGGTTGATGATGGAGTAGGATATTCGTATGACACCGTACTCTAGTTTGCGAATAGGTTATAGTGGGCATGACCCAAAAGGATAGTCGCATGCAGACATCAAGCATCATCAATCAGAGCAAGTTCGGGAAAGACTAGAGTTAAACCAACAGGCCAATGATTCTTTCACTGTCGAGACATTGGATGAAGGGCACAACCAATTGGATGTTTAGATTGTTTGCCGCAGGGCACAACCACTTAGCTCTTGAAAGGTCTTTCGATTAGTTGAAGGGGGGGTGCGTGAGGCCATAACCACGATGATAAAAGAGACAGACCAAGTAGAATATCTATATTGTAGGCCTAATGAAGCGGACCTTTACGGATATAGAAAATCCCCGACTAAGTTCCGTACAAGGTAGACCTTGTTGGCAGAATTCAGGGAGTAGACAGAATGATTACGTGTAGCCCTCAAGGTATGCACCGGGTGGTACATTGTGGATGTCCGAACATTAGTTGAAGGGGATGTAGTTACAGTATGCTCTAGTAGCGAGGCGATGGAGTCCCTTTCGAGGAGGATACGGAAGGTACTATGGGTAGTGCCTAGGGCCGATGCAGTCTTTGGGCATGTAGCTACATATATATATATATATATATATATATATTGGTTATTAGGTCTTAATCTACTAGGGAGTAGATGGGTGCGATTCACGCATAGAGGCGAGAGTATTATAAACCCAATAAACCTAATATAATAGAGAATGGAAATAGAACGGTATATGTGATGCTTAGAAGTGTATAATTTGTCCATTCACCAGAACTTTAGTTCTGACCCACTCCTCATATCATCCCATAGGTTTGGTAGATGGTAGAGATTTTCCAGCTTTGTGACACTTGTTTAGAAAGTGTTATTATCTTAGTGAGTATTTACTTACTATTATATTTTAGTCAGTTCTGTTGTGAGATATTTATTTGAGCTCTGATATATTTATCTTTGCCTATTTGCAGGATAACAGTTACCCAACTCGGGCTTCGGTGGGCTTTGATTTTAGCATTTTTGCGAAAATTCCAGACCCACTGGGATTCGGGTTGTTATAAGAGGTAATATTGTTTTGTGAGGGATTCTGTACAGATCTCCCCAAAGGAGTTTAGGACTAGCCAATTATTGTTAAATAACTTATGTTATGAACATATGTTTCATAAACTATATCAGTTTTTTATATATGTAAAGGGAGTTCATAAATTTTTTATGAATATCTATTCTGTTGCACCGAGAGATAGTTGTTGGTTCAAGAAACACCAACTTTATGATGAAGGAATTTCTTTTTGAAATTATTAGTAATAAAATGGATTTGGATACAATCCAAATTGATTACATAAGATGAAATAAAATTAACCAAGCCAAAATAGACATGACTTGTTAGAATGTCTAGTCAGAACTCCAGCACGTTGAAGAGAAACTATAAATTTCATATCAATGTTGAGAAGAGAATTTCCTTGGTTCACTATGCCACAAAGTGAATCAGACGACAGTGATCACACAACTTAAGATAGATTTCCTGTTGTCCTACCTTTTCACACTACACATGGAAAAATCATATGTTGTGTGAATAGCCTGTGAAATCTTTCATCTGTTGTCTGAATAGCCCATGAAATCTCTATGTACATGCTTGTTATTTAGACAATATTTTATATGTCGTCTGATTTAAGTTATCAAATTTTTTAGTTTTGGCTCCATCTTTTCCCTCTCAATTATTTCATGCCCGCTTTCTTTTTCATTTACCCCTTTATATTTTTATCCCCCCTTTTATTTTTGTTTCCCTCTTAAATCTTTTTGTCGTTTGAAAAAACTGAGCATCTTCTGGAACTAGGGTTTCATCCCCTTTGAAATTCATTTGAATCGTCTTACTCCTTTCATTCCTTGTTGATTGAGTGCTTCGATTTCATGGCTATTGATGGTTGCGGCTCCTTGTTGAGCGTTCTTCGATTGATATTGGTATGATTTTTGCCCCTTTCGATTTATATTGTTCTCTACTTTGATTATCCTGCCAATGATGAATTGGATTCTTTATATAGGAATTAGTTCCCTATATTTGCATATATATGCTGAGATTTGAATTTCCAAGAATTCGCTTGGCCATCTGATTCCCTTTCGATTTCTGCCCCCTTTCGATTTTGTATTGATCTCAGCTTGATTTGCCTATGACGATTTGGGTGTTTATGTGACAATGAACAAAATTTGGCTAAAGTGCACTGACCAACATGTTTTGGTCATGTACATAAATGTTTTGAGATATATGTGTTGTGATGGCGAAAACTTTGGTTGCTACTTTATTAGTTCATGTCTGAGTTAGTGGATGTTTTAAACTTCCATGTATATACATACATACATACATACATGTATGTATGTATGTGTGAATGCACTTTTGATTCCTATTCATTTGATTCTTGCACCTTACAATTTCATTTCAATTTTATTGTATGATTTTGGGAAGTTAAGTTTGACTTTGATCACTTCATTGTTTTGCTAGTTGCCCCTTGCTTGTTTTATTGCCCCTTGCACTTGTGTTTCTTTCACTTATCTATTAGTGTTTTCCTTAAACTGAAATGAAATGTTTTGCCTGATGCTTGGCACTAAGTGATATACTTGTTGCCTTTTTACTCACTATGTACATATATTCATGTATATACATATGTGTATATCTGTATGTATGTTTTCATATACAGTTTAATGTTTTCATATGTTCCTATGTTTTCATATGTTTCCATATCTTCGAAACTATCCCTAGAATTTCTATATAGGAGCAGAATGTTTTCATATGCCCCTTGTTTATCTGCTCCTATTTTTTCATATACATTATCACTTTGCTTCTCCTTTTGCTTTAACTAAACCATTTTTAGTTGATCTTGTTGCAGTTCATTTTGATTCCAATATCATCCGTGTATATACATACATACATATGTATGTATATATGTGTGAATTTTTATGGTAATGCCTTGTTTTAATTTGTGGCACTGCCATGTTTTAATTTGTTTGTGAACCATTTTGAGCTTGAACCGGTTTGCTTTGAGCTGAACCATTTTGAATTGCTTGAACCATTTTAAGCCGAACCATTTGTTGAATTGCTTTGAGCTGGTTTGAGGTTGAACCATTTCTACTCACTATGTACATGTATATATATGAACTAGTTTGAGCTTAAACCATTTTGAGCTGAACCAATTGTTGAATTGCTTTGAGTTGAACCATTTTGAGTTGATCTTATTTTGAGTTGCCTTGAGCTGCTCCTATGTGCACTAGCACTTAAGTCTTGCTGCTCCTATGTCGAAATCGTCCCTTGTTTATCTGTATGTATGTTTTCATATACACTTTAACGTTTTTATATGTTCTCTATGTTTTCATATGTTTCCATACCTATCGAATCTGTCCTTGGAATTTCTATATTGGAGCAGAATGTTTTCATTGTCCCTAGTTTATCTGCTCCTATGTTTTCATGTACACCGTCACTTGCTTCTCCTTGTTTCTTTGAGCTAACCATTTTGAGTTGATCTTGCTGCAGTGCACTTTGATTCCAATATCATCCATATATATTGTTGACCCAAAAAATGGATCAACATCCTAGTTTGAGCGTGAAAGCACTAGCCATGTTCTCACAGGGCAATAATATGGATAATAGATATATCAAGAAAGCAGAAATAGAAAGGAGACAAGAAGATTTTTATAGTGATATGGCTGTTAACGAAGCCTACGTCCACTTTATAGTTTTTATTATAGATTGATTTCTATTACAAGATGTATTTGATTACAAAGCTCTTGAATATCCTAAGCTAGATGGAATCTCCAAGATTGGAATCCACTAGAGAATCACCTTGAAGCCCTTTGAAGACTATTTGTGAGGGAGATGAAGAGTGAAGAAAACTTCCAGTAGAGTTTCAGCCACCGGTCCGGAGGATCCCATTTATATTGCTGATAGGAGAGTATTTATAGAGAGTGGAGAGCTCTTGGGCCAAGCCCTATTCGCCAGCCACTTGCAAATGATTACAGGAATGAGCACTGGAGTATGCCTCACGACCCGAGCCAAAACCTTGGATCGCTAGCGATTCATAGTTTATGCTCGAATGCGAGTCAACCCCTTAGTATTTACTCTCTGCTTTGTTCCGTTTGAATCACAACGACCCTATGAGGATGTATGGATCCCTAGCAATCCATACACCTAGCCTATTTTTGGACTTTGGTGTTTGGAGTGCCTTCGTTGTCTTGTGTTGATGTTGTTCACGTAGTCTTGTTGCACGTCGCCTTATTTTAATGATAGTTTACTTACTAGTTGTATTCAGCCACTGATTGGATTGGATGGATGCTTGTCTCTTGATTTAGCTAACTCAGAATCTCGTCAAACTTAGTTATTGTCTCTAGAATGTGTTTGGATCATGAAGCAAGAGAATCGGTTGGACCTTGAGCTAACCCCATGGATTGCTAGCGATCCTAGGTCATGGATCGCTAGCAATCTGATCCATGGCCTTAGTGAAATTTCTCGTTCTTTTTTCCTGGCTTCCTTTAGCTTGTTACTCTAGTTCTATCGGTTGACCTTTGGGCTATTCTGACTCGACCAAGTTATTCCAACTCCTCTTGGATCCGATTGGGTTAAAAACCCGGATAACATATATACATACATATGTATGTATATATGTGTGAATGTTGGTGGTTGATCTATACTTGTACATTGCTTTGCCGCCTGAATTTTTGTGTCACTGCCTTGTTTTAATTTGTGGAACTTGCTGTTTGTGGCACTGCCTTGTTGCATTGTTGGCCTTGTCCATGTACTTGCACACTGCCTTGTTCAACGCAATGCACACTGCCTCGTTTAACGCAGTGCACTGCTTTGTCAAGGCAGTGCCAGTGCACTGCCTTGACATTGGTTGAATCCCTTTCATGTGCTTTGGTTTCATATTTGTGCACTTTGATACTTGCTTCATTACTTATTGTTTTGCCTGAGCTTGTTTATGTGCACTGTGATTTCTTGTTACACTTTCAAATGCAAAACCTGTTCAACTTCAGTTCTTGTATATGTACTTATATATAATTATGTACACTCGAGCTTGTATATAATTGCTTAGCACTGTGATTTCTTGTTTTGCCTGAGCACTTATATATATGTATATATACATATATATATGTATATATGTACATGCTCACATTGATGACATACACTTGCTGCCTATAACATGAAATGCTTGTCATGCGTGTGCCATTATACATGCTTCATGTATGCATTTTCTGGTGTTCCTTGTTCATGCCTTTATCTAGGCCATTTTGAATTTCCGAACCATTTTGATTTGAACTTATTTTGAGTTGCCTTGAATTGCTCCTATGCACTGCAGTTTTGCTTGAGCTTGTTTATGTGCACTAGAATTATTATTTATGTGCACTACAGTTCTGAACATTATGTGCACTGCAGTTTTGCCTTGAATTGTCACCTAGTTGTCTTGTTTGCATTTCCTGGATGTGCAAGTGCGCATTTTCATGTATATACATACATATGTATGTATATATGTATGAATGTGCAAGTGTGCATTTCTTGATTTGAGTTTCTGGTTTTATTATCTCACTCTTGAATCGCATATATTCCTGGTTTGAGTATTTTGGTGTTTCACCTGTTGGTGCACTTGTTTTGAACTTGAATTGTTGAAACTTTTTTTATGATATGTGCACTTGAGTTGAGCTTAAGGAGACTTGGGCTTGACCTTGTGCACACTTGCACTGTGTTGAGCCTTCAGGCTTGACCTTTGCAATAATCCATGATATTTAATCGATGCTCGGCCCTATGATATTCACTACGATACACTCTGCATATCATAAATTGTTGGTGCACATGTATATTTGTCCCTGTCTAAAACATGAAGAGAAAACAAACCCATAAACTACGGCTATATTAATATTCGATTCAATTTTATTTTTGCAATTTAGGTTTGTTTCCTTTTCTATTTTACTACGTTGTTTATTTGATAGGTATAGGAGATGGCTGGACACAAGCTGGAGCAAGCAAATCAAGATCAACATCAAAAACAAACTCATGTGAGTAAAAAATATATTATATATGAGAGTGTAGAGAAATGTTGTATATGAGAGTGATAGTGAAAGTTGTATTTGATAATGTAAGTAGAGTGATAGTGAAAGTTGTATTGTATTTGATTTTGATTTGAAATATAATATTTGTTTAAATAAAATATTTGAATTTCATTCTGTGAACAATCATTCACATTAGTCAATATTTATATATTATCCAATAGGAATTTTAGAAATGATACTATAACATCAGACAACATTTGATTTTTTTGCTGTGCTAGTGCATATCAGACGACTAGGCATCTCTTTGGTCTGATGTGCAATGAGGCGGCACAGGATTTAACAATAGATAGGTATTCAATCAGACAACAGAGCATATATGTCGTGTGATTCATTTTTCCCCACAGTGGTTGTCAATAAGCCACGAAGAGTATTGACTCTGCCATATGCACAATGCAAAGGTCTAAAATGGGTTTAAAATACATTATCAAATATGACCTTGATAGTTGTACGCGAAGAGATATGGTCTATTAGCTGTAAATGTAACTTCGAGAAGAAGACCAATGCAATTGAAATATAGTAAGCTACGTTGATAGAATAACATCGTAAATTTCACTTGTTGAAATTAATGTAATAGATTCGTCATTCAATGCACTTGAGTTGATTCAAATTTTACTTGAAAAATTATTGCACGGTATGATTTTGATTTTTGGTACATGTGTACTGAAAAAGAAATTCTAAATAATGATTTACAATATGCTATTTGCACATAACAACAAAAGTGTCTTGAAGTCACTGTGAGCAATGCTCAGTTTGCGGATTTTGGATAGGATCCAAGAACAGATTTATCGTTCAATAAGCATCAGAGTTGACCATATATTTTAACAAAAAAAATCAAACAGTTTGAGTTTCTATCAAAATGCAGAGGACGTGTGTGTTTGTAAGAAATAATATTGAAGGTACTAAAATAATTCTAAAATCATGAGTAGACAACTAACCTGTGCTTGTTAAAGATATACTTGTGTTAAAATCATTTTAATTTTGTTGTTTAATTCTCTGTGTTAGATCTGAAAGGACTTTTACAATTAGTATAAAAAATGTTGGGATTGTCCAAAAATTATAAATAGACATCATATTAAAATGTTTAATATGGTGCATACAAGATGGATTCCTTATGCTTTGGCAATAAGAATTATCATATATGTTGTGTTATCTACTATATCACAATTTGCTTATATAACAGGTACAGTGAGAAAATGTCAAATTTGAATTAGGTTTACTAGAAAATCGTTAAGAGCATTCTCCAGCATTTACAAAATACTAGAGAATTGTTTATAGAAACAACAAACTCCTTATAAAGAAGTATTCAAAATCAAATTTCATTAGAGACATCGAGTATATTATGTGAATTCTAAATTCACGATCAATCTTAGTTAAGAAGCTTTAAGTTAGAATGTTCCAAACAAAAGGTTATGGCTAATTCAACCAAATGGATAAATACATCACCTTGAATAGAGACGTAACAAAACTATATAAATTATGCATAATTTTATAACTAGGCTAGGGGTGATTACAAATGTTGAGAATCACATAACATTGTTATCTAATAACAATACCGTAATACAGATTATGAAAGAACTTATAGCTCACCAGAAGTCAAGAGACATACTCAAAAAGTTTCGCATGATGAACGCAAATAATTAGCATTGGAGAGAGATGATTGACAAAGTAGATAGTTAAAACATATAACATATTCGTTCACTAAAGACTAGCTTAATCGTTTTTTAGGAAAACTAAAAGGAGGAATAAGAATAAAATTCCATAATTTACCCCAAGTGCAAGTGAGATATTAATAGAGTTAGCGGTATATCCAGAGGGAAATTATATAATATGTTATATATATCTTACTATATGACTAATCTTATTCATAATATAGGTACTTGATTTCTGTAATGTACTTTATTTTATAGTGATATAATTAATTAATTAAATTTAAAGTATATTAGAATTGAAATTCCTTGAATGATATGTTACATGATAATTAAAAGGAGCTATAATCATGAGAAAATTATCATAATATATAATCAACGTATTATTTTAAAAATTCCTGGTCAAGATGCTTTGAGAAATGATATCGACCATCCACTGAGAAAAACTATGAACATTGTCCGAATGATGGGCAGTGTATTACTTATGTTTGTTGAGGCACCATGGGGAGCTAAGGTTTTACCTACTGACAGTTATTGGATAACTATGAAATGAATCTCGAGAGAGTTTCTTATTGGTTAATAATAATTAAGGTTAAAGGAAAACCTTAAAATGACAATATTATGCAATTTTCTCAACTTGAGAATATTGTTGATTTCAATGTGGATGCTCCACTTTGATTATAGTTAAATCATATGATGGCGTCAATCGAATAACTATAGTTGGGTCTGAGTTGAAGCATTAGAGTGAAATACTATTCAGTAGAGAATCTATCTCCTTGGTTATATAGGATTAACATCATAATCAACTATACTCAACTCAAAGTCAGAGTCTCTGACCAAAGCGATACAATTCATAATTGGTATAAATAATCATTGGTGTATACAATCGTTACTAAAAAGGTTCCACTTAAATTGTAAAATTGGATTTTACCGATGAAGATTTATAAGAGATAAATTTGGTCAAAATATCACAGTACCAACTAAGATGAATTGTAAACATTAACATTCAAACTGATTAATATTAATCACTAACTGAATTTATACCTGCGAGTAGCACAACCGCGTTGTTGATTTTTTGAAATACCACATGATTCAATTGGTTTGTAATTGTTATGAATTATTTAAAGTAGTTAATATTTATGAAGTATTAATAAATCATTTTATTTAATATATAGAGTGCTATTAGTATTTTTTGGGTACTAATAGTAATTAATTGGGTGCATATATATAAGTTATATATGTATATATATGTATATATATACACATATCGATATATGATATCGCTACAAATTTAAATAAAACTGAAATGTAATTAATTATTAAATGGATTTTGGCCATCTAAAGGCCCAAATAGCCTTTGTTTTGGTCGGCCATAACTAGGGATAGAGAGGAGATATTTGTGATTTAAATTCTAGATATGATCTTAGAATTGGTAATAGGAGAATTAGTAAAAGGCGGAGAATATATCTCCTCCTCCATATAAATTATTTAACCCATTCTCTAATTATTATTTTTTGAAGACCTACTCACCCTTGGCTGCCATACGTTACCCTACTCACCCATCGCTAGTAACATTATACTCCAAATTAACATCAAATTAAATACAACTGGTAGTGCTCTAGATTGTTTTAGGATTTGGAGATTGATTTGAGGCGAATCTATGAGTTATCTTCAATCAACGTAAATCATATGGTTTCATCTTCAAGAGGCATATTATAATTTTAATTTTACAATCATGTGATAATTATATATATACACACACATAAAATTTTTATATGTGCATATATTATCTCACCTAATTATCTCATTAATTTCATCACTTTAAATAATTGTTATACGTGATGTAATATATATTTTCATATTCATTTAAAACAACATTTTTTCCCCTATTTGACTATATTTGTATGTGTGTGTGTGTATTTTCTAAATATTATTTACATAATGTAATGTGTTAAATAACTATATATCATGTTGTAGTATATATTTCATTATTAAATGTTCTAAAATTCATATTATATATAATCAATCTATAATTTATTTTCGGCGATAAAATGAATTTTTAGGCTAAAACCTTTTTCTATGCGTATATTTTATATCTATATGTTTTGATTACTTTAAAAATGTTTATATTTAACAATATATATACAAACACACACTATTTTGAAATAGTTTTTAAAAAAAACTCATTTTTACCTTGTTTTTTTTGAAGGTAAAACAAAGTATTATTATTTTGCATAGGCAACTGAATTTATAGTGGCAGTACCATTATACAACAAATAATATAAGTATGTGACAAACACATCACAACAACTACACAGTTTTATAGTGGCCCCCACTTATAAAGAAAAAACAGGTGTGAGGAACAAACCCCTTAGCAACTATGTAGTATACTAATCTTCCTGCAAAAAGGAAGATTCATACTAGTCCTCAGACGAATCAGACCTTTTAACATTAATATACTCACTAAAAGGTAATGCAATATTGGGATCAAACACCTCAGATTCCTTATTAAATATGAGTCGCCTATCCCAAGTTTCGTCCTTTAAGATATCAACATTATGTCCTCTATATTTATCATCTACTATTAGAACAAGATTTATCATAAATGTGATAAAACAAAGATCTATGCTCAACCTCTAGTTCAGAAACGAACTTAAAGTAAGTGTTTGACATCAGTGACTAATGAAAGCACGTCACTTTATGGACTCGGGTCTTCTCTTCAGAGTACCAAACTAAAAGATATGTAATAGAGCTAGAGCGAGAGCTTGGCGAAATAGGCTCAACGACGGTGCTAAATTTGGGAGGGGTGTGTTTGAGAACTCAAATGCGTTTCACAACCCTAGGAAGAGGGACTTTTTTGGGGGATAGGAAGCTTCTCCATGGCTTCTTCAACACTAGGAATAACTAGGGGAATGCATGCATGAGACAACAAGATGACCAAAGGATATACAATTTGTGCATATCGACGGTTTCCACTTATAACCAACATTTAATAACGACAAGACCAGAAGCTAGTTCAACCAGTAAAAAAGACGGTAACAACCTATCAGCTTTTTCCTCATTCAATGCTCTCACATTACCTAATATATCCCTCCTCACAGTCGCCTCATCAAAACATACTAACTCGCCAATCAAGTTAGCCAACCAGTCAATACTAACCATCGATTGAAAAACAGAAGGTATATTCGAGAAATGAATCGAAACAGGTATAGAAAGAACCTTTTCTCGAGTAGTGTCAATAGATGGACTCCATTTTGTAGCAATAAATGGCTTTCCCACAATTATAATATGCTCGACCTCAAGAATCGGCATCATATCCTCAACACATGTGAAAACAAAGAAAAACATAGAATTATCGTAGTGCATAGCAATTTTACCTTTCAATTTCCAAAACTTCATGAGATGGGATCTCACACTGGTGTAGGGAGGGTTAACATAAAGAAAAAAAACCACAAGTTGATCATGCCAAAAAAATGAACCTGCTTCAGCAACCTTAGAGGGAGGGATATTAACACCATTAACTGTCTTGAGTTTAAAAGGTGTCGGAGAATATATTCCAGCATTGCATGGTTTGGAGGAGAATAAAGAAGTCCATGATTTCAGAGGAGCAATATTGGGAACTATAATTAGAGAGGAGAGAATAATGTAAGGATCAGATGAACTATGGTTCCCATCGGGATTGATAGGGGATTTGGGGACACACTGTTTTATGAGATATTTTGTTCAGCAGTAGCATGCAATTTGTTGTATACTACTTTATAACTTATATCAACAATTATGTTACCTTTATTAGATTTCTTATTTTCATCCGCAGCAGTTATAAAATCACCTTGATCATTTCTTTGACCAAAATAAGTATAATAATTATATTATATACATATTTATAAATAATTGGCTGAAAAAATAACTGAAGAATTTTATATACATATATATATATATATATATACACACTATAATATTTTAAATTGCTATCACTAAAATTTATTTTTGAATTTTTAGAAATATTTACTTAGTTTTGGTAACAGATTTAAATTTAAAGTTTGAATTTTAAATCCCATTGACTTGGTCAAATTTAATCTTTGTTTTTCATTTATTTATTTTACATATTCAATTTCGAAATTTATAAGTTATATTTAAATGCCACATATAAATATTAAACAATGTTTTTAGATAGTCAATGCATATATAAATGGTGCACGTATATGTTGTAGATGTAAATCCTAATATATAAACATAGACATTGACTACATACACCTTGATATATGTTGCACATGCATGACATATACACTTGAGTATTTTTAATATACTCCTAAACTATACAAAATTCATCAATTGAATAAATTAGAAAATTAAATAAAATTAGATTTTATTTAAATAATCTAGATTGGATCTAGTCCAACCATTTAGACTTCATAGGCCCTCTATAATCCAAACTATGATTTTTTTAACATATTTCATCTGCTTCCAACTAGCCCAGTTCCAACATGGATGAATAAAGAGATAAAGTATTTTTAAAGGTCTATTTTAGTGAATTAAACTCGGTTTGAGATGATTATGCTTAACGTATCTCCTAACCCGACGAGATAAATTGGATTCATTGTGTGGAGGTGCACCTAATACCTAGTAGTGGATACATTAGTCTTTTGGTCACGCTTTCATGCTAGGCTAAAGCAACCACCCAAAGAGTGGTGGTTAAATTAAGTCTTTGATCCCACTTTCATGCATTGCCAAAGCAACCACCCTAAGAGTGGTAGTCAAATTAAGCCTTTACCTTCTTCCATGCCCGGCCAAAGCAATCATCTAAAGGGTGACGATCAATAAGCCTTTGATCTCATTTCTGTGCCTGGCCAAAGAAACCATCCAAAAAGTGATGGTCAATTAAGTCTTTAGTCTCACTTCATGCTTGGACAAAGAAAGCACCCAAAATGTGGTGATAAAATTAAGCCTTTAGTCCAACTTCCATACCCAGCTAGAGCAACCATCTATAGAATGATGGCCAACTAAGCCTTTGGGTCCACTTCCATACTTCGTCAAAGCAACCATCTAAAGAGTGATGTGCAATTAAGCCTTTGGTTCAGCTTCCATGCCTGCCCAAAGAAACTACCCAAAGAGTGGTGGTTACCTCCACACTTGGCCAAAGTAACCATCTAAGGATGGATGGGGAATTAAGTTCTAATAAAAACTAACATCTCAAAAGGAAGATTATCTAATCAGGAAATCGATCGAAGTAATGCCCATCAATGGAAAACGATTAATCAGAATGAAGAAAGGTGGGGTAAGAGGAAAAATTTAACATCAAGGGAAAGGAATAAACCTTAAGATAGAAGTTCACTCAAGCTAAACCATAAGAAAACTTTTTATTGGAGGGAAAGTGGTACACCTAAAAAAAATAAAAGAAAAATTCGCAAGCCTATAACCATGAAGGAACAAAAAAGGTAAGATTTCCAAAAGACAGGGTTATCGCATGATAGAGCTATCGAGTATTAAGAGTGAAAGCTATCACATACAAGCTATCGAATGTTTAATTCTATGATTAATGAAACGGTTGCATATTAATGAAAGGAGGCTATCATATATTGAGGTTAAGAGCTATCGAAGGTTGAGATGTATATAAAGGCTATCGAAGAATGAGATGTGTAAAGCCATCGCAAGTCATAAAGCTATCGCAGGTTGAAGCTATCATGTGTTGAAGTCAATCTATTGCAGATTGAAGCTATCATGTATTGAAGTCAAGCTATCATAGATTGAATCTATCATGCATTGAAGTCAAGTTATCGCAGGGTGAAGCTATCATGTGCAAAATCATGAAACCACTATAGGTTGAAACTATCATTCGTTGAAATCATAAAGCCATCATGGGTTAAAGCTATTGATTGTTGGAGTCATAAAAATTATCATGTGTTTAAGCTAAAAAGCTATCGCATGTTGAGAATATCAAGGAGTTACCACATATTAAGATGAATATCTATCATATGTGGAAGTTTTCAAATGCTAAAGCTATCATATGTTAACATTATAAAATGCTGAAGCTATTGCGTATTGAAGGAAGATATCACATATTGGTACTATAACAAACCAAGAAATAATGGTAACGAATGTTGAGAAACTACTATCCTACATTAAGAAATCAGCACCCACATAGAAACTTCTGGTTAGTCCAGCTATGCCATGTCATCTTGAAGAGACCAAAATGAGCTGCGCAACATATCAATTCAATAGTGAGCTATGTTAGCAAAATCTCAATGTTTGTTTCTAATGGATGCCACATGTCAAGAACCCAAGGGCACAATTTCTCTATAAAAAGACATGTAATCCCTTACTAAGAAGGGAGAAATTTGAATAATACTTCTTCCTCATTTTCATTTTTTATAATCAACAAAATAATGAAGCTTAATTTGGGATTTTAATTTCCATGTAGGTCAAATTGGAATTGTGACTCCTTGACTTAGTACTTTAATATTTAGCTAATTGCTTATTGTCCTCTTGACTATTCGAGCATGGATATGCTTGCCAAAGACTTGAGCCTCTTGCCCATGCATCTTTGAATTTCTTTGATTACTTGAACTTGCATATAAGTTAGGTCTAACTTTTGGTCTAACATCAGAGATGAACGCTACTAATCTGGTAGTCATTCAACTCTTATGCTGATTCTCTTATGTAATGACCCACCTCCCATAACTCCTACAATCCACGCAAACAAGCAATTAGATTCCCTAATAGTGTCACGAACGACGTTCCGTTAAGGATAAGATATGCAAACAACATAAAATATTATAGAGCATACAAATCACAGTAAACCAATTCTCATGGTGGGAGGATATAAAATATAACATCAACATAAACATGTAGAGGACTAAATACATATCATATCATATCATATAAGAGACATAAGATCCAACATTAATACAAATGACAGATGATACATTGAATCCCATAAGAGTACATTTCTCTATATAATATATGTGTATGCATGTCAATATACCTAAAAATGGTTAGGTATAATCATAATGGTAATATAATTATGACTAGAATCGCCTCTAGCAGAGATCTGTATCTCCATATCAACCCGCTCAAAGAATAGATAACAAGGAGACAACAAAGAGAGATTCAAACATAAAGTCTGGTGAAATGAAACATCACTAATTTGCATGATTACCAATATGCTAATATATCATGGATAACACCAAACTGTAATACTCAAGGTAATGAAAGCATGCCTTAACTTGCATCTTAACCTGCATCCAACAAGTTAGCATATTTCTAATACCATGCTATACTATACGATAAAAACAAGCATAACAAAGCAACTCAATGCCAAGCGTGACCCAATGTCACACACTAGGCTAGTGGTCCACTGATCTCCCGGTAAAGTCAAAATCAGTCAAGTATAGCCACAAATATAAGACCAATACTTACGACGCTTTCAACCACTTCGTCCACCACCTAAAATTCATATCAACCCTAAATCGATATACCATGCATAATCTTTACCATATTTTTGCCATAAGAACCGATGATAGGTACATCCGAGCACATAACCCTTCCTACAACATAGCCTTAGGTTATAGTCATGTTACCAAGATAGAATGTCCTCTATCAACGACGTCAGTCCACTAGAAGAAGCATACACTATGCGATAACTACTCATAACACAAATGGTCTACAAATATCTAATCTCAAGGTCAAAGCCAAGGGACATGGACTTACTCCATATGTGCAATATCATATGGAATATCATGCTCAATATTTTAGTCGTCACGTCTCAAAATTGCCGAATGATCCTACAAAAGTTACCATAAAAATCTACACACATCTTCAATTCTCAACTATGACTTCAGCATCATCTAGCATACCCGATGTACCCTCCTGGTCTATCTTAAACTTTATGGTTTTGGAATACATGTCGGAGTGGGTTCTATGTGGGTCCGCAATCAAATTAATCCAAAACCTACCAAATTTTCATGGATGGTTTCCTTCTAAAAACAAATTCTATTTCCAAACCACATCTCGATCTGACTTCGAATGCGAAATATATCGCATCCTAAAGTTCACCTAAAGTTCCAACAAAAACAACCAAAATTTCCCTTCTACAAGACTATCGACAACTGAAGAGTCGATCGACTCAATGCACCCGATTCTGGCTACAGATTACCAGTCAAGTTTTACCGGCGAACTATTTCTTGAATAGTCGACCGTTGGATTTGTCTAATCGGTTGTTATAGGCTATTTGTGCGTATTTCCTTTTGGCCAAAAACCCTACACACCCCTTGGACGGTCGACCGATGACACATGGTCAGTTGACTGTTTGCCTATAGGGGTGCAGATTGAACCTGGATGGGGTAAATTTCCAAAGTAAATTTATCCCACCATTTAAACTTTGCTCAACTATCTTCTCGACTTTCCTTATCTCAACATTGAGCCTAGTGACTTCGTGACCTTACGTCGTCTATTTCATCTCGCGCTCGAGTTCACATCTTCAACGACCCACCATGAGATGAGTGCAACTAGACGGTAATTTGATGGATCATTCCATAACTCAAATACTATACAAACCACATGACTTTAACTACTCAATCAACCGTTCCAACTCCATATTCCATCATTCAATGACAATTTAACTACCTTTAATACAATCCTATCATTACCACCGATGATTCAATTAACAATTAAACTATGTGCATATCTAATACCATTTAATTTCTACTAATTCCTAATGTATCAATTTATAGATTTTATACTTTAAAGCCTTCATTTAACAAGATTCTCATCTCTAAAATTTCTAATCAAGTTCATTACTCAAGCTCTAACCAACATTATCATCAAAAAATGGTTTTAACATATTTAGTGATCATAGAGTATGAGAATGGATCTTACTTACCAAATTTTCTAAAGATACAAGCTTAATGAAACAGATTCAAAGCCTTCTTTTGATTTCTGAAGCAAAGCCTTTGTCTTCTCCAAAATACAAACTTAATGGTATAAATTTATAAATCTCCTAACTTGAATTTAGATATTTAATTTGGAATTTTCGATTAAAATTTTTAAAGGCTATGTTGACTTGAATAATAGAAAACTTTGTTTCCTTTATATAAAACGTAAGAGGATGAAGATGATGAAGAGATGATCAGATGCATTAACGGGGTGGTAAATAAATGTTTCAAAAAATTGCTTTTATTAAATTGCATAAGATCTTATTTTGTCTTTATGCGAACAGAGTTTTATATAATACTAAATCAATTTTAGTATTTATTAATTAAAGCGTTTGAGTACTATTTTAGTTTGTATAATTTATTTAAAATATTTCTATTTGTTCGTGTTTTAAATAATACTATATTATCAATTCAATTTAAAATTAATTTTATTAATTTTAAAGTTTATTTTTAAAGTTTTTGGGTATTCATATTCAAGATGTAAACGTCAACAATATTAAGTTTAAAATAATGTAGGGGTATAAAGGAAAATTAACCGTTGTATCATACGGTCAGTAAATGTCAACGTGATAAATAAATGTCACGATTAATATTAAAGGGAATGAACATATACACACACATACATCATTAAATTTATACCAATACTAATACAAACTTTTTTTATTATTATTTTTTATTCGACCATCAATATATATATAAGTATATGTATTATTATTTAAAAAAATTTGCTATCATAACTTTATATATATAACAATATTTAAAATATTTTATTATTATATTTCGATATTACAACATTATTCGAATCAAAATCAAATAATTTTTGACCTTTTGAAAACAAATATCTAAATATATTTATTAATTTTTTTAATATATATGATTAGATTTATTAGTTTTGAAAAAGAATAAAAGTAACAAATTAAAATCAAGTCTAACTTTTAAACATAATGTTAAAATATATTTTCTACAAAAAACTTGAGAGAAAAAACAGAAGAGTTTTTTATATAAATATTTTTCATACAGAAATTGTTGGCTTATATTTAGTTATATGTGTACATATATTTATGTGTGTATATATACATAACTTGTTTAGAAAAGCCAAAAATTAATATATATATATATATATATATAAAAAGTGTTATTATTACTATTGTTTATAAAATTAAAAATAATTTTTAGAGTTATAAATATATATAAAAGAATTCTTATAAGTATATATACATAAATATACATATAAAATCAGATTTAAACATCTAAAAAACTATTGAAATAAAAACCAATATATATAATGTATATATTTTTAATTTGAAAATAGTTTTATTTTATACATATATTATAAAATCCCGTATTTGGAGGCCAAAAGCTAAGCGCTATGGATGCTGTAGTCATCTACAGTATTAACTTCTGGTGACGAAATACGATACTGTTAATGGTGTCCATAATATCAAAAGCACTTGAATATGAACAAAATCACAAATTCCCAAAAACAATAATTTTAGTGATTACATTTCAACCAAATCATATCCAAGTTACAAAAATCCCAACGTATTCCCAAGCAATGATCAGATATAATTACAACAATACGCCAAAGGCGACATATGAAGATGCCCCATTGGATGATCAAAGCAATATAGACATAAAATGTCTTAATACATAGCGGAAATAAATTTAAAACAGAATTCCTAAATTCAGTTATCTGTCTGCCACCTGCTCGTCTTCGGAAGCTTATTCGCCAAAATCTGCTAAAACCTAAAAACCTAAACCCTCAGCCTACTCAAATCAATTTTGAGCACCCGAGAGTTTAAAGGAAAACAAAAACTTCGAGTCATACATAAAGCTTGGTATGAATAATTTCTGTTACATCTCAGTTTACTGATATATAGTAAAACCATGCCACTTAGCGGAACGGGTTTCCCTTCACTAATATCTCTTTTCAAAACATATATTTTGCAAATCCTTTCCTACAACCAAACTGGTTAATCAACTGATTATAATAACAATAATATAACAATATCCATTATGCTACAACAGGAAATAAATGGACCATCTGTCCTAAATCTGAGGTAACTGTTCCTTTCGGGACTAACTGTCCTAAATCTGATTATACCAAAATAACAAATTCCTTTATGCTAAATAATGGACTATCTATCCATAAAATAGGTTAAAAAGGGTGGACTAACTGTCCTTTAGAAGTAGCAAGGTCCGTTATGTTGACAAATGAACTAACTGTTCATATCTGGGCTAACTGCTCTTATCTAGACTAACTATCCTCTGGGCTGACTGCCCTCAAAATGGACCGACTGTTCGAATTTAAATGAGCTGACTGCCCGAATTTTCTTTGGGTTAACTACCCTTTAAATTTTCCTTGAAAACCTTTTCAAAATGATTTTGTCCGTCAAATCATATATATACAAGGAAAATGTATCTTTAGCTTTACTCTTAAGCTATTTTGCCATGTTATATATACTTTACTCAAAATAATGTTGATGATGTTCAATAAGGATTATCTATCCTTTTAAAATAAGTTAAAGTCCATTATAACTTAAAACACTTAGGCTATCTGCCTTATCATATTATCTGAATCCTTTGTTTAAAACATTTAAACAACCTTTCGAAAACAACGAAGGTAACCCCTTCAAAACCATTAATAAAACCTTTCGAAACCATTGAAGGTAACTCCTTCAAAATCATTAAAAAAGCCTTATAAGCTTTAAAACATATGACATCCGCCTTTAAATCCTTTAAACTTTAGTCTTTCAAAAACATTGTGAAACCATACCTTTCGACTTTGTCGAAAGGTCTCACCTTCGACCTTGTCGGAAGGTTTCTTTTCGACCTAGTCGAAAGGTCTCACCTTTCGACTTTGTTGAAAGCCTGGGGAACCACCCCTATGAAATCATTGATAAAACCATTCAAAAGCTTTGAAACTTAAAACCTTTCGAAGACATTAGGTTCAATTTAAAACAAGTGGAAACCTTTTGAAACCATTCAAAGTTGACTACTTCGAAATCTTTAATAAAACGTTTCGATTTAAAATATTTGGAGTATGCCTTCAAGTAGGGCAAAAGGATCAAAAAAACATTGGAGTCGAAAGCAACTACTTCGAAACCTTTTAAAAGCAACTCTTTTAAAACCTTTTTTTAAACAACGAAGTGATGGTGTTAGACCAACCCTTCGAAAGTAAAGGAGAGGTGGCAAGTTTTAGAAAACAAAAGATTCCCTTCAAAAGCAACTGAATCGAAAGGTAGGAAGCAGCCACTAAGTTCTTGTCGACTTAGTCGTAAGGTTTCATACCTTTTGACTTTGTCGAAAGGTTTGGAATAGAGGTGGAACTTCTTGCCGAAAGAGTTGAAATAGTGAAAATCTTATTTATTCATACTTTAAAATAGTTCTTTTGTACCCAACCTGCCTTATTTGTCTAAATCTGATTGGTTGCTAGATTTTTATATTCAAAAATGTTGCCGACTTTCCTTATTTGGAAATTTAAACAATTTTGAAAAAGCCCATTTCTCCTTTATAATTATATAAAACATTTAAATCCCATACCTTAAATAATTTTATATAATTATTAAATCATATTAGAAAAATCTAGAAAAATTTGAAAAAATCGTTTGGTATATGTTTTACAACATATAAAATTTTCGAATCCAAACAATAATTATTTTTCCTGTAAATAATTTTATAATCCAAAATACCATTTTCTTCCTTAGAAAATTCATAGTAATTCCACAAAAATTCAGAAAAATATGAAAATTGATACCCATCTCTAAAATGTCATTTTAGATCACCATAAAAGTTCGCAAGGCTAACAGATGTCATTTAATAGGGGTTTCATCTTAAAAAATGTCATAAAATCTATATGAACATTCATAAATCATAAACATGTATATATAATCGTTTTATCATTAAAAAACATGGCAAATCTTTGCAAAATCATTCAAATTTAATCTTAAACTGAAACCATAAAAATTTGGAAATGTAAACATTATTCACCTTTGCTTTAGAGATTAAGGAGCTTGAGATTTGAACGAGTTTGATTGAATTTGCTTTTCCTTAAGTTTTTCCTTAGTTTTCTCTTCTTCTTTCCTTGTTAATGGTGGCCAGCCTTGATTTTGAAAATTATGAAATGGAATGAATGTGTACATAATACACGGCCTAAGGAAGGAGATCTGGGAATGACCTCTTTCCCGTAATATCCCTCTTCTAATTCATTTTAAACCCTTCTTTTAATTTATTTGTTTTAAAAGGCATGACTACCTTAATTAAAATCAAATCTTAATCTTCTAATCGATATATTATTTTATTTAGTTTAATTAACTAAATCTCTTAAATAATGTTATCAAAAATCTAGGGTGCTACATATATAAAATATTAAAATTTCAAAAATAATATTTTTTGGCTGAAACATATTTACTGGTAATAGCATGCACATATAATAGCATGTGTGTGTGTGTATGAATACATATTGAATTTAGAAATTAAAATTTTTCACCGTCGATATCTTGCAAAAATCGAACTTGTCGTTTGCCCGTTCTTTCCTCCTTGAACCTTACGTTCTCCTTCTTGATTTTAGTTTGCAATGCTAACACCTTGGCTTCAATAACAAGGGAATGGATGCTAGAGATCTCTGTAGAGAGAAAGTGAGTGAAGGACATCTATTTATAGACCTCTAGATATTAAAATATATGCACCATTCTCTTAAACCCTATAAGACTAAGTATCACTTGCCCCATTCAAATCATGGTCGACCTCATAATTGACTTGGCATTGTCAAATTTCCTTTGACTCCTATTTGAATCATTGTTTTAATTATTTGATTCTAGTTCCTTGTCTGATTGAATCGATGTACAACTTTTATACACTATTCAGTCGATATTAAGCTATAAATAAATAATTAAAATTGCAATACAATATTACTACAACATTAGTATTAATTTTATTATTAATTTATAACATTCATATATTTATTTTAACATTAATTGATTTTAAAAATAACCTACAACATAGTTGTGTTGACTCTCTGGTGTGAACTCGGTCCTCAGTCAATATTTAAATAATTAAAATACTAAAGTTTATACGAACTTTGCTGAAGTAAAGTATCAAACATAACAGCGTAAGGCAAGCTCCGATACCATCATTAGGTCATTTGCATTGAGAAGAAGCATAGAAAGGAAGAGTTTCAAGCAAAAAATCGCCTTATTTAGTTTAAGCACAAGGTACTAACATGTGCGATTGGAAATTTGGTTGGCTATATTAAAACATTTTAGCATCACTGAATATTTATTTTTGTATTTTTGTATTTTGAACTTGAATTTTGAATTTTGAACTTTAAAATTTGATATTTGATTTTGTATTTAGAATTTCAGAATTTAAATCGAATTTTGAATTTTAGTTTCAATTTCAAATTTAATTTTTGATTTAAATAAATTGAATACATGCAATCTTTTAATTTCTTTAAATTTAGTTATTATATAATGTCATCATGAATATCATTTGTCAAGATAAATGGGATGTACAATAATAACTATATAAATATCTAAAATGAATGTTGATAATATGGGAGTGTATATGTTATGAACATAAATATGTGAGTGTTTATTTATTTGTACATACATATGACTGCAAGTATAAGTATTATTTTAATTTACATGCATGCACACACACACACTCACATACATATGTGAGTATATGTGTAGTTTTATAAATATAAATATATATTTAATACACACGTATATATGTATGTATTTATATGTATGTATGTATGTATAATAAGTATTTATTTATTTTCAAAAATTATATGGAAAAATATATAAATATTTTAGAGATAAAATTAATATATGTATGTATGTATGCGCATATATGTTTAAATATAAAGAAGGCCTTTTGTAATTAAATCTTAATTTGAAATTTTATATATATATATATATATATATATATATATAGAGGCACAAATAATTGAACATTAATGTGTGTTTGTGTGTATATATATAATTGAATTAATATATGTATGCTATTTAAATAATTTCAAATATATAAAAATTATTTTATTAAAAAATATCATTATTATTTTTAAATTATATATTATTTATTTGATATATATGCATAATATATACTTATGTGTATATAATATTTAATCTATATATATTTATATATGATTTTAAAATAGTTTTAATAGAAAAAATAATAATTTTTTGCCTAATTATTACCATCAATAATAAAATTATATTTAAGGATTGTTATCTTGATAATGATGCACTTAGTTATCACCTTCAATATCTATGCTACCTTCTCTACACAATTTGGACCTTGGATAAGGAGATGCATTTTCCATCCAAGCTTTCTTATCAATGAAGTTTTGTTATCTATTGTTGTGTAAAATATTAAAATATCGACGCTCTATTTATAGGAGAAAGAGAGGTACAAATATTCTAAAATATCTCCTGAGAAAATGGATCATGCTATTTTCCATTTACTTTACATATATATATATATATATATATATATATTAAACGTTATCCATTTAAAAAAATAAAACAATATATATTTATTAATATTTTGGTCGAAATTAATCAAAATTAATTAAATAATATGTGGGATAATATTCTGAAAAATTTGTAAACATATATTATATACGATTAAATAAATACATTATTTAATTTCTTTAAAGCCTTATTTACTAAGTTAATATATAAAAATTATATATTTAATTGAATAAATATTTTATCCTATATATATATGTGTGTGTGTGTATTAATTTTAAATTTACATTAATATTGCTCCATTTACATAATTTTAACATTTATTAATTATATTTAAATTTGAGGAACACATTAAAAAATTTATTGTGAAACTCTTAGGAGTGAACTTGGTCCTCCATTAATATTTAAACAATTTAAATATTAAAGTATGTATGAACTTTGTTGAAATAGAATATCAAGCACGAGTCAGATGCTTGTACATTATCTAAGTAAAAACCTTTTTTTAATCTATTTAAAGCACCATCCTTTAGCAACGATATTGTGTACATTTCCTTTTCGTCATCACTTAATACTAAGACATCTAACATTTAGGTCATGTCAATACTCTAATAATGACCATAGTTAATTGCTTTGGTCAAAGACTTTGACTTTAAGTCGACTCCTAATTACGATGGCATTAACCCTTTGCACTAAAGGTGCCAAATCATCTCTTGAGTAGTGCTTCACTTCTTACACTTCAACACGCACCCAAAAATGGTTGTAACTTGAATTAGTAACTTCCATGTAAAAGATCTGCAGTAACCTTAAGTTGGATGACCACTACACATCATCACCATCCATCCTATGGAGAGAATTATGTACACTACTCTCAATTGGTATATTTATATCCCTTTCTCAATATATCTTGACTGAGAATACTTAAGGATAAATGTTTTCAATGATTCAATACAATACTCATTGTTACAAACTTATTCAAAACCGTTATTGATCAAACTCTGTACCTAGAGTTTCAACCTAATTATTTAACTTACAATAAATTGCAATTAATCATTTAATTTGAAATATTAAGCAAACTAATAACATAAAATAAGATTTTTTTTAAAGATGAATGAATTAGGAATCAAGACCTATTCCGTCGACTTTGTGATGACTTTTATATGTGAAATACATATAGAATTTGTTAAAATCAGATAAAATTTATAAAATGAGAAGAAAAGAGACGTGGAGGGAAATGTCTTTTGACTAGAATTTGTATTACTATTCTCAACTTAGTCTTTTCCTCTTCATAGACATTTATTAAAAAAAATTGAAACAATTTAATAAATACTATTTTTTTTGAAATACGTAAACTTTGTTCACATTTATTTACCACTACGTTGACGCATATAATCCAACAATGGTATCAGTGCTCGCATTTTGTTTATATGAGTAATCAACTAATACGCATGTCAGTATTTTGGAAAAAGCCAAATTAGATTGGTGTCTACAGAAACGGTGCTTAAACTAAGGAGAAAGTTACTCTATTTAAGGAACATTCTATGAATGTAAAACTCCCAATCTCCTAGCCTTTACCTAGCTCATTGAAATGGTATGATTCTACGATATGCCCTTGTGGAAGACTCAGAAGTGTTTTGAAACTTAGGTTGATTCAAAATGTGTATTTGAATATTATAAAATTAATTTAAAGTTTTGAAACCTAAGCCAGTTTTTTGAGTGGCTCATCCTCTTTTTATTAATAACAAAATAGGTGTTAGACATGGAGCTAAGTGGTTACAACTCACACAATACATAACATGACCTAGATCCCTAAATATCACAATGACTAATTTATAGTCCAAACAAAAATGACCAAAAACTATAAATGCCCGAGTACTTATTACATCAAAAAGAAAACAATGGATGCCAAAACCTAATATGGAAAAAGGTTAGCAGCATCGTACTCTATTCCCACATCAAGATCATCGGGATGATGCAGTGTCGAACTAGAGGCCTTGCTAGAGCTGAACATGCGAAGTTGCATGAAATAGGAGGATCGGGGATCTCAACATCGATAGAATTTACCGAAGGAAGCTTGTCATTTTTAGAGTTGATAGGAGAGAAGGTGGTTAAGAGAAATGCATCAAGATTGGCAAGATCAGAAAGGTCGGAAGGATCAGTAGGTGGGGGTGTATAGGCACATGTCATAGGATCAGAAGTAGGGATAGTTAACTCCTTAACTCTCCATTGCCAAGGTGGGGGGCTTCTGCAATGGAACTTTCTCAAGGATTTTGGGAGGGGCTGCGGTGTTCGAATCATTCGTACCTGGACTATGAATGTAGGAGGAAGCAATAACTGAAGGAGTGGCATTGGGAATAGATTTGGGGTTGTCATAGGCAAGAAACCCCAATTGCATAGTTCCAGACTCAGAAACGTCAGCTATTGACTTTGTCAGCAAAGGACAATTTAAGTGATCTCAATAAGAGCTCTAGCAAACTCCAAACAGTCCCTACACTCAATAATCTCATCAAAGAAAACAAACTAACCTATATTACTAGAAAACAAGTGAAGACCTTCAAGGGACTGTAGCAAGGAGGGGACACATGTAAACTTTGCCCAAACTGGGATGGAAATGACTTGATCCCAAGCACTGTCAACTATGGGACTCCCGTAGGTGATAGTAAAGACTTTACCATCTATTATACAAGGATTCGCTTCTAATACCATACGACATTCCTCCTTATTTCTGGTATAAAAAAGTACATATCCTTCTCGACTCTCCTTTCAGGGAGCCTTTAATCTTCCAACGATTTGCAGGGAATTTTTTAACAGTAGAGTATGGTAGCCTATCATCCAAAAAGAATCCAGCAAGTAAAATTTTCCAAAATTCCTTACCCGCATCAACAACTTCTTATAGGTAATTAGTGTTTCATCAACGATACTTGTGATTTTGAATCATTTAAAGATGTATATGCCTGCATTTTTTTCTTACTAGTGAAGGGTGAGGTCTATTTGAGCTTACTTCTTTGAGGAGCTTCAATTGTATCATTTAGCTCTTGACTGGCCCGTGTAGATTCATCAACATTGCTTGGAGGTGTAACAACACATGTTAATGACGCATTCCCGGCAGGAATATAAGCTGATGCAGAAGGTTGTAAATAATCCAGAAGGTGTTGAGGTAGTGTAATATGGTCGTATGGAGATGGGGAGGATGTAATCGGGTTTGTAACGACCCGTATTTTACATATCAGAGGAACTTAAAATATATTTATTTATTCATATGAAGTCGTGTGATTCTATAATTTTAAGATATGGCTCTTAGGGACATTTTACACACCTGTGATTTTTCCCAAATTTCTATGCGACCATTTTGACCTTGAAATTCTTGTTTAGGCTATAACTTTTGATAAGTGTCGAATTAGCATCTCAAACTAGTTCCATTGCTTCTGGATGATGGTTTCCACTCTGTAGATGGTCATAATAGAAAAATGGACTTAGTAAAGAAGTTATGGCTGTTCTAACTTTTAACAGATGTTGGCCAGAATTAGTGTAATTAATTAAGCCCATTAGTTGGTCCATTAGTCTAATTAGAGATTACTATAAATAGGGGCTGTAGGAGTCAAATTAGAACTTCTCTCTCATTTTAGTTAGGTTTAAACCCTAATTAGCCCTAAATCCACCTAATTCATCCAAATTGCTCTTTAAATCAAACTAGATTGTGGATTAGAGATTAGATCCTCAATTAAAAGATAGAGATCATCGATTTACTTTATTTGGAGTGCTTTCTTCGCTTTTCGGATTAGATCTACATGCACATTGGTCGAATTCGATAGTTGGTGAGTGGTTTATGACTTCTCACTATCGCATGCATGTTTATATGGTAAATTATAGGTTAGAACATGATTTAAATTGATTTTTGGCCATAAAACCTTTTCTAACTTTAATTACATGTTAAATTATCCCTATGATTTGGATTGATTAAAAATCACCCTTGCTCATGCTCAAATATTCATG
The DNA here is from genome assembly GCA_030737815.1 of Allium fistulosum. Taxonomy (NCBI): domain Eukaryota; kingdom Viridiplantae; phylum Streptophyta; class Magnoliopsida; order Asparagales; family Amaryllidaceae; genus Allium; species Allium fistulosum. The sequence goes on from CM060903.1 coordinate 1,464,412,804, forward strand.
TTATATGTAGATCTATGATAGAAATTGACTTGTTTATCTTGTTACTATGAATTGTATGTTTGAATGGATGAAATTACTTATTATTCTATGCTTGTATGTCGTGCTTCTATATTGTTTGTTAGTGTTATGATTGCATAGAAAGTTAGGTCGGAGAATTGAGCAAATCGGAGGCAAAGTTGGTCGGAATTGGACTAAACTTAGCAGATAGGCTCTGGAGGATAGCAAAAGGCTATGGGATAAATCGCATGAAGATTGGAGCCTAATGGTAGACTTGTTACCGAGTCATCGAGATGAGTCATCACCGAGTTATGATGGGGGATCCTATGAGTCGGTGGTTTGCATGGTTGGGTAGTGCATGGCTAGATGAGGTGTTCTATAGCAAGATGTTGGAAATTTTGGCTAAGTGTTGGATTAGGGGCCGAGTTATCTCTAGAACTAGAATATGGGGCTTTAGATTAGAGCCGAGTTATCAAAGAGGGATGAGTTAGGGCCTAAGGCACTTAGGTAAGAGTACTAGAGGAAAGGAAAGAGATGGTAGCCAATAATTGGCTAAGTGCATAACTCGATATTGAGTGATCTCGATTGGTCGGTACCGAGTTATCACATTGTATGGGATGGATGCGAAACTTTCAAGGCAGGAAGAGGGTGCGCTATAGGTCATGCTAGAGGTTTTGGTTTATTCATATTAGGTTGGATGACGATGTAACATCATGATAAAGAGCTAGAATCTTTGGATGTTGGCTCATGTTGGGAGTACGTTCCGAAGATGGCGGCTCGTAAAGGAGCGAGTCATATGATCGAGGAATGTGGATAAGTTCCTTGTGAATAATGGAAACTGGATTGAGCAAGAAGGGCTCGGTATCAAAATGGAGCAAATGTGGGCTTGGAAGTATGTGCTAAGGAATCGCTGATGCTCGAAGTGTTTTCTGTTATACTCGAAGCAAGGGTATTATAAGTGGGAACGCCTATGGATAAGTAGCAAGGATCTGAATACCTAAACCAGTGGCTTTGAATCTAGTGTCCAGCTTTGGGCTACGAGATATGAGAGTACAATGGAGAACAAATATTTCCATTAGTCCATGGTGGTAAGGGGGCCATACGAGTTATCATATATTCAAAGCATAGGGATGAGTGATAGTGAGTCTTGTTTGGTGGATGCTATGGTTGCTTTCCTTTAGTGGACTATCACTTGGGGATATCATTGGGAATAGGTACTGGAGATAGGGATATTTGGACATCCACTATGGTATTTTGTATTGTACCATTATGATATTGTAGAGTAGTATATTATACTGTTATGTGCTAACTCTTTTGTTGTAGAGACAAGTTAAGTATGGTTTGTGTACTTTTTTACCTTGCCATATTTAACCGTATAGTATTTTAAGATTTATTTACCGCTCATAACAGACTGTTTTTTGACCTAAGGTTTTATGCATTGCTCCTTATTATCTTAGGTACTCTTAAAAGAGTAGACTAGATAATAGGTCTAGGTGACGTAGTACTGTTCGGAGGATGAGTTAGATGGAGTTATCTCGTATTATATGCTTATATGGATTATACACTTATTCCGCTGTATAGCACTGGAGAGCCTTTGTAGTGACTGCTTATACTTGTATTTGATACAGTTATTAAGTTTTTTCCATTGTATAAACTCTATGATATTTGATGTATAATTGTGTGGATCTGTACTTATTACTGTCTCTTCTGTTATATATACGATATTATATTTTATGCATGCGTTGCGAGATATGACAAGTTATGTGCTATGTTTGTTATTATGCATCTTGATGATCGTCCTATATCGGTCGGGCATGACTGCAGCACACTAATTAGTTATAGTCTGTGCCATTGGTATAGGGTGGTCATCGCATTTGGTATTAGAACTTTGGTTATATGGTTAACCTGGGTTGATATAGTGATCAAGTAGAGATAAGGAAGGATTTATCGCCTTAGATTGGATCTTGGGTGCATATACATATACGAGAGAATGCATACTTGTTATAAGTTTGGTTTTCAAAACTATATAGTAGTATATTATCTAATATAAGTAGCATGCACATGAGCACCATAGACACATTTTTCTTTATGAGAGACTGATCATTCTTGTTACAGATGAGAATGAGCCAGCATACAAGGAATACTTGAGATATGCTTCAGGAGTTGAAGAGGGAGTAGGATCAGGAGCTACTACACCTAATTTTCAAACTATTTTCAATACTGTGATGGCAACGGAGATGAGGAATGCTCCTAGTATGGCTGTTGGTGAAGGTGCTCCAGTGCAAATGCCTAGGGCTGATTTCGCTAAATTGAGCAATGATTACTCTACCCTTGGGGGAGAGCCATTCTATGGAATGGAATCAGCTAAAGAAGTGCAGATTGGATTGATACCTATGAGCGCATCTTCAATGATATGGAAGTGGATGAAGAGGAAGTTGGCTTCTAGGCAACTTCAAGAGCGAGCTATGAACTAGTGGAACGCTATTACTATTGGTACTCCAAAGGATCGATTCAATTGGGACCAGTTCAAGGCAAGTTTCAATGAAAAGTTCATTCCGGCTGCCCAGAAGTCAGTATTGTTTAGAAAGTTTGCTGAGCTGAAGCAGGGAGAGATGTCAGTCTTGGAATATGTCGCGGGGTTTGACACTTTTTCACAGTATGGAATGTCATTCATTGATACTCCCTAGAGAAATAATGAGAAATTCAACATTGGCTTGGATGACTACTTGGGAGAGAGACTAGTGGATAATACTGATGAGCCTTTTGGAAAGCTAGTAGAAAATGTGCTTTTCCGTGAGATTTTGTACCCTAAGGCTAAGACTGCTATTGTTGTTTCTGGTGAAAAAGAGTAACCAAAACTGCAACCAAGCGGTGAAGGCAAGAAGAAGTGGAATGGAAAGGGAAAGTGGTCCTAAGGAAAGGGTGGTAAAAAGAAGGGTAAATGGGAACCCTCTTGATATGGATGCAACGAGAAGGATCATATAATTAAAGACTGCAAGATGAGCGAGGAGAAGAAATGATATAATTGTGATGAGCCCGGGCATTTTAAGAAGTATTGTCCAAAACCGGTAATGGATAATCAAAGAGTGAAGGCATATGCTTTGGACGCAGTTCCGACTTCGTCGAGTGCTCCTCGATGAAGAAAAAGGGAAATGGAGTTGTCATTCAAGGTATGCTTTCTATTAGCAATGTTCATGTTTGAGTTTTGTTTGATATTGATGCTTCTCCTTTATTCATTTGTAGCGACCTAGTAGATAGATTGGGATTGGAACCTGAGATAGTAGATCGGCCTTTAATCATGACAAACCCTGTTGGAGGCTAGATTAGCACGTGTAGGGTTCTAATGGTTTAGTTTTATCGAGTAATGGATGTTCTTTTGTTTATGATTACTTTGTTCTTAATTTCATTCTATTTGGGATTATCTTGGAAATGGACTGGCTAAAGAGGTATGTGGCTGTGGTGGATTGCGAGAAGTTATTGGTGACAATCAGAGATGTGGATAGGCGAATTGTAGTGATTAGTTGCCTTCCATATGATGAGATGGTTATCTTTCTATATTCGCTTGAGGTTCCATATGAGGGATTGTCATCAGTGCTTATCATTAAAGAGTATCCAGATGTTTCGAGAATTGAGTGGATTGCCACTGCATAGGAAGATTGAGTTTCGTATAAACTCGGTGAAGAAAGCGAGACCGATAGTTATGCCTTTGAGGTGTATGGCGCCCAGAGAGTAGAAGGAATTGGAGGTGCAAGTGAATGACCTATTGAGGAAAGGGTTCATTCGAAGAAGCATGTCTGAGTGGGGTGCACCGATTATATTCACGACTAAGGCGGATGGCTCTTTGAGATTGTGTGTGGATTATCGTGAATTGAATAAAGTGATGAAGAAGAACAAACTATCCAATCCCATGCATTGATGACTTGTTCGATCAGCTTTAGGGTGTGAAGGTGTTCTCCCAAATGGATTTGGTAATGGGATTTCACCAGCTTAGTGTAGCGAAAGAGAGTGTTCCTATTACTGCATTTCGTACACCGTCGAGATTTTACGAGTGGTTGGTGATGCCATTCTAGTTAACCAATACTCTAGCATACTTTGTGGATCTCATAAATTGGGATTTCAGAGACCAACTGAGTAAGTTCGTGCTTGTATTCATGGATGATATTCAGATCTATTCCAGAACTGAAGAGGAGCACAAGACGCACTAAAGGATTGTGCTAGAGATATTGAGGGAGCATAAGTTTAGAGCTAAGTTCTCTAAGTGTCACTTCTAGAGAGAAGAAGTGCGATTCATAGGACATTTCATTTTGGGATAGGGTATAACTATGGATCCTGCGAAGGTAGCAGTGGTCCTAGATTGGAATCGGCCCAAGAATGCTACGGATGTGAGGAGTTTCCTAGGATTGGTGGGATATTAGATGCTTCATAAAGGACTTCTCAAAGGTAGCGGCACCTTGAAGAATCAGACTTTTGTATGGGATGCAAAGTGTGAGCATGCATTTGTGATTCTGAAGGAGAGGTTGACGAGTGCATTAGTGTTGACCATTCCAAGTGGAAACGAAGAGTTAACAGTATACATTGATGCCTATGGTACTGGATTGGATGCGGTATTGATGCAGAAAGAAAAGGTTGTTGCTTATGCAAGTCGACGGCTGAAGCCTCACGAAAAGAATTACCCAACTCATGATTTGGAATTGGCGGCAATTATTTTTGCGTTGAAGATATGGAGGCACTATTTATTGGGAGAAAGGTTTGAGCTATTTATGGACCACAAATCCTTGAATTACCATTTCTCTCAGTAGGATCTCAACCTTCATCTGCAACGGTGGTGGAGTTCTTGGCCTCTTGTAACACCTCTAATTTGTAATAACATTATTCAGGAGATTTGATTAGATAAATTAAATAGAATAATGTAAATATTAAAGTGATAAGGGGATTGAGATTTGAAAATTTAATTATAGGCCGTGCTTAATTAAATACAAAGAATGGGTCTATGGACGGTTTCATGTGTTAATTAATAAAAAAATAACATAAGGGCATTATGGGGATTAGCCACCGCCACAACCCCATATCCCCTAAACCCATGTTCTCATTTTTCACTCTACATGTTCATATTTCAAAACTCTAAAATGTAAATCAAGGAGAAAGGAAGCCAGCCATAATCTAGGGGAAAAAGAGGAGGAAAATTCATTAAAAGCTAAGAGATCAGGCAAGGAGGATTAATCTAAATCAAATCTCAAGTCCTTATCCAAATCAAGGTAAATAATAATCAAAACCATCTCAAATTTTGTTTTTAAAGAGCATTGGATTTCTAGTTTAAGTTTAAATACATTAGGATGATTTTGATGATGATATGTTTGGATTACATGATATGTTATAATCAAACAAGTTTGTTTGATAAATATTTTGTTCGATTTTAAGGCTAAAATCATTTATATTGGGTTTCGAATGCCATGAGGATTTGATATGTTATGTAAAACATTATTTTTGAGATCATTTTAGTTTTTTGTAATTATCCAAGCTATGGATAATTTATTATGAATTTTCAAAGGAAAACATGAACAATTGGGTTTATAAATTAATTTCGGTAATTATAGAAAAGAATTTGGGTTCGAAATTTTTATATGTTAGATAACATATTAAAATGAGGGAATTAGGCACAAGGACAAACTTTGAACAAAATTTAGGCTGAAGAACACAAAGTTTCATTTTTGGGCTGAAGGACAAACTTTGAAAGAAAATTAGGCTGAAGGAAAATGCTAAATATAGTTAGCATTTTGTACAGTGCAAACATTGTACAAAATGCTAATTATAACTAGCATTATATCCAGTTTTACATTGTACAAAATGCTAGTTGTATTAGCATTGTCCTTCAGCCTAATTATTTTTCAAAGTTTGTCCTTCAGCCTAAAAATAAAACTTGTTGTCCTTCAGCCAAAAATTTTATGAAAATTTGTCCTTGTGCCTATTTTCCACTATTAAAATTGAATTTTGAGAATTTTTGGTGATTTTTCCTATGTAATTTACTATGTAAATTAAAATATTTAAGATGGAGGACTTAAATGTCTAATTTGTTTTGTTAAAGGGAAGGGCTATTTCGTTAATTACGTTTAAATAATTTATGAATAAATTCGGCAGTCTTTTATAAAAGGTATTGATAAAGTTTGTGGAAACCAATTAGATTTATACAAATAGGCAAGTTAGTTGGAAAAGCATTACTTAAAAAGGCAAAGAAAACAGTTTGGCATAAGTTTATTGCTTCGCCTCTTCCAACAGCTACCTTTCGACCCTATACTTCCGGCCTAACCAAGTCGAAACCAATACACAAGGTATCAAAGCTTTGGTACACAATGGATTGGAGAAAGGCGGTAGGTATGGGGTCGAAACCAATACACAAGATATCAAAGCTTTGGTACACAATGGATTGGAGAAAGGCGGTAGGTATGGAGTCGAAACTAAGCTTACAAAGGGGTCAAGGCCTTCGTTTTGCTTTCTAAAGAAATGTCGCTTGTCTTGTTTTAAGAGAATGCCTTCAAAAGGGTTTAATATAGCTTTCGAGGAGGTTTCCACCTTCTTATTTCAAATAGGTAGCTTTCGAATGAGTTGCCTTGTTTTTAAATCAAAGCTTTTGAAAGGGTAGTTTGAACCTAGTCGAAACCAGTTGCGTCCTTATACCTTTCGAATGAATTGAAGTCATCAACTAGTTCGAAAGGTAGCTTTTGTTTTATAAATGTAATAAGCCACTTCCCATTGTTTTCGAAAGGGCTCCAATAGCCACTTATACCAAAGGTTTCGAAGACAACAGTTCGAAAGGGGTTTCGAAGCTATCCTTCCAAATGTTTTACTTAAATGATTAATGCTTTCGAAGGGATGGTTCCGAAGCTATCAGTTTTTCCCTAATCATCTTATTTAAAGGTTGATGGTTTTGAAAGGGGTACTTTCAAATGGTTTCAAAGCTATGCTTCTATGAGTTACTTTAATACTTTCGAAAAGTATGTTTTGATGGTTTCGAAAGGCCTATGCTTAGTGTTTTGATAAGAAGATTTGAATGCTTTCAAAAGAGGTTTTCCAATGGTTTCGAAAGTAAATACTTAAGCTTTCGAATGCCTTAATTTTCAAAACAAAGAACTCAATCAACTTTTAAAAGGTAAAACCCATGGCATTATAAAAGGGCTTTTAAATGCTTTTAAATTGGAGTTTTTGAAGAAGCTTGCCTTGATATATATATAATGGGTTATTGGGATTAATCGAATTTCCAGAGGGAAACGATTTCAAAGATATTAAACCAAAGATGTTGGAATTAGTTTGCATATGCTTCTTCTATAAATGTATACACTATGTAATGGACCCATAACTGTATTTTGGGGAGTAAAGGCAGGATAACTAGGTAGGTTGACCCAGTGGTGAATATAAATTAAGTAACTCATGATGGTTAGAGTTACATCTAGGAGGTCAGGTAAAGCAGAATATAGGATGCCCAAAGACTAATTAAGAAGTTGTCAGTTTAGATAGGTTTGTAGTGAACCCATGAAAACTATATCCTGATTAAGTTATTAGCAGAAGTCAATAGGTTCATAGTCAACCCATGAAAACTATGATATAAGGGGAATTATTGGAGATACCAATAGGTTTAGGGAGAACCCATGATGTAATTAAATGAAGTTATTGGCAGGGGCCAATATGTTCTTAGTGATCTCATGAAAACTATGAAACCGATCAGATAGTCCATAAGTTTGAAATAGGTTCTTAGTGATCCCATAAAAACTATGAAATAGGACAGGTAGTCCATAAACTTTAATCAGGTTATTAGTAAGCCCATGAAAACTAATAACTTAATAGTGACCCTAGAAACTATAACTGAGACAAATAGTCAAATGAATGGGGACGAGAAATCCAGAATAATTTACTTGTTTGCATATCATCATAAGATTTTAAATTGCTATGTTTTGACCATTATGGATGTAGAAGCACAGTATATGGTTATTATAAATTTTTGGATAAGATACTAGTGAGGGAAAACCCGTGCCAATAAGCGGCGTGGTCTCACTAGATTTCTAAATGGTTTGAGATGGTAGGTTATTATTCATACCAGGCTTTATGTCTAACTCGAAGTTTTTGTTTTCCCCTTAAACTCTCGGGTGCTCAGTTAACTTTGAGTAGATTGAGAGTTGAGGTTTTCAGGTATCTCTTTAGATGGACAAGCTTCCGGAGGCGTGCAAGAGGCAAGGTAGCTATTAGGAGTTCTTTTCTATTTTATTTCCGCCGTGTTTTGATGTAAAGGCAAAGTTGTTTAATTGCCTATATATATATATACATACTCTGATCATAAAAGGGGGCATCATATGTCACTCTTGGCGTAGTTTGTAATAATTATAATTTCTTTAAATGTGGTTCTCAAATGTGGGATTATGTAATGAATATGAAATGGTTTGAAATGGAATGTGAAAGTTGTTTAATGATTTTAAATTTTTTCCATATCCATGTGTTTCTGTTATATTAATGTATCTAACATTATCGTATTTGGTCACCGAGAATTAATAACTATGGATGACTGCAGCATCTGTAGCCATTAGTTTTGGGCCTCTAATTGGGGGATATTACAAGTTGGTTATAAAACATAGTTTTATGAAAACTTAAAAGAAATTTAAGCCTAAAAGAATTTTCAAAACATAATCCAATAAATCATAAAATAAGATCAAGGTTTGGGTTAACGCTATAACAATGTACTTTTATTTGATATATATATATATAGAAGTACGTATTTCCCTCTCTCTTAGACCGTTCTTCTGTATCTTACAAAGGCTCATATGTAGATTTACGAGAAAGGAAAATATGAAGGCAGGAAATGGAAGAGGAAATCTCGGTGGAGGAAGCACCACAAAAAACGGGAACGTTCGACCCACCAGGAGGAACCCGGGTCGATGGGTAAATGCTAATCAAAATGCAGATGCCAATGTAGGAGTTGGAAATCCGCAAGTAGATATGGGGATGATGTATCAGTTCTTCGTCAATCTGATGCAAGCAAGAGCAGCTGCTGGAGTAGCTGGAAATGTTAGAGGAGCTAATCCCGTGGCTCCAATTGGAAACAACTATGCTAAGTTGAGCAGAGATTACACCAATATTGGTGGAAAGCCGTTTATAGGAATGGAGGATGCCATAGAAGTTGAGAATTTGCTATTGCATTGTGAGAGAATCTTCGTTGGCTTAGGATTAAATGATGAGCATAAGAGGAGACTAGCCTCTAGGCAGTTGCAGGGAGCGGCGCTTCATTGGTGGAACAGTGCCACTACTGGAGTCCTAGAGGAAGAATTGACTTGGGTAGAATTCTATAGGAGATTTGAGGAAGGGTTTTTATCTGAAGTTGCTAAATCTGCATTGTTGAGGAAGTTCATGGACTTGGTGCAAGGCGAGATGTCATTGATTGAGTATGCTGCAAAGTTTGATGAGTTATCCAGGTATGGGTATGCTACTATTGACACCGTCATCAAGAGAAATAAGAAGTTTATTCAGGGACTGAGACCCGAGATTACTAGGGCGACCTTGCCACATCTCTGCAATCCTTGTAATGTTGTAGTGGAGATAGCAATCCGACATGAGGAAATGCTTGCTATTTATAGGAAGGAGAAGCCGGTTGAAACCCAGGGCTCTCAGGGTAAGAAGAGGAAGTTCTTTAAGAAGAAAGGAACCCAAAAGGGGGAAGCTGCCAAGAAGGCAAAAGCTAATTTGGTTTGTTATAAGTGCGATAAGAAAGGTCATTATGCTCATGAATGCTAACTGGCAAGAGAAAGAAGGCCACAAACAAGAAGAATGTGAAATGCTTTAACTGCGACCAGGTTGAGCATTATAAGAATCAATGTCCAGAACCAGTCAGGGCGGACAAGGGAAAAGTCTTTGCTATTAAACCATCGGTTGCTAGGCCAACTATTGCTGAAAAAGGAAAGACTGTGATGGAATGTACGCTTTTGATTCAAAGTATACCAGTTAGGGTACTATTTGATACCGGTGCATCACATTCATTTATATCTTAATGTTTGCTGAATAGGTTATGTCTAAAATCCACATACCTTGTTACTTCCTTAAGGATTGTGAATATGATAGAAGTGTATGCAACTCTGGAAATGAGATGTGACCAGATAAAACTTTATTTGTTAGGTCATAAGTTTACATGCAGTCTGTATGTTTTCGTTTTGTAGATTTCAGAATCATTTTGGGTATGGATTGGTTGGGTAAATATGATGCTAGGTTATTTTTCCAGGATAGGGAAATATCACTGGGACACCCTGATAGTCATAACCGAATTATATTCTCAGTGGAGGATTCTGACCGAAATGCTTGTACTCTGTTGGGTGCTATGGAAGTAGAAGAAGAGTTAAGTCAGTTTCGAGTATCAAGGGAATTTGTAGATGTTTTTGAGCCGGTTACCGGATTACCACTGAAATAAGCCGTTGAGTTTCAGATAGAACTTATACCAGGAGCTGAACCTGTTAGTAGACCACCTAGCAGGATGACACCGACCGAGACGAAAGAATTGATGGTGCAGCTAATGGATCTAGAAGGGAGAAATTTTATCAGACCAAGTAGTTCGCTTTAGGGTGCGGCCACGGTGTTTGTGAAGAAACTAGATAGGTCGTTAAGGATGTGTATCGACTATCGTAAGCTAAACGAGAGGACGATTAAGAATAAGTATCCTTTGTCGAGAATTGACGATCTATTTGATTAGTTGTGTGGAGCCAAAGAATTTTCCCAATTGGATTTGACGACAGGCTTCCATCAGTTAAGAGTGGTAGAGGATAGTATTCCGTTAACAACGTTCTAAACTAGGTATGGTTCGTATGCCATTCGGCTTATCGAATGCACCGGCTTTCTTCGTAGACTTGATGAACCGAGTTCTCAGGGAGTACTTGGATAGGTTCATGTTGGTATTCATAGATGACATTTTAGTATACTCTAAAGATCAAGGAGAGCATGAAGATTATTTAAGTGTAGTGCTCGAGACACTGAGGCAGCATCAGCTGAAAGCGAAGTTTTCCAAGTGTCATTTTTAAAAGAAAGAGGTTAAGTTTCTTATTCACGTGGTTCCAAAGAAGGGTTTGTCAGTCGATCCAGATAAGATCGAAGTTGTTAATAAATGGAAGAGACCAGAGACGGCGACTGAGATTAGAAGTTTTCTTGGACTTGTTGGCTATTATAGGAGATTCATTAAGGATTTCTCACGGATAGCAGCGCCTTTGACTAAGTTGACTAGGAAGGACGTGAAGTTCATTTGGTCTGACAAATGTGAGGAAGAATTCCTTAAGTTAAAGCATTTGTTGACTAATACGCCTGTGTTAGTGGTTCCAGACGGAAACTTAGGGTTGGTGGTGTTAGTCCATGAGTTGATGGTTTTGATGACAACAACCTTAGAATAAGATTATAAAATATAAATACTAACATTATAGTTTAGATATATATGTATATGCAGGATTTAACCATGCAGGTACCAAGAATGAAGACTGTACAGTATAGAGATTCAAGATATCAAGATTGAAGACTCATGAGTATCAAGAGTTCAAGATTTCAAGATAAGTATCGAGTCTAGAATTTTGTTAAAACTTCACAATAGCACTGAAATCTTCACTCCATTTTTCTTTTGGGATGGAACCCATTTCTATCTTTTTAGGGGCTTACAAACCCACGACAAGTAGCTTACAAACCTACGACAAGTGGCTTACAAACCCATGAACATCCTGGTTTTGTACAAGTTCTTGAGTCCTGACATGATGAGATATTCTGCAGGAAGAAGCTTGCAAAACTACTTCAAAATGATTTTCAAAACTACTTCAGAATGATTTTCAAAACTGCTTTTCAAAATGTTTTAGCTTTAAAAATTATCTTTTCAAATGATTTTCAAAAAGATGTTTTAGCCTTAAAATATTCTTTGTTTTTTAAACTCGTGTTTTTAAACTTCGTTTGTTTTAAACTATCTTTTAATTATAATATATTTATACTTAGATTTAAATATAAAATTATAGTAAAATTTTATATATATTATTCTCTATATTTATCAATGTATTTTATCTATAGTCAAGTATATTTATAAAGTTTAAAATAGTTTTAATATAAGATAAAAGGTTATTTTCAAAGAAAAACAAAACATCAAAATTTCCTTTGGGATGTCGACATGCCCTAGTACCCCATGTCGACATAGTGTCAGTTAGGACCAAAAATTTGAATTTCAAAAGAAGTGTTTATTCGTCATAACCCTTCACGAATGGACATGACTGTTGTTCTTCTATAATAGGGGTTAGTTTCAACGAATTTTATATCAGATTTTCTAGTTTTTCACTTCTCTTCTTCTTCCACATTTTCTTATTCAAAATCCTATCATCACTCTACCGAAATCAACATTGAATCTAACTAGATTATCTCTGGTTTGATTCTCTATCACTATCTGATCAACAAGATCCAAGTGCTATTTAGAGTTATAGGCTTCTTTTTAATCTATCTAGCGAGAAAAGGTGTGATTATAGCCTTGGAAATCAATCAAGCGAGAAAAGGTGTGATTGTAGCCTTGGAAATCAATTGGGTGAACTTGTCGCCCAGAAATCAAGTATCTCTACCCAGAGGATCGTGATTCTGGAGGGTGTACCTCATAGCCTTGAAACCGAGGGTTGTAATTGTTGAATTGCTTTTGAAAGGAAATCTGTACTTAGTTGTGCGGGACTGGATGTAGGGTAACTCCGAACCAGTATAAAATCCGGTGTGTTCTTTCCTTTACTGCATTTATTTTATTTCTGCATCTGTGTTTGTTTCTGTGATTATATTTGTGTCTGAATATTGCATACATTTATGTTCAAATTAACATAAACTCAAAAAGATTTAGTAATTTCTTATAAACACTATTCACCCCCCCTCAAGTGTTATTCCTAGCCTTAAGATCCATATTCTGCATTCCTCACAGGTGGTGTATACCGATGCATGTGTAACTAGATTAGGAGCCGTAATGATGCAGAAGGGTAAAGTTATTGCCTATGCTTCACGATATCTTATACCGCATGAGGTGAGATATCCTACTCATGATTTGGAGTTGGTTGCGGTGATCTTCGCATTGAACATATGGAGACATTATCTCTTAGAGGAGAGATTTGAGCTATACATGGATCATAAGTCCTTATGGTATTTATTCTTCCAGAAGGAGTGGAATATGAGACAACAGAGGTTGCTGGAGTTTTTAGCAGCTTATGATTTTAGTATAGAGTATACACTTGGAAAAGGAAATAAAGTAGCAGATGCTCTTAGCAGAAAACATTAAAATGTGGTGTTGGCTATGTTGGCAGAATGGAAAGATTTAGAAGCTTTGACTACTTGTAGTGTGCAGTTAAGATTGACTGCTAGTTCTAGTTAGAGTACCGCTATGTTGTCCTGTTTAGCAGTTTGACCAGTGCCGATTGAAAAAATTGCTTCTAAGTAGAAAGAGGGTTTGTTATAAGCCGAGAAGATTAGAAGGCTTGAGATTGGATCAGAGATCGATGACCTAAAGGACTTTAGTCTTGACCAAAGGGGATGGTTGAGAAGGAAGGGACAGTTGTATGTTCTGAATGTTGAGGACTTAAGGAAAGAAGTTCTTAAGGAATGTCATCAATCCAAACTTACGATTCATCCTAGAGGAATAAAGATATATCAAGATATGAAAAGGAGCTTCTACTGGGAAGGTATGAAGAAGGATGTTAGCTTATGGGTTAGACAGTGTGTAAACTGTCAACAAGTGAAGGTTGAACATCAAAAGCCGAGTGGATTGCTTCAACCTGTAGAGATACCAGTTTGGAAATGGGATTCGATATCCATGGATTTTGTAGATGGGTTGCTAAGGTCAAATATAGGAAATGAAAGTATATGGGTCATAGTGGACAGGTTGACCAAGAGTGTCCATTTTAATTCAGTTAAGTCAACCAGGATGGCATTTGTTTTAGCTAAGTTGTTCATGAAAAACATAGTTAGACTGTATGGAATTCCTAGTAGTATAGTCAGTGACAGAGATGCTTTGTTTACTAGTGAATTCTGGAAGAGTCTATAGGAGATGTTAGGTACCGATCTCAAGATGAGTACTGCTCATTACCCTTAGACGGATAGGCAGACAGAGAGAGTCAATAAGGTACTTGAGGATTTGTTAAAAGCTTGTGTGCTAGACTTTGGTCGATCTTAGGTAGACCACTTACACTTAGTGGAGTTTTCCTATAATAATAATTATCAGACTAGTATAAGAATGGTGCCTTTTGAAGCTTTGTATGGAAGTCCATGCAAATCACCAGCATGTTGGTTGGAAATTGGAGACAGATTAGTCTTGGGTCCAGATCTAGTTAGAGAGGCGATAGAGAAAATTGAGATGATCCAAGAAAGGATGAAGGAAGCTCAATCTAGACAGAAGAGTTACATAGATAAGAGGCGTAAAGACCTAGAGTTCTCAGTTGGAGATAGGGTTTTCATTAAAGTATCATCGATGAAGGGTGTAGTGCGATTTGGAAAGCCAGGGAAACTGGCACCAAGATATGTTGTGCCATTCCCAAATATAAAGAGGATCGGGAAGCTCGCATACAGAGTAGAATTGCCGAGCAATATGGCAGAAGTCCATAATGTGTTTCATGTGTCTTATCTTCGCAAGTATATGCATGATCCAGAGATTACCGTTCCTTCGACAGAGTTGGAAGATTTGTTAGTAGAACCGAATTTGACCTTTGTTAGACAACCAGTTCGGGTTGTGGCAAGAGATGAGAAGAGGTTAAGAAATAAGACAGTCAAGTTGGTGAAAATTCAATAGAGCGACAACAAAAAAACCGTACTTGGGAGACAGAAGACAGGATCAGAGATACTTATCTTGATCTGTTATCAGGGTATGTTCTATATTTTCTTTATTTAGACTATTGCTAGTCAAGTAGGCTAGTATGATTCTTAGGAGCTTTTACAGATGATTGCTATATTTAGTATTTAGCCCTTATAGAATTTAGAGGACGAAATTCTTTAAGGAGGGGAGCTTATAACACCCCTAATTTTTCATAACATTATTCAAGAGATTTAATTAGATAAATTAAATAAAATAATGTAAATATTAGAGTGATATAGGGATTGAGATTTGAAAATTTAATTAGAGGCCGTGCTTAATTAAATACAAAGAATGGGTCTATGGATGGTTTCATGTGTTAATTAATAAGAAAATAACATAAGGGCATTATGGGGATTAGCCGCCACTACAACCCCATAACCCCTAAACCAATGTTCTCATTTTTCACTCTACACATTCATATTTCAAAACCCTAAAACATAAATCAAAGAGAGAGCAAGCTGGCCACAACCTAGGGGAAAAAGAGGAGGAAAATTCATTTAATGCTAAGGAATCAAGCAAGGAGGATTAATCTAAATCAAATCTCAAGTCTTTATCCAAATTAAGGTGAATAATAATCAAAACCATCTCAATTTTCGTTTTTGAAGAGCATTGGATTTCAGATTTAAGTTTAATCTATTATGATGATTTTGATGATGATATGCTTGGATTACATGATATGTTATAATCAAACAAGTTTGTTTGATGAATGTTTTATTCGATTTTAAGGCTGAAATCATTTATATTAGGCTTCGAATGCCATGAGGATTTAATATGTTATGTAAAACGTTGTTTTGGAGATGGATTTAATTTTTTATAATTATCCAAGCTATGGATAATTTATTATGAATTTTCAAAGGAAAATATGAATAATTGGGTTTAGAAATTAATTTCGGTAATTATAGAAAGGAATTTTGGGTTCGAAATTTTTATATGTTAGATAACATATTAAAGTGAATTTTGAGAATTTTTGGGGATATTTCCTAAATAATTTACTGTGTAAATTAAAATATTTAAGATGGAGGACTTAAATGTATAATTTATTTTGTTAAAGGAAAGGGTTATTTCGTTAATTACCTTCAAATAATTTCTAAATAAATTCGGCAATCTTTTATAAAAGATTTTGGTAAAGTTATGACAACCAATTAGATTTTTACAAATAGGCAAATCAGCTGAAAACGTATTACTTAAAAAGGCAAAGAAAACAGTTTTGCATAAGTTTATTGCTTCGCCACTTCCAATAGTTACCTTTCGACCCTATACTTCTGCCCTAACCAAATCGAGACCAATACACAAGTTATCAAAGCTTTGGTACATAGTGGATTGGAGAAAGGCGGTAGGTATGGAGTCAAAACCAAGCTTTCGAAGGGGTCGAGGCCTTCATTTGCTTTATAAAGAAATGTCGCTTGCCTTATTTTAAGGGAATGCCTTCGAAAGGGTTTAGTATAGCTTTCGACGAGGTTGTCGCCTTCTTATTTCGTATAGGTAGCTTTCGAATGAGTTGCCTTGTTTTTAAATTAAAGCTTTCAACAGGGTAGTTTGAACCCAATCGAAACCATACTGCGACCTTATACCTTTCAAATGAATTAAAGTCATCAATGAGTTTGGAAGGTAGCTTTTTTTTATAAATGTATAAGCCACTTCCCAATGTTTTTGAAAGGGCTCTAGTAGCCACTTATACCAATGGTTTCGAAGGCAACGACTTCGAAAGTGGTTTTGTAGCTATCCATCCAAATGTTTTACTTAAATGATTAATGCTTTCGAAGGGAAGGTTCCAAAGCCATCAGTTTTTCCCTAATCATTTTATTTAATGGTTTCGAAAGGGGTACTTTCGTTTATATTCACTTTGACCCAAAAGTTATTTTTAAAGATAAAACCCAATGGTTTCGAAAGGGGTACTTTCAAATGGTTTCAAAGCTATGCTTCTATGAGTTACTTTAATACCAAATCTAAATGGTTTGGGATGGTAGGTTATTATTCATACCAGGCTTTATGTCTGACTCGAAGTTTATGCTTTCCCTTTAAACTCTCGCATGCTTAATTAACTTTGAGTAGATTAAGAGTTGAGGTTTTCAAGTATCTCTTTAGACGAATAAGCTTTCGGAGGCGTATAGGAGGCAAGATAGCTATTAGGAGTTCTTTTCTATTTTGATTCCGCTGTGTTTTGATGTAAAGGCAAAGTTGTTTAATTGCCTATATATACACACACCCTCTGATCATCCAAGGGGGAATCTTCATATGTCACTCTTAGCGTAGTTTGTAATAATTATAATTTCTCAGAACATGGTTCTTGAATGTAGGATTATGTAATAAATATGAAATGATTTGAAATGGAATGTGAAAGTTGTTTAATGATTTTAAATTTTTTCCATATCCATGTGTTTCTACTATTCAATGTGTCTAACATTACCGTATTTGGTCATCGAGAATTAATAACTATGGATGACAGCAACATCCGTAGCCGTTAGTTTTGGGCCTTCAAGTGGGGGATGTTACACCTCTTATGATTTCAGTATTTTCTATACTCTAGGAAAAGGGAATGCAGTAGCAGCTGCATTGAGTAGATGACATGCAAGGTTGGGGGCAATGTTCTTGGAATAGAAACAGATAGAGTATATTGTTGGATTTGATTTAAGGCCTCACTGCAAGCTAGAAACTAAAATGTTGGCAGGCTTATCGATTGGATCTACTATGATTGAATGGATCGGTACTAGTCAAAAGTGAGATGCTAGGCTGGTGAAGATCATAGTGAAGATAGTAGAAGGGGTAGAATATGATGATATGAAGCAATACAAACTCGACTGAGAAGGTCGGCTTTGTAAGACGGGAGGTTGTTTGTTCTTGATGGTGATGGTTTGCGAGATGAAGTGCTAAGAGAGTTTTATCATTCTAGATTGACTATTCATCCCAGTGGTAACAAGATGTACCAAGATATGAAGCAAACTTAGTACTGGGAAAACATGAAGAGGGATGTTTGGGCATTCTTCTTGAAGTTTATGAACTGCCAATCGGTGAAGGCAGAGCAAAAGAAACCGAATGGATTGTTGCAACCATTAGAGATTTCGAGGACTTGAGCAAGGTACGATGGAATTTGGGACATAGTACATCAGTTGATCAAAAATGCTAGATTTATACCCGTCAAGTCAAGTAGAACCGCATCCAAGCTAGCGGAGTTGTACGTAAAGTGGATAGTACGATTTCACGGTGTGCCAAAGAGCATTATGAGCAGTCGAGACCCATTGTTCACTAGTGGGTTTTAGAAGAGCTTACAAGAAACATTAGGGATGGAGCTGCATCTTAGTATAGCTTATCACCCGCAAATGGATGGGTAGACCGAAAGAGTAAATTGTATATTGGAAGATCTCTTGCAAGCATGCATTATAGACTATGATGGATCATGGGATGATCATTTGCATTTGGTATAATGTTTGCATACAACAACTGTAATGACCCTGAAATCGGCCTTCGAAAATCGGCACCCGTACTTCACTTGTACTCAAAATGCCGCAGATTCAAACGCCGAATCTGGTTCACCGGAGCTTATAACACCATTAAGTATAACAACACAGCGGAATAAAGAAATAGATAATATCATATACAACTTCAATGAATACAATATCCAGAATGATATACAACAATGATATCAATATGATACAACAATATCAGAGATAAATAATGATACAGCGGAAATAACAGAAGTGATAACTCAAATCATCTAAAAAAAACATAAGTCCACCAACTCCAATATCAACTCGAACCACGAAGAGAAGCAAGGTCGGTCAGTGAGTGAACTCCAACACTGAACTGGCTTCCGATAATCTACTAACCTGGATATCTGAAAAACCCAACTCTAGGCTGCCCGTGTGGAAAATGGTGGGCACCCAGAGTTTAGGAAGGGAACAATAAACTCCGGGTCAGTCATGGGACTGGTGTGAGCAACAAAAAAAATAGTTTATCTTTAAACAACAACAAAGTATTTTAAACATTGAAATCCGCAATGCTTTTGTAAAATGAAACTACCATAAGACCTCCCACCACACACACAATGCAATCGCAGACTTGGAGGAGATTTCTTCTTATGATAGTCAAATATGCTTACTACGCAAAACAAATCATTTTTTTATATTATTATTAGTGCATAGTGCAGAAAACATTTCGAAAGTATAATATTAATCTTAGCCAGCATACAACCATTATTGTATGCCTACTATAGCTACCATCTAAACAGTGGTGACCACCATAAGTAAATGGCAGGTTCTACAACCAAAACCGTACAAGGTTCGTATTGGAAATTGGATTTCCAACAAATGGTCAGGCAAAGGAACTTCCTTACCGAAATGGAAACGCCTCTGGAAAGACGCCTCGAGAACCTAACCGGATCTCTGCAAACACAAGGCCGACGCTACCTCACGCTGTACAGCTGTAACTAGGTAGCTAACACACGAGCTATGCCATCCCCCGGTCGTTACCGACCGTTATTCCGGGATCCCGAAAACCAACAGCCACAAAGTATAATAAATTTTCGGCATCAACATAGGTAAAATATCAGGGCTCCATACCATGATATCACCTTTTATCCAGAAGGAAATGACATACCCTAGGGGCGAGATCCCTAAACACCTTGCCGCAACATTCCTGTTTCGACCATTACCGGGTTGTGAGGCTTGATGAAGTCTCGTCCACAAAGCCACGCTTTTTCATAAAGCCACGCTTTGATCAACAATTGATCAACAGCACTTCGTATGACACATTACCAAATTGGGAATGTATCACTAGTAACCATCAACTACATAACCTCTGAGCTTGTACGTCTCAGAGAAGGGTGTTAAGCTAAGAGAATAAATTCTCCGCCACCAACAGAAATGTATTTGATAGAAACTAGCTTTACATCTCAAAGTGTAACGTCAGACACACATCCATACAAGTCCGTTCCGGGTTCGAACGGAACCGAAGGCACTTCCAAAGAAGCCCTTGCAATCCGGATATTCACTAATCACGTCCGGACTTCCCATCACAAAGGGTGCTAAAATCTCTATATCGGGGATCAGCCGATGCAGAGACAATCGATGGTAATCCTTTCATTTTCGAAAGTATCCGGTCTTCACCACCGGTCTTCAAATGCTATCCATATACGTCGTATCATTATTCGGAATGGGTTATATGACACAAAGGTCCTCTCCCGGCTAAACCGAATAATGAGCGCGATATTTTAAAACATATGGATATTGGGATTTCAGTTAAGTCACAATTTATTACCCAAAATTTCACTTTCAAATGGTTTAAACGCATTACCATTTTAAATCTTTTAAATAAAAAGATTTAATTCACAAAGTTCACCCAGTTTCACAAAGATCTATTCATAGATTTCCAAATCGATTTCCATTTCAATTGGATTTAACTTGTTAAATCTTTAAATCAAGATTTAACTCATAGCTTTCAAAACAATTCCATTTCGATTTTAAAACAAAGTTCAATAATCTTTCACAAAGATTTATTCATAACTCGGAAAACTATTTCCAATTCAAACTTGAAATTCCTTCAATTAAATTGGAATTTCATTTCTTATATGAAAGCTTTATCATTTGAAAACAATAGTTTTCATTTCGGAAAATCTGATTCATTTATACGAGTTAAAGTTCTTGGGTTAAATTCAAATTCTCAAAATTATACTTTTAAAATGGTTTAACTTCATATAAACACATTTATAACATCTTTAACCGTAATTTCCAATCATGGAATTCAATTCCAAATTTTGAATTCAAATTCAAATTAAATTATTCAAATTGAAACTTTACCAAGTTATTCAAAATAACTTTTATCTTAAAAACTCCTTTTCAAAAGCTTTGACATTTAACCCAAATCCATTTCCAAAATCAATTGAAATTAAAATTTCAATTTCAAAAAACATTAAATTTAAATCATCTGTGACTTAACCGATTTCCTCGTGAAATCCATATTTGTGTGTGTAAAAGTGTGGTCCAGGGGTTTCACACAATAGTGCAACATTACAAATCATTCAATCATCACAGATTCAAATATAACAATATATTTGATAAGCGGTATAACCTATAACGCTTATCTTTCATACACAGATCACAGATAGATATATGTTACAGATAATAAATTACATTACAGGGAATTAATTACATTCATCCCAGAGAAACAGATCACAACATAAATCAGAATATATCACTAAGCATCATAGATCAGGAATATCAAACAATCAAATCGTCCAATAGAATCCAAATATCCATAGATAAGATCAATTAATTATCTGATTAATTTAAATCAGATTTATTACTTATGAATAAATCACTAATCCTGGTTAATTAACATTAATTAATTACAAATCCTTCTGATTAATTATCCTTTAATCATTTAATTAATCAATTTTAATCATTTAATTACTTTTAATTAAGTAATTATCTTCACGTAATTAATTACCTTTAATTACTTATATTAATTAATCTTAATTAA
The DNA here is from genome assembly GCA_030737815.1 of Allium fistulosum. Classification (NCBI taxonomy): domain Eukaryota; kingdom Viridiplantae; phylum Streptophyta; class Magnoliopsida; order Asparagales; family Amaryllidaceae; genus Allium; species Allium fistulosum. Next base: position 1,464,434,129 of record CM060903.1, read on the forward strand.
TTAATCAACCTTTAATAAATCACATAAATTAATTAATTCTTAATTAATTGTCCTTGAATTAATTACCTTAATTTATCAATTAACCTTAATCATGTAATTAACTTAACCTTAATCAATCTTTAATTAACCTTTAATGAATCACATAATAAATTAATCTTTAATTACTCAAGGTCTTAATAAACTTAAGATAAACCATTTATCTTTATCACTTATTTCAATCACATCATCAAATTCCATTTGAAACACTTAAGAATATTTTAAATAATCATTTCAATTAAACACAAAACAATTCTAACATATTTTTTTAAGTTTAAAATCAAGTCTTTGAAAACTTATTTTAAAACTTGTTTATGATTTAAATTCGAAAACTTGGATTATTTCCTGTTATCCCGCCTTTTGGCAAGGCCGTAATACCAAAGAATTGACTAGTAACCAGTAAACGGTCCGTCCTAGAGATCAGTTATACATGGGCTCGCCACGGATATCGATGAATTTTGTTCGAGTCCGGATCGAGCCCAAATTGGTAGGACATGGCAAGCTAAGCCAAGAGAAGCAACGTTTCAAATCTCAAGTCAATCCGGTTCATATGCTCAAGTTATGAACGATGCAAGGTTGGATGGAGATCAACTACCAATCGACTTGCTCCTTCGACTCGCTTCCCAACGTTCAGTTTGAAGCCAACTTCGACTCACTACACAGTGTCCAGGAGTGACGTCTTCGACTCGCTTCGCTCAGAGGCCAATCTCGAGTCGATCAGGTTCGACTCGCTCCACATCCTTCAGAGCTGCTCTTTTCGTCTCGCTCTGTTTTAAAGCCATCAAGAGTGCACACTTCGACTCGCTCCGCTCAGACAACTGGTTCGACTCCATCAACTTCGACTCCACTGCTCGAACCTCCCAGAACGTCCCATTTCGACTCGCTCGACTAGTTCTGGCTTCGACTCGCTCGACCAAGTACTTACTTCGACTCGCTCGAAGCAACATCCAGGACAGAGTAAGAATCAAGTGCCACGTCATCGAGTCGAACTGAAGCGAGTCGAAGGAAACAGCCCACCGAAAACTCTATTTCGTATCGATCATATCTCCCAATCTACAGGTCCAAATGCTATGAAATTTTCACAGAAGACTACGTGCATGCTAGAGAGTGTCCACGCCAAATTTCGACTCCATTGGATGAGATCTTGGGTGAGTCGAAATCAGCTCGTGTTAATCACGGATCGGACCGAAACTTCGTGGGCTTGGGCGTACGGGCCTGGTCACGTGCCAGAGAGGATCTCCCGAGATCTGAGCGAAATATCAGCCTCCTACACCTATAAATAGACCCCCAAAGCCAACAAAAAAGGGGTTCTTCCTCCTCCTTGAGATCTCCAATGCCCGGACTCCGCCAGATCCAGATCTGAACTCTATCGCTGCTGCTATCAACAAGATTCACTGCTACAAATAATAGCTAACTCTTGTAATTCATTGCATTCACTTGTAAACATCAAAGGAAGATCAATAAAGCAAACTACTTCATAGTGGACGTAGGCTATACGCCGAACCACTCTAAATCCTTGTGTCTCCTTGCACTTTAATTATGTTTATTTCTGAAATTTGGAGTTTTTTGTTAGATAAATCCTCTTTTTACATTTAATTTCTTCACTTTATCTCTTTAATGACTTCCGAAGAGTGTTGTGCCCAATTTTGGTACAAACACTTTGGTGCTTTCACTGAGAAAAACCCAATTTTTCTCCCACTCTTTGGATCTCCTATCTATATTGGATTGTATAAATCTAAGAAGAAGATCCAGATCTAGAACTTCGAAGCCCTTCCAATCTACTCAGATTTGCAATCAGATCTAGGAAAGGACTTCATCAATTCACTATGGTGAGCACACGCACAACCTCTGCAGCCGTTGATCAAGGAGCGCGGGATCGACAAAACCCCGTGCAATCACCTCCATCCAACCAAAATGCTGCAGGACCTTCAGATCCATCAGGTCCAATCACTAGACAAGAATTCCAGACATTGCTTCAGGAGTTGACCCAAAGTCGACAGCAGCTAGCGGAGCAACTACGCGCCAACGCAGAGTTGGCTAACCAGCTAAATCGCCAAAGGCGAAGGAGATCTAGGAGAGACCAGGGCTCTCACTCCTCCACAGAGAGCTCAGCCTCCTCCGATGGCCAAACTAGATCCACACGTCCACGGTTGGGTGGAAGCTACACCTAGGCCACGGAACGACAACCTGCTTCGAACCTTGGGCAACCGAGAGCTGGACCATCCGTTAGCCTCCGCACAGAACCTTTAACTCGGGGAGGAGCTGCTCCTCATCATGTTACCAGCAACATTGCTACTACCACCACTGCGGGGCGAGGAGGTGATGCTAGGAACCAAGCTAATCCTCAACATAACCAACGGGAGCAGACTCCTGAACCTTATATCCCAGAGGATGTTGAACCAAGGAGGCGAGGCACGGACCGTCGACCGCGTCCGGTCCAGACTCGCGCTGTGGAACCCGACCACACCTTGGCACAACATGCTCCGAGTGTCCAAACGACAGATATACCAGCGATGATTCGCCAAATGATCCATGAAAGTCAGGGTCTATCTAATGACGACTGGGGAATCTCCCGAAGTCATACCCCTTTCACCGATGATGTTTTATATGCTGAACCACCTCGGCACTTCAGGATGCCAGCTTTGCCAATTTATGAAGGGAGTTTTGACCCCAATCAACACGTCCTGAAATATGAATGGCTGATGAATGCTACTAGAGCTGATGACGCAGTAAAGTGCCGTAGTTTCCCCATTTCCCTGGGGGGCATCGCTACCATGTGGTTCACTCGTTTGCCACCACGATCCATCTCTAACTTTGACCAGATGGCCACTAAATTTGTTGAACAATTCCGTATGCACGTGGCGAGGCCAAAGGACGTTAACACTCTGTCTAGTGTTACGCAAGCTCCCGGAGAAATGCTTAAGCGTTACTTGGAGCGATTCCATGCTGCGTGTGCGGAAATAAGCAATCCCAACAATAACTCTATCCTGATGGCTCTGACTAAGGGGATTGATGCTGATTTCGAGTTCGGAAGTTGGTTAGCTGGGAAACCACCTACGTCATTGGACCGTTTCTATTCCAAGGCAGCTCAATTCCTGAGAAGGGAGGATGCGAGACAGTCTAGGAAGCAGTATGAAGTAGGACCTAACATCGAAGGCATCCAGACTAACGTCGCTGTTAAACAGACCGGAGATAGTTCTGGAAAAGTTCAGTTGAACGTCCAAAATAAGCAGAATCAGCAGAGGGACAATAGAAATCAGAACAAAAAATGCGATCAGGATCGTGGACCATGGCGTAGAGCTTCCATGTACGAAAACTACACTCCATTGAACACGTCGTTGGAAAATGTGTACTTGCAGACCTGCAATACCATGCAGTATAAGAAGCCTGCCCCGAAACCACCAACCGAAAGACAAATCCAAACAGGAAAGTTCTGTAGATTCCATGACAGTTATGGCCATAATACCAATGAGTGCCATCACCTACAAGATCTCATTGAAAAGATGATACGTGAGCGAAAGCTGGATCAGTATGTACGGGCACCGCAATCCGGTGGTGCGGGCCCATCAAATCAGAACCGTGCGCCGAATCAGGAAAGACAGGAAGAACCCGCTCGTGCGGACGGGAGGTTGGTCATTAACACAATAAGCGGCGGTCCTCACCCGGCAGATCGAAGCTGGAAGGAAATGGAGTCGTATGCCAGTTCTATCAGGCATGCGGACTTCGAGTGTTGTAGTAGTTTTGATGAGGGAGCTCCGGCCAAGCAACAAAAAACGATGATGGATGACATCGTGTTCAGAAGCAGGGACGCAGATAAAATCGAGGCTCCCACTATCGACCCACTGGTCATCTCTGCACAAGTAGGTCCCGCTTGGATAAAAAGGATCTTAGTTGACAGTGGAAGCTCTGTGAATATATTGTTCAAGCGAGCTTATGATCAAATGAAAATGGAAGCCGCAGACTTGAAGCCTTGTTAGTCTCGAGTCCATGGTTTCAACGGAAGTGCCACAATTCCCACTGGGATGGTGGAACTGCATGTGGAGTTGGGAGTAGGAGAACGTCGGAGAGTACGGATGTTGCAATTCATCGTTTTGGACATAGACTCCCCTTACAATGCTTTCTTGGGCCGACCAGCCCTTGCTGAATTCAGAGTAGCCATTGCCCCATGGTGTTTGACCCTAAAATTTCCCACTGATCATGGAATAGGAATCGTTCACGGAGATCAGGCCACTGCTAGAGCCTGCTATGTTGCTGAGCTACGGGAAGCACAGCGGAAGGAGAAAGGAAAGGACGTAGAGGAGTCTCTCTGCGTCCGTTTCGCCGACAATTGACAATTAACGCCCGGGCCCAGGCCCGGGCACCCCAGCCAATTCCTCAGGGACCTTGACCCGAGAGAAACTGAAGACGAAGGAGAATCTAAAGAAAGTCAAGCATCCCCAGTTGAACTGACAATTGATGTCCCAATTGACAATAACGATGATTCAAAAATAATAAAGATTGGATCTCAGCTAAGCCAGCAAACTCAAGAGGAATTGGTTGAATTTCTGCGGGCAAATCTTGACGTATTTGCCTGGACACATTCTGATATGTGTGGGATCTCGTCGGACATCGCGAGCCACACTCTGAACATTGACCCGCAGCATGTTCCGGTCAAACAAAAAAGGCGCGGTATGGATCCAGAGAGATCTGCCGCACTTAAAGAGTAAGTAGAAAAGCTTGAAGCAAACGGATTCATTCGAGATGCGTTATATCCCGAATGGGTGTCAAATCCCGTACTCGTCCGAAAGCCAAATGGGAAGTGGAGAACGTGTGTCGACTATTCCGATCTGAATAAAGCATGCCCCAAAGACAGTTTCCCGCTTCCTAGGATTGATCAGCTAGTGGATTCGACGGTTGGACATGAACTATTATCCTTCATGGATGCGTATTCAGGCTACAATCAGATACCGATGCATTTACCCGACCAAGAACACACCAGCTTCGCGACCAATCTGGGACTTTACTGTTACAAGGTTATGCCGTTCGGACTCAAGAACGCCGGAGCTACTTACCAACGGTTGGTCAATCGGATGTTCGCTAATCAAATAGGGAAGACAATGGAAGTATATGTAGACGACATGCTTGTGAAGTCACGACTCTCCACCGACCATGTAAAAGACCTAGAGACTATGTTCAACATACTTCGGGAATACAAGATGAAGCTCAACCCACTGAAATGTCACTTTGGAGTTGCATCCGGAAAGTTCATTGGGTTCATCGTTAACGCCCGGGGAATCGAAGCCAATCCTGAGAAGATTTGGGCAATCAGAAACCTTGAAACTCCCAAAACTATAAAGCAAGTCCAGAGTCTCAATGGGAAAGTAGCAGCATTGAGCAGGTTCATTTCAAAGTCCACTGACAAATGCATTCCCTTCTTCGATCTGATTCGAAGAGGGAAACGAAACTTTGAATGGACCACAGAGTGCGAGGGCGCTTTCCAAGCACTAGTCCAACATCTGTCTACACCACCGATACTATCAAAGCCTATTGATCATGAGAAGTTGTTCATATATCTGGCGATATCAGAAAACACTATCAGCGCTGCATTAATCCGAGAAGAGTACAAGATACAGAGGCCCGTATACTATGTCAGTAAACGATTGACTGGGGCTGAGAGAAATTATCCGAAGTTGGAAAAGTTGGCTTACTGCCTTGTCATTGCATCAAGAAAACTCCGACCATACTTCCAGGCACATCCCATTATTGTTTACACCAACCAGCCGTTACGACAGGTCCTCTCGCGGCCTGAGACGTCTGGAAGGTTACTCAAGTGGAACATCAAACTGAGCCAGTTTGATCTTACTTACGCTCCGAGACGGACCATACAAGGACAAGTCCTAGCCGATTTCATAGCTGAGTTTACCATCCCAGAGGACTTGCCCGAAGCCAGTGAGTCCCCCGAGTACGTCTGGAAACTTTATACTGATGGAGCATCAAACGACCGGTGTTCAGGCGCCAGTATTGTGCTTGAAACTACCAAGGGTCGATCCATATGTTATGCCTTAAAGTTCGATTTCCATGCGACTAATAATGAAGCTGAATATGAAGCCCTCCTAGCCGGCTTGAAACTTGCTAGAGATTTGAGGATTATCGCGGTGGAAATTTATTGTGATTCACAATTGGTTGTGTGCCAAGTACGAGGAGAGTATCAAGCAAGAGATCGAAGGTTGGCTGCTTATTTAGCGCGAGTTAAGGAAGTACTAGACCATTTCGATTACTACGCCATATTCAGTATACCTCGAGAACGCAACCAAATGGCCGATTCGTTGGGGAAGTTAGCCAGCACAGGCGAAGCTCAACAAATGGGACTCGTACCCATAGAAACGCTACCTTCCCCAAGTATCGACCGAGCAGAAATAAACCGGGTATGCGAATCCATCCCCGAAAGGGATTCATGGATGACTACACTCAGAAATTACATTGAGCACGGAACCCTGCCGCAGCGCAGGAGTGAAAAAGACAAGTCCTTCGAAAGGCGTCAAGGTTTACCATCCAGAATGGACTCATGTACAGAAAGGGGTACTCAGTCCCCCTACTCCGATGTATCGCTCACGATGAAATCAAACAAGTGCTACGCGATGTGCATGAAGGAGAATGTGGCGATCACACCGGGGGGCAGACACTTGCTAAGAAAATACTTCGCTACGGATATTACTAGCCTACGGTGAATCGTGATGCGTTGGAATATGCGAAGAAATGTGATAGGTGCCAGAAATATGCCCGAATTCCTAGAGCACCTCCTACCAAGATAACACAAATGGTCAGCCCATGGCCGTTCGCAATGTGGGGCATCGACATCATTGGTGCTCTACCTCTGGCAAAAGGTGGAGCGAAGTACGCCATTGTCGCGGTTGATTACTTTACAAAGTGGGCTGAAGCCGAAGCTCTCGCTACCATCACAACGAAGAAAGTAATCAACTTTGTGGTTCGTAACATCATCTGCCGATTCGGTCTCCCACACACCATAATTACAGACAACAGAACCCAATTCGACAGCACTAAATTCAAAGATTTCTGCAAACGATTTCACATCCAAAAGAAATTCTCCGCAGTTGCACACCCTCAAGCAAACGGACAGGTCGAAGCAGTTAATAAGGTTATAAAATCAATTCTGAAGAAACGACTGGAAAAGGTCGGGGGAAAATGGGTCGATGAACTTCCTATGGCTCTATGGGCTTACAGAACAACCCACAAGACCGCGACCGGCCACACTCCGTTCTCTCTTTCCTACGGTTCAGAGGCCGTTATTCCAGTCGAGCTAGAAGTACCTTCCCATCGTGCGACATACTATGATCCAAAGACGAATGCTATATTACTTGCTGAATCTCTCGACCTACTAGATGAGAAGCGTGAGGAAGCTGATCTGAGGGCAGCTGCACATCGAAGTCGAGTCACCCGATTGTACAACGCCAAGGTCCGTCCACGAACCTTCGAGTTAGGCGATCTCGTCTTAAAAAGAGTCTATCCGGTTCCTTCACATATGAAGCCAACATGGGAAGGACCATATGTTATTGAACGAAGGCTCGGAGATGGCACATTCAAGTTATCGACCATCGACGGTCTTACCCTGCCAAGAGCTTGGAACAACGAGAGTCTTCGCCGCTATTACACCTGACAGGCTATCTTTATCCATATAGTTTACTTTCCTTTTCTGCAATTTGTTTATGCATTTCGAAGTTAGAACTTGTAATAAGGCAACTGACTTTGCCACACTTTCTTATTTCAGCAATAAAATGCAACCTCTTCGAGCCAGAGCTGTGATTTACTTGAAATACTTCATATGACCATCACTATGCACGGAAAGCTAAGTCTCACCATACGGTGGGATTTATTCAAATAGAGAGTGGCTGCGGTGCAACCAATCACTCCCTAAGTGAAACCCGAGCTCGGGGGCAAGCCATCACATCAAAGTCAAAAAGGGGATTGGTACACGACAATCCTTCCTCAACTCCGAACTCCCAGAGCGCGAGTCGAAGTATAAACATCCAACTCCGAATTCCCAGAGCGCGAACTGGAGTATAAACATTCAACTCCATATTCCCGGAGTGTGAAGTGGAGTATAAACATCCAACTCCGAATTCCCAAAGCACGAACCGTAGTATAAACATTCAACTCCATATTCCCGGAGTGCGAAGTGGAGTATAAACATCCAACTCCGAATTCCCAAAGCGCGAATCGGAGTATAAACATTCAACTCCACATTCCCGGAGTGCGAAGTGGAGTATAAACATCCAACTCCGAATTCCCAAAGCGCGAACCGGAGTATAAACATTCAACTCCATATTCCCGGAGTGCGAAGTGGAGTATAAACATCCAACTCCGAATTCCCAAAGCGCGAACCGGAGTATAAACATTCAACTCCACATTCCCGGAGTGTGAAGTGGAGTATAAACATCCAACTCCGAATTCCCAAAGCACGAACCGGAGTATAAACATTCAACTCCATATTCCCGGAGTGCGAAGTGGAGTATAAACATCCAACTCCGAATTCCCAAAGCGCGAACCGGAGTATAAACATTCAGCTCCATATTCCCGGAGTGCGAAGTGGAGTATAAACATCCAACTCCAAACTCCCAGAGCGCGAGTCGGAGTATAAACATCTGTCCCGAATTTCCCGAGAGCAAGTCGAAGCATATATGTCAACTCCGGATTCCCCAAATGCAGGACGGAGCTTGAACACCAACTTCAAAGTTCCCACAGCATGGATCAAAGTATAAGTGTCGACTCCAAACTCCCGAAGCGCGAGTCGGAGTACAAAAACCAATCCCAAGTCCCCAGATGGCGGGCATGTGATCGAAACTCAAGTCGGCATAACCATTCGCCGGTAAACAAATGAGGATCCCCGAAATGCGGAAATGATTATCGGCAATCAAACAAGTATGGATGCATTACTCAATCTCCATTTGACTCAGACGTCCGTTCGGTAGCACAAGGCTCAACATGGTATAAATAAGAAGTGATCGTCGACTGAAAGTCTACTGCTCATCCCCGAGACTGGGGGGCAGAACTCAAGCATCAACCATTGATTGAAGCGATGCGACGTCGGAATTTAACTCGCTTCTCAGTCACAAGCCATGACCACAATACCCGAACTTGGCAAGCAGGAACAAACCTCATTCGGAAACTGAAACTTCACAAGTGCAGTCCAGACACTGAAACACTTAGTCAAATACACATTAAAAAAAAGGAAGTCAAAGAGAAAAAGTTTCATTTCTATTGATTATAGAAGACGTTCGTGTACAAGTTTCCAAAAAATTCATACTAGCAGGGGCCGAACCCGCATCTATACACGGCTAACAAAATGCAAAAAGAAATCAAAATACGTCAGGAAATCGTGCTTAGTCTCTCTTCTTCCTTGGCTTCCTCTTCAGTGTGGACCCGCTTGAGCCATCGCCAATCTTCCTCTTCAAGCCTATGCCTTTCGGCGGTTGGTCTTCCGGTAATGGCATTATGTCGATGTCTTCCTCCGAACTCGTGTGAATGAGAATGCTTCCTACGGGCGGAGTCGGAGGGACGGGATCAATTACAGACGGTGGAATGGGCAGGCTGGTGAGAAAGACAGAACCACTAGGAGACATCATTCCAAGCGGGGCAGGTCCCGATGCTGCCATCACACTTCCAAAGCTGCCGTCATAACCAACTGCTGCCAATTCAGCGTCGATCTGGGCAAACATCTCCTCTTCGGTGACAGCTCGAGCCCCACTGGGGGCATCAGCAGTCGGCATTGAAGAGCTTGCAGCGGGATCGGTTCCACTCACGACAGATGGCAAATCAGCGGGGGGATCACCATGACAACGAAAGATTTCATCCATCAAGTGCTCGTCGAATGCCATTGTATTCCCCTGCATATCACCAATCGGGGCAGCTGCGCTCACAGTGGTTGCTTTGGTCACGATAGCCTCCTGCGTCTGATATAATCCTTGAGTAGCAGGAGGCATGTGCGACGCAGCGTCAATCACTGGACAAGGAATGAAAAAATTGTTAGAACGTAAACTCGATCGAAGACTTTGACTCATGATAGACATATAGAATGTTCGGAGTACCTTCCTCAATTTGGCTTGTAAGCGACGGGGTGGCTTCAGTCGCTGGCGCTACAGTCGGAGACATCCGCGGCTGATCCGGATTATAGGTAGGAACAGCTTGAGGATCAGCCGCAGGCAGAGGTTGAGGCTGGGTTGACACCGGAATGTCAAGATTTGCATCATGATGTCCAACCCCGGAGCCTTCTCCTACTTCCAGGTGCTGAGTGCCGAGCCTCTCCTTCTCATAAGAGATCATTGAATCGTGGAGAGTCTTCTTCTCATCATCAGTTAATAGGCGATTCTCAAGCTCGAATTCATCCACAGATTCACCCGGGTGCGCCTCTTTCTCCTCCTCGACCAATCGGCCCCAAGCACTGCGGAGATGCACCGAATAGTCATCGAGCCAGGCTAAGCCCCTGTGCCTTGGCACATTAGCATTGTAGACAACAAGGAGGTCCTCGATGTCGGCCTCTAGCCTGGACTCGGCCAATTTCATCCTTTCCTCGACCTCAGTCTCCGCTTTCTGGACTTTGGCCACCGCCGCATCTCGTTCTCCCCTGAGCAGAACAGCCTGATCGCACGCCTCCTGGGCTGCGGTGTTCGCGTCATCTTTTTCTTTGACCAAGCCGGCAAATTTGGCTTTTAGTTCATTAAGCTCCTTGACCGCCGCGTCCCGCTCGGCAATGACTTTGGTATTCCGGTGGCTCATTTCCTCCACCAGGGCAACGTGTGCCTGACTCAACCTCTCCATTTCTGCCTTCGCTTCGTCAGCCTTCTTAATGGCCTCAATCTCAGATTTCCGAGAAGACTCGGACTCAGTAGAAAGTACTTGGATAATGTGATCCCTTTTTGCAAGCTCAGTCTCCATCTTCTCGATCTCTTTTGCCCGCTCGAAGGCCAATTTAGAAGATTTTTCGGCAGCCTTCGCCCACTCTCGATATTGGGTATAGATGTCGTGGACAAAGTCATGCATCGTGCCTTCTACCGACGATGGAATTCTCTTCAAGTGAGGAGGGAAAACATAACCGTCGAAGCAAATATTAGGAAAATCCTTCTTCATTTGGGCCAACTTAAGGGCCCCTTCTCCAGTGGGATCAACAGGGACCTGCTCTGTAACCATGGAAGATGTAGCCTCGACTCTCTGGAGATGAGTCTCGGATCTGGAAGTGTGAGAAGAAGGCCTATGACGAGGAGGCTCGGGTGGGTGTGAAGTTTGAACGGGAGGAGGAGATGGAAGCCTAGGAGGAGGAGAGCGTGATCTAGACCGGCGCCGGTATTCTCTATCCCTATCGCGCCCATGCCTATCCTGACTAGAATGCTCGCGATCGCGATCCCTATCAGAATCCCTCCTGCAGGAATCATAGTAACCAGAAGCCTTTCGGGTTGAACGAAGACTGTTCAGCATTGACCCTCTTCCAGACATAGTACCTGAAAATGAGAAGCGAAGAAAGAGTTAGCAACTTCCTGAGTTGGACGAAGTACAGTTGTGGATCATGTAGTGTAGTGGAGTGTATGCATGTGCAATCCCCCGACCAACCAGAAACGTCGGCCGCACTCATAGCAAGCGACCCGCTCGGTTCACAAGCACTATCAAGCCCTTCCATCCCGGCATCGTGAGGAGACGACACGAAATCCGGGATCGGAATATCATCAAGCCCGGCAAAAGGACTCTGCACTTGCGGGGGAGGAGCCTCTGAAATTCTAATCCCCTGGGAAGGTAAAGACACGACCACAGATGTAACGACCCGATATTTTGGGCCATTCGCATCCATTATAAGTGTATAGGTAGACACTCATGCCGGAATTGAATTGCTCAAAGTACTGCATCGTTAATTTAAATTTGGCAAAACTGAACATATACAGTAAATAAATAATCACAGATCACAGACATAGAGTAATAATTGCAGCGGAAATAAAAGAGATAGTAGTTCATGAAGCTACTATATGAATATATAAAATACATCAGAGTTTACAACAGAAGAGTAATACGATACATCAGAGTTAAACCAGATACAATGGAAGAGTAACACGATACATCAGATACAAATCAGAATACATCACTGGAATCATCGAATACTGAAAGCAGAATAGATGGCTGGATCTTCAAGCAAAGCTCCAACTTCAAAGGTGAGTCTCGAATACTGGTACACTTAGTCTGACCCGAGCGTAAAGCAAAACACAAGACACTCGAGTCAGGATTAACATTCTTATATTAATAAATCCAACTCAAGTGAAATAGCAATTGAAATATAAGTAACTCAAAGGATGTTTGGAATAACCATCCTTTAAGGATCCATTAAACTATCTACTATGTAGTAGTGTACGATAAGTAGATAATGCCTATCAGTAATATAAGATATCAAAATAGTGTTAAGGCGTTACCATTATCCCCCTTAACACATTTTATATAAGCGTTATAGTCTATACAGCACTGTAAACTCCACCGTAAACTAGTGGGCTATCAGGGAGTACTCCATAGGTATAACACAAATCAAATTCGTAGTGGTCGCAAATAGGGAATACAAGTATGACAAGGCACATGAGGCAATACCCAAGGTAGTGACACTACCGTTTGCCTGATCCGGACTGGTGAGAACGCATCGACGCAGCGACCGCAACACCGTGAAACAACACTCCCAAAATCAAGGGTGCACCAATCGACATCAAGTAATGAGTAGTTCGAAGAAGTGTGTTCACTTGAGGTAGCTGACCTCCATTAGCCCGGCACGGCTCCTGTTTTAGTCATTTCCAATTTGACACAAGTGTCAAGGCTATCCATTATCGTTCTCTTTCTTCAGTCATCACGTACATCATTCCAACCACATCATTCTGGATCACCACTCCGCGTATAGTTATTAAAGTGGTTTCGGTTTAGACAGAGAGTATGTCCATAACCGATTCCGGTCTCTTTAATAACTTTCGTAATTATTACACCGATTGGTCGTTTAATATATTTCAAAACCAAACCAAATTCAATTTCAATCAGAGTTTGTAAATCAACATTTCGTTTTTCTTTCTAAACCACTTTCCAAAATTTACGTTTCAAATCTTCCACATTCATAATTTCAAGATCTTACAATTCAATTTCAATTTTTATTTAAAACACTTCAAATATTGATTCAAGTTCGTATATCAGTTTCATTCCGAAATCATTTAAATTAATTTAATTTAACATTTAAATTAATTTAAATTCATTTATCGATTTCATTCAATATTCATTAAGTAAATTTGCCATTCGAAACAATTTCTATTAAATTTCCAATTCATTAAATCCATTATTTAAATTCAACTTCATTATATCAAAACTTACAAATCGAATTAAATTAAATTCATCAAATCAAATTCTTTAAATTATAAGTCTTACATTAATTTCAAAAATATCACATTTTATTTCTTGTTAAAGAAATTCAATTTCACTTATTTACTTACTTAAATAATTTTCCAAAACTTAATTAATAAAGGAAACTCAATTTCAATTATTTACAAAGTAAATTCACTTATTCAAAAGTTCAATTTCTCTTATTAAAGAATTCAATTCAATTTGATCATTAAATCATTCAATATTATTTAATTATTAAATAATTCAAAACTTAATGATTAAATAATTTCAAAGTTTAATAATTTAAAACTTAATTATAATTTCAAACTTAATTATTAAATCATTTCAAAGTTTAATAATTTCAAACTTAATTATAATTTCAAACTTAATTATTAAATCATTTCTCAAATTAAACAACATTCTTTCAACAATTACATTGTTAATATTTTGTTTCAGATTATTAAATATTAACATTTTCCTTTCATTAAAATTCAAATTTCAACTTCATTTCAAAACTATATTATTTATTCAAATAAAATCTTCGTTTTATTTTTTTTAAAATCAAATTTATTGACCAATCGGGTTTTATTTAATTCTCTATCCTAGGTCAAAGTTCAATTTGGGTATTTATCATTTCAACCCGATTCCAATTCAATTCAAAAGCATAGAAAAGGGAACTTGTAGTGTTATAACTGGGATGGTGTCAAAGTAAATAAACAAGCAATAACAACAATCAATAACAATCCAATAATCAATTCAAATAATCCCGAAATAATCGTATTAATTCGCATTGTTATTTGTACGAATTAATATAATTATTTCTAGAATCTACACTATCATTTCATGTAGATTAAAGATTATCGCATTATGGTTTTCACTTGTCATCTATTTTCAATTTCATGTATCATCAGTTTAAACAACATACACTTGATGGTTCAAGGTGTAGTTAACACTATTTTCTACGTGTCAAATGATTAAACATTTAAGGGGTCATATTAAACAAATATCATCAAAACAAATTTAACACATATATCAAATCTAACTATCCTACGTTAATTTCAATTTCAAATTATTTATCACTTACAACATTAACAAATTTAACGTCCAGTTGTAAACATCAAACAATCAATCATTTAACAACCAAACTGGATTATCATTGCATATATAACAGATAATGGTGTCAGATGTCACAGGTGAACTGATAGAGGTAATAACAGTGTAAATATCAAACAACAGTATATTTCAATTGTCGTTTCAATTGAAATCAAATTTAATAAATAAAAGAACGTTAATCGTGAGTGATTGCTCACCTTTCGAGGCTGGAGAGAATAGACGATGAAATCGAGTTACAAATTTCAATCACGAATTTCAAAGCAGAGCCCGATTGAACGCGAATTCGACGGATAAGCTGATACAGGAATTGATAAGTCAGATTTATAGAGACGGAGACAGAAAATAGATGTATTATTATTTTTATTATTATTTATAAAATCAATACGACAAATATTAAAATAAAATAGCGTATATAATTAAAATTTATCCTTTTAATAAAGCATACGTACCTATAAACTTCTATTATAATAATGCATAATGTGACATAAATTCTTTATATCTATATCCCTTAACCAACCATATCAAATATACTATCTTTACAAGTATATATATATACTAACAGTGAGCCAACCTTATGAACTCATATATAGGAATCATATGCGAACAAATTCCTCTAACCCAGATTTTAACTTATATAAACTTATATGGTTATAAACTTATAACTCAAAATATATGCAGACTGATCATATATCTTTTAAGGTATACATACCATAAACATTTGAATGCCAACAACACGCTAGTATGCAAATAGACGTATACTATTACAGACAGGTCAATATATAACTTATCTTATCTTTAATACATAATTCCAAAATCACACTCAAATCATAACCGACTCATATGCCAGCATATGGTGCCTATATATACATATATATTTTTGACACGTTGTGGTGTACATACAGTAACACTAGTTATAATAGCCCATATAAACCTATGTAAATTTGTGTAAATAACCTGTAGACTCGACCCTTCAATATAATATATAATTTACATAGCATATAATCTTGTATATAGACTACATAAAATATTAGACACTACTAAACCAATACATGCAAATCAAGCTAGGACAAAAATCGAACAGAGCAAGACCAATATTTTCTTAAACCAAAGTACATATATATAAACAACTTTGTAAGATTTAAACACTATAACCAATAAAATTTTAAACGCAACAGAGCCCATATTATAAACAATATACCTTTGAAACTGAAACTAGGATATACGAAAATAAAATATAGTAAAAATATATATTACAAGGTTATAATAGATACCTTTATATAAGAGGATGCAGGCTTAGAAAAATATGCAAGAGGAGGAGCTAGAACCCCATGGCCGTACGGCTTGGGTGTCAGAGGCGAGGCGACCATGGAACTCGTGCACGAGGTGGGAGGTAGATGGGTGAAGAAATGAAGGAGGGTGAGGCGAGGCTCGGTTGAGTTGTGAAGGTCGGCCAGGAAGAGGAGGCACGTGATAGAGAGGGGAAGACGTGGACGGAGGCCGGAGGAGGAAAGAGGAGGAGAAGGGCTCGGGTTGGCTATTGGCTGGTGGATGGTTGCCGAAGAGGGGCGGAGGCCGGAGGAGGAAAGAGTAGGAGAAGGGCTCGGGTTGGCTATTGGCTGGTGGATGGTTGCCGAAGAGGGGCGGAGGCCTGCGGATGTGGAGGCGAGCGGTGGTTCACGGTTTCTGGGAGGAAGCGGAGTCGGGCCATCGGAGGTAGAGGTCGGGGAGAAGCCTTGATGCGGGCGGAGCAAGGATACGACAAGGTGGGGTTGGCTTCGACGATGAGGAAAGTTGCTCGGCCTTGGTTTGTTGCTCGGGTTTCAAAGCAGGTGGCGGATCGTGGCGAGGTCAGATGGGGTGGCAGAAGGTGCGGCTGAGGTTCGGTGGTGAGTGGTTGATGGCGTGGAGGAGCAGTGATGACCAGCTGCACTCGATCGGCTGAGGTCATGGACGTGTGGTGGAGCTCGGTTCAATGGTGAGGCGGTGGCAGCTAATGATGGAAAGGCAGAAGGTTCGGATTGTATGGGAAGTAGCAGGCTAAATAAAAGGGAAGAGGAGGAAATCAACAGAGGAGAAAAGAAAATGAGTAGGCAAAGTTCATTTGGAAATTTTGAAAAGAGACTTGCAAAGATGAGAAGGTGGTCAGGCAATTGAATAGCTATATCACGGTATTTCCCGAAACAGCTTTTAAAAGAAATATTTATTAACGTCTCAGAACCCAAGTGAAGGGGAAGAGACTGCTAAAATGAAAAAACCAAATTTTGTTGAAATAAATACAGAGAAGCAAAAGTCATTAAAAATTCTGGAAATAATAAAGTTTAGCGACTATTGATTTTACCGAGGACAAGAAAGGTTAAGGAAAGCTAAAAGGGTCCAAATACAGAACCGATACAACTGATCGGTTTACCGATTTCATCGTGTCCCGAGCTTCGAAACACACGAATGAATATACTGCGGAGATCGGCACGACGAGATGATCAAAACGGTATAAAAATATCAGTGGTACGATCGAATTATAAAAAAATTCGAAATTTCTATTAGCGGAAAATGCAAGAAAAACGCTGAAAAATAAGATCGACGGAGCCAAAGATGTCCGAATTTGGAAAAACGACAAATTGACATCTTGCTCAGAAGATGGTTTAGAATTTTTCTATGTAAAAATATTTAGGTTTCGTAAACATTTTATTTTCATCGCTTTTTAACTGATTACATTGAATTAAATTTACGCGCGAAATAAACTTTCGTATTTTTGGACGAAAATTTACCAGTTGCTATGTTTAACTAGACGCATTCCAAAAATCAAATTTATATTTCAAAATTTTATCGTTTAAAATTTCACAAAATTTCAACTAATCACGTTATTAAAACAGTTGAAATTTACGGGTTGTATGTTTAACTAGATTTAAATCTCTTTGATTTAGGGCATTTGTAAGCAGCGGCCTTGCCTTTTCTTTTTCCTTCGGAATCCTGAACATCGGAAGGAGGCACGGCCATGAGCTCAGTATCGGTGGGAGTTCTTTCTGGATCAACTTCTTCGGTGATCACAACTGTGGGCGCTTTGCGTTTCACACGTTTCTTCAGGGCCACCCTATGTGTCAGATCCAGGTGTATGCCCTGTCTTCGTTCTATTAGCCCGACGGCCCTCAAATTCCTGTCGGTCAGGACTATGTCTATGTGCCTCTCTTCGCCCGGAAACGCTTGAAGAATTCGAACAAGCTCTCTGAAGTATGCGCCATCGGGGCGAGAGATTGCGGCTATAAGAAGAGAAAAGTATGTCAGTTTTTGGAAGTTGATCACTAACATCTCGGTAGTTCAAGAGAGGATGGCGACACTTACGTCTATCTAACCAACACCTAGCAAACCCAGGAGGGGACCGAACGTAGAACCATTCGGACTTGTAATTACTTAGCCTCCCCTAGGAACCCAGCACAATGTGGCAGCTTCTGACTGCCTCCAGGAAGGTGAAGGAAGGGCTATCTCTGCGGCTCTTAACATTGAATAAATATCTAATCTCGATCGGCTTCGGCGGTCGAAAGAGGATCTCCATAAAAAGGATGAAGGTACTGTTTAGCAAGGCATACCCGTTAGGGTGTAGCTGAGACGGGGCTATACAAAGAAACGATAACGTCTCCCTTATATAGTCGTTAAAGGGAGGAAGCGTCCCCGCCGTTCAGGCATGACGGTTAAAAGCAGTAAACCCCTCCGGGGGATTGTGTGGCCTGTCGGTTGGTTCGGGAAGTATCACATCGTCAAGAGACAAACCGTGCCTTAAGCAGATCCGGCCTAGCATGTCTTCAGAAATACCCGACGGCACGGAGTCTGATGGGTTAAGGATGAACCGAGCCCCTTGACGTTCATCCGGCGCTATTTCAATAACTTCGGCTTCTATAACCGGTATCTCTATGGTTGGAGGAATAGAACTTTGATTTTCCGGCTGCTGGGAACTTGAAGGATCCATAACCAGCTAGCTTATAAAAAATCATTGTTAAACTGACAAATAACACTCGTACATCCCCCAGTGTAAAGTGTGTGAGCGTGTTGTGCAGTGCGGTACTGTATATTATTTGGAAAGACCAACCGGATTAAGGGAAACGTGTAAACGACGAGACTTCAGAATTCAGTCGAAAGGACCGTCATCGCTGACCATCACAACCATACCATCCGGTTGATTAATCATCATTTCAAGTTAAAGTTTGGTGTCAATGTGATATTCCAGTTCCGTCGACGAGCTTCGATAGGCAATCAGATATGCGGTGAAGCGGTTAAGTCCAGTAATACAATTTTGAAGCTCGTCGGAATCAACTGTTCTAATGAGTAGGGAGTTTTAAATTTTTTGTGATGTTCAAATCGTGTCGCTTACGGAAGCCATGTTCACATCAATAAACTAAGGACATGTGCATATAAGCCAGACTCGTTTGACTCGCTCCTGAGACCATCGAGTTCGAATCGCTGCCAAGACACGCAGTTCGACTCGCTCCTGAGATCATCGAGTTCGAATCGGTGCCAAGACACGCATTTCGACTCGCTCCTGAGACTGCACAGTCCGATTCGCTCCCTTCGACTTGGTCCCAAGATCACGAGTTCGACTCGCTCCCAGGCTCTCCACTACAACTCGATCCAAAAGCCATCCACTTCGACTCGCTCCAAAGCTACCCACTTCGGTTCGGTCGAAGGCCATCGATTCAATTTGATCAAGCACAACCCTTTCGCATCGATCCATAGATTCGGGGCATTCGACTCGATGCGAAGCCCCACCATCGATCCACGCGAAAACCTCTGCCTCATCCTCTCGAAACTTCCCACTCCAGATCGATTCGAAGCCAAGGTCCTGGAACTTTCGATCAATCACAACCCAGGCTGATTTAGTGTTTAAAAACCAAGTCTCATCGTTCACGCGTTGGATTCGTTTAATGGATTACCTAGATCTGTCAGATTAGTTCGATTAAGTGATGGTGGGAGTTGATTTGAAGTCAAGAATTTTCATTCTTTCCTCTCGAGTCTCAGAGCGATACGAAGGCATGGAAGGTAAAGGTGAAAGGTAAAAAGTGAAAAAACGGCTAAGTGCCAGATATTTATATGGAGTGAAAAGCAAGGGGAATAAACGATTCAGGTTCCAGTGGAGTCGAACACATGCTTCGACTCCCTCTTCAGTGCATAGATACATAACTCCCATTCGTATCGCTTCCCTTCGACTCCATCTCTGATGCATCATTACACACCATCACTTCGACTCGCTCCCCTTCGACTCCGTCTCCTGTGCATTTCGACTCCAGCTCCTATGAAGCTCAAATCCAAGACCGAGTCGAATGAAGCAGTTCGACCCAAGACCGAGTCAAACATCCTGTTCGAATCCATAGAATCATGACTTCCAGAGATCAACTCCATCAACTCGACATGCTTACTTCACGTCCACAAATCCAATGAAAATTATCTTCGATGTTTCAATCCTTTACAATGACTCAGGAGGGGATCGTTACGAAGGGACATTCAAAAACAATAAACTGACAACGACTCGAGAACGTGCAAACTTCAGCGGGAGTCAGCAAACGGATAACCGCTGGCATACAGCGATCAGTTGCAACGATACAGGGCACAACAGTCGACAGTCAACAGATTACATTATCAAGAAGGACGGTCAAAGATTACAACTCTTATTGAAAGGACGATAACTATTCAGAGTAAAGACTGCAGCACTTCAAAGCACAGCATGTTATCACAAGACGTACTTTGGGGGGCAAATGTTATCCCGCCTTTTGGCAAGGCCGTAATACCAAAGAATTGACTAGTAACTAGTAAACGGTCCGTCCCAGAGATCAGTTATACATGGGCTCACCACGGATATCGATGAATTTTGTCCGAGTCCGGATCGAGCCAAAATTGGTAGGACATGGCAAGCTAAGCCAAGAGAACCAATGTTTCAAATCTCAAGTCAATCCGGGTTCATATGCTCAAGTTATGAACGATGCAAGGTTGGATAGAGATCAACTACCAATCGACTCGCTCCTTCGACTCGCTTCCCAACGTTCAGTTTGAAGCCAACTTCGACTCGCTACATAGTGCCCAGGAGTGACGTCTTCGACTCGCTTCGCTCAGAGGCCAATCTCGAGTCGATCAGGTTCGACTCGCTCCACATTCTTCAGAGCTGCTCTTTTCGTCTCACTCTGTTTTAAAGCCATCAAGAGTGCACACTTCGACTCTCTCCGCTCAGACAACTGGTTCGACTCCATCAACTTCAACTCCACTGCTCGAACCTCCCAGAACATCCCATTTCGACTCGCTCGACCAGTTCTGGCTTCGACTCGCTCGACCAAGTACTCACTTCGACTCGCTCGAAGCAACATCCAGGACAGAGTAAGAATCAAGTGCCACGTCATCAAGTCGAACGGAAGCGAGTCGAAATGGAAGCGAGTCGAAGGAAATAGCCCACCGAAAACTCTATTTCGTATCGATCATATCTCCCAATCTACAGGTCCAAATGCTATGAAATTTTCATAGAAGACTACGTGCATGCTAGAGAGTGTCCACGCCAAATTTCGACTCCATTGGATGAGATCTTGAGCGAGTCGAAATCAGCTCGTGTCAATCACGGATCGGATCGAAACTTCGTGGGCTTGGGCGTACGGGCCTGGTCACGTGCCAGAGAGGATCTCCCGAGATCTGAGCGAAATATCAGCCTCCTACACCTATAAATAGACCCCCAAAGCCAACAAAAAGGGGTTCTTCTTCCTCCTTGAGATCTCCGACGCCCGGACTCCGCCAGATCCAGATCTGAACTCTATCGCTGCTGCTATCAACAAGATTCACTGCTGCAAATAATAGCTAACTCTTGTAATTCATTGCATTCACTTGTAAACATCAAAGGAAGATCAATAAAGCAAACTACTTCATAGTGGACGTAGGCTATACGCCGAACCACTCTAAATCCTTGTGTCTCCTTGCACTTTAATTATGCTTATTTCTGAAATTTGGAGTTTTTTGTTAGATAAATCCTCGTTTTACATTTAATTTCTTTACTTTATCTCTTCAAAGACTTCCGAAGAGTGTTGTGCCCAATTTTGGTACAAACATTTCCCATTAAATCTGTTATAGCGAACAAACTCGAGACACATTTAAATTTACCTGAGCCAACCCATAAAAATTCCCGAGCAACGCATATTCAAATTTCTTCCAGTCGATCCTCCATTTTCTCGTGCTCGAACTCGAGCCATTTTCTTCTTCCCCGATCTTCGACAACCACCTGATACCGATGATATTCGTGCACATGTACATGCAATCGGAGCGACTTCGATCAACCCCATCATCGCCAGCGAGTCGACCCCGACCTCCCTACTCGATTACGACTAACCGAACTTCGAGTCGAACCCAAAATCGAGATTTAGCAATTCGATCAAAACTGGAACAGAACTCGACCAACTTAAATCACCTCGACCTGTCATTGTCGACCACCAGAGATTAATAACCTTCGTCCACACCTTCACCGATCAACCACGAACCCATCCCCCTCGGTGCGATCAAACTCGATGCACCACAGTCGACGAGATTGCCGCGTCATCTTCGTCGAACAAAACTGAAGCTTAAACCCTAGTTCGACTATCCCCTGACGCCACAGTGAACTAGAATTACTTCGAGTATTTTTTCCGACATCCCAGATCGACAAGCTAGCTTCGACAGAAACCTCGATTATCCCGAGTTCATCGATCACCAGGAATAACCCAAAAATCATATTCTGATCATCTTCAAACTGCACCCTCAATACTCAACAAAAAATCGAGATTTTGATTTCAAAAATCCTAATATGCTTAGAGTATTCAGATTATATATATGAATTTACAAATCATTGTATTTGATTTTTAACATAAACAAATGTTCCTCTGCTCTTTTATTCTTCCAGACAATATTTCTATTTATTTAAACTTAAAAATATTTTCAAAACTAAGATCTAGTTAATTCAAACCTAATTCCTTTATACAACATAACCTATAAGGGATTAGGGAAAGAGAATTTGAATTTTGATTAGGTTTTGTGTCTGTAAACAAGAACAGAGGCTCCTATAACCCAAACACAGACATGCATACACACATATATACATCAACTATGAACTAATATACTTTCATGCCAACATTTCATAACATAACTATAAGGATTTAAAGGTGATGTTTACTCCCAGTTATTTTTAAAAACTGAAATTGTATGGTTATCATCATTTTCTTTTCAAAGTTCTTAGCCTAATATTGATTTCACAAAGAGAATTTGAATTTTAGACTTAAATTTGAAACTCTGAAAACCAAAAACAAGGACCTGAACATGTATATCCATGCATGCAAATTCAACTCTTGCATATATACAAACATATTTGCATCCATTCAAGCATTTCACCATCACACAATCGAACATCAGTCACAACATCACATCAACAAAACTAAGCTTTGAAGAGATGGTTTGCTCACCTTGTTTTCCAGAATGAAATAGAGTTTTCTTTATTTTGAAACAGGCTTGTGAAAATTGCAAGCTGAAATCTCCCTCCATTCTTTGGTTTTGATTTGTTTAAGTTGTTTTTAATTTTCTTTAAACTGAAGCTTGCTTCAGATATTACTCAGTTTTGAAGGAACGAAACTGAGATGGAGAGTGATGTTTACTTCATATTTTTTTTAGTTTTAAATGGTCGAACTGAGATGAAGATTGGTACATATAAAAAGAAATGTGTACAGGCTATATTATTATTTGTTTGTACGAATTAAGACAGTGATTTTTCTCAAGTGGTGGCTGAAGTGAGATGGCATTAATTGCTTTGGTACAATCTACATATACTTATCTGTTTTTTATCTTTTCTTTTTATATAGCCTGACCTTGCTTTGTTTCGGCTCTTCATTTATTTATATCTTTTGTATGTTTGGATGTGAGCTGAAATGATATGGTGATGGCTTGTATTACTTGTTGTTGTACAAATTTATATATATTTATCTATATGCTAATATCTTCCCTTGCAAGCTAATACATATATATGTTTTTGTTCACTTGTTTCATATTTGAATATATTATATACTAGTGTCTTATTTTTCCTTTGCTTTGTCTTCATACTTATATATCTTATTGTCTTCATTTTGCAAGTGTACATACTTGACAATATTTTTATCTTTTGTATTCACTTTATATTTTTACAAAGTTTATTAATATGTTGTTTTGAATTTATTTATGTATTCATTTTATTTTATTTTTTTATAATTTATCTTATATATTTATTTTATAAATTCAAATTATTATTAACCATTAATTTTAAATTTAAATGATTTATACAAAATTTATTTGAATTCGGGGAAACTCGCATCACTTTATCAATTAATTTTACAATTTTATTCAAAAATTTACTTTAATCATCAATTTAAATGTAATTAAAATTCGGGGTCGTTACAGACTTCCCCCCCTAAAAGAATTTCGTCCTCGAAATTGCACAGGTGACACAAAGATAGATGAAGAATGTTTCATCAACTCAAACTGAACATCTATTCTGCATTTGGCTTACCAAATCAGAATATCAAGAACGAATCTGTTTAACACTCCACAAGATACTCGGGTTATCCAGATCTACGAAATATGCAGTGGCATCGTTTAGTTCGAAGGGATAACTAACCGTTCGTAGAATATATCCGGACTCAAAAAAAATAGATAGATCTATGGATACAATTTCAAAAAATTTTGTTTAAAACTAAAGTATACCTATCAACCATAGCAACCAATTCATCCAAACAAACAATTCTGACCTATTTGGAGTTTACGTCCCATATCAATATATCGAATCTCCTTCCTGGATCTACCAGGAATTATCAAAGAATTAAGAAAAGATGCTGAAACAAAGAGATTAATAGAGAAAAGGTTGTTTCCTTGTTGTTACAGGGTATTGACCATTTATAGTCGTATTTCCCTGTCCCCTATCTCATCCTCTTCTTGCACTCATACTCACTATCAGTGGATAGTAAGAGAATTTACTGAGGCATACGGACGGATATCTGAGAATTACTCTTTCTAGGGTATACTTCACCCTATCTCTAATGAGCTACTTAATGTGTTATACTCCTGAGCTAAAGTTCAACCCTTAGCTCTGATATCACTTGTAATGACCCTGAAATCGGCACCCGTACTTCACTTGTAATCAAAATGCCGCAGATTCAAACGCCGAATCTGGTTCACCGGAGCTTATAACACCATTAAGTATAACAACACAGCGGAATAAAGAAATAGATGATATCATATACAACTCCAGTGAATACAATATCCAGAATGATATACAATAATGATATCAATATGATACAACAATATCAGAGATAAATAATGATACAGCGGAAATAACAGAAGTGATAACTCAAATCATCTAAAAAAAGCATAAGTCCACCAACTCCAATATCAACTCGAACCACGAAGAGAAGCAAGGTCGGTCAGTGAGTGAACTCAAACACTGAACTGGCTTTCGATAATCTACTAACCTGGATATCTGAAAAACCCAACTCTAGGCTGCCCGTGTGGAAAATGGTGGGCACCCAGAGTTTAGGAAGGGAACAATAAACTCCGGGTCAGTCATGGGACTGGTGTGAGCAACAAAAAAAAACAGTTTATCTTTAAACAACAACAAAGTATTTTAAACATTGAAATCCACAATGCTTTTGTAAAATGAAACTACCATAAGACCTCCCACCACACACACAATGCAATCGCACACTTGGAGGAGATTTCTTCTTATGATAGTCAAATATGCTTACTACGCAAAACAAATCATTTTTTTATATTATTATTAGTGCATAGTGCAGAAAACATTTCGAAAATATAATATTAATCTTAGCCAGCATACAACCATTATTGTATGCCTACTATAGCTACCATCTAAACAGTGGTGACCCCCATATGTAAATGGCATGTTCTACAACCAAAACCGTACAAGGTTCGTATTGGAAATTGGATTTCCAACAAATGGTTAGGCAAAGGAACTTCCTTACCGAAATGGAAACGCCTCTGGAAAGACGCCTCGAGAACCTAACCGGATCTCTGCAAACACAAGGCTGATGCTACCTCACGCTGTACAGCTGTAACTAGGTAGCTAACACACGAGCTATGCCATCCCCCGGTCGTTACCGACCGTTATTCCGGGATCCCAAAAACCAACAACCACAAAGTATAATAAATTTGCAGCATCAACATAGGTAAAATATCTGGGCTCCATACCATGATATCACCTTTTATCCAGAAGGAAATGACATACCCTAGGGGCGCGATCCCTAAACACCTTGCCGCAACATTCCTATTTCGACCATTACCGGGTTGTGAGGCTCGACGAAGTCTCGTCCACAAAGCTACGCTTTTTCACAAAGCCACGCTTTTTCACAAAGCCACGCTTTTTCACAAAGCCACGCTTTTTCACAAAGCCACGCTTTGATCAACAATTGATAACAGCACTTCGTATGCCACATTACCAAATTGGGAATGTATCACTAGTAACCATCAACTACATAACCTTTGAGCTCGTACGTCTCAAAGAAGGGTGTTAAGCTAAGAGAATAAATTCTCCGCCACCAACAGAAATGTATTTGATAGAAATCAGCTTTACATCTCAAAGTGTAACGTCAGACACACATCCATACAAGTCCGTTCCGGGTTCGAATGGAACCGAATGCACTTCCAAAGAAGCCCTTGCAATCCGGATATTCACTAATCACGTCCGGACTTCCCATCACAACGGGTGCTAAAATCTCTATACCGGGGATCAGCCGATGTAGAGACAATCGATGGTAATCCTTTCGTTTTCGAAAGTATCCGGTCTTCACCACCAGTCTTCAAATGCTATCCATATACGTCGTATCATTATTCGGAATGGGTTATATGACATAAAGGTCCTCTCCCGGCTAAACCGAATAATGAGCGCGATATTTTAAAACATATGGATATTGGGATTTCAGTTAAGTCACAACTTATTACCCAAAATTTCACTTTCAAATGGTTTAAACGAATTACCATTTTAAATCTTTAAAATAAAAAGATTCAATTCACAAAGTTCACCCAGTTTCACAAAGATCTATTCATAGATTTCCAAATCGATTTCCATTTCAATTGAATTTAACTCGTTAAATCTTTAAATCAAGATTTAACTCATAGCTTTCAAAACAATTCCATTTCGATTTTAAAACAAAGTTCAATAATCTTTCACAAAGATTTATTCATAACTCGGAATACTATTTCCAATTCAAACTTGAAATTCCTTCAATTAAATTGGAATTTCATTTCTTATATGAAAGCTTTATCATTTGAAAACAATAGTTTTCATTTCGGAAAATCTGATTTATTTATACGAGTTAAAGTTCTTGGGTTAAATTCAAATTCTCAAAATAATACTTTTAAAATGGTTTAACTTCATATAAACACATTTATAACATCTTTAACCGTAATTTCCAATCATGGAATTCAATTCCAAATTTTGAATTCAAATTCAAATTAAATTATTCAAATTGAAACTTTACCAAGTTATTCAAAATAACTTTTATCTTAAAAACGCCTTTACAAAAGCTTTGACATTTCACCCAAATCCATTTCCAAAATCAATTAAAATTAAAATTTCAATTTCAAAAACATTAAATTTAAATCATCTGTGACTTAACCGATTTTCTCGTGAAATCCATATTTGTGTGTGTAAAAGTGTGGTCCAGGGGTTTCACACAATAGTGCAACATTACAAATCATTCAATCATCACAGATTCAAATATAACAATATATTTGATAAGCGGTATAAACTATAACGCTTATCTTTCATACACAGATCACAGAGAGATATATGTTACAGATAATAAATTACATTACAGGGAATTAATTACATTCACCTAGAGAAACAGATCACAACATAAATCAAAATATATCACTAAGCATCATAGATCAGGAATATCAAACAATCAAATCGTCCAATAGAATCCAAATATCCATAGATAAGATCAATTAATTATCTGATTAATTTAAATCAGATTTATTACTTATGAATAAATCACTAATCCTGGTTAATTAACATTAATTAATTACAAATCATTCTGATTAATTATTCTTTAATCATTTAATTAATCAATTTTAATCATTTAATTACTTTTAATTAAGTAATTATGTTCACGTAATTAATTACCTTTAATTACTTATATTAATTAATCTTAATTAATTAATCAACCTTTAATAAATCACATAAATTAATTAATTCTTAATTAATTGTCCTTGAATTAATTACCTTAATTTATCGATTAACCTTAATCATGTAATTAACTTAACCTTAATTAATCTTTAATTAACCTTTAATTAATCACATAATAAATTACTCTTTAATTACTCAAGGTCTTAATAAACTTAAGATAAACCATTTATCTTTATCACTTATTTCAATCACATCATCAAATTCCATTTGAAACACTTAAGAATATTTTAAATAATCATTTCAATTAAACCCAAAACAATTCTAACATATTTTTTTAACTTTAAAATCAAGTCTTTGAAAACTTATTTTAAAACTTGTTTATGATTTAAATTCGAAAACTTGGATTATTTCCCATTAAATCTGTTATAGCGAACAAACTCGAGACACATTTAAATTTACCCGAGCCAACCCATAAAAATTCCCGAGCAACGCATATTCAAATTTCTTCCAGTCGATCCTCCGTTTTCTCGTGCTCGAACTCGAGCCATTTTCTTCTTCCCCGATCTTCGACAACCACCTGATACCGATGATATTCGTGCATATGTACACGCAATCGGAGCGACTCTGATCAACCCCATCATCGCCAGCGAGTTGACCCCGACCTCCTTACTTGATTATGACTAACCAAACTTTGAGTCAAACCCAAAATCTAGATTTAGGTATTCGATCAAAACTGGAATAGAACTCGACCAACTTAAATCACCTCGACCTGTCATTGTCGACCACCAGAGATCACAAACCTTCATCCATACCTTCACCGATCAACCACGAACCCATCCCCCTCGGTGCGATCAAACTCGATGCACCACAGTCGACGAGATTGCCGCGTCATCTTCGTTGAACAAAACTGAAGCTTAAACCCTAGTTCGACTATCCCCTGATGCCATGGTGAACTAGAATTACTTCGAGTATTTTTTCCAACATCCCAGATCGACAAGCTAGCTTCGACAGAAACCCCGATTATCCCGAGTTCATCGATCACCAGGAATAACCCAAAAATCATATTCTGATCATCTTCGAACTGCACCCTCAATACTCAACTAAAAATCGAGATTTTGATTTCAAAAATCCTAATATGCTTAGAGGATTCAGATTATATATATGAATTTACAAATCATTGTATTTGATTTTTAACATAAACAAATGTTCCTCTGCTCTTTTATTCTTCCAGACAATATTTCTATTTATTTAAACTTAAAAATATTTTCAAAACTAAGATCTAGTTAATTCAAACCTAATTCCTTTATACAACATAACCTATTAAGGGATTAGGGAAAGAGAATTTGAATTTTGATTAGGTTTTGTGTCTGTAAACAAGAACAGAGGCTCCTATAACCCAAACACAGACATGCATACACACATATATACATCAACTATGAACTGATATACTTTCATGCCAACATTTCATAACATAACTATAAGGATTTAAAGGTGATGTTTACTCCCAGTTATTTTTAAAAAATGAAATTGTATGGTTATCATCATTTTCTTTTCAAAGTTCTTAGCCTAATATTGATTTCACAAAGAGAATTTGAATTTTAGACTTAAATTTGAAACTCTGAAAACCAAAAACAGGGACCTGAACATGTATATTCATGCATGCAAATTCAACTCTTGCATATATACAAACATATTTGCATCCATTCAAGCATTTCACCATCACACAATCGAACATCAATCACAACATCACAACGTATCAACAAAACTAAGCTTTAAAGAGATGGTTTGCTCACCTTGTTTTCTAGAATGAAACAGAGTTTTCTTTATTTTGAAACAGGCTTGTGAAAATTGCAAGCTGAAATCTCCCTCCCTTCTCTGGTTTTGATTTGTTTAAGTTGTTTTTAATTTTCTTTAAACTGAAGCTTGCTTTAGATATTACTCAGTTTTGAAGGAACGAAACTGAGATGGAGAGTGATGTTTACTTCATATTTTTTTAGTTTTAAATGGTCGAACTGAGATGAAGATTGGTACATATAAAAAGAAATGTGTACATGCTATATTATTATTTGTTTGTACAAATTAAGACAGTGATTTTTCTCAAGTGGTGGCTGAAGTGAGATGGCATTAATTGCTTTGGTACAATCTACATATACTTATCTGTTTTTTATCTTTTCTTTTTATATAGCCTGACCTTGCTTTGTTTCGGCTCTTCATTTATTTATATCTTTTGTATGTTTGGATGTGAGCTGAAATGATATGGTGATGGCTTGTATTACTTGTTGTTGTACAAATTTATATATATTTATCTATATGCTAATATCTTCCCTTGCAAGCTAATACATATATATGTTTTTGTTCACTTGTTTCATATTTGAATATATTATATACTAGTGTCTTCTTTTTCCTTTGCTTTGTCTTCATACTTATATATCTTATTGTCTTCATTTTGCAAGTGTACATACTTGACAATATTTTTATCTTTTGTATTCACTTTATATTTTTACAAAGTTTATTAATATGTTGTTTTGAATTTATTTATGTATTCATTTTATTTTATTTTTTTATAATTTATCTTATATATTTATTTTATAAATTCAAATTATTATTAACCATCAATATTAAATTTAAATGATTTATACAAAATTTATTTGAATTCGGGGAAACTCGCATCACTTTATCAATTAATTTTAAAATTTTATTCAAAAATTTACTTTAATCATCAATTTAAATGTAATTAAAATTCGGGGTCGTTACAACAACAGTTATCAATTGAGTATTGGAATGGCTGCATATGAAGCATTGTATGGAAGACCGTGTAACGCTCCTTCATGTCAGTGGAAAGTAGACGAGAAATCGATACTTGGACCAAATATGATTAGAGAGACTTCAGAAAAGATTGAGTTCATTCGACAACGAATGAAAGCTGCTCGAAATCGATAGAAAACCCATACGGATAAAATACGAAGAGACTTGGAGTATTCTATCAGTGATATGGTATCTGTAAAGGTTTCTCCTTTTAAGAATGTAGTTCGATTCGGTAGAAAGGGGAAGTTGCCACCGAGATTCGTAGGTCATTTTCTGATAGTCGAGAGAATCGAGATGCTAGCATATAGGGTCAAATTATCTCAGAAGATGGTGGGCGTGCACAATGTTTTTCACATCTCTTATATTTGGAAGCTTGTGCATGACTCAGCCGTGATGATCACACCAGATCAGCTAGAAGATGTTGGAGTAGAACCATAAGTTTTTATACCACGTAGGTCGCTTAGTATTATTTGGTACAATATGAAACAACTTAGGAGAAAGACGGTGAAACTGGTTAAGATACAATGGAGCGAAAGTGATGATGATTGTACGTGGGAGACGTAAGAGAGCATGAGAACTAGGTATCTAGAGCTCTTTGAATGGTAAGATCCAACGTTTATCGTATCTACTTTCACTATTGTATATTATATTTGATAACCGCATGTTATAATAAGTTCACTAAACTATTGATTCCATGGCTGCTTGTTTGAAATGTTTGGTGGTTGCTTATGATTGTTAAGAATGTTGGATTACCATGGTTGCTTATACTTTGGCTTGTTTGGGGATTTTGAGGGCGAAATTCCTAAAGGGGAGAGAATGTACGACCAGTATTTTACGTACCAAAGGATTGTAAAATATATTTATTTTCTTTGTATCAGGTCGTATGATTCGAATAATTTTGGGATATGAATCTTAGGGACATTTTGCACACTAGAGGTTTTTTCCGAATTTCTCTATGACCATTTTGACCCTAAAAACCTTGTTTGAGCTATAGATTTAGATAGAAGTCGAATTAGGGCGTCAAACCAGTTCCATTGCTTCAAAATGATGGTTTCCCATTTCGTAGAGTGGTCATAATAGAAAAACAAACTTACGGTTAGGAAGTTATGGTTGTTTTAAGTTTTAACAACTACTGGCTAGAATTAGTGTGTAATTAATTAAGTCCATTAGTTGGCCCATTAGTCTAAATAGAGATTACTATAAGTAGAGACTGTATGAGTCAAATTAGAACTTTTTCCTCTCATTCTAAATCGGATCTAAAAATGTTAATTAGCCCTAAATCCATTCTAATTTATCCAAATTGCTCTCTAAACCAAACTAGATTGCGCATTAGAGATTAGATCCTCAATTAGAAGATAGAGATCATCGATTTTCTTGATTTGGAGTACTTCTCTTTACTGTTCGGATTAAATCTACACGCAAATTGGTTGAATTTGGTAGTTGGTGAGTGATTTATGATTACTCACTATCCTACGCATGTTTATATGGTAGAGCTGTCGGTTGTAACATGATTTAAATTGATTTTTAGTCATAAAATCTTTTCTAACTTTAAGTACATGTTAAACTATGCCTATGATTTGGATTGATTAGAAATCACCCTTGCTCATGCTCATATATTCATGTTATATGTTGATCTATGATAAAAATTGACTTGTTTATCTTATTGCTATGAATTATATGTTTGAATGAATGAAAATGCTTATTATGCTATGATTGTATGTTGTGCTTTGATGTTTTTTTGTTAATGTTCTAATTGCATAAAAAGTTAGGTCGGAGAATTGAGCAAATTGGAGGCAAAGTTGGTCGGATTGGACGAAACTTGGCAGATATGCTCCGACCATGGCAAAAGGCGATGGGATAAATCATACGAAGATTGGAGCCTAAGGGAAGAATCGGTACCGAGTCATCGAGACAAGTCGACATCGAGTTATGGTGGGGGATCTTATGAGTCGATGGTTTACATGGTTGGATAGAGCGTGGCTTGATGAGGTGTTATAGTAAGATGTTGGAAAATTTGGCTGTGTTGGATTATGGGCTGAGTTATTTCTAGAACTAGAAGACGAGGCTTTGGATTGGGGTCGATTATCAAAGAGGGATTAGTCAGGGTCTAAGGCACCTAGGTAAGAGTACTAGAGACAAGGAAAGAGATGGTATCCAATAATTGGCTAAGTGCATAACTCGGTAGCGAGTTATCTTGATCAGTCGTACCAAGTAATCATATTGTATGCGATGGATGTGATACTTTCAGGGCGGGAAAAGGATGCTCTATTGGTCATGCTGGAGGTGTTGGTTCATTCGTATCACATTGGATGACAATGTAAAGGTATGATAAAAAGCTATAATCTTTGGGTGTTGGCTCGTGTTGGGAGTAGGTTCCAAAGATGGTGGCTCACAAAGAGTGACCTGTATGATCGAGGAACGTGGATAGGTTCCTTATGAATAATGGAAACTAGATTGAGCAAGAAGGGCTCGGTGTCCAAATAGAGCAAAGTTGGACTCGAAAGTATGTGCTAAGGAATCGTTGATGCAGGGAGTGTTTTCTGTTATATTCGAAGCAGAGTTATTTCAAGTGGAGATGCCCATGGATTGGTAGCAAGGATCCAAATACCCTAGACCAGTGGCTTTGGGTCGAGTGTCCATATTTGGGCTATGAGATACGAGAGTACAACGGAGGACCAGGATTTCCATTAGTCCCTAGCAGTAAAAAGGCCATATGAGTTTTCATATCATCAAAGCATAGGGATGAGTGATAGTGAGTCTTGTTTGATGGATGCTATGGTTGCTTTAGTTGCTTTTCGTTAGTGGGATATCACTCAGGGATATCATTGGGAGTGGTATTGGAGATAGGGATATTTGGACATCCACTATGGTATTTTGTACTATACCTTTATGATATTATAGGGTAGCATATTATACTGTTATATGCTAACTCTTAGGTTGCAGGGTAGGGCATGTATGGTTCATGTACTCTTATTCCTTACCATATCTACCCGTATAGTATTTTGAGATTTATTTACCACTCACAACAGACTGTTGTCTGACCCAAAATTTATGCTTTGCTCCTTATTATCTTGGGTACTGTTAAATGAGTAGACTAGATAATAGGTCTAGGTGATGCAGTAGCTATTCGGAAGACGAGCTGGATGGAGCTATTGCGTATTATATACTTACATGGATTCTACGCTTATTCCACTATGTAGCGCTGGGAAGCCTTAGCAGTGACTACTTATACTTGTATTTGAGATAGTTATTGAGTTTGTTTCCATTGTATAAACCCTATGACATTTGATATGTAACTATGTGGATCTATACTCTGATGATTTATTTACATAGTTATTATTGTCCCTTATTTTATATCTGTGATATTATATTTTATCCATGCGCTGTGAGATTTGACAGGTTATATGCTATTTTTATTATTATGCATCTTGATGATCATCCTATATCGGCCGGGCACGATTGCGGCGCATTATTTAGTTGTTATCTGTGTTGGTGGTATAGGGAGATCATCATAGGGTTAGACAGGGAAGAGTGAGCTTTATGTTTACTTGCAAACTTGTTAAGGGGTAGAAAGTCTCAAAAAGCAACGATGGTTTGTAGGGTCGACTAGATTTGGTGGTTGG
This sequence comes from Allium fistulosum, assembly GCA_030737815.1. NCBI lineage: Eukaryota > Viridiplantae > Streptophyta > Magnoliopsida > Asparagales > Amaryllidaceae > Allium > Allium fistulosum. The sequence goes on from CM060903.1 coordinate 1,464,468,236, forward strand.
AGGGTTAGGCCAGTGACTCATCGATGTAGAGATTTCGATTATGGGAAAAAACCTTTTTGATTATGGCAAACTACAGGGAAGAAGAAGAATAGCGGATGAGTTCGGGGTGGATTAAATGAAGTCGAAGAAGATGCAGGTAGATGAAAACACGAAAAATATAACGGCGGTGTTGATTGCCTTAGGTCACCATTAATGAAAAATCAATACTGTGATTGATTCTTTCCGTTACATAATTTCATAAAGAGTTATGAAATGCAATAAAATTGTTTTAAATTTAAATTTATATTGGTTATGAATATAATTTAAAATTCTTCTAAACTTGTATTCATAATGGTTATAAATAAATAATTTTTTTTGTAAGCAAAAAAGTATTATTATTTTGCACAGACAAGCTGGATTATAGTGGTTGTACTACTTCATAAAGGATATATTAGGTGTGAGGTAAAGATGCCATAGCAACTGTGAAAAGAGTGAAAGAATTTTTTTTACTAAAAGTACAGTAGTTGGGCAGAATACCCAAACTACTAATAACAACCATAATAAGGCTAAACGCTCTCACTAGAGGAAGAGTCACTGGCTGACTCAAGGCCAATCACATGGATGAAATCCGAAAATAAACTAACCAAGTCAGGATCGAATACAGACGACTCAAGGGTATAGATAAAGCTCCTGCTCTAAGAGGCATCCCTATGAATCTCCATGTTGTTTTCACCAAGTCCACCTTTAGTGGAGAGAATAAACTCACCGTCAGAGATTTAATAGTAAAAATATCTTTCCCCACCTTTATTTTCTATCACATATTTGTAGTAGGTATGTTCTTTAGGAGAGTAATCTATCTAAGAACAACGATGAACCCAAGTCTTCTCCTTAGAGAACCCGATGATAGGAGGGCGATGAGGCCTAGGCAATACAAGGATAGGAACTGTGGAGTCCCAGAATCGAGACAGGTTTCCTTGACGATGGGAAAGCAGATCCGTCTGATACAACTACACCATCATGCATGCACTGCTTAGGTAACCAAATGCGCTTTGGTGGTCTCAAGAGAGGGACCTTTTCAGAGATAGGAATTTTGATATCAGATACTATCAAAGGAACGTAAGGAGGAGCTTCAGAAGAGTATTTGCAGTGGCAGGCTAAGTGACCAAAAAAGTGACATGTACTACATATGAGTGGCTTCAAATCGTAGTTAACGTTTACAATCGCAACTCGACCCATAGCTGGCTGAACTGCAAGAATCATTGGTAATAACTTATCTAGCTGTTTCTTTATCAATTCTTTCGCATAATTCAACCTTTCCCTCCTAATATTAGTCGAGTGAAAACAAACCTGGTCTCCAATAACGTTAGTAAGCCAATTAATACCAATCATGGACTGTAATACTAAAGGAATTTTCATGGAATGAACCCAAATAGGGATAGAAAGTATCTGTTCCCTAGCAACAATAAGAGTCCATCTAATAATAATAAACGGTTTGCCTTGTGTAATAACAGGCTCAGCCACTAGTATTCTTTGTCTATACTTCGAGGAAGAGAATTCAAAGTAGAATAAACTATTGTCATATCTCATGGTGACATGACCCTTCAATTTCCAAACACATTTCAAATGATTTCTAACGACTTAATAAGATAGGTTCTTGTCCAAAAATAAACCAACTAGTTGGTCCTTTCAAAACATGGATCCAGCCTCTATAACTCCGGTAGGGGGAATCATCACTCTATCAACACATTTGATCTCAAATGTTCTATGAGTATAGACGCCTGGATTACGGGGTTTGTTGGAGAAAAGAGAGGACCTTGTCATAGAACTTGACTCCTTAGGAATATTATCATTGTTTATTGTCATTGAGTTTAGAACATTCCTAGATTCAAGAATTGACAAATCCAGTTTTTTCACATCCACGATCATTTTCAACCGTATGACTAACATTTACCATGTTGTTTAATGCATAACTATAAAACCCAACCAAATTCTCTGTTCCATGTAGTATACTTATAGGCAGAGATAATGAATTAATACATGTTACCAAAACAAGGACCTCAGGAGGAGGCAGAGGATGTTTAGCACGTGAAGCAATGACTTCAGTTACAAGATCAACATAATCAAGTGTGGAGGTCAAAGCCAAAGGAGAAAGCATAGCACCAGTTAGAGCAACAGTAGAAGCAGAGGCAAGTAACCGAGATTCACCTACTTGTGGTATTTATAAGTTTAAAATTATTTTAAATTATATATATATATATGTATGTTATATTTATAATTAATTAAAATGTTTAATTAATGAAAGAATACATTCATATTTGTGTGTGTATGTTGTAAATTTTATAACAATTTTTATGTGTGTATAACGCATGGATAAATTGAGTGGTAAAATAAACAAAACCCATGAGACTTTAGGAAATATACGTTAGATGTATAAACAAGATATTTGATATTGTGCGTTATACTCTTCTCCCTTAAATAGTCGATAATACTCTAAAAAAATTAATTATCAATTTAAAATAACAGTACTGTCCATTTTATAATACAAATAGAGTGCCTCGCACACCTGTGGTTGTTAGCACCCTCAATCAATAGAATACTTAAAGTGACGTTTATAATATCTGTATATAAGTAAGAATGTTTATGTAACTTTGTTGAGCACCCTCAAGGGTTACATAACTCCCATTAAGATATTGCAAAATGATGCGTTTAGGGTATCTAATGTACTTCATGATTTGTGAGCACCCATGAAGATGATTATAGGCACGGTCTTAAGTATGTTAGGAGTTATATACGAAATATAACTAGCAAAGTGTTATATACCGTTTGTTGGGACTACAATTCGTTGAGTACCCTCGAGGTTGTAGTAACATGATAAATGGGTCCTATACCCACTAAAGGAATTATGATATTTCTGTATCTCTCTTAAGGTTTTTAAGAGAAGAAAAATTCTATAGGGGCCTTATTATATAAATATAATAAACCAATCTAATATGTATAAGAAAATAATTGATACTATACATTCATCTTTAATAAATTTGTACAGCCAGTATAATTGATAAAATGGTTTATATATTAAATGAAATGAATTAAAGATTGATAAATAAATGTAAAATATACTTATCAACAAATCTCTTGGCATGTTGTTGCTTCAAGACCCATATAAGAGCAAAAATTATACAACCATTAAAAACATTTGTACCTTGGTCACTTTAATGTTATGCTCCTGACTGTGTACTATTTTCTATGAGAACTCTAAAGCAATATAAGAGTATGGATATTTGATCCATATTTGCTAAACATACAAAAGTTGTATGGTGAACAACCACATTCATAGTATATAAAATATCGATAAAAGTGTTTCAATCAAAATGAGAAATCAAATCATAGTGCAAGATCATGTATTCAATACGATAGAATATAATGTTGAACTTGTTGTGTTAGAAACAACACTAGACTTTGAACTACAAAATAGACATAAGATTTTGATCATTGGTTTCAATCTATTTACTTAAGTGCAACATATTCGATATCCTTAAAATTTTAAGGATGATTGAATGCATTTCTGTATAGAATTCACTACCATCTTGTAGTGAAGGGTTTCTCTTTTGAATAGTTCGACTATTTGAAAGAGAGTTTTGAGAATGACATTGGCACAGTTGGGATGAACAGAGTGATTGATCACTTCTACTTCATGAAGAGACATTAAAAACACAATTGGTTAAAATATTAGTAGATGCTTAATAATGAACAAGAAAGATGATTTCTATTACAAATGTATTTTTCTCATAGATAAATGTTGTCTATAATATTTATATCTTTGAGTTCAAAAAATTTAGTTCGAAACTCTCAACTGTAAATTAATTACAATAAAAACAAATAAGTAATCCATAGTAATTGGTTAAATGGAGCTTTATATTTTAAACACTATTATTGTAATAAAAAATAGTGGGAGCATATTATATGATGCTTGTTTGTGGATAGACAATGTTTTAAAATATTACATTCATATATGTAATATATAATTTATGAAATAATAACTGTTCTTAGTATTGACCAAAATTGAAGCAGTTTTGTTTTAATTTGAATATTCGTTATAAAATAAATTTATGCTTTGCCATTTCAGTGATTGTATTTCTTTTCATAATTTAATGATTGTTTAGATATAAAAATATAATAGTATCTAAAATCTTTAATAATTAATTTTGGAACTAAAAACTATGCCATATCTTTGAGAAATAATTTTTTAATTATATAATTAAGAACCATATTGTTAGAATGACAAAAGTAGCTCTTGAACTCTTCAGATTGATACATATTGTTGATGCCAAAAAAGGATCAACACGCAAAGATTAAGTTATAGTAAACATGTGAGGCCTAGATCTAGCATATAATAATGAAAATAAAAATAACAACAGAGAGACAAAAGATTTTTATTGTGGTTTAGCAACTCTAGCCAACATCCACTTTATAGTTTAATTAATTATGGATCTGAGATGGTTTGTTTGAGATTACAACTATTTATATCAGATCTGACCACTATCTAGCTGATCTCAGATTTACAATGGAGTTTCTAGAGTGTTTGAGAGTCAGTAGTACTATGGATTTGCTGTTCTAGATCCTAGAACAACAAATAGTAGCTTCCTAGGTGACTTAACAGAGATGGGGTTAGAGGTGAAGAAGAAGCAGAGTCCTAGATCCAAAGTGGAGAGAAGATCCTCTTTTTGTTGCACATAGGTTGGTATTTATAGGGGAATAGAGACAATAGGTTAGAAGCTGCTTGCATTGGTGTCAAGACGAAGGCCCAATACCGTACAAGGAAAACTAGAGCACCATGACCGAATATGATAAGTCGCCACCAACCTATGTAGCTTGGTACCAAGCTATAAATGTTGGTGCAAATCTAACTTCGACTCTTCCTCTGCTCTCTTATCTTCTATTTGATAGGTTCCAAGCCCTTTTCATTGACTTTTGGTTGATTCTAGTAATCTTTTCTCTATCACTTGAGTTACCATGCTGTAACAACCCTGAGATTGCAATTACCGAATAATGAATTAAAATTATGACTTTAGGTTAAAAAGGGGGCTAAACAAATTTTCGGGGATTTAAATTTACTATTGGTTTGCAAATTAAAATATTTTGGGTTGAAATGGGGAATTTTTAAATAAAAAGTGATTATGGGTTAATGGGCCAAATGAGATAATTACATGGTTTTAATTAAAACTAGGATGCTTATTAGGATTTTGTTCACATGATAACTTAGAAAATAAACTAAGTCCTAATGGGTTTAAAACCCCCTTACCATAACCCATTAGCCTAACCCCCTCCTATATAATATCTTAAACCCATAACCCTAACCCTCCTCCTCTTCATAAATTCCTAAAACCTAGATCTAAACAAAATAATGGCCTCCATTTAGAAGCTCCTTCTCCTTCTCTTCATAATTTGATTAGCTTAATTATAGAGAGAAAAAAAGGTAAGGCAATCTCTCTCTTATTATTTAATCCTCCTTAATCCTCTTTTTATCTCTTCCATCTTGTTGTAATTATTGTTTTTTTGTTGATTTTGGGTCCTTGAAGTGGCTTGATCTTTTGCTTTGGAAGAGTTTGGCTTGCTTTGATTGTTGCACTCTAACTATTTGATCATTTGCTTCATTAAGGTAATTACTATTGATTAGTAATTAATGCTAGTTGTAATATTGGTAATTACTATTTATTAGTGATTATTGCTAGTTACACTTATTAGTGATAATTGCTAGTTAATTTTGATGAAAATTTGATGCCAAAACTTGAAAAAAACACTCCTAAATCACTAAAAATAAAAAAAAAACTGCTGGCTAGAATTGCATAGCCTGAAAACGAGCTGAAAAACTGAATCTGAGGGCCCAAACAGGCCTGGGTTGCACCCAGACACAGTTATACCAGGCCAGCCCCTAGTGGGCTGGCACACATCCCCCCCACCTAGCCCGCCCGGGCTGGGTAAGGACCCAGCCCGCCGGGCTGGGGCCTTGAAGGACCCAGCCCGTCGGGCTGAGTCAGGTCCCCAGCCCAGGCGGGCTGGGGCCTTGTGGTACCCAGCCCGCCCGGGCTGGGTCAGGTCCCCAGCCCAGGCGGGCTGGGGCCTTGAAGCACCCAGCCCGCCCGGGCTGGGTCTGTTTCCCAGCCCAGGCGGGCTGGGGCTGGACCTGGGCTGCACCATGGGTGCAGCCCGAGAAAAAAAAAGAAAAAAAAAATAATAAATAATTTTTTTTAAACCCTGTTCCAGATTTTTTATCTCCACTTCGCGATGCCGCCACGATCGCATCCGAAGTCGGAATTTGACGTTTTTGGTCTCGTTGGAAAGGTGGAGTTTTGAACTCCATCTCTGTCAAATTTAGGCATCATCGGCATTAGTTTGGTACTTCGAATTTCGTTTCGAAGTTGAACTCTTGTCGCTGTTTGTAAACAGTGTGAATCTTGTTCTGGGTCCAACTTTGAGACGTCGCTGCGACTTCGTGTCAACTCGGATTCCAGAAATTCTTTTTGCATCTTATAGTAGGGATGTTGGACTATATGCCTACCAGTTTTCATGTCATTTGGATTCAGTTTGCTGGTCCAAATAAATTGCCGAACTTGGGTTCGCAGCAGTTTTTGAATGGTCAAACACTTAGAATGAAAATCAAATATCCCTTCTGTTTCCAGCTTTTGAGCGCCACTCCGCGATGCCGCCACGTTCGCATCGGAAGTCGGAATTCGACGTTTTTGGTCTCGTTAGAAAGGTGGAGTTCCGAACTCCATCTCAGGAAAATTTGGACAACATTGGAGTTTGTTTGGTACTTCGAATTTCGTGTCGAAGTTGAACTCTAGTCGCTGTTTGTAAACAGTGTAAATCTTGTTCTGGATCCAACTTTGAGACGTCGATGCCACTTCGTCTCAACTCGGAATCCAGAAATTATTTTTGCATCTTAAAGTAGGGATGTTGAACTACATACCTGAAAATTTTCATGACATTTGGACATAGTTTGCTGGTCCAAATAAATTATCGAACTTGAGTTCACAACTGTTTTTGAATGGTTACAAACACTTAGAATAGTTTTGATGATTTTCTGGTTTTCGTCGATTTCTTTGAGATTTGTCTCTGGATTTCGTACACGGGCTTTATAAAAAGGTTTTAAAAGGATTTTTCACTCCAAAATGGCTTTTGAAAATTATTATATAATATTATTTTAATTATTAAATTAACTACTCCATAATAGGAGACCTTTCAAAAGACCGTTTTAAAAGTGATTTCGAAAATCAATTATAAATCCGTTTTACACCATTATTTTCTATAATAAAAATCTCACACTCACTTTTAGTACGTCGAGCGAAGTGAAAAGGTGCTTAAACGGTTAGGAAATCTCTGGCCTATGGAAACCGTGTGTATTTTCTTTCCGGTTAATCCCCGACCTATTCGATTGATCGTTTTGACCTTTGGGTCTAGTTTACCGATAATATGAGGTAGACTTTTTATTGTTTGGAGTGTGAGCTTGCTATTGGTTAGGAAACCATTTAGTGCGAACGTGGGGTATGGGACTCATTGTTAACACTTTACGGGTTCCTCTCCAAGAAGTTAGTGACACATTTGCCTCTGGGCGGCCAGTACTGGACCTCTGGGTCACCATGCCTCTGGGCAACCATCTCTGGACACCTGCTCTATGGAGCAGTTTACTTTTCGGCGTGTGCCTCTGGGCCTTTATCCTTCTGGGAAGGATTTCGCCGTTTCGCGCGTTCCGCATCTGTGCGAGTGATCGATCACAACTTTACAGTACTTGGCAACAACGACTCTGGTCGGTGCACGTGCAAAACTTGTATTATCTGATGATTTTTATATCCATTCGAGTACCGCCATTCGGCGTTGGTTCTATGGAACCATACGATGTAAGTGCGATTACCTTGTGGATTCACAGTGTCTCTGGACACTGCTTTTCAGTGTTTGATTTCATTGATTTTTCAGTATATCCCCATTGCTCTTTGGAGCATCGATCTTTGCTTGGGCATTGATTACAGACTCTGGTCACTCTTAGGATTATTGCCTATGGGCATCTTTTTATAGCTTTGGCTACGCCGATGATATGAGGCGATTTTATTTATTCTACACTTTGGTGTTGATTTCTCTTTGGAGATTTTTATTGTTTATTGATGATTAGGGATCGTCATTATATTCATGTGGTTCATAATATACTTCTCTTTGGATAAGTACTGTTTTACTTATGTACCGCATTATTATATATCTCAGTTATTACTGATTGTTTAGCTAGCCTGACCCGAGTGTTTTCGCTCGGGTCAGACCGAGTTGTTTCAGGTTAGGTCTCTGGACTTAGCTTCTGTGCTTCCGCTTGGACATTATCTGCTATGCTGATAGATAGCGCTTTTATTTGTCCACTATTCTGCTACTCTCTTATAATTCAGACTTTGATATGTACATATTTTTGACTCACATGTGTGAGCAGTGGCTTTGTACCCACTTATGATATTTGGATCTGTATTGATGATGTATTGTTCTGGGATTTTATATCTGTTATGTGATTCTGTTCTGTGATGTTTTTATCATTTATTATTATGCTTTGTCCTGATAGATCTTTAGCCATTTGTAATTTCATTATAAGTATTTACCGAATATGTCGAACCACCTGATTGAGAAAAATTTAAATAGATTCCACCTTTCGACGTATTCGGTAGATAGTTATAGCTTGATTATAGATGATCGCTTCCACTATACTCTATTCTCCGCTTTAACAGACAGTATTACTCCCGTAATACTCTTTGTTACAGTGGGTCTCAGAGTGGGGCGTTACAGCTTGGTATCAAAGCCTAGTTTCAGGAATAAGCATAATAAACACATAACAGATACACTTAGTACAATACATTTTAAATTAGATCCGAATTAAATCAAATCCCTTCCTTATGTTTATTGATAGATAAGTTAGGAATATGTATAGGAATTCGTTATATTCCGTAGTATTCCTTAATTAATTATCTATCATTGAATCATGTCTAACTCTAATTCCCGTTACGACATGTTTGACCAATTGAGCGGTGCGAAGGTCTTCTCTCAGCTTGACCTTGCCACCGGATTCCATCAGCTACGAGTCATGGAAGACAACATTCCTCTTACAGCATTTCGCACTCGTCATGGTTCTTTTGAGTGGTTGGTCATGCCGTTCGGCTTGACGAACGCTCCGGCTTTCTTCGTCGATCTTATGAATCGAGTATTCCGGGAATACATCGATAGATTCGTTCTGGTTTTCATCGACGATATTCTTATTTATTCTAGATCCGAGGCATGGCATGCTCATTATTTGCGGATCGTCTTGGATACTCTTCGTCAGCATCAGCTTAAGGCCAAGCTCTCCAAGTGCCATTTTTGGGAGAGCAATGTCAAGTTCTTGGGCCATATTGTATCATCTGAGGGTATTTCTGTCGATCCTGCCAAGATCGAAGCTATTCAGAATTGGATCAGCCCGAGAACGTTCATGATATTCGCAGCTTCCTTGGGCTAGCGGGTTATTACCGTCGGTTTATCAAGGATTTCTCTCGAGTTGCACTTCCCCTCACGACTCTGACTCGTAAGGGGGTTCATTTTATTTGGTCTGATAAGTGTGAAGCTTCCTTTCAGCGACTGAAGGAACTTCTCACTCATGCTCCTATCCTTGTAGTTCCTGAGAGTAACCAGGATCTTGTTGTTTACACCGATGCTTGTGGTAGCGGCCTCGGTGCTGTGCTTATGCAGAAAGATCGGGTAGTTGCTTACGCTTCTAGGCAGCTACGTCTGAATGAGGTTCGCTATCCTACTCATGATCTTGAGTTAAGCAGCTATCGTCTTTGCCTTGAAGACGTGGTGTCATTAACTATTGGGCGAACATTTCATTCTCTACACCGATCACAAGTCGCTGAAGTATTCATTCAGTCAGAAGGATCTCAATATGAGGCAGCAGCGATGGCTCGAGTTTCTCGCCTCATATGACTTAGACATTCAGTATACCCCTGGCAAGGGTAATCGTGTGGCTGATGCACTCAGTCGCAAACACTCGGCAGTAGTTTCTATGATGATAGCCGAGTGGGATATTCTTGTGACTCTTTCTATGTGTGATATTCGAAATCGAGCTCCGTCTTCTGATCCTCAGATCTTGTTATTCAGCTTGGAAGCCCGACCTATTCTATTGGATCACATTGCCCATGCTCAGCGGCAGGATCCAGACTTGTTGCGATATATTCATCTCCTTGAGTCGGGATCCAGTGATGAGACATTGTTGGATTATTCTATTGATTCTCATCGGTGTCTTTGCAGGAAGAACCGTATTTTGGTACCATCTGATTTATCACTTAGGCATGACATTCTGGATGAGTGTCATCGCACTAAGTACACTATACATCCCGGGTCGAGTAAGATGTATGCCGACATGTGTCGCCTATTTTTTTTTGGGAGGGCATGAAGAGTGATGTTGCAAGTTATGTAAGCCGTTGCATGACTTGTCAACAGATCAAAGCTGAGCATCAGCGTCCATCTGGTCTTCTTCAGCCGCTAGAGATTCCATTGTGGAAATGGGATCAGATATCCATGGATTTTATTGACGGTCTGCCTCGATCGAGGTCAGGCCATACTTCTATTTGGGTCATCGTCGATCGCTTGACCAAATCAGCTCATTTCATTCCTATTAAGTCCACTCGGACTGCTCCTCAGCTTGCCAAGCTATATGTGAAGGAAGTCGTTCGACTTCATGGCATTCCTAGCTCTATCATCTGTGATCGAGACACTATCTTTACTAGTCACTTCTGGAAGTGCCTACAGTCAGCTTTGGGCTCAAAGCTGAATCTATCGACTACTTATCATCCTCAGTCCGACGGTCAGACGGAGAGGGTGAATCGTGTTTTAGAGGATCTTTTACGCTGTTGTATTATGGATTTCGGAGGTAGTTGGGAGGATCACTTACCGCTTGTAGAGTTCTCCTACAACAACAGCTTTCAGTCTAGTATTGGCATGGCTCCTTTCGAGGCTCTTTACGGAAGGCCATATCGTTCTCCTGTCTGTTGGTTAGAATCTGGTGAGAAGCACCTTCTTGGTCCAGATTCAGTTCGGGAATCTTCTGAGAAGATTATTCTTATCCGTCAGAGAATGAAAGAGGCACAGGACCGCCAGAAATCCTACGCGGACAGCCGTAGGAAGCCTCTTGAGTTCTCCATTGGTGATCATGTCTTTATTCGGATATCTCCCATGAAGGGGGTTGTGCGTTTCAGCTCTACAGGGAAGTTGACTCCTCGTTATGTCAGACCATTTCCTATTACGGAATGCATCGGCCCCATTGCTTATCGTGTGGCTCTACATGCTCATTTCTCTGGAATACATGATGTGTTCCATGTCTCTCAGCTTCGCAAGTGTGTGCGCGATCCTGATTCTATTATCGAGCCTCATATCGTGCCTTATTTGGAGATCTCACCCGATCTATCTATAGAGCATCATCCTCTTCGTGTGCTTGATTCGGAGATCAGACGTCTTCGAAATAAAGAGGTTCCGCTTGTGAAGATTCAATGGTCGTCTAATCCTAAGGACTGCACTTGGGAGACCAGAGAATTTATCGAGCGTACTTATCCTGGTTTTCTTTCATCTTCCGGCACGGGTGAGCATCTATATTTTATCTTCTGTATTCCTTTTGTGGATTAGATGTTATAGACGACTTCTCTAAATTTAAGGAATTGCGGGGACGCAATTTTCTTAAGGGAGGGAGTCTGTAACAACCCTGAGATTGCAATTACCGAATAATGAATTAAAATTATGACTTTAGGTTAAAAAGGGGGCTAAACAAATTTTCGGGAATTTAAATTTACTATTGGTTTGCAAATTAAAATATTTTGGGTTGAAATGGGGAATTTTTAAATAAAAAGTGATTATGGGTTAATGGGCCAAATGAGATAATTACATGGTTTTAATTAAAACTAGGATGCTTATTAGGATTTTGTTCACATGATAACTTAGAAAATAAACTAAGTCCTAATGGGTTTAAAACCCCCTTACCATAACCCATTAGCCTAACCCCCTCCTATATAATATCTTAAACCCATAACCCTAACCCTCCTCCTCTTCATAAATTCCTAAAACCTAGATCTAAACAAAATAATGGCCTCCATTTAGAAGCTCCTTCTCCTTCTCTTCATAATTTGATTAGCTTAATTTTAGAGAAAAAAAAGGTAAGGCAATCTCTCTCTTATTATCTAATCCTTCTTAATCCTCTTTTTATCTCTTCCATCTTGTTGTAATTATTGTTTTTTTGTTGATTTTGGGTCCTTGAAGTGGCTTGATCTTTTGCTTTGGAAGAGTTTGGCTTGCTTTGATTGTTGCACTCTAACTATTTGATCATTTGCTTCATTAAGGTAATTACTATTGATTAGTAATTAATGCTAGTTGTAATATTGATAATTACTATCTATTAGTGATTATTGCTAGTTACACTTATTAGTGATAATTGCTAGTTAATTTTGGTGAAAATTTGATGCCAAAACTTGAAAAAAACACTCCTAAATCACTAAAAATCAAAAAAACTGCTGGCTGGAATTGCATAGCCTGAAAACGGGCTGAAAAACTGAATCTGAGGGCCCAAACAGGCCTGGGTTGCACCCAGACACAGTTATAGCAGGCCAGCCCCTAGTGGGCTGGCACACATCCCCCCAACCCAGCCCGCCGGGCTGGGTCAGGTCCCCAGTCCAGGCGGGCTGGGGCCTTGGAGGACCCAGCCCGCCGGGCTGAGTCAGGTCCCCAGCCCAGGCGGGCTGGGGCCTTGTGGTACCCAGCCCGCCCGGGCTGGGTCAGGTCCCCAGCCCAGGCGGGCTGGGGCCTTGAAGCACCCAGCCCGCCCGGGCTGGGTCTGTTTCCCAGCCCAGGCGGGCTGGCGCTGGACCTGGGCTGCACTATGGGTGCAGCCCGAGAAAAAAAAAGAATAAAAAAAAAAAAAAAAAAATTTTTAAACCCTGTTCCAGATTTTTTATCTCCACTTCGCGATGCCGCCACGATCGCATCCGAAGTCGGAATTCGACGTTTTTAGTCTCGTTGGAAAGGTGGAGTTTCGAACTCCATCTCTGTAAAATTTAGGCATCATCGGCATTCGTTTGGTACTTCGAATTTCGTATCGAAGTTGAACTCTTGTCGCTGTTTGTAAACAGTGTGAATCTTGTTCTGGGTCCAACTTTGAGACGTCGCTGCTACTTCGTCTCAACTCGGATTCCAGAAATTCTTTTTGCATCTTATAATAGGGTTGTTGGACTATATGCCTACCAGTTTTCATGTCATTTGGATTCAGTTTGCTGGTCCAAATAAATTGCCGAACTTGGGTTCGCAACAGTTTTTGAATGGTCAAACACTTAGAATGAAAATCAAATATCCCTTCTGTTTCCAGCTTTTGAGCGCCACTCCGCGATGCCGCCACGTTCGCATCGGAAGTCGGAATTCGACGTTTTTGGTCTCGTTAGAAAGGTGGAGTTCCGAACTCCATCTCAGGAAAATTTGGACAACATTGGAGTTCGTTTGGTACTTCGAATTTCGTGTCGAAGTTGAACTCTAGTTGCTGTTTGTAAACAGTGTAAATCTTGTTCTGGGTCCAACTTTGAGACGTCGATGCCACTTTGTCTCAACTCGGAATCCAGAAATTCTTTTTGCATCTTAAGGTAGGGATATTGGACTACATGCCTGCAAATTTTCATGATATTTGGACATAGTTTGCTGGTCCAAATAAATTATCGAACTTGAGTTCACAACTGTTTTTGAATGGTTACAAACACTTAGAATAGTTTTGATGATTTTCTGGTTTTCGTCGATTTCTTTGAGATTTGTCTCTGGATTTCGTACACGGGCTTTATAAAAAGGTTTTAAAAGGATTTTTCACTCCAAAATGGCTTTTGAAAATTATTATATAATATTATTTTAATTATTAAATTAACTACTCCATAATAGGAGACCTTTCAAAAGACCGTTTTAAAAGTGATTTCGAAAATCAATTATAAATCCGTTTTACACCATTATTTTCTATAATAAAAATCTCACACTCACTTTTAGCACGTCGAGCGAAGTGGAAAGGTGCTTAAACGGTTAGGATATCTCTGGCCTATGGAAACCGTGTGTATTTTCTTTCCGGTTAATCCCCGACCTATTCGATTGATCGTTTTGACCTTTGGGTCTAGTTTACCGATAATATGAGGTAGACTTTTTATTGTTTGGAGTGTGAGCTTGCTATTGGTTAGGAAACCGTTTAGTGCGAACGTGGGGTATGGGACTCATTGTTAACACTTTACGGGTTCCTCTCCAAGAAGTTAGTGACACATTTGCCTCTGGGCGGCCAGTACTGGACCTCTGGGTCACCATGCCTCTGGGCAACCGTCTCTGGACACCTGCTCTATGGAGCAGTTTACTTTTCGGCGTGTGCCTCTGGGCCTTTATCCTTCTGGGAAGGATTTCGCCGTTTCGCGCGTTCCGCATCTGTGCGAGTGATCGATCACAACTTTACAGTACTTGGCAACAACGACTCTGGTCGGTGCACGTGCAAAACTTGTATTATCTGATGATTTTTATATCCATTCGAGTACCGCCATTCGGCGTTGGTTCTATGGAACCATACGATGTAAGTGCGATTACCTTGTGGATTCACAGTGTCTCTGGACACTGCTTTTCAGTGTTTGATTTCATTGATTTTTCAATATATCCCCATTGCTCTTTGGAGCATCGATCTTTGCTTGGGCATTGATTACAGACTCTGGTCACTCTTGGGATTATTGCCTATGGGCATCTTTTTATAGCTTTGGCTACGCCGATGATATGAGGCGATTTTATTTATTCTACACTTTGTGTTGATTTCTCTTTGGAGATTTTTATTGTTTATTGATGATTAGGGATCGTCATTATATTCATGTGGTTCATAATATACTTCTCTTTGGATAAGTACTGTTTTACTTATGTACCGCATTATTATATATCTCAGTTATTACTGATTGTTTAGCTAGCCTGACCCGAGTGTTTTCGCTCGGGTCAGACCGAGTTGTTTCAGGTTAGGTCTCTGGACTTAGCTTCTGTGCTTCTGCTTGGACATTATCTGCTATGCTGATAGATAGCGCTTTTATTTGTCCACTATTCTGCTACTCTCTTATTATTCAGACTTTGATATGTACATATTTTTGACTCACATGTGTGAGCAGTGGCTTTGTACCCACTTATGATATTTGGATCTGTATTGATGATGTATTGTTCTGGGATTTTATATCTGTTATGTGATTCTGTTCTGTGATGTTTTTATCATTTATTATTATGCTTTGTCCTGATAGATCTTTAGCCATTTGTAATTTCGTTATAAGTATTTACCGAATATGTCGAACCACCTGATTGAGAAAAATTTAAATAGATTCCACCTTTCGACGTATTCGGTAGATAGTTATAGCTTGATTATAGATGATCGCTTCCACTAGACTCTATTCTCCGCTTTAACAGACAGTATTACTCCCGTAATACTCTTTGTTACAGTGGGTCTCAGAGTGGGGCATTACACATGCTTTCTTGGCTTTCTTCTCATCAACTGTGGAATTAGTCGTCCATACTTAGGGAAAACCACTTAATCACAAGCTATTGGAGAAGTATATGAGAAGTATGGAGTTTGGAAGGTGATCCGAAGAGGATTTATATGTCGGTATCGACCTTTGTAGCTCGGTACCGAGTTATGTCCTTTGGTCGAATTTATTTTAATTTTTTTTGAGGTGTTTCCTTGCTTCATACCATCATTCCCGATAGTTCTAATCATAATGGAGTGAATCATGAACATAAGAACCATGTCGATAAAAATCATGTGCTTCGGGTCAGGGTTGAACTGACTTGGAGTAGAGTTTTGTGTGTCCAATTCGAGCTCTACTAGGTAATGATTGTTTGGAATCTAATCTGAGGGTTTTGTGAGTCCGACCTAAGAAAATCCATAGCTAAGTACCAAGCTATATTGCTTATAGTCTGACCCGAGAGTTTTGTGAGTTCGAGCTATGGTTTTTCTCAAGTCCGACTCACAAAACTCTTGGGTCAGACTCTAAGCAATATAGCCCAGTACCGAGCTATGGATTTTCTCGGTTCAGACTCACAAAACTTTTAGGTCGGACTCCAAGCAATCGTTACCTAGCAGAACTTGGGTCGGACACACAAAACTCTCAGGTCGGACTACAAGTCAGGTCAACCCTTACCCGAAGCTCATGATTTTCACCAAATGGTTTTCACCTTCATGATACACTCTAATGTAATTAGAACTATCTATAATGATGATATGAAGCAAGGAAACACTTTGGAGAAATTTCAAACGAATTGGAGCCAAGGATATAGCTCGGTACCGAGCTACATGGGCCGGTACCGACCCATAAATCCTCTCTAGATCACCTCCCAAACTCCATACTTCTAATATACTTCTCCAATATCTCATGGTCAAGTGATTTTCCTAGAGTATGGACGTCCAATTCCACGGTTGATGAGAAGAAAGCTAAGAAAACAATGTATCTCAAGTGATAGAGGAAAGATTACTAGAATCGCCAAATGTCAATGAAAATGGCTTGGAACCTATCAAATAGAAGATAGGAGAGCAAATGAAGAGTCGAATTTAGATTTGCTCCAACATTTATAGCTCGATGCCGAGCTACATAAGTCGGTGTCGATCTATCATATTGGATCGTGGTGCTCTGTTTTCTCTTGTACAGTATTGGGCCTTCATCTAGACTCCAATGCAAGTAGGCTTCTAACACATTACTTATGTTCCCCTATAAATACCAACCTATGTGCAACCAAAAGAGAATCTTCTCTCCACTTTAGATCTACGACTCTACTTCTTCTTCACCTCTAACTTCCCCTCTATTAAATCAAATAGAAAGCTACCATTTGCTATTCTAGTACCTAGATTAGCAAATCCTTAGTACTAATGACTCTCTCACGCTCTAGAAACTCCACTGTAAATCCGAGATCTGCTAGATTATAGTAAGATCTGATATAACTTGTTGTAATCCCAAACAAACCATCTTAGATCCATAATCAATAAAACTATAAAGTGGACATAAGCCGAAGATTGCCGAACCACTATAAAAATCTAATGTCTTTATGTTCTATTTCTTTAATTTTCATTACTATCTATAGATCTAGGCCTAACAAGTTTCCCACAACTTAATATTTGGGCGTTGATCCATTTTTGGCGTCAGACAAACGATCTCAGATCCATAATCAATGATCCATAAAGGAGGAGAGTGTAACTACCCATATTTTATGTATCAGAGAATTATAAAATATATTTTTTATTCGTATGAGGTCGTGTGATTCCATAACTTTGGGAAATGTCTATTAGTGACATTTCCTATTTTTAGAATTTTTTTGAACGATTTTACCCATGAAAACTTGTAATGGCTATAACTTTTAGTAGGAGCCGAATTAGCATCCTAGACCACTTCCATTAGAAAGATATGATGGTTTCACTTTCCGCAAAGTGGTCAGAATAACGATTTGGACTAACGGACTAGGAGATATGGTTGATTGAAGATTATTAGTTTTCGGAGCAGCTTAGTGGGTAATTAGTGAGTTTCAAGCCCACTAACCCATTTTGGGTTTGGAGACCTTATTAGGCTAAATTATCTTCCCCAAATAACTTTTAGACCTTCTCCTACAGATCTAAGCCTCTTTTAACCCATTCTCCACCAAAACCTTCTCTTTTCTCCTTCAAACCAAGTCTAAATCATAGATTATGGGTAGATTAGCAATGGGATTCACTAGAGATCTTCAAATCTACATTTTAGGGGAAGAAAAATTACATCTTTGCTGTTCATTCATGGATTTGCCTCGATTTGCGTACAAATCTTCACTTTTGGGGGATTTGGTGAGTTATTTATCATCTACCACCTTACTATATATGTATCTGTAGATTTTAACATATTATGAATCCATTTTTAAAGTCAAAATTAAGTTTTAATGTTGTTTTAAAACCTAATCTATAGGAAAACGTAAATAAATGGATTTTTTTGTGTTCTAAACAGGTTATTTGGATATGTGATTGCCTTGATAGATGTTAGGCTATGTTGTATACACTTGTATAATGATTGCTATAGTTGATTGTGCGATCTACATGTTTGAACGTTGGTTGTTGCATGTATGGTGTTTGTTTATATGCTTATACGGTCGAAACGCTCATCGGAGCGAACTAGAGATAGGAACAGTGGAGACGGACTTTGACGGATTGGATTTAGAGTGTTTGGAGCTATATCATTGTATAGGCGATGCATGAGAGTCGAAGCACTAAGGGTAGCGATGGAATCAGTGCAATGTTGAATCACAGAGTGAGCTACAGGATTTTGGTTCGATGGTGGGTGCTGGTCGGTGGCCAGGCGATGAAACTTGGTTAGTGGTCGAGCATAGGAGTGTGGTCGATGGTTGGGTGGTGAAGCATGGTCGATGGCAGAGAAAAGGAACGTGATTTGGTGATGGCAGTGTTTGTGGGACCAAGCAAAGCTTGACTCGGTTGTAGGATGGACCGACAAGGGAGGAGCACTGAGTTTAGCTATGTATTTCGAGGCAGGACTCAAGATTACTTGGTAGTCTTGAAAGTTGGCTTGGGGTAAGGATGGATGACCCTAGGATGGTTCTAGATGACATTGGGATGATAATAACGAAATACGATGACTTGATGTAGCGAGTGACCATAGCATCTGGTGATGAACCAGAAGTACGAGTTCTATGTGATATCTCATAAAGTGGAACATGAGATTATAATGCTCGTGAGTAGGACAAGGTAGTCTGTGTATACCCTGGGTGTTCTATGTGTACCCATGTGTTAGACCCCTATGTGTTTCTAGTCCTTAGCCATCTATGTGGGCAAGAGTTGAGCATCTATGAGGCAATTCCACTATCGGTATGTGTATTAAGGGATTAATGGATAACTTTTGTGGTTGTGATGCTCATTAATAGGACAGGGTAGTCTTTTTGTACCTAAGGTAGTTTGTGTGTACCAATATTTTGGATGTTTGCATGTACCCATATTTTGGACGTTTGCGTGTATCCAATGCCTGACCATCTGCAAGGGCAATGAGTTGAACATCTGAGTGAGTTATCGTACATATGAAGCACTTGAGTGAGAGATGCAAGGCTGTGTGATGGATGCTATGTTTGTTATGTGCTCAGTATGCTATGTGGTACCCCTATACCCATATTTTCCACTTGTGATAGTAGTGTAGCATATATTGCATTTATGTGCTAACTCTTTAGATGCAGGGACATTTAGGTATGGATGTTCATACCCTGTATCATATTTACTATATATATGTTTTATAGTATCTTGAGATGATATACCACTCACAATAGACTATTGTATGGCCTGAGGTTTTATGCTTTGATTCTTATTATCTCAGGTACTCTTTAATAATTAGATTAGGGATAGCAGGTCTGGATAGCGCATGGAGCTGTATGGAGTACGAGCAGAAGGCTACGCTTTCATATATCTATACTTGGAGCTTACTATCACTTATATTCCACTATGCATTATTATGGAGCTATACTAGTACTGGTGTTATAGAGACAGTTATGGAGTTTATTATGGAGATATGGGATGTATAAACTCTTTATTTCAGTTTTTTTTATAGTCTGTGAACCTGATGCACTTTGATGTTCTTATTCACAGTTCATTTGATTATATCATTTTCTTGCCTGTTTACATCTATGTTGTTATATTATATTTTATCTATGCACTGTGAGATGTTCTACAGGTTCTATATTTGGATTTTTCTCTACTTTATATTCTTTACTACCATCCTACATCAGTCTGGTACTTCATAGTGCATCACATAGGTATACTGGGTATCGGCGGTGTAGAGCGGTCATCACATTTGTTATCAGAGCTTAGGTTGCGTGGATGACTTAAGTTGATACTTGAATCCATTAAAGATAAGGAAGGAGTTATCGCCTTATAATGGATTCAGCGACATATGGGAGAGCATACTTGTTATATTTTGGTTTTCAAAACTATATAGTAGTACATAAGTCGCATTGCATTCACGGACACCACTTATTCCTTTTAGAGAGACTGATCATTCTTATTACAGCTTGTAAGCATGAGCCGATAACAAGGAACATTGCTAGAAACTCCATTTCTGGAGTTGAGAAGGGGGCGGGATCGGGGGCCGCTAACCCCGATTTGTAGAATATGTTCACTGAGATAGTGCGAAACATGGTTCAAAATGCCCAAGTTGCTTCTGCTACAACCGTTGGTGGTGGTGCTCCCAAGCAAGCGTCGAGGGCTGACTTTGCCAAATTAAGCAAGGATTTCTCTACTCTAGGTGGCAAACCATTTCTTGAATGGAATTAGCCATCGGAGTGTAGGATCGGTTGGACACCTATTGTAACAAACTGAAATTTAACCTGTAATAATTAATTTGTTAATTAATTAAATAATAAAATAAATTTGTGAAATTATCAGAATTGAGCCACGGAAGTTGCACCATTGTGTCCGTAGTAATTTTTTGGCCAACTTCCACATATAGAATGTCGGAAACCGAGCTAATATGAGCAAGATACGAGACAAACAAGAAAACGAATATATATATATATATATATGGCCAGGATGACCGGCCGGTTGACCTAGGCAAGGGGCGGTCGATCCGCCTCAGGTAAAGGAAAGAAGAATTGTTCCTTCATTCCAGTATGTTCCAACGAACCTTTTGCATGTCATTTGCATCCTTTATTTCAATCTGGTCCTTCCAGTTTTGCATCCAATGGCCCCTATTCAGCTTATGACGTGGTTGTATCCTATTCAATCTCCAAATCCAATGGTCCGAGATCCACTTCTACATCTATAAATAGACCCCAAGACCTAATACTTTTTTCTCATTCTAGATTTTCTCCAATTGGGTTCACCTTTCTATGAAGGACCCTAAACGGAATAATTTTTCCAAACGAGAAAATCGTTATAAATTAAATTATTTTACAACTTCAAGTGGATCCGAGAAGACCAAAGGAAAAACTTAGACCTTGGGTTAAGTAATAAGCATGATTATAACGTAGGTCATAATCAGAAATGGAACAAAATGAGGCTTATTCTAAGACTTAGGATAAATTAATAAGCAAAGATAGTAGGGATAAATTGTAAAGGCTTATTTAAAATAATTTATCTAAGTTAATAAGCAAAGATGAAAGTAGGACCTGTACCAAATAGCATTCCCTAGGGCACGCTATGCTAAGAATGGTAGTTATTGGTCAAATAGAAGTCCAAATCACGGGGGATTTGGATAATGGGCGCAACTAGATATTGTTTAAATGAAGGGCCAATACCAACAACATTTCCCCTATGGATTCTATGGACAAACGGTGATAGGGGCACGCTTATGTTGGATGTTGAGGTAATAAGAAGACCCAATAGGTGGAGCAAAAGGTAGCATGTGCATAGTGGCAGTTACGCGTGCGACTTCCATTCGGTTGCTCAGTAATAGCTATGAGTTCCAAGCGCTTAGTATGAGTGTCTTTCGTAGACATCATTGCCTTCTATGTAGGGAGTATAAATGTCGTCCGGATCCACAGTAGTTGCTCTGTGCATCTTTCGTAGATACCATTAGCTGTTGTGTAGGGAGTTATATAGCGGCTGGTCCACAGTAAGGTCTATGGAGTAGCATGCCGATCAAAAAGGGTAGAATTAGGGTCACATCCTAATTACATGATTAGGAATTTAGCCTAAAGCAAAAATCAAGGATAAGTGCAAGCAATCAAAGTTAACCTATCTTATAAATTGAGCAATATTTAATCGTACTTATTTCCAATTTATCTCTTTCCTATTTCCTTTATTATCCTTATTTATGCTAGAACTATTGTAGAGTCTATTACTTTATCTTACTTAAAGACTCTAGTAATTACTATCATTCACTAGACTTTTAGTCTGACCCACTCCTTTATTTTCCCCTTTCCCCCCTTAGACATCAAGGAAGAAGTCAGTAGGTTGTTGCAGCTTGGAGTTCTCTTGGAGGAGATTTCTTCTATGTATTTCTTTTATTTCAGCTTTTGTTCTTTCTATGTACTGGCTTATTTTGTGGGATGTTATGTTCTCTGATTTTGAGACTACGAATTTTTGTTTCATGAGACATATTGGATTTTTAGATATGCATGTGGCATTTGGTATTTGACTTATTTATGAAGCAATTATGAAGCTTTGTTTTAGTTAAGTTATTGCTTTAAGTTTCCGCTGTTTTTATCTATATTTTTCTTCTGAATCTTAGTCTCAGTTAGTTTCAGTTATACCTACAATGCACCACACCTTTTAATATATCCTTTTGGGTATATTAAGGGTTTTGGGGTGTTTCACTTTGTATCAGAGCCTAAGGTTACAGGATTCCAAAAAAATTTTAAAAGTAAAGTATTTTTTTTCAAAATAACTTGTTTTAAAAGTATTTTTCAGAAAAGAACTTTTAGGAATGATTTTTAAGTATAAAAGAATTTTTATAAAAATCCCCTTATAAGTCCAGTTCAATTTCCCTTTGACTCTTTCCTAAACTACCTTTTTCTTTTCGTAGAATAGCTGATGCCCCGAACCTTCCCGAGGGCATTCCAGTCCCAGCCTGGTTTCGTAGGTACTTACAAGCCATGACTCCAGACGTGCATGGGCATGCGCCCAATCCTGCACCAGTGGGTGGGAATCCCATCAACCCACCTACCGCCATCAATTTCTCTAAGCTTTGTAAATATTTTGCGAGTTTGGGTGGAAAGACTTTTTCCGGCAAGGAGACTTTTGTGGAGGCGAGAACATGGCTTAGGGACACAGAGAGGATTTTTGGTCTTTTGGGATTGGATGGACAGCAGGGAGTTCAGCTGGTCGCTTGGCAGCTGAAGGAGGAGACATCTTATTGTGGGAGGTGATCGAGTTGGAGGGAAGGAATATTACTTGGGATGGATTCAGGGAGCGATTCGATAGGAAGTTTCTATCTCAAGCAGAAGAGAGCGTTTAGTTGGAGAGTGTTAGGAAATCAATTCTATGGTTTCGATGATAACAACTATACAATGGAAATCGAATGTACATATATATCTATATTTACAGATAGTTGATAGAGTAACATCACCAAAGAGACTAAAGAAACACTCAAGACAAGAATCAAAAGACGTCAAATCAGAAGAGATTGAAGAGAAATGGGATATGCACAAGATGAAGCAACATGCACATTTTCAGACGTCTGAAAGCACAAGCCAGACGTCTGAATGATTCCTCTGGTTCATAGTTCAGAAGCAATCAGACGTCTGGTTACCAACGTCAGACGTCTGAATGATTCCTCTGGTTCATAATTCAGAAGCAATCAGACGTCTGGATACCAACGTCAGACGTCTGAAAAGTATCCAGGCTTATAACAGATATGAAGACCAGACGTCTGAGGTTACTTTCCAAACGTCTGATTCAAGACTCGACTGTGCATTTTCAAAGCTCAACTGCCATATTCGAAAAGACACATCCACTTCTCTTTGTCGCAACTCTTCATCACCATCAGAAGCGACTTTACGGAGATTACAACAAATGCAACTATACAAGAAAACTCTTCATCACTATAAATAACATCAGGAATTCAAGAGAAGAGAACAACCTGACTTACTTACACTCTTATCTCTTGTACTCTGATTTATTCCTGATCTATAAGCAATCAAATACCTGTAATCAATCCTTCCATATATATAGAACTCCTCATTCAGATATTCTCAAGATAGATATATATTGGAAGCACCTTTGTACTCGATAGTCAACATCCATGTTACAGAACACATTCTTGACAAAGAAACTCTGCTATTGTAAACCTGTTCCTCCGGGTTAAGCGAGGGTTAGTTGAAAGGAAATTCCGAAGAGGAGCTTCGGGACTGGACGTAGGACGGGAGGTCCGAACCAGTATAAAATACCGGTGTGATTAGTTTTATCTACTTTGCTACTATCGTTTATAGAGTTATATTATATAGTTAACTATCTATACTTGCACATAATCTAGACGATCCACTCATATAGACTTTCAGAGAGGTTTATCAATTTGAAGCATGGGAGTTTGTCTGTTAAGGAATACATCAATCAATTCAATGAGCTATCATGGTTTGGTATGGATTTGGTAAACACACAACATAAGAAAGTTATGAAGTTTACGAAGGGATTGAATCAACCCCTTCAGGGATTATTGCTGACTCATGTACTAGTAGGAGCTACTTATGAGTTTTTGGTCGAGATGGCGCTTATGTCGAATACGGTCAAAGAGGGAGAGTCTAAAGAGGAGGTTAAGTCAGAAGGTCCAAAGAAGAAGTGGTGGGAAAATAATAATAAGAAGAAGAAAGGTGATGGTCCTCAGAAGCAGATTAAGAAAGGAATAAAGTGACATGGTTGTGGGAAGGTTGGACGTATGGTCAAGGATTGCTGGAAGGAGAAGATGAAGGGTAAGTGCTATACTTGTGGGCAGCCCGATCATATGAGTAGGAGTTGTCCCCAGGGAGCGAGTGCATCAGCTGCGTAGATTCAGGCATTAGACACATCACCTTCCGGTAGCGTTCCAGATAGAGGTAGGAAAGTCATAGTTGAAGGTTTGATTTCTATATCCGACTTTCCCATTCGAACTTTATTTGATTCTGGAGCATCACACTCTTTTATCTCTAGCTCTCTAGTAGATTGTTTGCACTTGGACATATCATTAGTAGTAGACCCCATTATTGTTTCAAACCCCATAGGAGGATCAACACACTTATCTATGGTTTGTAGGGGTTTGAAAATCTTTATCCTAGGTGTAGAGTTTGACTGCGACGCCTATGATTTGGGATTCTCAGGGTATAGGATGATCTTAGGGATGGATTGGCTATCCACATACAGAGCTATCTTAGACTACGTGAAAAGAGTCGTTAGACTTGAGACTTACAGTGGTAGGACTCTAGAGGTATCTTGCGACCCGCAAGGGTCGGTCATGTTGACTTTTCTCTATTCCCACGATTCATTGTCATCAGAGTTGCATTCGGTTCTTGTCTTCAGAGATTTTGCAGACGTCTTTGAGGAGGTTAGAGGACTACCCCCTAAGAGAGAGATTGACTTCAGGATTTATTTAACCGAGAATGCTAAACCAGTAGCATTACCTGTGAGGCACATGGCACCTAGGGAGAGGAAAGAATTGAGCAAGTAGATTCGTGAGCTTTTGGAGAAGGGATTCATTAGAAGGAGCATATCGGAGTGGGGAGCGCCAATCATCTTTGCCACTAAGACGGATGGTTCTCTCCGACTTTGCGTGGACTATAAGGAATTAAATAAGCTCACCAAGAAGAAACGATATCCACTTCCTAGGATTGATGATCTTTTTGACCAGTTGATAGGTTCTTCGGTTTTCTCACAGCTTGATTTAGCCACGGGATTCCATCAGCTTAGAGTCGCTGATGAAAGTATAGATATGACTGCCTTTAGGACACCAGACGGATTCTTCGAGTAGTTGGTTATGCCTTTGGGCTAACAAATGCCTCAGCCTATTTCGTTGGTTTGATGAGCCACGTCTTTAGGGATGTCCTAAATAAGTTTATGGTGGTATTCGTGGACGATATCTTGGTATTTTCCAAAAATATGGATGAGCATGCTGTTCATTTGGAAGAAGTTCTTCGCACATTTCATAGTCATCATTTAAGAACTAAGTTTTCGAAGTGTCATTTTTGGAGAGAGGAAGTTCGTTTCTTAGGGCACATAGTCTCGAAGGAAGGTTTGGCTATTGACCCTGCCAAGGTTATTGCAGTGCAAGATTGGAAGGCCCCTAAGAACGTTATCGAGGTTAAGAGCTTCCTAGGATTGGCAGACTACTATAGGAAGTTCATTAGAGACTTTGCCAAGATTTCGGCACCACTCACACGGCTTACTAAGAAGAATAAAGTTTTGATGTGGGACGTGGATTGTGAGGATGCCTTCACAAAGCTTAAGAGAGCCCTTACTAGTGCACCAGTGTTAGTTTTACCTGACGGAGCTAAGCCTTTCACTGTATACACTGATGCATGCGGAACGGGTCTAGGAGCGATGTTGATGCAAGAAGGGAGGGTAATGTGTTATGGTAGTAGGCAGTTGAGGACGCATGAGAAGAACTGCCCTACCTACGATTTGGAGTTGGCTGCCATAGTTTTTGCACTTAAGGCTTGGAGGCACTATTTTCTTGGAGAGAAGTTTGAGCTTTTTACCGACCATAAGTCTTTGAAATACCTATTCTCGTAGAAGGACTTGAACTTGAGGCAACAGAGGTGGAAGGAGTTTTTAGCCTCGTATGATTTTGAGATAGCTTATACCCCTGGCAAGGGTAATGTGGTTGCAGATGCATTAAGTAGAAACAAAGCAACCCTTAGTCCTTTGTTCGTAGAGTGGAGGAACTTGGAGTTTATTTCTACCTTTGATTTTAAGCCCTCTATGGACATTACTCCCGGATTGTTAGCGACATTA
This sequence comes from Allium fistulosum, assembly GCA_030737815.1. NCBI lineage: Eukaryota > Viridiplantae > Streptophyta > Magnoliopsida > Asparagales > Amaryllidaceae > Allium > Allium fistulosum. The sequence continues at coordinate 1,464,494,655 of CM060903.1, forward strand.
TACTCTTATGGATCAGATTGGCTCGAGGCAGCGGGAGGATCCGGAGCTCATGGACATCATGGATAGGATTAGCCAAGGAGAGGTCTCGAGACATCTCCAACGCTATTCCATTGATAGCAGAGGGTGGCTTAGGAGAGATGGGAGGCTTTGTGTTCCACACGCCAGTGACTTGTTGAGAGCAGTTTTGAAGGAGGCGCACCATTCCCGTATGACTATTCATCCGGGTGGTGACAAAATGTATCGGGATATGAAGATGATGTTCTTTTGGGGTGGTATGAAGAAAGACGTGGCGAAATTCATAGTTAGGTGTCTCATATGCCAAAGGGTAAAAGCAGAGCAGCAGAAGCCCAGTGGATTACTTCAGCCCTTAGACGTGCCGGAGTGGAAGTGAGACAATATTTCTATGGATTTCATTGATGGTTTACCCTATTCTAGGAAGGGGAACACTAGCATTTTGGTGGTTGTTGATAGATTGACCAAGAGTGCTCACTTCATCCCAGTTAAGAGTAAGCGTACGACTTCATATTTGGCATCCTTGTATATTCGAGAGATAGTCTGTCTACATGGAGTTTCTTCTAGCATTGTTAGTGATAAAGACCCCATTTTCACTAGTGAGTTTTGGAGAAGCTTACAGGAGGCGCTAGGGACGCCTTAAGTTGAGTACGGCTTATCACCCTCAGACTGATGGCCAAACAGAGAGGGTAAATAGGGTGCTTGAGGATTTGCTGCAGATGTGCATTTTGGACTTTCGAGGTACTTGGGAGGAGCATCTTCCATTGGTTGAGTTCGCGTACAATAATAGTTACCAAACAAGTATAGGAATGGCACCATTTGAGGCTTTATATGGGAGACTTTGCAAGTCTCCATCATGTTGGGTAGAGTCTATGAAGAAGTTATTACTTGGACCCGATATGGTTAGGGAGACCTCTGAGAAGGTGGATTTGATTTGGCAAAGGATGAAGACGGCTCAAGACAGATAGAAATCGTATGCGGACAAGTGGAGGAGAGACTTAGAGTATGAGATTGGAGACTTAGTTTTTATCAAAGTATCCCTGCTTAGGAAGGTGATAAGATTCAGATCAAATGGGAAGTTATCCCCTAGTTTTGTTGGACCATTTCCTATCACAGAGAGAGTTGGGAAGATGGCTTACCGAGTAAGGATACCTGAAGGCTCGTAGGAGTGCACGACATATTCCATGTTTCTCACTTGCGAAAGTGCTTACATGACTCGGCGGAGGTTGTGGAGCCTAGTCAGTTGGAGGAGGTGGAGGTAGAAAGGGATGCTTCTGTTCAGCGTATCCCCACAAAGATTGTTGGAAGAGACACCAAGCGACTAAGGAATAAGGAGGTTCCACTGGTGAAGGTGCAATGGGGAGATGATGTTGCAGACGCCACTTGGAAAGCAGAAGAGAAGATTCGTACTTCCTATCCTCATCTTTTTGATAGTAAGTTCTAGAATTCCTTTTTCCATCTTTAGATTTGAATAGGTTCTTTCCTTTATTATCCTTTGAAAGGGTTGAGATTAGGATTTAACTTATGGATAATAGGATTTGAAGTAAACATGTTAATAAAACATGTTATCATTGACGTATGCTAGTGGTTGCAAGTATTTGCTAGTGGATGCTATGGACGCATATAGGTACACTAGGCACTATTATTCCTTAGGGATCGGCCTAACTAGGACATTAGAGCATATGCATATGGATGTGTGTGCATTTTTATTTTATTTTCATGGTTGCTATAAATGGATGTTTATCACTTGATTATTGCATTTGGGTGATGTTTGTAGCACGCAAATAGAACTATCAGTTATCATTAGGAAATTTTTTCATTCATTTGGATACATGGCACATACATGATTGAATAAAAGGAGGTCAACTGAATCAGTGGACCGTCTAATCTTTTGCATTAGTTAGGGACATTTGCACTACACTAATTGCATAAGTATCATAAATTGCATTAGAAAAACTTAAGGACAATGGATGAATGGTTGATGATTGAGTAGTTGGTTATAGAATTGGATGGAAATATTTAGTACATTCTTTTATCCTTAGAGATTTCGGGGACGAAATCCCTTAAGGTGAGGAGAATGTAACAACCCGAAATTTAACACGTAATAATTAATTTGTTAATTAATTAAATAATAAAATAACTTTGTGGAATTATCAAAATTGAGCCACGGGAGTTGCACCATTGTGTCCGTGGTAATTTTCTGGTCAATTTTCATATATAAAACGTCAGAAATCGAGCTAATATGAGCAAGATACGAGACAAACAAGAAAACGAATATATATATGGCCAGGTCGACCGACCGATCGACCTGGGCAAGGGGGCGGTCGACCCGCCTCAGGTAAAGGAACGAATAATCTTTCCTTCATTCCAGTATGTTACAACGAACCTTTTGCACATCATTTGCATCCTTTATTTCAATCTGGTCCTTCCAGTTTTGCATCCGATTACCCCTATTCAGCCTATGACGTGGTTGCATCGTGTTCAATCTCCAAATCCAATGGTTTGAGATCCACTTTTACACCTATAAATAGACCCCTATACCTAACACTTTTTCTCATTCTAGATTTTCTCCAATTGGGTTCACCTTTCTAGGAAGGACCCTAAACGAAATAATTTTTCCAAAGGAGAAAATCATTATAAATTAAATTATTCTACAACTCCAAGAGGATCCGGGAAGACCAAAGGAAAAGCTTAGGACCGAAGGTGAGTGATTGTAATTATTTTAAGATTTCTTTAAGTAATTTAAAATAATAGAGTTTCCAATAGTTGTAGTTTTACTACAATTTTTGGAATAGCATTTTCAGTAGTTTATTTACAGTTTTTAGAATTATTTTCAGTCTATTTCCTTTCAGTTATTCTTTTCAGTAATTTTGGTTTATTTTTTGTTAATCATAGTTTTTTTATTTACAGTTTTTAGAATTATTTTCAGTCTATTTCCTTTCAGTTATTCTTTTCAGTAATTTTGGTTTATTTTTTGTTAATCATAGTTTTTTTATTTACAGTTTATAGTATTTAAGTTTATTTACTGTTATTTGCATCTTTTTCGATGTTTGAGATTTTTTTGCAAGCGTCTATTCTCTTCATCCCTCTTTCTTCGCATATGGATTAGAATAAATTAAAATGCGAATATGGATTATATAAGTAAGAATATTGAACGAAGAAAATAAGATGTAAATTATAAAGACTGTAATAAATAACGGAATTGGACAGAAATTACGGTTAATTATAATTAGAATTGGACTAATTAAAGATAATTGGCATAGTTATAACTTAGAATTATAACTAAATAGAGTAAAAGATGGAAGAAGCTTATTTTCACACTTAGACCTTGGGTTAAGTAATAAGCATGATTATATTGTAGGTTATAATAAAAAATGAAACAAAATGAGGCTTATTTTAAGACTTAGGATAAATTAATAAGCAAAGAAAGTAGGGATAAATTGTAAAGGCTTATTTAAAATAATTTATCTAAGTTATAAGCAAAGATGAAAGTAGGACCTGTACCAAATAGCATTCCCTAGGGCACGCTTATGCTAAGAATGGTAGTAATTGGTCAAATAGAAGTCCAAATCACGTGGGATTTGGATAAGGGGCACACCTAGATATTGTTTGGATGAAGGGCCAGTCCCAACAGCATTTCCCTTATAGATTCTATGGACACACGGTGATCTCACGTTAGCCTGAAGTGGGATGAGGGGCATGCTTATGATGGATGTTGAGATAATAAGAAGACCCAATAGGTGGAGAAAAAGGTAGCATGGGCATGGTGGCAGTTACGCGTGCGACTTCCATTTGGGTGCTCAGTAATAGTTATGAGTTCCAAGCGCTTAGTATGAGTATCTTTCGTAGACATCATTGCCTTCTGTGTAGGTAGCTATATATGTCATCTGGATCCACAGTATTTGCTCTGTGCATCTTTTGTAGATACCATTGGCTGCCGTGTAAGGAGTTATATATCGACTGGTCCACAGTAAGGTCTATGGAGTAGCAGACCGATCAAAAAGGGTAGAATTAGGATCACATCCTAAGTACATGATTAGGAATTCATCCTAATCAAAGTAGAAATCAAGGACAAGTGCAAGCAATCAAAGTTAACCTGTCTTATAAATTGAGCAATATTTAATCGTACTTATTTCAAATTTATCTCTTTCCTATTTCCTTTATTATCCTTATTTATGCTAGAACTGTTGTAGAGTTTATTACTTTATCTTACTTAAAGACTCTAGTAATTAATATCATTCACCAGACTTTTAGTTTGATCCACTCCTTTATTTCCCCCCTTTTCCCCCTTTTCCCCCCTTAGGCAATCAAGGAAGAAGTCAGTAGGTTGCTGCAGCTTGGAGCTCTCTTGGAGGAGATTTCTTCTATGTGTTTCTTTTATTTCAGCTTTTGTTCTTTCTATATACTGGCTTATTTTGTGGGATATTATGTACTCTGATTTTGAGACTAAGAGTTTTTGTTTCATGAGACATATTGGATTTTTAGATATGTATGTGGCATTTGGTATTTGACTTATTTATGAAGCAATTATGAAGCTTTGTTTTAGTTAAGTTATTACTTCAAGTTTCCGCTATTTTTATCTATATTTGTCTTGTGAATCTTAGTCTCTATTAGTTTCAGTTATACCTACAACGCACCACGCCTTTTAATGTATCCTTTTGGATAAATTAAGGGGTGTGGGGTGTTTCACCTATAAATGCATCTTTGAGGATATAGAGTTAGAGGAAGTAGGCCTCTAGACAGCTTCAGGGGAGAGCTACGGGGTGGTGGAACACCATCAAGATTACTACTCTTGAGGACCGAATTACTTGGGAGCAGTTCGGGAGGGAGGGGGTTTAAAGAAAAGAATATAATGGCCGCTCAAAAGTTGATGCTCTTTCGAAAGTTTGTTGATTTGAGACAGTGGGATATGTTCATGTTAGAGTACATGGTTGAGTTCGACTCACTATCGAAGTATGGTCTATCTTTTATCGATAATTCGCTTAAAAAGAATGAGAAGTTTATCATGAGCTTGGACGATTATCTTGGAGAGAAGTTGGTAGGACATCGATGAGACCTTCGAGAGGCTAGTGAAGAAGGCTTTTCGACATGAGAGTCTGTATCCTAAGCCTAAGTTAGTTGTTGCTCTTAAGGATGAGCCAAAGCCGCAAGCTAGAGTGGGAGGCAAGGAAAATAGGAGAACAAAAAGAAGAAGCAATTTTAGAAGGACGACCAGAAGAAGGACAAGTGGGAGCCTACGTGCTATAACTGGGGACAAAGGGGCCATCTTAGCAGAGATTGTAGGAATGAGAAGAAAGTGTGTTTCAACCGCAATAAGACAGAGCATATCAAGAAAGATTTCCCAAAACCATCGAGAAATAAGCAGGTTGTGTTCGCTTCAGCTTTAAACGCAGTTCCAGCTTCGTCGAGTGCTCTATTTGCGAAGGAGAAAGAGAAGGTCATTGTTATACAGGGTATGCTTTCTGTTTCTAATACACATGTACGTGATTTATTAGATACCAGAGCTTTACATTCTTTCATATACAGTGATCTGGTAAATAGATTAGGATTGAAATCCGAGATAGTTGATTGACCTTTGATTGTCATAAACCTTGTTGGAGGATTGACTAGCATGTGCATGGTTTGTCGAGACTTAGCTTTCATGGATGTTTGTTTGCTTGTGATTGCTTTGTTCTAGGTTTTGTGGGGTTCGTCATTATATTGGGGATGGACTAGTTGAGGAAGTATGTGGTAGTGGTGGATTGCAAGAGGCTGTTAGTGATGATTGAGGCCGAGGAGGGGCGGACAGTAGTGATCGGCTGCCTTCCAGAGGACAGGGTTATGGTTAGCTTTCTATAATTGCTTAAGACTCCATGAGATGAGTATTCATTTATGCCTATAGCAAGAGAGTATCCAGACATATTCGAGGAGTTGGCCGTATTACCACCACACCAAGAGATTGAGTTCTGCATAGACTTCGTAAAGGATGCTAGACTGATAGTTATGCCTTTGAGGTGTATGGCACCTAGAGAGCAGAAGGAGTTGGAGGTGCAAGTGAGGGACCCATTGAGGCGAGGGTTCATTCGTAGGAGCATATCGAAGTGGGGTGGGCCTGTAGTATTCGCCACCAAGGCAGATGATTTTCTAAGGTTGTGTGTAGATTACCGTGAGCTGAATAAGGTGACGAAGAAGAACAAGTGTCCACCTCTCGTATTGATGACCTGTTCGATCAGCTCCATGTTGCTGTGGTGTGTTCTCAGTTAGACCATGTGGTAAGGTTTCATCAACTGAGAGTGGTAAAGAAGAGTGTACTGATCACAATGTTCCGCATGCCATCTGGATGCTATGAGTGGTTGGTTATGCCATTCAGGCTAACCAATGCTTTAGCATACTTTCTTTATCTCATGAACCACATTTTCAAGAAATAGCTAAATAAGTTTGTACTTTTGTTCATGGACTATATGTTGAATCATGAGTTTTGATTCATGACAAGGAGCATTAACAAAGACTATATGGCGATAGCAACAAAAAGAGAGTAACATATACATGGTATAAACTACAAAGAGAAAAGACTTCAAAACTAGTTTTCGTATGATTATTTATTATGTTTTTGAGTCTTAGATATGTTTAGATACTGTTAAAATCATTCCTCAAGTAGTTACACTTGCACACAAAACAAATTATTTTCGTTTGTATATGCATTGAAATTCACTGTGCAAAATTGCACAGGTCAGTCGATTGATTACAGTTGACCAGTCGACTGACCTGGTGCAAAATGCACAGTGAACAGAGAATATATATATACAAATTTGAATTTCAGTCAACCAAGCTTCTGAACTCAGTCGATTAACCTGCATATAACGGCTATATTTTCTGAACGGATGCTTCCTCTTGCGAAGAGTTTCAATCCAATTCAAAGAGTAATGGCTGCATCTATTGATTGAATCTCTTAGCAAAAGGTTGTATCTATCTATGCACTATATAAACACATCAAAATCATTTTCCAAATCACCGATTCTTGAATAATTTACTGATCTTACTTACTCTCTATTCTCTACATTCAAAAGCAATCAAACCATCTTCATTACTTAAATCTTTGAATTCATATTCATATTCTTTGATTCATAGCGATAATCTTTCTTTCATATCTTCACACACACTCATACTTGAGGAGGATTTGATTATAGGAAGGGTGTACACACATTGACATATCTTTGTTATCAAGAACACATTAGTCAAACAATTTTATATACTAGTAGAAGTCCTGTTCTGCTGCTCAGGCATTGTGAAGTCCTCTTCAGTTGTTGAGGCATCCTGTTCTGCTGCTCAGAAGTTTGTTAGATACCTATTCCTCCGGGTTAAGTGAGGGTTATTGATTAGTTAAATTCCAGAAGGAGTCTGGGACTGGACGTAGAACGGGAAGTTCGAACCAGTATAAAAATCTTGGTGTGCTCACTTTTATTTTTACTTTACTCTACTATCTACTATCTTTGTTTTAATCTCATTCATATTTAGTATATTTCCATATTGCACGATCCACACTCTCTTCCATTTGGTATCAGAGCAAGGCATCTTATAACCATTACACAGTTATTTGATATTTTGCTAATATGGAAAACAACACCAGCACAAGCACGGTCACTAACACTAGTTTAATTGAAGGTCAATCTACTACACGACCTCCACTATTCAATGGCATGAATTACAACTATTGGGCAACACGAATGCGTATTTATATGCCAACCAATGGTTTTGATGCATGGAATGTTACACAAGCAGAATATACTGCACCTACTACTGAATATTCTACATGGACAGCTACACAAAAACAAGATGCTACTGCTAATGCTAAAGCAATGAATATGTTGTTTTGTGCATTAGATAAAAATGAATTTAACCGAGTTAGCATATGTAACACTGCATATCAAATATGGCAAACACTTAAAGTTACTCATGAAGGAACTAGCAAAGTTAAACAAAGCAAAATATCTATGCTCAAGAGTCAATTTCAAAATTTCAGAATGAAGCAAGATGAGTCCATAAATGATATGTACTCTTGATTTCAATATACTTATCATTCTCTAATAGGACTAGGAGAAAAGTATTCTGATTTTGATATCGTGTCCAAAATCCTAAACTCTTTAACCGATGAATGGGAAAGAAAAGACTTGCTATTGAAGAAGCAAACGACCTTTCTACCATGAAACCGGAAGAGTTAATAAGAAATTTAATGTCCTATGAAGTAAATTTATAGGCAAAAAGAGTTCAAGCACAAGACAAGAAAAATATGGCATTTCATGCAGAACAAGAGGAATCAAATTCAGAGGATGAAGATTTAGCTTTCATAGCTAAAAAATTTAAGAACTTTTTGAAGTACAGAAAAGGAAATTGAAATAATGGCAAAAGAAACTTCAACAATAAGCCATCATCCTCAGTACTAGAATGCTTCAATTGCAATAAGAAGGGTCATATACAAAAAGATTGTCCAGAACAAAGGAAGGGAAATCAAAATAAATATAGAAAGGACAAATTCAAAAAGAAGGCATTTTCGGTGACATGGGATGACTCAGATTCTTCGTCTTCTGAAAGTAGCAATGATAGTGAAAATGAACAAGCAAATGTATGCTTCATGGCTACTGATAATGAGGTAAATGATCTTACTTTTGATAACATGATTAAAATAAATTCTGAATTATTAGATACTTTGAAAAATCTCAAAAGAAAATATAAAGAAGCTCTCGAAAATCAAAATAGAGCAGAATTTGAAAGAGATATGCTTAAAGAGGAGAATAAAATATTAGAAGAAGAACTTGAGAAAATTCAAGATTCATTTTCTAATATTAATTCTCAACTTACCTTATTGAGTCAAGAAATTGAGACTCGAAAAGAAAAGAATGATGCTCTAGTTTCTGAAAATCATAAGCTAAAATCAAAAGTTAAAATGATCGAATTAGATAACACTGGTCTCAAAACTAAGTTAGATGATATTACCGGAAATGTGTCTAACTATAATAAAGATGGAGAAAACTTGTCTAAAATTATTAAAACTTCTCAATCTGTCTCAAATAAGAAAGGACTAGGTTATACTAAGAAATCAGTAGCTCCACAAAAAATTAAGCAGAATAAGAGAAATATTTCTAAACCTAAGTATACCATAGTTCAAACAAAAAGGGATCAAAACTCAAAAACCATAAAAATATGGGTTCCTAAAACAAACAACAGTTTGATTTGGAATAAATATATTGAGTCCTTTTTGAAAAATGTTCATAAAAATAAAAATTATTTATATAAAGGGAATACTGAACCCTCTTGGGTTTGGTTTCCTAAGACCTAACTCTTAGGACCCTATTAAAAAGTGGGCACCAATGTTATTCTTTTATTTTTTGTAGGTCCCACTTAAGAAAAGAGGAAAATGGATACTCGACAATGGCTGCTCAAAACACATGACAGGAGACAAAAATATGCTAACAAATATCACATATTCAGATGGAGGCTCTGTCACATTTGGAGACAATTCCAAAGGTTATATCATCGGCAAAGGCGATGTGAGCAATTACGACGACTACTGGATCATTGCAATGCAAGAAGAACTAAATCAGTTTGAACGCAATGAAGTTTAGTGATGAAGCATCATCTCGAGGCAAGTCTCCCGCCATTCCAGAACAAGAATATGACTGGTATGCTGATGAATAGTTGGGTGCTATCGTATTTGGATATGGTATTTTCTTTGCTCTTTTAATCAACTTTCTTTTCTATCAAGGCTTGTACTTAAATAGCCTTGTGTTATTTTGGTTTATGGAACTTTATTTGCTTTTTCCTATGATACATTATGTAGCTACATCTTGGTTTGTTATGTTAGTTATGCTTATTCTATGCTTTACTAGTTATGACTACTCCTTTTTGTCGATGACAAAGGGGGAGAAAAATGTCTACTAACAAGTTTTATGCAGATTACATTATCGCCACACATTCAGGGGAGAAATATATATAACTTTTGTTATATAATTTCTACTGTATATCAATTCGTCAATTACAGGTTGTCATCAATCAAAAAGGGGGAGATTGTTGAATCATGAGTTTTGACTCATGACAAGAAGCATTAACAAAGACTATATGGAGATAGCAACAAAAAGAGAGTAACATATACATGGTATAAACTACAAAGAGAAGTGACTTCAAAACTAGTTTTCGTATGATTATTTATTATGTTTTTGAGTCTTAGATATGTTTAGATACTGTTAAAATCATTCCTCAAGTAGTTACACTTGCACACAAAACAAATTATTTTCGTTTGTATATGCATTGAAATTCACTGTGCAAAATTGCACAGGTCAGTCGACTTATACAGTAGACCAGTCGACTGATTACAGTCGACCAGTCGACTGACCTGGTGCAAAATGCACAGTGAACATAGAACATATATACAAATTTGAATTTCAGTCAACTGAGCTTCTAAACTCAGTCGACTAACCTGCGTATAACGGCTATATTTTCTGAATGGATGCTTCCTCTCACGAAGAAATTCAATCTAATTCGAAGAGTAATGGCTGCATCTATTGATTGAATCTCTTAGCAAAAGGTTGTATCTATCCATGCACTATATAAACACATCAAAATCATTTTACAAATCACCGATTCTTGAATAATTTACTGATCTTACTTACTCTCTATTCTCTGCATTCAAAAGCAATCAAACCATCTTCATTGCTTGAATCTTTGAATTCATATTCATATTCTTTGATTCATAGTGATAATCTTCCTTTCATATCTTCACACACACTCATATACTTGAGGATTTGATTATAGGAAGGGTGTACACACATTGACATATCTGTGTTATCAAGAACACATTAGTCAGACAATTTTATATACTAGTAGAAGTCATGTTCTGCTGCTCAGGCATTGTGAAGTCCTCTTCAGTTGCTGAGGCATCCATTTATGCTGCTCAGGAGTTTGTTAGATACCTATTCCTCTGGGTTAAGTGAGGGTTATTGATTAGTTAAATTCTAGAAGGAGTCTAGGACTGGACATAGAATGGGAAGTTCGAACCAGTATAAAAATCTTGGTGTGCTCACTATTATTTTTACTTTACTCTACTATCTACTATCTACTATCTTTGTTTTAATCTCATTCATATTTAGTATATTTCCATATTGCACGATCCACACTCTCTTTCACTATATCCTTGTTTATTCGAGGAAGGAGGAAAAACAGAAGGAGCATTTTAGGATTGTACTCAAGGTGTTAAGAAAGCACCGATTGAAGGCGAAGTTTTCGAAGTTTCACTTCTAGAGGGAGGAAATGCGATTTTTAGGTCATGTTGTTTATGAGCAGGGTATTGTTATAGACCATGCGAAGGTGGTGGTAGTTTGGGACTAGGATTGACCCAAGAGTCCAAGACTGCTATAGAAATGAGAGGATACTATAGACATTTTATCCAGGACTTCTCTAAGGTAGCAGCGTCATTAACCAACTTGACGAAGAAGAATTAGACTTTTATTTGCAACATGAGGTGCGAGAACACGTTTATGAGTCTGAAGGAGAGGTTGACTAGTGCATCGATGTTAGTCATTCTGAGCAAGAATGAAGTATTGACAGTATACACAGACGCCTATGGTACTGGACTTGGTGCGGTATTGATGCGGAGGGGAATGGTTGTCGCCTATGCTGATCAACAACTAAAACTGTATGAGAGAACAATAGGAGGTGAATCTTTGGGTGGATGGGAATGGTTCAGGAATTCGATAGACGTGATTCCCCGGAGGCAAGGTATCCAACTCATAATTTGGAGGTTGCTATGATAGTATTAGCTTTGAAGATATGGAGACATTATTTGCTTTGGGAGAGGTTCGAGTTGTATATGGACCACAAGTCGTTAAAGTATCATTCTCCCTGAAGGATCTCAACCTTCGCTAGTAGCAATGGTTGGAATTCTTGGCCTCCTATGACTTCGACATTTCATATACACCTGCTAAGGGAAATGTGGTCGCTGACGCATTGAGTAGGAGACAAGCCAGCTTGAAAGTGATGTTCCTAGAGTGGAAGTTGTTGGAGTTCATTGCTGGCTATGATTTTAGACCTCGATGTGAGCTAGAGCAATGAAGTGCTGGCTAGCCCGACGATTTGACCTACCTTGATTGAGTGGATCAATGCTAGTCAGAGTCGAGATGCTAGACTAGCAGAGATCATGACGAAGATAGAGGGAGGGGTAGAGTCTAAGGAAATGAAGCAATACAGGCTCGACCATGATGGTTGGCTCCATAAGGATGAGAGAGTGTTTGTTCCTGATATCAATGGGTTGAGGGATGTGGTGCTATGCGAGTGCCATCATTCGAGATTGACTATGCATCCTGGTAGTAATAAAGTGTATCGCGATATGAGGCAGACATTTTATTGGAAAGGAATGAAGGATGTTAGAGCATTCATCTTAAAGTGCATGAACTGTGAATTGGTAAAGGCAGAGCAGAAGAAGCCATGTGGTCTGCTGCAACCGCTCAAGATACCCAAGTGGAAATAGGAACAAATCTGATGGATTGCCGAGGACTGGAGGAGGGTAAGATAGCATTGGGTCATGGTTGATAGATTGAAAAATAGTGCTCGGTTCATATCCGTCAAGTCAAGTAGAACGGCATCCAAATTGACCGAGCTGTATGTGAAATGGGTTGTGCGATTCCATGGTGTGCCAAAATGCATTGTGAGCGACCGAGACCTTTGTTCACTAGCGGGTTTTGGAAGAGCTTACAAGAAGCATTGGGGATGGAGCTGCATCTTAGTATAGCTTATCATCCACAAACTCATGGGCAAATTGAGAAGGTGAATTGTACCTTGGAGGATCTCTTGCGAGCTTTCATTCTCGATTTTGGTGACTCATGGGATGATCATTTACACTTAGTAGAGTTCACATACAACAATAGTTATCAATCCAACATCGGTATGGCACCATTTGAGGCATTATATGGCTAACCGTACAACACTCCTTAACGTTGGTGGGAACCGAGCAAGAAACTAATACTTGGGCCAGATATGATTATAAAAATTTCGGAGAAGATCGAGATCATTCGACAATGAATGAAAGCTACTTAGGATAGACAAAATGAGCTATGTTGATATGAGGAGACGTGATTTAGAGCTCTCCATCGATGATATGGTATTCGTCAAGATCTCTCCACTGAAGAATGTTGTTCAATTTGGCACTAAGAGGAAGTTGGAGCCAAGATTCATTGGTCCTTTTCCGATACTTGAGAGGATTAGGAATCTATCATATAGAGTCGACCTACATCGGAAGATAGCGGGCATGCATAATGTGTACCACGTATCTCACTTGCAAAAGTTTGTGCACGACTCAAGCATGGTAGTTCAACCAAATCAGCTTGATGATATCGAGATTGAACCAGAAGCATCGAGACCTCGTAAGCCTATCGTATCATTGGATGGGATACGAAGCAGCTTAAGATGAAGATGGTAAAGCTAGTGAAGGTTCAGTGGAGTGAGTGCAAAGGAGATTGTACTTAGGAGACTGAGGAGACCATGATGACCGCTTATCTGGAGCTCTTTACTTGGTGAGACTTCTGTTTATTGCATTTAATTTCACTTTGGATATCGTATAGGGTAGTTTAGTGCCCTGCATGCTAGGGTACGCGTAGACATCATTTATTACTTTTGTGTGCACATTTGATGTTTGTCATGTTTGCTCATGGTTGATAGGCATGCGGGGTAGCTATGTTTGACTTTACTTTGTATTGGGGATTTCTGGGGTGGAATTCCTAAAGGAGAGAGAGTGTAATGACCCATATTTTACATACCGGATGATCGTAAAATAGTATTTTTAAATTCATATGAGGTTGTATGACTCCATAACTTTGGGAGGTGCCTATTAGTGACATTTCCTATCTTTAGATTTTTTCCGGACAATTTTACCCCTAAAAATTTGTATCGTTATAACTTTTGATAGGAGCTGAATTAGTATTCGAGACCACTTCTATTGGAAAGATATGATGATTTCCCTTTCAATAGAGTGTTCACAATAGTGATTTGGACTTTCTGGCTAGGAGATATGCCCGTCTGAAGATTTGTAGTTTTGGAGCAGCTTAATGGGTAATTAGTGAGTTTAAGGGCAAGCTCATTAACCCATTTCGGGTTTAAAGATCTTATTAGGCCGAACCATCATCCCTAACTCACTATTACACATTCTCCCATAGATCTAAGCCTCCATTATTCATTCTCCACTCAAAACCTTCTCTTTTCCCTCCAAATCAAGTATAAATCATAGATTAAGGGTAGATTAGCAAGTGGATTCACTAAAGGTCTTCAAATCTGTATTTTAGGGGAAGAAAAATTACACTTGTTGTTCATTCTTGGATTTGCCTCGATTTACGTGCAAATTTTCTCTTTTTGGGGTTTTGGTAAGTGATTTATCATCTCTCACCCTATTGTATATATGTATCTATAGATTTTAACATGTTTTGAATCCCTTTTTAAAGTCAAAATTAAGTTTTAATACTGTTTTAAAACCCAACTTGTAGTAAAAACGTGAATAAATGGATTTTGGTGTTCTAAACATGTTATTTGGATATGTGATTACCTTGATATATGTTAGGTTATGTAGTATACACCTTGTATAATGATTGCTATGGTTAATTGTGCAATTTACATGTTTGAATGTTTGTTGGTGCATGTATGGTATTTGTTTTTGTGCTTGTATGGTTGAAACACTCATCAGAGCGAGCTAGAGATAGGAACCGTAGAGACGGACTTTGATGGATTGACTCTAGAGTGTTTTGAGTCATATCATTGCATGGGTAATGCATGAGGGTCCAGGAATTTAAGCGTAGCGAATCAGTGTGATGTTGAAGCGTGGAGTGAGCTACAAGATTTTGGTTTGGTGGTGGGTGCTGGTTGGTGGTCGGGTGGTGAAACTTGGTCGGTGGCCGGGCAGTGAAACTTGGTCGATGGCCGAGCAGAGGAACATGGTCAGTGGCCAGGTGGTAAAGAATGGTTGGTGGCCGAGCAAGTAACGTGGTTTGGTAATGGCAGTGTCATGGGGATCGACCACAGAAGTCGGTTCGGTGGGAGGGATTTGATTTGGGCCTAACTTAACTCGGTTGTAGGATGGACCAACAAGGGTGTAGCATGGATTTTAGCTATGGACTTCAGGGAAGGACTCAAGGTTGATTGGTAGCCTTGGAAGTTGGTTTGGTGTAGGGATGGATAACCCCAGGATGGCTCTAGATGACTTTGGGATGACAATTAATGAAGAACGACACTTCGATGACTTGATGTGGCGAGTGACTATAACATCTGGTGATGAACCGAAAGGACAAGTTCTGTGTAATAGCTAATATAGTAGAACAAGATGTTGTGATGCTCGTGAGTAGGACATGGTAGTCTGTGTTTACCCAGAGTAATCTATGTGTACCCATGTGTTGGACGTCTACGTGTGTCCAGTCGTTAGCCATCTGTATGGACAAGAGTTAAGCATCTATATGGCAGTTCTACTATCGATACGTGTGCTAAGGGATTGATAGTTAACTCTGTGGTTGTGATGCTCATTGACGGAACAGGGTAGTCTGTGTGTACCCAGGGTAGTCAATGTGTACCCATATTTTGGACATCTACGTGTGTCTAGTCCCTAGCCATCTGTATGGGCAATGAGTTGAGCATCTGAGAGAGTTATCATATATCTGAAGCACTTGAATGAGAGATGCACGACTATGAGATGGATGCTATGTTTACTACATGCTTGGTATGTTGTGTGATACCCCTATATCCCATATTTTCCACTTGTGATTGTAGTGTAGCATATATTGCATTTATGTGCTAATTATTTGGATATAGGGACAAGTCAGGTATGGATGTTCATACCCTATACCCTATATACTATATATGAGTTTTATAGTATCTTTAGATGATATATCGCTCACACCAGACTGTTGTCTAACCCGAGGTTTTATGCTTTGCTCCTTATTATATCAGGTACTCTTAAATGAGTAGATTAGTGATAGTAGTTCTGATAACGCATGGAGCTGTATGGAGTACAAGCAGAAGGCAATGCTTTCATATATCTATACTTAGAGCTTACTATAGCTTATATTCCATTGTGCAGTACTGTAGAGCTATATCGGTACTTATATTATCAAAGACATTTATAGAGTTTATTATGGAGATTTTGGATGTATAAACTCTTTATTTCAGTTTTTGTGTAGTCTGTGAACCTGATGCACTCTAATGTTCTTATTCGCAGTTCATTTGATATATCACTGTCTCACCTGTTTACATTTATGTTGTTATATTATAATTTATCTGTGCTCTGGGAGATGTTCTACAGGTTCTGTTTTTGGAATTTTCTCTACTTTATATTCTTGGCAACCACCCTGCATCGACCGGGTACCTACACAGCGCATCACATAGGTATATTGGGTACCAGAGATATGGGACGGTCAGCATAATTTCATCTAAAATTATAATTTGCAATTTCATATTGGATAGGAATTAGGAAGAAACCCTAGCCTTAAATAGTTTAAGATATATGGTTATCTAATTTACGTTATAAGCATAAGTTTCATAAACTCAAAACTACAACTATTTTATGTAATCCAATAGGTATTTGCATGTAAAATGAGCAAACACCCCAATCAAGTAACAAACGAAAATTAAAAGATTAAGAATTAACATAAAAGGCAAGAACACACAAAATTTTAGCTAGAATCTTAAACCTACGCCTAGTATCAATATCATTTTGAGTTTCGTTTGCAATTACAATCGCTTTTACAATGATTTTGACCTAGAAATGAAGTAGATCTTAAAAAGGGTAGTAATTCCATGCGAAGGATGAAATAGAATCAAAAGTCCTCTCTTTGTATCTTCAAGTCTTCTATTTATAGGTATGCTTCTCCAACGAATTCAGCACAGCATGTTTGAGTGGATATTTATCAGCATTTCCAGCCATGAAGGAGTAAAAAGGTGAATATCTCAACAATTATAATTGATCGAAACTTTCTTCATATCTTCCTTACTCTTCAAGCTTAGGATCTTCGTGAAAAAATTGTCTATCAAGAAACAATTAGCATTGAGCAGTTTTGCACATCCAAAACTTGCCTTTAACTTCAAAGTTTCAAGTAGTATCATCAATAGGCAAAATTAGGCTCCATATTGACTTTAAACTAACCGGTTTTGGCTTCTCTCATACTTCGCCAATTTTCTCGAAACTCCTTTATCCTTCTATCTTAACATATCCTAAGCTTCTTAATTCATTTCTTCGTCATCTTAAAGACTAGATTCATTGAGATGTCACTTTGTCAAATGCTATGTAACACTTGCCCATTAAAGTATGCTTTTATGAAATCAAAGCACGCTTTGGATCGAGACAGGCATCCAAATTCATCATGTAATGATGTTCTTATCATCCCAATTATTATTATGAAACATTGCATTTACTCTGAGAATATCGATCCATTGCTTCATACATTTGCGATTTACATCCTTTATGTAGATATAAATGTTGAAGTTTCCATTTAAAGTCTTCAATCGCGGATGAGAATTTCCTAAACACTAATCCACTCTTTGTTTAGGTATATTTCTTTTCTTTCTCATTTCTCTTATTTTAGAATGTTCAAAACTTCTCGGTACCAACCTTTTTTGGTTGGTATCGGGCATTTTTAAAAATGATAATTTTGGGACTTCACTTTTGTCCAAATTCATCATGTAATGATGTTCTTATCATCCCAATTATTATTATGAAACATTGCATTTACTCTGAGAATATCGATCCATTGCTTCATACATTTGCGATTTACATCCTTTATGTAGATATAAATGTTGAAGTTTCCATTTAAAGTCTTCAATCGCGGATGAGAATTTCCTAAACACTAATCCACTCTTTGTTTAGGTATATTTCTTTTCTTTCTCATTTCTCTTATTTTAGAATGTTCAAAACTTCTCGGTACCAACCTTTTTTGGTTGGTATCGGGCATTTTTAAAAATGATAATTTTGGGACTTCACTTTTGTTTTCTTTATGTGCTGTTTTTGCCTTTGTGAATTTCATGATTGCCTCCGTCTTTTGCTAACGCCATCATTTTGAGCCTTACTAGCACCATCGTTTAGATCTCGAGCTAACCAGTCGTCACTGATTACACAAAGAATAAGATCCATCAATTTGGTTCCTAAACCTACCATCTCAAGTTCATTCTAGATCTCATTATTGTAAGGTGGGTTGTCGAAGTGCCTTGGCATCGCCGCTTCCTGGATCATCAATCATGCTACCATTGACCCAACTCCAAACCCCAACCTACTCCCTCTTTTACTGCCACCATCCTACCCTTTAAAAACCCCGAGGAGTACTTTGGGCTCTTGAAGTGATGCTCGGGTTTGTTTCATCAACAAGGTGGATTTGGTAAAGGGGAAGAAGACGATCAACCCTTCTTATGTCATGGTAGACTATGAATTGGTAGTTAGATATTTGATAGGTTGCTCAAGAAACCATTATATTGAACACACTATGATGCTTAATGAGTCCAAGTGTCGATACTCTAGGATTTTTTATCCTATCGACATTTGAAATCGTTTGTCCAATTGATGCAGTCCTACAAAGAAAATTTATGTGCTACTTCGTATAATGGTTTCATTATCATAGTCTCTACAATAATGGATAAAAATCCAATACATAGTTCCATTGCGTGTCGGAGTTCGTTTGTCAGCATGAGCAAGCCTTTTACACAGAGTGCTTTCATACACCCAACCGAGACATAGGACATACATTGGATAGATTGACACTTTGCATTGCCTCGGTCGATGCGGACCAACATGATAAATGGCTTGAGTAGTATATGGCAACTTGCTCATGAACTGCAGGACCAGGGCTAGAATGAATGAATAAACAATTGTAAACTTCGGCCCGGTAGTCCTACCGACAACTGACCGGACCCCTATCCAGCATACCATTCCTTGCATATGCACAACATAATGCATGACACCCCTAAGAGAGTCGTCTTGGAAACTCCAACAAGAGATGCTCCTATCAATAACAGGGATATACATGCTACATCTAGGCATGGGTATCCCTGCGACGTCCTTGAATTTAATACCTTGAAAATATGACTAATATTTTAATTAAATAAAAAAAATAAGAAATAATCAGAATTTATGTGCTAATTAAATAAATTAAATACAAGGAGGGGCATAATGGTTATATTTGAGAATATAGAATTTAATGATGAAACCAACGCCATTGTGACCATTTGTTTTTTTGATTCATACAGGATATTTTTGTACTCGGTTGGAGCTCATATGAAGGATATATGGTCGGAAATGTCGTCAAGCCAAATGAGAGCTATCTGATTTGAATTTGAAATTAAAGTTTTGGTGGACACTTGGATTTTCCCTCCTTTAACTCGAAACTTAAAGCATGTATCTAATTGTCTCATTTTTCAAAAACTAACTCTATAATGTTTTCTTCTTCCTCGATTCTACCACCAACCACTTGTAATTAAATTGACAATACTCACTTAAATCTCCGCCAAATTGGATTAAACCAAAAGCAACATGAAGATAATGGATGTGGCTATGACCCAATGAAGATTAGGAGGCATAAATTCAAAGGAAGGAGATAAAGAAACATGGGACAGCGAGGCTTTGGACCAGAAATAGCAGTTTTGTAGATGATCAATGCTTTCCTCCTCCTAAAGTACAATTTTAATGCTATAAGATTATTTGTAGGCTGTATTAGTGTAGTAATTCATGTATATGTACTTTAAAATCAAAATTAAAAGGGTTTGGAAGGGATTTGATAAACATAGATGCTTGAAACTAGGTTTATATAAAATCTTTGAAAATTTTACATTATAATTCATTAAATAGATGACCAAATTTGACTTAGGAACTTAGGGCTAGGGTCTAGGTATGTTCTTCGATGATCTGAGACGAAGCTGTGGCAGCCGAAGGGAAGAACGGTGGTGAAAATTACAAAAATTTCAAAACCGAAACCTTAAAAAATATGCACATCGGTGTACCGGTCCATAGCCTTCATTTCACCAGTGCATGTAAATTTTGCCAGGCTAAACCTCAATGTAATAGCCCATATAAATAAATAACAAAAAACTTTGACTCCTATATTCTTTTGTGTTCTAAAGGTAATTTGAGGTGTAATGAGATGAGTGACGGTGCTACGAAATGGATAGGTGTATGAATGGTTTGGTTTCTATATAAAGTGAATATGTATATGTGTTATGATACGATATTATGATGTGATGGTGAGTACAAATGAGAACGAGTCTAGGGCAAGGAAGACAACCCAGATTGTGTATGCGGACACGAATGCGGACCTATGACACATTTGGGTGATCCAGGCATAACAATTTGCTCCTCTGTAGTGCTTTGGTGAACCAGGTGGAAAAGTGGATGTAAGCGACCCTGTAGGGAATAAGGCTCGTCCAGGGCGTGAGTCCAATAAGGTAGCACAAAGACAACAAGGGACCCTATAGGGCATGAGGCTGGTCTAAGGCGTGAGTTCTATACATAATGAAAGACCCTATAGCGCACGGGGAAAGTCCAAGGAAGTGAGTCCACATAGATGTATTTGACAGTTAGGTATGGAATGGTGATAAAACTTATGGCGGTCGGACGTTAGACTCATATTGTGTTATAGTATTACTTTTATAGTATATGTAGAGTAGATTATGATTCACTCACCAAACTTATGTCTGACCCACTCGTACACACACATATACATAAAAGTAATACCACACTTATTTTATTTCTCTATGAGACTATGAAAGTACATAGTGTTGCTTATATTTCATATCTGATATCTGCATATGACCATATTCATATTTTATCTTACCCCAACAACTCGCCCTTTAGATTCTCGGGTGTTGGCATCAGTTCGGGCGTCGGATCCAGGTTCGAAAAGGAACGTACATTTGTATCAGAGCTTTGATTTTAAACTCGGATAGTAATTAGGAACATATTGAGAGAGCATATTTGTAGTTTCTATTAGATATAAATATTATATAGGAATTCAAATTACATTGCACACACTTATTTATTGTTATAGATTTTTCTACTATATATAGGAAATTGTTAATAAATCCCATTTTTATTGATAGCTAAAATAAGTAATCCAATCGAAATTGGAACAGAGATCAATGTAGCCAATGTCGGTGGGATAGAAACCTGGGTAGATACTAGCTCCCATGCAAATATACTAGATATCCCTAGAGTTAATATTTCAATTTGGCTCAGATGCTACCTTTAGGCGACAAGCCAAGCTAGTACCATTCCCACCAACCTGTAGCCACTAATACCACTGCTAATCAAGGTGAGATTCTAGTCCCAGCAACACTAACCATTTACTTTCCTAACAGTTGTAAGGATTTTTGCAAAGCCTTGGTGGGAAGCCATTTCTCGAGACGGAACCATACTCGGTGACTCAGGCCTGGCTTAATGACTGTGAAAATATTTTTAACCTAGTGGGACTTAATGATGTAACTAATAGGCAACTAGCTACTTGGCATCTGAAAGTTGAAGCGGCATGTTGATAGGAAGAAGTAATAGTTGAAGTGGATGAGAACACTATCACTTGGAAATGTTCAAGTTGAGATTCGAGACGAAGTTTCTTTCTGGTGCTGAGATGGATTTATTGTTGGAAAAGTTTATTTATCAAAAGTAGGGAGAAATTATATTTAGGAAGTATGTCAGCCAGTTTAATGATTTGGCCCGATTTGGATTTAAATTAGTGAATACTCCAACAAAGAAGTTGTAACAACCTGGAATTTTGAACACTTCGTATTTAAATATCTGAATTATTTAAATATTTGAATCTAGGATTTAATATGAATAAATACAATTTTATAACCTTATTAACCCCTCTTTAATTAATAACCAATGATAAAATAATCATTTTTGAAAAATGTTACAAAAATAAATAGTTCGCAAAAATATCGATAATGTTATCGAAAATTATTTTATCGATAAACGACTTTTTGCTAAACAAAAGTTGTTCGAAATTCTTTTACATATCCTAGAAGCAAATGAACACATAAATAACAAGCTGAAACACTTAAGTTAATAGCAAAATTAATTAATCTAAGCAAGTTTCGAAAAGGGAACAAAAGGACCCCTAAATCATGGCTTAAATCAAGGGAAGACTTTTACAAGGTATGATGTGTGTAAGTGGAAGCATGGTGTGCATGTACATGAAGAGAGAGTAGAGGGATTTAAGGGACTTTTGCTACTTCTCTTTTCTAGTCTATAAATACTTTCCCTTGCTCGCTCTTTTATTCATTCATGTTTGGGTAAAAGAAACTATGCTCTTTTCACTTCTTTCTCCTTTCTAACTCTCTTAGACTCATATCAAACCAACTCCAATCACTTCCAAACTCTACTAAAGTTATTATATCATCTAGAAAACATACTTTAGTTTCTAAAAAGCTAAAGAATGAGGGAGCTAAAAGGGATCATTGACAGGCTGTGAGCAATATGAGGTAGGTGGAGGCTTGTGCTTGTGATTTTGAAAGCGAAGGAGGTAGCTTTGGCTTCGAAGTTATGGTAGGAAGTGTTACTTTGATTCTTGTGGCTTGTGATGGTTGTTAGCTTGGTTATTGGATGAGTTATCTCACCATCCATGAAGTATATATTGTGTTATAATGTTTGTTGTGCAAAAATATAAATGCCAAATGAAAATAAATGCAAATTATAACTTTTAGACCCCGCTTGCTTTTGAAAGCAAATGAACACATATATGATGTATAACCTCTCTAATAAACCCTCTAAAACATGTAACATGGCCATGACTTAATGTTTACATGTTTGATAAATTTATATGTAAAGTTGAAGTGTGTTGTGAATGTTTGAAGGAAAAAATCGCTATAAACGTACTTTAAAATCCCTTGCATTTGACATATGTTAAATTGGTTAAAATATCAATATATTACGAATGTATATATTTCATTGTTCTTTACACATGTTTTTATGTATTTGACATAAAGGAATTGGTTTGGAAATTTGTGGAAATAATGAAACAAAGTTAAGAAATTTAATAGCAAAATAGTCACTATATCAACACTTTTAAAATGCCTTGTTTTTGAAAATAACGTTTATTTTTGTAGAGACATCCTTAGGAGTTTCTTTACTGATTTAACAAGTAAAATTTAATTTGTTCTTACTATAAATTTTCTAGAGCTTAAATCATTTGATAGCTAGTTGAATGAAGTGACAAAAGTTATCGCGAAACAGTCGCTATACGAGCATTTCGGAAAAAATACATTGTTTTCAGAAATTTCTATAAAATATTTAGAAGTTATTCTTTGGGATTTTTCTTCATGTTATTCAAGTACTCAAAGTATACTAACTACTGTAAAAGGAATGGATTAAAAACCATTTGTTTAATTGTTGAAAACTATGTGCAAAGTTATAGCAAAATCAAACGAAAAACAGTATGGGACTTTAGGTAGCATTGCTGAAGTGCTGTGTTTTGGTAGCATTTGTAGGAGTGCTATTTTTCCTGTTTGGAACTATAAATTATATAAAAATGATATTTAAATTAAGTATTTTTCTCTAATCATTTTGGGGTAGTTTTCTAACTTATATTAGAGTGTTCTGAAATTAGTTTCATATTTACATATATATTTTTATAATTAATTGTAAAATTTTAAAATAAGTAGCTTTTAAAATAAAACATATTTATTTTGGTTTTTCCAGTTTCTCCGAAGTTTGTTATTTTTATATATATAATAATCTGTATAAATAAATATAATATATATATAAGTAGTTTAAAAGTGTATTAACATGTTAATAAGTATTTTAAAGGCATTTCTATATACATATGTATGTATGTATGTATAAGTTTTAATAAGTTAAGTATTTTATAAATATAATAAAGAAAGTTTGGACTTTAACAGTTAAGTTTGAATAAAGGGTTTGTGAAATTGATTAAAAGTCTATTACCCTAATAAGTATGGATATGCTTTGATCTTTAAAAGAAATGTTTTAAAATTAATGATAAGTATTGAATAATTTGGGTTGTAGTAAATAATGTTTTAGTAACATTGTTTTTAATCCTTATTATTAATTATACTTAGGAATATAATTAGATATTTAATAAACAAATAATATAAATATAACCTTAAGAAAAAGGTTTTGGGGTGTACTAGACATTGTTGGAGTAACAATTGCCTTTAACCCTTAAATCTAGTTAAATCTTTTAAAGCAAGTTTTAAGGAAAATGTCTAAATGTGAGATTGTTTTGGGGTCTGTTGTGACAAAGTTTAGATAACACTTGTCTTTAACCCTTAAGAGTATAATTAGATCTTTAATAATAGAATTTTAAAGATAATAATAAGTATGAAATCTTTTTTTAAATAAAGATAGAAAAGTAAAAGTTTAACTTATAAAAGAAAAGAGGTTTATAGTAACGATGTTTAGTTAACATTTGTTTTTAACCTCTTTGATAATATTTTAAAGTAGTTAAACGTTTACAACCAAATTGATCACAAACACCCAAGAGTGTATTTATGTAAAGAAGTAAATAAAGAAAGTAAAATTAAAACCAAGGAATAGATTAAACTAATAGACTAATCAAAGCAAAAATCAAGACACATGAATTTATAGTGGTTCAGCGTTGTATGCCTACGTCCACTTTGAAGATTATCTTTATTGATTCACTAATAGTTAGATTACAACAGCAAAAAGTAAGAAAAAACTTGATTACAATATAGACTCAAGTAACCATCGGCGTAAAGATCCTTAGAATGACCCCCTAGGCCAGTATTTATAAGTGAACATGACCACCAATCTCTCTGAAACTTTGGCTATAGGACCTTATAATCAATATGGGCCCACTAGAGGGGTCACTAGGCCCAAATCTCAATGAAGAGGGATCGGTACTGATCCCTTCATTGGTCGATTTTTCATCAGCGGTCCCTATGGTGGCTTCTGCATGCTTAAATATATTGGCTCTTCAATTTTAATGTCATTTGGATCAGCGAAGCTCAAGTTATTACATGACCTTTGATTTAAGATTGCTTATGCCATAGTTTCCTACTGATCCCTAGAGATGGTTGTATACCGATCCCTCTTTCTTTTCCCATTTGCCATGCGATCCCTAGGGTCCATATACCTTGCTCCCTAAATTTCATCTGCCTTGGACCTTTAGATCCCAAAGTATTGATCGTTGAATGCAAGAATGCACTTAGTCTTTGACATGTGTCGATCCCTCCTTGGTGGCTCAAGTATGCCGATCCATCCATCTACGCTGGGCCCTTTTATATTCTATGTCGATCCCTTCCTTATGAGTTGAAGTATAATGTTCCAAACCAACAAACCATGTCGATCCATCTACTTTCATCTACACCGATCCCTTTCTTGCTTCGATCATGCCGATCCCTTTTCTATCCAACCATACCGATCCCTATCGTACTACCGAGCCATGCTGATTCCTTGCTTGTCTAAGCTAAAGTCCATATTTCAAGTATCCTATATTGTTTATCTACCAATCCCATCCAATTCTGGCTTTACACAATCATTTCTCCATGGTCATTGTTCTTGATAACTGTCGAATCTATCTTGTATAATCAGTTCAATCTAACCGGGTCAGGATACAAGGTAACACTTGCCCCCAAAGTATGTCGTGTGAGTAACATGACGTGCTTTGAATTGAAACAAGTCTAAACTGTCGAAAAGAGGTCGATCTAGCTTCCTGAATGATTGCTATTCCTTTGTCAAATCATTTTTCCAAGACATTAATTCTTCATCGATTGCCATGACGCCTGGTTGATTTCCAATAACATAAATTCAGTGCCATATTCCGTCAATATATATAAATCTAGTTTTGCGAGACTTATAAACTTTTTAACATCTGATCCAGCCTTGAACTTGAAGGTTTCAAGTTTGATTTCAATTTCTGCTGATTTCAAAAATTTGAACCTTTAAGTCACTCTCGCGTGCATTCATATACACGTTTCTGTTGTCGGCTCCTGGACGCGTTCGAACGCTCACGGGTCGTTGCTAGTTTTTACAACATTTCGTATGTACATACTCATAACCTAATCTTAACAATTATTTTTATTATATATTATTTAAAAAATCTATAGGGCTTGGTAATCATTATGCCGACTCATTTTCTCAGCCATGCAAATAGGGATCGGCATGCTTCTATGCCAACCCCTCTCCTCTTAATACACGCCTAACATCCTTGTAGCCGAACCCTCTCCCATATATATATATATAAGCCTTTCTTCACTTCATTCTTCACTTTTTAATCTTCCATATAAGCTCATTCGTCTTTTAACCGAACCCTTCCCTATTTCCCTATCAACCGAACCCCCTCTCTTCACTCGATCTTCACTCTAACCTATTAACTCACATCTTCACTCGATTTTAGACCATCGACCAAATTTCAATCCAATCTTGCTCCTTTTCCTAGCTTTCCTTCGATTGATTTAGGTGAGCTTCCCCTCTTGTTTTTTATTTTAATGTAATGCAATAGATTCCACTTAGTAGATGGTAAATTAATGGTATTCGAGGCCATGATGATAAGCAGCTTAGGGGAGATGGATGATTGGTGATTTAGTGTAAGTTAGGAGATAGAAGAGGGTAATAGGAGAGAAGATGAGGGTTTAAAGTGGTACTTCGATGGGAGGAAGGCTTAGAAGTACAAGAATGAAGGGTTCGGTGGTGTTGGTGACTCTGGATGAGAAATCGGTAGAGAAGGTCTTGATGGAGGGATCGGTTGGGGAGGTTTTGATAGGGGGATCAGTGTTTTGAAGGATGAAGGTTCTGATGTGTGGTCGTAGGAAATGGGACGGCCTGTAAATAGGGATCGACCTTTCTATAGGGTTCGGCTAATCTTCGAGATCGGCAGGTTGTGGTCAAGGAGAGGGATTGGTATAGGAACTTTTGGGATAGGGATTGGCATATATCTTTGGGTCGGCATAGGGTTAATATTTGGTTTCTCGATCTTGCAAACTAATCTAACTTGACTTATTTGAACAATCATTGCTAGTTTGCCTTACTAACCTTGAACATATGACGACGAACAATATAACGTGCATACTCCTTGTTGAACTTGAGACTAAACAATCAGATTTCCGGAACTTTCAATATGGACTAAGTGATAAACTTGCAAATAAACTTGCAAATGAACTTAGGTGACAAACTTCATACTTCAACATGCCGATAGTCGATCCCAAAGATTTCGTAGCCGATTAAATTCCTTACCAATTGAGACGGTCAGCGATGATGGTCCTTTTGGACAAACTTCCAAGTCTCGACGTTTTATTTCATTTTTCTGATTTCAAACTATTTATATATCTGTTATATACTGCACTGCACTACTACACACTTAGCATGGGGGGAACATGTTATCCTTTCTAATCTTGATTATCTACTAAGTATAGCTAATATAGATTCCAGATGCTCGAAGTGTTCAGCTGATATGTCTTCTTATTGGGCGATGTAACACATTGGTTTTAAAGCGAAGTCAAGTTCCGCAACTATATCCGACAGGCTTTCTCCCAGCCATCATGTGGAACAAACAGAAGTTTCTAACCCACAAGCCGATCTTTTATCAGATATTCCAGTCCTTCCAACTGAAAACATAAGCCCTGCTTCTGATATTGTAGGGGCGTTATTCTTCTAGATAATCCAGTGGATTCACAAGCTTCCCGAATTGGCGAGGCCTCTCTCCGCCGGCTATGTTTTATTCACGGAATTCCGTTTGGGGACATCTTGGTTCCTTTAAGACATGATAGGTCACTTTCCCCTAGCAGGGTACATATCATGCAATAAGTTTATGTGTTGGGCTGGATGTGTACCACCCTTCAATTCGTTTATTCGAGAAATGTTGAGATACCTTGGGATGGCCCCCATTCAACTTCACCCAAATAGTTACGCTTTCATTCATGGAACCTTCTTGCTATTCATGGGTGTTTTATTTCATGTGTCTACTCCCGAAGATATAAGATTTATCAACAACTTCAAACGACGATCGGGAAGCCCTTCTTATGTCTTTCTCGAACCCTCGCCAAACAAGCCAAGTTCTGATGGGAACTTGGATAAAACTCTCATTGTTTAATCATGAATGGTTTTACATGCGATGCCCACCCATATTTTTGAGACGATGTCAGAAGGACGTAAGTATTTCCTTCATTTCTTTCTCAAGTTCACCAGTCCAAGTCATATCTTCTCCTTTGAATCTACTAACATCCAAAGTTCTTTCAGGTGTTCGCCCACGTCCTGAAAGCACATATTTTTCAAGAGCCATCATTGCCATTCATGCTACCCCTGTTGAGGACAGGGACAATAAACTTCTCGTAACCGATGAGTTACTATCCTTGTTCTGGCAATTAGAAGTTGGCCGTAATATCATGCTTTTTGGAAGTGCAGCATTACTAAGGAGTGTTGTAGAACAAAGAAAGGATACCATCAACCCCATGGTGCCCCCTACCGAGGGGACTCGGGACGATACCGAGGAGGGCGAGATTAAAGATTCTCATGTCGATAAACCAAAATATGTTGATGCATGTATGGGGAAGGCACTAATGGTCGAATCATGACAAGGCGCCTAATCCCAAACACCTACAAAAAGAAAGAAAAGGCTGGCATACAAGCTTCGTAGAAGAAAAACCGCCATGGATCCAAAATTTGTTATTTCTTCTACAGAAGAGGAATCGTCCTCTCAACACTTGGAAAGCTCGTTAAAGGGGTTTTCAAATCTTCAAATTCCAGATGACATCATGACCTATGACTTTTCGAACATTAACATTGAAGGACTCAACTCTCCCACTAGAAGTGACAATGGCATTCGACCTTTTGATAAAGGAGAGAAAACGCCGATGAGCAAGGCTACAGCCACTGGTCTGTAGGAGGAACACTAGGACACTCACAACCACATGCACTTCACTATACACTTTCTGTTAATCTTTCACTCGACAATTACCAATATGCTCTCATTTGATCATTATAGGTGCAATGTCTCGATCCAGAGCCTTCGATCACCTCAGAAGCTCTTCATCATACCACCGATCTAGCTAGGATTCGGATTCTACCTGGCATAGGTAGAAGGATGAGGGATGGGATAAGAATTATTACCAAGAGAATCTTTTTTCTCTTCCAAACGCAAATCCCATTCCCAGACATCTCGTCAAGACGAGTAGTAGACAATCTCGTGAGCGTCTATCACGCAAACATCCAATTGCTACCTTTGATCCGCCTTGCTAGCTACTGCTCCCGACATTTCCACAGTAGAGAAGTTGGCCGAGCTCAAGGCCACTTTTCCAAAAAATTGCTTTGATGGTCTCAAATTCCTTCCTTCCACTCACATAACTCTAGGGCATGCCAAGAAAGTTCTCTTGCATGCGTCGATGACGTATTTGTACAGCATGAATCGTTTATTCATTTAGTAGAAAAAGTCTCTAAGTATTCATTAAGCAACAACATGAGATAGACCGCATCAAGTTGGAAGCTATACACGATAAGGACATAATCAGGCATCGAGACGCTAAATTGTTAGAATTAAAAAACCTAACTTGCTGTAGCAGAGAAAAACACTAAGGAAATAGTAGAGGCAGTAAGTCGTTTGGAAGTTTCTCATAAAAAGGAACTCAATGCGGCACTTCATCATAGTGGGGCGCTTGCTTTAGAAAAGGACTCCTTGCAAAAGGAAAAAACGCTCTGGCTTGCCACATCGAGGAACTTGAAGAACTTTTCAAGAAGGAAAGGGAGGAAAAAATCGAAGCTCAAGAGGAACCGTAGAAGTACTTTGAGGAAGTTGTGGAGGCTAGGAGCTTAAAGGCTAAACTGGATGAGCAATTCCCTAAAATCGAAGCTCATAAAGAAGAAGCTCGAGAAGAGGGCCAAAAAGAGATGATAGAACAAGTTAACTCCCAAGTGGAAGCTGCCATGGAGTCCGGTAGGAACGAGATTAAGAACTTATTCGACCCGTTGATCATTGAATACAATACCAAAGTCCCGATTCATCACGACTTAAGTTTTTTTGGTGAGTGTTATCCCGATCACTCTCTAAAGCTTGGGAGCACATTATCGAGATGAAGAAAAAAGAACTGGGTGAAGCCGAGCTCAACGAAGAAGAATTAGTAAGAGAAATTCTTTGTGGAAATGAACCCTCGGATTTAGCTGTCGCAAAGCTTCAATTCTTCAATGTTTCTGCTCCTATTGAAGGAGGAGAACATATTACCTGATCTTCAGGGACTGATCCTAAGGTCCCTCTCCATTCCAAGTAGCCGGAACATCAATCTCTCTCGATACGAAGCAGATGCTTGGCTACGATCCGGACAGGCCTGGCTTTCAATCCAAAATGTTATCCCCTATTTTAGAAGGAGGTACCCCGGCAACTACGGAGAGTCAACCAGATGCGGGTATCGCACTTTACTCCTTAATATATGAAATGTTTTGCTCCTCACACGCATTGGTCTTGAGCTAATCTCCCTATTTTAACAAATTTTGCAGGTCTTTCGGGCTCCAGTCAGACTCTTAAAAGTGTACTGCTGTAGAACAATAGGAAAAACCAACTGAGGATCCGACAGCTGTTGATGTACCGAGGCCAGATGTTCAAGTCATCGGGGATCTTGATGACGATAAGGCTAAAGAGCTGCTTCCAACAAACAAGTCTGACGAAGTAATGATTACTAGCACCTCCGAACGAACTGCCAAAGTTAGGTCGAAAGAACAGATTGGAAAGGAGGAGTTATTGAAAAGAAATTAAAATTGAACCCGCCAAGGTGGACATTGATGATCCTCATATTGTGCCACTACAAATTATTCCACCTGGCGGGTCAATTCCCAGTGAACTTCCTCTTAGCTTTGCAAGCTCTCCTGCTAAAGGTGGTAAAGGGTCCAGAAAGAGAAGCACAAGTGGCTCTACTCCTGAGAAATCCAAAAAAGAGAGGAAGTCGAAGAAATAACTACCGCTCCGGCTCAATTTGTATAGTTTGCATAGTCGTTTCTTTCGCTAGTCGTGGTTGTACGGGTATGAATCTCTATTTTTTTGGAATAACTTGTACTGAGATCTCAAAACCTACTATGTGAATAAAAGTTTTTGTTTTCTATTGAGCTTTTGTGTGAATTGTTACTTAAGTAGTTGAACTATTACTTTTCATTCAATGTACTTGTAATTCGCTGTTCGTAAATTCTGGTAATAATTCACCAACTCCATCCCAAGACCTCCAAGTGGTCGTGGCCTTGATTTGTATCAAACACTAGGCTCGAGCCTTAGTGTGATGCTATTGGAATCATCAGTATTTCGAGCAATTGTACTCCTGCCCCTGGTTTTGATTTAGCGAGGCTAGAAGTGGGACGGTCAAATTCCATCCTTAGCGAGTTTATACTCCTTCTGTAAGTTTCAAGGCGGAGTTTGTGGAATAGAGAACGGTCGGGCTCCACTCATATATTCATTCATATATGTATCCATACTCTAGGGATAAGATTTAGTTGATGGGTGGTCGGTTCGCACATAGTTTATGTTTATACTCTAATCCGCGCACTCTGGGGACTTAAAGTTATCTCGTGAGCGGTCGATTCATGCCCGATTTATGTTTATACTCCAGTCTACACTCTAGGGACTTAGAGTTACTTTATGGGTGGTCATTACACATCCGATTTATGTTTATACTCCAGTCCGCACTCTGGGACTTAGAGTTATTTTGCGGGTGGTCGGTTCACACCCGATTTATGTTTATAGTCCAGTCCGCACTTTGGGGACTTAGAGTTATTTAGAGGAGTGATCAGATTGTACTCTTTTTGATTGATTAATTTGCCCCCAGGATTTGGGGTTTGATTTAGTGAGTGATCGGTCGTATCTCGGTCGCTTTAATTTTGTTTCAGTTCCACGGTTCGGGCAGGAGTTATTCAATCATCAGATTGTCGACCACATTCATTCCTTGTTGTGTATCCCGTCCTTTTGATTTCAAATGAGATTTGTTAAATGAATAAGTTGATTGAGCTCATCTTGCTTGATTCCATCAGGAGTTAGCATGATTGGTTGATTTTAAACTCTGGGATCATGTTCACACACATCGATATCAATCAGTTTCACCATGAAATTAGCATACAATGCAATAGCCAATGTAAATACAAAGTAAGCCCGAAACTTTATTCATTAAATGGAAGGAAGTAACATAAACTGTCTTATTACATATTCGGAAAATCAAATGCTAAAGAAAACTCTAAAAGTAAATACAACTGAAATGTAAAGGAAATAAACTAAGTGAAATAGCATCGTAAATATGTGTTATCCCATGCTCTTGGAAGTGTAATGTCATCAACAGTCGCTAACTTGAAAGTTCCTTCTTCAAACCTCTGTTTATGACATATGGTCCTTCTCAAATCGAATTCATGTATGATGGAGTAGGAAAAACCCGTTTCAGGACGAGATCGCCAATTTCGAAGGTTCTTGGTCGAACTTTAGTGTTGTAATATCGGACGAATCGATGCCAGTGTGCAGCTGCGCTCAGATCGGCTTCTTCGAGCTTCTTGTCTATAAAGTCCAGAGATTCCAAGAGGAGATCTTGATTTGTTTTGGGATCATAATAATTCACTTGATGAGAAGGGACTTTGAGTTCAACAGGAATAATGGCTTCTGAACCGTGAGCGAGGGCGAATGGAGTATGGCCAGTCGCGGACTTGTGAGTGGTTCTATAAACCCAAAGTGTTGTAGGAAGTTCGTCGACCCACATGCCTCTAGCCTTCTCCAAATGCTTCTTCAGAATTGACTTGATGATTTTATTTACAGCTTCAACTTGTCCATTTGCCTGAGAGTGAGCGATCGCTACAAATCTCTTTTCAATACGATATCTTCGACAAAAGTATTTAAATTTAGCACTATCGAATTGAGTCCCATTATCTGTTACAACAGTCTGTGGAAGACCGAAACCACATATGAGATTTCAGACGATGAAGTTGATTACTTTCTTGGTTGTGATTACGACTAAAGGTTCTGCCTCGGCCCATTTGATGAAGTAATCAACTGCCACAATATCGTACTTCGCGCCACCTTTAGAGATCGGCAAAGAACCGATAATGTCTATAATCCACATAGCAAACGATCATGGGGTGACCATTTGCGTGATTTCTGTTGGTGGAGCTCTTAGGACTTTTG
The DNA here is from genome assembly GCA_030737815.1 of Allium fistulosum. Taxonomy (NCBI): domain Eukaryota; kingdom Viridiplantae; phylum Streptophyta; class Magnoliopsida; order Asparagales; family Amaryllidaceae; genus Allium; species Allium fistulosum. The sequence goes on from CM060903.1 coordinate 1,464,527,750, forward strand.
CATATATCTGGCATTTATCACATCGTCTTAGATAATCAGCGGTGTTTCGATTTACGGATGGCCAATAATACCCATAACAGAGAATTTTCTTTGCCAGAGTTTGCCCCTTAGTGTGATCACCGCATTCTCCTTCACAAAATTCTCTTAGAACACGCTTTACCTCATCAGAGCGATACACTAGAGTAGCGGGACTGAGAAACCTTTCATGTACATGACTCTTCCTTGCATAGTATACCGTGAGGCTTTGCAAAGGACTTATCGCTTTTCATTTCTTTTATCAGGCATGACTCCATGCAGTAAATAGTCTTTAATTGGATTCATCCATGATTCCCTTTTAGATTCTACTCTCAGTGTTTGGTCGATCTCCATCATATTTATACTTTGGGTATTCAGTACTTTGACCGGAACCAAGCCCATCTGTTGTGCATCGCCGGTACTAGCAAACTTTGCCAATGAATCAGCCTCTCTGTTTTGATCATGGGGAATATATGAAATGTCATAATATTCAAATTCTATCAACAGCTCCTGAACTCGGGTAAGCTATGGGACAATCCTTTGTCCCTTAACCTGGTAGTCTCCCCTAACTTGATACACCACCAACTGCGAATCGCAAAAGATTTCAGGAGATTTGACTCCAAGTTGTCTTAGCGAGCTTAAGTCCAGTTTCAAAGCTTCATACTCAGCCTCATTATTTTTCGCTGGGAAATCAAGCTTCAAAGAATAATAAATCGACCGGTTTTCAGGAGTTACAAGCACAATCCCAGCTCTAGAACAATGATCATCAGATGCTCCATCAGTATATAATTTTCACTATATAGTAGGGATTTCGCAACCTTCTGGAAGATTATCTTGCATAGTAAACTCTGCTATAAAGTTCACCAAAGGATGTCCCTAGATAGCTCTTCGAGGGAGACAAGTAATGTCAATTGGCTGAGCTCAATGTTCCATTTGAGTAACCTCCCAGACGTCACAGGTCAATGTAGGATCTGTCGTAACGGCTGGTCGGTGTAAATATTGATCGAATATGCCTGGAAGTACAAACAAAGCTTATGTGATGCAATTAGCAAGCATTATGCCAAATTCTCTATTTTTGGATAGTTCCATTCTGCTCCTGTTAATCGTTTACTGACGTAATACACCGACCACTGGATCTGATTCTCCTCACGAATCAAGGCAGCACTTATAGCATATGCTGATACAGCCAAATAAACGTACAACTCCTCATGATCTACCAGTTTTGACAAAATAAGGGAGTTCTCCAAATGATTCACCAGAGCTTGGAATGCGTCTTTATAATCCTATGTCAATTTGAAGTTTCTTTTTCCCTTACTAATCAAATCAAAGAAAGGAAATACATTTGTCGGTAGCTCTAGAGATAAATCGACTTAAAGTGGCAACCTTCCCATTCAGAGTCTGCACTTGTTTAATGGTCCTTGGCGCTTGGATATCACAGATAGCCTGAATCTTCTCTGGATTAGCTTCTATTCCATGAGCATTGACAATAAATCCCAAGAACTTTCCTGATGCAACACCAAATGAACACTTCAAAGGATTGATTTCATCTTGTAATATCAGAGAATGTCAAACATTTCTGCCAAGTCTCTAATATGGTCGCTTGATCATCATGACTTCATGAGCATATCATCCACACACACTTCCATTGTTTTTCAATCTGATCTTTAAACATCTTATTAACTAAATGTTGATAATTCGCTCCAACATTCGACATTACTACATAACAATACAACCCAATATCTGTAACAAAACTGGTGTGCTGTTGATCGGGGATATACATTAGGATTTGGTAATATCCCGAATACACATCCATAAATGATAGCAATTCGTGTCCTACGATTGAATCAACTAGCTGATCAATTCTTGGAAGGGGAAAACTCTCTTTTAAACACGCTTTGTTCAAATCTGAGTAATCAATGAACGTTCTCCATTTTCCATTCGCCTTCTTCACAAGTACGGGATTAGGTATCCATTCAAGGTAGAGGGCATCGCGGATAAACCCATTGACTTTTAGTTTATCCACCTCCTTATTGAGAGCACTAGATCTCTCCGGATCCATGTCGCGTCTTTTTTGCTTCACCGGAACATACTCGGGTCAATATTCAATGCATGGCTCATAATGGCGGGCGAGATTCCACACATGTCAGAGTGAGTCCAAGCGAATACATCTAGATTCACTCGGAGAAAACCAGCGAGTTCTTTCATCATCGGAAGGCTGAGCTGTGACCCAATCTTCAGGACTCATGATGGGTCGTCGTAGCTAACCGTAATATCAATCGTCAGCTTAGGCAGTGTAGCCTTGGTCTCTTTGGGCTCCTCTTCATCATCTCTCGGATCTATATCTCTATAAAACCGACTGTGGTGCCCGAGCCAAGGCTCAGGCGCTGGTTGTCAATCTTCGATAGCTTGGATGCGGACAATCTTATCCACACCCTTTCCTTTTTCTTTGCTTTGAGCTTACCCCAACTCAGCTACATAACAGGCACATCTAGTTGCCTAATCACCATGAACAACTCCTATGCTATTATCCGTAGAAACTTCATAGTTAAACACCATAGGGAAAGAGTTGCCTGGAATTCAGCTAGGGCCGGTCGGCCTAGAAAAACATTATACGGAGAATCAACATCCAAAACAATAAACGGTAGGATTCACACTCTCCATCGTTCACCTTCTCCCAACTCAACAAGTAATTTCATGTATCCAATAGCCTTGATCGCAACACCATTAAAACCATGAATACGAGCTTTAGATGGTTTTAATTCTGGCTTCCATTCTCATCTGATCATATGCTTTTTTGAAGATTATATTCACCGAACTTTCACAATCAATTAAAATCCTTCTCACCAATTGTAACACCCCTAATTTTATTGACATCATTCAGGAGATTTAAGTAGAATAAATTAAATAGAATAATGTAGATAAGGAGATTAAGGTTGATTAATAAATTAGTTGACCGTGCTTATTTAAAAATCAAATGAACTTATATAAATGGTTAAGAAATTAAATAAGAGGGCATTAGGGTAAACCCACACTTTCCACCCTTATACTATCTTTCTTAGTTCTACATGTTCATTTCACCAAAACAAAAATATTTATAACTGAGAGAAGCAAGACCGGCCATTAGAAGAGAAGAGAAAACCAACTAAAAGCTAGGATTCAAGTTAGAAGGAATCAATCTCAATCATACTTCAATTTCCTTATCCAATCTAAGGTGAATAATAATTTCTATATCTCTATTATGATTTTCACATCAAATGATTTCGGATTTAAGGATAAATCTATTTTATGACATATTGAATGATGATATGCTTGTTTATGATTTATATGTGTTTGAACAAAGTTGTTTAATAAGGGATATACACGGTTTTAGAGTAAAACCGAGATGAAATGATTTTTAAATGCCATGGGAAAATTTTATGTTATAAGAAACATGATTTTGAAGATGGGTTTCAATTCTCATAATTTTATGAGCGTATATGGATTTTATACGAATTTTCTAGTGAAGAAAATGATTTATTAGGTTATAAATTATTTACCGCAAAAATAATGATTATTTGGGTTTGAAATTTTTATATATTGGAAAACATATTAAAATAGATATTTTGGGATCTTTTCAGATTTTTCCTAAGTGTTTTGATGAATATATAAAATTATTTAAGGTATGAGATTTAAATGTTTTATATATTTAATTAAGGAGAAGAGGCAATTTATAAAATAAAATTATTATTTAAATCTGAAATTAGTGGCAGCATTTTTCTAAAAAGTAATGGTTAACTAATGAGATTTGATAAACAAAGGCAGGTTAGTTAAAAAGTTATCTTCTTTAGGTTAAAAACAAGAAAATCATGCTTTTAGCCATTTTAGGCATAATACCTTCCGACCCAGACCTTTTGACTAAGTCAAAAGGTTATACCTTTCGACAAGGTCAAACCAATGCATATGGTATCAAGCATTTTGGTACATAATGAATTGGACAGAGTCGATGGGTTCGTAGTCGAAAGGTTGATGGCTAAAGAGGTTGGAGTATGTATGTTTTATAAACTAAAGCTTCCACCTACTTTGCTTTCGAATTAGAGCTTTTGACTTGGTTGCTTTCAACCAGGTCAAATGTTTAAAGAAAGGTTTTAAACCTTTCGACAAAGTCAAAAGGTTACTACCACTTATTATTGTTTTGTTTTGGACCTTTCGACATGGTTGAAAGGTTTGGTTTTCAAAAGGTTGTTTTAAGAGACCTTTCGACAAGGTCGAAAGGTTTGGTTTTTTTATATATAAGCTGTTTTTATATAAGACCTTTGGACACAGTTGAAAGGTTAGGTTTTGAAAGGATCTAAGAGACCTTTTGACAAGGTCGAAAGGTTTGGTTTCGAAAGGTTGTTTCAAAGAGATTTTGAAAAGAATTGCCGCCTTTATTTTGTTAAAACTCTTCGAAGGGGTCGAAAGCAGGAGCTTTCGACTTAGTCGAAAGGTTTACTTGTTTTAAAAACCAGCTGCTTCTCCCATTGCTTTTGAAAGGTTTCAAAGCTTTTGACTTAGATGATTTACCCTTGTTTTATAATTAAAGTATAACCCATGCTTTCGTAGGAGTTGCTTTAAAAAGGCGGAGGTCTATTGTTTTAAATGAAATGTTTTAAAGTTTTCAAAGCAGACCGTTCATCAAGGTCGAAAGGTTGCTTAGTTTGTATTCAAAAGATTTCAAAAGAGGACCTTCCACATGTTTTAACTTGAACCTAGTAAGTTTTCGAAAGGTTTAATCCACCGGTTTCGAAAGGTTTATGTTATAAGAGTTGAATGCTTTAGAAAGTTTAAATTGCTGAATGGTCTCAATGGTTTTGAAAGGTTGTTTTGTAGACCTTTCAAGAAGGTCGAAAGGTTTGGTTTTGAATGGTTTGAAAACCCATACTCTAATTTTTGAAGGAAAACCCATGGCTTATATGAAGGAGTTTAATAATGGCTTTAAGTATGAAATTTTGAAGAAATATTACCTTGATAAAAATATAAGTTAAAGGTGTTAACTATGTTATGATATATTTCAAGGACTTTAAACCCATAAGAGTGGTATTGTTAAATTGTTGTTTTGCTTCTTCGAACATGAGTATATTCACATGATAACCCATAACTGTATTTAGGGGAAAAGGGGGTAGAAAAACCAGTTAGGTTAACTCAATAGTGAATATAAAATGCTTAAACTCCTGAATGAGTGGAATTGCATCCATGGAGTCAGGGTGACCAAAAATATAGGATGCATAAACTTTGTAGTTGTTAGAGGTAAACCAAAACGTTTATAGTAAACACATGAAAATTATGATAAGGTAGTTATTGGTGCATACCAATAAGGTTCATAGTAAACCCATGAAAACTATGATAAGGTAGTTATTGGTGCATACCAAAAGGTTCATAGTTAACCCATGGAAACTATATATTAAGAGTAGTTAGTAGTGGCTAATTGGTTTGTAGTAAACCCATGAAAACTATACCCGGATTAAGAATTGACACCAGTTAATAGGATCCTAGTAAACCCATGAAAACTAGGATAAGTAAGTGATTAAAGGATGTTTCAATAGGTTCCAAGTCAACCCATGAAAATTAGGATGTGAAGTGAGTTACTGGATAAATCCATAGGTTCCTAGTAAACCCATGAAAACTAGGATATGGTGATTAGTTATTGGGAAGTCCAATAGGTTCAGGAGGACCCATGAATTGATTAAGTTAACTGGCAGATGCCTATAGGTTCTTAGTGATCCCATGAAAACTAAAAAGGATAATAGTGACCCTTGAAACTATAATTATGATAGGGTGTTAGACTAAACTGGGAATGGGAAATCCTAATTATTTTCAAGTATGCATATCATCATAATATTTTGAAAATGTTTGTTTTAACCATTGTGGACGAAGAAGCACAGTATATGGCTTTATAAAGGTTTTTAGGACACTAGTAAGGGGAAAACCTGATCTGCTAAGTGACGTGGTCTCACTAGATATCCAAAAGGATTGAGATGTTAGATTATTATTCATACCAAGCTTTATATCTGACTCGAAGTTTTTGCTTTCCCCTTAAACTCTCGGGTACTCAATTGATTTTGAGTAGTTTGAGATTTAAGGTTCTTAGGTTCTCTTCTTAGACAAATAAAGCTTCCGAAGGCATGCAGGAGACAGATATATATTTATAGTGTTTCTTTCCGTTGTGTGTTTGTTTGTAAAGGCAGATTTATGAGCCTTACTATATAGTCCGATCAACCAAGGGGGCATCTTCATATGTCGCTCTTGGCATATTTGTAATGATTATATTTTGGTGAATGTAGTTAACATAATTTGGGTTTATGTAATGAACATGAAATGTTTCAATTTAAATGTGGAAATGTGTTTTTGAATTGTTAAATTTTTCTCCCCATATTTCTGTGATCTGTGTATCAATGTATCTAACACCGCCATATTTGGTCGTCGAAGATTAATAACTATGGATGACTGTAGCATCCGTAGCCATTAGTTTTGGGCCTCCGGGTAGGGGGATGTTACACCAATGCAAGACCAGTCATACCTGAAATGACCATCGGGTCAATTATTGGGGACTCTACTATGTCTATATCCCTGCTTCTATATACTATATCATCCGTCGTCATGCGTTGTTGTTTTGCCAAAGCTCCATCTTCCGTATTCGAACAACATTCAAATCTACATGCCTTATCGTGCTAGCATAGTGCACCATCTCTTGCCAACTCCTGTTCGCAGGGTGCGGTCCTCCAACTATTATATCTATCACCAGTCTTCCACCGATCCGTACAGGCTCCTCAGCCCTACACGGAGCTTGTCCTCGATTGGGATCAGATGTCCCTATCCACCATCCTGCGGGGTTTTCACAAACTGTTGCAATTTCCTTTCCCGAATTAACTTTTCTATAACATCCTAGAAATGCTTGAATTCATTCATATTGTGCCCATAACATTCATGAAACCAACAATATTTTCCAGTCTGCTTCTGCTTTTCTGTTGACTCCTTTAGAGGCAGCTTCCTATATTGTATGGTATTGAAAATGGATAGATAAATATTCTCCGGGGACGTGTTTAGCAACGTGTAATTGTCATACATTGGAATCCTAGGCTTTAGTCTCCCAGAATCCCTCTTCTGCTCTCTATTCCTATCTCCATCTATTTTTTGCTGATTTGGGTTATTTTGAATGTTCACCTAGAATTTTCCGAAATTGTCATCAGACTGTTTTATCGCAATATTACACTGTACGGCTTCTCCACTCGATCCTACAACATTCTTTTTTTGGAGGACCTGGCTTCCTCCTTTCTCAAAAAATGAGCTGCCTTTGACTAGAAGCGCTCCAACGTGATAGGAGGTTTTCCAGCCAGCAATCACCAAACTCATATTCAGGATCAATCCCTCTCGTCATGGCCATAAGTATAGCATGATCATTTGGGTTACTGACCTCCGTGGTGGCAGTATCAAACTCTAAATAATCCTTTAATGATTCCCGTGGAGCCTGGATCATGCTGGAAAGGGACATCACGTCTATAGGACGAGTCATGTGAATTCAGAATTGCTCCACAAACTTGGTTGCCAACTCCTAGAATCTCAAAATTGATCGTGGGGGTAGTCTCGAGAACCACATCGTTGCTATCCCGGAAAGAGTTATGAGAAATCATCTGCACTTGGTTGCATCATTGGCTCGTGCAAAATCCGTTAGCCATTCATATCTCATAGTATGCGGCCTGGGGTCGATTTTTCCCTCGTAGGCAGGCATTGGTAGCATGTTGAACCTTCTCGGATATTCTGCATGCAGAACATTATCTGTAAATGGGGCATGGCTTCTTGAGATTCCCCATTCATCATTAGTCAAGCCTTGGTTCTCTCTCACCAATTGTCTGACCATTACCGATAAGTCCAATGTCTGGATGGGTGGTGCCAAGCGGTAGTCGCGCTCCACCTCACGTGAATTGTCCGGTCGATGTCTATAGATTATTTCATGCTTTCTTGGTTTACCATCCTCTTTAGGCGCACCTTGAACATTTATCCCATTGTTATTCTGTCCGGGTACCTGGTCAGCATTCAAACGAATTCCACCATCCAAGCTTCCGGGAATAACTCCAGCACGATTCCCCAAGTGTAATGGGGGAATCCGTCCTCTGAAGGAGGGACCGGTACCAATCCCTAGGGAGGGATCAGCACTGACCGGTCTTGGCAGACCATATTGGTCTACCAAGTGGCGCTCCGAAGTTTCTACGTAATCTCCTTTGACCCTATGATGCCTATGTCTGTGGTATTCACTCGATGAGCTTGAACTTTCCTATGTTGAGTAAGGAGTGGGATCCCTTCTAGACTTCCTATGCTGTTGCTGAGTAATATGGTTCATCAGGTTAATATTAGTCTAAATTGGCTGATTTAGTTGTCGACGGTTTTCCATCAACTCTCTCGTTAGATTATGAAATTCAGGTCTGGTTATAGAATCAGTAAGGTTCTGAACTTTAACCGGATTAGCATTCAAATTAGTATGTTAATTGCTTGAGCCTCCTTGTTGAATGCTAGCAGTCTCATTTCCATCCACATTCTGAGAAGTAGATCTAGTATGTCTAGCCATTATCAATCTCCTTGCTTAAATTTTAGTAAATCTGAATAGTATATGGAATTTTATGAAGATAACTATGGATCTCCTTTGGGTTATTCTCCTAATCCAGTAGCAACAAAGGGGATCCTAACAAGTTGAGAATCAGGTTCTCAGTGAAAGCACCAAAATGTTTGCAACCAAATTGGTCACAAACACCCAAGAGTATATTTATGTAGAGAATTAAATGAAGAAAGTAAAATTGAAACGGAGGAATAGATTAAAATAACAGCCTAATCAATGCAAAAATCAAGAACAGAGGAATTTATAGTGGTTCAGCGTTGTATGCCTACGTCCACTTTGAAGATTATCTTTATTGATTCACTAACAGTTTGATTACAACAGCAAGAAGTAAGAAAAAACTTGATTACAATAAAGACTCAAGTAACCAGCGGCGTAAAGTTCCTAAGAATGACCTCCTGGGCTAGTATTTATAGGTGAACGTGACCACCAATCTCTCTGAAACTTCGGCTATAGGACCTTCTAATCCATATGGGCCCACCAGAGGGGTCGCTAGGCCCAAATCCCAATAAAGAAGGATCAGCACTGATCCCTTTCTTGGTCAATTTTTGGGCAGCGATCCCTATTGTGGCTTCTGCATGCTTAAATATATTGGTTCTTTAATTTTTCAAGTCATTTGGATCAATGGAGCTCGAGTTATTGCATGACCTTTGATCTAAGATTGCTTATGCCATAGTTTCCTCCCGATCCCTAGAGATGGTTGTATGTCGATCCCTCTTTCTTTACCCATTTACCATGCGATCCTTAGGGTGGGTTCCCTAGGGTCCATATACCTTGATCTCCAAATTTCATCTGCCTTAAACGTTTAGATCCCAAGATATTGATCGGTGAATGCAAGAATGCACTTGGTCTCTAACATGTGCCGATCCCTCCTTGGTGGACTCAAGTGTGTTGATCCATCTATTTACGTTAAGCCCTTTTATATGCTATGTTGATCCTTTCCTTATGAATTGAAGTATAACATTCCAAACCAACAAACTATGCTGATCCATCTACTTTCATCTACGCCGGTCCCTTTCTTGCTTCCACCATGCCGATCCCTTGTCTATCCAACCATACTGATCCCTATGGTACCACCAAGCCATGCCGATCCCTTGCTTATCTAAGCTAAAGTCCATATTTCAAGTATCCAGTATTATTTATCTACCAATCCCATCCAATTCTGGCTTTACACAACCATTGCTCGGTGGTCATTGTTCTCGATAACAATTGAATCTATCTTGTTCAATCTAACCTAGTCGGGATACTAGATAACACTAAATCTTGTTACTAATTTGTGAATATTCTTATATTAGTTGAGATAAGTATATAAAAACTTTTGAAATGTAGAATACAATATAAGGGAATAGTAAAATACAAGTATAAAGGGAAATAAAATCTATATACAAGTTTAATAAGAAGTTTAATTAATAAGTTAAAATTACTAATTAAACAAGTGAAGAATTAATTAACGAAGGTGTTTATATAATGAAAGATGTATAATTAAACGAAGTTTTAATTAAAGGAAGATGTTTTTAAATTAAAAAGAAGTTTCAACTAATTAAATAAGTTTTATAAGATAAAAAGGAGTTTTACTAATAAAAGAGGTTTTAATTAATGAAAGATTAATTAAATAAAAAGGGGATTAAAAGTCATCCATGTGACTTGATCGTGTTTTGTGTATGTTGTGTTTTGTGTGATTACTTGTATATAGAAAACATTTACTCGTGTTCTTAGCACTTAAAGCCAACTAAGTAGACTTGATTCTATCTATAAGAGCCAAGATTGATGTTCGAGTCAGGATGGAGCGATAGTGCTCTAACTTACCGACTTCCCTCTTGGTCGATGGATAGTAGAAGTCAAAAAGGTTGGAAACGTGATAAGTATACGAGACTTGGTTTCCATATGAGATTGTTTCATTGTTGTTTAACATGACCAAATTAACTTAAAAAGTATCAAAATGCTTTACGGCTACATATGCTTTGAGAAATCCCAAGGAGGAGCATTCATATGAAACGCCTCTAGCTTTCATTTACTTTATAAAGAACCAAAATTGAGTAAACGGGAAATTCGTCGATTCACTCTTAAGGATACCGGGATCGATAAGTGTTCTACTTATTGAAAACCACTTCAAGACCGAGATACATATTTTATCTCTTGAAAATTAATATGTTCGAGATGTTGGAATCCATGTGTGGTTTTGAGATCTATTCGATATGCTAGGATCCATATGGCGATTGATGATCTATTCGAGTTGAAGGCTCTTGAGAAAGATGTCGAACGTAACCTCAACATCGGAAAATGACTAAAGACAGAATAAGATGTACAATCTAAGGGTTTTACTAACCTAGAGGGCTATATCAACTTCATATCTAGAGTATGCTTTCGATATGTTGCGCGTAGGGAGTTGTTGATACTTAGTTCCACGTTGTTCGGGTTCACTCATTCGGGAATGGTAAAATTGTGTTTGCCTTATGATTTATTTTATCTAAAGATACACAATGCTCAGAAGCTAACTTCTGATCTTTGTCATAGGAGATCAGTCACAATTTACTTACAAGTTTTACTAGGTAGGTCTTCGTGGGAAATCCATTATGCAAACACGCCTTAGCGGTTTTGATTGTACTTCAATATTGTTTTGTCATGAGATGCAAACGGCACAGCTTTTTTCTGATTTATACTCTTCACCCTAGACATTATCTATTATATTACAATATGTACTTATATTATACGGTGATTATTTTGAGGGGATTACTATTATGGCATTCCATGCTGTCTTAAAAGTACTGTTATATGTTGGCTGCATATTTCTTGAGTTTCTCAAACCAGACTTATGTCTGACCCATGGATTTATTTTTCCCTTATTTTTATGGGTACTTTTTCGAGTAGTATGAGAAAAGCAAGTTTTCATCGATGCTCATTGAGCCCTTGGAGAGGAGCTGGATGTTTACCTACCGTAGTATTTATTTCCACCGCATTACTTTATGTATGTATATATATATATACATATCAGCAATAGTAAGGACATGTTGTTATAACTGTTTAGGCTAATGATAGTAGTCTGACTAGTAACTTTGAAATGCTATAAATATTAGAGTTTCTTTACGTATTATCTTTTGATATTATATGTTATCATTCCTCTATGAGATTCTGATGTTTTTATTCTCTTCTTTCTTGTTCGTTTTCTAATTCTTTTTCTTTACCCTAATGTTCTGTCTTTCCGACACTTAGGTGCTTGGCACATGAATACCTTGGATGTGTCAATATCGATAATCAGAGGTTGAAAAGGCGTTCATTACAAAAGGCATTGAAGTTCACAAAGGGTTTGAATTCACCTTTGAGGGAGTCATCATTGAATCAAATACTGTATGGAGCGATGTTCAAAGGATTGGTAAGGGCAACATTCACTACACCAAAAAATGGATTTAGCAATGCATAAAAAACCCTGCCATAACTCATAGTAGCATTTATAGAATGCCGTTATAGAAGGTGTAACTAAAAATCCAGGACTTTCTGTTGTGTCTCATAAACGCTACCGAAAAGCAACATATTGCAGCGTTCTACAAGCGTAACCAATTTTTTTATCATGGCACTGTATAAATGTCACTAAAAAGCACGGTTGACACTACTGCAAAATATTATAGTGGTGTTTTCATAAACGCCACCATATGTATTTTATAGCATGGTTGCCGCAACGATTTTCATATTATACATGGATAGTTAGTGATTGGTACTCTTTGTACAACACTGAATAGCACTTTGAAATTTTATAAGCTAAAATTATGTAAGCATGGTATTGTAAGTTTAGTGTATTTGTTGTATCAAATAATACTTACTTCAGTAACAACCCTTTTCATCTTCCTTGTCATCTTTGTGTTATTCCATTGCGATGTTGATGTACAACAATATCAATAGCTTCATCATCCTTAATGTTTGAAGCAGCATTAAATATACGTGACACTATATAATTATAGGAAGATGGCAAAAAATGTTGAGCTATAACATGAGTTTTAAGCTATTATTCCTTCATAATCCACAGTGATAAGGTTAGCCTGTTCAAGTGGAGCTAAAGTTACCAAAATATATGGCTGACAAGGGTTCTAGAATGAACATAGTAGGCAAAAATCATGAAATTAATGAGATAAGTATGTCTAGCCATAGAAAATAGAATATAATATTTATATTTCAATTTATATATATGATAGTTAATAGTAGCATCAAATTCTAACTTAAATCTTTATATTTAGCTAACCTGTTAAAAATGCTAACGTGCACATATATTGTTTCACTAACTTGCATAGATTTATTATATAGTCCCAGTACAATAACATACAAAAGCTAACTAGAGACAATATGTCATAACATCAAATATCATGGTGGTAGAATGTGTGAGTATAAAGTTCAGTTTCTTGTAATGATAATAACTAAATAAAAAATGATAACTTGTAAAATCTTAGCCAAAGTTGCTTATGCAAGAAGGCAGCATATCTACTAACATGACAATAATAGATTTGCAGACCTATAACACTTTGATGCCATTGTATCTTCTTTACCATTTTAAAGAAGCAGGGTTATAAAGTTAAACCAGCATTGGTTAAGAATTTTTTTTAGAAAGAGGATGGCTTCTTCAATTTCAAAAGGAGGTAGCAATTCAAATAGATAAAAACTTGTTTGCATCATTTTTTCAATAATATAAAGAAAATATCATGTATGCACTGCATATTAACCATACAATCCTAGTTTGATGTCATATACATGGTTAGACTAATTACATTAAAAAAAATTAGTAACATACTTCAGACAAGTAGAGCTATAAGGTAAAAGGGAAACAAAGTTATGACACCAACCTCATTCATGTCATGAGCCATGTTCTTCAACATATCCAGTCCTTCGCATATAACATAACCAGTATATAATGCACAGCTGTACACATGCACACTTGTGTATGTATTAGGTAAAACTATAAATATTCCTTTTATTTCATGTAAATAGATCCGGTTTTTGTTGAATTGGTCAGCATGTAACTCACTATATATATGTGAGATAGGTGCTCAAGTTGTAACTGTTGTTTAGTAATTAGATATAATAAAAATCAAATTCTCTTGTTTTCTTAACTTCGTATTAGTGCTATTGCTTAACGGCATCGTCATCTTTTCCACAAATCCTCAATCAACCAATAGCTGCCATGGTAACCAAAGAAAGCTTCTCCAGCGACAACGAATCAAATACCACACCACAAATCCGAAAGACTTCAATTACTCACTCAAGAACCTCATCAAACCTCAAAGTCAACTAACTACCATGATTCTTGAAGAAAACAATTTTCTCCTATGGAAATTTCAAATCGAAACAGCAATAAAGGTATACGGCCTGGAAGAATTACTGAATGGAACTGCTCCAACTCCACCAAAGTATATCACCGATGATAATTGAAAGTTGATTCCAAACAGTGATTATACAACACATCAAAGACAAGACTCTCTTCTATGTTCTTGGCTTCTTGCATCCATTAGCACGAGTTTTCTACCATAGTTGATCAGATGCAAGACATCCAATAATGTTTGGACAACAGTCAAACAAGTATTCAGTTCATAATCTGCTGCAAAAGTATTACACTACAAGAGAGAGCTGCAAAATATCTAGAAGAATGGAACAAGTATGAGAGAATATCTCATGAGAATCAAATCACTTGTGATGTACTCGAAGGGACAGGTCATAAAGTACCAGATAATGAGCAAATCTTGATGATCTTGAATGGGTTAAGTGAAGAATATGAAGCGATCACTGTAGTAATTTCTTCTCATGGAGAGCTCCCATCAATACAACATGTACACTACATCCTTCTTGCACATGAAAGTGGACTAGAACAAAGAGCAGTAGCACCCTCTGATTTATCAATTAACCTAGCAAATAATTTCAAGAATCAAGAATCTATCAAATTTCAGAGCAACATAAATGAACCTGCATTCTATAGAGGTGGTGGTCAATTCCCAAGAACCAGAGGAAGAGGAGGTAGATATAACAATAACTTTAACAACAGACCGAAGTGTCAAATTTGTGAAAAAATAGGACATACTGCTCCTAATTGCTATTTCAGATATGAAAAGAATTTTGCCATGCTATAACAAGGTCAATATACTTCTAGAGATAGCAATATCAGTGCCAATCTTTCATAGTTCAATCAAGAAACCTAATCAGCACAAGAACAAGCACCAAATAGCCAAATCTACCTTCAGAACCTTGCCAAACCTGATGATATTGCCAATGATTGCTGGTACCCAGACTCAGGAGCCACCAACCATGTAACCAGCAAGCTTCAAAACCTGAATCTTGGAAATACAGAATACAAAGGTAAGCAACATATTTATATGGGAAATGGAGTTCCTACTAATATATCACATATAGGAAATGCTTCCATTAGATGCAGTAAAGGTAGTAGAATTGTACACTTAAAAAATTTGCTTTGAGTTCCTCAAATCAAAAAGAACCTATTGAGTGTTTCACAACTCACTACTGCCAATCATGTTTTCTTTGAATTTCATCCCAAGATTTGCTTAATCAAAGATAGTCTAAGTAAAGAAGTCTTGCTTCAGGGTAACTTGGATGGTGGACTTTACAGATTTGATACCTATGATCAAGTGAAGAACAAGGAGTATAAAGGCTGTAATAATATTTCTGCGAGTAATAATTCTTTAACTGATATTAAAGATGTATATGATGTTTGGCATTATAGATTGGGGCATCCACGTGATAAAGTTGTACAACAAATATTGAATGAAAACATAATTGCATTTATTAATTCAAAAACATCTCATGTTTGTACTTATTTCCAAATGGAAAAGAGCCACAAACTTCCATTCACTTTATCTAATACTGAATTTACCAAACCACTTGAGCTTATTACCTCAGACTTATACGGACCTGCACCAGTGAGTTGTGACTATGGGTATAGATATTATATCTCATTTGTTGATGCATATTTTTGATTCACATAGATATATTTTCTCAAGAATAAATCTGAAACCTGCAATGTTGTAGTTCAGTTCATTAATTTTATTGAAAAACGATTGAGCACACAAGTAGTGAAGTTTCAATTTGACGGTGGCACTAATACAAACCCCTAAAGAATATTTAAAGGACAAAGGAATTCAACATAGAACAATGTTTCCATACACCTCTGGACAAAATGGAATTCCTAAGAGAAAACACAGACATGTTGTAGAAACTGGCTTGACACTGCTAGCACAATCTTCCTTACCGCTGAAATTTTGACCTGAAGCCTTCTCAACAACAACTTACCTCATCAATAGAATGCCAACCAGGATACTGAAAAATAAGTGTCAATTTGATGTGTTACTAAATCAAAGACCTAACTATAGAGATTTGAAAGTTTTTGGCTACCTATGTTTCCCATATTTAAGAATCTACAATACACATAAATTGGACTATAGATCAAAGTCATGCACATTCCTTGGATACTGCTTGAATCAAAAAGGATACAAATGTCTTGATTCATGTGGAAGAATATACATCTCAAGACATGTGACCTTCAATGAACATATCTTCCCTTTTAAAAATCATGCTTCACAACCTACAAAGAAAGTATTACCTATCTTCCATCCATACCTTTGTACATCAGAAAGGACAGAAGCCACTCGGTTGAAACTGATAGTATGCCATCTTTATCAATAAGAGAAAATGAAGGTCAAAGTTTTGATGTAGTTGGAGATACCCAGAGTAATAATGAAGAGAGTCAGTCAAGCCATAACTCAATGCAAAGATCTCAAGATGAAAGCACTAACCTACACATTGAACCTGCAAATGAACCTACTCAACCTACTCATGGACATCACATGATGACCAGAGCTAAATATGGGATCTTTAGACCCAAAAATTTCACCTTAACTAGTGAACAAGTTACTGTAAATGAAGCATTGGCAGATGACAATTGGAAACAAGCTATGATAGAAGAGCACAGTGCTCTCATAAAGAACAAAACATTGACATTAGTTCCACCACCCAAGGATAAAAACATAGTAGGCTACAGATGGACATTCAAAATTAAAAGAGATGAAAATGGAAAAATACAAAGGTACAAGGCAAGACTAGTTGCCAAGGGATACACTCAGTAGTAAGGCTTTGACTTTGAAGAGACCTTTTCACCGGTAATAAAACCCACAACCATAAGAGTTATCTTAACCATAGCCCTACATTACAACTAGAGAGCGAGACAGATTGATGTGAACAATGCCTTCTTGCATGGTGAACTGTCTAAGAAGATATTCATGCATCAACCACCAGGATTCGAACAGGATAATCAAAGTGTATGTAAACTGAACAAAGCAATTTATGGATTAAAACAAGCACCAAGAGTTTGGTTCAAAAAGGTTAGAAACACACTCTCATCTATGGGATATGAACAAGCAAAATTAGACACTTCACTGTTTTAAAGACTGCAGGTACAACAATTGCATACCTACTGGTGTATGTTGATGATATCATAATCACTGGCAATAATAACAGAGAGATGGAGAATCTGATTAATAACTTGCATCAGAAATTCTAACTAAAAGATCTTGGAGAACTGCATCACTTTTTAGGAATTGACATCAAAAGAACAGCTGGTGGAAGCATGCACATGAATCAATGCAAATATATCACTGACATTCTAACCAGAACCAACATGATCAAGGCCAAGCCAATGCCTACTCCAATGGTCAGCAACTTGCATCTATCCAAAGATAAAGGTGATCCATTTGAAAATCCCAAATTATATAGGAGTATAGTTGGAACCTTGTAGTATGTCACCATCACGAGGGCCGATATATCATATAGTATGAATAAAGTCTATTAATTCATGCAAGAACCCACATCTGAGCATTGGAAGGTAGTTAAACGAATATTAAAATATCTGCAAGGAACACTGAAGCATGGGATAACACTCAAAAGCAAGTTCAGACCTCAGTATCACTGCATTTGCTTATTCAGATTGGGCAGCTGATCATGGTGATAGAAGGTAAACCAGTAGTTACATTGTGTATTTGGGGACAAATATCATTTCTTGGTCATCAAGGAAGCAAGCTACAGTCGCAAGATCAAGTGCAGAGGCTGAATTCAGCAGCATAGCATCTATGGCAGTGGAAATAGTATTGTTGAAATCTTTGTTGCATGAATTGATAGCAAGAATTCAAAGTGTGCCCATCATTTGGTGTGACAATCAAAGTGCAATAGCTATATCAGCAGACCCTATCCAGAATTGTAGAAAAAAGCATATAGAAATATATTTGCACTTTGTTAGAGAACTTGTTGATGAAAAGAAGTTGTAGGTGAATCGTGTACTTTCTATGTTTCAAAAGGCCAATATATTAACAAACACTATGCCACAAAGTGAATCGGATAACGGTGATTACACAACATAAGGTTGATTTGTTGTTGTTCTAACATTTTCCACTATTTCACACAACATATGGAAAAAATACTCTGTTGTTTGAATATCTCCTGAAATCTCAATGTTCGTGCTTGTCATTCAGACAACATTTTATCTGTTGTCTGATTGAAGTTATCAAAAAAATTTGTTTTGGCTCCATATTTTCCCTCTAAATATTTTGGTGGCCACATATTTTCCCTCTAATATATATGTTGTTTGATTGAAGTTATCATTTTGGCTCCATATTTTTCCTTTAAATATTTTGGTGGCTGCATATTTTCCCTCTGATATTTTGGTGGCCGCATTCCTTAAATTCTTTCCCTCTCAATATTTTGCGTTCTCTCTTCTCTCCCCCTCAAAACTAAATCAGCAAAACCCTTTAATCTCACTCTCAAAACCAAATCGGCAGAACAAGATCGACCATGTTTCCTCTTCCCTCTTCTCTCACTCTCAATAAATTGATGGTCGTGTTCCCTCTTCGTTCTGATATAGGGTTTCTAGATCGAAAACCGTCGCTTGGAATTTGAAGTGCGAATGATACTCCTTCTTCTCTGATGCTCGCACACTTTGATTAGCCGTGATTGCTGTGTGGTTTCTTTTTTTGTCGAGTTGATTGTTATCGATTTGGTATGTTTAGCAATTTTGCCCCTTTTCAATTTTATGCTCGAACTAGATTAAATTTGTCGATGATGATATGGGTTAAATTATAGGGTTTGAATCCCTATATTTTCATTTTGAAATTCCTGAATCTATTTCGAATATAATTTGGACATTGATTTTACTGACTTTGGCCTTGATTTTTTGGATTTTCTGATTTTCAATTTTGAACATATTCATTTTTTACTTTATTTCCTATGATTTCGATTTTGAAATTCTCGATTTCTTTGCTGAAATACTTGTGTTCATGAACCTGTTCTGTGTGCATTTGCTTTTTGGTCCCTTGCTCTTGATTACTGCATTTGCATATGTATATGCTGCCTATTTATGTATCCATCATGATGTTTGCATATGTATATGCTGCCTATTTATGTATCCATCATGATGTTTGCATATGTATATGTTGCATATTTATCTACATCATGATGTTTGCTTGAGCTTGCACCTGGTTCTGCTTGCAATTTACTTTGTGACTCTGTGGAGTTTGCACCTTGTTGCCTGATCTTGGTTGATGATTCTTACTTATGCTAATTTGTAACTGGTGTTTGATATAACATGAATTGATTTCTTCCTTTTGATGCCTTGACTTGCCTTTCCTTTTGATGCCTTGCCTGATTTTGGTGATTTCTTCCTTTTGATATAGCATGAATTGATTTCTTCCTTTTGACGCCTTGCCTGATTTTGGTGACTTCTTCCTTTTGATGCTAATTTGTAACTGCCTATTTATATACATTATGTCATGTATGTACCATTATACATGCTTCATGTGTGCATCTTTAAAGGTACATTTTTATACATATATACATGTATATACATATGTGTATATATTTATATTACTTGTGCTCTAAAGCTTGATGTTTGGTTTGCTTGTCCCTTAAGGCTTGCAAATTTCTGATTGAAAAGGAATTTGCACTTATTGTTTTGCTTGTCCCCTGGAGCTTTCTGTTTGGTTTAAAACTCAAGTTGTTGCGCCATTTTGAATATCCCATCAACCATGTTGTTGCGCCATTTTGAATACTTCTTTGTGTGCACTGTTTTGTTGCGCCATTTTGAAAGAGAGATGAATCTTGTTGTTGTGTTGTTTAGACTGTTTGTTGCACCTTATGTATGTAGTTGTATGTTCGTATGGAATTTGAAGTGGCCATGAGCACATGTATACATGTATATACATATGTGTGTGTGTGTGTATATGTACATACATACATACGTATATGTACATACATACGTATATGTACATACATACGTACATTTAAGTTCATTCATGTCTGGTTTGTACATATGTATATCTCTGAAACAGTTTCTCCTTACTGTTGTGCCTGCATCTCTGTTGCTTGAGTTGTTTTGCATGTGTGTGCATGTCCCTACCTTGTATTAGCATGCTGGTGTGTTATTACTCTTTGCCAGTGCACGTGTGTGTATTCCTTGATGCTATGTGTCCTTAATGCATGTCTGTATTTCTTGGACTATTTATGCACTTCATTTGGCATAGTATCAGTTTGAGCACTTCTTGGAATTAGTTGATCTTGTTGCATTGTTTCAGTTTTTGAAATATCTTCCATGTATATATATACATACATGTGTATGTATATATGTGTGAAATATTACCATGTTTTGCTTTGAACTTCTATATATGTGTCTCCTGTGTGTTGTAATCTTATTTTTGCTTTTTATTGCTCCATGTTGTAGAATTGCTGAAACTAGTTTTTTCTTTGAACTTCCATATACATACATACATGCATGCATGTATGTATGTACGTGTCTAGTTGCTTGAGTCTTGCATGTTCAATTTTCCTATGGTTTGCTGCTTGAAACAGATACATATGGTTTGCTACTTGAAACTGGTACTTATGCTTTCTTGGTTCATCCATGTATATACATTACATATATACATATGTATGCATGTATATATGTGTGACTATGTAAACTGGTTGACACTTGTATATGGTGCATCTGAGTTAGGCTGAAACTTGCTTGGCCTGACCTTGTGCACACTTGTACTGTGTTGAGCCTTCGGGCTTGACCTTTGCAATAGTCCGTGAGATTTAATCGGTGTCTAGCCTTGTGATATTCGTAGTGATACATTGTGCATATCATAAGTTGTCCGTGCACATATATATTTGTCCGGCCATGTCTAAAACATGAAGCGAAAACAAACTCATAAACTGAGACAATGTTAATATTCAAATTTAATTTAATTTTTGCACTTTAAATTTGTTTTCTTTTCCATTTTACTGCGATGTTTATTTGACAGGTATAAGAGATGACTGGACACAAGCTGGAGCAAGCAAATGAAGATCAATATCAAAAATAAACTCGAGTGAGTGTAAGTGAGTGCTAGTAAAAAAAAGTTATATATGAGAGTGTAGAGAAAAGTTGTATGTATAAGAGTGATAGTGAAAGTTGTATTGTATTTGAAAATGTAAGAATAATGAAAGTTGTATTGTATTTGAAAATGTAAGTATAGTGAAAGTTGTATTGTATTTGAATTTGATTTGAAATAAAATATTTGTTTAAATAAAATTGCGATTCATTATTTTATTTTTCAAATATAACATAAGTGTAATTGATATGCATATCAGTCAATATTTATATGTTGTCTAATAGAAAATTTTAGAAATGATCCTATAACATCAGACAACGTATGGTTTTTTTTTTGATGTGTTAGTGCATATCAAATGACGGTGCATATCTGTGGTCTGATATGTAATGAGACAACACGGAATAGACGACGGATAGGTATTCATTCAGACAACGGAGCATATCTGTCGCCTGATTCGTTTTTTCTCATAGGGAAAGTCTCTTTCACATATTCGATTTGTCAAACTGAAGCATCTTATAACTGTTACAGAAATCAAGGATATCAGGGAGAAGGAAGAAAGGCAAGAAGATTAGTTTGAGGGGAAGAATCAGTATATAATGCACAGCTGTACACATGCACACTTGTGAATGTATTAGGTAAAAGTGTAAATATTCCTTTTAGTTCATGTAAATAGATCCGGTTTTTGTTGAATCAGTCAGCATCTAACTCACTATGTATATGTGAGATAGGTGGTCAAGTTGTAACTATTGTTCAGTAATCAGATATAATAAAAATCAAATTCTCTTGTTTTCTTAACTAACATCCAAACCTCGATCTTGCAAACCATGTACGCGGTAGTTTGATATGATTATTTATTGCCTGCTTCCACGCAGCCAAAAAGCAAAAGAGATTGAATATAATATAATAATTGGAACTAATCAGGGTACATATGATAATAAATTAACGATTTGAAGAAAAGCTTAAATCCAAAATATTTTCACAGTAGAAACTAATCATTTAATATGCCAGAGTTCAAACAGAAAGAAAAATTGTAGATCTTATGGACTCGATTCAAGGTTAAAATAGCACGTACATGGTTCTTTACTATTTTCAGTTCTTTACTATGGTTCAGGCTATCCAAAATTGTTTTCAAACATGTTTAAAAGCAAGATTATTTCACCTTTTTAAGAACTTTGATTAGTTCTCAGACAGAGTGTGTTCTTAGCCAACTCGGACTTGGTCTTCTTTATACGCTCTCTCACACATAAATTCTTGCAGCCTATTCAGATGCTTCAGCCAGTTCATATTTGTTCCTGTCATGCAACTAATTCAGACACTCGCTCAGGTTCATTGTGACTTCGGAGCATTCTTTACTTCAGTTCGAATATGCCCAAGCCAGCATGACACTTCGCGATCCAATCCTTATATGCTATAGTTTAATGACATTTTGCCCACTCATGTTCCAGTCCAATTTCGTCAACTCATAAAATTCAGCACACTACATCAGATCTTCCATCTTTGACATTCGCTCTCAACCACTCCATTTCTCAACACCGAACTGTCTACATACTGTCGATATTTGCTCTTCTTAGTCTGTAACTCAACTCACTTCAACCATGTAAGTTTTGCAACTTTAGTTCATTGTTTGTGGTCCAGAGTCGCTATTATATCACTTATTTCTACATCCTAACATGATGACTACTCAGCTTGAACCAGTGTTTTAGTCTATTCATCAGCACCCTATCTAAACAATGGACCTTGATAAAAATCATTCAGAACTTGTATGCTGCAAGATGACATTAAACTGCACCAAATCTCCTTATATTCACACTTCTTTATATAAATCATAAAGGTTGGATGTCAAAAAAATGAAAAATAAATGCAGGACATCATATTACAATAGTGTAAAAGAGGAGACTAATATACAGTAAAATATTGTGAAAGTTAGAGAATAAAATAACATGGGTTTTTGATCATTTATGTACGAATAAAACATGACAATAATTTGTGAGAACAGAATATAACATCATTTTAATTGGTGTGCTTGCATTTGCATATCTATAGATTCATAGCATTGTTTCAAACTAGTTAACTAATTAATATGAATAATTGGTTAACATACTTTGCACTGTCTCAATGCAGTTGTCTTTCATTTCCATTAACCATGTCTAAGCTTGGACTGGTACAAATATAAAAATGGTGTCACAATATTCCTTATGCTTGGTTTGTTAGCGTTAAAATGCTATGCATGGGCAGCTGCCTTTAAAATCAACAGAATATTTCCTTTAAAATCGACAGGTCGCTCCACATTCATCATTTTTGATGCAGCGCAACCCTTATTTTGGCCAAGGCATGAGTCGTATATGACTCATGATGAGTCGGATGATGCAGCGCAACCCTTATTTTGGCCAAGGCATGAGTCGTATATGACTCATGATGAGTCGGATGATGCAGCGCAACCCTTATTTTGGCCAAGGCATGAGTCGTATATGACTCATGATGAGTCGTAGGTGATGAGTCGAAAACGACTTAAGACTTATGATGAGTCGTAGGTGATGAGTCGAAAACGACTTAAGACTTATGATGAGTCGTAGGTGATGAGTCGTATATGACTTATGATGAGTCGTAGGTGATAAGTCGAAAACGACTTAAGACTTATGATGAGTCGTAGGTTATGAGTCGTATATGACTTATGATGAGTCGTAGGTGATGAGTCGTATATGACTTATGATGAGTCGTAGGTGATGAGTCGAAAACGACTTAAGACTTATGATGAGTCGTAGGTGATGAGTCGACTTAAGACTTATGATGAGTCGTAGGTGATGAGTCATATATGACTTATGATGAGTCGAAGGTGATGAGTCGAAGACGATGAGTCGAAGGTGATGAGTCGAAGGTGATGAGTCGAAGATGACTTATGACTTAGAAATTTTTCTGGATATGTGTTGTAGCCTATAAATAGGCAAGTTGTGTCATTTTGTAAGGTTGTTGAATATTGAATAAAATTCTCTTTTGTTAGCTTTGTGCTTCCAATTTCAATTGGTAGTCGAGTGTATCTCCTATCTCCACTTACGTCATTCGAGTGCGCTCGAATCATCGTTTGCTGAAGCCGATTCACGGAATCTTGTGCGCAAGATCAACGTTGAAGAATCGTAGATCTCTTTTCCGGTATCTTCGGATCAACGAGTCAGAGATAGCTAGAGTTCGGTATCTTCGGATCAACGAATTCGGGCATTTTCAGTATCCATCAATCCACAGATTGCTATTTTCATCGATCTACATCGTTTTTTGATTTATCCGCTGCGTCAGTTTGGTATCGGAGCTTGTTTTAGCCAATCATAGCTAAATCGAGTCTTGGAGCCGAGAATTTGAAGTGTTGAGGTTGTGTTCATCGTGTTCATCATATTTTGCAACAAAGTTGGAGTTTTCGATCCATTTCATTTTGGATCAAAGTTCGAAAGGTGTTTGAAACTTGAAGTGTGAATTTGTTGAAGTGTTTGGGAAGTATTCAATCATGCCGCCAAGACGAGTTCAACGTCATCGCAATATTAATGCTTTGTACGAAAGAGAAGAGGCCGATGAAATGGAGCAACGAATCAACGAGAATTTCAATGAGAAGCTTACTGAAGGGATTGGTCGATTAGAGAGAATGATGCTTGAAATGAGTCAAAATCAGAGAAGGGTTTCACCTGAATCGAGCCATGGAAGAAGTAGAGTTTCACCACATTCTAATCGGGAGAGAAGTGTTGATAGTGATCATAGAAGCGTGGATCGAGATTGTGATAGAAATGTTGATGATCGAGGTCGTGATAGAAATGTGACTGATCGAGAACGGAGGAATGTAGATCGTAGGAATGTTGGTGGTAGAGATGTTGGTGGTCAGGATCGACATCGATATACATCGGATGGTGAAGAAGAGTACGATAATGGTAGTGTTCAAGGACGAGGACGTGGACGAGGAAGGAATCAGTTGGAGTACGATCACAAGTGGGGATCTGGGATGAAGACAGAAATTCCAGAATTCAAAGGTGGTATGCAGGCTGAGGAGTTTTTGGATTGGGTGGCTAATGTTGAAGAAATTTTTGATTTCAAAGAAGTTCCAGAACGTTGTAGAGTGAAGTTGGTTGCTACAAGGTTGAGGGGTAGAGCTTTGGCATGGTGGCAGCAAACCAAACTTACACGTGAACGAATGGGGAAGTCAAAAGTTGAATCTTGGGAGAAGATGAAGAAATTGATGAAAGCAACGTTCCTACCTTACAATTATCAATCTTTGATGTATCAACGTTTGCAGAACTTTAGGCAGGGCACAAAGACTGTTAATGATTATGCGGATGAGTTTTACCAGCTTATTGCGAGGAATGATATTATGGAAACGGAAGAGCAGCTGACATCTAGATTCATTGGGGGATTGAGAATGCAGATTCAGGATATGGTTAATATGTTCGATCCAAGATCTGTAGCAGAGGCACATCAGAAAGCGTTGGCTTGGGAGAAGCAGGGACGACGAGGAGGTGGTGTGTTTACTAATTCCAACAATCAAGTGAAGGGTGTTAGTGGAAGTTCTAATGTTTCTAAACCTATCAGTAAACCAGCGGTAAAGGAGGTTGAGAAGGCGTAGGTTAACAACAGTTTCAAATGTTACAATTGTCAGGAGATGGGTCATAAAAGCAACGAATGTCCGAAGCCGAAGAAGAGAACCATGGTGACAGAAGTTGAGGAGGAAGATGAGGAAGAAGCTGAATGCTCTAATTCTTTGCCAGTTGAGGAGGAAGATTTACTGTCGGGAGATGACGGGTACGCATTGATGATGAGGAGAAGTTGTTTAACACCGAAGCAAGAGGAGGAAAGTAGTTGGTTGAGGAACAATATCTTTCAATCTACCTGCACTATTCTGGGAAGAGTTTGTAAATTTGTTATTGATGCTGGGAGTTGCGATAATATTATCTCTACAGAAGCAGTGAAGAAGTTGGAGTTGAAAACCGAGAAACATCCTAAACCGTACAAATTAGCTTGGTTGAGGAAGGGTGGTGAAGTGAAGGTTGGACGAAGGGCTCGTGTGAATTTTTCCATTGGGAAGAAATACAAAGATGAAATCTGGTGTGATGTCGTAGATATGGACGTTTGTCATTTGTTGCTGGGGAGACCGTGGCAGTATGATCGAGCTGTGCAGCATGACGGACGGACCAACAGTTACAGTTTCATGTTCGAAGGTACAAAGATTACTCTGGTTCCGAAGAAACGCCAACATGAAGAAAACAAACTGGAGGAGATTGAAGAACTGAAAACGTTGTTATCTTTGAAGGAGTTTGTTAAGGAGGTCGAGGAAGAACCGGAAGTGTTCTTGTTGATTGGGCGTGAGAGCAGTGAAGAGGTTGAAATTCCAGAAGAAGCGAAGTCAGTATTGAAAGAATTTGAGGATGTATTTCCAGATGAGTTACCTAAAGAGTTACCGCCGCTGAGAGACATTCAACATCAAATTGATCTTGTTCCGGGAGCAGTATTGCCACATAGACCGCATTACCGAATGAGTCCGAAGGAGCATGAAGAATTAAGGAGGCAGGTGGAAGAATTGCTTGAGCAGGGACGTGTACAGGAAAGTTTGAGTCCATGTGCTGTGCCAGCTTTGTTGGTACCGAAGAAAGATGGGACGTGGAGGATGTGCACGGACAGTCGAGCATTGAATAAAATCACTGTACGATACAGATTTCCAATGCCAAGGTTGGATGACTTGCTGGATCAGTTGAGTGGGGCTACTATCTTTTCGAAAATTGATTTGAAAAGCGGATATCATCAAATTCGGATTAGAC
The DNA here is from genome assembly GCA_030737815.1 of Allium fistulosum. Lineage (NCBI taxonomy): Eukaryota > Viridiplantae > Streptophyta > Magnoliopsida > Asparagales > Amaryllidaceae > Allium > Allium fistulosum. Next base: position 1,464,554,557 of record CM060903.1, read on the forward strand.
CTGGAGACGAATGGAAGACAGCCTTCAAGACGAGAGAGGGGTTGTATGAATGGCTGGTGATGCCGTTCGGTCTTTCGAATGCACCGAGTACGTTCATGCGAGTGATGAATCAAATTTTTAGACCTTTCATTGGGAAATTTGTGGTGGTGTACTTTGACGATATTTTGATTTATAGTAGGAGTCTGGAAGAGCATGTTCAACATCTGAAGGAAGTGTTAATTATTTTACGAGAGGAACAATTTTATGCTGCGACAAAGAAATGCGTGTTCATGACGCATAGTGTTTTGTTTTTGGGGTATATTGTTTCGGAGAAGGGCATCCAGGTAGATCAGAATAAAGTTGAAGCAGTCAAGAATTGGCCACAGCCGAAGACAATTACAGAAGTGAGAAGTTTTCATGGGCTAGCGTCATTCTACCGAAGATTCATTCCACACTTCAGTAGCGTGATGGCACCGGTGACTGATTGCATGAAAGGGAAACAATTTTCTTGGACGGAGGAAGCTGGGATTGCTTTTGGGAAGATCAAGAAGTTGCTGACATCTGCACCAATTCTTGTATTACCGGATTTTCAGTTATTGTTTGAACTACATACTGATGCGTCAAAGGTTGGAATTGGAGGGGTGTTGAGTCAGAATGGGCGTCCTATTGCATATTTCAGCGAGAAGTTGTCAGGAGCAAAGATGAGATATAGTACCTATGATGTGGAATTTTATGCTGTTGTTCAAGCGGTGAAGCACTGGCGACATTACTTATTCCAGAAAGAATTTGTTTTATACACTGATCACGAGGCGTTGAAACATTTACAAGGACAAGACAAGATTTCAGCAAGACATGCATCGTGGATTGCTTATTTGCAGCAGTTTACTTTTGTCGTTAAGCACAAGTCAGGGGTAACCAATCGTGTGGCTGATGCTTTGAGCAGGAGGAGTCATTTGTTGACGACAATGAAAGTTGAAGTGACAGGTTTTGAATTATTGCCAGAATTGATTGAAGAAGATCCTTACTTTGTGAAATTTGTTGAAAAGGTAAAGGAAGGAAGCACTGATGAATTTGTGGTGGTGGATGGTTTTCTGTTTAAAGGAAATCGATTGTGCATCCCAGACTGTAGCTTGAGAATGAAGATTGTTAAAGAATTACATGAAGAAGGCCATGTGGGTAGAGATCGTACGCTACAGTTAATTTCACAATCTTATTTTTGGCCGTCAATGAGGAAAGAGATAGAGAGATTTGTGGAAAGGTGTCATATCTGTCAAGTTTCGAAAGGAACAGCGACGAATGCGGGGTTATATATGCCGTTACCTGTGCCTACCAAACCATGGGTTGATATCAGCATGGATTTCGTGTTGGGATTGCCGAGAACTCAGAGGGGAAATGATTCTATATTTGTTGTGGTGGACAGGTTTTCGAAGATGGCACATTTTATAGCCTATAAGAAGACAGCGGATGCAGTTCGAGTGGCACAGTTATTCTTTAAAGAGATATATCGTTTACATGGTTTACCCGAATCTATTGTTTCTGACCGAGATACTCGATTTCTGAGTCACTTTTGGTTGAGTCTATGGAAGATGGTGGGAACGAAGTTGAAATTTAGTAGTGCATATCATCCTCAGACGGATGGACAAACTGAAGTTGTGAATAGATCGTTGGGAAATTTGTTGCGATGTCTTGTGCAGGACAATTTGAAGAGTTGGGACTTAAAGTTGTGTCAGGCAGAGTTTGCTCATAATCATGCTGTTAACCGAAGCACTGGTTACAGTCCATTTCAGATTGTTTATTCGAGCTTACCAAAGGGGCCGTTGGATTTGACGGTAGTGCCACAATCAAAGAAGACAGTTAAGAAAGCTGCTGATTTTGTTGAAGGGTTGACGGAATGTCATAAAGTCGTTCAGGAACGATTGGAGAAAGCAAATGAGAAATATAAACGAGCTGCAGATTTGAAACGACGAAATGTTGAGTTTAACGAAGGAGATTTGGTTTATGCAGTATTAACAAAAGATCGTTTTCCAATGGGCGCTTATAACAAGTTGAAAGCCAGGAAAATTGGTTCGGTGGAAGTTGTGAAACGAATCAATGAAAATGCTTATAAACTGAAGCTGCCAGATGATGTGTATACATCTGACGTATTCAATGTTAAGCATCTCGTACCATATCATGGGGATGAGTTTGTTGGGGATGAAGAGTGTGCAAATTCGAGGTCGAATTTCTCTCAACCTGGGGAGGATGATGCAGCGCAACCCTTATTTTGGCCAAGGCATGAGTCGTATATGACTCATGATGAGTCGGATGATGCAGCGCAACCCTTATTTTGGCCAAGGCATGAGTCGTATATGACTCATGATGAGTCGGATGATGCAGCGCAACCCTTATTTTGGCCAAGGCATGAGTCGTATATGACTCATGATGAGTCGTAGGTGATGAGTCGAAAACGACTTAAGACTTATGATGAGTCGTAGGTGATGAGTCGAAAACGACTTAAGACTTATGATGAGTCGTAGGTGATGAGTCGTATATGACTTATGATGAGTCGTAGGTGATAAGTCGAAAACGACTTAAGACTTATGATGAGTCGTAGGTTATGAGTCATATATGACTTATGATGAGTCGTATATGACTTATGATGAGTCGTAGGTGATGAGTCGAAAACGACTTAAGACTTATGATGAGTCGTAGGTGATGAGTCGACTTAAGACTTATGATGAGTCGTAGGTGATGAGTCATATATGACTTATGATGAGTCGAAGGTGATGAGTCGAAGACGATGAGTCGAAGGTGATGAGTCGAAGATGACTTATGACTTAGAAATTTTTCTGGATATGTGTTGTAGCCTATAAATAGGCAAGTTGTGTCATTTTGTAAGGTTGTTGAATATTGAATAAAATTCTCTTTTGTTAGCTTTGTGCTTCCAATTTTAATTGGTAGTCGAGTGTATCTCCTATCTCCACTTACGTCATTCGAGTGCGCTCGAATCATCGTTTGCTGAAGCCGATTCATGGAATCTTGTGCGCAAGATCAACGTTGAAGAATCGTAGATCTCTTTTTCGGTATCTTCGGATCAACGAGTCAGAGATAGCTAGAGTTCGGTATCTTCGGATCAACGAATTCGGGCATTTTCAGTATCCATCAATCCACAGATTGCTATTTTCATCGATCTACATCGTTTTTTGATTTATCCGCTGCGTCAATTTTTAAAAGAGTTCAAGCAGTTGCCTTTGCTTCCCTACATATCAGTCATGTTTCAGCAATATTGGAATTTTGCATGCACTTGTGCATGCTAGTTGCACAGTATATGTTTGCAGCCTGCATCTACTGCTATACGTTACAAGCTAACAACATCATACCATACCATGGTTAACGGAGACAAGAATATGATCACATGAACTATAAAAGCCTATGTTTAAGGAGATACACCACATATATACATGTGGGGTGTGCAAGGTGTTTGGCCATGCTCAAAGTCATAAATGTGTGATACAAGAACATATTTGGATACTTAAAGCTTCCCGATCTACTACCCCTTATGACGACTCAGTTCCCGATGCACAACCACTTACTTCTGCCTCAACTGTTGCTGCTGCACAATCATGTTCATCGCATGCTCATACTTCACAAACTTTTTCTCGTTATCTTTCTATAGTTTCTCAGCCCTTTGAGTTGTCTGATGCCATTCATGAGACACTTGTGCATGCACACGTAGGTGTGCACTCACTTGCCCAAGCTCCATTTTGCAGCAGTCCTCAGGTGTTTATTACACATCCCTCCATGCTATTGCTGAACTAGCATGTCCAGTTTCTGCTGAACAACAGGCTACCGCAAGTGCACAACAGGCATCGTCGGGAATTGTTCAGGCTCTTCCCAATCAGGCCAAGGCTTCTAATTATTATTGTGCATTGGTGCATGCACCTGACCATGCATCCCTCACATGCTACTGATTAGGCCCAGGCTTTTAAATATTGTTGTGCACTTGATCTTGCACATCCCTCTACTGCTTCAATACCACCTGTTTGATTATTCACATCACAATGTGGTTTCAACTAATTCTCTTCAACTTGTTGCATTCTCTTAAGCTTGCATGGTGCCCCAAGCTCTCCCTACGGAAGACCAGTCTGCCCTACTTGAAGAGTCTCTTACTTCAGCAAATGCTCAAACTCTAGCGATTGCCCCTCTTCAAATGATTGGCAATGACTCAAAATGCATTGTTTATTTGTCATTGCATTTCAAATAGTAATTCATGAGTTAAAGAAATAGTTTTACTGTAATGATATATTTGATAGGTCAAATGTAATTAACTTACAATGGTAAAGCTTTATTTATTTATTTAAGTAAGGAACCATAATACACTCGGTGTAAAGTTCTAAATCCATACGATTTGGTATCATGTTTATCTTCTCGAATTTATGTATAAGTTAGCAACTTAACTGTATTAACCCACATTTTTAGTTTTGCTATCAAGTAACATAACATAAAGACATTCAAACTACATGATTTGCAATTTCATAATAGCTTACTAATTAATACGTTGAAAATGCATCTCTATGTAGTTTAATAATTATAACATTAAAAATCCCACATGGTTAATATTTAAATTTTCATTAATTAAACTTATAATTGATACATCAAAAATGTTGCAATTCATTATAGCAGATCAGTCACAACTAATGTGAGAACAAGTATTGAACTGTAACAACCATAGTTTGTTAACCATGATTAATGCACACGGAAGCTGCTGTGAGAGACTTGAAGGAGAAGAAGTTGTTTCGACTGAGTGCAGTCCACTAGAAGTAGCTGAAGATCATCAGGAAGTAGTAGACTTGTATGGGGAAATGGAAGCATGAGGAATCTGGCAGAGGAGAAGGCTGTGTAGGAGTATCAGTGTATGGTGTCAGTGTGCATGTTGTTGTATCAGTAATTGGGTTGAGATTGGGCCGAGTGAAAAATGTGTTGCACTAGTCTATAAATACTGATGTGTGTCTTGTAATTGAGTGTGGAAAAATCTGAGATTTAATATCATTTTGATTCAAGTTTCATTTGCAATTTAGTATATGTTCACCTTTTCTTCTTACTGCCTGTTCATGTATTAGTTGCAATTTTATATCAGTTTATTTCCTCTTTTGATAATTCTTGTTAGTCAGTTCTTGATCTCTGTACCAGTTCTTTTCTTGAATGATCTTCTTGTTATTCTTCAGTTTTAGTTTGCAACATATATTCAATTCTATTATTCATATTTCCTATAGTTTCCAGTTCTTGATTTTGTTACCAATTTTTTTCTTGCATTACAAATTTATTTTGTACTTGTAAACTGTTGCTACTAATCTGGATAATTTCTTCCAAGGAACTTCATCTTCCTCTTCGAGCAAAATCCCTAATTTCCCTATACTTTCTTCGAGTCACAGAAAAATTCTTCCGTTTCTTGAATTTCTTGAAAATTGCCAACCTCTATTTCTTTTCTTTTGATCAATCTTGTGTACAAGATCAGTCTGTGCACGTGCACACCACTAACCCTATCTTCCTCTTCCCAAACTTACCTCCAATATTCCAGATCTCTCTCTTCAGCTACCATGGCCAAGAACCCAGATCAACCGGGGACTTCCAATTTGGTATCAGAGCAGGCATCGGAGTTTAACAACAACCTCACGATCGATCCTGAACATGCCCTAAATTCAGATCCAATCCTAATTTCAAATCCAGATGACCCATGGCTGCGGCAAGAAGAAATCAACAATCGTACTACTTATGCCTTGAGAAATTTAGAAATCACTGCTAGAAACTTGGAGTTTACTGTTCAGAACTTGGATAAGAAGTTCGATCAATCCATCAAAGATTTGCATACTATATTTGAAGGGGTACATAACATATTAACCACTTTTGTTACTGAATATCGCAATCACATGAACCTTTTTCAACCACCTCCCGTAACTCCTCCACCTCCGACAACTTTTTAGCCTTATCCTCCTCATCCAACGCAACCACCACCGCCTAGAAACTACACGCAACCTCCCCGAACACCTATGGTCCCACCCCGAAATGTTCCCTTCTTTAATACTCCTCCTAGATATCCCCAAGAACCATTACCTCCTCATCAGCCCAGAAATCCATTACATGATTATCCCCTGCCTCATAATCATCTACAATATCCTATCATCAAACTAGATTTCCCTACCTATTCTGGAGAAGAAGGAGTAGCAGACTGGTTAAGACAAGTAGAACAGTACTTTAAGTTTCACCGCACTGAGGAATATCAATGGGTGGAGATTTGTTCTTTTGCTTTAAAAAGGAAGCCTTACAGTGGTATCATTGGTATGTGAATACTGTGAACAATAATGAATCTTGGTCAGTTTTTAAGGAGGAAATACTGGTTAGATTTAACTCAGAAGAAATAGAAAGACCATATGAAACGTTATCCAAGCTCAAGCAATATACCACAGTTAGAGCTTATTTGAGTAAGTTTGAACAATTACCGGCTGTAGTAGAGACTCTTCCACCAAGGTACTTACTTGATAGGTTTATTGGGGGATTAAAAGAGGAAATTAGGTATGATGTCCTCACTTCCAGACCAGTGGATTTTAGGGAGGCAGTGGCATTAGCAAAAATGTTTGAAAGCAAATGCCTTCAGACCAAAAAAATCAAGTATCCCTCCACTGGCCCTTTAACTACTAACTCCAAAACTAATCAGCTACCCTTATCAAGATCATCCCAAGAATCAACTTCTTATCCCCAATATAACCATGCTAATAGCTCCAAAGATACTCAGCTTGAATCCCTGGCTAAAAGTAGAGGGCTCACTCCTAACCAGATCATTGAAATGAGGAGGCAGAATTTGTGCTACGGTTGTAAAGAAAAATGGTCCAGAGATCATAAATGTAAAAATCCCCAAGTTTATGTACTGGAAGGCATGATGCCATTACAGAGCTGGGAAGGTTCCAATGATAGTGAAGTATCCCTGATTGAATCTGACATACAAGTTGAAGAAACCTTAGCCATAACCTTACAAGCTTTATGTGGAATTCCTGCTTTATCCACCATCAAGGTAGAAGGCAGTATTCAAGGCAAATCGGTTCAAATTTTGATTGATTCTGGATCTACCATAGCTTTATCAATGATAAGCTTGCTAGAAAATTGAAATTAAAAGTTGATGAGACCAAACTATTTGAAGTAATGGTGGCCAATGGAGAGAAACTAACTGGTTCAGGGGTTTGTAATGATGTTGTGCTCAAATGCTATGGTTGTACCATGACAATGGATCTGCTCTTGTTTCCATTAGATGGCTGTCAAGTGGTGCTTGGGGCTCAGTGGATGAAAAGCTTGGGGGAAATAACACTTAATTTGGATCAACTGCAAGTTAAATTCGTTTACAATGATAAGCCTTATGTTTGGCAGGGTTTGAAACAGGATGAGTTGAAATTCATTAATAAGAAAAAGCTAAGTAAGGAGTGTGTGCATGGCCAGGTAGCTATGATGATATGTTGTCAATCTATACAGTTAGAACAAGATGTAGTTCCTATTCCACCAGAGATTGATGCCATACTCAAACATTACCCTCTGATCACAAATTCTTCACCAAATTTACCACCACCCAGACCCCATGACCACCGAATACCCCTATTGCCAAATTCTAAACCTATTTGTCTAAAACCTTACATGCACTCGTATCACGTCAAAAATGAATTGGAAAAAATAATTCAAGACATGTTAGACTCTGGCATTATTAGGCCTAGCCATAGTTCTTACTCATCTCCTGTTGTTATGGCAAGGAAGAAGGATGGAACATGGAGACTATGCATTGATTATAGGAGATTGAATGCACAGACCATTAAGGACAAGTTTCCTATTCCATTAATTGAAGAGCTTTTTGACGAGTTACATAGTTCTCAGTATTATTCAAAGTTGGATCTCAGATCTGGTTACCATCAAATCAGAATGCTTGAAGAAGATATCCACAAAACTGCCTTTAGAACCCATGATGGCCACTATGAATTTGTGGTGATGCCCTTTGGTTTAGCAAATGCTCCTTCCACCTTCCAGTCCCTCATGAACGATATATTCAGAACCTATTTGAGAAAGTTTATTTTAGTGTTCTTTGATGATATTCTTATGTATAGTCGAACCTGGACTGATCATATTAGACATCTTGAAATAACTTTTCAACTTTTGCAGAAAAATGCTTTGGTGATCAAGCTTTCCAAATGTAGGTTTGCCAAGCAGTCTATTGATTATCTCGGTCATGTCATTTCTGTCGAAGGTCTTTCAGTTGATCCTAGCAAGGTGCGGGCTGTCCTTAGCTGGCCACTTCCACAAAGCTTGAAGGCTTTAAGAGGTTTCTTGGGTCTTACAGGGTACTACCGCAAATTCATAAAAGGCTATGGTATAATTGCTAAGCCTTTAACTTCAATGTTGAAAAAGGAGGCTTTCAAATGGAGTGATGAAGCAAAAGAAGCTTTTGAGCAGCTAAAACAATGTTTGATTTCACCACCAATATTAGCCATGCCAGATTTCACCCAGCCTTTCATTTTGGAATGTGATGCTAGTGGACAAGGGGTAGGAGCAGTTCTCCTTCAAAACAAAAAACCTATAGCCTACTTGAGTAAAGCTCTTCATGGAAGAAATCTAGCACTATCTACTTATGAGAAATAACTCCTTGCTATCATCATTGCTATGAGGAAATGGTCATAATACTTGATGGGTAGACAATTTGTAATAAAAACTGATCATCAGAGTTTGAAATATTTGCTAACACAGCAGATACATACTGGTGTGCAAGGGAAATGGCTGGCTAAACTCCATGCATTTGACTATAAGGTGGAGTATAAGAGTGGAGAAGAAAATAAGGTAGTCGATGCCTTGTCAAGAAGAAGTGAATCTGAAACAAATGAAGTACTGGTCCAAGCCATATCCATGGTGCAGACTCCTTGGCTACAGAAACTAAAGGAAGCTCTGCATAATTCTTCATGGTACCAGCAACTGTTAGCAAGAGTGCAAGCAAGGGAACTATCAGAAGGTAAATATAAAGCTGTTGAAGGCTTGATATTCAGAAAAGAAAAAAATTTAGTTGATCATCACTTAAACCAATTGACATAATTTCTTGTTAAGGAATACCACTCATCTCCTTTAGGAGGTCATTCAGGGGTCAAGGCAACTCTGCATAGGTTAAGGCAGGTTTTTTATTGGAAAAGGTTAAAGTCCAATGTTGAAGAAGTTGCCAAGTCTTGTGAGGAATGTCAAAGAAATAAACATGAGAACATCTTGGTGCCGGGTTTGCTACAGCCTCTTCCCATACCTGACAAGATTTGGTCTGATATTTCCATGGATTTCATTACCTGTTTACCCAAAAGCCACAAGTATACTGTCATATTTGTAGTAGTTGATAGACTCAGTAAATATGCTCATTTCTTTCCACTTCAACATCCATATATAGCAAAAGATGTAGCTTTGGTTTTTTTCCAAGGGGTCTTTAAATTGCATGGTCTGCCTAAAACTATTGTGAGTGATAGGGATACTATTTTCACAAGTCTTTTCTGGCAAGAGCTTTTTAAACTTCAGGGTAGCTCACTTAAACTCAGTTCGGCCTACCACCCCCAAAGTGATGGACAGACTGAGGTAGTAAATAAAATTTTAGAAGGTTATCTACGATGTTATGTGTGTCATAAGCCTGGTGAATGGTCTAGATGGCTACCCTTAGCTGAATATTGGTATAACACTACTTGGAAGACTCCTACAAAGACTACTCCTTACAAGATTGTGTATGGCATTGATCCCCCTACCTTGCTTTCGTATATACCCAATACTGCCAAGGTTGAACAGGTAGAAGAAGAGTTGTTTACTCGAGATATTATAATACAGTTCCTCAAAGATAGTCTGAAGGTGGCTCAAGACAAAATGAAAAAATATGCAGATATGAGAAGAACTGATCGACAATTTGAAGTTGGAGACTGGGTATACCTTAAGTTGCAGCCTTACAAACAAATTACGGCCAGAAATTATAAAACCCATAAACTTTCACCCAAGTTTTATGGTCCTTACAAGATCATAGAGAATATAGGTTATGTGGCTTATAGGCTTCAATTTCCTGAAAACACTCGAATTCATAATGTGTTTCATGTTTCTCAATTGAAAACGAAGGTAGGAGATACTGTGGTGGTCCAAGATAGCATTCCCAGTTTCACAGAAGAGTTGGTTGAACAACCAGAGAGGATACTTGATCGAAGGATGGTTCCTTGAAATAATGATGCAGTGGTGCAGATTCTAATTAAGTGGAAAGATAGACCCAAGGAAGAGGCTACGTGGGAGGATTACTGGCCAATAATCAAGAAATTTCCTACATTAGACCTTGAGACAAGGTCTGTTTTTAAAGCACAGGGGAGATGTAACAACCATAGTTTGTTAACCATGATTAATGCACACGGAAGCTGCTGTGAGATACTTGAAGGAGAAGAAGTTGTTTCGACTAAGTGCAGTCCACTAGAAGTAGCTGAATATCATCAGGAAGTAGTAGACTTGTATGGGGAAATGGAAGCATGAGGAATCTGGCAGAGGAGAAGGCTGTGTAGGAGTATCAGTGTATGGTGTCAGTGTGCATGTTGTTGTATCAGTAATTGGGTTGAGATTGGGCCGAGTGAAAAATGTGTTGCACTGGTCTATAAATACTGATGTGTGTCTTGTAATTGAGTGTGGAAAAATTTGAGATTTAATATCATTTTGATTCAAGTTTCATTTGCAATTTAGTATCTGTTCACCTTTTCTTCTTACTGCCTGTTCATGTATTAGTTGCAATTTTATATCAGTTTATTTCCTCTTTTGATAATTCTTGTTAGTCAGTTCTTGATCTTTGTACCAGTTCTTTTCTTGAATGATCTTCTTGTTATTCTTCAGTTTTAGTTTGCAGCATATATTCAATTCTATTATTCATATTTCCTATAGTTTCCAGTTCTTGATTTTGTTACCAATTTTTTTCTTGCATTACAAATTTATTTTGTACTTGTAAACTGTTGCTACTAATCTGGATAATTTCTTCCAAGGAACTTCATCTTCCTCTTCGAGCAAAATCCCTAATTTCCCTATACTTTCTTCGAGTCACGGAAAAATTCTTCCGTTTCTTGAATTTCTTGAAAATTGCCAACCTCTGTTTCTTTTCTTTTGATCAATCTTGTGTACAAGAGCAGTCTGTGCACGTGCACACCACTAACACTATCTTCCTCTTCCCAAACTTACCTCCAATATTCCAGATCTCTCTCTTCAGCTACCATGGCCAAGAACCCAGATCAACCGGGGACTTCCATGAACTAATTTCAACCTTATAGCAAGCAAAGCTGAATCGAATCTTATAGGAAGTAAAAATAAATCAAATCTAACTATCATCAAATTTGAATTCAAATCTCATTCAAACAAACTTGAAAAATCAATAAATCTACAAAAAGCTCATCGATGTAATGTGGTATAAGAGGCTGAGGACTGAAGCGATGTTGTGGAGGCTGAGGAATGAATCACGTTTGAGAGAATAATTTTTTGTCTCGTGTTTGAGAAGAGTTTATTTTAAGGTTTGGGTTGATTTTCACAAAAGAGATGAGCAAATGAAAATAATAAAGGAAAGCGGGCAGGGAAAAATAATTCATCGCCTTCTAAATGGGTGGGACTAGTTGTATAGCGTTGAATTTTATTTTATTTTTAATTTTTATATCAACAGTTGCACTTAGTTATTAAACGCTACTATTTACTGCAACCAATAATTGGTTTTCTTATAGTGATTATTAAACTCTTTGAAAATAAATATGGTCAAGGAAAGGAATAAGGAAGTGGAAGGACAACGACAGTAGGGAAAACACAAAGGAAACGGACCACATGAGGTCAAGGCAAAAGATAAGCGACCACTTGTAATAGATGTCATAAGGTGGGAAACATTGCAAAGAATTGTAGGACGAACCTCTCGAAAGGTAAATGTTATGCTGCAACTAGGTGGGACACATAGTTAAGGATTGCAAGGTAGCCCTAGTTCAGAAGAAGTACCAGGGTTATAATTGTAATCAGATCGAACACATAAAGAATGATTGCCTAGCTTTGAAACGTGGCGGTCAGATTGTGAAAGCATATGCTTTAGATGTCATTCTACACCACCTTCAGTGTGGGAGAAAGGGAAGCAGATCATGAAGGAAGGCTCATTGATTTTATCTGGTTCACTTGTTCGTACTTTGTTTGATACTGGTGCATCTCATTCGTTCATATCAAGTGCATTAGTCGATATTTTAGCTCTTAAAACCGATCTTGTGCATGAATCCATTATGGTGTCGAATCTTGTTGGCTGATCGACCCATTTATCGATCTTATGTCATAATTTTAAGTTGGTCCTACTTGAAATGGATTTCCTTAGTGACGCATATGTACTAAACTTATCGGGGTATGGATTCATTTTGAGAATGGATTGGATGTCTAGCTATGAGGTAGTATTTGATTGTGACAGGAGGGTAGTTCGATTGAGGAAGGGTGATGGACTTGATTTGATTATACGTTGCGAGTCTGATACCTTTATTTTGGAGATGTATTTGTATTCACTCAGTCTGTTACAGGAAGAGCAATCATGCTCGTAGTGAAGTACTATTCCGATGTGTTCGAAAAAGTTTCTAATCTTCCTTCCATAAGAGAAATTAAATTTCATATTGATCTCGAGAAAGACACAAGGCCAGTTGTAATGCCTCTTAGGCATATGGCTTCGAAGGAAAGATGAGAATTAGATAAGCAAGTATCAGAATTGTTGTAGAAAAGATTTATTTAGCGAAATATTTCAGAATGGGGAGTGTCTATTATTTTCGCTACTAAGACGGACAGTTCCCTCAGTTTATGCATCGACTATGGAGAACTGCACAAGCTAACCAAGAAAAACCACTATCCACTGCCTCATATTGAAGACCTCTTTAATCAGTTAGTTGGGGCTAAGGTTTTTTCATAGCTTGGTTTAGTGATTGGATTCCATCAGTTGCGAATGGCTGAAAGAAGTATCTAGAAGACTGCTTTCCATACAGTTGATGGATTGTTTGAGTGGTTGGTAATGCCTTTTGAATTGACGAATGCTCCAGCTTTTTTGTGTAATAAGTAGAATATTCAAGGAGCATTTGAACTGGTTTGTAATGGACTTCGTGGATGATATTCTTATTTATTCTAGGAGTGAGGCAAATCATGAAGTTCATTTGAGGGAAGTGATGGATGTTTTCATAAGCAACGACTGAAAGCTAAATTTTCTAAGTGCCGCTTTTGGAGAGATGAAGTTCGTTTCCTTGGAAACGTAGTATCGGTGAATGGATTGGTTGTAGATCTAGGTAAAGTAGCAGTAGTTATGTAATGGAAAACACCAAAATTCTTTAGAGGTATGTAGCTTTCTTAGTTAGGTTGGATTATATCAAAAGTTCATTAAGGCTATTGCAAAGATATAGGTACCACTAACTCATTTGATGAAAAAGAATCCGATTTATTCTTGGAATTCAGAGTGTGAAGCAGCAGTTATTAGGTCAAAGGAGTTATCGATGAGTGCTCTTGTTTTGGTTATTCCAGATGATACCAAACCATTTACCGTATATGCAAGCTAACAGTTGAAGAGCCACGAAAAGAATTATCCAATGCATTACTTAAAGATACATGCTATTGTATTTGTGTTGAAGTTGTAGAGACATTATTTGTTAGGTGAGAGATTCGAGCTATTTACGGACCATAAATCTCTCAAATACTTTTTTTATCAGATGGATTTAAATCTAAGGCAGCAGCGGTGGATGGAATTCTTATCATTGCATGATTTATATTTCTTATACTATAGGAAAAGAAAATGTAGTTGCAGATGCTTTAAGTAGGAAGCATGCAGAAGTGAATGCTATGTTTTTAGAGTGGAGAAATTTGGAGTTCATATCTGAGTTTGATTTCAAACCACGTCGAAGCACACATCAGGATTGTTAGCAGCAATGGTGGTTGGGCCAGTGTTGATGGATCGTGTTGGAGTGAGTCAAGGGCATGACGTGTCATCGGTTGATATTATGGAGCAGTTAGGATAGGGTGAACGATCGAGCCATTTGGATCATTACACCAAATATCAGAAAGGTTATCTGAGGACAGATGGAAGGCTATGTGCACCATAGGTTAAGAAATTGATAGAGGAGGTCATAGGTAAGTTTCATCACTCTAGAATGATTATTCATTTAGGAGGGGATAAGATGTATTGGGTTATGAAGTGAGTATTCTATTAGCCATGAATGAAGTAACAAGTAGCTGAATATTTGGCGAAGTTCATGACATGCCAAAGGATGAAAGCAGAATGTAAGATGTCGAGTGGGCTATTACTTCCATTAGACATGCCACAATGGAAATGGGAGTGCATATCCATGGATTTCGTGGAGGACCCAGAGTAGAAGAGGAAACGAGAGTATACGAATGATAGAAGATCGTCTTACGAAGAGTGCGCATTTTACTCTGGTGATGAGCACAAGAACCGCATCGACATTGGCAACACAATATATTAAAGTAGTGGCATATTACATGGAGTTCCAGCTAGTATCGTGAGTGATTGGGATCCACTTTTCACAAGTGAATTCTAGAGGAGTCTATATGAGGCATTGGGTACAGAATTGAACCTAAGAACTGCATTCCACCCATAAACCGATAGGTAGACAGAAAGAGTAAACAGAGTGTTGGAGGACTTGTTAAGGGGCTGTATACTGGAAATTGGAGAAACTTGGGAGGACCGCTTACCTTTAGTGGAGTTTTCATATAATAATATCTACCAGGCTAGTATAGGCATAGCACCGTTTGGAGCTTGGAACGAAAGGCTGTGTAAATCACCTTTGTGGTGGGGGGAGTCCACTGATAAGATTATTTTGGGGCCAGAGACGTTTAGAGATACCGTAGAGAAGGTAGAGCTCATAAGGAAAAGGATGAAGGCTTCATAGGACCGACAGAAGTCATATGAAGATTAGAGAAGAAAGGATTTGGAGTTTAAAGTAGGAGATTTAGTTTTTGTCAAAGTTTCTCTGTTAAAGAGGGTAGTAAGGTTCGAAATTTCATGGAAGCTAGCACCCAAATTTGTTGGCTCGTTTCCAGTATTAGAGACGATAGTGAATTTTGCATACATAGTAGAGCTACCAGAGAAGATGGTGGGAATCCACAATGTGTTTCACGTGTCACATTTTTGAAAATGCATACACGATCTGACGACTGTAACATCGCTTAGCCAGTTGGAAGAAGTAAAGTTAGAGTTTGAGCTATGTTCATCTTGTGGTCCAACCCGTATTGTGGAGTGTGACGTGAAACCACTTAGAAACAAGACGGTGAAATTAGTTAGAGTGCGGTAGGGATATGACCCGGCAAAGAGCATGTGGGAGCCTGAAGAGAAATAAGGGCTCTTTTCCAGTACGTTTCTCGATATTGGTTTGATTTTATTAGTTAGATTATTCTAGGATTTGGATGGTTTGGATAGTTAATGTTGAATTATATATATATATATATATGATTGATTTGCATTCATTTAGAAATATAAATGTTTGCTATAGGATGTTGTGCATCATGCCTTATATGCCATTTTATCACATTGATATAGGATGCATTAGCTATATTTATGCATTTTGGGTTCAGAAACTGCAAGTTCATAGGATGCCTACCTATATATTGTTCATGTCAATATATATTGTTTGTTTGAAATAACTTGAATGGTATATTATAACATGGTTGATAAACATACTGCCAAATAAACGTTGTATTATATTTTTCGTTCCTTAGGAGTTTCAAGGACGAAACTCTTTTAATGGGGGAGAATGTGGTACCTCAAAAATGCGAGTAATATTTTAATATATATTAATAATATGATAATATGAAAATAGTCATAATTTATGAGTTAATTAAATAAATTAAATATAAAAAGGGG
The DNA here is from genome assembly GCA_030737815.1 of Allium fistulosum. NCBI lineage: Eukaryota > Viridiplantae > Streptophyta > Magnoliopsida > Asparagales > Amaryllidaceae > Allium > Allium fistulosum. Next base: position 1,464,570,440 of record CM060903.1, read on the forward strand.
CAAAATAGTCATTTTTGAGATTTTGGAATTTGACGACGAAACTGTAAGTCTAGTGGATCGTATCTAATATGACTTGTGTATTAGTATGTGAGTGTATGCCAATATATGAGCTAAATATAGTAATATAATGGAGTATAAAAAACAAAGTATAAAAACGAGCACACTAGAGTTTTTATCACTACAACAAACAAGACATTTAATAGGGTTTCAAAAACGCTATAAAAGCTATTAACAACGTTTTTACATACGCTGTATATCGACATGCAGTTATATGTCAGAGATATACAATGACAAGGAATAAACGCTGTTAAATGTCATTTTTTTACAGCGTTTCCCTGGTGTCATGAAATCATTTAACAGCGTTTGGTCTAATTTGGTAGAACTTTGTTTACAACGTTTCAAAAACGCTGTTAAATGTCCTTTTTTATATCGTTTTTTCATTGTTGTGATATTTATTTACAGCGTTTACGTGTTGCAATAAATCGTGCTTTATGTTTTTAGATACAATTTAACGGCGTTTAAAAAAGGCCGTGGAATGTTTTAACAGCGTTTTAAAAACACCGTTAAATTGTATACAATGCTAAGTCAATTAGGCTTTTTATACTTTTCTGTAAATTCCATTTCTGTAAACATCAGTCACAATATGTATATATACCACATTTCAAAATTAGCATATTATATCAATACCACATTTCAAAATCAAAATATTGTATCAATACCACATTTTGGACACATATTTGATAACCAACGTATGAAATTTCATAATCAAAATACACAATATTCTTACACCAAACATAAATAGTTCGTCATCAATAGTTCATAAACAAAATATAGAACAAGTAGTAATAGCAAAACAAAAGCAAGTAGTACATACGTTAAAACCAAAACGTAGTTCTAGCAGCAAAAATAACTTTGATCCAAAACTCTTTGCAACCTTTTTTTGCATCACAGTCATCTATCTACCTATAAAGTAAAAGTAATGCTTGAGAATCAATTCATCAAAAAAGTGTACACAAAGTTAAATCGGATTCATAATGCAAACACTAAATATTCATCACACTATTTCATTAGGCGATTGACTAATACAAAGTATACAACATGCCATAAAATCAAGTAGCATTTACAAGTGAAGTAGAGTAATTTAAGAAGTGCATCAATTTGTTCAAATCTTCAGAGTGGTTAAATTTTCTTTACTGATTTGTTTAATAATTAAAATATAGTGCAAACTTTGTAAATAAAAGAATAACAGCTCTGTAAATAGAACCAAGCATATATAAAAACTGTAATGACCCAAGATTTTAGGAATTTATTCTGGAAAATATAAATAAATTTAAAATGAGTTTTAAATAAATTTTGAAGGAGGAATTGATGTAGCTTGATAGTGTATCAGTGTGTGCACATGTGTGCACAGGGTATACACATGAACTAAAGCTAAAAATCTCTGAACTTTAAGAATAAATACATATTGATATGTATGGGAATATATATATATATATATATATATATATATTAAATCTTTAAAAAGCTGAATGCATAAGTAAATATAAATATATGTATGCTACTGAATATTTTTCTTAAGTATACATGTGCATGTGTGTGTCAATACAGAATGATATATATATATATATATATAAATATATATATGTGTTAATAAAATACTAGAGTTCAAACTAGTGAAATAAAATATATATATATATAGACATATTTTAATATAAGCAGAAAAAAAAAAAAGATATAAAAAGAACTAATCCTCTTATAAATAAATAAAGGAAGTACATGCCATTTGCATGAAAGCTAAAAATAGAAAAAAATAAGAGAAAACAGAGAAATGTTGCTACAGGCAGAATTAGGAAGTGTATTTGATAAATAACAAAATCAAGTCACATTTTTAGCATGATTGTAGACAAGGGGGAAAAGTATTTTCTGAAAAACAAATTTCTGAAAAGAAAATGTGTAACCACTTTTCTCTTCACCCAAATTAAGCCGGGAAGGGGTAAAACTTTGGGTTTAAAAAATGCAGATAACATGATTTTTCTGGTGGGCAAAAATGGACTTAGCCAATACCCAAAACCCTAAGAGAGAGACCCTGTATATATATACATGTATATGCAGCAGCCTCCTCTCCTCCTCAGAAAAGAATTTTGGAAAAAAAAAAAGAAGAAAAACAATACCACAGAAATCATAAGACAAGGGAAGGAAGAGGGCTTGAGGCTAAGGGCAGAAGCTCATCAATTAATTAAGGAAACAAAGAAGAGAGCTAGGTGAGAAAACTCACTCAAAAATCTAAGGCAATAAGTCCTAATGTAGGCAGCCAGATAAAAGTATTTTTATTAAAGAGTATTTTCATATATGAATGTTTATCTGTGGATTTAAACCTGAATATGTTTTGATTTTCTTTGGTTGATCACTTGTTTTATTATAACAAAGTTTTATGTGTTGTTAGTATACATATCTGTTTTATACACTCAGATCTCTGATATGTTAATATTTAGGGATATAAACAAATACCCAGAAAATAAAATGTTGAGAATAGGCAAGTAGTATTGGTTTTGGCTCAACCCAGAAAGATGTAAATAATGATGAGCTGCAATATACTCATGTATAAGTGCTGAGGCTTGAAATAGAAAGGAATTAGGGGTGCAATAGGGTTGCCTATGTGCTGATGCTCCTGATTCAATAAAATGCATAGCAAACAAAATTTTGTGATTCAGTGAAACCAGGTCATCCTGAGTTTAACTCAAGCACAAATGTTTGCAAAAGAAAAAAAAACCCTCTCAGAAACCATAAGCCAATGTTAGCTGCCTAAACTCCTTTAAAGAAAAAAATATACCAGGATGAATATCTATATATATATACAGAACCTTGTTTTAGTCACCAATGGTTGTTTGCTTGTTGTTTCTGTATGGTCATGAATAATATGAGATACCATGATATAGATGTTTTCAGTTAATGGATCACTGAATGGTTTTGTCATGAACAATCAAAAGGGGTTATTATTAACTAAAACCTGATTAGGAAATTGGGGTCAAGAACACTGCAGGAATGACTTGTGTGCTTGAGTAACATAAGTTGACACATGGCTTGTTTAAGTCCTGAGATCTTTGTGTAATGGAGTGAATTAGTTCATTACAGTGTGTCCATTGATTCATAAATATTGCAGATGAGACCAAGGATAGATAAATATACCAAGGAAATAATACTTGAGCAGATGAGAAAACTAGAGTTTTTCACAGATTTGAAATATGAGAATTGAATAAGTGATTTAACTCATATTAGTTATTTTCCTGTTTGGTATGAATGATTGTTTGTCTATGATTGAGTTGTATGCTTGAATGTATGTGCCATATCCATATGTGTAGTCTCTGGAAAGAAAGTTAAAGTGTGCACATGCACAATGACACAGAGCATGCACACAAGTATTTACCTAATTCCAAAGGACAGAACCATATGTATTTGTACTTAACTTGATTTTAACCTAATTAACAAATTGCTTTTGTGAATTTTCTCATACCAGACATGTGTCTGACCCTAGTGTGCTAATGGCATCTGGGGTGTCTCATTTAAAATGAGGCAGTTTCAAATGCTTTTTCAGGGATTGCAGCAACTAAATAGGAGTAGGAGCAAGGCTTTGAGAAGAAGATATAGCATGCTAAAACTTAGTTAGATAAGAGCCTAAATGTTGAAATCTGCATGTATTGACAATTTAAATTGCTACTTGTATTAAGTGTTGAATATTGGATTGATATTTTGTTAGGCATTTTGTTAAGAATTTGACTTGTATCTGGAAACTATGAATTAAGTTAGATATCTGTTATGTTTAAAAAGAATTTTAATCAAATCTTGTAAGTAGATTTAGCAAGAACACCATGTTAAAATTGAATGATTACATTTTATAAATGCATTGGTCAATCATGATTCTTTGGAAAGGATTTAAGTTTTGGAAAATCTGAAGAGATGATTCTCAGAAAATTTAAATGGTTTTATTTTCTAATATAGCATATGTATGCAAAAGAAATGGGCATAGGTTAATGTTTTATATGGCTGCAAGGTTCCCATAGTTAAACCTGTTTCATACAAATGTCTCATGTACTATATTTTTAATTGAAGAAAGGATCTGTAATAAGGTAGATGGAAGCCAGATTCAAATAGTTGCAGGTATATATGCACATAAATATGTTTAGTGCAAACATTACCACATCTTTTTCTTTGCACTTGTAATAGGAATCTGAATTTCACTCAGATTTTAACCAAAGGCATTTTAAATGCCAAACAGATCTTATAAGAAGAAATACAAACCTGAATAATGATAACACTTCTATTTTCCTCAAAACCCAAGAACCAGACTCTTAATTCATATCAATCCTGAAGCCTTCTAGGTTGTAGGTATGGATTTCAAAAATAATTAAGCAAGGATTATTGTTTAGTATGTTGAAATATAGGCAATAATAAGACATATATGTGCAGATATAGGTAAATAACAGATTCCAAATTGTACAGAAGAAAAATGAAAAAAAAAAGAAAAACCAAAAATTGTGTTTGAACCGACCAGCATAGCACTCGAACTCGTGACCTTTCATGTATAAGTTAGGCGCGTTTCCATTACGCCTAGATGTTGCTTGTGTTCCCTTAGGATCCACTTTCTTTTATACTGAATTTGTCACTATTCAGAACTTAACACAAACATCTATATTAAAAGCTTGTTTACTACTGATTATTGCTTGATCACTTCTTAGTTAGGATAAACAGACTAATGTGTATGTTACTAGTGGATTGTTTGGTCAAAAATAAATTAGCAATCCAACATCCTCTTGTTTTCCAGAACTCTGATTCAAACAAGAGAGGCATATACATCCTCACATGTATGTGCTTATCTTTGTGAATGTACTGATATATTTATATTGGTTGATTATTGTGATCCTGGATATATTTTGGTTTATTGGAGAAAGATATTGACCCTGAGAATTATATTTGCAATGGATGATATATCTATATATTTATATATCCTCCTTACCTTAAAAAAAAAATTCCTTATGAAATTAGAGTAGAATTAGGAGGGTCATTTCAGTTGGTATCAGAGCTATGTTATTCAACATAGTAGAAGTAAGGATCAAGTTCTTAGATAGAAAAAAAAAATTAAAAGGAACTAAATATCAAACTAACCAGCTATGTAAATTATTATTAGCAAACTATGGTAGGGAGACCACCAAATCAGGGAGCAGGATCTTCCCATGCACCACCAATGGTCAATCTGCAAGACTTGGTGAGAGCATTTAGGGATGGGGCAGGACAAAGGCAAGAAAATCCCTATGAAGAACTCTCAAAATTACTTAAGACATATACTCATTTAGGAGGCAAAAGCTTTGAAGGGACAGAGAGTATCATGGAAATTCAAACATGGTTGAGAACATTGGAAAGAATTTTCAATGACATGCAACTTGATGATCAAAGAAAGAGGCAAGTGGCTTCAAGACAGCTAAAAGGAGTAGCTTTAGGCTGGTGGGAAGTAATCATTGCAGGAAGGAATGAGAATGAAATCACTTGGAATCAATTCAAAGAGATGTTGGAAGCAAGGTTTGTACCAGCATCAGCAAAGACTACCTTGCTAGAAGAATTCATTAGGCTTAGACAAGGAACCATGACTGTCACAGAATATACTCAAAAGTTTGAGGGGCTTTCCACATATGGAGCAATGCTTGTGGCAGATGAGGCATCTAAAAATGATAGGTACATAAAAGGCCTGAACCCAGGACTTAGTAGAGCCACGTTACCCTATGCAGACAAGACTTTTGATCATGTGATAGACTTAGCTTTGAGGTTGGAGCAGCATGACAAGGAAAGGGAGAAGTTCAGAAATTTTAAGAGCAATAATAACAAGAAAGGTAAGGGGAGGTATCACCCTTATGATAAGAAGAAAGAAGAGACTAGTAACAAAAGCACTGGAGATGTCAAAGCCAAGGAAGACAAGAAGAAAATTGTGTGCCATCAGTGTGGAAAGGAAGGGCATATCAAACCAAGATGTCCAGAATTGAAAGGAGGAGCTTTCAAATGCTATCTATGTGGGAAAGAGGGGCATATGAAGAGGAATTGTCCTGAGTATAAACAGCAAGGCAAATTGGCAAATTTGGAAGGAAAAGGCAAAGCCACAGTGGAGAGTAACACTGTAAACCATAGCCAAGTGGAAGGTACATTACTTATTTGTACCATACCCATAACAGTAGTATATGATACTGGGGAAACTCACTCCTTAATTTCTTATGAATTGGTTAAAATGCTAAAACTGAATTGCATATTGGTTGAAACCCCATTGCATATACACAGTCCATTGGGGAGTTCTAGTGTTTTAAATATGATTTGTGTGGATGTGGAGTTAAACATAAGAGGAAATATTTTTATTTCCAATTTATATGTTTTGAATTACCCAAATATAGGTGTTATATTGGGGGTAGACTGGTTAAGGCAATTTAAAGCCATAATTAATTTAGACTCATCCACCATATCATTGCAAAATTCTAGAGGCCAGAGAATCACAGTTTTATGTGAGGTAGCTAAGGAAGGAAAACTATATCATTTAGTTGACTCAGAAAAAGATTTCAGTGAACTAACCATTGAAGAAATTCCCATAGTCAATGAATATTTGGATGTGTTTGGTGAGGTCAAGGGTATTCCACACCATAGACCAGTAGAATTCCAGATCAATCTAGTTCCAGGAGCAAGCCCAGTGATTAAAAAGCCAACTAGAATGGGGCCAAATGAACTAAAAGAATTAAAGAAACAGTTAGAAGAATTGGAAGAAAAGGGTTTTATAAGACCAAGTAATTCTTGCTGGGGAGCACCAGTGGTATTTGTTAAGAAGCAAGATGGCTCCTTAAGACTTTGCATAGATTATAGAGAATTAAACAAAGTAACTATTAAAAATAAATACCCATTGCCAAGAATAGATGATCTTTTCGATCAATTAGCAGGGGCAAAAGTATTTTCTAGACTAGACTTAGCATCTGGTTTTCATCAAATGAAGGTGGAAGAATCAAGCATCAAGTACACTGCCTTTAACACTAGGTATGGGCTGTATGAATTTTTGGTTATGCCATTTGGCTTGACCAATGCACCATCTTACTTTGTCGATTTAATGAACAGAACCTTTAGGGATTGTTTAGACAAGTTTGTGCTTATTTTTATAGATGACATTTTGATTTATTCCAAGACAGTGGAAGAACATAAGCATCATTTGCACCTAGTTTTGTCTAGACTAAGGGAAAAAGATTTAAAGGCAAAATTTTCAAAATGTGTGTTTTGGAAGGAGGAAGTACATTTTCTTGGCCATGTTATATCTGCCAAAGGAATTTCTGTGAACCCCAATAAAGTAGTGGCTATCCAAGCATGGAAGAGGCCAAGCACTGTGAGTGAAGTGAGATCATTTATGGGGATGGCAGGGTATTATAGAAGGTTTATAAAAGATTTTTCAAAAATTTCTACACCACTCACTAACCTAACCAGGAAGAACCAAGCTTTTGTTTGGTCAGAAAAATGTGAAAAGTCTTTTGAACAATTGAAGGAGGCATTGGTAAATGCTCCAATTCTAAAGGTGCCACATGGAAATGAAGAATTAGTGGTATACACTGATGCTAGTGGATTTGGCTTGGGTGCAGTGTTGATGCAACAAGGCCAAGTCATTGCATATGCATCCAGACAACTTAAACCCCATGAAGTAAGGTATGCCACACATGATCTCGAATTAGCAGGTGTGATATATGCTTTAAAACTTTGGAGACATTATTTATTAGGCACAAAGTTTGAACTCTACACTGACCACAAGTCTCTAAAATATTTATTTTCACAAAAAGATTTGAACATGAGGCAACATAGATGGGTGGAGTTCTTAGCTGCCTATGACTTTGACATACTTTATACACCAGGGAAAGCAAACAAAGTTGCAGATGCTCTAAGTAGACAGCATGCTAAATTGGCTATGATGATGATAGAAGAATTTAAAAATTTATCTTTGCTAACTGAGTTAGAGATTGAGGAGAATGGTTGTGTGCAGATGCATGGTGCACAAGAAGATAAAGGGAAGTTAAGCTTAATGACACTTCAACCAGATTTAATTCTGAAGGTAGGAAAAATGCAAGAACAAGATGCTCACTTATTAGAGAAGAGAATGCTCCTCTCAAGAGGGGAGGAAGTAATGAATCACCACATTGATAAAGATGGTTATGTGAGATACCAGAATAGGGTGTGTGTACCAGAGGACATAGAATTGAAGAAGGAGATATTGAATGAATATCACAGAAGTAAATACTCCATTCACCCAGGTAACACAAAAATGTATCAAAATTTGAAAAGAGACTTCTGGTGGAAGGGGATGAAATCTGATATAGCTAAGTACATTGCCAAATGTATGACTTGCCAACAAGTCAAGGCTGAAACTCAAAGACCATCAGGGTTGATGCAACCTCTTAGTGTACCTCAGTGGAAGTGGGAAGACATATCTATGGACTTCATAGATGGACTGCCTAGATCTAAGAGAGGTAATACAAGCATATGGGTGATAGTTGATAGGCTAACCAAGGTAGCACACTTCATCCTAGTCAAGTCAGAAAGAACAGCACCAAAACTAGCTCAAATTTTTATAAAAGAAGTGGTAAGGTTACATGGCATTCCCAAAACCATTGTGAGTGATAGGGATACCATCTTCACTTCAAAATTCTGGAGAAGCTTTCAAGAAGCAATGGGAAGTGAACTATGTTTAAGTACTGCCTACCATCCTCAATCAGATGGGCAGACTGAGGTGGTAAATAAAGTTTTGGAGGACATGTTGAGGGCATGTATACTGGATTTTGGGGGCAACTGGGAAGATTATCTTCATCTAGTTGAATTTACATACAACAACAGCTACCAAAGCACCATAGGAATGGCTCCATTTGAGGCCTTATATGGTAAACCCTGTTTGTCACCTGTTTGCTGGGTAGAAGCAGGAGAAAGGTCTATTTTAGGACCTGAGTACATACAAGAAACAAAAGAGAAAATTGAGTTGATAAGAAGAAGAATGACAGCAGCTCAAGATAGGCAAAAGAAATTTGCAGACATAAGAAGGAGGCAGGTAGAATATGAGGTGGGAAATTTTGTTTTCATCAAAATCTCACCCATGAAAAATGTGCTGAGGTTTGGAAAACAAGGCAAATTAACCCCAAGATATATTGGACCATACAAAATTCTGGAGAGAATTGGTTCCTTGGCATATAGGTTGGAATTACCAGAAAACATGCAAGGTATACATGATGTTTTTCATGTATCACAATTGAGAAGGTGGGTCCATGACAAGGCAGAAATTCTTGAAACCCCAACCCAAGTGCAGATAAATCCTAATTTGATTTATGAAAAGGATCCAGTGGGAATTTTGGCAAAAGATGTGAAGAAATTGAGGAATAAATCTCTGAAACTTGTGAAGGTACAGTGGAGTCTTGATCCTAGTGATTGCACATGGGAACTAGAAGACAAAGTTAGGAAGAATTATCCTAAGCTATTTTCAGATTAAGGTAATTCTGATTTTTGATTGTTTTCTTTATTTTGGATGAATATATTTTTAGTTAGTATAGAACTAAGAATCTATTTGGTAGAGAATATACTTGTTCTCTGAATTAAGTTTAAAATTTATTTTAAGATTAGGAAAATTGTGGGACACAATTTCTAAAAGGAGGGGTGTATGTAATGACCCAAGATTTTAGGAATTTATTCTGGAAAATATAAATAAATTTAAAATGAGTTTTAAATAAATTTTGAAGGAGGAATTGATGTAGCTTGATAGTGTATCAGTGTGTGCACATGTGTGCACAGGGTATACACATGAACTAAAGCTAAAAATCTCTGAACTTTAAGAATAAATACATATTGATATGTATGGGAATATATATATATATATATATTAAATCTTTAAAAAGCTGAATGCATAAGTAAATATAAATATATGTATGCTACTGAATATTTTTCTTAAGTATACATGTGCATGTGTGTGTCAATACAGAATGATATATATATATATATAAATATATATATGTGTTAATAAAATACTAGAGCTCAAACTAGTGAAATAAAATATATATATATATATAGACATATTTTAATATAAGCAGAAAAAAAAAAAAAAAGATATAAAAAGAACTAATCCTCTTATAAATAAATAAAGGAAGTACATGCCATTTGCATGAAAGCTAAAAATAGAAAAAAATAAGAGAAAACAGAGAAATGTTGCTACAGGCAGAATTAGGAAGTGTATTTGATAAATAACAAAATCAAGTCACATTTTTAGCATGATTGTAGACAAGGGGGAAAAGTATTTTCTGAAAAACAAATTTCTGAAAAGAAAATGTGTAACCACTTTTCTCTTCACCCAAATTAAGCCGGGAAGGGGTAAAACTTTGGGTTTAAAAAATGCAGATAACATGATTTTTCTGGTGGGCAAAAATGGACTTAGCCAATACCCAAAACCCTAAGAGAGAGACCCTGTATATATATACATGTATATGCAGCAGCCTCCTCTCCTCCTCAGAAAAGAATTTTGGAAAGAAAAAAAAAAGAAGAAAAACAATACCACAGAAATCATAAGACAAGGGAAGGAAGAGGGCTTGAGGCTAAGGGCAGAAGCTCATCAATTAATTAAGGAAACAAAGAAGAGAGCTAGGTGAGAAAACTCACTCAAAAATCTAAGGCAATAAGTCCTAATGTAGGCAGCCAGATAAAAGTATTTTTATTAAAGAGTATTTTCATATATGAATGTTTATCTGTGGATTTAAACCTGAATATGTTTTGATTTTCTTTGGTTGATCACTTGTTTTATTATAACAAAGTTTTATGTGTTGTTAGTATACATATCTGTTTTATACACTCAGATCTCTGATATGTTAATATTTAGGGATATAAACAAATACCCAGAAAATAAAATGTTGAGAATAGGCAAGTAGTATTGGTTTTGGCTCAACCCAGAAAGATGTAAATAATGATGAGCTGCAATATACTCATGTATAAGTGCTGAGGCTTGAAATAGAAAGGAATTAGGGGTGCAATAGGGTTGCCTATGTGCTGATGCTCCTGATTCAATAAAATGCATAGCAAACAAAATTTTGTGATTCAGTGAAACCAGGTCATCCTGAGTTTAACTCAAGCACAAATGTTTGCAAAAGAAAAAAAAAACCCTCTCAGAAACCATAAGCCAATGTTAGCTGCCTAAACTCCTTTAAAGAAAAAAATATACCAGGATGAATATCTATATATATATATACAGAACCTTGTTTTAGTCACCAATGGTTGTTTGCTTGTTGTTTCTGTATGGTCATGAATAATATGAGATACCATGATATAGATGTTTTCAGTTAATGGATCACTGAATGGTTTTGTCATGAACAATCAAAAGGGGTTATTATTAACTAAAACCTGATTAGGAAATTGGGGTCAAGAACACTGCATGAATGACTTGTGTGCTTGAGTAACATAAGTTGACACATGGCTTGTTTAAGTCCTGAGATCTTTGTGTAATGGAGTGAATTAGTTCATTACAGTGTGTCCATTGATTCATAAATATTGCAGATGAGACCAAGGATAGATAAATATACCAAGGAAATAATACTTGAGCAGATGAGAAAACTAGAGTTTTTCACAGATTTGAAATATGAGAATTGAATAAGTGATTTAACTCATATTAGTTATTTTCCTGTTTGGTATGAATGATTGTTTGTCTATGATTGAGTTGTATGCTTGAATGTATGTGCCATATCCATATGTGTAGTCTCTGGAAAGAAAGTTAAAGTGTGCACATGCACAATGACACAGAGCATGCACACAAGTATTTACCTAATTCCAAAGGACAGAACCATATGTATTTGTACTTAACTTGATTTTAACCTAATTAACAAATTGCTTTTGTGAATTTTCTCATACCAGACATGTGTCTGACCCTAGTGTGCTAATGGCATCTGGGGTGTCTCATTTAAAATGAGGCAGTTTCAAATGCTTTTTCAGGGATTGCAGCAACTAAATAGGAGTAGGAGCAAGGCTTTGAGAAGAAGATATAGCATGCTAAAACTTAGTTAGATAAGAGCCTAAATGTTGAAATCTGCATGTATTGACAATTTAAATTGCTACTTGTATTAAGTGTTGAATATTGGATTGATATTTTGTTAGGCATTTTGTTAAGAATTTGACTTGTATCTGGAAACTATGAATTAAGTTAGATATCTGTTATGTTTAAAAAGAATTTTAATCAAATCTTGTAAGTAGATTTAGCAAGAACACCATGTTAAAATTGAATGATTACATTTTATAAATGCATTGGTCAATCATGATTCTTTGGAAAGGATTTAAGTTTTGGAAAATCTGAAGAGATGATTCTCAGAAAATTTAAATGGTTTTATTTTCTAATATAGCATATGTATGCAAAAGAAATGGGCATAGGTTAATGTTTTATATGGCTGCAAGGTTCCCATAGTTAAACCTGTTTCATACAAATGTCTCATGTACTATATTTTTAATTGAAGAAAGGATCTGTAATAAGGTAGATGGAAGCCAGATTCAAATAGTTGCAGGTATATATGCACATAAATATGTTTAGTGCAAACATTACCACATCTTTTTCTTTGCACTTGTAATAGGAATCTGAATTTCACTCAGATTTTAACCAAAGGCATTTTAAATGCCAGACAGATCTTATAAGAAGAAATACAAACCTGAATAATGATAACACTTCTATTTTCCTCAAAACCCAAGAACCAGACTCTTAATTCATATCAATCCTGAAGCCTTCTAGGTTGTAGGTATGGATTTCAAAAATAATTAAGCAAGGATTATTGTTTAGTATGTTGAAATATAGGCAATAATAAGACATATATGTGCAGATATAGGTAAATAACAGATTCCAAATTGTACAGAAGAAAAATGAAAAAAAAAAAAGAAAAACCAAAAATTGTGTTTGAACCGACCAGCATAGCACTCGAACTCGTGACCTTTCATGTATAAGTTAGGCGCGTTTCCATTACGCCTAGATGTTGCTTGTGTTCCCTTAGGATCCACTTTCTTTTATACTGAATTTGTCACTATTCAGAACTTAACACAAACATCTATATTAAAAGCTTGTTTACTACTGATTATTGCTTGATCACTTCTTAGTTAGGATAAACAGACTAATGTGTATGTTACTAGTGGATTGTTTGGTCAAAAATAAATTAGCAATCCAACATCCTCTTGTTTTCCAGAACTCTGATTCAAACAAGAGAGGCATATACATCCTCACATGTATGTGCTTATCTTTGTGAATGTACTGATATATTTATATTGGTTGATTATTGTGATCCTGGATATATTTTGGTTTATTGGAGAAAGATATTGACCCTGAGAATTATATTTGCAATGGATGATATATCTATATATTTATATATCCTCCTTACCTTAAAAAAAAAATTTCCTTATGAAATTAGAGTAGAATTAGGAGGGTCATTTCAAAAACCTATGTTACAGATAGACTCAATATGCAATTATACTAGTCAAGGTTTGAAATTCTGTCTTTAGTTTCCATTCCGGTCAGTGGAAAATTCTGTCTTTAATTAATATGTCTATTCTTTCATGCAAAATCATATTAAAATATGGGAAAATCTATATACCTCTTTAGACCAAGCTCCTTGCCTTGCCTTCATGATATTAAAATATGGGAAAATCCACTTGAGACGAGCTCTTCAAATTTATGATATTCTTCTTCTTGTGTGATCTCCTTGCATTCATCATGTAGCTCGGCAACTCTACCTTCTTATTTTGCCTGTGTATACACATACAGAGATTATATATGTGTGTGTGTGTGTGTGTGTGTATGTATGTATGTATGTATGTATGTGTATGTATGATAATTGCTATAGGCATAGCCTATTATGTATGGTTTACATGCATAAATCACTGATAATGTAAAAATGAAAATATGAGACGCGTTCATTTAACTAAATCTGAACACCAATAATATAGATCTATCATCCCCATCCTCTACCAAGTATCATTTTTTTCTTCCTCTACAAAAGACAAAATGAAAAAAAACCATAGGCTCATCTTCTAGAACAGTATCAAACACTTTCAACTTATAAGTTCGGAAACCTTACTTTTATCATTAATTTTGCGGCATTAACAGTTAACTACATGGTTGTACAGGTAAGGGAGCCCCGATCACAAGCCTTGGGTATGTATGTTTATTCAAGTAGAGAAATATAAACGTAAATATTAGAATTAACTATTAATTATCACTAATATCTACAAGTTTACATTACACAGGGTATTCTACAATGTTTGATTTCATGCAACACTGAATTCGAATAACATATGAAAGTACATAATTTTAATTATAAGTTTACAGAACACAATGTACTCATCCATAGATATTTATTTTAAAAAATACATTTTAGAATTTTTTGTCACACATAATTTTGTATTATCTTGATTTGGCAAACACATGAAATGTATATATATATTTTCAATTGAACTAAAACATATCGGTAACATGCTATTACACCATTTAAAGGCAAATTTCAAATTCTACAGGGTCATTTTTTTTATTGTTTTTAACAATATTGGTAGTTAAGATTACATCTTCTCGTATTGAATTTTCAATAATATTAAAAAAAAGTACAAACGAAAGGATAAATATACAATATGTTGTCGGTGAATCTACAATAAGGGATCTAAACAAATTAACTATAAAGATGTTTTTCAGATTGTAATTAGTCACACACAGGGCATCTATAAATATTTAATTTGTTCCATTATTTAATTTGTTTGAATCCCTTCTGTTATAGATCTATTAATCCCTAACTGTAGATCTAATTATATGTTACATATAATCCTTTATTGTAAATTAAATTGTATACTAATTGATTACAAATTTATTGTATACATGTATATGTATACACATATGTTATTAATTAATCATTAGACTATAATTATGTTTGGATATTTTGAATGTCTGAACATATTTAACTATAAAACAAAAAAAACAAAAACTTAAAATTATTAATTATTATATGTTACAGGATTAGCAACAACTGACTGTATATGGACACCCATAAGCTAAAAAAACAGACAGCAGCCATTGAAATAGAACAAAGCCATATGACTACGAATATGTGACATTTCATTTGTCGAATGCATATATATGATGTGAATTTGAAGTTCTCAAGCTATCTGATCAAACCTGGTATGTGCATTCATTTAGGGTCGAACCACATTACGAGTTGTCTAAATATAAATTAGCATTTAAAAAGGCTGGTAACTGAAGCACATTAGAGATGCAATAATCAACTAATACAGATAGGCTGTGGGATAGTTAGATTGACTAGGAGAACTAAAACAATATGCTTAATATATTTGGCTAGTTAAACACAAGGAAATCAACCAGTCAAGCGAGGAACACATCATAGATGACAACTTACTAATGCGCTTGAGTCTTAGAAGTAACACTAAGCTGCAACTAACAAGCAACACAGTATAACCTACAAGAACAGCAGTCATGGCACACCTAAAAAACCAAAAGAAAACTATACCGAAAAGCATGTTCTCTCCATCAAAGCCACAGGAGTCAAGTTCATTCTATTTGTAACGTCACCAACCGCCCATATGTTGGGGATATTCGTTCTGGAGTACTCATCAACCTAAAAAATTGATGATTTACTATCAATCAATATTTGCTAAAACAAAGCAAGGAACTAATTTTATTATTTTATTCCTGCAATATGTTATGGTAAAAATTAATCTTGAAATTTTCGTATGCTAGCATGTTTTTGTCATTAGGTAGATAAGTTTAAAATTAAATAACTTATAACCTAAAAATATTTAATTTAGTACCCTTCCAGCTTGCAGCATGTACAAGCTTTAAAACTACTTGTATGCATAACTTAAAAAAAAATTTAAGGTGGCACAATACGACCCCAAAATGTAGTCAAGTATTCAACTACAGTATAAGTTATATATTATTGATGTATCTGAGTGCAAGGGTTTGAATTGGGTAAAACATTAAACAAGGAGGCTATTTTACTGATAACTTTTTTTGATTAAATTTTTAACTGAATTAGTAATAAAAAAATAAAAACAAACCTGATATTCTTCAATACGCCTCAAATAGATCAATGTAAGTTATGTAAAATAATGTAAACCATAATTTACATTTCGCAAAAGAAATTTTACCTTAACTGCACCAGTACTATCAAGTTCAACACCAGCACCTTCTAAATTCAGCCTTTTGTGTTTGGAATCCTTCCTGTGGCAAATAAAACAACATCAGCCATAAGTTCTTCCCCATGATCAGAAATAACTCTAATGCCATCTTTGGTTTTATGCAACTCAGTCAGAGTTGATGCTGGATGTAATTTAATGCCTCTTCCTTCAAGATTTCTAGCCATAACTGCCCGCATCTCATCATCAAAACCCCATAATGGAAGTTCTCTTCTATAAAATAAGTCAACTTGAGCACCCATTCCACGCCATATTGAAGCAAATTCAGTGGCAATATACCCTCCTCCTAGCACTACTGCCCGTTTAGGTAACTCTTCCAAGCTCAATGCTTCATCTGAGGTTATAACCAACTCCTGCCCTGGAATATTTGGGTACTGAGCTCGGCCACCGGTTGCAATCAAGATATGTTTTGAAGAATATTGTTGCTTTAAACCATCCAATTGAATCAACTCCACCTTATGAGCGTCGATGACTCTTCCTTCTCCTTCGAGCATAACTACTCCAGCATTGCCCAGCATTTTTTTGTATATTCCATTTAATCTGGTGATTTCTTCTATCTTTTTATGCGAGAGTTTCTTCTAGTTCAAATTTATCTTTTCATTCAACTCCCATCCAAAATTTCTTCAATCCTCAAATTCATCTTCAAATGTTGCTCCATATACTAGAATCTTCTTAGGAACACAGCCACGTAGCACACACCATAGCTCCAAAAGCAGCAGATGTTTTAGAAGCTCGAACTCCACCACTACCAGCTCCAATCATAAACAAATCATAATCATACTGTTGCTCCTCCACCTCTCCATCAATTGGCATCTTTCTCGACATAATTCTAATTTGTCTAACTTGAACTATAATGAAAAACACTGAAATTTGTGAAAAATTAAACGAATCGAGAAAAGCTCCAAAGTTGCCAGTAGAATATTAAGAATAGATATTTGTTTTCACATGGGTTAATTTTTGCAGTCAGTTAACGTATTCTCTCTTCCTGCTTCATGCGTACTAGCGGTGTCAGTTGCTATTGCTGATAGCAGTAGCAAATAACTTCAGTTACTTCGTTCTGTGTTCAACTAATTTGTAACTCAGTTTGTAGTAAGTTTACCTAAGTTGCAGCTTAGTGTTGCTTCTAAGACTAGTTGATGATAGCGGCGTCATGTTCAACTAATGCATCATGGAAAAAATAATAAATAAATTTTTAGAAGTATCAATTTATTTGATTCATGTAAGTGATAAGAAGTACAAAATACAAATAATGTCTATATTCTTAAGTGGGTTTGCATGAATACACACATCATTTAAAAATCCAAGATTAGTCAACAACCAAAATTTCCTACCTCATTCAAGAACAAGCATTGATTGGCAACTCTACCTAAATTGCATACATGTCTTGATTGGCATGTTTTAACAAATCATGCAAAACAAAATGGAAAATACTTTCACACTGCTTGCATGGCAAATCAGTATGACTACTAATAATACCTTTTGAACTACTTAATCAAAAAGAATGATATCCGAAATCATCCTTGTGGATGCCGTGGAAATAATTTCAATCATTGAATAAGAGGTCTGCTTCTTTGATTAAACAAACTAAAGTAAAGAACCACAAATTTTGAAATTAGGGTGATTCGTAATAGCATAGAACTATTGTGACAAAAGTAATCTCATGGAAACAGTGGTCAGCTCCATAGAAAAGGAGCACTTAGAATTCACAGACATATAATAGGAATGCATCTCATGGAAACAATGTGGAAACCTTGTGGTCAGGACGACTGTTTTTTTGTTCTAGGAAGAGACTAGTCTAAGAAGATGCTAAACAATGATAATAAATACTACAAATATTTCCATTGAAACGAACATGAAATCAAGTGTGATGATGTGTGTATGTGTGAGCACGCGCACAAACTCTTGTTAAATTCACATTATTTCAGTTATTATAAAAAAATTATACTATGCCTTGGCTCCAAAAATACATTAAAACAATGGGACTGAATATTAAGTAAATAATAAGAAATATTAATTAAAATTGAACAGTATTAATTTAGATACATTCACCTTATTTCAGTTTTGCATAGCAAAATTCACAGCGGGGTTGCATTTTCCGTAGAAAATGTGAAGATTTGAGAATTTGAAAATATACACCAATCAATTAGGGTTAAGCGATACTTATAGAAAAAGAGAACTAACCAAGGTGAAAAAATCGAAGTTAGGGTTTTAAAGCTAGTTTGATTACGACAGATGAGCCTGAAGAGGATAGAGGCACCAATGATTATTACAACAGCGTTGTGGGATCAAATAAATCAGAAATCCCCTTCACCATTATTATTTATAAAAGGTAGGTTAGGAAATATTGTTGTTCACCTCTTGGAGCTGTGCAGCGGGAACTAGGGTAGGTCGCTTCCACTGACGAGCCTGTAACGGGGACGGGGACAAGGATAAATGGGGACGAGCCTATACTAGTGATGACTACGACGGAGATGGAGATGAAGACAAACGAAGACGAGCCTGCACTGGTGACGACTGCGACGAAGACGGAACAACCGCAAATGGGAAGAGACGTTGCCTGCAACGGGACGAGGACGAAATTTTGTATATTAATTTGGATTGGTGAATTGATATTTTGGGGAAATTGTTTCTTAATGAGATTTCGTTGAAACAGAGGTAAAGGAAAAAATTTAGCGCCTTTAATTTCTAACAGCATGCAAAACGTCGTGTTAAAGTAATTTACGGACAAATTATCTTTTCTTACAGCAAGTTAGGCAAAAAACGTCGTACTCTCACGCAATGAAAATTTACTTTTCTTGTAGTGTATACTGGTTTGGACCTCCCGTTCTACATCTAGTCCCAAAGCTCCCCTTCAATATTTCACTAAACAATAAACCTCGCTTCGCCCGGAGGAATAGGCTAATACGAAAGTATTCCTTTGAAAATCTTGTGTTCGTTACAACATGGATATTGACCGCTAGTACGATTTTTCCTATAATCTCCTTTGAATGATAGTGAGTATTAGTTGCTTGGATTTATAGGAAATATTTAACCAAAATATATAGATTTTGGTTGAAAGTGATTGAGAATATTAAGTCAATGATAGCACAAGAGAATATGAATATAGAAGTTAGAGAATAGTAAATCAAGTTTAATTAAAATCTCAATTGATTGAAGTATTTATAGAATCAAAATGTTGTATTGAAAAGTTATGACTTCTTGAAAGATCGCTCTTTGATTATTGGTTGCAACTGTTGAAGAAGGAAGAGGTTTGTTCAAAGCAGAGGAAAGCATCGTTCAAAATACTACAGTTGCAGTTTTAAGCTTATAGGGCGAGACATGTCACAGAAGCCTGTGACATAACAGACATTTGTCCTTATGTTATAGACGTATGTGGATGCCTAAAAATAATAAACCGAAATATGTCATAGACATCTGTGGAAGAAGGACATATGTCTGTCGTTGTTTAAAATGTAGAACTTTGGCATTTTGTTATTAAGGTTTGTTAATATGAAATCGTGTGTGATATGATCACTCAAGGAGATTGTACAATAGATATAT
The DNA here is from genome assembly GCA_030737815.1 of Allium fistulosum. Lineage (NCBI taxonomy): Eukaryota > Viridiplantae > Streptophyta > Magnoliopsida > Asparagales > Amaryllidaceae > Allium > Allium fistulosum. The sequence continues at coordinate 1,464,590,228 of CM060903.1, forward strand.
ATGACTATAGTACAATAATATGACCTTACTTTTATATAATATGATCCTTCTTTCTTTAATTGTCTTTGAGCCATGATTTTGTTGTGCACTATGATCTTCTTCTAATATATACCTATAATATGATAAGATATATCTTGTATATGTGATTGTAGCTGTTACCATTGAAATTGTAGAATGGAGGTTCTAACATTCTCCCCTTTTTTGATGATGACAACTATACAATAGTTAGTAATAAGTAATCAAAAGATAGCTCCCCCTGAATGTTATCTCCCCTATGTATATACACATTTATCTCCCCTTTTGGTATTATCAAAAATAATAACAATGGAACTGAACTGAAACATAGCCATAAGAATCATGATGAAATAGTTATGAAAGAAATAACAAAGGTAGTATTTGTACGAATAGAAAAATAAACAACATAAACAAAATAAAAGTAAACAATCCTAAAAATACAAAGAACAATCACTGATAGTCGTGATAATTGTAGGTGAAGAAATCACCATAATTATCAGATTAGTCATGGTAGGCGGACGAAGTAGAATGATAGTTTCTCGGCTATTGAGTATATTCTTCATCTTCACGAATAGATAATCCTTGAGATGTCGAATAATTCATTTGATGTATCACTGAAGGATCGAGCCAAGACATATCATCGTTATCTTCTTGCTCTTCTTGCGGTTCTTCCTGCACAATAGTCTTTCCTCTATCTTGCTGGGAACTTCCTCATGAGAAGATGATATATGCGGACGGTAAACAGGAGTCTGTGCTGAAGGAGGTAGTGTCGGAGAAGGAGATGAGGTTGATCTAGATGATGATCTACCACCAACTTTTCTCATAACTTTGCCCAAAGTGGAAACAACTTTTTCCAAAGTTTTCTCCATTTTGGTCATTCGCGTAGAAAAAGATCTTTCCAAGCCTATAACGACCCGTAAATTTCAACTGCTTTAATAACGTAATTAGTTGAAATTTTGTGAAATTTTAAACGATAAAATTTTGAAATAAAAATTTAATATTTGGAATACGTCTAGTTAAATATAGCAACTGGTAAATTTTCGTCCGAAAATATGGAAGTTTATTTCGCGCGTAAATTCACTTCAACTTAATGTAATATCCCGGAAATTTTAACAATATCAATTTAATAATCTGTTAAATAATTAAATTGATATTGATGATCTTTGATAATAAAATTTGAATTTAATTTAATAATCTGATTAAATTAGTATTAATGGATGATTTTATCTTTTAAAAAGTTAATAAGATATTTTCTATTTGAATATATACATATTTATTTGTATATATTGTAAATAGAAGCTTTGGGAAAATTGGAAATTTAGATTTAATTTAATATGACTTTTCAAAGTTATTTAAATAAATAATCTTATAGTTTTAAATTACTTTAAGTAAATATTTTAATGGGTTAAGATATATTTTAACTTAAGCTTAAATATAAATAAGAAAACAAAAAGGCTTGTTTTATTTCTTTTTAAAATATTACTTGATAATATAATCTCTTGTTTAAATTATAAAATATGTTATTTTCAAATAACAAGTATAATGTATTATTTTTAATATGTATGAATTTTAATGCTAAAAGGAATTGTTATTTTTAAATTAAATGAGAAATTGTATATGTATATATAACTTAATTTTTAAATTAAATCTTAGGATTTAATTTGATTTGAATTTAAAGTTTTGAAATTTAAAAGAATAGATATTTAAATTGTTGGATATTATAATATTTGTATAAACTTATATTTATAAAATATAATTAGTTTTTGTTTCTCTTTAAAAAGAAATATATATAGATAAGTGTTTAAATAAATAAGAAAGGGCTTTTTATTTACTTTTAAAATAAAAAGAATTATGAGTAATTACTTATAAGACATGTGTCTTTATCTAATGCCTTGTTTTAACATGTGTTAAGTAATGAATTAATCTATGTGACAAGTGTCTTTTTATTTTCTTTTTCTTTTATTTTTATAAATCATAAACATGTATATTAACATTTGCATTTCTTCATTTCCCATTCTTTTCTAATCTTCATTTTTTCAAAGCCAAGAGAAAAACAAATCAGTAATCCCTATTTCTCAAACAAAGTATGTTCATATTCAAATCAAAAATCTAAAATCTGGAGTTAGAAATCAAATTGCCTCAAACCAAAATTTATACACTTCTCAAAACAAAATCTGAGATCAGTAAGCATCTTCCTCAAACCAAATTCATCAATCTGTAATCAAGTTCCCAAATCAAAAACTAAGGCCTGCAAACATCTTCATTTTTCAATCTGGAATCAACTCAAGAAAACCAGCCTGCAATTCTTTTTCAAAGCCTGCATGTTCTTTAGTCTGGAAGAAATTCTGGAATCTAAGCAACACACATCTCAACAAACAAGATGTTATCATGCATGCAAGACTCAGTAGCCAACATTCAGTTTAAAGTTTTCAAAATCAAAAACTATTTCAAAAGAATAAAGCTCTATTCTCTGCTTTTTAAAAGGTGAGTAACAGTTTTTATTTTAAACTAACTTAAATAAATGTAGTTGCTTGAATTTTCCTGTGATAATCATGTTTGTAGTGATGAAATTCTCTGTAATATGTATAGTTTGGAATGCATGTATGTTTTGATATGTTATTGCCTGTTCTAATATGCCAGTTTTAAAATCCTGATCAAAATAAATTATTTCATTGCTCAAATCTTTATGAGGGCTTAAGATTAAACCAAGTATGAGTATATAACATAGATTTTAGTTGGAATTTTATTTAATATAAAATAAAAACTGATATGTCTCTGTAAAGAAATATAACAGAGCAAATATCTTGTAAGTGAAAATACAAAAGTCTAGATTCATTATTCCAGGAGTATAAGTTGATTTCTTATACTAAAACTCGATTTTTAAAACATAAATCATAATTTTTAGTTTCGAATTGAAGGAGCAGTTCTGTTTTTAGTTAAAAATGAATCTTTGGTAATTTTGTTTATCTCAGTGAAATTGGGATGTTGTATTCTTCAATAAGGGTAGTGGGATGATCAAGGGTATAGGGAAAAAATTTAGAAATCGAATTAAGGCAGTAAGGCAGAAATGATTTAGGTTTGAAATTTTTAAACCTAGTTTTACTGGGTTAGGGGAAGATGATCGAAATGGGATCTGTGGTCGATCGAGTTGAACGAGGATTTGGCAGATGGAAGTTTGGTCGTGGATGAAAGTATGGCCGGAGTTGCTAAATGTCAGATGATCGGAATCGCGAGCACGAGCGATGTGCCAGGTTTGGTCAGTGGTGATGGTTCTGTTCCAGGTTTTTGATTTTAGGGTTCGATTTTGATTTGATGAATGAATCGAAGATAGGATGATCGTTTTCTAGTATGTGGATGAACGTGGACTGATGGAAGATGTCGTCGATGACCGGAGTTGCCGTAGGTGACCGTGCACGTGCACGAGATCGAAGATTGTATCTGGGTGAAGTCTGTTTCACTGGAGAAGACGAATGCAAGTTTTTCTCGGGTTTGTTCGTGGGAGTCTCGGGAATTTTGATGGGCGACTCGAAGTATTTAGAGCTGGAGTGTTGGACTCAAGTGGTAGAGAAGGACTCGAGACTTTTGAGTGTTTTTGCGAGGGAGACTCGGGGAATTTAGGGTTGCGACTCGAAGTGATTTAGTGGAGACTCGAGTACTTTTAGTGTTGCCAGGTTTTATACCTGTCAGTTTGAAATTTAAATCTAATTTAAATTTTGAAGCAATAGTTAATCAGTAAATCAAAGTTTGATATATGAAGACAAGTTTAGTTTTAAACTTTAATATTAGATAAATAGTTTTATGAATTTAAATGTTTAAATAGGTTTAAATGTAGTTATGTTTAAATGTTTTAAATCTAAGAAGAAATTTGATTTAAGTTCTTTTAAAAACTTCTTAGAAAATAAAAGAATTTTAATAAGTAAAAGTTTTTAATTTGGTTTTAAAAACTTAGTTAAAAATAAATTGGTATTCATTTTAAATACAGAATTTAAAATGAAATTTAAAAGTAGATTTGAAATGGATGTTTCAAATATGAATGGTAAATGATAACTTGTTTATCAATAAGAATAAAGTTTATCTTAAAATAATTAAAGACTTGTGTTTATTTAATTTATTTGGAGATTTAATAGATAATTAATTTAATTTGATTAATTAATCATTTGGATTAATTAAATAGGTAATTAAAGGTTTAAACTAATTTATTTATGATTAAGATTAATTAATTAGGGATGATTAATTTGTAGTTAGGGATTATAAATTAGAGTATTAATTAATGGTTAGGAATTAATTAATAAGTAATTAAATATTAATTAAGTTATGGTTAACACTTAATTAATTTAGTAATTAGAGATTAATAAATTGGTTATTAAGATTTATTTAGAATTAATAATATTAATATAAGTTAATTACTCAAGGAAAGTAATTAAATAATTGTTAATGAAAGTCATTAACTATGGATTATTAAATAATTAATTAATAGGATTAATTTAATAGTTAATTAGATTAATTAATTTAAAGATAATCAATTATAGAATTTGTTTAAATGTAATTACTTATTGGAAGTAATTAAGAATTAATTACTTATTGTAATTAATTGAAGTTAATTTGATTTATTTAAATTAATTAATTAAGTTTAATTAATTTAGAATAATCAAGAGATGATTTGATAATAATTACTTAATGTAATTATTAAGGCAAGATTATTTAGAGAGGTAAATAATAAGATAATTACTGGGAGTAATTAGTTGAATAAATGATTTTATTAATAGAAGTAATTTGAGTTAATTACTTTGGAATAATTAATCAAGAGATTAATTAAGGAATTAATTAAGGAGTAATTAATTTAGTTAATGAAAGTAATTAAGGGTAATTAATTACTGATTGAAGATTAATCAAGGTGATTAATAAATGTTGTTTAATTAAAGATTAATTACTTAATGTAATTAATTTAATTGAGTAATTAATAATTAAGTTGTAATTAAGGATCATTAATTAATATAATTAATGATGTAATTAAGATTGATTAATTTAGTAATAATTAATAATGAAGTGATTAATTAATGTAATTAATTAAGGTTTAATATAATTAATTATAGTTGATTAATTTAATTAATTTAGTTAATTAATTAATGATGTAATTAAAGGTTAATTACTATAAGTGGTTAAGGATAATTAATTTGAGTAATTAATTAAAGATAAATTACTTGGATGTAATTAAAAGATAATTAATCAAAGATGATTAATTAAAATGAATTATTAAAGGATAATTTATTAATTAATAAATGGTTAAGTAAGAAGGATTTATAAAATAAAGTAATTAATTTAATTCACTTTAAATTAATTAGAGATAGTGTAAATCATTACTTATGAATGGGTGATAGTATTGAATACTTGGCATTGATTGATATCTCTGATGAGATATATGTTGTATGATATGGATGTTAGTTGAATTGTATGGATTATCTGATAATGTTGATTATCTGTTGTGAATTATCTTTCTTTGTGTATAAAGATAACAAATTGAATTGTTTTAACCTTTAAAACAACTTGGCCTTAAAAGATACGCTTTGGATTTCGATGAGACCGGGATCGGGTTTCCGTATACCGGATTTCCAGGTCTGGAGACCCGAATACCACATCGATCCAAATTAACGATAGTTCGTGAATCAAGTGAAGATGAAGATTCAGAGTGCAAGGGTTATTGTCGTTAACTCTGAGGGTGATTCCAAAACGAGTGTAACGAGATAATGCCTTCGGTTTCGTTCGAACCCGGAACGAACTTGTATGGATTGAATGCTTTCAGCACATCGTCAGGTGGACGATGAGCATTCTAAGATAGATGTGTTCTTTTTAAAGGTAATCGTGACCTCAAGCCTCACAAACCGGAAATGGCTAAAACAAGGGAGGTGCAGCAAGGTTAGTGGGTAGCACCCAAGTAGGACAAGGTTACCTCTGTCTAGATGTCCCTTTCTATTTTCGACTTAGTGGTGCGGTTGCTGATCCCAACCGTGAGGTATCTTGTGCGGGAATTATCCAGTAAGGGATGTTCCGACCTTGTGTTGCAGGGGATTGGGAGTGATCCTCGGTACGGTGATCTAGGCCACATACTGTGATGGGCGGTACCCCGGTAGCCCTGCCATTGTATGGAATCCAAACTCAAATAAGTGACAACGGATTTGATTGTATAACCCACTTTGTTGGCTAGTATGCTGGAATTTAATAATGTAACAATTTCAGCTATTTCATATTTATTTGAAAACCCTAGACCTATTATAATACAATCGAATTTCCTATCAAATGTTTTGGTTAGCGTAAGGTAAAAACTTACCCATGTTTATTTGTGGGGAGTCTTACGTGATACCTTTTCTTTCAAAAGGTTTTGAAGTTAAACAAGTTTAACCTGTTACTCACACCAGACCCATGTCTGACCCAAGTTGTTTATTTCTGTTTTATAAACTCTTGGGTACTCAAATTTTTACGAGTAGCCAAGGGATTCAGGTTAGCCTTGACGAATTGTGGAGGAGCAATGGAGCAGGAGGCTTCAGCGTTGTAGATATAGATAGTAGTTTCCGCTGTGTTGATCTTGTTTAGATCTTTGTTTTGTATTGAGTTGTAATAACTAGACAGATGTTTATAACTGTCTAGTATATGTTGTGTAATCTGTGTAACTCTGATAGATGATGTATATGATACTATGCAATAGTTATGTGATATATTATATTTTGTTCGTTTCCGCTGTGAGTATTTGTGTTTGTTTTCTTTTCTCTTCTTTTCTTTTCTACTTCTCACCCCTTTCTTTCTTACTGTCGATGCGATTTTCCGGGAGTGGAAAGTCGGGTCGTCACACGTGGTATCAGAGCACAGGTAGAGCGAATGCCTAAGTTTTTGGTTAAGTGAATATCAGAACACTAGGTTGAGTGAATACCTAGGTTCAGAGGATTGTTCATTAGAGATAGGATCTGTAGCAACCTATTTGAGTCTGAGTATATATATATACGAGAGCGCGTATTTGTTAGTTATATAAAATGGTTTTATATTGTGTTAATTGATCGGTTGAGTGGTATATGGATTCTGGTCAATACGAGTAGCTAACGTTATTGATAGGGATCTCTAAACACTTGGACCAGGTCAACAGACACAATATTGTTTTAAAAAGGTAGATGAAATAATTTTACCCAGAAATAATTTCTATATATTTTAAATATATATATTTATGTATTTCTACCTATTTATTGGGTTACCTGTTCGGGTTTTCCAATATAAGTTATAAAGGTAGATAAGGTGGTAGTGTGTGTAACACAATTACCAATAGTTGGAGTTTGAATGTTTGAGGTTGGAAGTATATATCGAGACTATAAACCCAATATCGTCTCGAGTAAATTGGCAGTATGGAGTAAGGATGTCTCGGATCTCTGAAGAAAATCCTTTTCAAGATTCGAAGTCCATTATTGGAATGTAAGATTGGTTGAGCTCGGGTGAGCAGATTTTCTAGAGTTGAATCTATCAGTTGTGCAGAAGTAAGTGATGGTATCTTGGTATCTTCTGGAAGAAGTAGCTGTGTGATGAGATGCAGTGAATATGGATGTTCCCGAAGATGTTTTCTTTGGAACAAGTTTAAGAAAGTGTGTATGCTTCGGTGTTGTGGCTGAGTTCAGCATGAAGTTTCTGCTTTGGTTTGGAGTCCGAGTTTCTCGAAGAGCTTTGGATAAGAGCATCAGTGTCAGCAGTGCAGCTCGGAGTATTCTGTGATGGCAGGAAGTTTTCTGGATGAGCAGTTTTTCTGGAAGTGAAGTTCAGAAGCAGCAGAGTGGATCCATTTCTTCGATAAATTGGATAAATAAGTGTAAGCTGTTCTGATTGGTAAAGAGAGAACAGTCTGTTTGGAATTAGGATGGGTTGATCGCAAAAGTGACTTGCGATTGTCTGAGTGTTCTCTTGGGTTGTCAGAGTTTTTCTGGATGTCTTCAGAGAAGTCAGAAGTTTGTCCGCATCTGAAGGTTGAGTTTTCTTATCGACTGGATTCCATGAGTGATACCAGTGATTCAGTCTAGTTGAAGGATGTTTCCTAGAGATAGAGTTGGTGAAGCAGCTCAAGTTTTGATGGAGTATCTGAGTTTTCTTTATGGATCAGTGAACCTTATTTCTGGAATAAGTTGTCCAGTCTATGCTTGTGTCCTACCTCATATCAGAGTTGAGCAGCGAAAGCAGTTTGGAGTGTATCTCTGGATGGGAGAAGTAAGTTTGGAATCTACTGATAGTTGTGAAGTAGAGTTATGTTTGGATCTCGTCTGTGTTCTGATTTGGATAAGTATTTGGACTTCTGAATTGAATTGTCAGTTTGGATAACTGGAATTCATTGAGTTTTACGTATCTCTGAGGGAATACGTATTTGATCTATCTTTGATTGTAGAATCAGCAGTTCTGGAAGTTGGGTAGTTGAGTCAGACTCGTCTGTAGTCTGATATTCTGTTTAGTTCTGTAGATCTAGATGAGTAGGAGATCTATAGCTTAGTTGTTTAGATTGTTTGTAGAGCGAGTATCCCGGTATATATATATATATATATATACTTGGGGAAACTCGAGGAATTTTATCTAGAATTTTGTCTGGATAGTTAAATTTGATTGATTGGATGAATTGGTTGCTATGGTTGCTAGCATATGAATGATAGAATATGCTTGTGTTTTGAATTAAAATCTTTAATAAGATTATTAAATTACCTTTGTTTAAATTTCGGGGACGAAATTATTTTAAGGGGGGAGGAATGTAATATCCCGGAAATTTTAACAATATCAATTTAATAATCTGTTAAATAATTAAATTGATACTGATGATCTTTGATAATAAAATTTGAATTTAATTTAATAATCTGATTAAATTAGTATTAATGGATGATTTTATCTTTTAAAAAGTTAATAAGATATTTTCTATTTGAATATATACATATTTATTTGTATATATTGTAAATAGAAGCTTTGGGAAAATTGGAAATTTAGATTTAATTTAATATGACTTTTCAAAGTTATTTAAATAAATAATCTTATAGTTTTAAATTACTTTAAGTAAATATTTTAATGGGTTAAGATATATTTTAACTTAAGCTTAAATATAAATAAGAAAACAAAAAGGCTTGTTTTATTTCTTTTTAAAATATTACTTGATAATATAATCTCTTGTTTAAATTATAAAATATGTTATTTTCAAATAACAAGTATAATGTATTATTTTTAATATGTATGAATTTTAATGCTAAAAGGAATTGTTATTTTTAAATTGAATGAGAAATTGTATATGTATATATAACTTAATTTTTAAATTAAATCTTAGGATTTAATTTGATTTGAATTTAAAGTTTTGAAATTTAAAAGAATAGATATTTAAATTGTTGGATATTATAATATTTGTATAAACTTATATTTATAAAATATAATTAGTTTTTGTTTCTCTTTAAAAAGAAATATATATAGATAAGTGTTTAAATAAATAAGAAAGGGCTTTTTATTTACTTTTAAAATAAAAAGAATTATGAGTAATTACTTATAAGACATGTGTCTTTATCTAATGCCTTGTTTTAACATGTGTTAAGTAATGAATTAATCTATGTGACAAGTGTCTTTTTATTTTCTTTTTCTTTTATTTTTATAAATCATAAACATGTATATTAACATTTGCATTTCTTCATTTCCCATTCTTTTCTAATCTTCATTTTTTCAAATCCAAGAGAAAAACAAATCAGTAATCCCTATTTCTCAAACAAAGTATGTTCATATTCAAATCAAAAATCTAAAATCTGGAGTTAGAAATCAAATTGCCTCAAACCAAAATTTATACACTTCTCAAAACAAAATCTGAGATCAGTAAGCATCTTCCTCAAACCAAATTCATCAATCTGTAATCAAGTTCCCAAATCAAAAACTAAGGCCTGCAAACATCTTCATTTTTCAATCTGGAATCAACTCAAGAAAACCAGCCTGCAATTCTTTTTCAAAGCCTGCATGTTCTTTAGTCTGGAAGAAATTCTGGAATCTAAGCAACACACATCTCAACAAACAAGATGTTATCATGCATGCAAGACTCAGTAGCCAACATTCAGTTTAAAGTTTTCAAAATCAAAAACTATTTCAAAAGAATAAAGCTCTATTCTCTGCTTTTTAAAAGGTGAGTAACAGTTTTTATTTTAAACTAACTTAAATAAATGTAGTTGCTTGAATTTTCCTGTGATAATCATGTTTGTAGTGATGAAATTCTCTGTAATATGTATAGTTTGGAATGCATGTATGTTTTGATATGTTATTGCCTGTTCTAATATGCCAGTTTTAAAATCCTGATCAAAATAAATTATTTCATTGCTCAAATCTTTATGAGGGCTTAAGATTAAACCAAGTATGAGTATATAACATAGATTTTAGTTGGAATTTTATTTAATATAAAATAAAAACTGATATGTCTCTGTAAAGAAATATAACAGAGCAAATATCTTGTAAGTGAAAATACAAAAGTCTAGATTCATTATTCCAGGAGTATAAGTTGATTTCTTATACTAAAACTCGATTTTTAAAACATAAATCATAATTTTTAGTTTCGAATTGAAGGAGCAGTTCTGTTTTTAGTTAAAAATGAATCTTTGGTAATTTTGTTTATCTCAGTGAAATTGGGATGTTGTATTCTTCAATAAGGGTAGTGGGATGATCAAGGGTATAGGGAAAAAATTTAGAAATCGAATTAAGGCAGTAAGGCAGAAATGATTTAGGTTTGAAATTTTTAAACCTAGTTTTACTGGGTTAGGGGAAGATGATCGAAATGGGATCTGTGGTCGATCGAGTTGAACGAGGATTTGGCAGATGGAAGTTTGGTCGTGGATGAAAGTATGGCCGGAGTTGCTAAATGTCAGATGATCGGAATCGCGAGCACGAGCGATGTGCCAGGTTTGGTCAGTGGTGATGGTTCTGTTCCAGGTTTTTGATTTTAGGGTTCGATTTTGATTTGATGAATGAATCGAAGATAGGATGATCGTTTTCTAGTATGTGGATGAACGTGGACTGATGGAAGATGTCGTCGATGACCGGAGTTGCCGTAGGTGACCGTGCACGTGCACGAGATCGAAGATTGTATCTGGGTGAAGTCTGTTTCACTGGAGAAGACGAATGCAAGTTTTTCTCGGGTTTGTTCGTGGGAGTCTCGGGAATTTTGATGGGCGACTCGAAGTATTTAGAGCTGGAGTGTTGGACTCAAGTGGCAGAGAAGGACTCGAGACTTTTGAGTGTTTTTGCGAGGGAGACTCGGGGAATTTAGGGTTGCGACTCGAAGTGATTTAGTGGAGACTCGAGTACTTTTAGTGTTGCCAGGTTTTATACCTGTCAGTTTGAAATTTAAATCTAATTTAAATTTTGAAGCAATAGTTAATCAGTAAATCAAAGTTTGATATATGAAGACAAGTTTAGTTTTAAACTTTAATATTAGATAAATAGTTTTATGAATTTAAATGTTTAAATAGGTTTAAATGTAGTTATGTTTAAATGTTTTAAATCTAAGAAGAAATTTGATTTAAGTTCTTTTAAAAACTTCTTAGAAAATATAAGAATTTTAATAAGTAAAAGTTTTTAATTTGGTTTTAAAAACTTAGTTAAAAATAAATTGGTATTCATTTTAAATACAGAATTTAAAATGAAATTTAAAAGTAGATTTGAAATGGATGTTTCAAATATGAATGGTAAATGATAACTTGTTTATCAATAAGAATAAAGTTTATCTTAAAATAATTAAAGACTTGTGTTTATTTAATTTATTTGGAGATTTAATAGATAATTAATTTAATTTTATTAATTAATCATTTGGATTAATTAAATAGGTAATTAAAGGTTTAAACTAATTTATTTATGATTAAGATTAATTAATTAGGGATGATTAATTTGTAGTTAGGGATTATAAATTAGAGTATTAATTAATGGTTAGGAATTAATTAATAAGTAATTAAATATTAATTAAGTTATGGTTAACACTTAATTAATTTAGTAATTAGAGATTAATAAATTGGTTATTAAGATTTATTTAGAATTAATAATATTAATATAAGTTAATTACTTAAGGAAAGTAATTAAATAATTGTTAATGAAAGTCATTAACTATGGATTATTAAATAATTAATTAATAGGATTAATTTAATAGTTAATTAGATTAATTAATTTAAAGATAATCAATTATAGAATTTGTTTAAATGTAATTACTTATTGGAAGTAATTAAGAATTAATTACTTATTGTAATTAATTGAAGTTAATTTGATTTATTTAAATTAATTAATTAAGTTTAATTAATTTAGAATAATCAAGAGATGATTTGATAATAATTACTTAATGTAATTATTAAGGCAAGATTATTTAGAGAGGTAAATAATAAGATAATTACTGGGAGTAATTAGTTGAATAAATGATTTTATTAATAGAAGTAATTTGAGTTAATTACTTTGGAATAATTAATCAAGAGATTAATTAAGGAATTAATTAAGGAGTAATTAATTTAGTTAATGAAAGTAATTAAGGGTAATTAATTACTGATTGAAGATTAATCAAGGTGATTAATAAATGTTGTTTAATTAAAGATTAATTACTTAATGTAATTAATTTAATTGAGTAATTAATAATTAAGTTGTAATTAAGGATCATTAATTAATATAATTAATGATGTAATTAAGATTGATTAATTTAGTAATAATTAATAATGAAGTGATTAATTAATGTAATTAATTAAGGTTTAATATAATTAATTATAGTTGATTAATTTAATTAATTTAGTTAATTAATTAATGATGTAATTAAAGGTTAATTACTATAAGTGGTTAAGGATAATTAATTTGAGTAATTAATTAAAGATAAATTACTTGGATGTAATTAAAAGATAATTAATCAAAGATGATTAATTAAAATGAATTATTAAAGGATAATTTATTAATTAATAAATGGTTAAGTAAGAAGGATTTATAAAATAAAGTAATTAATTTAATTCACTTTAAATTAATTAGAGATAGTGTAAATCATTACTTATGAATGGGTGATAGTATTGAATACTTGGCATTGATTGATATCTCTGATGAGATATATGTTGTATGATATGGATGTTAGTTGAATTGTATGGATTATCTGATAATGTTGATTATCTGTTGTGAATTATCTTTCTTTGTGTATAAAGATAACAAATTGAATTGTTTTAACCTTTAAAACAACTTGGCCTTAAAAGATACGCTTTGGATTTCGATGAGACCGGGATCGGGTTTCCGTATACCGGATTTCCAGGTCTGGAGACCCGAATACCACATCGATCCAAATTAACGATAGGTCGTGAATCAAGTGAAGATGAAGATTCAGAGTGCAAGGGTTATTGTCGTTAACTCTGAGGGTGATTCCAAAACGAGTGTAACGAGATAATGCCTTCGGTTTCGTTCGAACCCGGAACGAACTTGTATGGATTGAATGCTTTCAGCACATCGTCAGGTGGACGATGAGCATTCTAAGATAGATGTGTTCTTTTTAAAGGTAATCGTGACCTCAAGCCTCACAAACCGGAAATGGCTAAAACAGGGGAGGTGCAGCAAGGTTAGTGGGTAGCACCCAAGTAGGACAAGGTTACCTCTGTCTAGATGTCCCTTTCTATTTTCGACTTAGTGGTGCGGTTGCTGATCCCAACCGTGAGGTATCTTGTGCGGGAATTATCCAGTAAGGGATGTTCCGACCTTGTGTTGCAGGGGATTGGGAGTGATCCTCGGTACGGTGATCTAGGCCACGTACTATGACGGGCGGTACCCCGGTAGCCCTGCCATTGTATGGAATCCAAACTCAAATAAGTGACAACGGATTTGATTGTATAACCCACTTTGTTGGCTAGTATGCTGGAATTTAATAATGTAACAATTTCAGCTATTTCATATTTATTTGAAAACCCTAGACCTATTATAATACAATCGAATTTCCTATCAAATGTTTTGGTTAGCGTAAGGTAAAAACTTACCCATGTTTATTTGTGGGGAGTCTTACGTGATACCTTTTCTTTCAAAAGGTTTTGAAGTTAAACAAGTTTAACCTGTTACTCACACCAGACCCATGTCTGACCCAAGTTGTTTATTTCTGTTTTATAAACTCTTGGGTACTCAAATTTTTACGAGTAGCCAAGGGATTCAGGTTAGCCTTGACGAATTGTGGAGGAGCAATGGAGCAGGAGGCTTCAGCGTTGTAGATATAGATAGTAGTTTCCGCTGTGTTGATCTTGTTTAGATCTTTGTTTTGTATTGAGTTGTAATAACTAGACAGATGTTTATAACTGTCTAGTATATGTTGTGTAATCTGTGTAACTCTGATAGATGATGTATATGATACTATGCAATAGTTATGTGATATATTATATTTTGTTCGTTTCCGCTGTGAGTATTTGTGTTTGTTTTCTTTTCTCTTCTTTTCTTTTCTACTTCTCACCCCTTTCTTTCTTACCGTCGATGCGATTTTCCGGGAGTGGAAAGTCGGGTCGTCACACTTAATCAGTTAAAAAGCAATGAAAATAAAATGTTTCCGAAACCTAAATATTTTTACATAGAAAAGTTCTAAAACATCTTTTGAGCAAGATGTTAGTTTGTCATTTTTCCAAATTCGAACATCTTTGGCTCCGTCGATCTTATTTTTCAGTGTTTTTCTTGCATTTTCTATCAGTAGAAAAATTCGAGTTTTTATAATTAAATCAAACCACTGATATCTTTATACTATTTTGATCGTCTCGTCGTACCGATCTCTACGGTATATTCATTTCTATTTTTGAGTTCCGGTACGTGGTGCATTATATGAAACGATTCATCGTATCGGTACCTGTTGGAACTTTTGTTTTGTTTTGTTTTGCTTTCCTTGTGTCTTTCCATTTTCCACCGGGTAAACCAAATAGTCAGTAGCTTTTAATAATTTCTAGATTCAATCGTTGTCCTTCACTATTCCCAAATTTCAAAAATTTTCCCACTGACCGTTGCTTTGGTTTTTAATTTAACAAATAAATAAAATCTCGGGTATGACCTTTACCATTCTCAGAGACTCAAACGTTGGCTTGGTGACATTTCTATTTGTTGGTATTTCCACCTTCCTGCTTTTTACAAATGATGTGTCAGAACATTCATTTCCTTTTCCCTTTGAAAGCCTGCCACTCCTCCCTTGAAAGCTCACGTTCTACTGAAAAATGGGAGAATGTTGGCTTCACAAAAAGAAAAAAAAAGAGAAGCCTTTGCACCGTTCTTGCCTGGGCCTCCCCTTTATTCCTCTCTTACCTCCGCCGCCTCTTCTTTTCCCCTACCAAAATCACGCAACCACCTGCCACCATACAGCAGCGACCACCATCTACTCCGTCCCTCCGCCCGAGCCTCCACACGGCCACGAATCTCGGCCTCCACAACAGCCGATCACCCACCGCCTCCACTCGCCGACGCCCTCTCTTCCTCTCTCGGCTTCAACCAGCCCGAGCTAGTACACACCGAGGCTCATTGTTATGGTATTTGCATATATTTGTGTTGCTTATTTATGCGTGTATATATGCTAGTTCGTTTTAGTTTTATTTTATTTTATTTTATAAAACTGTTGGCTATTTTGTGATATATACATAGCTGTATATGTCAGTAAACATTGTTGTTTAGTTTAGTTATACATATATATATTCACTATTTTGACAGTATATGTATTTGTTATGTATTACTTTATATATTTATACACTAGCTTTTGCAAATGTCTATAGGTTAGTACTGTAAGTTTGCATAACTAGTTAGTAATATATAAGCTACGTACATATTGGTTTGTTGTTGATTTGAAGTATGTGTATTATAAGATCTGTCACATGTATATAGTTATAATAAGATGAGATAATGGTATAGGCAAAGTTTGTGTACAGATAGACTTATATAGTAAGTTGTAATAAAGTAAATTTGTGTAGTTACGTGAGTTGTATATATAGCCTTCAAAGTAAAATTGAAGTTAGTTTATATATTTATATGTGGGGACTTTGTTCGAAACATGTATATATTATTTTATGTTATGGGTTGCATGAGTATATAATAGTTGCGGTAGTATATACTATACGTGTTCAAATCTGGATTTTTATATATAAAGATTATATAGTAGATGTTTCGAGTCTTGAAAAAAAAAAAGATACTAGTTTTAGTATACATAAAGGCTGGTTATACTGAGCATGTTATGATAGTATATGTCTGAATGTATAGTTGATTTCAAATATAATTCGTGTATAGGTTGTAAAGTATGGGTTTATTTTATAAGTTTATAATATTGATTTCCTGTATTGGTTTTAAGAGATAAATTTTATATACTTTGATTTCATTATTTGAGTTTTAGGGATAACGAGTTCGAATGATATTTATTTTAATATTTGACTTAATTCAAAATATTGAGTTTATGTAAATAATAATAATAATAATTTTTTTTTTGTTTAAATTTGAAAAATGACTTTATATATTATTTTATATAGCTCACTTATATCATTTATCTGCATCGATCCAGTTCTGATTTGATTTCGCAAATTTCTTATTTATCAGTCTTGTTCGTCCAATTCGCGTTCAATTTTGCTTCGCTTTGGAATTCATACCTGGATTTCGTAAATCAATTTCTTCATCAAAACTCACCCAGCCACGAAAGGTGAGCACTCACTCACGATTAACGTTCTTTTATTTATTAGATTTGATTTCAATTGAAACGACAATTGAAATATGCTGTTGTTAGTTAATTACACTGTTTTATATGCTATTACCTGTATCAGTTCACCTGTGACATCTGACACCATTATCTGTTAATTATTTATGCGATGATAATACAGTTTGGCTGATAATTGATTGATTGTTGATGTTTATATTGGATGTTGAATTGTTAATGTTAAAATGATAAATAGTATGCAATTGAAATTGATATAGAATAGTTAAATGTTAAATTCGATTAAATGACATTTGTATAATATGACCCATTTAACTGTCAAAAATTTATTGACACGTAGGATTTGTTTAATTACATCTTGAACCACTGAATGTATGTATTAAATTGATGATGAATGAAATTGTAATAGATGACAAGTGAAAACCGTAATGTAATAAACTTTAATCTACATGAAATGATAGTGTAGATTCTAGAGATAATTATATTAATTCGTACAAATAACAATGCGAATTAATACGGTTATTTCGGGATTATTTGAATTGATTATTGGATTGATATTGATTGTTGTTATTGCTTGTTTATTTACTTTGACACCATCCCAGTTATCACACTGCAAGTTCCCTTTGCTATGTTTTGATTTTGAATTGAATTGGAATCGGGTTGAAATGATAAATACCCAAATTGAACTTTGACCTAGGATAGAGAATTAAATAAAACTCGATTGGTCAATAATTTGATTTAAAATAAAACGAAGATTTTGTTTGAATAAATAAAATGGTTTTGAAATGAAGTTGAAATTTGAATTTTTAATGAAAGGAAAATGTTAATATTTGATAATCTGAAACAAAAAGATTAACAATGTAATTAATGAAAGAATGTTGTTTAATTTGAGAAATGATTGAATTAAGTTGAAATGATTTAATAATTAAGTTTGAAATTATAATTAAGTTTGAAATTATTAAACTTTGAAATGATTTAATAATTAAGTTTGAAATTATAATTAAGTTTGAAATTATTAAACTTTGAAATTATTTAATAATTAAGTTTTGAATTATTTAATAATTAAATAAGATTGAATTATTTAATGATTAACTTGAATTGAATTCTTTAATAAGTGAAATTGGACTTTTGGATAAGTGAATTTACTTCGTAAATAATTGAAATTGAGTTTCTTTATTAAGTAAGTTTTCGGAAAATTATTTAAGTAAGTAAATAAGTGAAATCGAATTTCTTTAACAAGAAATAAAATGTGATTTATTGAAATTAATGTAAGACTTGAAATTTAAAGAATTTGATTTGACGAATTTAGTTTAATTCAAAATTGTAAATTTTGATTTAATGAAGTTGAACTTAAAGAATTGATTTAATGAATTGGAAATTTAATAGAAATTGTTTTGAATGAAAAAGTAACTTAACGAATATTGAATGAAATCGATAAATGAGTTAAATTGATTTGAATGTTAAATAAAATTTATTTAAATGATTTCGGAATGAAACTTATATACGAACTTGAATCAATATTTGAATTGTTTTAAATAGAAATTGAAGTTGAATTATAAGATTTTGAAATGGTAATTTGGAAGTTTTGAAACGTAAATTATGGAAATTGATTTGCAAAGACAAATGAATTGTTGGTTTACGAATTCTATTTGAAATTGAATTGATTTGGTTTTGTAATAAATAAACGACCAATCGGTGTAATAATTACGAAAGTTATTAAAGAGACCGGAATCAGTTATGGACATACTCTCTGTCTAAACCGAAAACCACTTTAATAACTATACGCGGAGTGGTGATCCAGAATGAAGTGGTTGGAATGATGTTCGTGTTGACTGAAGAAAGAGAACGATGATGGATAGCCTTGACACTTGTGTCAAATTGGAAATGACTAAAACAGGAGCCGTGCCGGGCCAATGGAGGATTAGCTACCTCAAGTGGACACACTTCTTCGAACTACTCATTACTTGTTGTCGATTGGTGCACCCTTGATTTTGGGAGTGTTGTTTCACGGTGTTGCGGGCGCTGCGGCGTTGCGTTCTCACCAGTCCGGATCAGGCAAACGGTAGTATCACTACCTTGGATATTGCCTCATGTGCCTTGTCATACTTGTATTCCCTATTCGCGACCACTACGAATTTGTTTTGTACCTTTAGTATATGGATTGCCCTCTGGTGACTTCCGGTTTTGAGGAAACTACGGTCTTGTATATGCTTTTGGAAATAAAAATGTGTTAAGGGTGGAATGGGCCATGACTTAACACTATTTTGATATCTTATTATTACTGATAGACATTATCTACATATCGTACACTACTACATAGTAGATAGTTTAACGGATCCTTAAAGGATGGTTATTCCAAACATCCTTTGAGTTACTTGTATTTCAATTGCTATTTCACTTGAGTTGGATTTATTGATAAAAGAATGTTAATCCTGACTCGAGTGTTTTGTGTTTTGCTTTACGCTCGGGTCAGACTGAGTGTACCAGTATTCGGGACTTACCTTTGAAGTTGGAGCTTTGCTTGAAGATCCAGCCATCTATTCTGCTTTCAATATTCGATGATTCCAGTGATGTATTCTGATTTGTATCTGATGTATCGTGTTACTCTTCCGTTGTATCTGATTTGACTCTGATGTATCGTATTACTCTTCCATTGTAAACTCTGATGTATTTTATATATTCATATAGTAGCTTCATGAACTACTATCTCTTTTATTTCCGCTGCAATTATTACTCTGTGTCGGTGATCTGTGATTATTTATTTACTGTATATGTTCAGTTTTGTCAAATTTAAATTAACAACGCGGTATTTTGAGTAATTCAATTCCGGCATGAGTGTCTACCTATACACTTATAATGGATGCGAATGGTCCAAAATATCGGGTCGTTACATTTGGTATCAGAGCTTTGGTAGCTCTAGGCAAAACTTAACATATAGGGTAAATATATTTACAGAATCACTCTCATTCGAGTTTCAATCTCTTCCCTTGACTCAATTCTTTTGAATTTTGGAACGTTCCCCTCGGTTCCGAAATTCATTCGTGTCCTTCACTATTCGTCTTCTTTCAATTCTGGAGCACCCCATAACTCCATTTTGAATGATATCTATAATAGATCGGCGGTCTCGCCAATCTTCGAATGATTCGTAAAGGAGCAAAACTCCTTTACAATAGGCATTGATTTACCGGAGATTTCTGTATCCTCAGTTTACGATGCTATCTATCTCCTGCTATACCTGAATTCTATTTCTTGAGATCGAATGTCGATTTGCCTCGGAATTCAGCATCGATCTTATTCTTGAAGTTACGGACAACCCGGTTAAAGTTGCCCGTGAATTAAATAAACTTACCCATCTCCCGATTCTGTTATTGAATCATCTTATCTTTTCTTTCGAAATTGTCTTCGAATCAGAATTCTCTTTGATCTGAGTCCATCAAATTTGAATCTCTAACCTTGCTTTGAATCCATTCTTGTATCGTCGAGCGAGGAAGTGTATTTGTAAATTTATATTAAAATGTTTTATATATTGTGTTGTTTGAGTTGCTGATGTTGATTTGGGTTTTCGATCGATTCGTTTGATCAACGCTATCGATAGGATTTCCAAAACACTTGAGCAGAGAAAACTGACACAATATTGTTTTCAAATTTGTTTGATTATATTGTAAAAATATAAGTAAAATTTTCTGGAATTTAATAAGTTAATTAAATTGGTTGTTTGAAATGATAATATTTGATTACCATTTATTGTTCTAAATGAATTTATAAATATGGTTTATAAATTGATTTGGAATTTGAAATGAATTTAATTCAGAAATTTGAGAATTTAGTTTCCAGTGATTTCGAACTTTGGTTATAAAATTTTAAAGTATATATTATTGAAAGTATTTTCGAACAGAAATCGTTTTCAAAGAATTTTAAAATGTTGAAATCAGTGCTCTTCTCTTTGTCGCTGGAAAATAATTTCGGTAATGGCGGCCGCATCATCGACATTCATTTTCGAGTTTCGAAGTGGAGATACTATTCTGTAGCCTTGCTACGGTTTTATTTTGAAAAATATTTTGATTTGAATTTCTTCAGTATAATTTGATTTATATATATAGGTATCTTATTTTCAAATTTAATTTGATTTGATATAAATATATTATATATATCTCTAAATTGTTTAAAGTTAATCGGAAATCTAATTCTTAAATTTTGTTAATGGATGATTTTAATTATAAATAAAACCAAAATTTGGAATAAATATTTAAACTTGAAAAATTGAATTGGGAAAATTCTATTTGTATATTGTTCAACTGCATTCTAATACAACTTACCTAAATCATTCAGAAGTTGAATATGTAATTGGATAATATATAAGATAAATTGAATTTATAAATAAAATTTGAGTGTTTATAATAAATGTTATACACTAAATTTGATTATAAAGATGATAATAGAGTTAGATAGGATAATAAGTAAACTCAGTTAATAATGAAATAAATTTGTTTTGAAAGAATTAATAAATTTGTTTTGAAAGAATTAATGAATTAAAATTTGATCAACATATGAAAATACCTTGAATTTAAAAGAAATTATAGATGTAAATTAATTTAAATCGGAACTTTTATGTTTTAAATTAATTTATATGGGTTAAATATATGTGAGTAGATATATTAAGTAGAATAAATTTAACAGTAATTTGGAATAAAGAAGAATTTAAAATGGTTGAAGAAAAATGATTATAATAAAAGACTATTCAAATTTATGGTTTTAAAAATTTTAAATTGAAGAAATGGGATAAAAAGATAATGAATTTAGAAATAGTTGAGATTGGTTTTAGTGAAATCAAATGGATTAAATCAATTATTGAATATCAATTAATTTAAATTTGAATTTATATGGTTTAAATTAATTGTTATTTTGTATTTCAAATCTGTTTTCTTTCTGGTTGTTTCTATTCTCCTACCTCGTTCCTTTTCGGGGACGAAAAGTTTTGAGTGGGAGAGAGTGTAACGACCCGTAAATTTCAACTGTTTTAATAACGTAATTAGTTGAAATTTTGTGAAATTTTAAATGATAAAATTTTGAAATAAAAATTTAATATTTGGAATACGTCTAGTTAAACATAGCAACTGGTAAATTTTCGTCCGAAAATATGGAAGTTTATTTCGCGCGTAAATTCACTTCAATTTAATCAGTTAAAAAGCAAGGAAAATAAAATGTTTCGAAACCTAAATATTTTTACATAGAAAAATTTTAAACCATCTTTTGAGCAAGATGTTAGTTTGTCGTTTTTCCAAATTCGGACATCTTTGGCTCCGTCGATCTTATTTTTCAGTGTTTTTCTTGCATTTTCTATCAGTAGAAAAATTCGAGTTTTTATAATTAAATCAAACCACTGATATCTTTATACTATTTTGATCGCCTCGTCGTATCAATTTCTACGGTATATTCATTTCTATTTTTGAGTTCCGGTACGTGGTGCATTATATGAAACGATTCATCGTATCGGTACCCGTTAGAACTTTTGTTTTGTTTTGTTTTGCTTTCCTTGTGTCTTTCCATTTTCCACTGGGTAAACGAAATAGTCAGTAGCTTTTAAAAATTTCTAGATTCAATCGTTGTCCTTCACTATTCCCAAATTTCAAAAATTTTCCCACTGACCGTTGCTTTGGTTTTTAATTTAACAAATAAATAAAATCTCGGGTATGACCTTTACCATTCTCAGAGACTCAAACGTTGGCTTGGTGACATTTCTATTTGTTGGTATTTCCACCTTCCTGCTTTTTACAAATGATGTGTCAGAACATTCATTTCCTTTTCCCTTTGAAAGCCTGCCACTCCTCCCTTGAAAGCTCACGTTCTACTGAAAAATGGGAGAATGTTGGCTTCACAAAAAGAAAAAAAAGAGAAGCATTTGTACCGTTCTTGCCTGGGCCTCCCCTTTATTCCTCTCTTACCTCCGCCACCTCTTCTTTTCCCCTACCAAAATCGCGCAACCACCTGCCACCATACAGCAGCGACCACCATCTACTCCATCCCTCCGCCCGAGCCTCCACACGGCCACGAATCTCGGCCTCCACAACAGCCGATCACCCACCGCCTCCACTCGCCGACGCCCTCTCTTCCTCTCTCGGCTTCAACCAGCCCGAGCTAGTACACGCCGAGGCTCATTGTTATGGTATTTGCATATATTTGTGTTGCTTATTTATGCGTGTATATATGCTAGTTCGTTTTAGTTTTATTTTATTTTATTTTATAAAACTGTTGGCTATTTTGTGATATATACATAGCTGTATATGTCAGTAAACATTGTTGTTTAGTTTAGTTATACATATATATATTCACTATTTTGACAGTATATGTATTTGTTATGTATTACTTTATATATTTATACACTAGCTTTTGCAAATGTCTATAGGTTAGTACTGTAAGTTTGCATAACTAGTTAGTAATATATAAGCTACGTACATATTGGTTTGTTGTTGATTTGAAGTATGTGTATTATAAGATCTGTCACATGTATATAGTTATAATAAGATGAGATAATGGTATAGGCAAAGTTTGTGTACAGATAGACTTATATAGTAAGTTGTAATAAAGTAAATTTGTGTAGTTACGTGAGTTGTATATATAGCCTTCAAAGTAAAATTGAAGTTAGTTTATATATTTATATGTGGGGACTTTGTTCGAAACATGTATATATTATTTTATGTTATGGGTTGCATGAGTATATAATAGTTGCGGTAGTATATACTATACGTGTTCAAATCTGGATTTTTATATATAAAGATTATATAGTAGATGTTTCGAGTCTTGAAAAAAAAAAGATACTAGTTTTAGTATACATAAAGGCTGGTTATACTGAGCATGTTATGATAGTATATGTCTGAATGTATAGTTGATTTCAAATATAATTCGTGTATAGGTTGTAAAGTATGGGTTTATTTTATAAGTTTATAATATTGATTTCCTGTATTGGTTTTAAGAGATAAATTTTATATACTTTGATTTCATTATTTGAGTTTTAGGGATAACGAGTTCGAATGATATTTATTTTAATATTTGACTTAATTCAAAATATTGAGTTTATGTAAATAATAATAATAATTTTATTTTTTTGTTTAAATTTGAAAAATGACTTTGTATATTATTTTATATAGCTCACTTATATCATTTATCTGCATCGATCCAGTTCTGATTTGATTTCGCAAATTTCTTATTTATCAGTCTTGTTCGTCCAATTCGCGTTCAATTTTGCTTCGCTTTGGAATTCGTACCTGGATTTCGTAAATCAATTTCTTCATCAAAACCCACCCAGCCACGAAAGGTGAGCACTCACTCACGATTAACGTTCTTTTATTTATTAGATTTGATTTCAATTGAAACGACAATTGAAATATGCTGTTGTTAGTTAATTACACTGTTTTATATGCTATTACCTGTATCAGTTCACCTGTGACATCTGACACCATTATCTATTAATTATTTATGCGATGATAATACAGTTTGGCTGATAATTGATTGATTGTTGATGTTTATATTGGATGTTGAATTGTTAATGTTAAAATGATAAATAGTATGCAATTGAAATTGATATAGAATAGTTAAATGTTAAATTTGATTAAATGACATTTGTATAATATGACCCATTTAACTGTCAAAAATTTATTGACACGTAGGATTTGTTTAATTACATCTTGAACCACTGAATGTATGTATTAAATTGATGATGGATGAAATTGTAATAGATGACAAGTGAAAACCGTAATGTAATAATCTTTACTCTACATGAAATGATAGTGTAGATTCTAGAGATAATTATATTAATTCGTACAAATAACAATGCGAATTAATACGGTTATTTCAGGATTATTTGAATTGATTATTGGATTGATATTGATTGTTGTTATTGCTTGTTTATTTACTTTGACACCATCCCAGTTATCACACTGCAAGTTCCCTTTGCTATGTTTTGATTTTGAATTGAATTGGAATCGGGTTGAAATGATAAATACCCAAATTGAACTTTGACCTAGGATAGAGAATTAAATAAAACTCGATTGGTCAATAATTTGATTTAAAATAAAACGAAGATTTTGTTTGAATAAATAAAATGGTTTTGAAATGAAGTTGAAATTTGAATTTTTAATGAAAGGAAAATGTTAATATTTGATAATCTAAAACAAAAAGATTAACAATGTAATTAATGAAAGAATGTTGTTTAATTTGAGAAATGATTGAATTAAGTTGAAATGATTTAATAATTAAGTTTGAAATTATAATTAAGTTTGAAATTATTAAACTTTGAAATGATTTAATAATTAAGTTTGAAATTATAATTAAGTTTGAAATTATTAAACTTTGAAATTATTTAATAATTAAGTTTTGAATTATTTAATAATTAAATAAGATTGAATTATTTAATGATTAAATTGAATTGAATTCTTTAATAAGTGAAATTGGACTTTTGGATAAGTGAATTTACTTCGTAAATAATTGAAATTGAGTTTCTTTATTAAGTAAGTTTTTGGAAAATTATTTAAGTAAGTAAATAAGTGAAATCGAATTTCTTTAACAAGAAATAAAATGTGATTTATTGAAATTATTGTAAGATTTGAAATTTAAAGAATTTGATTTGACGAATTTAGTTTAATTCAAAATTGTAAATTTTGATTTAATGAAGTTGAACTTAAAGAATTGATTTAATGAATTGGAAATTTAATAGAAATTGTTTTGAATGAAAAAGTAACTTAACGAATATTGAATGAAATCGATAAATGAGTTAAATTGATTTGAATGTTAAATAAAATTTATTTAAATGATTTCGGAATGAAACTTATATACGAACTTGAATCAATATTTGAATTGTTTTAAATAGAAATTGAAATTGAATTATAAGATTTTGAAATGGTAATTTGGAAGTTTTGAAACGTAAATTATGGAAATTGATTTGCAAAGACAAATGAATTGTTGGTTTACGAATTCTATTTGAAATTGAATTGATTTGGTTTTGAAATAAATAAATGACCAATCGGTGTAATAATTACGAAAGTAATTAAAGAGACCGGAATCAGTTATGGACATACTCTCTGTCTAAACCGAAAACCACTTTAACAACTATACGCGGAGTGGTGATCCAGAATGAAGTGGTTGGAATGATGTTCGTGTTGACTGAAGAAAGAGAACGATGATGGATAGCCTTGACACTTGTGTCAAATTGGAAATGACTAAAACAGGAGCCGTGCCGGGCCAATGGAGGATTAGCTACCTCAAGTGGACACACTTCTTCGAACTACTCATTACTTGTTGTCGATTGGTGCACCCTTGATTTTGGGAGTGTTGTTTCACGGTGTTGCGGGCGCTGCGGCGTTGCGTTCTCACCAGTCCGGATCAGGCAAACGGTAGTATCACTACCTTGGGTATTGCCTCATGTGCCTTGTCATACTTGTATTCCCTATTCGCGACCACTACGAATTTGTTTTGTACCTTTAGTATATGGATTGCCCTCTGGTGACTTCCGGTTTTGGGGAAACTACGGTCTTGTATACGCTTTTGGGAATAAAAATGTGTTAAGGGTGGAATGGGCCATGACTTAACACTATTTTGATATCTTATTATTACTGATAGACATTATCTACATATCGTACACTACTACATAGTAGATAGTTTAACGGATCCTTAAAGGATGGTTATTCCAAACATCCTTTGAGTTACTTGTATTTCAATTGCTATTTCACTTGAGTTGGATTTATTGATAAAAGAATGTTAATCCTGACTCGAGTGTTTTGTGTTTTGCTTTACGCTCGGGTCAGACTGAGTGTACCAGTATTCGAGACTCACCTTTGAAGTTGGAGCTTTGCTTGAAGATCCAGCCATCTATTCTGCTTTCAGTATTCGATGATTCCAGTGATGTATTCTGATTTGTATCTGATGTATCGTGTTACTCTTCCGTTGTATCTGGTTTGACTCTGATGTATCGTATTACTCTTCCGTTGTAAACTCTGATGTATTTTATATATTCATATAGTAGCTTTATGAACTACTATCTCTTTTATTTCCGCTGCAATTATTACTCTGTGTCTGTGATCTGTGATTATTTATTTACTGTATATGTTCAGTTTTGCCAAATTTAAATTAACAACGCGGTATTTTGAGCAATTCAATTCCGGCATGAGTGTCTACCTATACACTTATAATGGATGCGAATG
Organism: Allium fistulosum; assembly: GCA_030737815.1. Classification (NCBI taxonomy): domain Eukaryota; kingdom Viridiplantae; phylum Streptophyta; class Magnoliopsida; order Asparagales; family Amaryllidaceae; genus Allium; species Allium fistulosum. Next base: position 1,464,617,105 of record CM060903.1, read on the forward strand.
GTCCAAAATATCGGGTCGTTACAAAGCCGACCATCTTATTTTGTAAAGATTTTTTATTTTTCTCCAAAGCTTTTTGATTGATCGTGATCAATTTTTAATTTCGAAGCGTTAAATCTCGGATGGATTTATTTTGATTAGGTTCAGTGCGGGTTTCATAAATCTCCGAATCGGAATGATATTCAGTTTTATGGTGAGTAGAACTAGATGGTGCAGAGGAGGATGTGCTTGAGCTTGTTGTGGAGGAACCAAATGCATTTGTTGTTGTTGCTGATCAGTCCATTGAGCAAGAGACATGATTAGAGGTAGTCTTTCGGGAAGATGCATTAAGGATAAAAACCTTATATCACTTTCTTCTACCGGAATTTCTTCAAAATGAGATATATAAGAAGGTACTCCGAGATTTTGTAAAAAAACGCATAATGTATGGAGCATATATAATTATATGTCGATGGTGAGACCAAACACTTTTAATTTCATCATGAATAAATTTAGCCCGGTTTACTTGAATTCCACCAAATATAGCATATAGGGCTTTGTGGTCATTTTCATATATTTGTTCATGACTTCCTAATTGGGGAATTATCATATTAATTATCATACAATTTAACAATCTAGCATTTGGTCGTAGATAAACTAATTTCCATTGTGGCATTCTATCTTTCCAAATTTGGTTTGCAACTTCGTCACATGGCAGATTTCTATGGTTGGAATTTCCTCTAAATCAAGTCCAGTAGAGAAATAATCGAGGAAACGACCAATTGTGTTTACACTAATTTTCAAAACACGTTCATACACACTAGTCCATAACCATCCATCTTTATTTTCAGGTGTCCAAAATCATTACTGCATAAGTTTGCATAAAAAAGAAAGATGGCCAGTTGATCAATTTGTACCTCAATTCATCGAAATTAATTAACCCACGACATCCGGAGACGATGGTGAGTTCTTGAAGACCATATTCTCCAAATTTGCATAGTCAATAGAAAGGACCAGAATGAAGTCTCTTTTGCTTTAGATCTTTGAATCTTTTGTTAGCGATTGGACTATTCCGATGCCATTCTTAAATGTGTGCATCGGTGACAAGATGGGTTTGAGAAGAAGAAGATTGGCCTCTCTTTGATCTCTTGTTGACTGGATGCTTTGCTTTGGATGCCATTTTTTAGAATTAGGGTTCTGTGGAAGCTAGGTTTTTTAGTTGGAGTTAAGATTTGAAATAGTTTGGATAATAATTGAAGAGTTAGGTGAGAAAAATATATATGAAGTGCCGTCTGTAATGGCTGAAACTCGTCTAAGACATTTGAGGAATGGTGATAGACGTTTGAGATCACTCGGGAAATTTTTCCCGAGAATTTTGATAGACGTCTGTTATTTTCCCACAGATGTCTGAGAAAGGTAGATTTCTTTTTTTAATTATACTGTCTATAGTTTTGAATTTTATTTGGATATTTTCATAGAAATAGCATAATAAACGATTATTGTAATCAAGCAACATACAAAAACATATATTATATTATATACATATTTATATGTGTGTGTATAGAATTATTTATCTTCCGAAGATTGTGAATTTTTGAATTCAGATTGATCCCAAGAGTTTATGTTAGTTTGCTTATCTTGAGGTTTAAGTGGATACCAACTTGGGCGAGTCGGAGTATCCGTCCAGTCTTGGTTTGATGATCCCGTCTTCCATAAGTTTCTTGGAGTAATGTTGCAAGTTTTTACTGTAGTTCCTATTAAACGAGGAGATATTTTATGTAAACAATTCTTTGTTGGCGAATGATCGCAAATTGCTAGAATACATTTTTCGAGAAAGTTAAGATGAGATCTTTGACGTCGTTGCTTGTAATACATTTCTCGTTGAACGCCCATCATTTCTTGTTGATAGTGATATATTGCATCGATTTTAGTATTGAGAGACATTGATTCAAGATTCATTTCTCGCTTAGCTTTCTTTTCCTTCGGAGAGCAATCGTTGTGATATATATGTGATGCCATAATATTTAATGAGGCCGATCGATTTGACGGAGGTGTGGTTTTTGTTGGTGATACATAGGTGCTATTTGATGAAGGTGAGCTAAAGTCGATAGCCGAGTAAGTGGAGTCATGATCAAAAGACGTGTTTAATTTTTCTAAGTTTATAAATAATATTTCTGTTTTTATGTTTCTTTAACCATGTATTAATAGAATGTCTATTTATGGTTAAAAACATTAAATGGATAGAACTTCTTTAACCATAAATTTGTTAACAGTTTTTTTGTTATGGTTGTTAAAAGATTAACTAAAACTAATTCAAGTTAAAATTTTATATACAGAAATTATGTTCAAAATTTTATAATGCTAAATAAATGTGACATATACTGACTAATTAATTCATTAAATGAACATATACCAAGGTCTCAGCATATCTTTATAAAAGTTGATTCACACAACGGTTTAGTGAAATTATCGGCAATTTGATTCTCAGTATTGACAAATTCAAGAGAAATGATTCCTTTTTCTACATTATCTCTTAAAAAATGGTGACGAATATCGATATGTTTTGTATGAGAATGATTAATTGGATTCTTAGATAAATTTATAGCACTGGTACTATCACGTAGGAGATTAGTTATAATTTAACCAAAATCTTGAAGTGTTTGTTGCATATAAATTACTTATGCACAAGCTAAGACTGCTGAGATATACTCGGCTTCACATGTCGAGAGAGAAACACAATTTTATTTTTTACCGAAGCATGAAACCAGAGATAGACCGATAAAATGGCATGTGCCACTTGTACTTTTTCTATCCATCTTGCAACCACCGAAATCTACATCGCAATATGACACAAGTTCGAAAGAGCTTCCTTTTAGGTAGAAAAGTCTGTAATCTTTGGTGTTGGTTAAGTACTGTGAACCAGTCGATGATGTGACTCCTTAGATTATGCTTGAAATCTTGCACGTAGACAATGCTCATCATAATATTTGGTCTACTAGCCGTTAAGTATCATAGAGTTCCTATCATACTTCGGTATAATTTTTAACCAAATCCTTTCCATTTTCATCTTTATCTAAATGTAAACCTGTGCTCATTGGAGTTGGTTTACTTGAAGTACTATCCATTCCAAATCATTTTAATAATTCTCTACAATATTTTTCTTGATTTATAAAAATTCTATTTTCTAGTTATTTTATTTTTAAACCTAAAAAGAAATTTAATTCTTCCATATGTGACATTTTGAATTCATTTTTCATTATGTTAGTGAAATCGTTACATAGTTTCTCGTTGGTTGATCCAAATATGATATCATCAACATATATTTGTACAACTAGTATATTATTATATTCTCTTTTTATAAATAATGTAGAATTAAATTTTCCAATTTGAAAAACCAGAATTTAGTAAATGTGTTTTTAGTCTCTCATACCAAGCACGGGGTGCTTGTTTTAATCCGTATAATGTCTTTTAAGTTTAAAAACATGATCTGGATATTTTTTTATGAACAAATAAAGGTGGTTGTTCAACATATACTTTTCTTTTATGAAATCATTTAAAAATGCACTTTTAACATCCATTTCAAATAATTTAAAATTATGATGACATGCAAAAGCAAGTAATGTTCTTATAGCTTCAAGACGTGCTACAGGAGCGAATGTTTCTTCATAATCAATTCCATCTTCTTGGTTTTATCCTTGAGCAACTATTTTTGCTTTATTATGAGCAATGCTTCCATTTTCATCCGCTTTATTTTTAGAAACCCATTTAGTTCCTATTACGGATTGATCATTTGGACTTGATATGAGTTCCCATACATCATTTCTTTCAAAGTGATTAAGTTCTTCTTACATTGCGATAATCCAAAAATCATCTTTTGACGCTTCTTTATAATTTCTAGGTTCAAAATTAGATAGAAATGCAACATGACTTTTTTGATTTAATTGATTTCTAGTTGAAACTCTTGTGTTTAAATCACCAATTACATTATTAATTGGATGATCTTTTAAAATTTGAGGTGGTGATCTCAAAAGATTATCATTATTATTTATAGTATTATTGTTTTCAGTTACAGAAGTAATATTAAAACTATTATTATTTAAAACTTCATCATCGTCGTCATTTTTGGTATTCTTAAAATCTTTGTCAAAAGAAACATGAAGACTTTCTTCAATAGTGTTAGTTCATTTATTAAAAATTTTGTATGCCTTACTACGATCCGAATATTCAATAAAAATTCCTTCATCGGCTTTTGGATCGAATTTTCCAAGATTATCTTTAGTATTCAAAACTAAGCATATAGATCCAAAAATACGAAAATATGATACTTAAGATTTCTTTTCGAAAAACATTTCGAAACATTATTCTTAGTCATAGGTCGGAGTGTTACACGATTTAATACATAACATGTGGTAGCAATAGCTTCGGCCCAAAAAATCTTTGGTAAACTACTGCTACTTAGTAATGTTCATGCACATTCTTTTAGTATTTGATTTTTCCATTCTACTATGCCATTTTGTTGTGGTGTTCGTGGAAACGAAAAATTATGACTAATTCCTTTTTTATTGCAAAGATTTTAGATGCCCCGCCACGATGTTGTCAGCTTGCTTTTGAAATTTAATGGCGTCCGTTCTTGCTTCTTCTTCTTTCTCTCTTGATTTTGCTTCTTTTCCCCCTCTCTCTACCTTATCATCTTCATCTTCAAATTCTTCATCTTCCTTTTCTTCTTTTTCTTCTCTTCCCAATTCTGTTCCAGTTAATCCTGAATCTTTGGCATCCTCCTTTAACAATGTTTCTCGTTCTTTGAAATCGAACTGGTCATCGCTCTTCAAATCTCTTCCTAGGAATGCTGGATCTTATAAACCGGTTCATTTTGATATCTCTCGTGATAAGCCATCCACTGATTTACCGGTTTTAGTAAGAGAAGAAGGAATAAAGTACTGGAATGATCACTTAGTTGGGTTCTTTTTGGATGGTACGCTCTCTTTTTTGACTGTTGTTAATTTCTTGAAAAGATTATGGAAACTTAAAGGTGAAGTTGAGTTTAAATCGGATGGTTTTAATTTCTATTTCAAGTTTTCCAATCAAGAAGATAAGGATCATGTTCTTGATTCGGATCCTATCTTCATTAGGGGTAGAATGTTCATAATTACAAAATGGGATCCATCTATTGGTTTATCTCAAGCTCAGATTAAAAAAGTACCTATTTGGATCCATTTTCATAAGATACCCATTATACTTTGGACCTTAGTTGGTATTAATTGGCTGGCCTGTCATGTTGGCAGACTAATTTGTTTTGATAGTAGCACTGAGAAATTGCAAAGATTTAAGTATGCAAAAGCACTGGTAGAGATTTCACCTGATTTTGAATTACCAGATTCTATTCATATTCCACAATTGGGTAGTAACTGTCCTGATGTTCAATTGTCTTATGACTGGAAGCCTAGAATTTGTACTCACTGTAAAATTTTTGGACATGACACTGTATCCTGTGAATTTGTAAACAAGCAGTGTGTTGGGGGTGATACTGTTGGAAGTAAAAAACATGTGGTGGGAGTGAATGTTAATAACAATCAAGGTGGTGATAATGATGTTGATACAGTTGATCATACTTGGAGAGTTGTTAATAAAAGAAATAAAGGGGTATGGAAACAGAAGCAATCAGTGGTTAAGGATAATAATAAATCAAATGTTGATTCAGTTAGTGATATGGAAGTTGGAAGGGCAATGGAAGCATTAGTTCATCAAGTCAATAGTTCATGTCTCTCAGTAAATCCTAATTCCTTTGAAGTTTTAAATGACTCCTCTCTTGTTACAAATAAGGATAGTGTCAGTGAAGCTTTCACATCTTTATCTACACTAAATCATTCCATGCATTCATCTGAATATGGTTCTAAAGTTGTTTCAGATGTTAATGATTCTGATCATTCTGCTACTTTCTTAGTAGCTGAAGCACTATCAAACCTATCTTCTGTATATGCAAATAAAGTTGTCTCAACTGTTCTACCTTGTACTACCACATCTACTTCTGCTTCTTGTTCTTCTCAATTTAGTTCAAAATCTCCTATTCCTAATCCCTCCTCACCTTATTTGCATTTGTCTCCACCAAATCATATTTTGTTACCTCCATCTTCTGTATCTAATGAGTGTTCTGATGTCATATCAAATTCTGGCAAAAACACTGTTGTCAACACTGATGATCTCAACAAAGGTAAAAACTATAAACCTCATGAAGTCGTACCTTTATCCTCATCAAAAAATAACTCCCAACATAGACATACTGGGAAAAATCCTTCACCTTTGTTTCCTCCACTCCCTCTTAAATGAATAATATTGCTTTTTGGAATATAAGAGGGGCTAATTTATCATCTAAGCAATTTGAGATCAAAAATCTTATACAGGAAAAGAATATTCAATTAATGTGTGTATTTGAAACTAAGCTTGATATACAATCTACTATCAAGGCTATGCGTTTGATTGCTCCATCCTGGTTATATGATGATAACTTTCTTGAAGCTAATTATGGCAGATTGCTCACTTTATGGAATCCTAAGTTTTTCAAACTTTCCAGGTTAAATGCTTCTGATCAATATATTCATTATCTTTGTATTCATTTTCCATCCAATGTTTCTTTTCATCTTACCTCTGTTTATGCTCATAACTCAGTATCTTTAAGACAGGATTTTCTGGATTTTCTTCCATCTTTAAATTCATCTTCCACTCCTTGGCTAATTGGAGGTGATTTTAATTGTATGTTTGCTAGCAATCAGAAATGTGGTGGATGTCCATTATCTCTAAAGGATATTTCTCCATTAAATAGTGCCCTAATTCATTCAAATCTTATCCCTGCTAAATATATTGGTTTAGATTTTACTTGGTCTAACAGTAATAGGAGTGGAAATTCTACGTTATGTAAGCTTGATCATATTTTCTTAAACATTCCTTTTCTTCATCTTTGGCCAAAATCTTTTTATCATATCTTACAACCTTCTTTATCTGATCATTATCTTATTATTTCATTGTGGAGATGATAATTATCGTGGTGGGAAGACTTCTTTTAAATTTTTTAATTTCTGGACTAAACAATTTGATTATCATGTTATTTTAAAGCAGGTGTGGAATATGCAATATGGCAAGGATCCTCTTACAAATATTATTTTCAAAATGAAGGCTCTAAAATTTCATCTTAAGAAGTGGTCTGCTGTTAACTTTGGTAAGGATTCTAAACTATCTACTCAAATTAGGAATGAGCTCTTTAAAATCCAAGTTATGCTGGGTGATAGACCTTTTGATGCTTCTTTACTTCATATTGAATTGCAATTAAAGAATGCTCTGGATCAAGTTATACAAAAAGAATTTCTTCAATCAAACAGAAAATTCACTTGAGAATGGAAAGAGAGGCTGATAGGAATACTAAGTACTACCATAATTTTCTAAAAGTAAAAAGGAATAATGAATGCATTTTTCAGATAAAGGATATGTTTGGAAACATGGTGAATACTTTTGATGGAATAAATGAGGCTTTTGTTCAGTATTTCAAATCTATTTTAGCTCCATCCAATTTATTCATTCCTGATGTCAATTCTCTTTATGACATTAACCTTCCTACCATATTTGCCTCTCAGTCAAATACTTTGATTAGTGCAATATCAGGGAATGAAATTGAATCTGCAGTTTTTAGCTTAGATGGTGATAGTTGTGGTGGACCAGATGGTTTTAATGCACATTTTATTCAGCAGAGTTGGAAGATAATTGGATCAGATATTGTTAAGGCCATTCAGCATTTTTTTCTTCATAATAAGCTCCCTGTTGGTCTTGCTGCAACTGCTATTACTTTAATTCCCAAAATAAATAATCCATCTTCAATTGCTGATTTTAGGCCAATTTCTTGTTGTAATATTATTTACAAAATTATATCAAAGGTTTTGGCAAATAGATTACAAATAGTCTTACCATCTATCATCACAAACAATCAAGCTGCATATATTACTGGTAGATCAATAAGTGATAATATCCTCTTGACCCAAGAATTGTTGAATGGATATGAGAGGACAAATATTTCTCCAAGGTGCATGTTAAAACTAGACATTAAAAAGGCATTTGATTCCATTGCTTGGCCTTCTATTTTAGCTATAATGTCTAGAATGAACTTCCCAAAACCTTTTTTAGCTTGGATCTTCACATGCATATCATCACCAATGTTTTCTATTTCGAGAGAGGGTGGATTGCATGGTTATTTTAAAGGTAATCAAGGTGTTAGACAAGGTGATCCAATCTCAGCTTATTTGTTCATAATAGTTATGGAGCTTCTGAATTCTATCATGAAGTATCTTGTAGTTAAAAATAATTTTCAGCTTCATCCCAAATGCAAAAATCCAATTATCACTCATCTTCTTTTTGCGGATGATCTTATAATCTTTACAAAGCCTACTTATCATAATATTCAATGTATTACTTCATCTCTAAAAAATTTCCATTCTATCACTGGCTTGCAAATTAATCTCCATAAATCAAATATCAAGGTTGCTGGTTTAAATTCTTTACAAAAGAATGATATCATAAAATTTTCAGGTCTTCAAGAATTAACTAAGAACTCTTACTATTTGGGTTTACCTATCTTAAGTTCTAGAATTACTAAACAAACTTGCTTGCCACTATTTGAGAAGATCATTGAAAGACTTCGAGTATGGCCTATTGATAAGCTATCCCAAGCTGGTAGGCTTACTATCATCCAATCCATTGCTGTGGCTATAACCAATTATTGGACAAGACATTACATACTCCCTGTAAAGTTGATAAACATGATTTCTAGTGCTCTTAACAAATTCCTCTGGCATGGTGATCCTTTTTCTAGAAAACTCATCCCAATTTCTTTTTATAAACTGTTTGAATCTAAGAAGAATGGTGGTCTTGGTATAACTAATATTTTTCTTTGGAACAAGGCAGCCATGTCAGTATACTTCAATAAGATCTTTGAATCTGATAGAAATTTATGGTCACAATGGGTAAATCATAATTTGATTGGTAAGAAGAATTTTTGGACTATGCAAATTCCTCAGAACTGCAGTTGGAGTTGGAGAAGTATTCTTAAGCTTAGGGAAATTTTTATCCCTCTCTTACAATGTAACTATGCCTTAATTAAAGGTTTATCATTCTGGCATTCTCCATGGGCTAGACAAGGTTTGATTTTAAGCTCTGTTGTTGATTATAATCTGAGAAGGAATTCTGGTATTTCTGATTTGGCAATTGTTGATGACTTTATACAGGGTGATAGTATTGTTTTACCATATTCTAGTTCCTCTCAGCTCAGAAATTTATGGAATGTTATTAGTAGTAATCCCATCAAGAATAATGGAAATGTTTTGATTTGGTCAGATAAGGGTGAGCTTCATTCTATTAGGCATGTGTATAAATCTCTCTGTGGAATTGGTTCATATTTCCCATGGCATTCAAGAATTTGGAATATTGGTGGAAGTGCTAAAGAAAATTTAATGTTGTGGAAAGTGATGGCAAATGCATTAAACACTAAAGGTAAGCTTTGTAGAATGGGTATTATCTCAGAGGATATTTGTGTTTTCTGCAGATCAGAATCAGAAACAAATACACATTTGTTTTTTGAATGCACTTTTGTATATCAGATTTGGTATAGGCTTTTGTCAAATGGTGGATTTTATAAGCCTTCACCAGTTAGTGCTATTGAGTGGTTTAATGTGTTCAAAGCAACTAGATGGAAGACCAGAATGACTAAACTTCTCCTTAAGCTACTGAAAAGGTTGATATATGCAGTTTGGACAGAAAGAAATAATAGAGTGTTTGGTATTGCTATTAAAAATTCTTCACAACTCTATAATATAATTCATGGTAGTATTCTTAGAGATTTGAAAACAGACTGTAACTGAAGCTTGATCATATTTCTTGGAAGATCTGCAGATGATAATATTCTAAGTTTGTTTAATATGATGTGCTTGGATACTCAGATTTTTAATATACTGTCATTATTTGAAGTGTGAAGTTTCTACCAATGCTGGCATGAGAGCAACTGGATAGCCTGTTCTGAACAAGAATCTATATAAGAGATTGTTGTATCACTTGTTTGTTTCAGTACACTTTGAGTTAGTTGTCACTTTGTGTATTTTTGCTCTGTATTATTGGTATTGATTGTAGTCAAGTGTAGGGTTGTAGCTAAATTGTATCTTGTGGTATTGTAATTCTTTGTTGTAATGTTGATTAAGTCAATAAAATGAGCTTAATGCTCTTTGCTTTTCAAAAAAAAATTTCAAAAATATCATTTTCAAATTCTTTGCCGTGATCGCTTCTTATACTTTTAATTTTTAAGTTCATTAAATTTTTAATTCTCTTAGCAAAGATTCTAAACATTTCAAATGTATCACTTTTATGTTTAAAAAATAATGTCCAAGTGTATTGTGAAAAATCATCGACGATAACAAATACATATTTATTATGATTTATTGATCGTACTTGAGTTGGGCCACACAAATCTAGATGAAGTAATTCAAGTGGTTGTTTGGTAGTAATTTCTTTCTTAGATTTAAAAGAACTTTTCTTTAATTTTCCAAGTTGACAAGCATCACGTAGATTTTTTAACTTTATAATTAATTTTGGGTAATCCTCTTATTAAATCATTCTTTGCAAATTTATTTATATATTTAAAATTTATGTGACAAAAACGTTAATGCCATAGCAATAGATCATTATGATTCGCGGTTAGGCATAAATCGTTATTGTTTTTAATACTCATATTTAAAACATAAATATTTTGTTTTCTTAATCCTTAAAAAGTTAAATTTTTATTTTGAATAAATATGCTACATTTATCTTTTTGAAATTGATTATAAATCCTTCATCACATAATTGACTTATACTTAATAAGTTATGTTTTAAATTTTCTACTAACAAAACATTAGTAATTAGAGATGAAGTGGATATACCGACATTGATGACGTCTCCAATGCGGATGATAAATCCTTTTAAGTTATCTCCAAATGTTACGGTGCCGCCATCGATATATGTTATATTTAATAACATGTGTGCATTTTCTGTCATATGCTTGGAGCATCCACTATCGAGTATCCATTTCTCCTTGCTTTTAACTTTATTTTTGGGTACCTGTAAAATAGTAAAAGTTTAATTGGTACCCACTTCTTCTGGTTAGGGTCCTATGTGTTAGTGGAGGAAGGTAGCCACGGCCAAGTGGGTTTGGGACCTTTAAAAATATAATTATTATTATAAAAAATATTTTTCAAGTATTCATCTATATGTTTTTGCCTAATAAATTTGTTACTTGATTTAGCAATCCATATTTTGACACTACTTATTTTAGGAGTATTAATCTCAATTTTAGAGATAGGTTTCTTGAACTTAGTATATAGTGTGTTATAGTTTCCATGTAATTGTTTAGCTTTAAATTCTAATCCATTTCAATTTCCTGATGGTTTTGATATTTTGATTAAATTTTCTAAGTTTTGTTTTCCTTTATTAAATTTCGATACATTATTAGTTATTTTATCCAACTTGTTCTTAAGATGAAAATTTTCAATATTGCTAGAATCTAAACTTGCTTTTAGTTCTAGTTTTTCCTTTTCAAGTTTGGTATTTTCTAATTTACAGTTTTCTAAATCATGTAATAGAGTAGTATTTTGAGAAGATAACTTTTTATATTCTTCTTGAGCCATTTCCAGTTCTTCTTCGAACATCGTTTTTTCATCTTTTAATAAACCAATTTCTAGCTCTTCTCTATTTAGATTTCCTATATATTCCTTGTTTAGCTTCTTAGATTCTTTATATTTATCGTCTAATTCTATGCTAATTTCCAAAATTTCATCATATGTTAATTCAGGGCGTACCTCATCAGTATTAGCCATAAAACAGACATTGGCTTGTTCAGAGTCGCTTTCACTATCACTGTCAGAGGAAGAGGAAGAATCGAAATCATCCTAAGTTACTTGAAAGGCTCTTCACTTCCTTTTGAATTTCTCAAATTTTCTTTTCTTTTTATCTTTATTGAGTTGTGAAAAATCTTTCTTCATATGGCCGAACTTGTCACATCCATAACATTTGGTCGATGATTTATTTAATAAGTTTGAATTGCCACCATTTTGAAATTTTGTCATCCTTTTGAATTTTTTGTAGTTTGTGGCTATGAATACAATTTCTTCCTCGTCCAAGTCGGAACTTCATTATTTGCTTGAAAATCAATATTCTTCTTTTCTTGATTTTGCTCCTTTCTTGCCTACAAATTAGCTTCATATGACATCAGATTTCTTATTAGTTCTTCGACTTTGAGTTGAGAGATATCATTAGCTTCTTCAATGGCTAAAACTTTTCTTTCCCATTCGACAGTCAAAGAATTTAAGATTCGTGTAACTAGATCAAAATCAGTGAATTTGACCCCAAGTGCTATAAGATCATGTTGTATAGTTTGAAATCTAACATACATGTCTATAATAGATTCATTTGCTTTCATTTTAAATGATGAAAATTGATTTTGTAAAATAGACATTTTTGTTTGCTTGACTTTTGTCGTGCCTTCGTGAGTAACTTGTAAAGTGCGCCATATATCATATACAGTAGTGCAAAGCACAACTCGTGAAAATTCATTTTTATCATGTGAACAAAATAAAACATGCATGGCTTTGGCATTATTAGTTGCCGTATTCTTTTATGCATCGGTCCAAGTGCTTATGTCAGTGGTCGATGCTTCATATCTAGATTGAGTAGTTTGCCAAATTTCTAAACCATTAGCTTCCATAAAAATTCGTATACGTGTTGATCAATAAATATAATTAGAACCGGTAAATTGTGGAGGACGAGCAGTTGATTGAAACTTCTTGAAATGTGCTTGCCATATTAAAAAGTTTTTAATTACGTGTTACTATAAATTGAAATGGTCGTGCTCTGGTACCAAATGTAAGTCTAATGGATCATATCTAATATGACTTGTGTATTAGTATGTGAGTGTATGCAAATATATGAGCTAAATATAACGATATAACAGAGTATAAAAAACAAAGCAAAAAATGAGCACAGTAGATTTTTTATACTAGTTCGGATCTCCCGTCCTATGTCCAGTTCTGAAGCTCCCCTTCGGTATTTCACTAAACAATAATCCTCGCTTCGCCCGGAGGAACAGGCTAATACAAAAGTATTCTTTTGACAATCTTGTGTTCAATACAACACGGATATTGACTGCTAGTACAATTTTTCTATATCTCCTTTGAGTGATAGTGAGTGTGAGTTGCTTGGATTTATAAGAAATAATTTAACCAAAATATATAGATTTTGGTTGAAAGTGATTGAGAATATTAAATCAGTGATAGCATAAGAGAATATGAATATAGAAGTTAGAGAATAGTAAATCAAGTTTAATTAAAATCTCAATCGGTTGAAGTATTTATAGAATCAAAGAGTTGTATTTGAAAAGTTATGATTTCTTGAAAGATTGCTCTTTGATTAATGATTGTAACTATTGAAGACGGAAGAGGTTTGTTCAAAGTAGAGAGAAGCGTCTATCCAAAATGCGAAGGTTGCAGTTTTACCCTTACAGGCCGAGACATGTCACAGACATCTGCCTTTATGTCACAGACGTCTGTGTATGTCTGAAAATAATAAATCGAAATATGTCACAGACATCCGTGGAAGAAGGACAGACGTCTGTCACTATTTAAAATGTAAAACTTGGGCACTTTGTTATTAAGATTTGTCGATATGAAATCATGTGTGTTATGATCACTCGGGATATTGTACAACATTTCTATGACTATAATACAATAATATGACCTTACTTTTAAATAGTATGATCCATCATTCTTCAATTGTCTTTGAGCCATGATTTTGTTTTGTACCGTGATCTTCTTCTAATGTATACCTGTAATATGATAAGATATATCTTGTGTACGTGATTGTATAGTTGCTGTCATTGAAATTGTAGAATGGAGGTTCTAATAGAAACTAACGCCACTATGTCTATCTCGTTTTCCTGATTTATGTAGTATATTTATTTATCTCATTTAGAACTCATGTGAAGGAGATATGGTTAGAAACGTCGTCGAGTTGAATGGATGCTGCACAATTTGAATTTGAAATTTAAGTTTTGGCAAACACTTGGATTTTCACTCCTTCGGCTCAAAAATGAAAGCATATAACTCATGATCTCAATTTTCAGGAACTGACTCCATGGTGTTTTCTTCTTCCTCCTTCCTTCCACAAACCACTTGTAATCAAATTGACATAACTCACTTAAATCTTCACTAAATCGAACGAAATCAAAAGCAACGCAAAACTAACAGATGAGACTACGACCCAATGATAATAAGGAGGCAAAAATCCAAAGAAAGGAGACACCGCAACCTGGGACCGCGAGGCTTTGGACTGGAAACAACAGTTTTGTGAGTGATATATGCTTTCCTCCTCTTATAATGCAATTTTAATGCTATAAGATGATTTGCAGGCTATATTAGTGTAGTATTCATATATATACACACTTTAAATTCGAAATTACAAGGGTTTGGGATGGATTTTGTGGACATAGATGCTTAGAAAATAAGTTTAGATAAAATTTGAAAATCTAAAAGTTTTACACTATAATTCGTGAAATAAATGACCAAATTTGAATTAGGGACTTAGGTCTAGGGTCCAGGTACTTTTTTGATGATTTGGGATTCTAGGATGAAGCAACGGTGGCCAAAGGCAAGAACGGTAGCGAAAAACTACAAAAATCCTGAAACTGAAACTGAAACAAATATGCACACCGGTGCACCGGTCCATAGCCACCGGTGCATGTAAATTTGCTAGGATGAACCTCGACCTAATGGCTTATATAAATAAATAACATAAAACTATGGTTTATATTTTCCTTTGTATTCTTAAAGGTGATCTGAAGTGTGATGAGATGAGTGACGGTGCTACGGAATGGATGGGTATATGTATGGTCGGTTGCTATATAAGGTGAATATGTATATATGTGTTATGATACGATATTATGATGCGATGGTGAATACAGATGAGAATGATTCTAGGGCATAAGGTAGATGGCCTAGAGTGTGTATGCAAATAAAAATGCGGATCTGTTACACATTTGGTATATCCAGGCATAACAAATTGCTCCTCTTTAGTGCTTCGGTAGACCAAGTGGAGGAGTGGATGTAAGTGCCCCTGTAGGGCTTGATGCAATTCTAGGGCATGAGTCCAATTAGGTAGCACGAGGACAGCATGTGACCCTATAAGGCATGAGGTTAGTCCAGGACGTGAGTCCTATATGTGATTGACATGATGATAGACAGTATGCGACCCTACAGTGCATGAGGCGAGTCCAGGGAAGTGATTTCGCATAGATGTAATGTGATATGACTAGATGTATGTGACCATTAGGTATGGAATGGCGAAGGAATGTAAGTGGCTGAACAATAGACTCATATAATGTTATAGTATTAATTTTTGTAGTATATGTAGGGTAGAGTATGGTTCACTCACTATGATTATGTATGACTCACTCCTACTTATACACACACACACATACATACATACATACATACATATATATATATATATATGTATGTATGTATGTATATGTCCAGGTTGATGGAGCTTAGAGATTGGACGGTATAAGAGATGGAGATTCATTGGTATGTTGTGTACATGGTGTATATTATTGTGGTACTTGGATTTGATTCCGTGTGTGGGTTTGGATTGTACCTATATTTATTCAGACATGTGTATTTTACATTTCAGACATGCTATGGTAATGTGACTACGAGATTGACAGTGTATTATATTTTATTTCTTTCCGTTATGAGGCTCTGAATGTAGATAAGATTAGTTAGGATTATATTTAATATTTGATATTTTCCTGTGATCAAATACATATTTTATCTTGCCTCAACGATTCGTCCTTTCGGTTCTCGGGTGTTGGCATCGGATTTGGGTTCGTAAAGGCAGGTTATTACACTCAACCTGAACTAGTTATGTATCGAGAAGCCCAAGCAAATTGTCGCTCCCTCTCTATAGAGAGACTGCCCGCATTTGATTGCCTTCGAATAGTGGTGTTAGTTCCTGAGATGATGATTTTGATGACAACAGCCTTAGGACTTGTTATAAAATATAAATACTAATATTCTTATCTAGATATATATGTATATGCAGGATATATATGCAAGTACCGAAGAATGAAGGTTGTAAAGTATAGAGATTCAAGACCGACAAATTCAAGACTGAAGACTCATGAGTATCAAGAGTTCATGATATCAAGAGTTCAAGATTTTAAAAGTTCAAGAGTTCAAGATATCAAGGTAAGTAATAGTGTCTAGATTTATGTTAAAACTTCATAATAGCACTAAAATCTTTATTCTGATTTTAATTGTGGAATGGAATCCACCTTCTCGCTTTAATAGTGGGATGGAACCCACGACCTCTTTAGTGGGACGGAACCCACGACCTTCTCTAGTGGAATGCAATCCACGAAATTTTAAAAATGATTTATTTTAAATATTTTTCCAAAAACATTTTAAAGTCATCTCTCTCAGTTTAAATATTTTAGCCTTAAACTATTTTTATTATCTTTTATATTTTGATTTCAGAATCATCTCTTGTTTTTAAACTATCTCTTGATTTTAATATTATAGCTTTAAATTTCAAAAATATATTCTATACTTAGTTTTTAATATTACTTTTATATTATAGATTATATATTTTTTAAGATTACTTTTTAAATCTCTTTTATAAGTTTAAACTATATTCAAAATGGTTTATAAAATTCAGAAATTGTTTTGACAAGTTTTAGAAAGAAAATCTCTTTTAAAAACAAAATTCAATTTTCAAAATATACATAGGCATATCGACATACCCCATTCCTCCATGTCGACATGGTAGCCGTAGAATTTCAAATTTCAAATTTTCAAATGAAGTGTTTATTCGTCATAACCTGTCACGAATGGACATGACTGTTGTTCTTCTATAAATACCAGTTGTTTTCAATGAATTTTAAATTAGTTTTTCTTCATTTCTTCACTCTTTCTTCTCCACTCAAATATTCTCTTATATTTTAATAAAACTCTGTCGAAATCCTAAGTGAATCAAACTCGATCATCTCTAGTTTGATTCTCTGTCACTCTCTCTCTTAAAGATCTCAATGCTATTCAGAGTTATAGGATCATTTGTAATCAAAGATCGAAAGATCGAAGTGTATCGAGTCTCTCTTTATCAAAGTGTTATTGGAAACGGTGTGATTGTGGCCCGTAAATCAATTGGGTGTGATTGTAGCCTACAAATCAATTAGGTGATCTTGTAGCCTGGTTAAATCAAGAGAGTTTTCCCTGACTCGAAGACGGGAGGGTGTATCTCATAGCCTTGAAATCGAGGTTGTAATATCGACATTATATTTGAAAAGAAATCTGCACAAGAAATTGTGTGGGGCTAGATGTAGGGTAACTCTGAGCCAGTATAAAATTACAATGTGTTCTTTCCTTTACTACTTTTATTTACTATTTGCATTTATGTCTGATTCTATGATTGTTTCTGTGTTTGTGAATTGCATCTGTTTGGGTTTAATTTGAAAAGATTTATAAAATTAATTAAACACTATTCACCACCCCTCTAGTGTTAATTCTGCCTTAAGATCCGTAATCCGCATTTCCAACATTTGGTATCAGAGCATTGGTTTTCAAAGTTATCATAATCTGAATTTTGAAAAATTTTAAAATGGCAATTTTTGGAGATTCTGTTAACACTAGTTTAAAACTGTCCAAATCATCATTGTATCATAAGTCTGTATATTGTTATTATAGAAAATCATCAAGTTATCTACCGAATTGGTGTGTTGTGCAGGAACATATGTGTTATATGGCTTTTGATGAATCAATGCTCAATGGACAAATGGTGCAAATCAAGAAAAATAAATGGATACTTGATAGTGGATGTTCGAGACACATGACTGGCAATCCGGAGATACTAAATGACATAATTTATGAAGATGGAGGACTGGTCAACTTTGGAGACAACTCAAAAGGATATGTGATTGGCATCGGCAATGTCGGTAACTCTAAAACTCATACTATTTCTGATGTTTTGTTAGTTAGTAATCTAAAACACAATTTACTTAGCATAAGTCAATTATGTGATAAGGGGTACAAAATTAAATTTGAAAAGGATAAGTGTCACATCGAAGATAATAAATCAAATATTATCTTTGAAGGAATTAGGAAGAAAAATATTTATATACTTAGTATGAAAATCTCAAATGATAACCTATGTCTTTTGGCTAATACAAGTGACCCTTGGATTTGGCATAAAAGATTTGAGCATTTGAATTTCAAACTCTTAACTAGACTTTCAAAACTTGATTTAGTAAGAGGTCTCCCTAAAATGAATTTTAAAGTAGATAGTATTTGTGATGCTTGTCAATTAGGAAAACTTAGGAAGAGTTCGTTCAAATTAAAAGATATGATTTCAACTTCAAAACCCCTTGAGTTACTTCATTTAGATCTGTTTGGTCCATCTCAAATTTAGTCAATAAATCACAGTAAATATGTTTTTGTAATTGTAGATGAATATTCTAGATTTACATGGACAATTTTTCTGAAACATAAAAGTGATGCTTTTAATTTATTTAAAACTTTTGTAAAAAGAATTAAAAATCAACTTTCTTTAAAAATCAAAATTATTCGTAGTGATCACGGTGGAGAATTTGAAAATGAAAATTTTGAGAATTTTTGTAATCAAAAAGGAATAACTCATAATTTTTCCTTTTCGGGAACTCCACAATAAAACGGAGTGGTAGAGCGTAAAAATAGGACGATTCAAGAGTGTGCAAGAGCAATGCTTTCAGATAGTAAATTACCATGAAATTTTTGGGCTGAAGCAGTCGCTATAGCTTGTTACATTTTGAATAGGATTTTAATAGATCTTTAACCAATAAAACACCATATCAACTTCTTTTCAATAAGAAACCAAAGGTCTCTTATTTTAAAGTTTTTGGAAGTAAATGTTTCATTTTAAATACAAAGGACAATTTGGATAAATTTGATCCGAAATCCGACAAAGGAATCTTTATCGGATATTCTAATAGAAGTAAACCATACAGAGTTTTCAATTTAAAAACCAACACCATTGAAGAAACAATGCATGTATCTTTTGATGAAAATTTCAAAGATTTTATTCAAATAAATGATGAAGATGATTTTGTTACTCTAAATAATGAATCAAATGAAACAAATTGTGAAACTATTCATCCTAATAAAAAGGTTATGCTTTTAAAAGATCATCCTATAGAAAATATACTAGGAAATATTGAATCTATTGTTAGAACTAGAAATCAATTAAACAAGATGAGTAATGTAGCTTTTATATCAACTATTGAACCCAAAAATCCAAAGGAAGCATCATCTGATGATTCATGGATTCTTGCTATGCAAGAAGAACTGAATCAATTCACCAGAAATAATGTATCAGAACTTGTTCCTAGACCCAAGGACAAAACTATAATAGGAACTAAATGGGTTTATAAAAATAAAATGAATGAACAAGGTGAGGTCGTTAGAAATAAAGCTTGGTTAGTCGCGCAAGGTTATTTTCAAGAAGAAGGAATAGACTATGATGAAACCTTTGCACTCGTGGCAAGTTTAGAAGCCATTAGAATTCTACTTGCTTTCGCAAACCACAACAATTTCAAATTATTTCAAATGGATGTCAAAAGTGCCTTTTTAAATGGTTTTGTTAAAGAGGATGTTTATGTTGAACAACCTCCACTTTTTGAAGAAGAAAAATTTCCAAATCATGTTTACAAATTAAAGAAAGCTTTATATGGTCTGAAACAAGCTCCTAGATCCTGGTATGATAGAGTAAGATCTTACATATTACAATCAAATTTTGAAATTGGTAAAGTAGATAATACTCTTTTTATTAAAAGAAACAAAAATGATTTCAATTAGTACAGATATATGTAGATGATATAATTTTTGGACCAACAAAAAATGAAATGAACAAAGATTTTTCTGAGATAATGACAAAAGAGTTTGAGATGAGTCATATGGGTGAACTTACTTTCTTTTTAGGATTGCAAATAAAACAATTAGATAGTGGTATTTTCATTAGTCAAAGAAAGTATGCTAGGGATCTAATTAATAAGTTTGGTATGACCACTGCGAGTGGAAAACCCACTCCTATGGCAACCAATGAAGCCTTGAATAAAGAAGACATGTCAAAAGATATCGACCAAAAACTATACAGGGGAATGATTGGATCGCTACTCTATATAACTACGAGTAGAGCTGATGTCATGCATAGTGTCTATCTCTGTGCAAGATACCAATCGCAACCCAAAGAGACCAATTTAAAAGCTGTTAAACTTATCCTAAGATATGTTTAACACACTTTAGACTATGGCCTATTTTACCCTAAAAATGATTCATTTGATTTAATCCCATATTGCAATGTTGACTATGCTGGTTGTAAATCAGACCGAAAAAGTACAAGTGGAACTTATCACTTTTTAGGACATTCTCTAGTTTCCTGGTTTAGTAAAAAGCAAAATAATGTCTCACTATCAACAACTGAAGCAGAATATATCTTTGTTGCTTTGGTTTGTTCTCAAGTTATCTATATGCAACAGACCCAAAAGGATTTTGGATAAAATATTTCAAAATCACCAATTTATTGTGACAACACAAGTGCAATAAATTTATCCAAAAATCTTACTCATCATGCCAGAACCAAACATATTGATATCATACATCATTTTCTTAGAGATAATATAAGTAAAGAGATTATTTCTCTTGAATTTATCAACACTGAGAATCAAATAGCTGATATTCTGACCAAACCCTTGAATCAATGAACCTTTACTAAATTTAGAAGAACTAGGTATTTGCTCTATAACCGAGATATAAAATATATATATAGTAACATATATATTTAAATAAATAAAGAAAAATAAAATTGTCAAAATTTCCATAAGGATATCGTCATACCTCTACCCCTATGTCGACATACAACGGTAAAATTTGAAAATTTGATTTTCCCTCTAAAATTAGTTTGGTAGTTATATAAACCATAATATTTCGAATTCTTCTATCTTCTCTCTTCATTTTCTCTGTAATAAACTTCTAAAAATATAAAATAATGGCCTCCTCTTCCAAATCAAACCAAAATGCGACCTTTTCTTTCCCTTCTCCTAATGCTGGTCCATTTTAACGGACTACACTGGCCCAAGTCATGAAAATAGAGAAAACTTTAAAGGACTCTCTGCAAATGATGACTGAGTTGCAAGTCGTGCAAATAAAGATGGCTAAGGAACAAGAGAAACATGGCAAAATTTTTAGAAATTTGCAAAAATTTCTAATGGATAATCATGCGGACCCGATCATGATTGAAGATGATTCCTCTAACATTCATATTCATAATCCATTAGAGGAAGACGACGAAGACAAAGAAGAAGAAGAAGCGCAAATGGACGAAGACGGTAAAGTTATTTGCATTGGAGAAGTCTGTTCTGATAAAGATGGTAATTTGGTCGAACAAAGTGGAAACTTTTGTCTCCATTACCCAAATTGTTCGATTCACAAGTCACCAATTATCAAAGACTCTCATTAGATTGTTTTTATGTTAATGTTTTTATATATTGTGTATATTTGTACATATTTGTGTTTATATGTGTAATATAACAGCATATATAATAAAATTAGATTTATGTTTCGCTTATCATACTTCATTATTAGCATTTAGTTCCATAGTATTAGTTTAAGGGGGAGTTATGTAGTTTAGGATTAGTTTTGTTGATGACAAAGGGAGAGAATTATAAAATAGGTTAGATAGGCTTAGATTAAGGGGGAGTTAGTAGTTTAAGGGGGAGTTGTTAGAGTAAGGGGGAGTTAGAGTAGAATCAGAGTTTTGTGGAGTATTTTTATAAACATAGGTTGTCATCATCAAAAGGGGGAGATTGTTAGTTCTTGAGATGATGGTTTTGATGACAACAACCTTAGGACTTGTTATAAAATATAAATACTAATATTCTTGTCTATATATATATATATATATATATATATGTATGCAGGATATATATGTAGGTACTGAACTAATCCTAAACTACATAAACATTAGTGTTGAGTTCAAAATTTCAAGAGTTCAAAATTTCAAGAGTTCAAGATTTCAAGATAAGTATTAGTGTTGAGATTTATGTTAAAACTTCATAATAGCACTAAAATCTTTATTCTGATTTTAATTGTGGAATGGAATCCACCTTCTCGCTTTAATAGTGGGATGGAACCCACGACCTCTTTAGTGAAATGGAACCCGCGACCTTCTCTGGTGGAATGGAATCCACGAAAATTTCAAAATGATTTATTTTAAATATTTTTCTAAAAACTTTTTAAAGTCATCTCTCTCAGTTTAAATATTTTAGCCTTAAACTATTTTTATTATCTTTTATATTTTGATTTCAGAATCATCTCTTGTTTTTAAACTATCTCTTGATTTCAATATTATAGCTTTAAATTTCAAAATATATTCTATACTTAGTTTTTAATATCATTTTTATATTATAGATTATATATTTTTTAAGATTACTTTTTAAAGCTCTTTTATAAGTTTAAACTATACTCAAAATGATTTATAAACTTCAGATATTGTTTTGACAAGTTTTAGAAAGAAAATCTCTTTTAAAAGCAAAATTCAAATTTCAAAATATACATAGGCATGTCGACATACCCCATCCCCCCATGTCGACATGGTAGCCGTAGAAATTCAAATTTCAAATTTTCAAATGAAGTGTCTATTCGTCATAACCTTTCACGAATGGACATGACTGTTGTTCTTCTATAAATACAAGTTGTTTTCAACGAATTTTAAGTTTGTTTTTCTTCATTTCTTCACTCCTTCTCCACTCAAATATTATCTTATATTTTAACAAAACTCTACCGAAATCCTAAGTGAATCAAACTCGATCATCTCTAGTTTGATTCTCTGTCACTCTCTCTCAAATATCTCAATGCTATTTAGAGTTATAGGATCATTTGTAATCAAAGATCGAAAGATCAAAGTGTATCGAGTCTCTCTCTATTAAAGTGTTATCGAAAACGGTGTGATTGTGGCCCGTAAATCAATTGGGTGTGATTGTAGCCCGTAAATCAATTAGGTGATCTTATAGCCTGCTTAAATCAAGAGAGTTTGCCCTAAACTCGAAGACAGGAGGGTGTATCTCATAGCCTTGAAATCGAGGTTGTAATATCGACATTATATTTGAAAAGAAATCTGCACAAGAAATTGTGTGGGACTGGATGTAGGGTAACTCTGAACCAGTATACAATTCCGGTGTGTTCTTTCCTTTACTACTTTTATTTACTATTTGCATCTGTGTCTGATTATGTGATTGTTTCTGTTTTTGTGAATTGCATCTGTTTGGGTTTAATTTGAAAAGATTTCGAAAAGATTCATAAAATTAATTAAACACTATTCACCCCCCTCTAGTGTTAATTATGCCTTAAGATCCACAATCCGCATTTCCAACAAGCGGATGGGGTGCGCGACCTATGTTTTGATCACCAAAGCGGCGATGGGCATGCTAGACATCTTGGACATAGAGAACCATCGCTCTACTCCTAGTCCTAAAAGGAGGCACCCTGACCTAGACCACGAGAGTCGGACACGTCATTCCATATTACCTTCAATCAATAGAATTAAATCCTCTACCTTGGTCCACTATAATCGTTCTCCCTTGCCTTATCATCTCCATAAATCCCCATCACCAGCTAAACACCAGAGGAGTCCATCCCCAGCTATGGGCCATTTCTACTTGCAGCATGTGGAGGCTAGTCTCCGAGAAGAAATGGTAGTTATATGCTAGCAAATGCTCTGGGTCTAAGCCAAGAGCACTAACGGAGAGGGTTCATCTAATGGGAAGGAGGCCCTTCTCCAAAGAAATTCTGAACACCTACATCCACCAGAGGTATGCTTTACCTACCATTGGCAAGTATGATGGTAATGCCGACCCTTCTGACCATATTACAGTTTTCAACTCAATAACCCATGTTGGCTATCTTTCCGGCAATGCCAAGTGTATTCTATTTCCTTCATCCTTGATCGAACCGGCGTTCCATCGGTTCCTTCACTTTCAGGCTAATGGTATACACTGATGGGTCCGGCTATGCCCAAACTTCAGAACTCGCTTATTCGCACTGAAAACTATGATGATGATAGCAAGTGAACTGGTCAATATCAAAAAAGGCTCAAATGAGTCTCTCAACTCATATATGAACCGTTTCTACAATGAATCTACCCATGTGAGAAGAGCAAACAAGAATAGCCTGGTAGTCGCCCTGTGTTCATAGGTGAGGTATCAATCCCGAATATTGAAAGAGTTACAGAAACAACCTTCTTCTTCCATAACTGATTTTCTTTAAAATGGAAACAAGATTATGAGAGTGGAAGAGAATCTACATCTCTAATGGTAATGAGGAGAGAAAATGAAACAACAAAGCTGTCCTGAGGGAAGCGAGCAATTGCTAAAAGAACGATTGATAGGAAAACAATAAGAAGCACTCTCAAGATGGCTCATACTTCAATCCTAGGTTCATAAGCTACTCAACTTTGAATCATGACTTATAAAACTTCTATTTGCCATGTGAGATCACGTGTTATTTCATCAGCCACCTCCCTCTCGGTCCGGGCGGAGGGAGTAGCCTAGGAGTAATGGGAACTAATGTGAATTCCACCAGTTCAATGACCACTCCACCAATGAGTGTCAACATTTCAAGGATGAGATAGAGTGGTAGATCCGCAAGGGCATAGTAGTGTAGTATATAAGACAACAAGTTGAGCAAAGGGTAACTGGAGCTAATCCACCTACCCAATTGCAGTGGGCATACGACAACAACGTGGCCACAAGCAAAACAAAAATATTTTCCATTTTTTAAGGCCTACATGTGGTCGGATGCAGCGTAGGGCCCAAGCCCGCTATAGGAGATAACTCGGGCCGAGTCACCAAATTTACTCAATCGAGCACCAAGATCCACTAGCCTCCAGGGTTGAAGCAGAAGAAACAGGCATCGCCTTCACCACCGTGAACAAGTGGGGAGTAGGATTTCCTCAGCCCGACCTCATGGTCATCTCAGTTAATGTGGCCGGTAAAAAAGTGCATCGGGTCTTCATCGATTGGGTAGATCAGTCAATGCAATGTTCAAGCGGATATTTGACAAAATGAAGCTCCCTACCTCCTGCCATACAACTTGCACACTGCCCATTTATGGATTCGAGGGTGCTGGCATAGTACCCCTAGGGACAGCCTCGCTGGTAGCCACCTTCGACCAAAAACCTCTCGCGACCAAAATTTAGGTGAATTTTATGGTAGTAGACTGCCCATTTGCTTATAATACCTTAACATATAGACCAACATTGGCAAATCTAGATGCTATCATAGCCTATCAGTGGCTCATAATGAAGTTCCCAATCAAGGGAGGCATAAGATGTGTTCGCAACAATCAATAGGCTGCCAGAGGCTTTTACAACATATCACTACATAAAGCAATGAAGGGAGTTCTCATACTATAGAAAGAACGAGCCATGCTTAATGGTAGTAAACCTGAGAGAACGCAAAAAGCAAAGCAACACTTCCATTTATGCCAGGGCCACCTGCACCATTGAAGCCGTCGAAGAAGCATCAACATCAACTACCTCCCCCAAGAGAACGCACGAACCACTCAATGCTCCCATTCATGTCGGGGGCCGAGACAATAAGGTTGGTGGGGACCATATTTCCCTACCAACCCACGAAAAAAAGGAGGTCATAACAACATGGAATGAACAGGTTCACTCATGTTGGCAAGAAGGAGCAGTGGATACTACAACCCCTTCCTCTCACCACCGGCGGACTCATTTGTAGAAGCCAGGGGCAATCACAGCTCCTAGGTTTGAGCACGGATGACTATGCCGACCATGGAAGTCATTAAGTGCATTATACCATGCTGAACTAAAGTGATCTGGAGATAAGTTCCAAAGAAAATGGTGATAATCCACTTGACCCTCGTATGGGAGACTCAAACCCTAATGGTGGGCTGACAACTCTACTTGAAGCAATATCAATTGACCATGACGACCCAACAAGTGCATCTAAAACATAATGGAAATGAGACTAGAAATAAGGAATGAGCTACTTTATTTCCTAAAGCAAAGTAGGGACATGTTTGCCTAGGGACACTTTGACATAACTGGTATAGACCTCATGAATAATCTGTTATGCCCTTAACACCGACTCAAAAGATTACCATTTCGACAAAAGTGAAGACCTCAAAAAATAGAAAGATATAAGGTGCTCGAATAAGAGGTAAAAAAGATCATCGCTAATGGGTTCATTTGTGAAGCAAAGTACCCAATAGCCAATCCAGTGCAGGTTTGCAAACAGAGCGAGGCCTGGAGAACATGCATTGATTGCTCAGACCTTAACAAAGCCTGCTTGAAAATAGTTTCCCACTACCTCGCATCGATCAACTTGTGGATGCGACCAACGGGCATGAGCTCCTTACACTCATGGACACTGTTCTAGATACAACCTGATTGTCATGCATGGTCCGGACCAAGAGCATACTTCTTTCATCATAAATGTGAGGATTTACTACTATTGTGCCATGCCATTTGCGCTCATTGATTCAGTGTGACTACCAATCGCTTATTAAAAGAATGTTTGCAGAGTAGATCGGCCGGTCCGTTAAGGTGTACATGTACGACATGTTAGCATAGTTCGAAAGGCTGGGGGCATGCGAAGACCTGGCTGAGACTTTTGATATCCTCCATCGATAATATATGAAACTCAACCCCAAGAAATGTTCCTTCTATATCCGATCAGGGAAGTTTCTTTGGTTCTTAGTGAGTGCCAAGGGAATTGAAGCCAACCCTAAAAAGATTCAGGCAATCCAAGATATGCAAATCCCTTGCACGGTCAAACAAGTGTAGACCTTGAACGGGATGATTGCAGTGCTTAACCACTTTGTTCCAAAAGCAATAGATCAGTGTGCACCCTTCTTCAACCTCATCAAGAATAGAAAGTCATCCGCCTTGATCGAAGAGTGCACTAACTCATTTAAAGATTTAAAGTGACATCTAGTAACTCCCACAATACTTTCTAAGCCTATGGACGGGGAAGACCTATACTTGTACCTCATAGTGATTAACCACATGATTAGTGCCACCCTGGTTCGAGATGAAGAGAAAATTCAATAGCCGACATATATTGTCAGCAAGAGGTTATTAGGCCCAGAGACAAGATATACCAAGTTGGAAAAGCTAGCCTTTTGCCTTCAAATAGTGACCCGACGACTTATCCATATTTTTAGGCTCATCAGATTAAGGTTCTCACAGACAAGCTGCTAAAGCAAGTACTGAATCAGCCTGACACGGGGACGGAATCTTGAAGTGATCCGTGGAACTCAAACAACACCACATTACCTTCTATCTCCACACTTCCATCAAAGGTCAAGAATTAGCTGACTCCATAGCGGAGTGCTTTAAGCTCGGATAATGGAAAAGAAGAAACGACCTTCAACTAGCAAACATGGCAATTATATATAGACAATGCATCTAATAAGAAAGGAGCTTGGGCCAACATGGTCCTAGTCACTCCTAAAGGAAAAGAACTTTTCTTCGTAGTCCGACATAACTTCAAGGCCACCAATAATAAATTCGAATATGAAGCCATCCTGGCCGATCTCAGGCTAACTAAAGAACTACAAATAGAATCCTCACATGTATATAATGACTCATCCTCATCATCAACCAGATTGGCCAGCTATTCTAGGTTAAGAGCAAGATATTGGTTCTATATGTTAAAGAAGCCAGAAAACTCATCTAAACATTCTTATATTTCGAGTTGGAACAGATTCCACATGAAAAGAATGCCAAGGTCGACCAGCTGGCCAAGGCGGTAAGTGACACTGAAGAGAGCATCCCTTATGTCTTGTTAGAGGTGCAAACCACCTCTTACTTTGAGTGGGGGAGGTGCAACCACCATGGAAATTGATGAAGCTTTAGACTAATAGCTGGAGGAACCCGTTGTTGCAATATCTTATAGGCGGTAACTTGCTAATGGATATGAAAGAATCATGGAAGGTTCTTTATAAGGAACCCTTACATAATCATTGATGGAAAGGTATATCGATGGAGGTACCCTATTCCCCTTCAATGTTGTATAACAAATGAAGAAGTCGACCATATGTTGGTAGACCTACATGAGGGCTTCTGAGGAGACCATGCTGAAGGGCAAAGCCTAGCAAAAAAGCCTACCCGCTATGGTTACTATTGGCCAATCACAATCATAGATGGGATGGACTGCATCAAGAAATGCGACCTTTGCTAGCAGTTTGCCAAGATCCCTAAAGCTTACCCAACCTGCTAACAACCATGAAATCTCCTTAGTCATTCGACGCGTGGGGAATTGATCTAATCGGGAAACTCCCTAATGCTAAAGGAGGGTGTAATACGCCATTATCACTATTGACTAATTCAAAAAGTGGGTTGAGGCAGAGCCCCTAATTGGGTCACCGCACCTAATATTTTAAATTTTATAATCAAGAACATCATCTGCTGCTTCGAACTCCTGAAGAAGATCATTATAGACAATGGCGCACAGTTAAAAAGCGAGCCAATCCAAGTTTCTGTGAGAGGAATGAGATCGAGAAGTATTTTTCCTTAATCACACATCCATAAGCAAATAGGCAGGTTAAGGCCGTGAACATGGTCGTTAAGTCAACACGAAGAAGTGCCTCACCAATGCAAAGGGAAATTAGGCCAAAGACCTCCCGCTTGTGCTTTAGTCATACCGAACCTTGAGCCGAACTTCCACTGGGTGCTCCCCTTTCTCCTTGGCATATGGACATGAAGCCATATTACCTATCAAAGTAGACACCGCATCTCTCGGGCACCTCACTCATGACACTGTGAAAAATGAAGAACCATTAAGACTTAGGCATGATGCCTTAAAAGAAATAAGAGTGAAGGAAAAGCTCCATACCAAGGCATACAAGAGAAAGATAGACAATCACTCCAACGCTAGAATAAAGTTTTGCCAATTCACTGTCAGCAACTTAGTTCTGCGCTGGGTCTTCGTAAACACAAAAAACCCAACCAAACTGCAAAAGCCTATATGTTATCAATGTGATGTTGGCCAACAGGGCATACTGGTTCTCACACCTAGATGACACCTATGTTCCGCGTATTTGAAACCCAGAGCACCTTCGAACCTATTATATGTAGGAAATCTAGTAAGCCACAATGATAAGGCAAAGACACATTTGTAATATGTTTGTATGAAATGTAAAAGAAATATTCCTAAGCTATCATCACACAGTGTTAACATCAACGTTAGGGCTATCCGGAGCCACGCAATGCTCTCTTTCGAGTGGGAAAATGCTGTCAAACAAGGCTACTTAATGGGGTCATGCCAAGCAACGCTGAGGAATATTCCTAAGCGATCATCACATGATGTCAACATCAACAACAGGGCTATGCAGGGCCATACAATGCTTTCTTTCTAGTGGGGAAATGCTGTCAAACAAGGCTACTTGATGGGTCATGCCAAGCAACGTTGAGGGATATTCCTAAGCGATCATTATATAATGTAAACATCAACAGTAGGGATACCCAGAGCCATACAATGCTCTCTTTCTAGTAGGGAAATGCTGTCAAACAAGGCTAATTGATAAGGTCATGTCAAATAACATTGCTTACCCCATCGGGGAATGCCTAAATGGCCCAGTGAGGATGCGAGAGCCACTCACTCTCCCTTCTATGCTAGGGGCACCATCACATGGATGGTGCGACCACCAATGTTGTAGATCTGATTCATGGGTTCATAATGTACTAAGCCATGAGGATATACAAACCAATCAACGCTCTCTTTCATGTTGAAGTCATCGACAAATAGATGGTGCAACCACCCACTTAGTGGTCCTGATTCTTTTGCCTATGATGTTGCACGTCCCTTAAACGGGATGCGGCACTGGTGTAAAGATAGGCGTGATTATCTGTAAAGTAATTACAAATTTGGCATCTATAATGCTGCCCATGAGGTTGCGCAAGCCAATCAATGCTTCCTTTCATGTTGGGGGCACCGTTACATGGATGGCACACCACCTACACCGTGTTCCTGATTTTTGCATCCATGGTGTACTGCACTGTAAGGATGCATGAGCCAATCAACACTCCCTTCCATGCCAAAGGCATCGATGAATAGATGGCACGATCACCCATGCCATAGTCCCGATTCATTCGCCCTTGATATTGCCTGTCCCTCCAATAGTCGGGGCATATGCGCCAAGATGTGCACGATTTCCCATGAGGCAATCTTGACTCTGGCTTAGTGCTATTAGCCTCAAATATCCAAGGGTGTCCCATCATAACAAAGGCCGGCCATCAACATCCCGCCAATTTCCAAATGAGGAGCGGATTGGATGAGAGCCCAACATCTCAAAAACGGATGCCTCGTTACAACTCATGCTCGCCTTAACATGCTAACAGGGAACAAATCATCTCAGCTAAAAGGCAAACTTGATATTTCTTTACTTGTTCTTTGTTTTCCTTATTTACTTATTTTCTATGATGTGCATAAATGCTTAAGTATACATATTCACATAACAAAGTTGGGAGGAGCTTAAGTCGCTCGACATAAAAATAGAATAATAATACATATATAAATGAACACAGTGATAGGCATGTGTATGAAATACCAGTGGAAAGGTAAGAAACAGGCACAAAGCATTATAACAACAAAAAAAGTCAAATTACAACATTTTTCATTTTAAGACTTTGGAACTTCACCCGATCAACAAAACCTATACAAAGAGAAAAGCAAAAGGCGAGTCATCTACTCTAGCTCAAGGGGTTGAGAAGTGCCCGATGACATGGAAACCATCATTGTGCGTCATCTGCTTCTCCACCTCCTAAGTGACATTTGTGGGTGGTTCACTAGGGTCGTCGGTTAAGGATGTGATCTGTTATTGAGTCAAAATTGATGGGGGAGTCTGGCCAACAGCAACTATCCCCACCAATACCTCTCAATGAACTTCAGAAAAGTCTTTCGAAGGAAGGAAGCTTACAACTAAGGGAGGTGGAAGTTCGCATTAGAAATCATCTTCAGTGTGGTCATCAGTATACCATTCCACTACTCCTCCAAGGCAACTTTTGCCCTGCATACTCCTGCCCCATCATACAGCACAAATGTAGCTGCAAGGTCAACCTCATCTCATCCGCCTCCTTATGGATGACCTCCAAATCCATACGAAGTTAATTAACCTCCCCTCCGAGCTTATCTTTCTCTTCCGCCCGTTCCATTACAACAGTGACTTTAGCCGTCTTTGCCATATTTCTTGCCCCTTTAGCATTAAGATCTTGCCTCTTGAACTCCACAATCCTTCCCACCACCTACCGACGAGCCATAGACTCATCCTCAACCTACTTCCTCAAAGCTTGCAGGCTAGCATGAATGCGAAGGGAGAGAGAGCCAGCCTGCACAATGAATCTAGTCTGCGTACCAAAAATTGCTTAAGTTTGAGAATCTATACCACATAGGCATCCATTGGCCGGGCTTCCACCACTGCCTCTAAAGAGTAAGTGCCCCAGCCATATTTGGGATGGTCTGACTAAGCTAGCAAGGCCATCTAGGCCAGTGATTGCATAAGCATCTACATGATAGCCTCATCCCTTTCCTCGACTATATTCGGGATAGTTGAACCCACAATCTCAAACTGATTTCCCATGGCAAGGGCCCGATCACATCCACCTCCCTTGAAAGTTTGAAGGATGGACTACCGCTAAAGCTCTCTGACTCTTCTTTATAGGGCCTTTTGGGTTGCGCCCTCTCCAAATCCACATCGGCCCCGGGTAACTTCCACCGAAGGCTGTTGTTGTAGTGTAAGATCAGTAGTAGGGAAAATGCAGCCCTCAAAACAACCCGATCAAGAAGTTGGGGTTGTTTGTTGTGGCAGCGATTATTGTGATATTCCCCAAGAGTCGGTTGTGTCCACCAACTGTGTGAAATTCAAGCGGACCACTGCAAAACACAAAAAAGGAGAGTTAGCAAGTTTTCAATGACAATGGATAATATTACAATAATTAAAGCTATCATCTTCAGACCGACCCCTCACCACCTCCTAATTAAAGGCGGGCAAGGTAACATTGAGTTGTTGTTGCTAGATTGTCGCCCAACAGAAGTTTGTGTGTCAAGGGGCACGGTGCATGTTGCTAGAGTTGGAGACCCACGAGCAAGAGGTGTCTCAAAGGAGGAGCCTGCGCTCGTCAGCTTATCTAGCTCCCGTGTGCATCTGCCCATCCTCTCCGCCTCGGGTGACTCATGGGTGCTAGAATAACTTGAAGACCATGTGACAATATTGTCAGGGACCACAACATCCTCCGAAAGCCTTAGATCATAAGCCTCCTACTCACCCTTATCGTAGCCTGGGTTAGACTCTATAATCTCATTTCAAAATCCACCACCGACACTAAGACAACTAGCTCCCTAATGACCACCCTCGTGGGCCTCATCGGCTACCCGGTTGGGGCTTATGCCACCACTACCCCCTCTCATTTCTGGTTCGACCCTTAAAATCCCGTATAGCGGAGGTTCTCATCTGGTAAAATCATTGCCATATTTCTAGGCCCTTCAGGTGGCTCCTTGACCCATCGAAGGTGTTCCTCATAGACGACCATGTGCAACTCGATGCTAGTAGGAGTCATTGTAGCAGTAGCAAGACAAAGTTAACATCAATAATTAAATGAAAGAGATTTGGAAATGGAACATATCTAGAACATTAAAGCCCATGTTATAAGATTTGGGTTGACAGTTACAGACACATATAAGTAGTGGTCTTGGTAGCTCGACATTTGCCCGAGAAGCCATAAAAAAGTGGAGGCTAATCGATCCCTTGAAGAGGGTAGTAGTTTCCCGTTAGGATCTTAGCCTACTTATACAATTTGAAGACCAATCTAACAAAAGTTGGTTTTGTTTCGAGGAAGCCGAGTCATTGAAAATGATGAATAGCCCGGCCAAGAAGGTATAGCTATTTGGGGACCCAGGTGCCATCTAATCAGCATTGAGGAACCGAATGAAGAAAGGATTGATAGGAAGTGTCACCCACCCCTTATATAGGAAAATGACCATGTGAAGTGGCCCATTGGGGGTTGGTCAGCTCTATTAGTGGCCAGAGGGTATAGAGGCTTCATCCTTACAAATTCATAATGCATCGGGGAGCCAACAAGGTCAACCCGGTCTTCCCGGACCTTGGACGAGCCCAAACAGAAAGTCCATCCGCTGGTCGATGCTGCTTTGGTCGTTTGCAATTGGCAAACAACCTAATTATTGAACCACCTCGACCGACCTAGGGGTTAGTTAAACCCGAGGGAAAACTTTCCCCTTAACACAGAATCTCCCGACTCAATCCGTCTAAGCCTTATCCCTAATCCTAAATGGATCATACGACATGCGCACACTAATGAATTTATTAATTAAATTATAGTTACTGGGCGATTCCCAATATATAAACTTTCTAATCTAGTGAGAGGCTAGGTCGGTAATATTGACACAACTTGTGTCTTTCAAGTGGTCATGAAAGTGTCCAATGTCGTGCTTTGGAGAAGTTCATCAGTGCAATGGGGATATTAAGACCATTAAAAGGAAAACAATAGTGGTAGGAAAGGAAATGAAAAAAAATTAATATTCAAGCCATGATATAAACATTCAATTATAAGAAAGAGTTCAACAAATCATCCAAATCAAAATCGGAACAATAAACACTCGACGACTAAGATCGAAATTTGAAGTTGCTGGTTGAAGACAAAGAAGTCGAATAATTCTTTTCTCTTTAATGAAAGAAATTTGCAAAGATTCAGTAAAGATTGATGAGGAGAAATAAAGGGGTATTTATAGATAATGATAATCGATTTGAGCCATTAGATCAACTACGTGGGAGAGGGTCTAGACCGCTTAAGTTTCATCAATTACACAAGTCAAATCAATAGCCATGTCCAGAACTACTTCAGCAACATTTCGAGAAACCAAGTGCCATCGCTAATAACATAAAGACATGTATCGACAACATTAAATGCATATGTAACAAGTTCGCCCCTGCTTGTAGGCATGAACTTGAGGGCAACATGTTGCTCGATTCATTCACAAGTAAACAACAAGCCAGCCCGCATGGTTTCAACTGCCAGCCTCTTGGCCTGTATCCTGGCCGGCATCCCGACCCACATGATTTTCACTAGCTCCCATCTCAGATTGCACGGTTTTGAAAGCTCGCACACTGGCCCCCATAATTATAGAAGCCTATATCTTGTTCGAACTTCTTAGTTCCCCTAGTAAAGCGGCTCACTTGACACTAAGGCACACATAAACCATATAAAGTCCACTTGGTCATTGATAAATAATGGCAACAGGTAGCGGCCCAACCTGCAAAGTGGCCCTCAACAGTCAAGCACCCTTAGACAATGGCCCACCCATAACAAGAGTCATCGCTCGCTTTCCACCTCGTCCGCTCGAACCCTCTAATGTCCTCTTGTCTCAACTCGACATGCTTTGTCCATAGATGCGTGATTAGCCATTCTAAAAAGAAGCAACGACTCTACTCTCTCTAAAAAGACTGGCACATACGGCACTATTAATTTGACAAAAGCAGAACTGTGCGATAACCACTCATTGCATTTTCACCACCACCCTAGCAAACCCACTCTACATAACCACTCCTTAATCTCATGCTGCAAGTCCCTGACCAAGGCATGCACAAGTACAGACTGCCAACTGGTAATCATCTAAGCCGTACAATCCAATTGGCATCCAAGTTAGCACACATATCGGCCAAATGCCTTAATCAACAACCGAGAGTGATTCCCGGACTTCGATGGATCTTAACCGTCCAATATAGTTTCCAATAGCTATTAATACAACCTACTATGCATTTGTAAATGGAACATCTCAAACTCCTAAGCATTTATTTTCTTATCATTGTCTCTTCTACTCCAAGCTATTGTAAGAGAAGCAAAGTAATAAGAAATACTCATAGCGGATGTGGATTAACTTAGATCTAATAACTCTAAATCTTATGTCTCTTTACTTATTGCATACTTATTTTTACATTTTCCATTTTTAAAGTAAGGCATTAATGAGTAGCTTCCACTAATGTCAAGTCTCAACTATAATTCCAAGGTTGGCTAGTCAGCAGAAAATTTCCAAACAAGAGTTGTGGAAAATTCAACTATAAAGGTTAAAAACATCACCTAAATGGTGTCGCAATGAAAGCAACATGTATACGCAAATTTAGGAGATTCCTAACACTGAGAATTAAATAATATATTATGATATCAATGATACAGTATAGATTATAAGAGGAACAAGAGCTCCTAAGAGGTTCAAACATTTTCATAAACATCACGTGATAAAATAGTTTATCAATAACCAAGAGATGTGCATCGAACAAGTAGATATAAAAGAATAGCATTACCGATCCACTCACTGAGGCCATTACTCAGACTTGTGTAGGAAGACTGGTCTAGAGTATGGCTATGCGAAAACCATATTTGGATTCAACTGTAAGTAGGAGATTGATAGAGTTAAGGGATGTGCACTAGGGACAATTATATGGTTTGTTTATGTATATGTATACACTTAATTCTTGCAGAGAATCTTGTTTGAAATAATAGTCTGTTGTTTGGTTATATTTCTATTACATGTTACTATAATTTGTAAGTAATGTTATGAGAACATTTAAAAACATATAGATAGAAATCCCTAGGAAAAGTGTTTGATCGATCGTAGTTACGAATAAGTTTGTAACCATGAGTACTGAACTGAATCATTAAAATCTTTTATTCTTAAATTTCATATTCAAGGTACATTAGGTAAGGGATATCAATGTATCCGTTGAAACTAATGTATGTAATTCTCTCCACAGCATGGACGGTGAGTTACTCATGATCATACTGGGAAGCAAAAGGTCGCATACTGGTTGTTTAGAACAATCACAGAATAGACTCAATGATAGTTCTCTATAAGTTATTGTATCTAAGTCAAATAGAGGATCTCATGTGATGATGTATAGTGGTCTTTCGACTTAAGTGTATTGTGGATCCTTTGTAGGAATGCCTTACTTTGATTATGGAAGTTTACTAGTCCCAGTTACGACCATGTTTAGGGTGTGTGTTGAAGCATAAGAAGCGAGATGCTACTCAAGAGAGGATTTATCTTCTTCAATACTTAAGGTTAGCGCTACTATAATTAGGAGTCAACTTATGTCAAAGTCTCCAAGCAGATAAAACTTTAGAGTTTGGACTTCACAACTAATTATGATCATTATTATAGTATTGACACGACCTAAACTCCAGATGTCTTAGTAGCATAGTGATGATGAAAAGAAAACATACACAACATGGGTGGCACTTTAAATAGATAAAAATAAGGATTTTGCCTAAATGATCTATAAGCATCCAACTCATGTCTGATACCTTAATTAATCAAAGTTTTTACAAACTTTAATATATTTAAATTGTTTGAATATTAACCAAGGACTGAGTTTACACCTGAGAATCTCATTAAAATTTTCGATGCATTCCGAAATAACTGAATATAATTTATAAATTTTATAAATGGAGCAATATTCATAGAAATATACCATTGATACATATTTTAAGGATAAATTATTTATTTACTTAAATATATAATCGTTATTTATTTGTTTAATTAAACACGGCCTTAAAATAAATTAAATAAATAATGTATTTATTTATTTGTGTAAAATATGTATTATATATATTTAAAAATATTAGTTTGCATATTATTTAGTTAATTTTAATTGATTTCGACTACAACATTATATATTAAATGGTAAAAGGTATGATCCACTTTTAAGGAGATATTTTGGGATATTTGTGTCCCTCTTTCTCTTATAAGTAGAGCTTCTCCCTGTCGTTATTCTACTCAACAACAAAGGAGAAAACTCCATTAACAAGAAAGCTTGGAAGAAAGCTACATCTACTAATGCAATATCTGAATTGTCTCGAGAAGGAAATGTCGATACTTAAGTTGATAACTAAGGATATTAACATCAAGGTAATAATCCTATAATTTAATTTAATTATTAACGATAATAAATTAGGTAGAAAAAGAATTTTTTACTGCTTATCATTAAAGCTATTTTAAAGTTATAAATAAATATATAGGTAGATTAAATAATACATATACATATGTATATGCTTATACAATTATATATCAAATAAATTATACATAAGTTAATTTTTTTGAAAAAGAACATTTTTAACATATTCAAAAGTATTTAAATTATATATATACATATTAATATAATTATACAAATATATACATATTAATTTTTAATTGGTTACGCCTTTAAAAAAAGTTATATATATTATATTATTAAATATGTCTTTTTGAATATAAATATATCATCATAATTTCAAATTAAGATTTGGTTATGAAAGGCCTTCTTTTACTTTATAAGATTATAATTTTATTTCTAAAATATTTAGATATATTTTAATACAATTTTCAAAAATTATTAAATAATTATTATACATATATATTTTAAACACATATTTTTGTCTATATGAATACACACACACAAACACATATATGTATGTATGCAAATTAAATTAATACTTATATTTATATTTATATGTATGTATAAATATACAAACGCTTATATATTTTTGTCCATCACATATATACTCCCATATTAGCACACATTCATTTTAGATATTTATATAGTTATTATTTTACATCCCATTTACTCATTGAACATATGATGTTTGTGATAATGTTACATAGAAAATAAAGTTAATCAAATTAATCAATTAAATGGTATTTATTTATTTAAATCAAAATTTAGATTTTAAAATTCAAAATCCAAAATCATAATATAAATTTTAAATTTTCAAATTCAAAATTCAAAATATCATATACAAAATAAACATATTCAATGATATAAAAATGTTTAATATGAGCAACCATTATTTACAATTGTTAGTTCCTTGTCCTTGGATTAAATGAGGGGAATTTTTTTTTCTAAATTCGCTAATTCTATGCTTTCGCTTAACGTACCTGATCCAACAACCTTCTTCTTTCTCTTAGACATCTCCGATGATCTCCAACCAATGGTGAATAGAATGGATGGTGCATTGTTTAAAGAGTGAGGAGGGAGTGAGTCTTTAATGGATGGATGGGTTTTATCTTTATTCTTGAAGAAAAAGAAGTAACGATATGGGAGGTCATAGGGTTTTAAATATTTTCTTTCTTTCACTATGGGTGAACGGGTTTT
Source organism: Allium fistulosum (assembly GCA_030737815.1). NCBI lineage: Eukaryota > Viridiplantae > Streptophyta > Magnoliopsida > Asparagales > Amaryllidaceae > Allium > Allium fistulosum. Next base: position 1,464,655,384 of record CM060903.1, read on the forward strand.
ATCTTTATTCTTGAAGAAAAAGAAGTAACAATATGTCAGTTATAGTAACTATGGTATTTATAAGGTTAGAATTAAAATTTTAAATATTTTCTTTCTTTCACTAATTTAATTAATTCACATGCATTCTTTATGGTCATACGACTCATAGGAGAATTGCATCACAATAATTCTTCGACCATGCGACTCGTCATTTTTTTCTTATTCCGACGGTACATAATATCATAGCTTTTTCGATAATGTCCCAAGATGAATTTTTCATGCATTTTTATACTATACAAGCTATTAGGTCATCCGATCTTAAAAAAATTCAACTGTGCAACTTGTAATAATTTTTTCTCCTTCTAGAAAGACACTTTTTGCCGAGATTCCACTATACCTACTGTGCACATATATCCATAAATTATTTATAATTAAAAATAATCTCATTATACAACTTGACAAGCTTGGTGCATGTTATGATATGAAACTCTAGTAGCTTTGCCTTCAATGAGAGTATGTAATAACAAAGAAACATCATCTAAAGTAAGAGCCATCTTACATAATAGAAAATAGAATATGTTGGAATCTAAATATCATCTCTCCACAGTGGAAAATATCAACACTCTATTTATAATTCAAAAGGGAATGCTCTCTAAATAAAATATTCCAGAAAACCTTAGAAGTGCAAAGAATTTAAAAGTATTATATGGAATCTACTAAAAAATAAGAGTACCATGATTGATACGAGTTAGAGACTTATGTTCATGTATAAATGTTTCCATAGGTAAAACAAGAATTAAAAATGCATAACTGAAGTATAATAAATAATATAATGTATACCTCTCTACTCCAAACAGCTATTTAGATTAAGGTTGCTAATAACATTTTATATGCGGAACCACCTTAATTTGGATCCGGCCATTGTAATTCAAAGCTATAATAGGAACAATAAGTGTCATACTAGTGAGCAGTTCATGGTACTGTTGTTCTTTTTCTTCCTCTCGATATACTTTCACTCTAGCTCGTGCTCGTGCTCTTTAATTCATAGTTATCATCAATTTTCCATCAACCCCTTCAGTTGTTCTTTGACTAGGAATATCTACAACTCAAATTAATATATATTATACATGTTTAAAAATAATTATCAATTTTATTTAGGCATATTTATAAACTAGCTAAGTTAACATGTAATTATAAGCCCATATTTAAAATCTAACATCTTTAATTTTCAAAACTGTAACATTTCCATTATGAGATATTTTTTATGCTTTTAGAATTATTTGTATGGAAACAAAATGGTGTAGGTAGGAAACACCGTCACCCCAGAAAAGTACCATATCGAGAATATGCCGTACCTATACTATGTTGGAGTAGCGTGACCCCGCTTACTAATTTCATCGGTGTTCTTTGAAAATCCTCGCAAATTGAAATATCTAACATATTAACCCATTATACTACTAAAACCTAATAATTTTGAACTACAAAAATTGTTTACAACTCAAAACTTGTCCAAATCTGAACTCATAGCAATTAAATCTCTAAATTAACTCAACACACAAAAAAATCAAAATGATAATATGTAAAATTCACATACTCAACTAAAGAAATTACTTGTTGATTAAATGGTAAACATAGATTAATGATTCGAGCTTAAAATATTCCAACAAAAAAGAAATTCAAGATTTTAGAATTATCAAATTAAGATATGAAAAATTCTACATGAACACTCAAATTTACTAAGTATACCTTGAGTCAAATAAAAGAAAGATTATCCATAAATTATTCTGTCTTTCTATTTATCTTAACTCATTTTTTCCAAACAACCTAGAAATAAGGACAAAATAATTACAAATTGAAAATACATTTGCTAAAAACTGAGAGATGCAAAGAGAACAATCGATCGAGGAATGCTAAAATTTCTAGTTGCCATGACATGACATAGGAGAATCGAGTCGTTTGAAGTTATAATGCTTTGTCAAATAGGAGAATAATTTTGAAAGTAAGACAATGAATTTCACTCTTGATGTGAATTATTGTTTAACTATTTTGCTTTGAATTATCTCTTAAATAACAAAACTTAAAATGAAACTTCAAGGATATTCATAGAGTATAAGAGGATATACTTGGTATAGTTATATATAGGTCCTACAAAACATCGGGGGTATACCGAGTATATTTCAAGGTTCAAATAGAATTAATCTTAAAAATAAGGTAACGTAAGCAAGAGATAATATGTAGGATTGTAGATTGATAAATACATGAGCATAAGAAGGAAAGAGAAGTTTCTAAAAGTGTAGAAACTTAAGGTATGTCATATATTCTATGGATGCATTCGTAGACAAGAAATTGCCCAGTTCAAACATTTAACGCGTCAAAAGTGTTAAATGTCTGGATTAGGCAAAAGCATATTTTGGTCGGTTTATTGGACGTAGGAAAATTAGACGGTTTAACCTTGATCAGTGCGTCCTACGCCGTTCAATGCGTCATGCTCAAACGATCTAATACCCCCTATATATAATTTACACAACTCATTTCTTAACCACAATTCACTTATTCCTCTTCTTTAAACTCCCTAAACTCTATCTTACACTATGTCCGATGGCGATTCCGGCTATAAAGATCTTGAAGACTTGATCATAATAAATTAATTTTTGAATGGAAGAAAAATCCAATATAAGTCGATTCACACTTCAACTTTACCGAGATGCATTAGATTAACATGTTCTTTCCATACACCAAGGGCATTTTCAAAGAACCGTCAAATGGAAAAATATGCTTCATTATCTTGTGTGATTGTTTGGAATCTTATGGATTGTAGTTCACATAGGAAGCCCGCATTAAAGAAATTATTGCAATATTTTTTATACATTATCGTTTGTCTCTTCCAATGTGTCAGGTTGCGAAAATGTTTCAAAGGTTAGATATCGCTATTTGTGTTTATTTTCATGTTATTCTAAAGGCTATTAGGTTAATGTCCAAAGATCTAATTAAACCAGATAATCCACAATTTAATAATGTACATGGGCAAATTAGAAGTTCTAATCAATAGTGTGTAGGATCGTTTTCACCTTAGAGGGGGTGGTGAATAGGGTCTACTAAATATTAATGTGGAAATAAAAAACAAAAACAGAAAGTAATGCAGTAAAGATCACACACAGTTTTACCCAGCTTCGGCAAAAACTGCCTACGTGCTGCCCCCAAGGTTTCTACTAGAAATTAAATAATCGGTCGCTTACAAAAATACATAAACTTGCGATATCCGCTAACTCGATTAACCTAACTCTAAGCTCAAAACTCTACCACAACTCAGCCACTGAATTGCGAACTCTCAACTACGCCCTGTAGTTTGTACCTAGTTACACAACTAGAAATTTACAAAATTTTAAAAGAGAAAATTACAAATAAAAATAAACTAAAAAACCCTCTATTTATAACTAAAGCCCAATACACATAAAAAACGGCCCAAGTAACATATAATTAGAGAGAAGACTGTCTCCCATTTTTTTAGTTTGTGTAATCTCTTCGGCCGATTTCTTTTGTTACTCTTCAAAATTAGGGTTTCGTTTGATTTGAAGCCGCCACTTGGAAATAGAAATTCAAATCGTTTGCCTTGATGCTTTCGTTCCTTAATTTGCTTACTGCTGCTTCAATGTCGAGTTCGGATGATATAATATCGGTACGCGATTTTTTTTTACTTTATTTATTCTGTTGATTTGCTTGAACTCGAACGATGATGTTCTGCCAATGATGAATTGGGTATTTATAGGGATCAAAACCCTATAATTTCATTTCGTATGTTTTGATTTGAATTCTTCGTGATTTCAGTACTTGCGTTAATTTTTGATCAAACGATCTCTGAAGTGTGACTTGCTCATCTCTGACTTGATCATCCTTCGATTACAGCTTGGCATTTGAATTTGAGATATATTTACTAATTTTGGGTTAATCTTGACTTCCTGAAGTCTGACTTGTTCATCATTATTTCCTCTGCGACTTTTTCTACTCCTTCCTGAATTTGTTCTCTCCTTTGTTTAGGATTCTGATATGTTTTTGACTTGTTCATCCTTTGAATGTTTTGTTACTATGCTTTGATCATGTCATGTATACATTGATGTGTTGTTCATTTTCTGAAATATGCTTCCTTATGACCTTTGATTGAATTCCCTTGACTTTGTTTAAACTGCTACTGATAATTAACCACATGCCTTGATTTTCTTCATTTATATGCTCATGTTGCCTTTGCTTATTACATCTCTTTGAAAACTGCTGCCTTGTTGAGTATTCAGTGTATGTTTGTGTGTCACCCTATATTGCCTTGCTTGTGTTTGATCTGGTGTCTCCATGTATATACATATATACATACATGTATGTATGTATGTATATGTGTGTGATTGCTTTGGCTATGCTCTGTCCACCCGAGTGCTTGCATTCTGACTTGCTATGTCTGGTGCACTTGTATTCTCCGAACTAATATATGTGTATACATATATATGCATCTATGCATACATGTGTATATGTGAGCTTATGTTTGCTGCATGCTCCAATGCCTAGATGTCTCCTCTGTTGCATGTTTAGATCCGGTGTACCACTTTGTACATATGCACTACATGTCGATATCTGCTCTATACTTGGCGCTGAATTCTGATTTTGCTTGAAAATATTGCATATTTTCATGTACATGTTGAAACTGAACTTGATTGTTATTCTTGTTATTCAAGTACTTTCCTTGTGCCTTTGTTATTGTAGTCTGGTTCCATTTGAAATATGGTTGCATGTTTTTTTCATGTGTGTTCTTGCCTGAATGCTTGCATATCAATATGAGCATGCTTATTGAATGCCTGAATGCTTGCATATTGAATGCCTGAGTGCCTGAATGCATATCCATATCCATATGTACTGACCATTGCTGTGTTGTTTGTTTTTTGAATTGCACCTGAGTTGAATCCAGTCTTGGCTTGGGTTTGACCTTGTGCTCACTTGTCCCTGCAACTTTAACAAGCAAGTGTATATCGGTGTGCACGACCTTGTGGCATGTATAGTGATACACTGTGCATGTCACAAGTTGTTCGCGTATTTTTTATTCTAGTTTGAAATAGAAAGATGAATTAAAAAAATGATGACGATATTTTCAAACACACACACACTTCTTTATGCACTGTAAAATATTTCTTTTTCAATTTTACTGCGTCAATCTTTATTTTGCAGATAGATCAGATGCTGGGTACAGGCTGGAACAGAGTTGAAAATCAAATACGAGTGATGAGTGAATATGTAGTGAGGTGAAACATGTATGAAAATTGTATTGTAATTGAAACTTGTATTTGGAATTGTGTAAATATAACGAGAGCTTAGATTTGTACTATTTGAATTTGTAATAAAGTATTTGTTTGAATATAATATTTGTTTAAATAAGAATTCTGAGTTATTTATTTTATTCAACAAATATTTATTTAATTATGTGAAAAAGTAAAATAGTACGATAACAAATACATTTAAACGAATATATATATGTTTATTATCATCAAACAAAAATCATACACTAGTATATTCTACAATCTCCCCTTTTGATGATAACAAACATATATTAAGATTTTGACTCTATTGAATGTATTTGGTCTTTATGAATTCTATTAGCTCTCCCTATTTGAATACTCCCCCTACAACAAAGCCCCCCCTTCACATATGCATGAAAATAAAAAAATATACAAATAAAAAGTAAGAGAATATGCAAATAAAATAAAATAAATGACTTATTTGCCAAAAACTTAACTTCTCTCCCTCTTTTGTTATCAACAAAAGAGTAACAGAGTTAGATAAGAGTGATAAAGTGATAGACATGAATCACAACATTAATACATAATCAAGTATAAATATTAAATTTCAAAAAAAAATCAAATAGAAATCATAAATACTCTATTGGGCGCATATTCCATTTTAGAGTGATAAGGGTGATGTCGGCATAGAAAATCATATAGTCGTGTCCATTTGTGGTATATTTATGACAGGAATCTTTTAAATACTTACTAACCTACATAACCGTTAGGACTTTTAAACGAGATTCGTAGTATTCCCTATTTTTATTAAAAATGAATTCCAAGCATCTTCTAACCATGCATAATCGAGAGGACTTTTAAATGGGGTTATAATCAACTCGCCTATTTCATCCAATTTTGATATGTGTTCCATACGTGCATAACCGTGAGGACTTTTAAATGATCATGAAAGCACATAATCAGAGATTTCAAGTAGTTCACCCATGCATAACCATAAGGGCTTTTAAATGAGAGTGGGTACTTTTGGATGATTTTATTGCTAATTTAAAGAAAATGAATAATTTCCTATTTAAATACCATATTTTGACATACTATATTGGATTTTGATGAGTGATTGTCATAGGAATATAGATGGTCATGGAATTTTTACCAACCAAAGTTATTACAAATTTTGTTTAAATTTTTAAAGAAATTTTCTAAATATACTCTCTCAAGACATAATGTATGATCAAAATCAATACTCATCACTTTTTTCAGTCCCTATTTATCTTTTCGATAATCAATAAGGAGTTAAATTAGTTAACATAGGCATTTAAGAACAAATAAAAAAAATCACATTTCTAAAATGCCTAAATTGAGACGAAGTCGACAAAAACTATTCTCTGGAAGGGGTTTTGTAAAAATGTCTACCAATTGAGAATCAGTTGGGATGAAGTTTATGCAGATATTTTCTTTAGAAATGTGATCTCTAATGAAATGATGTCTAACATCTATATGCTTGGTGCGAGAATGATGTACAAGATTATTTGTGATATCAATTGCACTTTTGCTATCACACATAAGTGGAACTCATTTAAAATTTAGACCATAGTCTTGCAAGGTTTGTATCATCCATAAGATTTGAGCAGAGCCACCGCTGAGAGCAATATACTCTGCCTCAGTGGTAGATAATGCAATACAATTTTGTTTTCGACTTGACCATGCAACTAACGAATGTCCCAACATAAAACACGTTCCACTAGTACTTTTTCTATCAACTAGACTAACAGCATAATCTGCATCTGAATACCTTTTTAACTCAAAGTTATCATTAGTTGGATACCATAGATTAAACCGTGGGGTGTGCAACAGATACCTTATAATCCGTTTTACAACTTCTAAATGAGATTCTTTTGGATTTGATTGAAATCATGCACATAAACAAACAGAGAACATAATGTCTGGTCTAGAAGCAGTAAGATAAAGAAGTGATCCAATCATACCTCGATATTTCTTTTGAACAACTACCTTACCTTTTTCATCCTTGTCAAGTTTAATTGTTGTGCTCATGGGAGTTTTTGCAGGTTTAGCATCTTTCAATCCAAATTTGTTGACAGACTCTCTGATATATTTTGTTTGAGAGATGAAAGTACCTTTTTTGCTTTGTTTGATTTGAAATCCTAAAAAGAATTTCAAGTCTCCTACCAAGCTCATTTCAAACTTTTCCTCATGACTTTTTCAAATTTCTCACACAAAAGGTTGTTAGTGGCACCATAAATAATGTCATCAACATATATTTGAACAATTAATATGTCATCATTTTCGTGCAATAGAAATAATGTGGTGTCTACACAGCCCTTTTTGAACCCATTTTCAATGAGATAAGTGCTAAGACATTCATAAAAAGCCCTAGGGGCTTGTTTTAATCCATATAGTGCTTTCTTAAGTTTATATACATGGTTAGGATATTCTTGACTTTCAAAACCTTTGTTCAACGAATACATCCTCTTTCAAAATTCCATTTAGAAAAGCATTTTTAATATCAATTTGTCTTAGTTTAAATCCTTTATAACAAGCAAAAGCTAACAAGATTCTAATGGATTCTAGTCTTGCTACTGGTGCAAAAGTTTCATCAAAATCAATTCCTTCAATTTGATTATAACCTTTAGCAACTAACCTGGCTTTGTTCCTAATCACATTTTCAGATTCATCAAATTTATTTTTAAAAATCCATTTGGTTCCTTCAACTGGATAATCATTAGGTCTAGGTGCTAGAATCCAAACATCATTTCGTTCAAATTGATTTAGCTCTTATTGCATAGCCATAAACCAATTCTCATCATTGAGAGCTGTATCTATGTCTTTGGGTTCAATTTCTGAAATAAATCCACCGTATAGACACAAATCACATAAATTTCTAAAGGAGGAACGAGTTTGAATACCTACGGTAGGATTATCTATTACCAATTCTAGAGGATGATCTGCTTTGAATTTCAATCTCTTTGGTTCCAGATTTCTTTGGACTTCTTCCGCGGTTGCAATTTCTTTTGGATTTTCACTTTCATCTTTTTTGTTCTCCTATTCGACATTGCTTTTGATTGTTTCCTTGCTTTGATCATCAATGCCTTCATCAAATTTCACATTGATTGACTCCACGATCATTCTCGTTCTTTTGTTGTATACTCTATAAGCTTTTCTTTTGGAAGAGTATCCCATAAACATGCCTTCGTCACATTTTGGCTTAAATTTTCCCAGTTGATCACCTTTTCTCTTACTTGCTTTACCTTTACCGATAATTTTACATTTATCGCTGTTGCCCATTGTGACTCTGCCACCTTTGTACTTCTTTAGGCTAAAGAACTTTGATTTGTCGCCTGTCATATGCCTGGAACAGCCAAAATCCAGGTACCACTCTTGATGTTCCTTAGCCTGCCAACACACCTAAACGAGAAAAGAGTTTAGTGACCTATTTGTTTTTATAGGTCCATGATTGTTAGTGATAAAAAATTTTGAAAAATAAGTTTGCATAGAACCAAGACAGTCTATGTTTGTTCCTTTTGGCACCCAGATTTGTTTGATTTTAAGGGATTTTACATTCGTGCCTTTAGGAACCCAAATTGGTATGGTTTTCGTGTGTTTAGGTCTATACCAGCAATTGTTTTGATTGTATCCAATTTTTCCATAAATCGTGCACTTGGAGATGACATGATTAGTTTCACTTCTACCTCTTTCAGATTGAGTATACCCAAGTCCTTGTCTAATAGTATTAACAGTTTGTTTTCCTAATAGCATATTTAGTGATCTTTCTCCTTTGGAGAATTTTCCTAAAGTTGTAGACAATTGTTGGACTTGTGACTTGAGAGATTTATTTTCATTCAATAACAAAGTGCACTTTTTAATAGAATTTTCTCTCCTAGTATTTTTACTTTCTTTCAAAATCAGAATTTCATTTTCAAGCAATTTAATTTTAATTTCTGATTTTTTTATTTGCTCTTCTAATGATGGACACTTATCACACTTAGGGCTCTTTTTTCTATAGTTTTGAACCATTTGATCAAGTTGCATATTTAGTTATATCAAACTATCCTTTTGTGATTCAATTTTAGCATACTTCTCCCTTAGTCTTTCAAAACAGCCATTTACTTCATGAAAATATATAAGTAATTGCGAGTGAGTAAGTTTTGATACCTCGCTTGGCTCATCATCATCGCTGTCACTTGTTTCTCCTAATAAACACAGATTTTCTTTTTCACTCTCACTACCAGTGCTTTAATCATCATCTTCATTACTTTCATCCCAAGTTGCTGCAAAACTTCTCCTTTTCAGTTTCTTTCCTTTGTTGAATCGATTTTGAGGACAATTTCGTTTGATATGACTAGGTTTATTGCACTTATGACAAATGACTCCTACTTTCAGAGTTGTCACTTTGACGATTTTGCTCTTCAGTTGTTGATTTAGGGCTGAATTTCCATATTTGCGGTTTCACCTTTTGAATCTCTTTATTATCAGTGTCAATTCAGATGCTCCTTCATCATCACCTTCACTTCCATCGTTCCTTTGAGAGCTATTGATTTCTTTCGCGTATCTCCTCCTTCACGTTCTTCCTTGAACTTGATTTCTAGCCATAAGTAGTGAGGTTTCCGATGAGTTCTTCAACTTTAACCTATTTTAGATCCTTTGATTCTTGGATGGCAGTCACCTTTGCTTCAAAATTTCATGGAAGAATTTTGAGGACCTTTCGGACTATTTCCGGTTCTGTGTATGGTCTTCCTAGGGATTGTGATTTGTATACAAGATTAGAAAGTCATCCATACATTTCTTTGACACTTTCATCATTTGCCATTGTGAAGTTCTCGTACTTGCTACTAAGTATGGCAAGGCAAGATTTTTTAACTTGGGAGGTTCCTTCATGAGTCACTTCAAGCGTGTGCTAGATTTCCTGCGTAGTTATACAATGTGAGAGTCAGTTGAATTCAATTTGATCTAATGAGCAAATAATAGAATTCATAGCTTTAGCATTAGCAGTTTGCAGTTTATTTTCAAGATCTGTCCATTGATCCATAGGTTTATCTACTTCTTGATTATCTACCATTACTGTTGGTGTGCTATATCCCGTTATAACAATATTCCATGCATATATGGTTTTCATAAAAAATTTCATTCTAGTTTTTTAATATGCGTATTCACCATTGAACATGGGTGGTCTAGCTATGGACTGACTTTCAGCAAAAGCATTATTAAAAGAAGCCATTGAAAGAAAAAATCAAAATTTTTTAACAGAAAATGATTTTTGATACTAGCTATGATGCCACTTGTAGGATCTTTTTCACCCTAGAGGGGGGTGAATAAGGTCTACTAAATATTAATGCGGAAATAAAAACAAAAGCAGAAAGTAACGCAGTAAAGATCACACACAGTTTTACCTAGCTTTGGCAAAAAACTGCCTACTGCTGCCCCCAAGGTTTCTACTAGAAATTAAGCAATTAGTCGCTTACAAAAATACGTAAACTTGTGATACCCGCTAACTTGATTAACTTAACTCTAAGCTCAAAACCCTGCCACAACTCAGCTACTGAGTTGCGAATTCTTAAACTACGCCTCGTAGTTTGTACCTAGTTACACAACTAGAAATTTACAAAATTTTAAAAGATAAAATTACAAATAAAAATAAAACTAAAAACAAAACCCTATATTTATAACTTAAGCCCAATACACATAAAAAAGGGCCCAAGTAACATATAATTAGAGAAGACTATCTCCCTTTTTTTTAGTTTGTGTAATCTCTTCGGCCGATGCCGATATATTTTGTTACTCTTCAAAATTAGGGTTTCGTTCGATTTAAAGCCGCCGCTTAGAAATAGAAATTCAAATCGTTTGCCTTGATGCTTTCGTTCCTCAATTTGCTTACTACTGCTTCAATGTCGAGTTTGGATGGTATAATATCGGTATGCGATTTTTTTTACTTTATTTATTCTGTTGATTTGCTTGAACTCGAACGATGATGTTCTGCCAATGATGAATTGGGTATTTATAGGGATCAAAACCCTATAATTTCGTTTCGTATATTTTGATTTGAATTCTTCGTGATTTCAGTACTTGCGTTGATTTTTGATCGAACGATCTCTGAAGTGTGACTTGCTCATCTCTGACTTGATCATCCTTCGATTATAGCTTGGCATTTGAATTTGAGATATATTTACTAATTTTGGGTTAATCTTGACTTCTTGAAGTCTGACTTGTTCATCATTATTTCCTCTGCGGCTTTTTCTACTCCTTCCTGAATTTGTTCTCTTCTTTGTTTAGGATTCTGATATGTTTTTGACTTGTTCATCCTTTGAATGATCTGTTACTATGCTTTGATCATGTCATGTATACATTGATGTGTTGTTCATTTTCTGAAATATGCTTCCTTATGACCTCTGATTGAATTCCCTTGACTTTGTTTAAACTGCTACTAATAATTAACCACATGCCTTGATTTTCTTCATTTATGCTCATGTTGCCTTTTCTTATTACATCTCTTTGAAAACTGCTGCCTTGTTAAGTATTCAGTGTATGTTTGTGTGTCGCCCTATGTTTCCTTGCTTGAGTTTGATCTGTTGTCTCCATGTATATACATATATATATATATACACATGTATGTATGTATGTATGTGTGTGTGTGTGTGTGATTGCTATAGCCATGCTCTATCCACCTGAGTGCTTGCATTCTGACTTGTTATGTCTGGTGCTCTTGTATTCTCTGAACTGATATATGTGTATACATATATATGCATATATGCATACATGTGTATATGTGAGTGTATGTTTGCTGCATGCTCCAATGCCTGGATGTCTCCTCTGTTGCATGTCTAGATCTGGTGTACCACTTTGTACATATGCACTACATGTCGATATTTGCTCTGTACTTGGCCTTGAATTCTGATTTTGCTTGAACATATTGTATATTTTCATGTACATAATGAAACTGAACTCGATTGTTATTCTTGTTATTCAAGTACTTTCCTTGTGCCTTGTTATTGTAGTCTGGTTCCATTTGAAATCTAATTGCATGTTGTTTTCATGTGTGTTTATGCCTAAATGCTTGCATATCCATATGAGCATGTTTATTGAATGCCTGAATGCTTGCATATTGAATGCCTGAGTGCCTGAATGCCCGAATGCATATCCATATCCATATGTACTTACCATTGTTGTGTTGTTTGTTTTTGCATTGCACTTGAGTTGAGTCTAGTCTTGGCTTGGGTTTGACCTTGTGCTCACCTGTCCATGCAATTTTAACAAGCAAGTGTATATCGGTGTGCACGACCTTGTGGCGTGTACAGTGATACACTGTGCATGTCACAAGTTGTTCGCGTATTTTTGATTCTAATTTGAAATAGAAAGATGAATTAAAAAAATAATGACGAACAAACCAAATAACTGAGGCAAATAATATTTTCAAACACACACACTTCTTTGTGCACTGCAAAATATTTGTTTTTCAATTTTACTACGTCAATCTTTATTTTGTAGATAGATCAGATGTTGGATACAGGCTGGAACAGAGTTGAAAATCAAATACGAGTGATGAGTGAATATGTAGTGCGGTGAAACATGTATGAAAATTGCATTGTAATTGAAACTTGTATTTGGAATTATGTAAATATAGTGAGAGCTTAAATTTGTACTATTTGAATTTGTAATAAAGTATTTGTTTGAATAAAATATTTGTTTAAATAAGAATTCCGAGTTTTTTTATTTTATTCAACAAATATTTATTTAATTATGTGGAAAAGTAAAATAGTACAATAATAAATACATTTAAACGTATATATACATATATATGTGTGTGTGTGTGTGTGTGTTTATTATCATCAAACAAAAATCATACACTAGTATACTCTACATAGTGCCCCTTTTTCAAATATTGTATTGGAGTAATAGATGGTACACGCATTGCTGCACACTTACCTAGTAGTAGTATACAACCATTTATTGGCCGAAAAGGATATGTCACAAAAAATGTTATGACGGTCTATTCATTTGATACGGCATTTAAATACGTCATGAGTGGTTGAGAAGGAACAACATATGATAATAGAGTATTCAATTATGTAATAAGCAATAGGAACTCAAATATTTCACATCCTCCATCGAGTTAGTATTGTTTAGTTGATTCAGCATATCTCCTAGTAGATGGTTATATTCCTCCATATCGAAACGTAAGATATCGTATCCTATATTTTTGTAAAACTCAAAATGAATCAAATCGAATAATAAAATTTTCAATTTTACCATGCACATTAATTTATGATAATCAAAAGAACATTCGAAATATGATAGAGAAAATTCACGATCATAATTAATATACTGACTTACCTTCTACCAATTTTCAATTTAGGTTAAAATGGTTGTTGCTACAATGGTTATTTACAATTTCACAATTTCATATGGAAATGATATGACTTTGGTTCGAGGTAGGATAAAGAATGAAATAATTGTCACAACACTTTGCTAAATGCATTTTCTAATTTGTATTATTGTATTTATGTATAAATATTTATATTTTTAAATTATTATATATGTTCATTTGTTTTTATTATAAATGGTTATGTTTTTATTATTGGATTGTGTAAGCATGTCTGATACTTTTTAATTATAAATAAATTACCATTAACAATAATTAATTGTCATCTTTATGTTTACTACTAATAAAGAGAATTCAATGAAAAGATTTACTCGGCGTCTTTTGAAATTCCAAGTATACTCTTTTACATCTCATAGAGAAATAGTATTCAAATATGAGGATGTAGCCTGTTATTTTCTAAGCACAACTGTTAATCACCATGGAGAACTATAACACACGTTTATAAGTTGAAGTATCCCAGTGTTCCATATTTTCTGTAATTTACGTGGGATTCATTAGTCGAAGTCTCACCTGATTTCGAGTTAGTATGAAAAGTTATTGTAGTATAAACAACAAAATAGCGGCTTCTGCCTAGGCGGAGTTCAAATATGAGGATATAGCATGTTATTTTCTAAGTACAACTGTTAGTCAACATGGAGAACTACAACATGCGTTCAAGAGATGAAGTATCCAATTGTTCCATATTGTCCATAGTTTAGGTGGAAGTTCATCGGTCGAAGTCTCGTTTGATTCCGAGTTAGTATGAAGAAGTTATTACAGTATGAACAAAAAATAGTGGCTTCTGGCTAGGCAGAGTTCAAATATGGGGACGTTGCCTGTTATTTTCTAAGTACAACTGTTAATCACCATAGAAAACTATGGTATATGTTCATAAGCTAAAGTTTTTGAGTGTTTCATATTGTTCATAATTTATGTGAGAGTTCTTCGATCGAAGTCTCACTTGATTCCGAGTTAGTATGAAAAAGTTATTGCAGTCTGAACAAAAAAAATAGCGGTTATGCCTAGGCGGAGTTCAAATATGAGGATGTAGCCTATTATTTTCTAAGTACAACTGTTAGTCACCATGGAGAGTTACAGTGTGCGTTCAAGAGATGAAGTATCCAAGTGTTCCGTATTGTCCGTAATTTAGGTGAGAGTTCATCGGTCAAAGTCTCACCTGATTCCGAGCTAGTATGAAGAAGTTATTGTAGTATGAACAAAAAAAATAGCGGCTTCTGCCTAGACGGAGTTCAAATATGAGGATGTATCCTGTTATTTTCTAAGTACAACTGTTAATCACCATGGAGAACTACGGTATACGTTCATAAGCTGAAGTATCCGAGTGTTCCATTTTATTCGTAATTTAGGTGGGAGTTTATCGATCAAAGTCTCGTCTGATTTCGAGTTAGTATGAAGAAGTTATTATAGTCTGAACAAAAAAATAGCGGCTCTGCCTAGGCGGAGTTCAAATATGGGGATGTAGCCTGTTATTTTCTAAGTACAACTGTTAATCACCATGGAGAACTACAATATACGTTCGTAAGCTGAAATATCCAAGTGTTTCATATTTTCCGTAATTTATGCGAGAGTTCATCGGTCAAAGTCTCGCCTGATTCCGTGCTAGCATGAAAATGTTATTGTAGTCTGAACAAAAAAAAATAGCGGCTTTTGCCTAGATGGAATTCAAATATGGGGACGTAGCCTGTTATTTTTTAAGTACAACTGTTATTCACTATGGAGAACTACAGTCTGCGTTCATAAGATGAAGTATCTAAGTGTTCCAGATTGTCCGTAATTTAGGTGGGAGTTCATCGGTCGAAGTCTTGTCTGATTCCGAGTTATTATGAAAAAGTTATTGCAGTCTGAATAAAAAAATAGTGGCTTCTGCCTGGGTGGAGTTCAAATATAGAGATGTAGCATGTTATTTTCTAAGTACGCTACAATATACGTTTATAAGGTAAAGTATACGAGTGTTCCATTTTGTCTATAATTTAGGTGGGAGTTTATCGGTCGAAGGCTCGCCTAATTCCGAGTTAGCATGAAAAAGTTATTGCAGTCTGAACAAAGAATAGTGGCTTCTGCCTAGGCGGAGTTCAAGTATGGGGATGTAGCATATTATTTTCTAAGTACAACTATTAGTCACCATGGAAAACTACAGTGTGCATCCCAAGATGAAGTATTCGAGTGTTCCTTGTTGTTCATAATTTAGGTTGGAATTCATCAGTCAAAGTTTCGCCTGATTTCGAGTTAGTATGAAGAAGTTATTATAGGTTGAACAAAAAAATAGCGTCTTCTACCTAGGCGGAGTTCGAATATGAGGATGTAGCCTATTATTTTCGAAGTATAACTGTTAGTCCCCATGGAGAACTACAATATACATTCATAAGTTGAAGTATACGAGTTTTCCATATTGTCCATAATTTGGGTGGGAGTTCATCGTCGAAATCTCGCCTGATTCCGAGTCAGTGTGAAGAAATTATTGCAGTATGAACAAAAAAAATAGCGGCTTCTACCTAAGCGAAGTTCAAATATGGGGATGTAGCATGTTATTTTCTAAGTACAACTGTTAGTTACCATGGAGAACTACAACCTGCGTTTACAAGATGAAGTATCCGAGTAAAAAAAATTCAAATTTTCAAAATTTATATATTTGAATTTTAAATTTTTAATAAATGGACAAATGAGTTACCCATTTATAACCCTTTTAAAAATGGATCAACTTGTTTATTACCCATTTAATAAAGATCTATAAATGAGTTAACCCAACCCATTTATAAGTATGATAAATGGGTTAGGTTTGTGTCGGGTCATATTTTGACAGGTCTACGGTAATTGGATCCTTGGTCGGATGTAGTTGCTAAAATTATTTGAATTGAACTATCTTTCAATTTGCATGCCATCTGTTCATGGCCCTATTTTTAAACTTCATGGCATCATCTCAGCTCAATTAGATGTTATTGGAACAACTTCCTTCTCCATCCCCTAGCTTATATACAACTACAATTAATATATTTTGGACGATATGAGACTAATTAAAACAATTAGAATGTGTTTAATGTTGCTTAGGACAACGATAAAGAGACAAACAATTAACTATATTTAATGTTTTCATTTATATCCAATAGGCCTGATTGCAACACCTGCATCAAATTGTTGAGAAAACTAATTGACAACTGAAAATTGGATTTCCCACAATCTAATTTACTTTGCGGTTACGTGCTTTCAAAATTAGCTTCTTCCTCTCTTTTCCTATTCGTTTCTTTTTCTCTCTCGGTTAACTGCTCTCTCCAATATCAATAGTACCCAAATTTAGGATTATCAACATTTTTTTGTTTCTTCTGCCTATCCAAAACGGAGAAGATCCTCAATGTTCAATCGACGACTTTAGGGTTTATAAATTCATTTTGTTCTTCTTCAGATTGAAATTCAATTTGCCGTCATTACCAATTACAAAACTTCTTCACTGGATGCTTTGTTTTTGCAGTACGTTGCTATCAATGATTATTTTTTTATATGTTGAAACATTTTGTTGAGTGAATTTTTTTAATTAGATATGTCATGTTTTTATTCATAAATAATGGTTAGGCAATGAAACAACTAACTTAGATTACGTGGATATTCATTTTGTACCATCTACTCATTCGGCTTCTGAGATAATTCGTGTATTAAAATTGATAATACATTCATCTTAATGCCGGGATGACAAAGCTCATAGGCCCACACCCTTAATTATGGCTGCATGGCTATATGGTTTATATGATTTTTGACTCCACTTCTTGATCTCCCTTTAACATTTTTATACATTCATATCTACATCCCAATATATTGGCATGGATTACTTGAATTACAACCAAAATTTACTACTAAATATACATTCCATATATTTCATAAATAATAATTTGCAAATGTTGATGCAGTGATTCCATATAAGGGTTACAAGATATTGGGTTGACTATATATTCATAGAGGGATGTAAAAGGTTGGTGAAGTTGAAACTTATTGATTGTAAGGAAGTTACGTTGGAGTTAGTGCTATTGGTATGTCTTTACTTTATGCATTGTAGTTAGATACATTAGACAAATATTTTTAATTATATTTTTCAGGACAATTATAGCAGTATATATGTATGTGTGTATGTTGCATGTATTAATTTAAGACTTTAAGTTATCTGTCTACGTTTGTTAGACATAGCTAACTGATTATCATCAATATTATTGAAGATGAAATATTTATATAGTGTACATTACATGATAGTTCATATAAACAATATTTAGAACTATTTAAATGATATCATCGTAGATCTAAACCTAAACCTATTTTATATAATTTTCAAGAGTTCTTTTCTATTTTGCTCATTGTAATTTCATACTTTTTGTATATGTTTTTTCTACTTCTTTTTGTTTAACCTTCACCTTTTAAATTGGTGTATGTCAGTTGTAGATCTGATGTATCTGTTTCATATTTTCACCATTATTGCTTGACCTTAATTTTTTACTGATAATTTCTGTAAATCTCTAGCGAGCTTTCTTGGATCCTCTTTTATCTATAACCTAAATTAATCCTTATGATATTAATTATTCTTCTCGGAGATGATTTTGGATGACCAGTTATATATATGAAGCTGCCACATTAAGATCTTCATGACCAAAATTGCCGCAAAAGGGTGGTTATGATTTATGACAAACAAATGTCGAATCATTTCTACTATTTTATCTCTTTTGGTTTGTGGAAGTTTTATGAATAATTGTATTTTGCATTATTATTGTGTGCTGAATCATTAAATGGTTATTATGCTTTATATGTTTGTATTGTGTTATGTTTTGTATGTTTTGTATTATAGTCGTATTTGCATGGAATTTAAGTGTCAAGTTATTTATTGGATGAAATACAACTCTCACTGCTTTCATCCAAAAATTATTTGGCATGGAGGTGCACAGCTGCACTCAAAAAACATTGTAGTATAGTGTTAAACAAAAAATATGGAGAGATGGTGTTTTTCATGTTATGCTTAATTTTTTTTTTGGAATTTTTTGTTTGTTTTAGGAGTAGAATAATCAATAATTTTATTCTAACATGTGCTTATTGTTTGCGCCTGTTTCAATTCTTTAGTCAGTGAGTAAAGTATGCTTACTGCTTACTGTTTGTGAATAATTCTATTTTGTTATTCATTTGTTTTGTTCTTATGGATGTTTTTCTATATAGGCTTATCTATTGGTATATTATTTTGTTAAGGTTGTGTATCAATTGAGTTCACTTCAGGATATATTTCGTTCAGTGTTATGTTAAGGAAGACATTGGCTTTCATATATATTTTAATGTGAAAATTAGCCACACATCCTTAAAACGGAACTTAAATTCAAAGCGGGTCCCTGTCATAAAATATATATTTTCTACATCTCTGTTTCTGTTTTCCGCCATTTTTTTTTCCAAATTACCCTTGCGTTTCGCTGTGGAGCTGAATCTTCTTGTTATTTTTCGATTTAATGGTAAACTGCAATTAAATTAAAGATGAATCATTTTTTTTATGAAATATGATATTCTTAATATTTACAGTTATGAATAATCGCAACAAATTTCTGCAAATATATGCGCAATAGTTGCAGACATTTCTGCAACTATAAGCAATAGTTGTAGAAATGTCTGCAACTATAAGCAATAGTTGCAGTAATTTCTGCAACTATACGCAATAGTTGCAGACATTTCTGCAACTATATGCAATAGTTGCATTTCTGCAACTATACGCAATAGTTGCAGACATTTCTGCAACTATACGCAATAGTTGCAGACATTTCTGCAACTATTGCAAATAGTTGCATTTCTGCAACTATATGCAATAGTTGCAGAAATGTTTGCAACTATGTGCAATAGTTGCAGATATTTCTGCAACTATTTGCAATAGTTGCATTTCTACAACTATATGCAATAGTTGCAGAAATGTCTGCAACTATATGCAATAGTTGCAGATATTTCTGCAACTATACCGTATAGTTGCATAAATTTCTGCAACTATACCCAATAGTTGCTGACATTTATGCAACTATACCATATAGCTGCAGAAATATCTGCAATTATTTGTAAATTTCAAAAAAAATAAAAAAGGTTTAAAAGTTGCTGAATTGTCTGCAAATATTTGAAATAATTGCACATTTACTACAAATATGAATTTTTGATATCAACAATGAATCTCATTTCAAAGATTATAAAATTTATGATTTTTTGGTGAAAACGGTTTGTTGATCCGGTTTTTGTACATAAAGTTATACGCGTTTGAAATGTTAAAAACGTAAAGGGTATTTGTGTATTTTTGCCTGCGCGAATTTGAAAATAGAGGGCGGAAATGTAAGTTTTGAATGTGAAGGATGTTTTGTTTATTTTGAAACTTATTAGGGATGTGAGCCAAACTTACCCTATTTTAATTGTAATAGTAGAACAACAACAATACACTTCTGGGATTGATTATACGTATAACCTCAAAAGAGCATAAGCATGTAAAAGTACAAATATTATTTCCATTTTGAGTAATATAAAATAAACTAAAACAAAAAAAAAGAATGATAAAACTACGAATGCTTTTAAGTTATTGGTTCTATGAATATTCTTCAGTTATCTCAGTCTTCTCGGTTGTTGTCTCATGTTCAGTTTATGCTGGTAATGCTCTTGTTAAATCTACTTCTACATGCAACTAAGAATGCGTCCACGTTTTAATTTTAGCAAAGATTATTACAGTAAAATTATCTGTCGCTCCGTTCGCAACACAAAATCGTGCAGTATGTAGGGGTGATTGTTTGCTTGCTCAAGAACGAACCGTATCATTTGGTCAATTTTTAGCCCTGATTTTCCTCACAACTATTCTTCGTTGAAAATAAAAGCAAAAGTGAGGAGCTGGGAAAAAGCATAAGAACAAAGCAGCAATCAATTCGTCAACACCTGCTAGCTTGCGCGTTTCAATGTTCATTAAAGCGGTCACTGCAAAAACACGCAAATCGAATATTCGATAATAATACGTTGAAAAGAATAGCAAAATCACAACCGGATTATAATTTTTTTGGGTTTCAGAATGACAGGAACTGGAAGAGAGATCTTGCACAAATTGATAGTAAGTTTTTAAATAAGTTTTTTTGTTTTCTGTTGATTTTTATCCTCTTAGTTGACTCACTTGAAGAACGAAGATTATTTCTAATACTGGTTTTTATTTGGAACCATAGCATCTGGGTGTTTGTCAAGTTTTACATTTATTATTAGAGTTCTAAATTAATGAACTTCGTAGATCAATGGCTTGCTTGGACAAATTTTCATAACTGCGAGTATGCTTAACTGATCTCTGTATTACTACTACTAAGCACCGCAACTTGTTCTTTTTCAGTTACCTATGCGAAATCGTTCTATATGATTTGAGGGCAGTAATAATTCATATTACAGTAAATGTTGCTAATTCATATTACATTTTGGAAATGCAATTATAGTAGTACAGTACAGATATTGATAGCATTACCAGAATAACATAGATCTTTTTATTTGTTTATCATGCATTCATTCATTCGATGCATACATTTATGTTGATGCATCCAAACTCTTTTTGTTGCACATCACATTTTCTTCTCAACTTCTTTTTATAGTTCCTACAATTTCGCTCTATATTTCAAAGACTAAGCTACCCTATTTTTCATTGCCTTCGGATGTGGTATCCAGGATATCTTAATAGTGAATAAGAATTCAAGAATTAATCCAATTCTTACTTGGAAAAGTTTTTATTTTTTTATTTTTTTATTTTTAGTAAATTCCCACAAGGATAAATGGCTTTACTAATTTTTAGTTAGTAACTGTAGCAATGTTTGAACTGGATACCGAACTTCCTATCTGTTCTTTTCTCTAAAAGTTTAGTGGCTACACGCATGTGTATTCTTGTTTCATTGATGTACATGAATAGCTTTGATCGCAATCATCCAACAATTGCAACATACATAGTTTCTTCAGGTAATGTCCTTTTTTCCTCATAGTTCTATTGCATATTTATTGTAAAAACATGCAATAATCAGAATGAGGCAAATGAATTAAATAACATGTAAATTGAAAGTTAATATTGCTGGAGGAATTTTCCGGTATCCAATGGGTTTGGCAATGTGAAACAATGACGGTGGATATGATGGTGAACAATGTTTGCTCCAACCAAGTCATTCTTTAAGACAATATTTGTCCTAACCACTAGATAATCAAATGAGTGAGTGCATCAAGTTATGGTAAATTCGCTTCCAAGATAAAATAGAGCCTGAAATTGAATCTCTTTCATCGATTGCATTTGCACAAACGAAATCGATTCATTTCTATTCATTGAAACAATAATGACAAGAGTACCGAATTCGTAGATTTTAATATTGTTATGTTTTAAGAAAATTAGAATTTAGAATAATTAGATCAAAGAGATGGTGTTTGTTGAACATTCTGAATGTCTACGCTTGGAAGTTGACTTATTATATATAGGGCTATGGAGGGACACAACCAAGAGATCTGTCTCTTGGCAGAAAATAGTCCAAAAATAACCGTTGTCTATGAATAACGACTTGAGCGATCACCAGTTCATTTTAAGCAACAATTGCTTGTTTCTTTTGAAAATGGATTTACGATGAACGATTGCAACGATTGCTCCTTTTCAGGTGCAACCGCTCATTGATCTCATCTTTTCCCATGTCCTTACATAGATTCCAGACTTGTTTTCTTAGGTTTAAAAGCTTGATCCACTACTTGTTTTTCCATCCAAAATATATTTTGGACTCAAGCCAAACACAACATGGCTTGGCTTTGCATGTCATGACACAACACAATTGGTGAGCGCGCGTGTGCGTTTTAACTTGTGCATGCATGATTTCTCTCCTAAACACAATAACATATTTGGGTGTCTGGTGATAACCAATCAAAGTAAGTCAAAATAGAGTGATTGATCAAGCATTAAACCATCAATCCTCTACGATACACCATATGTGTCTTACACACGAGTTTTTGAATTCTTTGAATACCTTAATATGCTGACTCATAAATTGATATCTTCATGCATTCATGTAAGTAGGTTTGTTAGAAGTACCTTACAACATACACTTAAACATAATCTTTTCCTTATTGTTCTGGGTGCTAAACACTTTATCTTGGAGTGTAACTTTGCTCATTGAACCCAAGATAATGAATTTAGTTATCCAAATGCATATTTTGATGTACTTTGATCATTGAAATCAAGATAATGAATTTTATTATGGTGACTTTAAATTCCATCATTACCAACTATTTTCTATTGGCTTTAACCTCATTCCCTTGACGTTTTTCGTGCTAAATGCCTTGTAAGTCCTTTAGTAAATGAATATGCTACGTTTAGTAAATGATGCTACGTTTAGTAAATGAATTTTGCCAAGTGTGTAGGCAATATTTGATCGAGTGCATGTCAAAGCATATAACAATGGCTTTAGCATATTCGAATTGATCCACTAGTCTACCTATATTAGAATATAATTGTATGTTTGGGTGAAATGAAGCATACACTGGGTTGCAATCAAATTGATTGAATCGTTTTAAAAATATTCTCAATGTAATGAGATTGAGTTTTAATTAATCCTTCTGCAGATTTTATGATTCTTATTCTCAAATCACTCCAGTCACTTCTATATCCTTTATGTCAAAGTACGAAAATAGAAACCATTTAGTTTTTTCAATACACGAGTACTGGTCTCAAATATAAGCATATCATCCACGTAAAGACATATAATCACTTCTTTACCTGTATAAAATTTGTTATAAACACATTTGTCCGATTTAAAAATTCTAAAATCATTTTATATTATGGGTTTGTCAGACTTATCATGCTATTGTTTCGATGATGTTTAAGATCGTAAAACAACTTTAATAAATTTACATACTTTACGTTCTGGTTCAGGCATCACAAAACCTTTGGGTTGAGTCACACATACTTTGTCAAGTTCACAATTTAAAATGTCATTTTAACACCCATTAGATGAATTTAAAATTTGTAAATAGATGCTGAAGTAATTGATGTCATAATAATTGAATTTGTATCTACGAGAGCATACATGTCAAACTAATCTGGTTCTTCTTTTTTATATTATTTTTAGCAATTAGCCCGACCTTAAACTTTCATATAGTGCCATCGGCTTTTAGCATTATCTTAAATGTCCACTTACATCTTATTAATTTAGAATGAGGAGGTAAATTACTAACTTCCATATATCATTTTTCATAATAGAATCCATTTCGTCGTCTATTGTTGCTTGATGAAATGTTAAATCATGAAACATCATTATCTCATTATGCGTTAAAGGATTAGACCCTATTGTTGTAGAAAGCATAACTTAACATTAAGAGACATCTGTTGATCCAACAACCAAAAATATGATAAAATATAGGATGGGTGTCTTTTCTTTTCTCATTCATTTATTTCTACGATACTCATTCATCTCACCAGATTAATCATTATTTAACTCGGTGTCTTCCACTAATTCACGAGTTGGATTGTTGACTTCCACTGGTTAGTGAATATGTGTTCCATCCAGGCTTTTAAATCTCCCCGAGATGGCCGAGATGAAAAATCCGAGATATCAGCCAAAATCCGAGATTTGGCAGCCTATTTAGTTATAAGTGTTTTAAATATCGTCCGAGATAGCCGAGATATTTTCCCGAGATATTGGCCAAAATCCGAGATTTAAAACACTGGTTCCATCAGTAGATGGATTAGACAGAATAAACGTAAATATCCCTTTATAGAACACTATTTCTCTTGATTATGTTATAGTATTTACCACTATAGAATTATTATAT
Source organism: Allium fistulosum (assembly GCA_030737815.1). Classification (NCBI taxonomy): domain Eukaryota; kingdom Viridiplantae; phylum Streptophyta; class Magnoliopsida; order Asparagales; family Amaryllidaceae; genus Allium; species Allium fistulosum. The sequence goes on from CM060903.1 coordinate 1,464,679,819, forward strand.
TTTATGACTAAAAACATATATCTCTTGTTATGTTGAGCTTATCCTAAGAAGATACACTCAGTGGCACTGTCTCAATTATCTGATTTAAGTTCACAGTGTCAGACGATAGCTGTAAAATCCCAAACTTGATAATAGTTCGTGTTTGGCTTTATTTTCTTTCCATGTTCATATAAAGTGATGTTAGTTTCTTGTAAGGTATTATATTTAGCATATAACATGAAATGATACTACTATCTGAACTACTATTAAGACCGTAATAAGACTACATAACATTAACTATTCAGTTAGTGTTCTTGTTTCCTTTCAACACCACATTTTGCTGTGTCGTACAAGGTTTCAAATCTTGGATTTCAACACATTTAATCTTGAAGATTTCACACACGAGATCTCAAATCGAATGAGATTTCGAATGAGATAAATGTATCTTGGGGTATCCATCTCGAATTTACATCTCATGTTCAAAAGTTTATCCCACAACTATCTTGAAGTATGTTTTATACATAAAACTTATATGTATACGCAACTAAATTTATAAGCGAGTTGCAACATTTGTAATAGCGATACATATGCAAAAATGGAAAATTATGGATATATGAATGGCCCCCAGTACAAACACGTGAAAGATCATGACAATTAACCAAAAAATCATGCTGAAATAAGATGCTATCATGGATTCATGGTCGTTTGGTGTTGGATTGTTAAATTTATGTGGTGCAAAATTTATTTTAGAAGTGGAAATAAATATGTAAAGAAGGGAAAAAAATTAATTTGTATTTACCAAAATTAATATTGCATATATGGATATGCATATATTATTATAATAAAAAGAAAGGTTTCCCTCTTTTTAATTTGGTGCAATAATTTATTTCTTGTCATATACATGGTGCCTTGAGCACCAAATAAAAGTGCTTTAATATAGTTCTCTTCGTCCTTCAAAAAGATTATGGAAAATCATTAAGAAATATTCCCGTTGTTAGTTTGTCCACCCGTTGGCATCTATCATCCGATTGGAGACAAGTTGGAAGCAGGTCTTTCAATCTTGTTGTACGCTTAGTAGGTTTTTTGGCACTCTAGTTGTTATGGCCCTATTAGTCTTAAAGAAAAGAAGGCTAAGTCGAGTTTCACTCGGGTAATTCTGGTACAGGACTTTCTAGATGACTTGTGGTTTCCTAGCCGTGATGTCGAATAGATTAGATAGTTGCAGATAAGACAGATTAGAGATGTCGGCATATCATGCGGAAGTTGCCAAGGCACGTATGGTTGGTGTGAACAATCAAGCCCAACAAGTGGTTGGCCAAGCTCAACAAGTGGTTGGTCAGACCCAACAACCAACGGGGGCACCTCTTCTGTCTTGGCCCAGTATGCTTAGGCTTGGGCTACGCTCCTCAACTATGTGAGTTCAAGAGTCGTTTCTTTCGGTGGTTGTGAGTTCGAGAGAGGTTTCTCTCTTATTCAAGTTTGTTCTTCTTCTCCAAACGCTAAACAGCCAGTGCTATAAAAACATCAACATTTTGTTTTTAATTTAGTTATCGATCCTATTTGTGTTTGCTTTTATTTGGTAGGTTTTGTAAATGATTATTTTTGGGAAACAATGAAAAGGTGGTCGAATGGAATCTTGTGCATTGGTTTTTTATTGCTTGTATGTTTGAAATTATCATCACCAATGATTTAGTGTTTGAATATTATTTCCAATTAAAAATAAGTTTCTTTTTGACTTGAGTGATATAAGTTCTTAGAAAAAGCTTTGGTAACTTATTTATCTTTTGCTAGGTTTTGTGCAACTAAATCATAACAAATTAGTATCTGAACCAGATCATCGCAAGGTTTAGAGTAACTTTGAATTTAGAAAGTTGTACTTGTTGAGATGTTGGACTTAATTTTCTTTTCAAAATTGTTGTTTTGAATGCAAAGATTTTGTATTTGGAAGTATATGATGGAGGATGTTAATACCAAAACACGAGTCAGATGATTCGCAGATGCAAAAAGTTGGGATTGCGGTTCCCCCCTCATATCTATCTTTGTATATGCATGTGCACACGCGCGCACACATCATATGTGTGTGTGTATGATGTTTGTGTGTATAAGCATTTAGCTATAGTAACCAAATTTGATCTTAGTTTTTCACAGTAGTATTCTGTAGCATTTACCTGACAATTTTGAGAATGTTACGAAGCATGAAGATATTATCAACCTTATTGCAAGGAATATGCAATATTTGCTTGTACAATGTGAACTTGTATTTAACCATTTTACTCATTTTAATCTAAGGTCAAAGCTGGGCTTAGTTCATCATCCGCAGAAACTGGAAAAGGCAAAACCAAAATGTCTGGTAAAAGAGTTAGACATGGCTATCACCTTGTAAAAGGGAAGTCAAATCATCCCATGGAAGATTACGTAGTTGCGCAATATAAAAAAGTTGACAACTATGAGCTGGGCCTGTTTGCTATATTTGATGGCCACTTGGGCCACGATGTACCCGATTATTTGCAAACCCATCTTTTTGACAACATTTTGAAAGAGGTAAGCTTCCATTCAAAGTATATATTGTGATGTTTTTGTGTGTGAGCACATAAAAGTGTGTAATTGTAATAAGGATTGAGAACTTCAGTTTAGGAAAAGAAAAATAAAAGGAAAGAGGGAGGGAGAGTATTTAATGCATAAGTTTTTTTTTCCTTCTTCTTCTTCTTAGATAAGAAGTTGGATATGATTTTTGAAGCTAGTTAGTTTAGCGTGTTTGTTTACAATAAAAAAAATATATACTTGCCAAGTGGTTTTATTGTGTATTAAGCTTTAGGAACTCGATGTCATTTCACATTTATTGCAATTAAAAAATGCTTAATGTCATTAAATACCCGTTGCAGTAAGTGTTTGTAATTAGTTACAACTACATAGACATTATGCACTTCTGTTTTGTTTACAATAAGCATTAAATTCCTATATTAAACAGCACTCTTAAAACTTAACTGCATTCATTATTCAAACTTCTTATTCCAAATAAATATAACAAAACTGCTTGTTATAGTTAAGGCTATTGTTAATGCGTGCCCTAAGGGCACATGTGAAGAATGCTATTTATATGCTAAAGGACAATTTTTTTATTCCAAATAGGCAAATACCTATTTTATCCTTATAACATAAAAAATAAGTGGAATTCGGGGGTAATTTAACCAACCTTAACATGTGACCTTGGGCCACATGGTAACATTTTCTTATAGTTAAACATGACATTGCAATAAGTGCTTAATGACGTTAATCATCTTTTTTATTGAAAAAAAAAACAATTATAGAATGTTTATTGCAATCAGCGCTAAATGGTCCTATTCAGCTTTGTGCACCTGTGGAATTGCAATACAAATGGATAGTTTCTGGTTGTTTGTACCAGAAAAGGTGCTAGCTGCTAAGTAGTTTATTTACTGTGTAACAGCCTGAATTTTTGACGGACACAAAAGAAGCGATAAAAAAAGCTTACGAATCAACCGATAGCAAAATACTGGAGAAAGCTGCAGAGTTGGGTAGAGGAGGTTCTACTGCAGTTACAGCTATACTAATAGATGGATCGAAGCTTGTGGTTGCTAACGTTGGAGATTCGAGAGCAGTAATTTCTGAAAATGGTGTAGCTAAACAGCTATCAGTTGATCACGAACCTAGCAAAGAAAGGAAATCAATTGAAGAGAAAGGTGGTTTTGTGTCAAATCTTCCAGGTATATCTTCGTTAAAGTTGATTGTTGCTTTGTTTAGTATATGGAAAAATTTAGTAAAAACAATCAATACAATCATCACATATACGGCCTTTCAAGTTCCCTTTCACTCTGGAAGCTGTTTATCAATACATCTTACATTCAGTGAAGTTTGTGAGAGAAAAAATGGTCTTTTGGCTAGCTAGTTCTGTTACTTGTCTAATGACTGCAAGATAATTCAAAGGTCATTTTTGGCTTCTTAAATAGAGTGGAAATTTTCTTCCGATCTTATTAGAACCATTTATTAATAATAAATTAAGTTAATTAATGTTAAGCGTTGACACCCAATATTTGTTAGGACTTGAACCATGCTGACTTGGTCAATAATGATACACTTTACCCCACACACTAGCACATTCTTTCAAAATTAAATTAATACCACCATTTATATAATAATAAATCCGAATAATGGGCCCTGTCCCTAAACTGGGCCATGGTCTGTCGTCTAGATTGCCCATACCCAGGGCCGGCCCAGGTCCAAGGGTGGCAAACCTCTTAGGGTGGGGGTGCAAAGGCAACGCCTCCACGGATGGCAATCGACTTGATTGGTCAAGTCGAGGGGGTTTAGAGAACAACGTCCCATCTCAAAAGTGGTATACATAAGAAATGGATGTGATCGTTGCAATAGTGATACTTTTGAACATATTTAACTGTTTGTTTTCAAACAGCCACACCATCTCTGAACCATGCCTCCACTAAATACAAGTCCCATGCACACAGAAAAGTTCACTTATATTGTCGAATACTACTACCTTATTCATTTTCATCTTCCCCGCGTTGTCAAAAGACAACTTCGATTTGATTCATGTAGTCACAACTTGAATCAAACAACTTCATTGTATCATGATAGAGATTTCCGATTCAATTCCTTTGTGGCTAAGATTATAATTGTGTCTTGAAGTTCTATATCAGAGATAGTCACTATAATCATCTTCCAGCAGTCTAAGGGATGTCTACTTTTCAAGATTTATCTCTGGACCGAAGCATGACACAGTCAATCCAAATTATGAATTAAGATTCGACACACCTCGATTGTTTTGATGAAACAAACTTTACTCGCTGGCAAGTAAAAATGTTATTCTTCCTCACTACAATCAAATTGAACACATTTTGAATGATGAACTTGAACCTATTCTAGACTAGAAGACGATGCTAATGACACAGAAGAAAGGAAGCAAGAACTAAGGCAAAAAGATGAGAAATAAAAAGGATTATCTTGCTCAGGGACATATTCTCAATGCACTTTAAGATTTTGTGTACAAAGCTCATCGGTTGATAGAATCATCAAATGATTTATGGCAAATGTGGGCCCTAAATATTGCATGGAAGAGGCAAGTAACTAGAAATTTGGTAATTAGTTGGAATACTAAATGATTATGTTGGGGTGTCTCGCATTGTGTGTGGATAATGGACGCACATCGAAAAAAAAAGAATAGTCCCACATCGTGAAAAATAATGGAGGTGGAGTGGTATATATATGAGTTTGATCGTATGTAGCAACAAGGGATTCCTTTTGTTAAAAGGTGTTGACCAAACTCTATGTTGCCCCCACGTAGGATGTGTGGACGGATTTCAACATGGTACCAGAGTCGATGGTAATGTGTTGGCGTATTGGAAGACGCATATATGGATGCGAGTCAAGGTGGAGATTTGTTGGGGTGTCTCGCATTATGTGTGCGTAATGAACACACATTGAAAAAAATAGTCTCACATCGTGAAAAATAATGGAGGTGGAGTGATATATTTATGTGTTTGGTCGCATGTAACAACAATGGATTCCTTTTGTTAAAAGGTGTTGACCAAACTCATATGTTGCCCCCACATAGGGATGTGGACCAGATTTCAACAGATTAACAATAAGCCGTTATTGAACAAGGACATGAAATACAATCTATTGTCCATCAACTTAATGCCAAAATTGACCTTTTCGAAGCACTCCAAGTTGATGCTATAATTGCAACACTACCATACACTTGGAATCACTACAAGAAGAAATTGAAACACGATGAAAGTAACCATGAGCTGGGATCCCTCATGTACTATCTATGTATCGAGGAGACTTGAAAACGAGAGAAATTTGATGATCAGCACAAATAAAAGCAAACATGGTTCATGGAGAATCCTTCAAGAATCATAAGAGCTATATAAGAAATAATTATTTCAAAACAGTTCGTTGAGTTGTCGAAGAAGCTCACTCTATTCGAGTTGAAGAAGGTTGGTGGTTGGATATAGGGGCTATTGTTCACATTTAAGAGCAATATATTTGTTGGAAAATGAATACTCTTGTAATAATATGTGTAAGATGAATTTAAAAATAATTTTTTATAACAAGAGTGATACTTTATTCAAGTAAAACACTCGTTCAGTCGTTCTGATGTCTTAGGGGCTCGAATCCATGACCTCTAGAACCTTTATATAGAGCGTCATATTTCTAACCATTTGAGCTAAAGTTGAAAAATGTGATCAAGAATAAATGACTTGTAAATCACACAAATCAGTAATAAGTAAAACATCTAGATTACTTGAACTGGTACAGATGTATATGATTTACATTATAAAATTTCACGTGGTGGAAATAAGTAATATGTTGCATTTGTAGACGATCTCGCCAATATGCTTGTGTATTTAGTATTTACTGAAAAATAAAGATGAACTATGGAGAATTTCTTATCTATAAGGCAAAACTTGAAAAACAATTGAACCATAAAATTAAAGTCTTACGCTCAGATAAAGGTAGTGAATATACATTAGTATAATTGAAAACAATATGTGAAAATATGGCATCATTCATGAAGCTACGCCACCCTATTCACCAGAATCAAATGGTGTTGCAGAACCAAAAATAGGACTTTGATGAATATGATTAATGACTTGCTTCTAAGTTCTGATCTACCGGATTGTTGGCCGGGTTAAGCACTTTTAACTTTTAAGTACATGTCATGTACTTAACAAGATTACTGTTAAAAGGATAAATAGAACTCCATATGAATTATGGTATTGTGATTTAGTCGAAAATTCAATTTCAATTGTTTAAGAGTTTGGGGTTGTCTTGCTCATGTGAGAAAACCAAATTCGATAATTACTAAATTAGAAAACAAAATTATAAATATGCATTTATAGGTTATGCAAAAAACGATACTGCTGATAGGTTTTTGAATTTGGATGTGAATCTATTGATGTAGAGTATTTCAAACATATGTATAAACAACTTCGAAAAATGATACTCTTGGTGCTCGTAATTTGAAAAGAATTCACTTGGATACACAAACCGAACCAATTCAGGATGAGGAACCTAGTAGAAGTAAGAGAAAAAAGTAAAATCTTTTGGTCTTGATTTTGTAACCTATTTGATAATAAACAAGATCACACATCTTACTACATTTAATCTTAATGAATATGGTGATCCTATTATTCATATAGGAGCAATGATATCTTTGATGGTATCTTCTGGAAAGAAACCATCAATGAAGAAAAGAGTTCCATTATATCAAATCGGATGTGGATTTTGGTTAATCTACCTTCTGGTTCAAAACCAATTGGTTGAATATTGGATTTTCAAAGGAAAACTAAATGCTAATGGAACTGTAAATAAATAAAAAGCATGATGGGTTGCTAAATGTTACAATCAACGTTATGAAGTTTACTATATTGATACATATACTCCTATAGTAAAAATATTATCGATTCGGGTGTTATTCTCTTGATGCAAATCACAACCTATTTGTTCATTAAATGGACATTAAAACAACAATTCTAAATGACGATCTTGAGGAAGAATTATATATGGAGTAACCAGAGTGGTTTGCTTTACTAGAGCATGAGAACTTTGCAAACTTGTAAAACCCCTTTATGGTCTAAAGCAAACCACTATGCATTGACATGAAAATTTTATAAAGTTATGTTGTTTGGTGGGTTTAAAGTAAATGAAGTAGATAAGTGCATTTATTCTACATATAAAAATTGAATATGGGTTCTTATTTGTGTGTATATAGATGGTATGCATATCTTTGGTCCTAACTTGGAATGCGTAATGGAAACCAAAAGGTTTTTTTTTCCTTTGTGACAAGGGTGATACTTTATTCAAGCATAAGACCCATTATGATGTCTCGTGGTCTCGAACCTATGTCCTCTAGAATCTCCGTTTAAAACGTCATATCTTTAACCACATAAGATAGAGGTCCTTGCCAAGGAACCAAAAGGTTTCTAAAATCTAACTTTGATATGAAAGATTTAGGAGTAGCAAATATGATTTTGGGGTCTACAAAAAAAAGAAATTATATCTTTTTATCTCGGCCACATTATGGTGAAAAGATCCTTAAACAATATAGTCGTTTTAATGATAAAGCAGTTTCTACTCAAGTTGACCCTTCAGTTAAATTGATGAAAGTTATTGGTAGATGTTATAACCAATTAAATTACTCTAGTGTGATTGAAAGTCTAATGTATGCTATGCATTGCACATGATCAGACATTGTTTATGCTGTCAACATGTTATGTCGTTTCACTAGCAATCTTGGTAAGGAACATTGGAATACAATTTCACGAATTCTAAAATATTTAAACGGGACAATAAAATCATGTGTTATGTTATAAAGAATATCAATTGCACTTGAAGGATACAGTGATGCTAGTTGGAATAATATTATGTTCAACTCTAGTTCCACTGGTTCCACTTCTGGATGGATTTTTTCTTTTAGAGGAGCGGCCATATCATGAATTTCTAGGCAAACATGCATTTTAGAATAATTATATCAGCATAGTTTGTTACATCAGTAGAAGGATGTAAAAAGGCAGAATGGTTCAGAGAACTATTAATATATATTTCTACCTAGACAAAACCAACCCCATCAATTATGGTATACTATGATAATCAATCTATTTTATATAAAGTGGCATAGCAAACCTACAATGGTATGCAACGTCATCTCAATTTTAGACATAAGTTTCTTGGAAGTTTAGTAAAACAAGGAGTTGTCACATCCGACTATGTGCAGTCAAAGAACAACTTGGCAGATCTTTTGATGAAAAGACTACCAAGAGAGATGATTGAGAAAACATCGAAAGAAATGAAACTAAGGTCACGTAACCTTAACCATCTATAACAGGAACCCTACTTTATGTTTTGAAAAATGAACTAAGTTCAAAGGATACAAACAAATTGTAGTATGGTTAACTAAGGCAGTAGCTAGAATCTTTATATATCATTCCTTAAAATCTATCATGAGTACTATGCATTGAAGAGGTCAGATATACTCCTTAATGAGTTTTAAGTGAAGGGAGCGACTCATAGAATAACACTAAGAGAAAACTCACATATATGAGTGAAAATCAAGCTGTTTTCTATGAGATAGGACTATCTCTAAAGCACTCAAGAGATCTGGATATTACACAAGGTCATTAATGCGTATGGAATAGAAATTAACAGTCTTTGTAGAATATAGTATATGTGATAACTCCGGTTAATCAATATAGGGTCCTTGGTTCTATACTCGTTCACCTTAGCCAACTTTGAGTTGTTTGCACTAAGTAAAAGTTCCAAACCAATAGTTACTTTTATTTGCTATTTCCTACGATGATGCACATCTCAATGATCAAGTCCATTTTCATAATAAATCTTGCATGAACTACGGTGGCTTGATCCTAAAATGGTATGTAGGTAGCCACTGGTGATGCAACCCATTTTATATTCCTTGTGTCCATAATTTTTTTGAAAAGAGGTAGGGAATGTCAGAAGTTTTTCAAAATATTTGTCACAAAACGAGTCCGTGGGATGCGGTGGCAACACCCCGACGGATGACATTCGACTTTGACCGTTTGGGTTGCGGAGGTCGGCTTGACAGGTCGGATCATAAGGTTTAGAGGACAATGCTCCATCCCCAAAACGGTATGTAGAAGTAAGTGGTGCGACTGCTACAACACTCATATTTTCGAATAGATTTAACTGTTGGTTTTCAAACAGTCACATCCTCTTCTAATTGTTATCGACCTGCACTGTATAAGACTCCCACGCACACATAAAACTTAACTTCATGTTTTTGAAAAGTACACCTTCATTCGTTTTCTTCTTCCTCTCATCATCATAAACAACCAATTTTTTTGGGTTTGATTTAAATAGTCAAAACTTGAATCAAATAACTTCATTACATCCTAAAAGAGATCACAACTTCGTTTCTTTGTGACTAAGAGGAGTGTAACATCTTTTAAATGACAACAATTATAATCATCCTTTGGAGTTCTTGTCAGAGATATTCAGTAAAACTACCTTCCAACGGAGTTGTCATGTTCAACTCTTCCAAAAATGGACCTGTATAAGAATAGGTCGCTTGCTCATGTATGATGGTGATTGAATAATTTTTTCTTTTTCTTTTTTTCTTAAAAGAAAGAAAGAAGATGAATGTTAATGTGAAATTTGGCAAGTTAACATTTAAAATGACTAAAGTGCACTATTATATCTACACCCTCAGATCTTTTGTTATTAGGCCATAATACATGAGTAAACCACTACTTTGATTAACACTCAAATCATGTAATCCTACTCCATATGCAGAATTCTATAGGTAAAATTGGACAGTGTCCAACAAATTGACTTGGAGAACATGCATGTTGAATGACTTTTTGCCTAGCTTATTTGCATTAGTTGGAAATATATGTAGTAATTAATAAATTAGTATTTTATTTGAGTTTAAGTTGTAACAAAGGATGTGTAACCAATTAGTTGGAACACCTATGGATAAGTCTGTCAATTGATATTGAAAAATATGAAATCTGTCCATATCGGTATCCAAAAAATGAATAAATATCCGATATTTGGAAAATGAATATGGATGTGGATATGAATGTCCGTTCTATTTTTTGTCAAGGTAATAGTTTAAATTATGTTTATTTTAGTATAATAAATCATGAGTATTTTTGGTTTTATCAAGATAATAGTTTGTATTCATGCTTGTTCGCTGCACTAAAGTTAATTTTTGTCATTGTTTTCTTTTTCATTTTAATAATCATAAGGATTGTAGGTTGAATTAAAATTTTCTATTTATGTCTTTACACTTCCATTCTTTATTCACGGACGTATATCCGAAAAATTTCGTGAATAGATGTGAATATGGTATTATCCGCATCCTAAAGTACCTATTGATGGACCTAGCTACGGATGTTAAAGTTTGATATATACCGTAATAATTAATGTGGTTACATTTAGTCAAAGTTCAAATCAAGTGAAGGATGGTCTCAACGAGTAAATTGCTGCACTAGCTTTTAACCAGAGTTGGTAATCCTATGCCATACGGAGAGAACCCTATTGGTTAATTTGTATTTGGTATTACCAGCTCTTTTGTAGATGCAAAATTGACTGTTCCTTCTGATTATATTATATTGTTGTCGCTGTTTATTCAGGTGACGTACCAAGGGTTGATGGACAGCTAGCAGTAGCTAGGGCTTTCGGAGATGGAAGTCTGAAAAAACATCTGAGTTCTGAACCTCATATAGAGGAGGTGCCGATTGATGCTGACACCGATTTCTTCATTTTGGCAAGCGATGGTTTATGGAAGGTAAATTTAGAGATTTTAAATTGGATACCTGATATGATGATTGATGTTCTGTCTAGCTATTTTCTTTTTTTGAATTACAAAATTGCTTCATCTTAGGCTCTGTTTGTTTCCGGGTTTTCCGGGGGAAAAAGAGCTGAATGCTTAATTAAATTAGGGATAAGTGGTTGTTAACTTGTTTGTTTTCAAATAAGTGCTCTCATCGAGCCCTTTTATTCACTAAAATAAATAAGCAAAATTTTAGTGCTTATTATTAGTTCTGATCACTTATTACACTACGTTTTCCAGTTATACTCTTACGTAACACAAAATTTATTAATTTCTCAATCATAATTTAATTGTTTTATAGAGTTTTTTTTTGTTATTATTATTTGATCAAGCAGTTAGAAAAGCTCATTCGATTCTATCTCTTCTATCATCTATGTTGAGGTGACATTTTTTTCGTTTTGTTTGACTTTATTCTTTAATAATTTCCAATCATTGGAAGCAAATATATTAAAAACTAATGAAATTGAACCCCAAAAAAAACTGATGGCAACCTACCATAACATATGAATGCGATTAATAAGAAACTGAAATAAACATAATCTTTTTGCTATATAATTTTGATTCAAAAATAAATAAATAAAATGAAATATGTAATGCTGTGTGAAATAATTATAGATAAAGTATAATATTAATCTCTCATGAGGGAACAATACAAACGAAATGTTCATGGGGGTAGCATCAACGGGATTAGGTAACCATCTTCAGCTGCCTCTTTTATTTCCCTTTTCCACATCTTTCGCCCGCATCCCTAATCTAGCTTTCCCTGTTGCTGCCATCCGCTATATTTTCCAGCTCACATGCTCCTTGTCATATCTCCAACCAGATCTGCATCCTTCTGCCGTCTCGCTTTCAGATCTGGCGTCGCAAGTCCAGATCGACCCTAGCTCAGCTCAGTGTCACCGTAACCTTTTTGGTGGTATTTTAGTTTGCTCGTGAAGTAACATATCTGCTTCCCCGCTTTATCTTCTATGCGACGTGGCTGTTTGCAGATGTTTTGGTTTCTTTAAGGTCTCTTTGCCGCTGGTTCTAAGGAGTTTTGGCTGCCGGTCTTGATCTTTCCGTAGGCCTGTCAACGGATACTTTCGGATGCGGATAGTGCCATATCCGCATCCGCATCCAAAATGATTTTTGAATATCGGATATCCGCATCCGCTGATACGGATGGATATCGGATAATTATCCTATCCGCTAACGACCGATAAATCAAGAAATATAAATATAAATTTTAAGTTTAACATACATTTTTTTCAATCAAATTGATTATAAAAGTGTTAAATATAAACAAATATGACGATAATAAATAGTTTTGAGCAGATAATAAGCATTAAGTGCATATAATATAAACTACTAATTTAATAAAACTATAAATAAATATCTTTTATTATGCTAAAATACACATAATTTATACTATAATCTTGACAAAGACCGGACGGATAATTTTCGGATGCGGATGTCTTCATATCCGCATCCATTTTTTCGGATATCGGATATTATCCGCTATTCGGATACGGATGCGGACGGATTTCAGATTTTTCGGATATCCATTGACAGCCCTATCTTTCCGTGCCATGTTTCCATCTTATCACTATGTTACCATGGCGATTGCGCAGCAACGGTGGCGACGTCATTGATTTAGATCGATGGGCTTCATTTGGGCATTGTTGATCTCTTCTGGTACTTTCTCTTCTTTGTGGCGTTCCAGTCCTGGCTTAAAGTTGTTTCAGTTGTGCTAGTAATTTCAGTATTTCTTTTTTTGGGTTTTGGCCTGTGTCAATGCTATTTTATCTGTCATACAAGCAGTTTCAGCCTGCTTGTCTCGTGTCATTGAGTTTGTGAATCTGCTTCTGGTGGTGGTATTCTGAATCTCCTTGGTAGGAGCTTTTGTGCCATTTGTAATATGTTAGATTTTTGTTATGTTTTTTCAGGAGTCTGTAGTCATCATGGAGCTTGTTCTTGCTATGTTGAGTAGATTGTCAAAGTGGAAGCGTTATGCTTCAGTTAGGTCAGAGTGTTCCTGTAGTATGTCATAGTGGAAGCAGTTGTAGCTTCAGTTGGGTCAGTATGTCTTGCTAATTTCTTGGTTACTGAATCTCAGTGTGATTGCCTGGTTGAACTAGTTTAGAGGTTATGCTCTTTAGGATATGCCGAAGCTGCCGAGGAGCTTTTTCTTCACACCTGTACAAATTTCTATATTTAAAAGTGGACGGATCACCATAAAAATCGGCTTGCATTGCAATATATGTATATGTGTGTGTAAAGTATTTCAACAAGATGAACAATACCGGTTTATTTAAGTTAAAGTGAAAACTAAAATAAAATATGTAATGCATATGAGAAAAATAAGCCTATTAAATAATTACGAAAAGTTATAATAACTTATTTTGACACATTGAACATATATTAATAATGCTCAAAACATTATTTGATAATCCAAACGCATCACAAGTTCCAATTATCATAATGAAACATTTTCTTCTCGATAAAGCTTTTATAAAATATATCTACGTAATCAAATTTTCTATTTTCGTTGTGTTTTGTAATTTTGGTAGTACTTACACACGCGATTGCTTGTTTTTTTGGTTCGTATATAAAATATAAGACATAAGATAATTAAATGTGTTTTGTATAATAGTTGTACCGAAGGATAATCAATTTTAAAAATGAGGGGTAATATTATCAAAGTGGCAATTTATGTTTACAGAACAATTTTCTAATGAGAACGTAAACAAAATAATATTCTTAAGTATTCGGCATTCAACATTTTAAACAAACTTCTGTCTTACTCTTAAATGGGATTACTGATATGTTATAACATGAATTCAATACAAAAAGAATAGCACTGGTGGATCATAAACCTTTTGTACAGTCTTAAGTCTTGGTCTTACCAATTCGATACAACGTTGCTTTCTGAAATAATCTAACTAGGGTCCCTTTGCGTTGGCATGCATAAGTATCATGTTCTTTTATTATTTGTATTTTTGTATTTTGTAGCAAAAGTCAAAGCATAATATCCTAATTGATAAATAAATTTTGCTAAGATTTATTTATTTATATATTTTTAACTATTAATAGAGTATTTTGCCAATCTGATTTATTTAATTATTTACCTTTTAAGTAAAAAAAGGCCAAATTGGGTGCTGAACAAGTTCTTGTTTGGAGAATCTCTAGCAATGCTACCATACCATCGTAGAAACATATATTTAAACCTCCATGTTTTTTCCCGTGGAACAGGAAAAACATAAGCACATGCCATATTTACCATCATTGCTGTTCTCATAAATTAACATTGTCTATATAGGTCATGACAAATCAAGAAGCGGTAGACTGCATAAAAGACATTAAAGATCCTCAGTCGGCTGCAAAGCATTTGACAGAAGAAGCCGTTGCAAGAAAAAGCAAAGATGACATTTCTTGTATTGTGGTCAATTTTGTTTCTTGACGCTTCTATACGAAACTCATAAGCAAAGTCTGCCCTTATTGTATAATAAACCACGTTGTTTTGTATTAAGTTTGTAGTACTGCATATTTGCTTAAATATGTGTCAACTTTTAGGTTTGTGTAATCAGTTTGTTCTTTCAGGATTTGTCGAAGTTATTGATGCATATAATATTGAATTATTGAAAGTTGTTTATTTTTAGAATGTGGACGCCTCAACAACGAGGGCGCCTCTGCAAGAATATACCGCTGGTCTGTGACTCTATAAATGGAGATAGACTTGAAGATATAACCACATATACAAGAAACTGCGAAATAAAAATCTTTCACCAAATTTTGTTCTCCCGTTTCTTTTATGGGTAAGTTTGGCTCACATCCCTAACAAGTTTTAAAATAGATAAAACATCCTTCACAATCAACATTTACGTTTCCGCTCCCTATTTTCAAATTCACGCATGCAAAAAGATCCAAATACCCTTTATGTTTTTAACTTTTCAAACGTGTATAACTTTATTTACAAAAACCGGATCAACATACCGTTTTCATCAAAAAATCACAAATTTTATGATCTTTGAAATGAGATCCATTGTTGATACCAAAAATTTATATTTGTATTAAATGTGCAATTATTTCAAATATTTGCAGACAATTCAGCAAATATTGAATATTTTCGATTTTTTTTTCAAATTTATAAAAATTGCAAAAAATTGCAGATATTTCTGAAACTATATGGTATAGTTGCAGAAATGTCTGCAACTATTGGGTATAGTTGCAGAAATTTATGCAACTATATTGTATAGTTGTAGAAATATCTGCAACTATTGCATATAGTTGCAGACATTTCTGCAACTATTGCAAATAGTTGCAGTAATGTCTGCAACTATTGCGTATAGTTGCAGAAATTTCTGCAACTATTGCTTATAGTTGCAGAAATAACTGCAACTATTGCGTATAGTTGCAGACATTTCTGCAACTATTGCGTATAGTTGCAGAAATGCAACTATTGCAAATAATTGCAGAATTGTCTGCAACTATTGCGTATAGTTGTAGAAATTTCTGCAACTATCGCATATATTTTCAGAAATTTGTTGCGATTATTTAGTACTGCAAATATTAAGAATATCATATTTCATAAAAAAAACTTGATTCGTCTTCAATTTAATTGCAGATTTCCATTTAAATCGAAAAATAAGAAGAAGAATTAAAGCTCGACAGTGAAGCGCAAGGGTAATTTGGGGAATAAATTGGCGGAAAACAGAAACAGAGATGTAGAAAATATATTTTTTATGACAGGGATCCGCTTTGAAATTAAGTTCCGTTTTAAGGACGTGTCACTAATTTTCACTTCTTTTATTGTGTTCACTTATCTTTATCTTTGTATTTAATAATAAAGTATCATAATCATCTCTCTTTCTGGCTCCTGCTTTGTACGTTATTAATCCATTCTCATGATAACTATTATAGCTTGATGCGTATTATATATAATAACCATATAACACATATATCATCAAAGCTATCCACATGAAAACTTATCGGTTCCAGGAAGGAACTAGAAGGATATAAACAAGCTCTCATAAGCACCGCTAATACATAAACACGATATCAATATATACATGGTGTAGTCAATAGTATGGAAGTCATCATGTCATGTGGTAAGAGTTTGGGGATGTTCTAAAGGTAATTTTGTAATATATTATAAATTATTAACTCTGCAATAAAATCTCATTCAAAATAAAGTATTTTTTTCTTCTATTATATACTTGTAGTATTGTGATATGTTAATTAATTATTTAATTTAAGTATATTAAATAGAAAATTCTTAAATGATATGTTATATAGTAGTAGTTACAATGTATTATAATCATGAGAGATTTATCAAATTAAAAATAACTTATTATTTTAAATATTTCTAGTCAAGATGTTTCGAGACATGATATCGATATATCCATTGAAACTATGGTACGTAACGCTTTCTAAATATTGGACGGTGTATTATTCATGGCTGCTAGATGCACCAATGGGTCACATATATACCAATAGTTATTGGTTAACTATGGAATGATTCACTTGAGAGTTTTATATTGGTTATTATAACTAAGGTCAAACATAGAATCTCGAATTGATGATATTACACTCTTGACTTGAGAATAATGTTGAACTTCAATATGTATAGTCCACTTTGATTATATTTAAATGGTAGAATGACTGTTGGAACCGGATCAGCACGCAGCGGGATAATTAGATAAATTTTAAAATTATTTACTTTTTGGATATTTATCGGGCTTATGAAGTCAAAATTTATTTAGAGCTTTTCTAAATTAAATAAAATCAACATTTTATTTAAATTTACAAATAAGGTTTTATTTATTGTGTAATTTGTATTGTATAATACATGTGTGTATCATATACACATAAGTGTGTACATGCTAGTGCATCATATATGTACACTATGTAACATGTCCATGTATAAATGTTGTGATTTATCCACAACAGACATGTTAGCTTCTCTATATACATGTGTGTTGTCTAGTATATACATGTGTCTGTGTGTGTGATACAAGGAAAAAGAAGGGGTCGGTAGATTTTATCTTAAAAAATCCATAAAATCGAGTTCTAATATATCTAGTAATATAAAGAAATCTGTTAATGCCTGAATCCAGATTCCTAGCACAAATCCTGAGACAAAGCCTAATATACTGGATAAAGCGAATAACAGAAGGATATATATATCTACAAACATTTTTTCTACAAGTTTATATATTGCTAAAAGCACAAATATTACAAAGAGAAAGAAATATGGAGAAACAAAGCAATTTACCTTGTTATTAACCATATGTCTTGAACTGGTGGAGTGGAAGAAGACTGAAGACTTTTTTTTTTTTTAATATAATCTCTCAAATTATGAAGTCTGAAGAAGAAGATAGTTGCACAGATAAATGAGAACAAACTTTAAGCTGCCATTAATTTCAAAAGCTTACAAATATTTTCTGAGGACTCGAATTACCACTTACTGCATACAAACTTGCTATATATAGAAGTCTAGCCGGTTTATCCGGTTGCTTAAAACTTACACGCATAGGTTACAAATATTCTTATAATAAACGTCAATCACTATCTTTTCTTTATGTGTTGTCCTGTCCTTTAAAGCTGGTGGAGAATAAAGTAGACCGCACTTTGAGATGCTGTCAGCTATTTCTTTATACGTGGATTATTCTTCTTCTGGAGATTTCTCTTGGAATAGTGTTTTGTAGCGTCTAGATAGGAATATGGTTTTTTAATCTGTATCTACCATATTTTCTGGATCATATTCTCTTGCCATTTCTTCATTCGTGGCTATTGTTGATAAATCTGGGCTGCTGCCTTCTTCTTCTGAGTTAAGTCTGTCATAAATAAGTACATCTGTTTCGGGGTTAAACATATGAATTGCAGCTGGTAAGGGTAATAAAACCTTTAATTCCATTTCACCCCAAACTTGATATCTGGAACTTTCTGCTTGTAGAACTAAATTTTTCCAATTTGGTGGAGGACTAAGCGTTGTGCTGTGCTGATGATATTGCCATGGCATATGCGCTCCAAACCAAATAGGTGAACCTTCGTATAACTGAAAATAAGCTTTAAGACTTCTGCTAGCATGAAGTCTTGTATAGCCTTTATGCTTAAAGATTGCCATACAATGGCTAGCTGGTCTAATCTTGTAATTACTATCTGATAATAACAATGGTGTTGTTGAACTAATACAGACAACAATGCCTGGAAATACTCTTAAACACTGTGAAGCAATGAAATAGAATCGTTCTCCAAATTTTTTTAAAGTGTCTGATGGTGTCGAATTATGGAATGTTATTCTTGATACCATTCCATGATCAAACATATCAACAAGTTCATCTAAACTGTTGGGTAATTTGTTAATGTCTACTTGCATTCTAAGCATATTTGATCTTCGATCTTGAACTATTTTAAACTGGATTCCTTGAATTACTTTTTCATAGTACCTTTTAAGTCTAAGCTGTAATTCTGCCTGATGATTATTCCAACTATCATGCACCATCTTCTCAATTTTGATTTTGATTTCCATACCTGAGTATTTGTACAATTCTTCCAAGACTGGTGCTGGCCGTAGCTTTAAATGGTTACTGAGCAGTTGATGAGACAAAGTTCTTGGTCGCTTGGGTAGTTGTTTTCTTGCTTCGTCTCTATCTTCGACTAGTTGCTTTATTCTTTGATTCATTAAGTTAACTGTCTCTTGGTTATAGTTAACCTTTTGGAGGTATTCTTCTAAATGTCTATTTTTATCCATAAGAACATTTATCTGCGTTTGTGCTTTCTGGTAGAGATTTTGCAAGTCGTTTAACTGTCTGGTTTGGTCGTTGATTATGTTATCTGGGGATTGTGGAGTTGATGAGGCCATCTGAGAGTAAGTCTTGTAACAGTCTTCTTCGACATAATAGTTTGGGCCGAAGATTCTTTTGGCTTCATCTAAGGCTTCTGAAAGCGTATAAAAGCCCTTCCAGACTGGATTATAGCAATTCTGTATTGCTATCTGGACCTGAGTATAATGTTTGAATACTCCTGTATAGTTACCCTTGAAAACCACATAACAAAAATAATTTTTTCCAAGTGGCTTCTGCTGGATTTTAGAAAAATAATGAGCAACACAATTGCCCAGTTTTTGTTTATTCTTTCTTTCTGGTTCTATTGTTCTAAGGTTCCATAAATGATCTAGTAAGCATTGTTGAGAAGGGTCTGTAATTCGGACTAATGGTTTGAATCTTCTTGGGTCATCATTTCTGTATAAAATAAGAGATGTTTGTCCAAAAGTCATACACGGGGTGTTAGCCGCCGTCGTTTGATTACTCGTTTGATTTCTACCTGGAGATTGAGCTGGAGAGTTATTCAGGGGGTTACCCATCAAAAGGGCTGTTGGTGGCGTTTTAGGCAATTGTACCTCTGTTTTTATCAACTGTGGGGTTAATGGAGATTTCTCATCCACAGTTTTGTTACTCGTTTCAACTATTTCTTTGTTCTCCGTTTTTCTACTCGTTTCTATATTCATGAGATGAATATCCTGCAAATTTGAAAAACTGTTAGCAAAGACTGATAATAATTTTCTTGAAAGAATGTCAGCAAGATGATTATCCTTGCCTTTTATATGCTCAAACTGTATAACATAACCATTACCTTGAATTAAGTTCTGCAAATTTAACCATCTTGTTTTATTAATCTTTTTTGAATTTTCATTAGAAATAAACTTAACAATGGCTTCACAATCTGTTCGGACTGTAAAATCTTTATTTAAAAAAAATTTAAACTTATCTAGACTATTTATAAGTGCTTGAATTTCATAATCTAATGAAGTCCAACTACTGACTGTATTAAAATTACCACTTGCATAAGCAGCAATTTTTTCTGTTGTTTTATTGCTATATTTAGAAGGCTTACATTTGAGGACTGCTCCCCAACCTTCCTTACAACCATCACATTCTATAATAATGTAATCTGTTTCTAATGGTAATTCTAAAGATTTTATTTTTTTTACTTCTTCTTTAATTTTCTGTACTAGTTTTACATCTTCTGTATTAAATCTTGTTTCTCCGTTTTTTGATATCTTACCATACAATGGTCCTACTAACTTGGCTAAGCGTGGAATAAATTTTCTAGCATAATTAACTAGTCCTAAAAACGCTTGAATTTTCTTTTTACTGTCTAATTTATCTGGAAATTCAAGTATTTTTTGTGAAATATGTGGCTGAAGTTCTACTTTACCATTTCCTATTTCTAAACCTAAAAATGAAAATTTTCTTTTAAATAATTCCATTTTATTTTTAGAAACAACTAACCCATTGTCTTCTATTTGTTGAAATACTATTTTTAAATGTTGTTGATGTTCTTGTATACTTTTACTTGCTACTAAGATATCATCAATATAAACTAGACAAAAGTCATATTTCTTAAAAATACTGTCCATAAATCTTTGGAATAATGCTGGGGCTGTTTTTAAACCAAAACTAAGAACATTCCATTCGAAATGTCCTTCTGAACACATAAAGGCTGTCCATGGTTTAAAATTTTCTTCTAATTTAAGCTGATTGTAACCGGATTTTAAGTCAAATTTGCTAAATATACGCTTATCTTGAATAAGATTGATTAATGTATCTTTATTAGGGATATTATAACCATCGTCTTCAGTGTTATCGTTTAAACGTTTGTAATTATAAACTATCCTAGGTTTTCCTCTTTTTTGCTCAGAATGATTTCTGACCAAAAAGGCTGCTGATCTATGCTTGGAATCCGATCTTCTAATCAGATTCTGCTTTAACATTTCATTTATTTGTTCTTTAAATTCCTTGACATCAGCTGGTGAATAATCAATGTTTGCTGTTTTTATAGTGATTTCTGGATTAATAATCTTAATTTTACAAGTGTGGTTAACTTTGTTTTTGGTAACATCATTACCAATAAATCCTAATTTTTCTAGTTTAGAGATAATTTGATGGGGAATAAACTTTACTTCTTTTCCCTTTTCAACTTCTCTAATTGTTTCAAACGCTAGAATTGCCAAAGCATTTTTTGTTTCCTTTTGTATTGAAGCATTCTGTTTATGATGTTTATCTGGTTGTAAAAAATCTAATTTACCAAGCCCACCACGCTTTCGAGCGAGCTCTGATGTATAAGTGTGATAATTCGTTGGTAAAGTGTAATTATATTTGCTAAAAGTAATGCTATTTTTGGAAATAGTAATGCTACCTCTGTAGTTTAAAATAAAGTTTAAACCTAATAAAAATTATGTGCTTTTAATTTCTTTGGGTGTCAGAGTGCATTGTCCTAATTCATATTTTGAACTAGTTCAGTAGCACCCCAAATAGTGTAGCATCCCAAGTGCCCTCTGATTTCAATCACAGTTCTGATTTAAATAATAGTGGTAGTGAGAAGAGAGAGAATGAACTATTATTTAAATTGGAACTTGTGGTGGAAATCAGGGGATATTTAGGATGCTGCACTGTTTGGAGTGCTATTGAACGCTCATCATATGTAATATA
The DNA here is from genome assembly GCA_030737815.1 of Allium fistulosum. NCBI lineage: Eukaryota > Viridiplantae > Streptophyta > Magnoliopsida > Asparagales > Amaryllidaceae > Allium > Allium fistulosum. The sequence continues at coordinate 1,464,701,620 of CM060903.1, forward strand.
AGTAATCATACTATTTATATAAATATAAAAATATATACACTTATTATAAAATAAATAATTGTAAATGATAATATAAATGATCACAAGATTAAATTCAAATTTATATTTAGATCTAGTTAGACCCAATAAAATCTAGCAACTACAAATTCAAATTCAATATATTAAAATTTGAATAAATATCTATATAATGTTTAAACATTTCGAAATCAATTTTTTTATAACACACACACACACACACATATATACACACACACACACACACACACACATATATATATATACATATTAAATATTATCTGTAAAAACTACACACACACACATAATTCATACATATAAATATGTCTAATGTAAATTAATTATTAAATATATATAAAAATATATACTTTGAGCATACACGGTAAAAAAAAACTTTTTTTCATTTTAAAATTATTTTGGTTAAAAAATTATATTTTCAAAATCAACAACAACTAAAAAAAATAAATTTTTTCCAAAAACAATATAAACAAGTATATATTTTATCAAATATTTTCGTGTACTTATTTTATAATTTTATACCTATATTAGCTATATTTTAAACGTACAATTTCTAAATTAATATATATATATATATTATTAATAAAGAGAATTCGATGAATATAATTTCCACCGTGTCATTTTAAAATTCTCAAAATGCCCTACATCCATCAACAGAATCTTACCATCGGTTTGTAACCTCTATCACCATACCCTTACAGACCATCCATCAACGGAATATCATCATCGATTTACTTGAAACAAAAGTTCTGTGACTACTAAAGCTTTTGCACTTATAGTACACATTCGTCCATAATTTTTTTTATTAAATAAAAAGTAAATACTTCTAGCTGTTAGGTGCACGTACGTGCGACTTACACTAGTGTGTGTGTGTGTATTATATTCGGTTTCAATTTTTTTATTAAATTCCATGAACTTTAAATTTATATATATAAACTAATAAATGATAAATGTATACTGTATATTATTGTGTTTGAACTCAAAACTAGTTTATTAAATAGCCATTTTATAATATATTTTTTGAGAGAAATGTGTGATCCTCTAAAGTAGAGGAGAGCACACATGTATGTGTGTATATCACTGAAAACAAAGATGCTGCCAACATGCCTGGCAGGTAGCTAAAAAAATACAAAAAACAATGAGAACGACTCAGGTACAACTAGAATGAGCTCCGGCTAGGCCACCGTCCGTTAAACCTCATTATCGAGCTCCGGCAAAGTCACCGCCCGTAATGAGATGTTAGAAGTACCCAAAAGCCATGAAGCAACTCAATGCGGATGATATCAGAAGATAGCTCCAGCTAAGAGAGAGACGCCTCAATGCAAACTCAAAAAATCCAGAATGAACGCCTCGCTGCAAATGGGAATGATCCAGAATGAAGTACGCCACTCTGTCGATGTGTAAGAACTGGAAAGAATGCCTCACTGCTAATGCGTATGATCTAGAATGAAGAGCGCCACACTGTAGACGGATAACTTCTCACTGCGAAAGCGGAAGGTCAAGAATGAAACGTCTCGCTAAAATCCTGTCAACAACAATCCTGAGAACCTGCAAATAGTAATCTAGCACCATTTTTGGCCTAAACCTGTATCTGTAAATGGAACTAAATAAAATTATAAGAGTAATACATATATATGTATATAAATGAAATTTACAACATATATATGTATTAATGAAGTAAAAGTCTATATCTAAAATTATAAGACGGAAAAGCAACAAAAATAAGAAGCAAACTAAAAAAGAATCCAAACTTATAATGCATCATCTTAACCAACACTAAAACAATTTAAAAATTATCCTTATGCTCCTTTAATCAAAAGTACATTATGATAATCAGTAAAAACATCATTCAAATTAGAAAAAGTGTTAATGCTGTAATTATCAATGTTAAAAATATTATTATTATGTTTAAAAATCTTAATACTATTACTAACCTTATTAAGATATTCTTTGAAATGATTATTTTTAGCTAATCTATATTTAGGATTTGAGATCCAATTAAAACAAAATGATGATATTATAAAAACCAATTTATTAAAACGACTATTATTATTATTAAAAATTCTCTGGTTTCTCTCAAACCAAATATACCAACAAATTATAGTGAATAAAGTATCAAGTAAAAATCTATTTTCCTTTTTAAACTTAAATCTTAAATTATTCCAATAATAATCACAATCAGTAACTTTAGTTGTAAGATTAAAGTTAAAGATTTTTAGAGTATTATTCAGAATGTAGTAAGTATCCATGCAATCATAATACACATGTTTAATATCTTCAAGATACAGATTACAAAAAGAACATTTATTATCAATTTGCATATTTTTTCTTTTTTAAAAATTCTATAGTATATAGTTTTCCATGCATGATTAACCACATATGAATTTTAGAAACATATTTTTTCTTTTTAAAAATTCTATAGTATATATTTTATAATATTATTATATATGAAGAATAAGTTTTTCCAGTTATAGCTGTGAGCTTTATATATATAAATACATATTCTTTTTATTTTTTATTATACATATATAAACATTACCATCAAATGACAACACCATCAATATATATATATAAATTTGTGATAATTTCTAACTAACTGGCATATTGTTTAATAATTAAACAAGCATTTATATATACTGTTATCCAGCATTTTGAATAGGCCATATTCAGACAGATTGGATGAGTCGAACTTGTAGTTATCAACGCAGGAGCCCAGAGAGATAGTCCAAAAGTCCAGGAACCATACACAAACAAAGTCATAAGGCAAACATAAGAACGGCCCAAGACTAAAACAACATAGGTCCACCCATATTATGGGTCGGTACCTGTTATTACCTTAGGCATTGGTTTTAATGACAACAACCATATGACATTATATAAAATATAGAAACTAATGTTTTTATCAAGATATATATAATATATAGTGCAGAATATTAGACATGTGTTGATTAAGAAGATCGTATAGTATCAAGAGCAGATTCAAGAGGCTGATACAGAGATTCAAGAGTCAAAGAGTGAAGACGCATGAGTTTGAAGATTCAAGATATCAAGATAAGTTATAGAGTCATATATTATTTTGTTAAAGCCCTGGTAGCACTTCTTTGATCTCTGTTCATTTTTCAAAAAGGTTTCTAAAATCTATTCTCTGATTTTAAATGATTTTCAAATATCCTTATTTTCAAAAATGATTTTTAAAGAATCCCCGTTTTTAAAATGATTTTTCAAACATCTTTCCAAAATAGTTTTCAAGTGATTTTTAAACTTCTTTCTATTAACAAGTTTATTATATTTTGAGTAATTAAGTTTTTAATCATTTTATATTTTAATATACTTTTAATTTATTTAGATATAGTTTTTGTTTTTATATTTTCTAAATAGTATGGTATTCAAAAGTTTATTTTTGACATTCATTAATACTTTGATTTTAATATATATTCACTTATACTTTATATTTTTTTATATATATTATTTATATTTAAATCCTTTATATTAAAATATTTCAAAATATTTATAAAGTTTTCTTAATTTTTATTATGATTAAAATATGTATAAACTATGCTTAAATGTTTTTACAAAGTATTAAAATATTTTACAAAACTTAATATTTTCAAAACAATTTTTATTAAGTAATTTTCAAATTTGCAAAGGATATGTCGACATATATAGTACCCATATGCCACATATAGTCCGATATTTTCAAAATTCAAATTTGGAATAGAAGTGTCTTTTCATCGTATCTCTTCGCGAATGGACAAGACAGTTGTTTCTCTATAAATATGGGTTCTCTCAACGAATTTTGGTTAACTACTTTCTCATATTTTCTCTCCTCTTTCACTTTCTTGATTTCTAAAAGAAATTCAACTCAAAATCTTCTCAAATTCAATCAGAATCAAATTCAAACTTTATTGATTTGATTCTCTATTGTATACTCTCTGATCTCTCGCACTCAAATCAAGATCAAAGTGCTATTTAAGAGGTTATAGGATTATTTGTATTTAAGGTCAAGAAATTGATTTTGTAAACTCTATCAAATCATATTTAAATTCTCTTGGGTGTGCTTGGCGTCCCTGAAATCCAAGTGGGTGTGCTTGTGTCCCTTCTGAATCAAGTGGGTGTGCTTGGTGTCCCGTTTGAATCCAAGTGGATGTGCTGGTGTTACGTTTGAATCCAGTGAGTGTACCCAGAGCTCGAAAAAACTGGAGGGTGTGTCTCATAGCCTTAAAATCGAGATTGTATAAACTTTAATATTTGGAAAGAAATATGTACAAGAAATTGTATGGGACTGGATGTAGGGTAACTCCAAACCAATATAAAAATCCTAGTGTGATCTCTCCAACTATCTACTTTTTACTTTTACTGCATTTATATATGTCTATGTTTGCATCTGTGATTATCAATTTGCATTGTTTAAACTATAATCTTAAAAGAATTCAAAAAGATTCATAAAAGCTATTAGACACTATTCACTCCCCCTCTATTGTTAAATTAGCCTTTAGATCCTTACTTCCACAAACTAATAGTACTGACCCCTACCTATAAGTTGGTACTGATCCCTTTTTCCTCCACTTAGGGGACCTATCTTCTACCTACATTCCTTACATGATACCAAGAGCTTATTTCCAATGCTGTTTTGTTGATCCAATGCAATTCTCCATCGATCTCCATGAACACTTAAAGCTACAACTCTGTTCTTCCACAACTCCATCATTTGGACTCGAAAACAAGCTAATATTGGTGCAAACGACTATGGAATCACGAAGCTAACCACAAGACGAGCCAAGATGAAAAGTTGAAGGCACCCATATTGGCCATCTAATGGGTCAGTATCGACTCCTAACCTTGGAGTTGTATCGACCCATACAAACTGATGAGTTGGCACCCACTTTCTTGAGAGAATTAGTTTAAATCATGGGTAACAGCCTGAAGATATTTTGTATGGGAGTTTAGGCCTTTACCTCGATAAATATGAAGGTGGAGTGCATTTTTTAGGATCTTTTGTCCCTAATTCTTCTCTACTCTATATTCTTCTAATTTTGAAAATCTAAGTGTTGGAGTTGTACCGACCCCTAAGAACTTCTGCCTCCAAGTCGGATATATACGTAAGCCTTGCTTTGCCAAACCATTGTAAACAATTGGTCTCATTTATGTCTCATTTTCATTTACATTTCTTCATATTTTATTCTCTACATAAACTTCTGGCTGTTTGTGTCATTTTTGGTTCAAATATTTTGGTGCTTTCACTGAGAACAGAGATTCTCGGGTTATTTGGGTCCATCATCTATTATTGGATTTCTGATATCCAAGGGATACATCCAATTCTTCAACCTTTTGATTCTACTACTCGGATTTTCAACAATCTAAGAGAAGCTATTTGTAATGGCTCCATCAAGGAAAGAACCACGTACCATAACAACCAGAGCTACCTCCAATGATGCTGAGAATTAGAATCCTCAACATGAGGATGAAGTTGTGCAACCGAGACAGACTGAGATCCAGACTCCAACTGACATTGTGACCAGAATGGAGGTGAATAGGATGATGAAGTAGATGGAATAAAGGTTCCAGGCTAGTCAGAATGAGATGAATCAAATGATGCAGCAAAGCTTAAGGCTGCTGAATCAAATGACTTAAGGCAGCCGTGGGAGAAGTATGAGAAGTTCTAGTTCGGTCTTTGAAAGTTCCTCATCATCCAAGCAGAGAAAGAGAGATAGGAAGTGGAAAATGACCTAGGACACTACTGGAACATCTCGCCAAGGAAGAGGATGACCTCCAGGCTCAAATTTAGGGGTTGACCCAAGGTTAGGGGTCGGTACTAACCCATCCGATGGTGGGCCCAAAGCTCGCTATCTGGAAGGCGGTGTGGATTTGACTTTTGGAAAATCATGTTGTTGTTGATGATATTGCTCACGTGAATCAAACAAGGGTGAATTTTGGACGAATTGATCGCCCGAAGGCAGGGGAACCTAAGTATCAAGAGCCAAACCGAGGGCGTTCGCTAGGCCGAAAACTGGGGTGGAGCCTAATTACCGCCGTTTAGTCGAACCAAGTGACCTGGACTACCTGGAGGATATGGTCATAAGATGTTCACGGTGGAAAATTCTATCGATTAGAACACCTTCGGAAATATATCGTAATAAATGCCGCAAGCGCACGGTGTACAATCGTAGTACATATGTGAGTACGGGTCGATCCATAGGGAAAGAATAAAATTCTAAAATTACTCAATCAAATTAGCCCAAAAGTTAAGAGAATTTTTAACTAAAAAGTTTAGAAAATTGATAGTAAAAATTAGAATAAAAATGAGAATAAAACTATGAGATTAAAGAGAAATTTAGAGGTAAATCCACTTTCAAATTTCATACAAATCAACACAACATAAATCTATAATCTCTCTTTTTAATCATTTGTGGAATTAGTGCATATATTTATTATAAGTATGGCCTAATTGTGTTATTGACCAACACAACTTAAACCATCAAACTCTAACACACCCTCTAACCCGCTTATCAAATCTTATGAAAATGACATGAAATTAAAAATAAAATATATTTTAAGCATGATCTATTTACTATGAATTAGTAACATAGAGCATCAAATTTTGATTCTAGTTTCACTTTCATTATCAAAATCATATTTAGATGAAAGGAAAACTTTTGCTTATGTTTAATTAAGCATAGCCTATTTGTTATGAACAACATAGGCTATCAAATTCAATATTAAACAACAAAATTCCATACATATCAAAATTTCCATTAAGCACAAAAGAGAGATCATAAATGAAACCATTATGTTAATTTTATATGATTCATGAGGGCTTCATTACCCCTAAATTGAAGGGATTTAACTTCTCATATTTGAATACATGTTCACATAAAGTGATTTCAACATAAACATAAATGAAAAGAAGTGCTAAAAAAGAGAGCTAACTAATTGCAATAAAAGAAATCTACACTACTAACGTGAAATAAAAAGAGAGCATGTAAGAAAAATAACATAAATTAAAAGAACATAAACATGAACAAGGCTAAGAAGCCACTAAAGAGACAATTTTATTATCTGATTTTCTTAAACTTTCATAAAAGGGAAGAGATATTCTACATGAGAAATAAGAGGGTATATATACATGCATAAAACCCTAATCCATTTTTATGGAGCTACCCATAATGCCCTTGAGTTTGTGTAGCCTCCAAGTAATCATTAAGGAATTAATTAATCTTCATTTGCATTTGCTTTTCCTTTTAATCTCCACTAACATGTGCATATGTTTTTAATTGTGGTCCATTAGTTAGTGAGTAGGTGGGCTCCTCCATGTTGCATTAATTCTTTTCTTCCCTTCATTCTTTAGCTTTAAATATTTGTGCATGCATATATCCATGAAGTTCCATCCAATTTGCACTCAATTTCCTACAAATAAAAATAAAAATATGCAAATAAATTTTCTCAAAATTAATTCATACAAAAAATTACCATTTTGCCTCCAAATGAAGATGAATGAATGATGATTTGAAAAAAATTTAGATTTTGGTTTAAACATATAAAAATACCCTAATATGCTCATTTATTTTAACAAAGAAGATTATATTTGGGAGTAAAATATACACTTTTACGTGCACATCAATACCCTCACACTTATCTTTTTATTCGTCCTCAAATAAACTAAAACTAGAAAAAATCCGTTTTCATAGGAAATACGATTGTATTGAGCGTATGCAACAAGCCGTTAAACCTCTAGGTGTACCTGGTAGGATGAGTGTTGTCAGTGAGGGTTTTCAGCGGATAATACCCACAGAATCCAAATGTGATATGCAAATTCTAATGCGACTACAGGATGCAAGTTTTCCAAAAATTAACAAATAAAGAATTTACTTTTAAATCGACACGAGTAAGTTAAATATAAGTTTTGGTTATTATCAAGAAATTTTAGTCTTTTTACTCATCAAAACTTCCAACAAAAATTAAGTTATCATCACAATTGGACTCTAGTTTGGCTAGTTGTTTCGGTTGATAACATTTTTGCAACTATGAAATGAATCCTTTAGTTGATTATCAAAGTTTTGCAAAATGGCATTTTTATTTCTTTTGAATAACAAGCCAAATCAATTAAGTGAAGATAGTGCTTGGGTTTCAATTGCTTGCTCTCTCTATTTTGAAAAATATTAACATTATTATTGTTTACACACTTAACTCAGATATACCGAGGCCAGATATACCGATCATGCACTGCCTTTCGGGCTTACATGAAAAGAGTACGGAACGTGACGAGTGTAACACTTGCATGGGAACACATGAATCTAGGTGTTTATTATTAGTATTTTAATTTTATTTACATACACCTAACTCAGATATACTGAGGCCAGATATACCGATCATGCACTGCCTTTCGGGCTTACATGAAAAGAGTATGGAGCGTGGCGAGTGTACACACTTACGCGTGAATACATGACTCTAAGTGTTTCTCATTATGATGATTTTTTGTTGAAAAGAGAGGGTTATGCAAAGTCATCTTAGCACCATTTAACTTAGAAGATCAAAAATGTTATCGCCTTTACTTTAAATCAACCACTCTTTTAAACAAAGATTATAATTAGGATATACTTCGTAATTATCACATATAAACCTTCCTACATACTAGTTACCATGGTTACTTGTAATCAAACTTTTCTTTGTATTTTTGTTGAGACAAGTAGTTTTTCAAAAATTTCAATTTAATAACCAAAAACATATACTTATTCTATCATGTTTCTTCAAAAGTAAAACAATATGCTAAAAAAAATTGTTTTGGTTTTTTTTGTTTTTGGAAAGAAAATGAATAAAATAAACCATGAAAAATCAAAATAAATGTGAGACTCCTCCCACACTTGGTTTTGACCGTGTCCCCATAGTCAACCAAAATGAAAGGAAAAGATAGAAATATGACCTATATTTGCATGAAAATGAAACAATTATTATTAACACTACATTAGAAAATATACCGTCAATGAGTAAATGAAACAGTCTTATAAAGACTAACTCATTTGCCTCGTCAAGTACGAGAGACATAGCTTAAGCTTAGAAAACCAAAACAAAAAAGATTTCAAAATTAAACGTTGATTTGGAAAAACAAATGTTGTTTTATTAAATATCGTATGAGTTGTTTTCTTTTCGATGATTTTTGAGGTAGAAAGAATAACTGGTTGAATTTCATGTTTATTTCACCAATTTTAAATTCAAGCTCATCATTGAAAAATTCTTCAAAATTATTGATTTTAAAATCAAAATGGTGATTTAAATATACTCCTTCAGAATTCAACAACTCATCTTCGAAAAGTCTAAAAAATTTATGTTCACTAAATTCATCTTCTTTTGTTGAATTATTCGCAACTTTATCATTTTCAATTTGTAAAGTTGTTGTATGAAATTCGTTATGGTCAAAAAAAGGAAGATCGAATTTAAAATCGAGTTTCTCACCCTCAAAAGAGTTGAAATCCAAATCAATTACCGCATTTCAACAACTTCATTAAGATTGTCATTTTTAATTTCAAAAGTTGTTATTTGAAAATCGTCAATTTTGGAAAAATGTGGATTATCATTCGTCACACGTTGAGATTTGATTTTGTTGCTCACATTGTTTTATGAGGTTTCAAACAACAAATCTGTGTGATTTTTTTTTATTTTCTTCCATTTGCTCAACTAAATCAAATTCATGATTATTAATTTGAGAATTTTCAATTTGAAATTGTTGAGAACAAAAATTGTCAATCGCACCATAATTGAAACTATTCTCATTGCCAAAATTATTTAAAAAGTGGTTCACATTTCCATTTTGATTTTGTAATTCGTTTTGGAGTTCGAAATTGCATTGACATGGGTTAGAATCAAAATCATTAGAATTTTGAAGTGAATTAAAATTTTGATTATTTTGAAACCTTTGACTTGAGTTATTGTACAGATATGAATTACATAAATTATTTATCATTTGATTTTGTTGTGTAGAAATTTAAAGTAAAGATTCTATAGTTTCAATATTCATTTCAAGAGTGGAGGATTGAGTATTATTTTGAAAACTTTGTGGTGCAAAATTCAAATTATTTATACAATAGCTGTTATTAAAATATCCATAAGAATTTGATGTGAAACTGTATGGATTATACTAATTTTCACGACTATTGTAAAACTCTTGCGAGTAAGAAAATTCAGACATTTTAACAGTTTTTCTTTTTTTTAAGAGAAAAAGAAAGAAAATTGTTTTTCTTACAAAGAGAAAATGTTTTTTTGTGATTTTTTTTCTTCATATATGCATGAATCTAATGCAACTAAATGAACGCGGGGACTTAAATAAAAATTTTCTGTCCTTAATAGCTCCTAACCCAAAATTGTATAATCACACTTTGACTTAATTTAACAAGTAGTTCTTAGCCAGGTAACGAACATGGGTTATCGGTGCACTATGAATCACCACAGCAATGCAACCGAAGGTTTAAGTACCTTCAGAGAAACAATCACTATAATATTTACGAATCACCATAATATTTATAAATGATTATTACTCTGTCGTAGCCTAGACACCAAGAAATAAATTGTTAAAAGAAATCAACTTGTCAAAATACAATTCTGACCTAGATGAGCTTGTGACTCCCTTAAGGTCAACGTCTAATCATTATCATTAGTCAAATTCTACGATGATATGCAATTTATGGGCCAATGAAGGGGTGATGAAATCCCCACTTATGTGAAGTTAGGTACCGCCCTTAGAAAATAAAAACAAGATGCAATAATGCTAAACAAAAATTAAACGTGATTTAACAACGCAACTACAAATGAATTTTTGTTTTGTATTTTTTTATAAATGCAAGCAACCAACAATGCAGAAAGAAATACAAACAAGAGATAATAACACGATATCGGAGCGTACGGAATTATTAGCAAATTTGTTTAAAAGCAGCAATTTTTTTTAAGCGTAAGTAGAGCAGAGCAGTTTTTAGCAAGCAATTCTTCTCCTTTTCTGTTTTTGCAACCTGAAAAAGTGTTGAAAACGATTTTTTTGTAAGGATAGAAAGAATAAAGTTTTAAGAAAAGAAAACCTAAAAAAAATATTAAAATAAAATCTGAATTTCTCAAGCGAATTTTATTTAACAAAAAAAAACTTAACAAAACAAAAGTCTTAATCAAAAGAAAATTTAAACAGAATATTTTTTGCAAATGATTTTTCTTTTCTTGAAAGAAAAATAAAATAAAACAAAAACAAAGGCAATTATTGTTGTTATTATTATTTATAGCAAGTAATTCAAATTGTTTGAAAGATAAAAACAATTTTTTTTAAGCACTTCAAAATCGACCCAATACGGGCCCTCAAGCCCAATATTCGAACTCAATACGCTACTCTTGATATCCTAATCCCCTTCTCTGCTTAAAAAATGCGACGACCCGTCTCCTCGACTCTCGGAAATCGACACTAATACATCCATGGTATTCACGTGCCATAAATCCAAGTGCCGGGGAGGCAGATTTTCAGGGGTAAAGTAAAGTAAAAGATAGAAACACAAATTCTCACATTATGTTAAATAGGTAAATAGGACATACAATCACCATCACTAAGGTACATCAGAGTTTTTTTCGTATGCACTAACCCAGCCAGGAACAGTTATAACTACCTCACATGTGCTGGCATTACTAACTTCTATACAGCGGAAAACAAAAATAGATAGATAGATATCCCATCGGGTGCTCCAACTTCATGCTCCAAAAATCTCTTCCAACATGCTCCTCCCAAAATGCTTTAAACAAAATCCTGACTACTTGGCTGCCCGAAAAATAGGGCATCCAAAGTTTAAAGGGAAAACAAAATAAACTCTCGGTCAGTCATGAGACTGGTGTGATAACTCAAAATACGTTGTTTGAAAATAAAATTGTATCTCATAAGACCATGCCGCGCATAAACACGAAATGGGTTTTTACCTTATGATAACCAAAACATTCTTACGTAAAAATAAGGGATATTATTTTTAATGACATATCTTTAAAAACATTTGCAAGTAAATTTTATTTATCTTAGCCGAAATTGTTACATTATTAAATTCCAGCATACCACCTTGTAATACAAGGCTTTCTACATCTAAAATCTTACGGGCTCTTATTGGAAAATGGGTTTCCATACAAATGACCAGGTGAAGGGACTACCTTCGGGTAGTACATCTCTAGAGGAATGTACCGAGGTCAACAGAACATCTGCACCTCTACTAACACAAGACCGACCTACCTTTCCTTAGATAGTATTGAATATGTCATCACCCCAGTCGTTACCGACCTATCAAAACGTCTCTTAGCATACACCATAATAATTTAAACCCGAACGTCATAGCGGGTAGAAATATATCTAGAAGGGGATGATCATACCCCAATGGTTGCGAACCACATAGCCTTGCTGCATCTACCCTGTTTCGGTCATTTCCGGGTGTGAGGCTTGAGGTAACGATTACCTTTCTCATTTCACATCATCTTTATTTGAATGCTACACTGCCATTCCTTCGATCACTATTGACTTTCACAAACATACAACCTCCGAGCTAGCACGTCTTAGAGAAGGATGTTAATCTAAGAGAAGTTGCTTTCTCCGCCACCAATCAGATGTATGTTTATAAAAGTCAACGATGCAATCTCAAGAATGCACTGTCAGACATCCATCCATACAAGTTGTCCAGGAGCAGGACAAACCGAAGGTACTCTCCTACCACACCCTGTTGGGAATTTACCCTAGGATTAGTAGAGATTAGTCCTTGCATCAGATATTTCATATTGAAGAAACTACCGCTACTATATGTATACTGGGAGTTTATCCCCAAATGATCAACAAGTAGTCCTTCATTATGAAAAGCCCAATATCATATCTATGGCTTCACTTCAAATTCGTAAATTGGTTCGAAGTGGTCTTCGGATAGGAATCATCCAGATTCGACCCCGGTTCCTTCGAAACAATCATCGATAAAAAGGTGTTCTTGTGAATAGGAAATCATTCTTTAATTGATTTTGCTCTTTTTATCAAAATCTCTTTTAGAGATATACATTTATAAAACATTCTTTCTGGTATATACGGAAATATTAAACCTCTTTTATAAAATCCTTTAATAACTTTTAAACTCTTTTTAATAAACTCGAAATCGTTTCATTTTTTCCATTTAGGAAGATATTGATCCGAGTAAAGAAAATTCACCATTCCCTCCATCGGGCCAGTCCGGATAGCTAGGGAGAGCAAGAAACTAGTTTTCCAAAATCAAGCCTAGACACTATCTCTTTGACACCCATAAGGCGGTCAAGTTATTTGATCGACTCTAAATCTTTAATCATTCCAAAAATTATTTTAAATCATCTTTAAAACATTTTATAAATCATTTAAAAACATTTACAAAAGATTTGTAAAAGAACTGTTAAGTTTAAAAATAGTTTTCAAATGTTATAAAAATGCTGCGAAAAAGTGCTGCGGAAAGTGCCTTTTAAGCTATATTGATTGAAACGACTTTTTATTATTTGAAAATTCACTTTTATTTCTCAAATCTCTTTTAAACCCTTTTAAAACATTTATAAGATATATTCCCCATTTTTAAATAATTTTAAAACATCATTTTCTAAGAAATCCAGTTTTGGGTTCCAAATTGCAAAATCAGGATTTTTCTCATATTTCAAAATCTACTTATCGAAATCTCAATTTACTTTCTTAGTTGGAAAACTATGCATATAATAGTTCAGAAAATTCTTATCTCGAAGAATTCTGAGCTATATTCCACCTTTTATACTAGTTTGATTTTTATAGCGCGAAATCGTGAACTACCGTTACACGACGCGCTTATTTTTGACCAAATTTTCTATTTTTTTCCAAACTTCACCAAAACACTTTTAATGTTTATAAAACATTTCAAATACATTATAAACCATTAATAAGAGGTTTAACACTTCCATATACACCAATTCATTAATTTAAGGAAAGTGGTTTCCTTTTGTGTTCATCGATGTGTATATTCGTGACTTGCATATATATATATATATATATATATATATATATATATATTCAACATTCATATGAAAAAAACCAAACTTGATGATCAAAGCATATAAAACATCCATTTGCAACATCATATCATCATCCAACATATAGTATAATAGTTTTATGAGTTCTCACCTTGGATTTCCAATGATTCACAAAAGAATGCTATAGCTCCGCGGTTCGAGTTGCAAAGCTCGCTAATCTTTGGATTTTAGCTCCTAAATGTCTCGACCAAGCCTTGAGGAGGCTAGGGGGTGCATGGCCTAGGGTGTGGCTCGGGTTGGGCTCGGCCTAGGGTGGAGTAAAGAGGGGTTTATGTAGAACAAAGTGAAATGAAGAGTTTTGGGATCGTTTTGAGGTGTTTTACTATATGTAGCTAAATTTTATGATTTTAGTTTCTTTTTGAAATAATTTTTGACATTATTTCTTTTAGTTTGGAAGCCATCAAAGAGGAAGCAAAAGCTTGAAAATATGAAGAAGAGAGTGAATGGAAAAAGAGAGAAGAGGGTAGGGTATTTGTAGGAAAAAAGAAGCGTGTAAAAGAAGATATGTAAACACCACTTTTTCCAAGCTTCTCCAACACACCTTCCCCTTCAAAATACACAGCCAAAGCCCCCCATGTGCACATTACTTCCATCATCTCATGTGCATATATGTTGACTTATAAAGACTTAAGGAGTAAGTTTGTTTTAGAATATCTTATATATTTTATATTATATCTTTTACTTAATTATTTGTTTATATATGTGTTTATGTGCATGTTCTAATGTATGTACATGTACATGTATATGTGTGTAACATATACTTACAACATTGCACCACTTCCACACGTTGCATCGTATATGTGTGCGTAGACTCGGGCTTGCTCTCCCTTCCTCATGATCAGACAATCCTTGATTATGTGTCCTGGTTGATGGCAATTATAGCAGAGGCTATTCTGAACCATAGGAGAGACGGAATCCTGGACCTTTGGGCTTCTACAATCCTTCGCAATATGGCCATTCATCTTGCAATTGTGACAAGTGTACCCTTTAAAGCAGTTTCCTTGAGATCCTTCTCCGGGTTTTCCTGTCCACGACCTCTTCCCACTGTTATTGAACTCCCCTCTCTCCTTTAGAGCCATCCTTCAGTCTCGTTGTTTAATTGGTATTGCACCGGAAATCAAGTCAACACGAAATTCGATTTCCCGATGTGGGGGTAAACTTTTTTACTTCTTCAAAAACGTCTGGGAATTCTTTAACAATGGGTATGGTTCCTAATCTTTCCTGGGATGAGTCTAATGCATATAGGAAACTTCGCCTCCTTGGACCAGGATCTTCACAAGATATTTCTATAAATTTCCCCAACTTCGTTTTCACTAAAACTATCCTTTTGCGCAATCTAGAATAGCTTCATGTTTAGTCAACCAATCCATACCGAGTAAAATTTCGAACCCAATAAAATCTAGGACAAATAGGTCAACATGAAATTTATGGGAAGAGTGGGAAATTTGGACTTTTTCACAATTCATGCAAAGGTTAGTAGTGCCGCCTATGGGATTCGTCACGCAAATAGGGGTATCAACTAAATTAGGTTCAAGTTTTAATTCTTCTACAGTTTTCTTTGCAATAAAACTATGAGAAGCTCCTGTATCAAACAATACTCTAATTAAAACATCTTCGATAAAAGTATCACCTTCCAAAACTCCCTAGCCCTTCACATTCCGAGAGGTCGAAGGCTCATCTTTTATTGCGTAGACTCGGGCTTGCTCTCCCTTCCTCATGATCAGACAATCCTTGATTATGTGTCCTGGTTGATGGCAATTATAGCAGAGGCTATTCTGAACCATAGGAGAGACGGAATCCTGGACCTTTGGGCTTCTACAATCCTTCGCAATATGGCCATTCTTCTTGCAATTGTGACAAGTGTACCCTTTAAAGCGGTTTCCTTGAGATCCTTCTCCGGGTTTTCCTATCCACGACTTCTTCCCACTGTTATTGGACTTTATTTTCTTCCCGTTGTTGCTGTTATTGTGGTTGTTGTTCGTCTGAGCTACTACCGGCTTCGTCTTGTCCAATGTTTCATAATGGAATCCCATATCCAGCAAATCTATAAAAGACCCTTTAACATGGGCAATCATCCTGCTATGATATTTCTCATTCATCCCGAAAATGAACTTCTCGTTTTTCTTCAAAGGCGTATCAATTAGACCAGGCCCAAAACAAGATAATTCGTTAAACTTATTCGCATACTCCTCAATAGTCATTTCATCCTACTTTAGATCCATAAAGCTTCTATAAAGACGAGATTTTCCCGATGTTGGCATGTACTGCTCCTCCAAAACTTCCTTAAGTCTTTCCCAAGAGAAATTGTCCTCTGAATCATTTAGGGTGATAGACTCCCACCAAGCCAAAGCCCCAACCTGAAGTTGCCATGAGGCCAGAAATCTCTTTTGATCATCACCAATATCCAACGCTTTAAAGATCCTTTCACATGATTTAATCCAAGCTTGTACTTTAATAATAGCTTCTGTACCCTTGAATATTTTCCCCCTAAGATGATATAATTCTTGCACAGAGTGGCAAAATTAACTTGGGGCTATACGGGAGATATTTCTTCTATAGTGGCGGTTGGAGCTCGACCGTTAGTTGTTGTGGTGCTGCTATTTCCCCTTCTTCGTCCTCTACCAGTACTCATGTCTTACTACCTAGATTTAGTAAGATAACTTAAGAATACAAAGACGAAAATATCTTCAAAAATAGGGATATAGCACAAATTTTATTCAGATAAGGATTCTAAACATTCACTCTCAAAGATTAAACTCATTCTAGGGCATTACTAACCATATCTCTAATGAGTTATTCCCCACCAAAGCCAAGGTTCTCGCTTAACCTTCAGCTCTGATACCAAATGTGATGACCCGTCTCCTCGACTCTCAGAAATCGACACTAATACATCCACGGTATTCACGTGCCGTAAATCCAAGTACCGGGGAGGCAGATTTTCAGGGGTAAAGTAAAGTAAAAGATAGAAACACAAATCCTCATATTACGTTAAATAGGTAAATAGGACATACAATCACCATCACTAGGGTACATTAGAGTTTTTTTTGTATGCACTAACCCAGCCAGGAACAGTTATAACTGCCTACTCCCACATGTGCTGGCATTACTAACTTATATATAGCAGAAAACAAAAATAGATAGACAGATATCCCATCGAGTGCTCCATCTTCATGCTCCAAAAATCTCTTCCAGCATGCTCCTCCCAAAACGCTTTAAACAAAATCTTGATTACTTGGCTGCCTGGAAAATAGAGCACCCACAGTTTAAAGGGAAAATAAAATAAACTCCGGTTCAGTCATGGGACTGGTGTGAGAACTCAAAATACGTTGTTTGAAAACAAGAAGATATCTCATAAGACCACGCCGCACATAAACACGGAACGGGTTTTTACCTTATGATAACCAAAACATTCTTACGTAAAAATAAGGGATATTATTTTTGATGACATATCTTTAAAAATATTTACAACATATTTGTAAAAGAATTGTTAAGTTTAAAACTAGTTTTCAAAAGTTATAAAAATGCTACGAAAAAGTGCAGCGGAAAGTGCCTTTTAAGCTATATTGATCAAAACGACTTTTTATTATTTGAAAATTCACTTTTATTTCTCAAATCTCTTTTAAATGCTTTTAAAACATTTATAAGATTTATTCCCCATTTTTAAATAATTTTAAAACATCATTTGCTAAGAAATCTAGTTTTGGTTCCGAACTGCAAAATAAGGATTTTTCCAAAACTTGTTTTACTCATATTTCAAAATCTACTTATCGAAATCTCGATTTTCTTTCTTCGTTGGAAAACTATGGATATAATTGTTCGGAAAATTCTTATCTTGAAGAATTCCGAGCTATATTCCACCGTTTATACTAGTTTGATTTTTATAGTGCGAAATCGCGAACTACCGTTACGCGACGCGATTATTTTTGACCAAATTTTCTATTTTTTTCCAAACTTCACCAAAACACTTTTAATGTTCATAAAACATTTCAAATACATTATAAACCATTTATAAGAGGTTTAACACTTCCATATACACCAATTCATTAATTTAAGGAAAGTGGTTTCCTTTTGTGTTCATCGACGTGTATATTCATGACTTGCATATATATTCAACATTCATATGAAACAACCAAACTTGATGATCAAAGCATATTAAACATCCATTTGCAACATCATATCATCATCCAACATATAGTATAATAGTTTTAGGAGTTCTCACCTTGGATTTCCAATGATTCACAAAAGAATGCTATAGCTCACTGTTCGAGTTGCGAAGCTCACTAATCTTCGGATTTTAGCTCCTAAATGTCTCGGCCATGCCTTGAGGAGGCTAGAGGGTACACGGACTAGGGTGTGGCTCGGGTTGGGCTCGGCCTAGGGTGGAGTAAAGAGGGGTTTGTGAAGAACAAAGTGAAATGAAGAGTTTTGGGATCGTTTTGAGGTGTTTTACTATATGTAGCTATATTTTATGATTTTAGTTTCTTTTTGAAATAATTTTTGACATTATTTATTTTAGTTTGGAAGCCATCAAAGAGGAAGCAAAAGCTTGAAAATATGAAGAAGAGAGTGAATGGAAAAAGTGAGAAGAGGGTAGGGTATTTATAGGAAAAAAGAAGTGTGTAAAAGAAGATATGTAAACACCACTTTTTCCAAGCTTCTCCAACACACCTTCCCCTTCAAAATACATGGCCAAAGCCCCCCCATGTACACATCACTTCCATCATCTCATGTGCATATATGTTGACTTATAAAGACTTAAGGAGTAAGTTTGTTTTAAAATATCTTATATATTTTATATTATATCTTTTACTTATTTATCTTTTTATATATGTGTTTATGTGCATGTTCTAATGTATGTACATGTACATGTATATGTGTGTGTAACATATACTTACAACGTTGCACCACTTCCACGCGTTGCATCGTTACAAATCCCAATTCTGTTTTTCGATCATATTTTATCTTTTAAGTTTATTTGCATATTTTTGTAATTTTTTTTCCTATTATTCTTAACTAATAAAAATGATCACATTTTATTTATAAAATCATATAAATTAATATAAATAATTATTCACAAAATTATTTGTATTATCGATAAAGCTAGACGATCATTTATTTAAAGCGATACATTTACGGGTTGTTGCTGAATCCTCTCCTTAAAATAATTTCTTCCTCAAAATTAAGATAAGAGAAAATGGCACAAAAGGAAATATATTCGATATGATGGAACATATAAAAAAGTATGAATAAGCGACTACACCACAGGCGGTGAGTACACTATAATGATATAGTTCATTCTTCAATTCTAAACTCGAGATATGCCTTTCTCATTCTATCCTCTATTTCCCAAGTGCAATCCTCGGCATCACCACTCCATTGAACTTTAAATAATCTTACTACCTTCCACCTTAATCGTTTCTCATCACGATTAACGATTCGAATAGGTCGTCTAATAACTGCTAAATTCGGTTCCACCTCCAATTCTTCTTGAGCAGTTGTTTCTATAATTTGCTTTGGGTCATGTACATGTTTTCTCAAATGAGATACATGAAAAACATTGTGCACTCCTGCCAACCTCTCTGGCAATTGCACTCGATAAGCTAGCGGGCTAATTCGTTCAAGAATGGGAAATGGTCCAACATATCGAGGTGCTAACTTCCCTGTTCTTCCAAACCTCACTACTCCTCTCATCAGAGAGACTTTCCAAAAGACCGAATCTCCAACTGAGAATTCCAAATTTCTACACCTTTGGTCCGCATAACTTTTCTGTCTACTCTGGGCTTCCTTTAGCTTCTTCCTAATCATATCGACCTATTCTGAAGCTTCTCGTATCATAGTAGGACCAAGTACTAACCAATCTCCAATCTCGATCCAACATGCTGGTGACTTGCACGGACGACCATATAGAGCTTCATACGGTGCCATGCCGATACTAGGTTGATAACTGTTGTTATAAGAGAACTCTACTAAATGTAGATGATTTTCCTAGGAGCCTCCAAAGTCTAGAATACATGCTCTAGAAGATCTTCCAAAACGCGGTTGACTCTTTCCATCTGTCCATCAGTTTGAGGATGATAGACAGTACTTATATTCAGCCTTGTTCCCAAAGCGGTCTGTAATGCTTCCCAAAACTGACTAGTAAAGATCGAATCTCGATCGCTCACTATACTGCTTGGAATTCCATGCAATCGTACAATCTCCTTCATATATGTATCAGTAAGGCTTGCAGTGGTCCTCTTTGGCTTTACTGGAATGAAGTGTGCACTCTTAGTTAATCGATCTATGAGAACCCAAATGCCTTCGTTCCCTTTTCTCGTTCGAGGTAAGCCATCAATGAAATCCATTGATATTTGATCCCACTTCCAAGTTGGAATCTCCAGAGGTTGAAGTAACCCTGCAATTTTCTACTGGTCGCTCTTGACTTGTTGACAATTGGCGCATCTGCAAAAATAAATGGATATGTCCCTTTTCATGCTTTTCCACCAAAATGTCCGCTTCATATCTTTGTACATTTTGTTAACTCCCGGATGATTGCTAAATTTGGATTTGTGACATTTAGCTAATACCTCTTGTTTGAGATTTTCTACATTTGGAACACAAACTCGTCCATTCAATCGTACTACTCCACTTTTATCTAATTCAAAGCTTGAATTTTGCCCTTGGTAATACATTCTTATAAATTTTCCTTAAAAACCCATCTTCCTTTTGTTTACTGGAAATTCTTTCCAGAAGAGTTGGAGTTACTACAAAATAAGAAATAACAGCATACTTCCTACTTAACGCATCAGCTATAGCGTTGGCTTTCCCTGGTGTGTATAAAATATCCAGATCATAAGATGCAAGAAATTCCAACCATTGTTGCTGCCTCATGTTCAAATCCTTCTGAGTGAAAAGATACTTTAAAGATTTATGATCCATAAAGAGCTCAAATTTTTTACCTAATTAAAAGAGGAATTTTATTTACTAAGGTCAATTGAAAGTTTTATTGAAATAAACTATGAAAACTTCTTACCCAGTAAATAGTGCCTCGATATTTTTAATGCAAACACCACGACTAATAATTCTAAGTCGTGCATTGCATAATTCTTCTCATGAGCCTTCAGCTGTCTTCCTGCATAAGCAATCACCCTCCCTTCCTGCATCAGAACTGCACCAACTCCTTCTCCACAAGCATCAGTATAAACAGTTAATCCATTATTTCCATTTATAATTGCTAGGATTGGAGCGGTTGTTACTTTTTGAGTTCTTGGAATGCTGCTTCACATTTAGGAGTCCAGATAAACTTGGCATCTTTCATAGTCGACTTTGTTAGGTGGTATGCAATCTTTGAGAAGTCTTGAATGAATCTTCTATAATATCATGCCAAACATAGGAAGCTACGAACTACCTTAGGAGTTTGTGGTTGCTTCCAGTTTAGAATTGCCGCATCTTTTACAGAATCTACTGAAACTCCGTCCTTTGTAACTATATATCCAAGGAATCTTACCTCCTTCTCCCAAAAATGGCATTTTGAGAATTTGGCTTTAAGCACATTATTTCCCAATATTTCTAACACAATTTCTAGATGTTTCTCATATTCTTCTTCTGTCTTAGAATAGATGAGAATATCATCGATAAAGACTAACGGGAATTTATTGAGTACATCTGTAAATACTCTATTCATAAGGTCGACGAAATAAGCAGGTGCATTGGTTAGCACGAAAGGCATAACCAACCATTCGAAGAAAGTGTTTGGACCTTTGAATGTGGTTAGATGGATGCATTCTTCCGCGATTCTCAATTGACGGAATCCTATAGCTAGATCCATTTTTGAAAATACCTGAGCACCATGTAATTGATCAAACAAGTCATCTATTCAAGGTAGAGGATACTTGTTCTTAATAATTTGTTTATTCAGATCTCGGTAATCTACGCACAACCTTAGGAATCCATCCGACTTGGCCACAAAAACTACTGCCGATCCCCAACTTGAATGACTCGGCCTCATCAACCCTTTCTTTAATAGCTCTTGAGTTTGGTTATTTAACTCCTCTCTCTCCTTTAGAGCCATCCTTCAGTCTCGTTGTTTAATTGGTATTGCACCGGAAATCAAGTCAACACGAAATTCGATTTCCCGATGTGGGGGTAAACTTTTTTACTTCTTCAAAAACGTCTGGGAATTCTTTAACAATGGGTATGGTTCCTAATCTTTCCTGGGATGAGTCTAATGCATATAGGAAACTTCGCCTCCTTGGACCAGGATCTTCACAAGATATTTCTATAAAAATCCCCAACTTCGTTTTCACTAAAACTATCCTTTTGCGCAATCTAGAATAGCTTCATGTTTAGTCAACCAATCCATACCGAGTAAAATTTCGAACCCAATAAAATCTAGGACAAATAGGTCAACATGAAATTTATGGGAAGAGTGGGAAATTTGGACTTTTTCACAATTCATGCAAAGGTTAGTAGTGCCGCCTATGGGATTCGTCACGCAAATAGGGGTATCAACTAAATTAGGTTCAAGTTTTAATTCTTCTACAGTTTTCTTTGCAATAAAACTATGAGAAGCTCCTGTATCAAACAATACTCTAATTAAAACATCTTCGATAAAAGTATCACCTTCCAAAACTCCCTAGCCCTTCACATTCCGAGAGGTCGAAGGCTCATCTTTTATTGCGTAGACTCGGGCTTGCTCTCCCTTCCTCATGATCAGACAATCCTTGATTATGTGTCCTGGTTGATGGCAATTATAGCAGAGGCTATTCTGAACCATAGGAGAGACGGAATCCTGGACCTTTGGGCTTCTACAATCCTTCGCAATATGGCCATTCTTCTTGCAATTGTGACAAGTGTACCCTTTAAAGCGGTTTCCTTGAGATCCTTCTCCGGGTTTTCCTGTCCACGACTTCTTCCCACTGTTATTGAACTTTATTTTCTTCCCGTTGTTGCTGTTATTGTTGTTGTTGTTGTTCGTCTGAGCTACTACCGGCTTCGTCTTGTCCAATGTTTCATAATGGAATCCCATATCCAGCAAATCTATAAAGGACCCTTTAACATGGGCAATCATCCTGCTATGATATTTCTCATTCATCCCGGAAATGAACTTCTCGTTTTTCTTCAAAGGCGTATCAATTAGACCAAGCCCAAAACAAGATAATTCGTTATACTTATTCGCATACTCCTCAATAGTCATTTCATCCTACTTTAGATCCATAAAGCTTCTATAAAGACGAGATTTTCCCGATGTTGGCATGTACTGCTCCTCCAAAACTTCCTTAAATCTTTCCCAAGAGAAATTGTCCTCTGAATCATTTAGGGTGATAGACTCCCACCAAGCCAAAGCCCCAACCTGAAGTTGCCATGAGGCCAGAAATCTCTTTTGCTCATCACAAATATCCAACGCTTTAAAGATCCTTTCACATGATTTAATCCAAGCTTGTACTTCAATAATAGCTTATGTACCCTTGAATATTTTCCCCCTAAGATGATATAGAGTGGCAAAATTAACTTGGGGCTATACGGGAGATATTTCTTCTATAGTGGCGATTGGAGCTCGACCGTTAGTTGTTGTTGTGCTGCTATTTCCCCTTCTTCGTCCTCTACCAGTACTCATGTCTTACTACCTAGATTTAGTAAGATAACTTAAGAATACAATGACGAAAATATCTTCAAAAATAGGGATATAGCACAAATTTTATTCAGATAAGGATTCTAAACATTCACTCTCAAAGATTAAACTCATTCTAGGGCATTACTAACCCTATCTCTAATGAGTTATACCCCACCAAAGCCAAGGTTCTCACTTAACCTTTAGCTCTGATACCAAATGTGACGACCCGTCTCCTCGACTCTCAGAAATCGACACTAATACATCCACAGTATTCACGTGCCGTAAATCCAAGTACCGGGGAGGCAGATTTTCAGGGGTAAAGTTAAGTAAAAGATAGAAACACAAATCCTCACATTACGTTAAATAGGTAAATAGGACATACAATCACCATCACTAGGGTACATTAGTGTTTTTTTGTATGCACTAACCCAGCCAGGAACAGTTATAACTGCCTACTCCCACATGTGCTGGCATTACTAACTTATATATAACAGAAAACAAAAATAGATAGATAGATATCCCATCGAGTGCTCCATCTTCATGCTCCAAAAATCTCTTCCAGCATGCTCCTCCCAAAACGCTTTAAACAAAATGTTGATTACTTGGCTGCCTGGAAAATAGAGCACCCAGAGTTTAAAGGGAAAATAAAATAAACTCCGGATCAGTCATGGGACTGGTGTGAGAACTCAAAATACGTTGTTTGAAAACAAGAAGATATCTCATAAGACCACGCCGCACATAAACACGGAACGAGTTTTTACCTTATGATAACCAAAACATTCTTACGTAAAAATAAGGGATATTATTTTTGATGACATATCTTTAAAAACATTTACAACATATTTGTAAAAGAATTGTTAAGTTTAAAACTAGTTTTCAAAAGTTGTAAAAATGCTGCGAAAAAGTGCAGCGGAAAGTGCCTTTTAAGCTATATTGATCAAAACGACTTTTTATTATTTGAAAATTCACTTTTATTTCTCAAATCTCTTTTAAACGCTTTTAAAACATTTATAAGATTTATTCCCTATTTTTAAATAATTTTAAAACATCATTTGCTAAGAAATCTAGTTTTGGTTCCGAACTGCAAAATCAGAATTTTTCCAAAATTTGTTTTACTCATATTTCTAAATCTACTTATCGAAATCTCGATTTTCTTTCTTCGTTGGAAAACTATGGATATAATTGTTCGGAAAATTCTTATCTTGAAGAATTCCGAGCTATATTCCACCGTTTATACTAGTTTGATTTTTATAGTGCGAAATCGCGAACTACCGTTACGCGACGCGATTATTTTTGACCAAATTTTCTATTTTTTTCCAAACTTCACCAAAACACTTTTAATGTTCATAAAACATTTCAAATACATTATAAACCATTTATAAGAGGTTTAATACTTCCATATACACCAATTCATTAATTTAAGGAAAGTGGTTTCCTTTTGTGTTCATCGACGTGTATATTCGTGACTTGCATATATATTCAACATTCATATGAAAACAACCAAACTTGATGATCAAAGCATATTAAACATCCATTTGCAACATCATATCATCATCCAACATATAGTATAATAGTTTTAGGAGTTCTCACCTTGGATTTCCAATGATTCACAAAAGAATGCTATAGCTCACCGTTCGAGTTGCAAAGCTCACTAATCTTCGGATTTTAGCTCCAAAATGTCTCGGCCAAGCCTTGAGGAGGCTAGAGGGTACACAGACTAGGGTGTGGCTCGAGTTGGGCTCGACCTAGGGTGGAGTAAAGAGGGGTTTGTGAAGAACAAAGTGAAATGAAGAGTTTTGGGATCGTTTTGAGGTGTTTTACTATATGTAGCTATATTTTATGATTTATGTTTCTTTTTTAAATAATTTTTGACATTATTTATTTTAGTTTGGAAGCCATCAAAGAGGAAGCAAAAGCTTGAAAATATGAAGAAGAGAGTGAATGGAAAAAGAGAGAAGAGGGTAGGGTATTTATAGGAAAAAAGAAGTGTGTAAAAGAAGATATGTAAACACCACTTTTTCCAAGCTTCTCCAACACACCTTCCCCTTCAAAATACATGGCCAAAGCGCCCCATGTGCACATCACTTCCATCATCTCATGTGCATATATGTTGACTTATAAAGACTTAAGGAGTAAGTTTGTTTTAAAATATCTTATATATTTTATATTATATCTTTTACTTATTTATCTTTTTATATATGTGTTTATGTGAATGTTCTAATGTATGTACATGTACATGTATATGTGTGTGTAACATATACTTACAACGTTGCACCACTTCCACACGTTGCATCGTTACAAATCCCAATTCCGTTTTTCGGTCATATTTTCTCTTTTAAGTTTATTTGCATATTTTTGTAAAAAAAATTTGAAAATAATTTTTTCTATTATTCTTAACTAATAAAAATAATCACATTTTATTTATAAAATCATATAAATTAATATAAATAATTATTCACAAAATTATTTGTATTATCGATAAAGCTAAACGATCATTTATTTAAAGCGATACATTTACGGGTTGTTACAAAAAAAGTACGTGAAATACAAATACTGAAGGAATGCGATTTTTTAATTTCTCAATCCAATTTCAAATCAAAATTCTCAAAAAGGGAAGGAGCGCGATAATTCATTCGATTGCTGTAGGCGTAGGAATTGAATTGGGACGATGAAGGTTGTATTCTGGTTGTGGTAGTTGTGATAGGGTATTGAAAGTTGCGATCGGGGAATTGGTGTCAAGTCGCTGTGAATTGCAGGTCGACGAGGTGGTTTGGCAGACAGTGAAGTGTTTCAGGCTTCAGTTTACGATTAGGTCGGTCGGTTATGGTTCGATGTAGGCGTAATCGATGGATTTGGGTAATGGTTTTGCTAAGGCAATGATTGAGACTAGTGGTTCAATGTTGGAGCTTGGGTGATGATGGTGCTGTTTTGGGGGTGAGTGAAGGTAAGTGACAGTGGGAGGTTGAAGGTTTTGGGTTTGGGTGACGTGATTATGGGATTGGCTGTGGTTTATTTGGATTTGCAGGCAGGTGGTTGGTGATTGGATGGAAATGGAGTTTGTGTGAGGAGTGATAGGTTGAAGTGGTTATGATTTGGTATTAAAGGAGTGATTTAGAGTGTTTAGAGTAATGGATTATTTCAGTGCAGTGGGTAGTGATGGTAGAGGGGATGTTAATCAGTGATAGTTTAGGCAGTGGGCAGTTGGTTTGTGATATTATGGTGATGGAGCTAGTTTGAGTTGATGGTTTGTTGCAGTTTGGAGTGTGCAGGTTGTATTTTGGATGATGGAATTGGTTTGGGCAGTAGTTTCGTAGGGTTACGATGGTTCAGGTAAAGGACAGTTGGTTTAGGATTGCAAAGTGATGTTGGAGCAGGTTGTGGCAGATCGTTTGTTTGTTGAAGTTGTGGTTGGATTCGGAAAGTAATGTAGGGGAGGATCTGAAGTTGCTGTGTTGAAGGAGGTTGAGCAGGGCAATGTAACGATTGTATGATGGTTGCTTGAAGAGGTTATGATGTAGGCTGGAGATAGAAGTGGAGATGGTCTTGTTGATTGAAAATAGAAAAACAGCACTTGAATATTTTTATTTATTTTAAATGCAATGTACCACAAGCAAAATGAAAACTGTGAACAAAAAATAGTGAGAAGCAATAAGCAGAAACCATTGAGCTGCAACAGGGAATGAAATTTGCATAGTAAAGAGCAAACACAAATTGTAGATAGTGGTTACTGGCTGGAGGTGGATGATGGTTAAAGGCGGGTTTTGAGAGGCTGAAGTGAGGCAGTGAAACTGATGAAGTGATATAGGAGATGGATGCGTGCAGATTGTAGATGGAGGAGGAGCTGTTTGTTGTGCAGTTTGCAGTGGATTGAAGGAGGAGTTTGGAATTTAGGGGGGTAAGTGATGTATATGGCAGTGAGGAAGTTGCTGTGTTTTTGCTGTGGTTGAAAAGTGATTGAAGGAGTCTGGTTGCTGGTTGATGGTTGGTGATGGTTGTAGGGAGAAGTTGTCTGTTGTTGAATGAGATAGAGAGAGGTGGTATTATTGTTTTTAGGTGGAATGAAGAAGTGGAGGAAAATGTTGTGGGTTTGGTTGTGAGGGAAGTGAGATGGAAGTGTTATTTGGGTGTACAATTTTGGGAGCGGGGGATTAAAGAAGTTTATGGTGGTTGATTGAGGACAGTGTGGGGTTTGTGGTGTATGCAATGGTGTAGGTGAAGGTTGCTTGTTTGAGATCAACAGAGAATGTGTATTATTGTAGTAGCAAATTTTGCAGAGAATGTACTGTAGTAAATGAAATGCAAAACATAAAATTGAAATGTAAATATGCAATAAAGTTTTCTTTGTTTTTTCTATTGAAATGCACAAATACCACAAGAACAAATAACAATATATGAAATGCTAAGAAGTAACAGTAACAGTAAACAAGTAACCCAATAATAAATGAACCACAGAAATGTAACAAATGCAGACACACAAAATGAACAGTAACAAAAATGCACAATGATTTTAAAAAAAAAACACAAAATAAAACAAATGTAAAAAATAAAAATAAAAATTCGAAGAGTAAAATTAAATTGCTTCCCCGGCAACGGTGCCAAAAACTTGTTCGCGACGTAAAATTCTATCGATTAGAATACCGTCGGAAATATATCATAATAAAAACCGCAAGCGTACGACATATAATTATAGTATATATGCGAGTACGGGTCGATCCACAGGGAAAGGATAAAATTCTAAAATTACTCAATCAAATTAGCCCAATAGTTGAGAGAATTTTTAACTAAAAATTTTAGGAAAATTGATAGTAAAAACTAGAATAAAAATGAGAATAAAACTATGAGATTAAAGAACAATTTAGAGGTAAATTCACTTTTAAATTTTCATACAAATCAACACAACATAAATCTATAATCTCCCTTTTTAATCATTTGTGGAATAATTACATGTATTTATTATAAGTATGGCCTAATTGTGTTATTAACTAACACAACTTAAACCATCAAACTCTAACACACCCTTTAATCCACTTATCAAATCTTATGAAAATGACATGAAATTAAAAATAAAATCTATTTTAAGCATGATCTATTTACTATGAATTAGTAACATAAAACATTAAATTTTGATTCTAGTTTCACTTTCACTATCAAAATCATATTTAGATGAAAAAGAAACTTGTGTTTATGTTTAATTAAGCATAGCCTATTGTAACAGCCTGAAATTTTCAACCATTCGCATCCATGCATGTCGGATTTTCTTTGCTCAAAATATCAGATTGTTAATTTAAAATTTGGCAAAACTCAACATATACAGTAAATAAATAATCACAGAATCACAGACATAGAGTAATATAACAATAATGCAGCGGAAACAAAGAATAGTAGTTCATGAAGCTACTATATATATATATAACAGAGTTAAACAAGATACAACAGAAGTCACGAATACATAGATGTCTCAATACAATAGTCAAATACAAAATCTGAATACATCACTGGAATCAACTGAATAGCTGAAAGCTGGATAGATAGCTGGATCTCCAAGCGAAGCTCTAACTCCAAAGGTGAGTCTCAAATGCTGTATCACTCAGTCTGACCCGAGCATAAAGCAAAACACAAAACACTTGAGTCAGGATTAACATTCTTATATTAATAAATCCAACTCAAGTGAAATATCAACTGAAATACAAGTAACTCAAAGGATGTTTGGGATAACCATCCTCTAAGGATCCGTTAAACTATCTACTATGTAGTAATATACGCTATTATAATAATATCTATAGTAAAGTAATCTATTAAAATAGCGTTAAGGCGTTACCCATATCCCTCTTAACACATTTTATAATGCCAATAGTCTATACAGTACCATAATACCCCGTAAACTGGGGCTACCAGAGGATATTCCATAGGTACGACACAAATCAAACTCGTAGTAAGGCGCGCTAGGGTAGGTGACACGGCACAACTAGGCAATGCCAGGGTAGATATACCAATTACACTTCCGGGCCGGTGGTAACACAGAGCCACAGTAATCGCCCACCTCGAGCCACACTCCCAAATAGAGGGTGCACACCAAATCAATCACAAAGTAATAGAATCGCATACGATGGAGTGTGTCCGATCAGAGGAGCTACCTTATTAGCTCGTCAATTGCTCATGTTTTAGCCACCTTATGCCAACTCATGGGAGTCGGGTCCACGTATATACCTCATATAGGATCGTCGCCACCATCCTACTTCATTCTGGAATCTCCACTGCATACACAATTGTTAAAGTGGTTTTCGGTATCGACAGAGCGTATGCCCATATCCGATCTCGGTTTTTTTTAACAACCAAACGTTATTATAACACCGCGGTCATTTCGAAATAGTTTATACTTCAAAACAAAAATATCATTTTCATTTCAAAACCAAATCAATACGATATCATTTCCATTTTAAATATATTCATTTCCAAAATCATAGTACTTTCAAAGTTATAGCACTTTCGAAACCAAAACACTTGAAATTATAACACTTTGGAAATCACAACATTTTTGAAATCATAGCACTTTGGAAATTATAACACTTTGAAATCATAACACTTCCCTTTAAACAGTTTAAATATTAGTATATATAATAAAATAGTTTATAAAATAAAATATTTTATACATAATAGTTATAAGTTAAAATAGTTTATAATAAAATAATTTATATTGAAAATGATTTATATTAAATAGTTATATTAAAATAATTTATAAAGTAAAATATAAATAGTTTTAGATATAGTTTAAAAATACTTTATAAAATAAAATAGCTTCCTCAATTTCACAAACCGATTCAAATCCACTCGAATTCCAAAATTCAAATTTAATCAAATCTCGAATCATAAATTTCAACTCGATTCAGTTTCTAAATAAACCATTTCAAATTATCGATTTCAAATACATATTTGAACCATGAAATAAGCCATTTCAATTTCAATATATATCAAAGCTTTAAATATTCAACATTTCAAACTAAATTCGATAATTTCATATATATATATATATATATCAAATTCACTTTACTATTATTTAGTTTTGAAATATTTACTTAATCATTTCAATAACCTCTAAATACAACTTAGATTTACAAACAAAATATCCCACTTAAATTTACATAAGTTTGAAATATTCATTTATGTCACCTTTAATCAAATTCAATTTATAAAACATATCTTAAAATCTCAATTTTAATAAATTCCAAACCAAGCTTATTTAAGTAAAATTCTTAAATAAATATAATTTCAAATCAATTTCCAATTTATCTTTCCAATCTGAATCATTATAAACTCTATATTTGAAAATATAGATATTAAATAAATACTTGAACATATTATATATCAACTTTAATAAATCTTTAAAATCAATATTTATTTAAAACCATATATTCCCCTTCAAAATCGTAGAAATCGTTTCCAAAATATTTACATATAGACCAACGGTGTCTGTATATAATTTTCTATCCTATGGTCAAGTGATATAGATATTTATCATTTCAATCCGCAATTTAAATAAATATACGGGTATATATCTTTTCAACCCGCAATCCCAAATTCAATTCAATGGAAATGACTTGGGTTTATCTTTCCAACCCATAACGATTTCCTCCTATTCTACAGATCGTTCGGGTATGTATCATTTCAACCCATAGTGAGTTCTATACTAACAGGGAACTTGCAGAGTGATAACAGATATTACAATAATATAACAATCAGTAACAAACATATATCATCAGTGATAAATAACAGATAATGGTGTCAGATGTCATAGGTGAACAGATACAGATAATGTCATATATATAGCAATATAAATAACTAACAGCAGCATATTTCAATTGTCGTTTCAATTGAAATCAAATTTAATAAATATAAGAACATAAATCGTGAGTGATTGCTCACCTTTCGAGGCTTAGAGATGAACGACGAATGAAACGAGTTACGAATACAAGCACGAATTCCAAAGCAAAGCTAGATGGATACAGATTCGACGACAGAGCTGATAGATAAGGAATTGACGAAGCAATTAGAATCAGTTTGGTAGAAACTGCAAATATATATATATATTTTAAAATCAATATTTAATTTAAAACAAATATTAAAATAACATATATATTTATACCCAAGCCAAACCCAAATATATGTAAACTTAATATATTATATTTTAAGATCCATCCTTATTATAGAACCAATATTAAATCTAAACACATACAAAATAAAATATATGCATATTTCAATCATTACTACTTGAACCCATATTTAAAAATTTAAATAAACCCCCATAATACATTCGAAAAACCAATTCCACTTATACTTAGATGCGAACAATATATACCCAATCTATAACCTACGCACACCATATAATTTAAAATCAATGCTTTATAAATCAGTACAATCTACTATTTATGGTACTTACAAACTCAGGCACCTTCCACATAGGAAATATATATAAAATAGCACGTCAGAAGCAAAATACACGTATAAACCGACATACATATAAACAACATCCGTTGTAAAAATCAATATAACTTGCTTTATAAAATATACATATGTAAACAACCGAACTCTCCTATTATAAATCAATTAAGAAAAAACAAAAAAAACAACTTCCCACTATTATTTAGCACATATATATACATCTCAAACGTCAACAGGACATGTCACTTTATAAATATATATTGCGATGTATAAAAGATGTCGGCCCAGGTACAGGTACATGCTTGCAGCCAATATCTCACGTTATATATATAACCTATGGTTTATACTTCCTATACTTATACATTGTTAAGCACGATATAATTATATATAACCCAATACAACAACATGTATTATCATATGCTTCTTATACAGATTAATAACACATAAATTCTTATACAGACTCACTTTTTTTTTAAAATATACCCGTGCTTATATAAACTGATATTTATACAACAACACTATATATACTCTTAAAACACACGTTTATATAAACTTACACTTAAAACCTGTATACATTTCAAAATCAAAACATCCATCCATATTATATTTTAAAACAATACTTAACAATAGATGAAAATTTAATATATATATATATATACATACTTTATAGAACAGACTAAAGGATCGAACTTACAACATATATGCAAACTACCCTGGAATATACTATCTCTTCATAAAATAACATAAATAATATAATATACCTTAACAAATACCTTCAGTTAAATATAATACACCGCAACATATAAATATATGCCTTCATATAGAGTAGCCTTGGCTACTATCGCAGAGTTGGTAGTGAGGCTCGGAGGCTGTACGATGGTTGTGTGGCCGGAGCAGCTGATGTGAGGAGGAAATCTCGGTGAGGTCATGCGGAGATGGGCGGAGAAGAGGGAGGCTGTCGAATATAGATGCATGGTGGTGTTGTGGAAACTGCGGCTCTTCGGCCACGGTGGAAGCTGCGACGCGGAAGGAAGGATGAGGCAGCAAGTGGAGCTCGGGTTCGGTGGTGGAGATAAGCAACAGGTGTGGCGGCGGAGAGCATGAGAATGGAGGCCGGTGGGGTGAGTCTTGGTGATGGTTAGAGCACAGGCGAAAAGAAGAATTGGCTTCTGGAATAAACAGTATATGTAAAAAAAATTCTGTGTAGAGAAGACTAACGCAAAGAGAGGGTAGGGAAATGCCATGGGACGTGCTGGTTCAGAAGATATAAAGTAGGAGCAAGTTTCTATGCAACGCAATAAATATAAAACTTTATTATTTAGAGAAACGAACAATTGTATAAATTTATAAAGAAATAGAACGGTAAAAATCAGGAAAAGCAAGAGTCAAATAAGTGAATTCAAGGAAATATCAAAAGCAGATAGCTATTTGTATTATACGACAGAAAATTGAATGGTCACAACAGAACCAGAAGGTCAAAACCGGTACAGATAAGGTTAATCGGTTTCATTGATCTCGCAATGAACCAGACTTAAAAACACAGAAACGAATATACTATGGAGATCAGCACGACGACACGATCAGAACGGCACACAGATCTCAGTGGTACGATCATTCGATCAAAAGTCGGTATCGGTATCGAAATGCCGCTAAAATGTCAGAAATAAGATAAACGGAGCAATAGCAGTTCAAATTTGAAGAAACGGAAGATGACGTCTCACTCAGAAGATGATTCACAAATTTTCTATAGAAAAATATTCAGGTTTGGAAAACATTTTATTATCATCAAATATTAACTGATTTAAATTGAAATAAAATTACATAAGAAATAAACTTCCATATTATCTGATAAAAATTTACCACCTGCTATGTTTAAACAGACGTATTTCAAAAATCAAATTTTTATTTCCTAATTCAAACATTTAAAATCTCACAAAATTCAATTAATTATATAAATAAAAGAAATAAAAACTATTAAAATTTTACGGGTCGTTACACCTATTTGTCATGAACAATATAGGCTATCAAATTCAATATTAAACAAAAAAATTCCATATACATCAAAATTCTATTAAGCACAAAAGAGAGATCACAAATGAAATCATTATGTTAATTTTATATGATTTATGAGAGCTTCATTACCCCTAAATTGAAGGGGTTTAGCTTCTCATATTTGAATACATGTTAACATAAAGTGATTTCAGCATAAGCATAAATGAAAAGAAGTGCTAAAGAAGAGAGCTAACCAATTGCAATAAAAGAAATCTACACTACTAACATGAAATAAAAAGAGAGCATGTAAGAAAAATAACATAAAAGAAAAGAACATAAATACGAACAATGCTACGAAGCCATTAAAGAGACAATTTTATTCTCTATTTTTCTTACAACTTTCATAAAAGAGAAGAGATTTTTTACATGAGATTTAAGAGGGTATATATACATGCATAAAACCCTAATCCATTTTTAGGGAGCTATGCAAAATGCCCTTGAGTTTGTGTAGCCTCCAAGTACTCATTAAGGAATTAATTAATCTTCATTTGCATGTGCTTTTCCTTTTAATCTCCACTAACTTGTGCATATGTTTTTAATTGTGGTCCATTAGTTAGTGGGTAGGTGGGCTCCTCCATGTTGTATTAATTCTTTTCTTCCCTTCATTCTTTAGCTTTGAATATTTGTGCATGCATATATCCATGAAGCTCCATCCAATTTGCACTCAATTTCCTACGAATAAAAATAAAAATGTGCAAATAAATTTTCTCAAAATTAATTCATACACAATATTATGATTTTGCCTCCAAATGAAGATGAATGAATGATGATTTGAAAACAATTTATATTTTGGTTTAAACATATAAAAATATCCTAATATGCTCATTTATTTTAATAAAAGAAGATTAAATATGGGAGTAAAAATATACACTTTTACGTGCACATCAGAAGAATTGTTAGAAAAAACCGGTTCAGAACCAATGATGAATGGGGTACCTCCCTTAGTCGGAATCCATTTACTTAAAACATTCTGCACAAATGATATCCCCGAAGGTTTGTAATGCTGACGATGCCGATGTACGGAGGAACAACGGATACTGGGTAGCATTTGATGAGATATAAGTGGTATATGGACTCGGCCAGAGCTTCCGATGCCGTGAAATTCTGCTGTTTTCCAATTTTCTTAGGAGTAGCTATGATACGGTTCACTCGGCTTCCGCCAAGGTCTGTATCGTCTTTTGCTGAGTTGTCACGAAAGTTTATGGAGCGGTTCGGCTTACATACTGCGCGTCCGAAACATGTGATGTCTTTGTCAAACCTCTTCCAAGCTTGTGGAGAGTCATTAAAGAACTTCTTGAATTGGTTCCACACAGCTGTGACAGAAGTTACAGATCCCAAAGATGACATAATACTAATGGCGCTGATTAGTGGGATTCATCCCGACTATGCTTTCGGGGATTGGTTGGAAAGGAAGCTCTTATCGATGATGGATGATTTTTATAGAAAGGCTAACGAGTACTTACGCTTGAAAGAAGCGCGTAATCGTCCTCGGAGGAATGGTGATGGGAGCTCAGCTGAAATGATACAAAGCAACGTCGTTGTAAAGCAGGCCAAAGGAAACTCTATGAACGCAGCGATTAACGCCAGAGATTCTAATAATCCAAGGAAAAGGAATCAAGCTCCAGGTGGCCAATGCAACGATAATAACGAGTGCCCAAGGAACTTGAGATCATAAGAATGTACATCTCTGAACGATACATTGGAAAGCATCTACGTTGCCAAGTAAGGGATGGAGCAATACAAAAAGCCGGCCCGGAGAGAGGCGAATGATGAACATAAGCACTCAGGAAAATCCTGTCATTTCCAAGATCCTCACGGACATAACATTAATGAGTGTTGACATTTGAAAAG
The DNA here is from genome assembly GCA_030737815.1 of Allium fistulosum. Taxonomy (NCBI): domain Eukaryota; kingdom Viridiplantae; phylum Streptophyta; class Magnoliopsida; order Asparagales; family Amaryllidaceae; genus Allium; species Allium fistulosum. The sequence continues at coordinate 1,464,737,642 of CM060903.1, forward strand.
TCTAATTAAGGAGCTGATAAGGAATAACAAGCTCTAGCAATACGTTAAGGAACCGCCAAACGATGGGGAAACTACAAGACCCCAGGGTCTACTTGCTCTAGGAGAACTGCCCGAATACAGCAGTCAGGGGCCATATCCATATGCATATACGTATATTTAAATAATGATTCGATTGTTTTAATAATCTAATCTCACTTTTATTTATCAAATCTTTTCTATTAAAGCTCAATATCGTTGTCTACTATTTTATAAAATTATCCAATTATTTTATAAAATAAAAACTAGCATATAATTCAATTTAAGCTCTTATTACTTATAATACTTAATCACTTTATCAAGAATTAAGTATTCATCTTATAATTATTTTATAAAACCTTGTAACCACTTTTATACAATAATTCCTTCTTACTATTTTACAAAATCTCATACTTTTATAAAATACCTTCTTTATATTATTTTATAAAATCTCATACTTTTATAAAATATCGCTTTTGTACTATTTTATAAAATCTCATTCTATTTTATAAAATATATCATTGTTATTATTTTATAAAATCTCATTCTGTTTTATAATACATCTTCATTCTTATTGTATAAAGTCTCACTCTATTTTATAAAATATATCTTCCACTTATAAGATTATTCCCTTACTTAAATAATATTTATAAATACTAATTAAGCTCGTTAAGCTTCTAATCACTTTGATAATAAGTGTAGAGCTTACTAATTGCCTAATTAACTTGTTATCTTCATTTTATAAAATATTCCTTTGTTTTATAAAATGATTACTTCTTGTAAATAATGTTTACATTCTAATTAAGCTTCATTAGGCCTCTAATCACTTTAATAATAAGTGTAGAGTTCCTAATTTACTAAGTTAGCTTACTAACTTTTCCAAATATCACTCAAATGATTTAATTAGTTGTAATATCCTATCTCTATACCCATACTATCCAAGAGTACTATAGGGTACTATCAGATAATACAGAGAATGAGGCTATATGGGGTACACACGTGAATATTTCCTTAGACTAACACTAGTACGTAGTAAAATATCAAATAAATAACTCATATATACATGCATAGTTCCAGTACAAAGCAATAAACACGCGTGTCTCCAAGATAGAACAATACGCAATATATAATATAATATATAATGAATACAGTGAGATCACATAGTCAAAATCGCAGTGATAATATATATAATATGAAAACATACATTGCACTAAAACATCCAATACATAAATCCAAATACATCCCAGTAATATACAATGAATATATAATAACATCCTCATTTCCATTTATGCCCAACATCCATAAAATGGTCATCTAATCCATGAACCTGTAATGTCTCGGACTAACCGACCCAAGTATTATAAAATGACATGTGGATCAGACTATGTATATATCGAGGGTTAATATATATAATTCAATACATGTAAGTATGATAAAATAATATAAAACATCCACCCCGATTTTAAATAGGTAATAAAAATATATATAATTATTTAAATATAAGATCATAAACACCTCAAATATATTTATAAATTCAAGAATCACAAATCATATATATTTATACACACGTCATCACCCATATCAAAGTAAATCAATAATCCATAGAATCAACTACAAATGGGTGAATTGTTCAAGTCCAGATATTCACATCAAAACCAAGTAATCACCAATAAGGATCTATCATCAAATTATCTTACAATCATATCCAAAATATATCGTCATTCAATAATAAAAGTTCATTCTTAATATACCAAAATAAGATAGGTTGCCTATCAATACGTAATAAAAGATACGAGGATCTATCATACTCTAGACAGCTATCAAATATAATCTCATATCCTTATATATGAATTAATCAGAATAGTGTGGATATACGGGGACCGACTACACTTTAGACACACAGTCTTTAGCATAGCCACCTCACAAGATAGTAAATAATATATGTCAATTGATACCACATAGATAACCCTGCACCAGAAAGGGAGATTGATAACACATAACATGCTCATGGGACCCAAGACTACTCGCCTCCCGAAGAGTACCATCTATCCCTATAGTCTTCAATTACCTTGATGGACATCGTGACCCCATCCACCAATAGCTCATTTATGCGTAGCTCTCGACCCTGCTTTGCCCTTATAGGTAATGGACTATTGGCCTAGTGACATAAGGGACTTTAGGGCACCTACCCTATCAACTACCAATCCTGTGATGTGCATCCAAAATATCCAACAACAGTGTTGTGGAGATTGGGCATGACATTATGATCAAGCCGCCAAGGTGAATACTGGCCAATCTGGTTAACTCCCAAACTGTAACGACCCGTAAAATTTTATTTGTTTTAATAATATATTTAACTGAATTTTGTGAAATTTTAAATAATTGAATTTTAAAATAAAAATTTGATATTTGAAATGCGTCTATTTTAACATAACAACCGGTAAATTTTCATTTGATAATATGAAAGTTTATTTTCGTGTATAATTTTATTTCAATTGAAATTAGTTAATATTAGATGATAATAAAATGTTTTCACAACCTGAATATTTTTATACAACAAATTTGTAAATCATTTTATGAGTGAGGCGTCATAATTCGTTTCTTCAAATTTGGACTTCTATTGCTCCGTTCATCTTATTACGGACATTTTAGCAGCATTTCGGTACCGAGATCGACTTTTGGTAGCTCGATCGTACCACTGATATCTGTATATCATTTCGATCGTCTTGTCGTGCTGACCTCTGCGGTATATTCAATTATGTGTTCTGAGGTCTGGTATGCAGCGAAAACCACAAAACGGTCACCCGTACCGGTACCGGATTCTTGTGACTTTTGGTTCTGGTGACCTTTTGAGTTCCTTGTCCATTCGTTTATTGAGATAACCAATGGTCTGTAACTATTAATATTTCGAGAAAATTTACTGTTGGAATTTTTAACTTAACTTTTCATTTATTGGAATTTAATAATCATTTGTTTGGCTTCTTCATTTCGAAAAAAAAGAAAGAAAAAAAATATGCGAACATTTCTCTTCCCCACCCTGTATCCTTCATCCTATCCACTATTTCACTTCCGCCTTTCCCCGAGCTCATGCCACCGATCCACGCAAGTAGCTGTCGGCCTCGCCTCTCCTCTCTCCTCTCCGTTTCCTTGCGAGCTGCACCGACCCTACCACCTCTGACCTTATTGTTGCCTGCTTCTTTCTTCGAACCCAGGCATAAAACCCATCACCGAGATTCTCTGTTGGTATTTCACCTGCCACCTTCCCCTCTTTCATATATAAATTTTTTGTATATCCATATTTTGCAAATCTATAAGTTATCTAAAGTGTGTTAGTTCGCATTTTATATAGGTGATATATATGGAGTTTTATGAGTTGTGCTGTTAAATTTTTGTACTGTGTATTATATTTTAAGAGTTACATATATTATATAGTATATGACTTGTTTATAATATAAATGTCTTTGCTGTATATGATTTATTAAGTTGAATTTTATATGACAGTATATATTATATTGTTGATTTTATTAAATGTATATGTTTGTTATATATAAGGTTGTATAAGTTGTTGTTTGTACTGTGTCAGTTTGTATATTTTGTAAGTATTATATGCATTGTTTATATGTTGAGTTCGGGTTAGTCTGGTATGTTGCTAGTTTATGTAATAGTTGTTATATGTTGTGTATAAATCTTTATTTAATCAGTTGATGTATATGATATAAGTTCTATTTTCTATATATAAAAGTTTAAATAAACTATAGAGATCGGTTTATATTTGTACAAAGGTTCATATAAGATATATATACATTTATTCGTCGGTATATATATAGTGTGTCTGTGATAGAATATATATGCCAGTATAGGTTACTGTATGATGTATTTAGTTAATATTTTTTTTGGGTGTTTCGATATATATATATATATATACTATATAGTTATATATATATAGGTGTTTAAAAGTATTCATATATATATTATTCAGACTTTAGAAATTTTTACAGCAAGTATGTTAGTATATAAAATTGGTTTGCATGTATATATATTTTATTTTATAACCATATTGTATTGTATGTTGGTTATATATTAGTCTGTATACATCAGTATACGAGTTTGGGTTTCAGATATATGGAGATTTTAGTTTATGTGTTTGTGTATATAAATTTGTAACACTGCGAGTCTGCATATGTAGATTTAGAGTATATATTTGAAATATAAAGTACATATTATATATATTACGTATACTTTTGATTTCTTTTATATATGCGAACATAAAATGTTAAGTAGTGATTTAAAATATATTACATATATGTTTTGCTTGGTTGACTTGTTTTTGAAAATACGATCTAAGTGACTGTTTATATATAATGTAAGTATATAAATTTGATCTGTCCATTTTGGTATATATAAGTTATATTATATTGCATAAGGCTACATACATATACTGTAAGTGTATATTTTGATTTATTGGTTCGTAAATGTATATATATATTTTACTTTGCTGGCTTCTTCATGATGTATGTGCAAGCTATATGTTGTATGGTATATAACTTATATATTAGTGATATATATTTTGTTGGTTTCAAAGTATATATATAAGTAGTTATTCTAAAATATATGATGTATATATATGTTGGTTTTAATATATGTGTTTAATTAAAACAATGATTTTTAAATTATATATATAACTTTAATATTTGATTTAAATTTAATATTGATTTCATGGAAATAATAATAATTATATATCTAGATAATTTCTGTCTCTATCAGGCTGATTCTAATTATTTCATCAATTCTTGTTATCAGCTATATTCGTCGAAATCGTGCCAATCTAGCTTTGTTTTGGAATTCGTGCTTGGGTTGTAACTCAACTCCATTGTCTAATCTCTCTAGCCTCGAAAGGTGAGCAATCACTTACGATTAATGTTCTTATATTTATTAAATTTCATTTCAATTGAAACGTCAATTGAAATATGCTGCTGTCAGTTATTTACATTGCTATATATATATGTCATTATCTGTATCTGTTCACCTGTGACATTTGACACCATTATCTGTTATTTATATTGATGATATATGCCTGTTATATTATTATCATATCTGTTATCACTCTGCAAGTTCCCTGTTAGTATAGAATTCACTATGGGTTGAAATGATACATACCTGAACGATCTGTACGATAGGAGAAAATCATTATGGGTTGAAATGATAAACCCAAGCGATTTTCATTTGAATTGAATTTGGGATTGCAGGTTGAAAAGATATATACCCGTATATATTTAAATTACGGATTGAAATGATAAATATCTGTATCACTTGACCATAGGATAGAGAATTATATACAGACATCGTTGGTCTATATATAAATATTTTAAAAATGATTTCTATAGTTTTGGAAAGAAATATATATGGTTTTAATAAATATTGATTTTAAAATTTTATTTAAAGTTGATTTAATAAAGTTGATTTAATCAATATATAATATGTTTAAGTATTTATTTAATATCTATATTTTCAAATATAGGGTTTAAAATGATTCAGGTTGGAAAGATAAATTTGAAATTGATTTGAAATTTTATTTATTTAAGAATTACTTAAATAAGTTGATCGGATATTTATTAAATTTAAAATTTTAAAGATATGTTTTATAACTTGAATTTGATTAGAAGTGAATTGAACGAATATTTCAAACTTATATAAATTTAAATGGGATATTTTGTTTATTTAAATTTGTAAATTGAAGTTGTATTTAAAATGATATTGAAATGATCAAGTAAAGATTTCAATACTAAATAATTGTAAAGTGAATTTGATATATATATTTGAAATTATCGAATTTAGTTTTGAAATGTTGAATATTTAAAGCTTTGAAATATATTGAAATTGAAATGGTTTATTTGTGGTTCAAATTGGTATTTGAAATCGATATAATTTGAAATGTTTAATTGAATTAAAATTGAAATTAATGATTTGAGATTGAATTAATTTGAATTTTGGAATTCGAGTTGAGTGGAATCGATTTGTGAAATTTGAGGAAACTATTTTATTATATATAGTATTTTAAATTATATTTAAAACTAATTTTTTTATAAACTATATTAATATAAACTATTTTTAATATAAACTATTTTAATGTAAATATTTTTAATATAAACCATTTAATGTGACTATTTTATTTTATAAACTATTTTTAAATATACTAGTTATTTTAATATAAATTGTTTTAACTTATAACTATTTTATATAAATTATTTTATTTTATATACTATTATTAATATCTAAACTGTTTGAAGGGAAGTGTTATGATTTCCAAAGTTATGAATTTCAAAGTATTATGATTTCCAAAGTATTATTATTTTAAATTGTTTGGTTTCGAAAGTATTATAACTTTGAAAGTACTATGATTTTTGGAAGTGAATATTTTTGAAATGGAAATAATATCGTATTGATATGGATTTTGAAATGGGAATGATATTTTGGTTTTGAAGTATAAACTATTTTGAAATGACCGCGGTGTTATAATAACGTTTTGTTGTTAAAGAGACCGGGATCAGATATGGGCATACTCTCTGTCGATACCGAAAACCACTTTAACAACCGTGTACGCGGTGGAGATTCCAGAATGAAATAGGATGGTGGCGACGATCCTATATGAGGTATAAATGTGGACCTGACTCCCATGAGTTGGCATGAGGTGGCTAAAACAGGAACAATTGACGGGCTAATGAGGTAGCTCCTCTGATCGGACACATTCCATCGTATGCCATTATATTACTTTGTGATTGTTTTGGTGCGCACCCTTGATTCGGGAGTGTGGTTCGAGGTGGGCGATTGTTGCGGCTCTGCGTTACCACCGGCCTGGAAGTGTAATTGTTATATCTACCCTGGCATTGCCTAGTTGTGCCGTGTCACTTACCCTAGCGTGCTTTACTACGAGTTTGATTTGTGTCGTACCTATGGAGTATCCTCTGGTAGCCCCAGTTTATGGGGTATTACGGTACTGTATAGACTATTGGCACTATAAAATGTGTTAAGGGGGATATGGGTAACGCCTTAATGCTATTTTAATAGTTTACTTTACTATAGACATATTATAATAGTGTATATTACTACATAGTAGATAGTTTAACGGATCCTTTGAGGATGACTATCCCAATCATCCTTTAAGTTACTGTATTTCAGTTGATATTTCACTTTAGTTGGATTTATTGATATAAGAACGTTAATCCTGACTCGAGTGTTTGTGTTTTGCTTTACGCTCGGGTCAGACCGAGTGTTTCAGTGTTCGAGACTCACCTTTGGAGTTGGAGCTTCGTTTGGAGATCCAGCTATATCTATTCAGCTTGCAGTTATTCAGTTGATTCTACTGATGTATTCTGATCTTGTATTTGATTATTGTATTGAGACTTCTATGTATTCGAGACTTCTGTTGTATCTTGTTTAACTCTGTTATATATAGTAGCTTCATGAACTACTATTCTTTTGTTTCCGCTGCATTATTGTTATATTACTCTGTGACTGTGATTCTGTGATTATTTATTTACTGTATATGCTGAGTTTTGCCAAATTTAAATTAACAATCTGATATTTTGAGCAATTCAAATCCGGCATGTATGGATGCGAATGGTTGAAAATTTCAGGATGTTACACAAACCATAAAGAAAGTTGGACACAAGTGAACGACATATAGTACTTATATCCTATATCAACATCTAGCTCTAGATGTAAGCCGACACACGGCTCTAGATAAGTCAACACACAACTGTAATATACTAGAGCTCTAATCCCTCGCCGATACATGAGTAATCCCCGTTTGAGTGACATTTACTCACAAAGAATAATCAAACAAATAACATAACGGTGTCCCATACCACCGCATGTTATTCGAATAATTATTTAATGCTCATAAATTACACTCTATCCACACTATATATCTCTATATGACAAATCTGATGAATAACCAGAAAGTGTTACTAAAAGTCTCATACCGAACAGTATCACTAAACCATTTATTCAAATTTCTCATCACACGGAAATAAGAAATTATCAAATATAATAATAGTAGTGGTTATATAAAATACACACACACATTATATTATAAATCTAAGATAATTGTTATATAAGACATAAGATACAAAGTAATATTCGAATAAATATACCGACACAATTAATTATCATAAACAAAATTTTACGCTAATAATAATATTACTAATCTATATAGAAGGATATCATCGCCGTATTATATCAAAACACTATCAAATCAATATCAATGGTGAATCATTCATATATTCTAATTGAATATGAAAAAGAAGTATAAATCAGAAAAGTAAGCTAAAATATATTAATCAATATATATGAATTTATAAAGTAAACAAATCGATGTTCAATAATAAATCGTATGTATCATGTCTGGATAATATAACAAAACTCTGAACATTAGAAATAAACTATAAATAAATATTCAAGACCGGACTAAATTACTAGTTAAAACAAAATATACAACTTTCCTTTAGATAAATTACTAGTTTCTCCACTTTTATGAATTGGAATAATAATGAAGTATTTACAAATAACATTTAAATATATTTTCCCGTTCATTTAATAACATAAAATATACTATAAAGTAAGGTATCACATTTAAGAATTATTCCTTAACTTCTTATAACTAAATACAATTTAGAAATAATTATAAAAACATCAATTCTATTAATTTATTCCCAATCAAATAGTTACATTACCAAAAACTTGAATTATTATTATATATATTTGTTTTAGTTATTTGATTACAAATGTGTATGTGTGTGCATATCTATATATATTAATTATAAACTTTAGAAGCTTATGTGCATATGAAATTATACCACAACGCAAGAAGTAAAACACGTCAAATGAAGCACAACAATATAAAATGTAACCACAGTTTTATAAACTAGATAGCCGAGCTAATGTGAACAATTTCAAAGAAAATACAGATGAATTTTTTCTTTTATTGTCAATTTCATTTTACAATCCACATTCTTTATCTTTAGAAAAATTCTTTAAATCATAATGATGTATCATGTAAATAAACTATAAATAATGCTGGGAGTGTTTTGCATTGGATAATAAAAGGCAACTAAAAAACCCAAGGTAGATTTTTACGTTAGTGTGCTAATTATAACTGGAGAACATATTTTGCTATTGTAACTCATTTTAAATTCCACCATCCTTACTCATTAAGACACACATACAAAATATATATGAATACACATAAAACACACACACCAGAGCACACAATAACACATATATCTGTTTTAAGTATTTAATATATACAAACATTCGAATATAATGTGAAATAAAATACTTACCTGATGTAGACCTACTCTTCTTCGTCTTCTAGACATTCTTCTCCCTAAACATATACATGTGCATAGACCACCATCGTCGTGCACGACAACAAAGTGGTACGGAGCCTCGGTTAGCGAAATCACCTCCTGTCTTCACCAATGATTCTCTATTTTCCAACCCGACTCGCCTACACTATCGTCAACTCCTCCATGTCATCTAATCAAAATATGTTCGTTTGAAGTTTGCTACAGGTAACCGAAATGTCGCAACCCAACCTTCCATCATGCATGCTCAAACCTTCACCGAAGATGGTCATTTCAACCATGAGTCCAATGCTTCAATCACTTCGATCTAACACTACCAGAATTCTCACTAATGTTTAACCCTTATTTAAAACCATTGACTTTGACCATCACCGCACCTTCTCAAATTTGCACCAAAAATTCTCCTTCGTTTCGAGAATCTAATGTTGTAGACGGCATCGTCTAATTCTTCGTGATTTGGGAAAAATTATTTTTTTAGGTGAATAGGCCATTATCATTTAAAATGTAGAAAACCTATAGATTAATTTTTCATCTTTTCTGGTGCGAGAATATATTGATGCTGGGTATCACATATTTGAATTAGAGAATTAATAATCATTTATTTGGTTTTTAATCTAATTATTAAAGTGGTAGGATGTGGTGAACTTGTTTTTGAACTCTCCCCCTTCAAACAAACAAATGAAGTTGTATTTACAAACGAAAATGAATCATGTGGAAATCGAAATCTCTAGAGAGTGTGAAATCAGTAATCATGATTTTTGAGTTTGAGTTGTTGGGCTTGATTTGCTTGGGTTTAGGCTTTTCTTCTTTTTCTTTCTTTTTCCTCTTTTGTTTGTTTTATGAAATATATCTACATTCAAACCCAATGTTATTTAATCACGTAGCCAAATCATTTTCTTTTAAATTTCAAGTTTATTCATTTTACAACATTATAAGATTTTCTAGAATTTATTAAATTTAAATATTCAAAAGTTCATATTTTACACTTAATATTAAATAACTTTCAAATTAATTAATTTTATAATTTTTAAGACAAATAATTATTCTCAAACTATTTAATTCCTTTAGTAATTACCTTGTAATAAGTTCTGATGTTAAAAAAATAAATTCAAACTATTAATTTAATTTAATTTAATTAACTAATTATCCAAAAATGGGGTTGTTACAGACCCCCCTAACAAAATTGCATCCTCGCAAATTCTTATAGAGAAAATCCGTACTAATCTAAATAACTAACTTTATTACACCTTCTTAGTTTTAATATTCATACGTTGTTATCAAAATAATATAAACTCATATAAAATAATGTTAATTAATAAATTCCTCGGTGTCTGCAAAATACAGTGGCTTATCATTCCATGCCCAATGTTATGGTCATGGGCTATGAGTTGAACAACTCATATGAATAATATCCATGATTTACAACTAAAATGATTCAAATATTTGGTAAAACCTCTTTTCAATAATAAATCACTTCCAACAATTCAAATTTCATCAAGCAATCATCAAATTTAAAATTACTTTACAAAAAAAAGAATATATAATGTAAACACATCAATAATATGCTTTAAAGTTGAAACCTTCAAAATTCCTAGCGGTAATTCAAATACTGAAAATATTACGAGGACTCAATATTAATAATTTCAAATTTCATATAAGTCATCATTACTCAATACGACATAAATAATCAAACAAATAAGATGCTCAATGGAGAGTAATCTATGCATTTTCGCTACGCACTCTGATCACTAACAATCCAGAATACAAATTTTTACATCAAGCTATCAAAGGTGACACATTTTATATTTCTCACTTAATAAATATTTGGAAAATATTTTACATATGTAAAATTCAAATACGCTCCTAGATTATTACCCCAAGTAATCATGATGTACTAAGTAATATATATTTACTTTATATTATATCTTACTATAAACTAAATTTTCACTTATTGATTAACTACCTAACACTTCAAAGGTAAGGGACACTACATCTTATCTGACTCGTGTCTTTATCTACAATGCATTTTTCTGAACCTCACTCTGATACCAACTATAACACCCCCATCTATTTTCATACTATCCAAGAGTATTACAGGGTAATACTGTCAGATAATATGGAGAATGAGGCTCTACGGGGTACACACATGAATATTTCCTTGGACTAACACTGGTACGTATTAAAATATCAAATAAATAACTCATATATACGTACAAAGTATCAATACACAGCAATAAACACGTGTGCCTCCAGAATAGAACGATACATAATATAATATATAACGAATACAATGACTATAATAGAATCAGAATCACATTGATAATATATATATATAATAGGAAAATATACATTGCACTAAAACATCCAATACATAAATCCAAATACATTCCAATAATATACAATGACTATATAATAACATCCCCATCTCTATCTATGCCCAACGTCCATAAAATGGTCATCATATCCCAGAACATGTAATGTCTCGGATCGACCAACCCGAGTATTATAAAATAACACGTGGATCAGACTATGTATATATCGAGGGTTAATATATATAATTCAATACATGTAAGTATGATAGAATAATATAAAACATCCATCCCAATATTAAACATGTAACATAAGATCATACGAATACATTTATAAATTCAAGTACCACAAATCATAAATATTTATACACACGTGATCACCCATATCAAAGTGAATCAACAATCCATAGAATCAACTACAAATGGGTGAATTGTTCAAGTCTAGATATTCACATCAAAACCAAGGAATCACCAATAAGGATCAATCATCAAATTATCTTACAATCATACCTAAAATATATCATTATTCAACAATAAAAGTATCATCCTTAATATACCAAAATAATATAGGCTGCCTATCAATCGTAAAAACAATAAAGAGGATCTATCATACTCTGGACACCTATCCAGATAAAATATCATCTCCTCATATATGAATAAATCAGAATAGTGTGGATATATGGGGACCCACTACACTTAGACACACAGTCTCTAGTATAGCCAATCATGGGATAGCGAATATTATATGCCAATCCACACCACACACATAACCTTGAACCAGAAAGGGAGATGGATAACACACAGCATGCTCCAGTGACCCAGGACTACTCGCCTCCTATGGAGTACCGTCTATCCTTACAGTCTACAATTACCTCAATGAATATCGTGAACCCATCCACCGGTGGCTCGTCTACTTGTATCCCCCTGTCACAACTCTGCTTTGCCCCTATTGGTAACGGACTATTAGTTTATATGACACAAGTGGATGTAGGGCACCTACCCTACCAACTACCAATCCTATGATGCACATCCAAGATATCCAACAATGGTGTCATGGATTTCGGGCGCGATCTCATGATCATATCGCCAGGGTAGATACTGGACAATCTGGTTCTCTTCCAAAACATAAAGGGAGCTAGACATAAGTGGACGTATGATACTCATATCCTATATCAACATCTAGCTCCAAACGTAAGCCAATACACGGCTCTAGATAAGTCAACATACAACTATAATATACTAGGGTTCTAATCCCTCGCTAACACACGGCTCTAACCATAAGCCAACACATGGCCATAATATACTCACCAGAACGAGTATCATCACCTACATGAGTAATCCCCGTTTGCGTGACATTTACTTACAATGAGTAATCAAAATAATAATATAACGACATCCCATACCACTGCATGTTATTCGAATAATTATTCAACGCTCATAAACTACACTCGATCCACACTAGATATCTCTATATGAAAAGTCCGATGAATAACGGAAAAAGTTTTACCGAAATTCCCATACCGAACGGTATTACTAAACCGTTTATTCAAATTTCTCATCATGCAGAAAAAAGAAATTCTCAAACATAATAATAATAGTAGTTATATAAAATACATATACACATACAATATATTATGAATCTCAAATAATTGTTATATAAGACATATGATACGAAAGTAATACCCGAATAAATATACAGACACCATTAATTATCATAAACAAAATTTTACAATAATAATACTAACCTATATAGAAGGATATCATCGCCGTATCATATCAAAACGCTATCAAATCAATATCAATGGTGAATCATTCATATATTCTAATTGAATATGAAAAAGAAATATAAATCAGAAAAGTAAGCTAAAATATTAATCAATATATATAAATTTATAAAGTAAACAAATCAATGTTCAATAATAAATCGTATGTATCATATCTGGATAATATAAAAAATTTCTAAATAGTATAAATAAACCATAAATATATATTCAAAACAAGACTAAATTACTAATTAAAACAAAATATAAAACTTTCCTTTAGATATACTAGTTTCTCCACTTTTATGAATTTGAATAATAATGAAGTATTTACAAATAACATTTAAATATCTTTTCCCATTTATTTAATAACACAAAATAGACTGTAAAGTTAGATATCACATTTAAGAATTATTCCATAACTTCCTATCACTAAATACAATTTACAAATAATTATAAAAACATCCAATTCTATTAATTTATTTCTAATCAAATAATTACATCACCAAAAACTTGAATTATTATTATATATATTTGGTTTAGTTATTTGATTACAAATGTGTGTGTGTTTTTTTTATATATATTAATTAATTATAAACTCTGGAAGCTTATGTGCATATGAAATTATACCACAACACAAGAAGTAAAACATGTCAAATGAAGTACAACAATATAAAATGTAACCACTATTTTATAAACTAGATAGCCGAGCTAATGTGACCAATATCAAAGAAAATACAAATGAATTTGCTCTTTTATTACCAATTTCATTTTACAATCCACATTCTTTATCTTTTAAAAAATTCTTTAAATCATAATGATGTACCATGTAAATAAACTACTAATAATGCTTGGAGTGTTTTGCATTGGGCAATAAAACCCAACTAAAAGACCCAAGGTTGATTTTTATGGCAGTGTGCATATTATAACTGGAGAAAATATTTTGCTACTGCAACTCATTTTTAATTCCACCTTCTTTCCTCATTAAGGCACACACATAAAACATATTGAATACACACAAAACGCACGCAACAGAGCACAAAAAACACACATATCTATTTTTAGTATTTAATATATACAAACATTCAAATATAATGTGAAATAAAATATTACCCGATGTAGTCCTACTTTCTTCTTCTAAATATTCTTCTCCCCAAACGTATACATGTGCACAGACCACCATCGTCGTGAACAACAACAAAATGGTACGAAGCCTAAGTTAGTGAAAGCACCTCCCATCTTGGCTAAAGATTCTCTGTTCTCCAACCTGACTCGCCTACACCATCGTCAACTCCTCTATGTCCTCCAATCAAAATCCGTTCGTGCGAAGCTTGCTACAGGTGACCGAAATGCCACGACCCAACCATCCTTCGTGCGTTCCCAAACCATCGTCGAAGATGCTCCTCTCCACCACAAATCCAATGCTTCAACCACTTCGATCTAACACCGTTGGAATCCTAGCCAATGTCTAACCCTAGTTTAGAACCATCTACTTCGACCATCACCGCACCTTCTCAAATTTGCACCAAAAATTCTTCTTCGCTTTAAGAATCTAATGCCGTAGATGGCATCATCTAATTCTTTATGATTTGGGAGAATTTACCTTTTTAAGTGAATAGGCCATCATCATTTAAAATGAAGAAAACCTATAGATTAATTTTTCATCCATTCTGGTGCGAGAGTATATTGATACAGGCTATGACATATTTGAAATAGAGAATTAATAATCATTTATTTGGTTTTTAATCTAATTATTACAGTGGTAGGATGTGGTGAAATTGTTTTTAAAAGAAGTTGTATTTATAAATGAAAATGAATCATCTGGAAATCAAAATCTTTAGAGAGTGTGAAATCAGTATTCATGTTTTTTGAGTTTGAGTTGTTGTTGTTGGGATTGATTTTCTTGGGTTTGGGCTTTACTTCTTTTTTTTGTTCTTTTTATGAAATATATTTGCATTCAGGCCCAATGTTATTTAATTTCTTAGCCAAACTGCAACGACCTAGAATTTAATCGCTATTTAAACGAATATTAATTGTATTTGAAATAATTAATAAATGGATTTTTATTAACAAATAAAACTATTTTAAATAATAACTAGTGATGATAAGATCATTTTCAAAATTTAGTTACCATTATTTATAGTTTATAGAGAAATAGCTAATGTGACCGGAGATTATTTTCCGAAATATCGATTTTTCATTGGTTAAAAGTTATTCAAAATGTCATAACACTATTTTAAAACACATATGCATGCCTACGAACTATTTATACATAGCAAATACATGTGTACATGTGCATGTATATGCTCTCTTTTAAGCGTGTATATATAAGGATAAAAGAAAATATTATATATATATAATGCTCTTTTTTCACACAAGTACAAGTGCATGACTTGAATAATGAAAGGAGAGGGGGATGGCACTAGAGAGGATGGATTTAAGGGTGGAGGGGTATGGTAATGCATGCATACATATATTTTAATATAAACACATATATTTTTCTGTTAATTCCCTAAGCCTATATACACCCTTTATCTTCATATTCTCATTTTTACAATCTCCTTCTTCATTTCAAAATCCTAAAAGCTTGAGCTAAATATCCAAGGCCCCCTCTCCATAATTTTCAAAGTGAGAAAATCCACTTAATTTTGCCAAAAATCTCCCTTTTAATATACAAAATCACTTCTACATCTTCTACAACACCTCTCTTCTAGACTACAAGCAAACACCCACCCCAAAACCACATGGTTGAGCCCAAACTAGACATGGCCATTCCCAATAAGGCCTAGGCCAAGCCCAAAGTCCACCTGGCAGAGCCATTTCAAGTGCTCGAGCAACCAAAAGTTCAATTTTTGCAAAGTTTCTAAAGTATTTCAAGTTTCAGTAAAAGTTCGCTTTGATTTAAAAAGTTTCGGTGAGTTAAATTTTTGTTTTTGGAAAAGAAATTAACTTGATTTTGATGAACTATATGCTGTGAAAATATAGCGGTTGTTGTGTTGAATTATCATGTTGTTTTGATAGCATATGATTATATGATTGTGTTAGAGCTTGGATTTGTGATTTGGTGGTTGAATAATATGTTTGGATATGGATATGTGAATGATTGATTATGATATGATAGTAATATGTTTATGAAATAAAACCAAGTGTATGTGATGTAAATGTGGTGAAGTTAGCACCTTGAAAAGTCGCAAATGACATGAGATCCGATTTGGAAACAAAAGCTTGTTTTCTAGTTTTTGAATTTAATATATATTTTCCCTAGTTTTCGCCTTTTGTTTAAGTTTTCAAAACCCTTGAAATTGTGTTTTAAAACATGTTATAGCTAGAGCTAAAGTAAAGTTTTCACCTAGAAATCAATTCTAGCAAACTGCGCTCATAGCGATAGTCGCTATGGATGCAGTTTGGAAAAATTCACGACTTTAAGTTTTAAAGTGTTTTCTTTTGGATGGTTTTTGAAAACTCATTTCAAATTTATTAAGTAAGTCCAAAATTCATGTTTTAATTATTTAATAATTTATTTATTTAATTTATTAATTAGGGTAATTATTATTTATTTAATTAATTAAGTAATTAGGTTAAGTAATTAGAGTTTAAGAAAATATTAATCAAGTTAATTATTTTTAATTAAGTAAAATTTAAATAATGATTAATTAAGATAAAATAAAATTATTTTTTTATTTAATCAAGTTTATTTATTTTAATTAATTATTTAATTAGAGTTAATTATTTAATTAATTAATATTTAACTAAAGGTTAATTATCCAATTAATTAGGGTTTAATTTCTTAAATAAATGTTATTTGATTAAAGTTTAATTAAGGTTTAAATATAGATAAAATTAGGATTATTAATGATTTAATTTAATTAATATTAATTAAGGTTTAACTGAGTTTTAAACTTATGATTTAATCAAGGGTTATTTATTTTAAAGTTTCTTTTTAAAACTCTATCAGTTATTTATTTTTAACCAATTTTCTTATTTAAGTAAATTGTTTCAAAACCAAGGATCTCTTGTCCATGCTATTAAGTAGCCAAATGAACTAAAGTAGTTGTAATAAAACAATGACGTGTTTTATTGAAAGTAAGTCGACTTGTATTTATCACAAATACCGCACTTCGGGAACGTGATGAATACGATGGGGTTAATTTCGATAAGCGAGTCATGATAATCCAAGCATATGGAACATATGTCCATATGTAAATCTTTACACCCTGATAGTGGTATAGTCCGCTATAAATAACTTGACCTTCTAAATTATGGAATGTTGGTTTGGAGAGATCGGGATCAGATATTAGTTATTATCTGAAAACCACTTTGAACCAACGTAAACGTTCAAATTGGAAATAGTAAAGGGCATGGTCTAAGATGGAGACTTTGAAGTGCAAGGGCTATTTGCTACTAACCCTGAGAGTGATTCCAAAATGGGTGTAATAGAGATATTTCCTTTGGTTCGTTCATCTCCTGAAGGACTTGTATAAATGAATGCTGACATTGTGAAAACATACCGAAGGGAATGTTAGCATTCCAAGTGGCAATGCTAAAATAAAGATAAACGTAGCCTCTTGCCTCATCAACCAGGAATGACTAAAATATGGGAGATGCAGCAAGGCTAGGTGGGTCACTCCCATGAGGGTAAGGTCATCCCTATTTAGCGCCCAACTATTAACTTATTTATGCTTCGGTTTCGGTTGCTGATCCCAACTAAGGGGTGATCTTATTTCGTACTATATAGTAAAGGGTAGGTCGATCTTGTGTTAGAAAGGGTCGATAAGTTCGACCTCGGTGTGATTTTATCTAGAGGGGCACCATGATGGGCGGCACCCTAGTAGCCCATTGTATGGAATCCAATCTCCAATAAGTGCCGTACGGATTTAGTTGTACCCAAATATGTTGAAATGTGAGATGCAAGCATTTCAACTATGTTTTATTTTACTTGAAA
The DNA here is from genome assembly GCA_030737815.1 of Allium fistulosum. NCBI lineage: Eukaryota > Viridiplantae > Streptophyta > Magnoliopsida > Asparagales > Amaryllidaceae > Allium > Allium fistulosum. Next base: position 1,464,756,033 of record CM060903.1, read on the forward strand.
TCCCTAGACATTATCATAATATCACTGGATTTCTATATAAATTGTTTTGGTTATCGTAAGGTAAAAACTTATCCATGTTTATGTGCGGTGTGGTCTTACGAGTTACCTTTGATTTTCAAAGTGTTTTATAGAAGTAAAAATTAAGTTGTTTGAGTTTACTCACACCAGACCCATGTCTGACCCGGGTTTTATTTTCTTTTCCTAAATCTTAGGTACTTAAATTTGTATGAGTAACCAAGTACTCCAGGTTCCTTACAGAAGCATTTTGAAGAAGTTGGAGAAGGTGGCTTTACCATTAGCTAATTTTATCTTATTCCGTTGTGTTTTTGTTTAATCTATATATTTTGTGATGGACATGTAGTTATAACTGTCCAGTTGAAGTTGAAATGTAATGACTCTGATGTATTATTTATATGGAAAAGATTATGTAATATCTTATCTTCTCTATTATATGTAGTTCTGATTCGTAATGAGATTCTATAATTGTGTAGTTTCTTCTTAACTTTCGTTTTCTTCTACCCTTAATGGCTCATCTTTCAGTGCAAGAAAAGCGGTCGTTACAATTTTGGTATCAGAGCCTAGGTTAAGGACCACCTAGGCTTTGGGTTGACGTCAACTTCGAGAGTGCGTATTTGTAATTTTTATTTATATACCTATACATATATATCTCTGATAGATATATCAGCTTGATAGGACTGATTATTACCCTTCTTTCAAGATTTATCTCGTTCGAGTATTCTAAGATTATCTTACTATATCCTGGTAGTAATTAAGCCACGAGTAACCGAGGTTGACGAGGTAGGGGAGCAGGTAGCACTATAACTATAAATGGTCGAACCCCAAATCCTGGAGGAGTTCGGATTGCCGAAGAAACAACGGCAGAGCAGCCAAGAGTGAATTTCACAATCTTATGTAAGGATTACACCAATCTAGGAGCGAAACCGTTTAAAGGAACTAAGTCTATCATGGAAGTGCAAGCCTGGTTGCGATCTTGCGAAAGGATTTTTAAAGGTCTTGGCTTATCCGATGAATAGAAAAGGTCTTAGCAACATGGAAATTACAAGAGGGAGCGGCAGCTTGGTGGGGCTCCCTTACTGCAAATATTCCTAAGAAAGAGTTTTCGTGGACCGATTTAAAGAAGTTTTTGAGGACCAATTCTTACCAACCGTGGGAAGGACCAGGATGTACGGGAACTTCATGGACTTGAAGCAGGGGGATCTGTCTATAGCAGAGTATGAGATGAAGTTCAATGAGCAATCTTGTTTTGGACCGGAATTGATCAACACCCCGTTATAGAAAAACGAGATGTTTGTTTTATATGAGGGAAGAGTACCATGAGAAAATGACTGCTCACGTTAAAGGTACTTTTATGGATTTAGTTGATATGGCTCTGAGGTACGAGGCCTTGGAAAAGAAGAAGCCTACTCCAGTAGTACCAACCCGTGGAAATACCAGTGGAGGTGGTTCTAACAAGAGGAAGTTCAATCCAAATTGGAAGAATCAAGGAAAAGGAAAACATGGAGAAGGTCAAGGAGGCAAGTTCAAGAATGTTAGTTGTTATCTTTGCAAGCAGGGAGGCCATATTTCAAGGTCCTGTTCGAACCATAAAGCTCCGAAGCAGCAAAGTGGACCCATCTCTCCAATGGTCCTAAAGTCTCTTTGTTTTAATTGACATCAGCTGGGCCAAATGATTAAAAGGTTGCCCACTCATAAAGAAGGCACAGCAGCCCAAGGTGTACGCCGTTAAGAATGAACCGTCTACTTCAACGGATGTGAAGGGGAATGGCATCCTTGAAGATACCTTACTAATTAATGGTATTTTTGTTCGAGCGTCATTTGATACCGGTGCCTCTTATAGTTTTATCTCTTGTGAATCAGTAGATGAATTTCATCTTATTCTTAATATTGTAGAAAACTCTATGTGTGTGTCTAACCCCATAGGCGGGGTAACCCATTTGAGTATGATTTGTGAAGATGTGCCAATTTCCTACCTTTCTCATCACTTTTCTTGCTACCCGTATGTCTTAGACTTTAAGGGATTTGATATTATTCTGGGTATGGATTGGTTATCGAAATATAGAGCAATTTTAGATTGTAATGAAAGAACTGTATCACTAGTAACCAATTTGGGAAGAGTTGCTAAAGTATCATGTAAAGAACCCGATATTCATCTGTGTAGTTTCTTGTATGCCCTGGAGGCATCCCAAGAAAATTTAGGGTCTATTGAAGTTATTAAGAATTTTTCCAGATGTATTTGAAGAGGTTAAAAGTTTACTCCCGCACCGAGAGATGGAGTTTCGCATTGATTTGGTCCCTGGTGCAAGGACTGTGGTCCAACCTAAGCGAATGATGGCTCTGAGGTAGAGAGAGGAGTTGGTAAGTAAAACCCAGGACCTGTTAAGGAGAGGATTGATTAGACCCAATCGTTCAAGTTGGGGGTCTGTTGTGGTGTTTATGGCTAAGTCTAATGGATCTTTAAGGTTGTGCATGGATTATAGGGCGTTGAATAAGATGACCGTTAGGAACAAGTATCCCTTACCCCGCATCGATGTTCTTTTTGATCAACTTCATGGAGCTATGGTATTTTCTTAAATGGATCTAGTTACGAGATCCCATCAGTTGAGGGTTGCCGAAAATAGTATACCCTTAACTGCGTTTAGAGGCCCTGATTGTTTCTTTGTGTGGTTGGTTATGCCTTTCGGGCCGACCAATGCACCTACATATTTTGTAGATCTCATGAACCGTGTTTTCCGAGATGTTCTTAACAAGTTTGTGCTAGTTTTCATTGATGACATCCTTATCTACTCCAAATCCGAGGAGGAGCATAAGCATCATTTGGAAGTGGTGTTGGAGATGTTGAGGAGACATGTCCTAAAGGTGAAATTTTCTAAGTGCAATTTTTGGAAATCGGAAGTAATATTCTTAGGACATATTGTGACAGGAGAAGATATTTTAGTAGATCCAATGAAGGTGGAGGCTGTTTAGGAATGGAAGCGACCGCAGACTCCTACCGAGGTTTGCAGTTTCTTAGGTTTGGCTGGATACTATAGGTGGTTTATTCAAGATTATTCTAAGATTTCCTCCCATTTGACTAAGCTGACTAAGAAGGAGGAGAAGTTTATATGGACTCCAAAGTGTGAAGAGGCATTTCTGGATTTGAAGAAGAGATTGACCGATGCACCAGTTTTGGCTGTTACAGATGAAAATAGTGGGTTCACGATTTTCACAAATGCCTGTGGAGTGGGACTAGGTGTTGTTTTGATGCAGCATGGTATAGTGATTGCATATGCAAGCAGGCAGTTGAAGCCTCACGAGAAGAACTATGCTATGCATGACTTGGAGTTTCTAGCTGTTGTTATCCCGCCTTTTGGCAAGGCCGTGACACCAAGAACTTGACTAGAAACCAATGACAGTTCATCTTGGAGATCGGTTATACACAGGCTCACTATGGATATCGATGAATTTTGTCCGAGTCCGGATCAAGCCACGATTAGCAAGGCATAACAAGCAAAGCCAGGAAAAGTAACGTTCCAAGTTTCAAGTCAATCCGAGTTTGTACGCTCAAGATATCATCGATGCAAGTTGGAGGAAATGACCCTATGTTCGAATCCATAAGCCAAGCCTTTGTTCGAATCCATCGAGACAAAGTACTTCGAATCCACGGAAGTACTTCACTTCGTAACCTTCAAATTGAAGACCTTCGAATCCATCAGGACGAAGCACTTCGTATCCATCTGGGCTCGGTGGTTCGTATCCCTCAGGATGGAGTACTTCGAATCCACGGAGTTGCTCTACTTCGAATCCATCCTATTATGAGAGCTTCGTATCGATCGACCAAGGCTCACTATGATCGATACGAACAGACTTCCATTCGAATCGATGTGCGGAGAAATCCCTTGAATCCACTAAGTCAAAATAGCGAAATTCGTGGAGTCGACCCAGTAAAACTCGGAGTAAAAGCAGGATCAACCCGGGAAGCACGCGCCACGTCAACGCCTTCGCTCACTAGGCCATCGATTCGACCCTATCGATTCGAAGAGGATCGATTCGAACAGAGCATATCAACCAGAAATACGATCTTGAATCGATCATAACTCGAGATCCACAAATCCAAATGCTATGAAATTTTCACAGAAGCTTGAGCACATGTTGAACAATGTCCACACCAAATTTCAGCTCGATTGGACAATTCCTCGATCGATTTGAATGGATTTCAAATCGATCCCAAAGTGGGCCCGGATTTCCAGAAAGCGGGCATGTGGGCCACCTCACGTGCCAGAACTGGTCTCCTGAAATTTAGGCGAAATATCAGCCTCCTACACCTATAAATAGAGCCCCTGGTCATTCAGAAAAGGGGTCGGACAATTTTGACAGCTAAAGAGCGCCCAGACTCTGCCAGATTTACTCAAAATCACCACTGCTGCCTTAGATTCAGATTTAGCTCATAAAATCAGTTGTATTACATTATAAGAAATTGTAATCTTCAAGTATCGAGCAATAAAATCATCAAACTTCATAGTGGACGTAGGCGAAACGCCGAACCACTCTAAATCGCTTGTCTTTGCATTTTACATTTCTGTTATTTGGAGTTTTTGTTAAATAATCCTCAGTTTTAATTTTCTTTCTTCACTTTATCTCTTCAAAAACTTCCGAAGAGTGTTGTGCCCATGTTTGGTACAAACACTTTGGTGCTTTCACTGAGAAAAACCAGCTTTTTCTCCTGCTCCTTGGATCTACCATCGATACCGGATTGCATAAATCCAAGAGGAAGATCCAGATCTCTAATCCAGAATCCTTCCATTCTATTCAGATTTGCATAAAATCTAGGAAAGGAACCCACTACTTAAGATGGTTAGTACAAGAACTACCTCTACGGCTGCTGATCAAGATGGCCGAGATAGACAGAATCCTACACAGCAGCTACAATCCAATCAAGACAACACTGCTCACTCAGATCCGTCTAGGCCAGTAACCAGACAAGAGTTCCATGTATTGCTCCAGGAATTGACTCAAAGTCGGCAACAGCTGGCCGAACAGTTGCGTGCTAATATTGAATTGACCAATCAATTGAACCGCCAAAGGCGCGGGAGGACCAGGAGGGATGATGCTTCCCACTCGTCCACTGAAAGTTCCGCTTCATTTGACTATCATGGCAGATCTACACGTCCCCGATTGGACGCGAGTCATACACAAGCTACCGGATATCAACCTTCCTTGACTGTAGGACAATTGAGGGTCGGACCGTCAACTAGCTTCCAGGCTGGGCCCTCGTCACGAGGAGGTGCTGTTCCACAGCATACCACAGACAATCGCACTGCAACCGCCGTGGTAGAAACAAGGGTTGATACGCGTAATCTATCAGATCCGAATAATCAACAACGTGGGCGTACTCCTGAACCATACGTCCCAGAAGATGTGGAGCCAAGGAGGCGAGATATAGGCCGTCGACAGCGTCCGGTCCAAACTCGCACTGTGGAACCCGACCACACCTTAGCTCAGCATGCACAGAATGTGGCTATGCCCGATATTTCGACCATGATACGTCAAATGATTCGTGAAAGCCAAGGGCTTACCAATGACGACTGGGGAATCTCCCGTAGTCATACTCCTTTCACAGACGAAATATTATACGCTGATCCTCCTCGGCGATTTAGAATGCCAACTCTCCCGATGTACGAAGGAAGTAGTGACCCCAATCAACATATTTTGAAATATGAATGGTCAATGAGCGCCGCAAGGGCTGATGATGCAGTTAAGTGCCGAAGTTTCACCATCTCTTTGGGGGGAATCGCAACAATGTGGTTTACAAGGTTGCCACCTAGATCTATCTCTTCGTTCGATCCACTGGCTAAGAAATTTGTCGAACAGTTTCGTATGCATGTCGCTAGACCTAAAGACGTTAACACCCTATCTAGCGTCACCCAAGCTAAGGGAGAGACACTCAGACGTTATTTAGAAATATTCCACACGGCATGTGTAGAGATTAGTAATCCTAACGATAACTCAATCTTGATGGCATTAACCAAAGGAATCGATCCTGATTCTGAGTTTGGAAATTGGCTAGCTGGGAAACCACCCGCATCGTTGGACCGTTTATACTCCAAAGCCGCTCAATTCTTACGGCAAGAGGACGCGAAACAGTTTAGGAAGCAGGACGATGCGAGGCCCAGAACTGAAGGAATACAAAGTAATGTAGCAGTTATGCAGTCCGGTGAGAGTTCCGGAAAAGTTCAGTTGAATATACAGAACAAACAGACCCAGCCACGAGGCAGCAATGGTCAGGATAAAAAGAGAGATCCGAACCGAGGCCCACGGCGTAGGGCTCCAATGTTCGATAATTACATGCCATTGAATACATCGTTGGAAAACGTGTATCTACAAACTTGCAACACTGTGCAATATAAGAAGCCTGCTCCGAAGCAATCGTCGGAGAGGCAGATTCAAACAGGGAAGTTCTGTAGATTCCATGAGAGTTATGGCCACAATACCAATGAGTGTCGACATTTGCAGGACCTCATCGAGAAGTTGATCAGGTAAAGAAAGTTAGATCAGTTTGTGCGAGCGCCGCAGCCTGGTGGTGCGGGCCCGTCGAATCAGAACCGTGCACAAAATTAGGAAAGACAAGAGGAACCCGCTCGTACGGGCGGAAGGCTAGTTATCAATACAATAAGTGGTGGTCCCCATCCAGCAGACAGAAGCTGGAGGGAAATGGAGTCATATGCCAGCTCTATCAGGCATGCGGACTTCGAATGCTACAGTAATTGTGAAGATGGAACTCCGGCTAAACAACAGAAAACAATGTCTGATGATATCATATTTAGAAGCAGAGACGCTGATAAGATCGAAGCCCCAACAATCGACCCACTGGTCATATCTGCCCAGGTAGGTCCTGCTTGGATGAAGAGGATCCTGGTTGACAGTGGGAGCTCCGTAAACATCTTGCTTAAACGGGCTTATGATTTAATGAAAATGGAAGCAAAGGACTTAAAACCTTGCCAATCTCGAGTTCACGGCTTCAATGGAAGTGCTACAATACCCACTGGAGTGGTGGAACTGCCAGTGGAGTTGGGAGTTGGAGAACGCCGGAGAGTCCGGATGTTGCAGTTTGTCGTTTTAGATATTGATTCACCTTACAATGCGTTTTTGGGCCGGCCGGCCCTTGCTGAGTTCAGGGCAGCTATTGCCCTATGGTGTTTAACTCTGAAATTCCCTACTGATCATGGAATTGGAGTCATCCAAGGAGATCAGGCAGCCGGAAGAGCCTGTTATGTTGCTGAACTGCGCGAGGCGCAGAGAAAGGAGAAAGGAAAGGGCGTAGAGGAATCTCTCTGCGTCCCTTTTGCTGATGATTGACAATTAGTGCCTGGGCCCCGTCTTGGGCACCACGACCAATTCCTTAAAGATCTTGACCCTAGAGACAGCGAAGATAAAGACGAATCTAAAGAGAATCAAGCTTCCCCGGCCGAACTGACAGTGGACGTCCCAGTCAGTGAGGATGATGATTCGAAGGTACTAAAAGTTGGATCTCAACTGGGAAGACAAACACAACAGGAATTGGTTGAATTTCTCCGGGCGAATCTCGACGTTTTCGCTTGGACACACTCTGATATGTGCGGGATCTCACCGGACATCGCAAGTCACTCCCTGAATATTGATCCGCGATATGTCCCGGTCAAACAGAAAAGGCACGGTATGAATTCAGAGAGATCAGCCACACTTAAAGAGGAGGTTGATAAGTTACCATCAAATGGGTTCATCCGAGATGCTTTGTATCCAGAATGGGTGTCGAATCCAGTATTGGTTCGAAAACCGAATGGGAAATGGAGAACTTGCGTCGACTATTCTGACTTAAACAAGGCTTGTCCAAAGGATAGTTTTCCACTTCCCCGAATTGACCAGCTCGTAGATTCCACGGCTGGGCATGAATTATTATCTTTCATGGATGCTTATTTTGGCTACAATCAAATACCTATGCACTTGCCTGATCAAGAACATACCAGTTTCGTGACCGATCTGGGACTCTACTGCTACAGAGTCATGCCTTTTGGCTTAAAAAATGCCGGAGCAACATATCAACGCTTGGTCAACCGAATGTTCGCCAACTAGATCGGGAGGACCATGGAGGTCTATGTGGACGACATGCTAGTAAAGTCTCAATTCTCTACAGATCACGTCAGAGATTTAGATTCAATGTTCTGCATCCTTCGAGAATACGGAATGAAGCTCAATCCATTAAAGTGTCACTTCGGTGTCGCCTTCGGAAAGTTCCTCGGGTTCATCGTTAACGCTCGAGGGATAGAAGCAAACCCCGAAAAGATCTGGGCAATAAGGAACTTACAAACTCCAAGAACCATAAAACAAGTCCAGAGTCTCAACGGGAAGGTAGCATCACTAAGCAGGTTCATTTCAAAATCCACTGATAAATGCATTCCTTTCTTTGATCTGATCCGGAAAGGGAAGCGAAACTTTGAATGGACCATGGAGTGCGAAGGTGCATTCAGATCGCTGGTTCAACATATCTCCACACCACCGATCTTGTCAAAGCTGGTCGATCACGAACAATTGTATCTTTATCTGGCAGTGTCAGAACATGCAATCAGTGCTGCTTTGGTTCGGGAAGAAGATCGAGTGCAGAAACTGGTCTACTATGTTAGTAAACGGTTAACGGGAGCTGAAAGAAATTACCCAAGGATGGAGAAATTGGCTTATTGCCTGGTCATTGCCTCAAGAAAGCTTCGCCCTTATTTCCAAGCTCATCCTCTTACTGTGTATACCGATCAGCCATTACGACAGGTCCTCACGCGGCCTGAGACGTCTGGTAGGTTACTCAAGTGGAACATCGAACTGAGACAGTTTGATATTACTTACTCTCCAAGACGAGCCATTCAAGGACAAGTCCTAGTTGATTTCATAGCTGAATTTACCGTTCCAGAAGACTTGCCCGAAACCAATGAATCCCCCGAATATATCTGGAAGCTATATACTGATGGTGCATCAAACGACCGGTGTTCGGGTGCTGGTGTTGAACTTGAAACTCCTGAAGGCCGATCTGTATGTTATGCTTTGAGATTCGATTTTCACGCAACCAATAATGAAGCTGAATATGAAGCCCTCTTAACTGGGCTGAAATTGGCCAGAGATTTGAGAATTATCGCTATGGAAATTTATTGTAATTCACAATTAGTTGTGTGCCAAGTACGGGGAGAGTATCAAGCGAGAGATCGAAGGTTGGCTGCTTACTTGGCTCGAGTTCAGGAAGTACTGAATCAGTTTGATTATTATGCCATTTATTATATACCTCGGGAACGCAATCAAAAAGCCGATTCATTGGCGAAGTTAGCCAGCACAGGTGAAGCACAGCAAATGGGGATTGTCCCCGTCGAAACTTTGTCCTTCCCAAGCATCGATCAAATAAAGATGAATTTTGTGTTTGAAACCGCTCCCAGTAGAGAGTCGTGGATAACTCCGTATCGAAATTACATTGAGAATGGGACATTGCCTGGGCACAGAAATGAGAAGAGACGAATTCTACGAAAAGCTTCACGGTTTGTCATTCAGGACGGAGTCATGTATAGAAGAGGTTATTCTGTTCCTCTCCTCCGATGTATCGCGCACGATGAAATCAAACGTTTGTTACATGATGTACACGAAGGAGAATGTGGCGATCACGCCGGCGGACAAGCTCTTGCTAAGAAAATCTCCGATATGGATACTACTGGCCGACAGTGAACCGAGATGCAACAAACTATGCCAGAAAGTGCGATAGGTGTCAGAAACACGCCCGAATTCCGAGAGCCCCACCTACCGAGATAACTCAAATGGTCAGTCCCTGACCATTCGCTATGTGGGGCATCGATATCATCGGCGCTCTACCTCTGGCAAAAGGTGGTGCGAAGTACGCCATCGTCGTCGTTGACTACTTTACAAAGTGGGCTGAAGCCGAAGCTCTCGCAACAATTACGACGAAGAAAGTAATAAATTTTGTAGTTCGCAACATCATCTGTCGATTTGGACTCCCGCATACCATCATCACCGATAATGGAGCCCAATTTGAAAGTGCAGAATTCAAGAATTTCTGTCAACGGTTTCATATCCATAAAAAATTCTCGGCGGTTGCACATCCTCAGGCCAACGGTCAGGTCGAAGCTGTCAATAAAGTTATAAAATCAATCCTAAAGAAACGACTAGAAAAGGTCAGGGGCAAATGGGTTGATGAACTCCCTATGGCATTATGGGCTCACTACACCATACTGCACATTTTGCCACACCCAAATGCGGAAAAATTGCCACGGTCTTAAGCCGTGGCAATTTTACCATGGTCTTGAGCCGTGGTAAAATAATTTACCATGGTTATTGACCGTGGCAATTTTGGAACGATCCTAGACCGTTCCAAAGTTATCAAAAATATTTCACCCCTTGCCGTGTATACTTCTCAGCAACTCTCACACCCTTCTCAAAAAACGAACGCCCCTTCCAAAATTAGCCCCTTCTCAAAATCCGGATCTACGCCCCTTCTCAAAATCCTTGTCGATGCTCCTTAAATCGCCCCGAACAAACATGAATCTCTCTGCTCTCACTCAAGCCATGTAAATCCAAGTTTGCGCTCAAATTATTCTTCTTGGTTTCAAGGTATTCATACGAAAATAGAGATAGTTGATTTGTTTGATTTTTCTGGTTTTTATTTGATGTCTGAGATTAATGCTTTGCAAGGTTGCAGATTTGGAAACGAATTTGTTGAAATAGAAATTGTTCTTCTTTTTTCTATTTGGTGTCTGATACGAATTCGTTGAATTTGATTTGGAAACAAATCCATGTTTCTGTTTTCTTTTTAATTGGTAGTGCCAGTTACTATAATTTGTTCACTATAACTAAAACTTGAATTAGGATCAATGATTTTATCTAAAACGTCATTTACTTATATAGAAGTATTAGGTGATAAGAGTAGTTACCATGATCTGTACTAATAAATCTGAACAAAAGATAAGAAGAGATGTAACATGCTTGAAATTTTATTTATAAAAGGGTAGTGATAAGATAATTACGTGAATATTCTTCTAATTTGAAATGAATATATTTATTTTAATTTGGTCAAAGATAATACATGGATTTAGGGTGATGCAAGATACACGATGACGGAAACCACCAATGAAGACGTGCTTTAATATGTTAAATTTATGTCTCATTTTTATTAACTTTGAAACGTGCTGCAGAAAAAGAATATGTTGTCTTCTTCTTCTACTTACTTTCTGGTTAGTTTAGACGCATGCTTTGTGTGGTATAAACTAACTATATATTATCATACTAATTATCAACTAAACCGATTCCATTAACTTTTCAATTGTTTTGGATGATTCTGCAGGTGATTTGCAAAGAAGGCATACCCCATTCCTCCATTTCCTAACAAACATCTGTGCAATACAGGAGGTACCTTTTATACAGGCCTTTCTTACTCTCAATGCATTTTTATTTATTTAATCCCATGTGATATACTGTTTATCTTATTATGCCTGAGTTTTGTGAAAGTCTGGTTGCACATTTCCTTCTTCAAACAAATTTTGTGTGCGAGCTCAATAATGCACTAATAATCTTAATAAACCATGAATGATTAGTGGGAATTTCATATAATTGTGTTACTGTCTGAGTTTAGCGAATTATAACAGCACAGCGTAATCTTTTTCTGAAAGGAATTTGTATTAGTCAAGGCTGGATTTTTTAAATTATACTTGCATTGTTTAAAGAAGCAAACTGTTTTAGAAAGTGTATTTATATATAATAACAAATTCAAGAATCGTTTGAATCTACCCAGTTGCGGCCTGAAAATTTACACTTCTTTAGAAACTAAAAATAAATATATACATTTGGTCAAAATTGTTATACATTTTGATTAAAATTGTTTAATATATAGCCGATGGCTGCTGTGATTTAATGAACAAGATAAATCACTATTTAAGCATGTATGCAGTCCCTAGAACCAAAAATTTTGTGGTTGCATGAGTCCATAACCAACTGAAAATAAAAAATGAACACAAATCACTGTTTAAGCATGTATGTAGTCAAGAACTGAAGATATTCAAACATATATGAAAACGAAAATGAAAAACTGACTACTTGAAATGTACATAGTCAAAACTTGGAGAGTTGAGCATATATAAAAATGAAAATGAGTCGAGCTCATTATTTAAGGCTAAGGGGATGGCTTATGCACTCAACCAAGGAAATCCAAACATCATGGAAGCAATAATTGTTTACCGGTGTGTTTGTAGTATGTACAAAATTATTTTGATTTTCTTATATATTTTAGTATGTTTTTAGCAGGCCTAAGATAGTTTTTTTATTCACTGTAGTTTTGATGAAATGTTCTAATTTTTATGTTCTGTGTTGATAGAAATAAGGCCTTATCTATTGCTCAATGTTGATTTCTTTGACTATATAGGCTCACATTGTTTTTTCTGCCTTATTTGGTTTCAGATTTTCATTAGTTCGCAGGTTATTTTTATATCATGATATGTTTTAGGGTGTATAGTTATTTTATACAGAACTGGTTTTATTAATTTTAACGTGCTGTTTTTCTTGATTTGAGATTATTATGTCTTGACACGCAGCTTCTTTATTTTCGTTTTTGCTATATAATGTTTTAATTCATCTTTGGTTGCAGGCCTGTGGTTCTTTATGCTGGGTTATTGTTTACTGTTCTAATATTGTTTTTGCTGTGACTAACTAATTGCAAATTGAGCTAATGTTTGCTATGGTATATTCTTTGTAATTTTTTATCAGTATGTTTTATTATGTTCTGGCTTGCATCGTTGGTTATGTAACTTTGAGTATGTACTGGCTTGCATCGTTGGCTTGTAGGAGATTGTTTTTGGGTAGATAATTGCTAGCATTTAAATTACTCATTTTGTCAATTTATACTAGCATTTAAATTACCCATTTTGTCAATTTATTTTTGTGCTCTTTTATAGTTATTACTACTGACAAAAGTTGATAATAAGTTACAAACAAATTTGCAACTATCAATATTCAGAGGTTGATAATAAGTTACATATAGGTTACATTGAAAGCATTGATAAATGATAGTGACAAATGCTTATAGATACTTAATATAGACCTCCAAATAGCATTAGTTGAAATGAACCAAAACGCAGCTAATGAAAAACAAATTTGGATGAAGCATTAATGAGTTCAATAAAATGTCAAAATAGGCATGCGGTTTTTACGTCCATAGGCACTCTTATGGTAAAATTTAACTTCCATGACTGATAATTTTTTGTGAATACACTTCAAGACAGTTATACACACGTACCCCACTGAAAGAATAATTTATGAAAGGGATTTTTAGATGAAGAAAGTAATCGTAGGTGGTATCTTTGACACACATTATGCATCTTATTTTTTCATGGTGATGTTTCTTGAATTCATACTATTTCTTCTGTATTAATTTATGAAAGGGCTTTCCCTTTTTAACACAGTTTTAACTCCTTTTCAACCTTCCCTTAATTCATGCTCTTTGCCGTTGATTATATGAAATTTATCTTATAAATGGGTTAATTTCTAAAAACACTTTTAATCAAAGCATATTACTATTAATAAGCAGATTTGTTGTGGAGGGAATTAATTAGTAAAATACTTTTTTATCTAGGAAGCTGAGAATAATAATTCTTTGATTATCTTGCAGCCTAAGGCATTTCCAGAAATCATTTCTTTTTAGAAAATAATGCATACTCATGTTAGAATACATATAATTTTCTTTTTCTTTTTGAAAAATCAATTTGGAAAATCTAGTGTTTGCTTGGGGGCTACAATATTAGCATATATATTATACATTATGCTAATTGGAATGCTTCTTTTCTTTATTTTTTTAAAATCACTTGGATATTGTACTTCTTGAATGACCACATTTCCCAAGATAATGATTACCTGGATGAAAAACATATCACAGCTGGAAGTCACCAAAGATGGGACAGAGTTAATTTAAGATTTTTAATATTCATACTCGGCCATATCACAAAATATATACAAGTTTCGACCAGTTTCTAAATGCAAGTTGTTTTGATTAATTTGTTTTTATTTTTTATGTCATAGTGTAAAATAAGAAATGATATTGTTTACACTCATAATGTTGTATATTATGTATGATATAGCAGGGCAATATGTCGTCTAGTATAGACAAACAATGGATGAAAGAATCCGATCGAAGAACCACACGATATATAGAAGGAGTGCAGAAGTTTATTGAATTCGTTGTGGAAAATGGTGGTGATAAGGAAATCTATTCTTGTCCGTGCACACAATGCAAAAATATGAAAATGAAGATTAAAGTAGATGACATTCATTATCATTTACTCAGATGGGGAATTGTCCAGTCATATACCGCTTAGCATTTTCATGGAGAAGAATCGACAGAGAAGCAAAAACAATCTATTAGTCAAGCCATAAGTACTGATGAGGCTGAACATCCTAGGATGGAAGACTTGGTCAATGATGCTGATAGATTTCATCATTTTCAACCTACCAGTCCGTTGTTCGATAATATTGGGGAACCGTCTACGGTTGATGTTGATCGGTCGACCAATCAAAGGAAGAAGTGCAAATCACTTTTTGGTAGTGCAAAAGAGCCATTGTATCCTTCATGTTCTAAAGGTATAACAACATTGTATGCCATTGTGAAACTGAATAGCTTGAAAACTCAATACGGCTTTTCCGACAATGGTGTGACTACACTCCTCGAATTTATAAAGGAGTTACTCCCTGAAGGTAACACACTACCGACAAAGTACCCCGACATGAAGAAGATGATTAAACAAGTTGGGATGGATTACAAGACTTATGATGCATGCATTAATGACTGCATGTTATATTATAAAGATGACGCAAACAGAGTTTCTTGTACAATTTGCAACGAACCAAGATATAAGACAACATTCAACGAAGAGAGAAGAGCTACCAAAGTACCTCAAAAGACGTTGAGACATTTCCCTTTAATTTCTAGATTGAGGAGACTGTATACCATACCATGGATAGCAGATGCTATGACTTGGCATGCTCGTGCCAAGTCCGATTCAAATGTGATGCGTCATCCACGTGACACTTCTCAATGGCGAGCTGTAGATTCTTTTGATAAAACATTTGCTACTGAACCACGAAATATCACACTTGGAATAACAACTGATGGTTTCAATCCACACGCGTCTCTAGCCAGTCGTTATAGTTGTTGGCCAGTAATTATAGTACCATATAATCTTCCTCCATCAATGTGTATGAAAAGAGAGTTCTCAATGTTGACATTGTTGATTTCCGGGCCAAAACAACCAGGGAAGGATATCGATGTTTATTTACAACCGTTGATAGACGAGTTAAAGCAGTTATGGGAAGGAGTCAATGTATTTGACTCATTTAATAATTCCGAGTTCACAATGAGAGCTAGGATGTTGTGGGCAATTCATGATCATCATGCACTCGGTACTTTATCGGGGTGCACAACTCACGGCTATTTTGCATGTCCTATTTGTGGGGAAGATACTTGTTCTTATTATCTTCCTAAAAGTAAGAAGATGTGTTACATGGGACATCGAAGATTTCTTCCTTCCCAACACAAGTTTCGAGACGATAAGGCAAACTTCAATAATGAACAAGAATATCGTCGTCCTCCATGGCCATTGAATGGTTATCAAGTTGAAGAAAAGGTAGCTAATATCAAGAGGAAAGTTGGTAAAAACAAACCAGAAATCGGTCGAAAACGAAAAAAGAAAACCGATTATGAAGACCTTATCAATGTTCATGCATGGTATAGGAGGTCTATCCTCTTTGATTTGTCATATTGGAAAGCAAATTTGGTCCGACATAATGTTGATGTTATGCATACAGAGAAGAATGTCACTGAGCATCTCATCAGTACAATTATGGGTCATAAGGACAAGTCAAAAGATGGCATCAATGCACGGAAGGATTTGAAAACCATGGGTATAAAACAAAAATTGTGGGTGAGGGAAGATCATGAAACAAATAAAATAACTATACCAGAAGCAACTTTCACTTTGAGCAAAGAAGAAAAGGTTCGATTTTTCACCATTTTGAAAAACCTTAAAGTACCTAGCAAATTCTCTTCTAACTTCCACAACAATGTGAGCATCAATCCTCCCGAGCTAACAAATATGAAGTCACATGATTATCATGTCATAATGCAACAATTACTTCCGGTATTGCTTCAACATTCTTATGTACAACATAAGGATCTGCGTAATGCTATACACCGTATAAGTCTATTCTTTAACATTTTGTGCTCAAAGGTAATCAATAGGGAACATCTTTTAAAAGCAAAGGCTAGTTTGGTAGAAGCAATGTGTGTGTTTGAAAAACATTTTCCACCCGCATTTTTTGATATCAGTATCCACCTTATGGTTCATCTAGCTGATGAAGCATTGACTTGCGGCCCTGTTAGATATAGATGGATGTATCCTTTTGAACGGTAAATTACTAATTTTTGTTTTATTCTTCATCATTCGATTTAAATAGCTACCAGTTATTACAATTAATTACCTACATAGGTTGATGAAAACATATAAAGGATATGTGCGCAATAAAAGATATATTGAAGGATGTATTGCAGAAGGATATATTGTACAAGAAGCTAGTTATTACTGCATGGAGTATATGCCAAGAGGAGGTGATGGCACTCATAAACATACCCATGAAGCGTTTTTAGATGAGGATGATGAGTTTGCTGGTGAGATGCCTCTAGATAGTGGTAAAGATATAACTTTGACCCAAGTGTAGTTTGAACAAGTTCGTAGATGGGTCCTTAATAAGTACGATGGATTGGATGAATGGGAGAAGTAAGTTGACCAATTTATCCTGAATTCCCATTATTGTAAAATAAATTAACTCATATACGTATTGAAATGTCTATCGCAGGAGGTATAACATCTATGTGAAAAGTACTAAATCTAAATCTCGAAGTAGGGTTACATCCGTGGAAACTTGTCAAAGTTTCACTCTATGGTTATGTGATGAGGTATTACATCTTCTTAGGTATTCATGTGTATTTAAGTGGATCATACACCATCACGATCATGTTTTTTTTACTTATTGTGTTTTTTTAGTTGGTCAAGACAAATGAAGTTGATTCAACTCTTTGGCGGTTGGTGAACGGGCCGAAGTTCAAGGCGCGTAGTTATACAAAGTACCTAGTGAATGGATTCATATTTTCTCCAAAAAGTTATGAAGAACGGATGGTAACACAAGATAGTGGTGTTTGTATGAGAGCAATTACAAAATTTAGAGCGAGCGGGAAGGATAAAAATTACAAGGAAGCGGAAACAATGTATTATGGAGTTATTCAGCAGATAATTGAGTTGGATTATATTGACTTCAAACAAACGGTTTTTTATTGTGATTGGGTAAAGGTCGAAGATAAGGTCAATGGTTGTAAGATAGATCCCGTTTCAAACTTGATTACTGTTAACTTAGAGAAATTAAAGACCAAAGATAGAGTGAATGATGAGCCATTTATTCTTGCATCAGAAGCGAGTCAAGTGTTTTACTCAAAAGATTTAAAAAGTAGTGGATGGTTTGTGGTTTTGCATACACCAAAACGGTTGACTACAACTGTGGATGACACCGAGTTTCCTATTTTCTATCAATCAGCTTTCGAAGACAATAAAAAATTAGAAGACCTTACCAAATGCATATGTTAACATAAGATGTATTTCTTACTTGAAACGAGTTGAATTT
Organism: Allium fistulosum; assembly: GCA_030737815.1. NCBI lineage: Eukaryota > Viridiplantae > Streptophyta > Magnoliopsida > Asparagales > Amaryllidaceae > Allium > Allium fistulosum. The sequence goes on from CM060903.1 coordinate 1,464,773,763, forward strand.
CAAGTGTGATTGAATTTAGAATTTCTTCACTATTTATGTTTGCTTGTGTTTCATTTTCGTTTTATGCACCTACTTTGATATTTATGTTGCATGCCTACATGGACATGTGGGCGTTGTAGTTTGTTTATCCTGCTATTAGTCTTGCCACTTTGTAGTGATACATTCATTTTTCTGGACATGTCAAAATTTACTATTAATTAAACAAAGCCACACCTGGACAGACTAATTATAGCAACACATTATCAGATAACACGTATCTGAATTCCTGAATTTATTCATACACATAGATCTATTCTATAATATCATGTAATCAAGAAGTATTATTATTGTAGTTTTCATCTTTTATTTTTGCTGCATAAACAATTGTCTTACATATTAAGGGTGCTGTAGCAGATAATTTGACTATGTCCTAACGTTTAATCCATATTACTACTTGTTAATACTTTAAATTCTGATTTATAAATTGTCAGCCATACAAGGGTTCTCACATTATGGTTTTACTCTCAGCCATACAAGGGTTCTCACAATAAACCACAATTGACAAAAACTGCATTAAATGGATAGTAAGTTATAAACAATAATAAGGTGATGAATAAATATAAAATAGACGCTGCAGTTATTGTGTTTATGTTTCAATGTTATATTTTGTTTAATCATGTACAACACGCCTTTATTATATTTTGCAGTCCTGTGTAATCTTGTTCAGATTTTGAAATTTTAATGCAGTCTTGTGTATTTTACTGCAGTTTCAGTGATACTTTGGCATGTATTTAGGTTTTAAGTAGTAACCTTTGTGTTTGTGCTTCAATGTTGTGTTATATTCTATTATCTGTGTCATATGATGCAGTTCTTATGTTATACAGGTCTTAGAGTGCTGACAAGGGGCATACCATTCTTTACATATTCTGGTGCAGCATATCCATAGCTTTTGCCAGTCCAAAATCAGGGAGCTTGGCTGTATAATCCTGTTGGGGAAGAATTTATAATCATATTGATTGTTGGCTTCTATTTAAGCTTAAATGCAGGGAAAGATCTAACATAAGAAAACTGATGTTAACTGAATCCAGTAAGATATTTGATGTGCCCGTAGAGTATGTTATTCTGACATCTGTTTTTCCATTTTTGAATAACTGAATTTGGTTTTTGAATCATTAGTCCTCCCAGTTAGATCAGTTTTCCGTACTTAATTCAGTTTGTGTTTCATTTAAATTGTAGTCTTATTTTAACTTTTTGTTATTAGTAGTTTTTTATTTTTGTACATTAGCATTATTCAATAGACAAATGAAAACATTTGGAAAATAATTGTCCAATTATGACCAGTTGCTAACTGCCCTCTATTTGTAGTTGTTACTTGTTACTTGTATATAGGGGTGGTTATGATTACTACAAGTAGGCTATTTAATGAAGCAACATCGCTCCATGGACTTGTTTTTTTACCATGTTACAATAGACGCAACTGCATGTAATGTAGGAATAAAGACAATATGTTTTCTCTCTTCAATTTATATCTTTGAAGTTGTATCATATGATCTGACAATTTATTCCCCAATTGACTGTGTGCCACATGTTACATCTACCAGACCTCAAGTTTGACTGATAAGCAGATTTAGTTATACATTGACTTGTAATTTTTGCTCCTTGCTACTTCATTAGCTATAGCATGTAGGCTCTTACTAGCTGTTATTAGATCAGCTCTTTTCTTTCTACTTATATATTCTTAAAATGCCTCGGAATTTTCTAAGGCGAATGCCTCAGATTTCTTGAGGTAGGTGGATAAATAGATGAGTATCAACAATTATATGAAATACCATTGCTTTTATGCGGTTTATTCAAAGGTCAGATAACAAGAAGCGGAATTTTGCTCAGTTGACAGTTTTAAATTATATTTTAGTGGATGAACTGAAATTTATATGTCAAATTATATTTGATTTTATTGATGCAAGAACTAAGTTGTTTCAATCAATGATGATTTTTTTTGTAGATATGGATTTCGAAGGGAGAATATGTTAAATTACATGGTTTGTTTTATGCACTGTCATATGATCATACAGTTGAGCATCAATTACTGTCTGGGGTTAACCAGTCGTAATTTTTATTATTTGTTGCTTTTTATTGTTTGTTGCAGGTGGTCTTGGTCATTTGGATTGCAACCAAGAAGATAGTAGCAATGTCAGAACGTGCAGAAGCATCAACCCATTCAATTACACAGTCATCCTCTACACAACCCGAAAAAGTTGAGATAAATGCATTAGGTGCTCCTATTTCAAAAAATGCTGGAAAAGTAAGCAGTCGAGTCGGTAAATTGGTACGAATTCATGTGCCGATCTCATATGAAAGTTGGGATAAAGTACCTGAAAAATACAAGATTGACGTTTGGAATGAATTACTGGTAAGCTAAAACTGATTTGTACCACTTTCAGTTTATATATATATATATGTATATATACATATACATATATATATGTATATATGTATTGCCACATAATTTCTTTTCTTACGTAAACAACTCTTAATTTTACCGACATCTTATGATATAGAGTCGGATTCAAAAGACTTGTTTTTAAAAAAAATGGCCGAGCCATTTAGGAAACACAAGAGCGAATTGAGGACAAACTATTATGACAAACATGATAATGATGAAGATAGGCTGAAAAATTGTCCACTAATAATCACCCAAGAAGATTGGACTGAGTTTGTGAAAAATGAAGCAAAACCCGGTGCAAGGGAAAGAAGAGAGATAGGCAAAAAAACAGATCGCTGTACAACTACGGTCGTCATACTGGACGTACAAGTCACGCTGTAGTAGAACATGAAATGGTATGTTTGTTTCATTTTTTATATTAAATATAAGTAAACTATCATGAATTGACACTTAAATCTTAGATGCAAAGTCGCCAAAAAAATGCAACTTTGTTCTTTTGTTATGTGAATGAAATAGTTCTTTAGATATTTTGAAATTGGGGTAATTCATCATTTAGCAACATTATATTGAATCATTAATTAAGACAATCAATGTACTGCTTTCAGCTAGCTCTCACTTTCGATAGAATAATCATGATGTATAGTGTTAGTCGTATATAAGATTATGAAATTTTGTTTCATGAGGAGGTTGCACATAACTTAGGAACCTCATTTGCAATTTGTAGCATATCTGCAATTTGTAATTAGTTCTAACTTTTTTTCAAGCAATAGCAAAATTACACTATTAGCTAATGAATACTTTCTCTCTGTGAATCACTTAAACTTTTTAATATCTTAATTGCTGAACTGGATGCAGTTGGCAAAGTTGTAAATAGAACAAGTCCGTGTATTGTTATTTTAACTATCATTTTAGTTATTATATTTCATGTTAAAGGTAAAGTACCAGATGACTTATATATTATAACAAAAGTGCATTGAAACATTACTTAATATTTGCTATGCTCATTTATGACTTCTTATAACTCTGACGCATGTTATTATTAAAAGAGCAAGCTGAAGTCTCATTAAGACTAGAAGTAACTATATAATAAGTTCTTAGCTGCCTTCATTGTATTTTTGCATTTTCCAATGAAGTGGATTAAGTATTCAATTATTTTGTAAGGTTTTCCAAGTGATATATTGCCTGTTGATAGAATCGGTATACTATCTTTAGCATATCTGTAGTCATTCCCACGTTTTTTACTTCCTATATTCACAGTAAATTTTAAATTCCATAAAGTTTTATTTAGGAAGCATAAATGAATCAGCTATATGTATTGACCAGTTAATCATGCTGAAAGCTAGATCACTTTCATGCTGGATTACATTCATGTTTTGACCTATCCATTGCTGGGGCACCCTTGATGCCCAAGGACTATCAAACTGAAGTTAAGAGTAAGGGTATGCTTAACTTAAGTTAAGAATTAGGAATCAGAAATAAGTTGTCATATTCATCTACTAGTCACCAAAAATAGGAATCAGAAATAAGTTGGTATCAAATTATTAAAGACAAAAATAACAAAAATTTTGTGACAAGTAAGATGAAAACAACTTTAGTTTCCACTGAGTACCCCCCTATTTCTTAATGGTGATGCACCGCTAATCAAAATCAGCTTTACATGGTATTTATAAGATGAGACACTAGGTCACATAAAAGCAAATGCTTAAAAGAGAGGTAAATATAGTGCGCTTAGAATGAGATGTGTAACCGAATTCTGACGACATATATTATTACCATCATGTTGTAGATCTTTAGTCTTCTTACTTTGGGACTTGAATTATGAAGGCATACAGTAGCCTTATCTGGTAGTAAATTTATAGTATATTGAGTAGGTTGGAGTTGATCCATTACTCAAGATATATAGGTAGAATGTTAATCATATATTGTAAATGTATATCCTAGTGAAACATAAGAGCATGTGCACATGTATATTCTATATTAAAACCACTTATATTCACATGATAGAGCATGCATTAACGTTATCATCATTAAACATGTTACTAACTGGATGTTTGCCTCTGTGTGTTTCGCGTATATGACCATGCTTATCACCATTGTTATACCCATGTCTCCAGTAATTGTAGCTCCCTCTGAACGTATCCTCATCTTTGAAATAATTTGCTGCCTAGGTATAATAAAGAGGCAGGTCTGGACAAGGCCAAAACTCTGCCTTTTTGCCTGAAAACCGCTCTATGTTTTCTTTCAGAGAGTTGATGCCTGAAATTGGAAACAAATAGTACAACATATATTGTAACTAAAATGACAGTTAAAGAGGAAGTGTTTGATTATTTTCTTACCAGACATCAAATTCAGGAATTAAGATGTTGACATTTTGTGTTGTTTATATATTGCATGCTCATATACTATTTATTTACCGGTTTACTTTTAGATGACCGATTTGTATTTATTTTACCGTACTTTTTTCTCTAGATTAATATTGCATATTGTCAAATAGATACACTCAAATAGTATCCATTTAAAATTAATGATCTCTTTATCTTTTTGTTGTTGTAGGCCAGTGCAAATCCGACAAAAGAAATCACACGTCGTCAAGTATGGGAGAAGACTCACACCAAAAAAGACGGTACCATATCAGATTCGGCTTCTACGTACTTCGTAAGTTAAACATATAATAATTCAGCTATTCTATAAAGTCTTTGTAGTAAATAACATCTCAAGTATTACCATATTTTAGGATAAAATTGCAAAAGCAAAGGAATCAATCATCGGTAGTGATGAAGAAGACTTGCCATTGGATGAAGATATCCTATCACAAGTGTTTGGCAGGGATAAAAGAGGTCGGACTCGAAGTATTGGAGCCAAAATATCAAGGACTCAAGTTAAGGCTTGTACTATTGCACGTAAACAACTCAAAAAGGCTCAAGGAGGCACAGAAGACTTGAAAGCTAGAATGGATAATATGGACGGTACATTGAAGTCATTGGTCGACTTGTTGAAAGGACAATATGCAGGTCAAGAAAATCATTTATCGGACATTGCTTCAAATGAAGGAGGAAGTGGTACACCACGTGGAAGTGTTGGAAGAATGCTGAATAATGACTTGGTAAATTCATTTAATTCGTCTGGTTTAGCCAATCAAAAATGTGAAATCCTGAACATTGAACTTGAGGTCATTGCAACAGCCACTGTCTGTAAAGATTCGACAGCATCCATTATACACGGAAAATCATTACCTCCAACACATGAGAAGTTAGTCGTGGACAATATACTGCTACCAGAAGAGAAAACATGCAAACAAAATCATCCTCTTGCTATGACCTTTGGTGAAGTTGGAATCGGTGGTTATGTGTGTCATCCAAAGAGTAATATTCGATATCTATAGACCCATAAGCAGGTATATATTATTATACTTTGGCAATTTTAACTGGGTTAATTTCCGAAATTACTTTTAATCAAAGCATCTGAAATGTGCCTATAGTAACATCTGCTCAACACTAACATAATTTCTGTTTATTTTCCACTGTTGACTTTCTGCATATTTTCTGTTTATTTTGCAGCTAGGGATTTTGCTTAGGGAGAGAAGCATCTGAAATATCTTTAATTTGCGTCTGCACGTGGGCTACTGAGTTCAATTTGTTGCCTTCACTTATATATTAGATTCTACGGTTAGCTTGTAGTTGTCATTGCTTCACTAAGAACTACAGTCGTTTTACTATGATGAAGTATATGCTTGGCGAATTCAGGAATAATTTCTTTTCTGTTGTTTAGTGTTTACATGAACAATAGATGTTGTCTACTTGTTTTTCTATGAACTGATGGTTTCACTATGAAGTTGTATTATGAACTGAAAGTTGTAAGTATGTAATCAAGCACTTGTAGTAGTTGTATTATAAATTGGGTTTGTCATCTATTACTGGTTTTGTATTCACGTTATTTATTCCATGTACTATCATGAAACTGCATTTAGGAATGAATTTGAGCTTTGGATAAATTGGTATAAGCTGGGGCATTTTGTAATTTCGTTACAGGGCAGATTAGTATTTCGCCACGGCTCAAAGCCGTGGCAAAAGTTTATTTTGCCACGGTCCTTAGCCGTGGCTAAATATTAGTTTGCCACGGTTCAGAGCCGTGGCGAAATACGAATTTGCCACGGCTCAGAGCCGTGGCGAAATACTAATTTGCCACGGCTCAGAGCCGTGGCAAAATATTTGCCACTGCCAGTTTCGCCACGGCTCAAAACCGTGGCAAAATGATTTAGCCACGGCTCATAGCCGTGGCGAAATCGCTTTTCTGGTGTAGTGGCTTATCGAACGACTCACAAGACCGCAACCGGACACACCCCGTTTTCCTTATCATATGGCACAGAAGCCGTTATTCCAGTCGAGACGGAAGTGTTTTCCCATCGCGTGAGTTATTATGGTCCGAAAACAAACGCTATATTGCTTGCTGAATCTTTGGATCTACTGGATGAGAAGCGGGAAGAGGCTGATTTAAGAGCTGCTGCATATCGAAGTCGAGTCGCCCGATTGTACAATGCCAAAGTTAGACCTCGAACTTTTGAACTTCGTGATCTCGTTATCAAGAGAATCTATCCAGTTCCTTCGCACATGAAACCAAACTGGGAAGGGCCATATGTGATTACAAGAAGACTCGGAGATGGCACATTCAAACTATCGACCGTTGACGGTCTTGGTTTGCCAAGGGCCTGGAACAGCGAGAGCCTCCGTCGCTACTACACATGACAGACTTTATTTATTTTGTTACATTTTTAGCAATTTGCTTTTGCATTTCGAAATTATAATTTGTAATAAGGCAACTGACTTTTCCATATTTTCTTATTTCAGCAATAAAATGCCATCTCTTCGCGCCAGAGCTGTGATTCATTGAATACAATGTACAACATCACGATGCACGGAGAGCTAAATTCCATCTTGCAGTGGAATTTATTCAAGTAGAGAATGGCTATGATACGATCGGCCACTCGCTAAATGAAACCCGAGCTCGGGGGCAAGCCATCATGTCAGGCTAAAAATGGTTTGATACACGACAATCCTTCACTTAACTCCGTACTCCCAGAGTGCGAGACGGAGTACAATCCTTCACTTAACTCCGTACTCCCAGAGTGCGAGACGGAGTATAAACATAACTTAACTCCGTACTCCCAGAGTGCGAGACGGAGTATAAACATAACTTAACTCCGTACTCCCAGAGTGAGAGATGGAGTATAAACATAACTTAACTCCGTACTCCCAGAGTGCGAGACGGAGTATAAACATAACTTAACTCCGTACTCCCAGAGTGCGAGACGGAGTATAAACATAACTTAACTCCGTACTCCTAGAGTGCGAGACGGAGTATAAATAATAAGTTAACTTCATAATCCCAGAATAATCCGAGAGCGCGAGCCGGGTATAAGCGTTAACACTCAATTGCAGATAATTTCGTACAACACTTATTACGACTTATCCCCAAAACTGGGGGCAGAACCAAAGCAAATAATGAATTGAAGGCAAAAGAGAATATGTTTTCATTTCCATTATCAACAAAAAGAATCTGATTACAAGCTGGTTCAAAAAATTCCTACTAGTGGGAGCCGAGTCCACATCTATACACGGCTATAGAAAAATCAACAAAACGAAACACTATCCCCGAACGTGACGACAAACTAAAGGAAGAGATCAATCTTTATTCTTCCTCGGTTTCTTCTTCGGGGTAGTCCCACTGGATCCGCCACCCGACTTCGTCTTCACTCCCTTACTCTTCTCCGGTTTGTCCTCCGATGGCGACATAATATCAATATCCTCCTCGGAGCTTGAGGCGACGGAGATTCTCTTGGAGGATGGAACTGGAGGCATAGGAGCTGTGATGGGAAGTGGGGCAGGAGCGCTTGCAATGACCACAGTGTCGCCCGGCGATATCATCATTAGTGGGGCAGGACCGGGCGGATTCATGCCTGCTGTCACTGATGTCATCTCAGCATTGATCTTAGCAAGAATTTCATCCGCACGAGATACTTGTGCCGCGCTAGATGTGCTAGTGGCTGGCATAAAAGAGCTAACAGATGGAGCAACCCCACTCATGGCAAAAGATGGATCTGCGAAGGGGTCGTTGGGTTGATTAAGGAGTTCCTCAATCATCTGAGCATCAAAAGATAACATGCTCGCTTCTCCCTCTTCGACGACCACAGTAGATGTCATAATGGCCTCGGTGACAATAGCCCCTTGCGCTTGATAAGGAATTTGTGATGCAGGAGGCGCAGAGACAATGGCTTCGGTCACTGAAATATGAAAAAGCAAATATTGTTAGCTAAATGTATTTCTTCAGATTCACCACACTAAGTGTATACGGGAAGCGTTCAAGTACCTTCCTTAGCCTAACCCGGAGCAAGGGCAGGTGCAGAGACAAGGGGATCAATAGGAGACAGCTGCGGCTAGTCAGGATTATAAGCAGGAACAGGCTGGGGATCGACCGCGCCAGTGGTCCCAGGTAATGTCGGAATTACAGCTCCGACACTTGCTTCATGATGCTCGATCCCCGAGCCCTCACCAATCTCTTTTTGTCGAGCTCCAAGTCTCTCTTTCTCCACGGAAATCGTCGCATCGTGGAGAACCTTCTTCTCTTCCTTGGAAAGCAAGCACGTCTCAAGCTCGAAATCATCCAGTGCTTCATCCGAATGCGCTGCTTTCTTCTCCGCCACCAGCCTAGTCCAGGCGTTGTACAGAATCATAGAGTCATCTCCAAGCCAAAATAAATTTCTATGCTCCAGTACGTTGGCGTTATAGGTAACCAGGAGATCATCGAAATCAGCTTCCATCCTGGACTGCTCCGCCGTAATCTTTTCCTCAACTTCTGCCTCCACAGACTTGGTCTTGGCCACCGCCGCAGCAAGTTCAGCTCGAAGTGATACGGCTTGGTCGCATGCTTCCTGAGCGGTGGTGTTTGCATCATCTTTTTCTTTCACCACCTCAACAAATTTGGCTTTAAGCTCATTCAGCTCTTTGACGACGGTGTCCCGCTCAGCTACGACGGTGGTATAGCGGTGCCCCATCCCTTCTACTAAGGCACAGTGTGCCTGCTGCATCCTCGCCATCTTCGCCACAGCATCGTCATGCTTTTTAAGCGCTTTGAGTTCAGAGTTTCGAGACGACTCCATCTCAGATTGAAGAACCTGGATGATGCGATCTTTCTTAACAATCTCAGCATCGCGCTCCTCAATAACCTTTGCCCGGTCAAAAGCCACCTTTGAAGCTTTCATGGCTGCTTTGTACCACTCCTTATATTGAGCATAAAAGTCGCAGATATAGCTATGCGCAATATTTTCGGCTTCTGGAGGAATCCTCTTGAGATGGGGAGGGAAGACATATGCATCCAGACAAATTTCGGGAAAGTCCCTTTTCATTTGAGCAAGCTGGATGGCTCCTTCACTTGTCAATTCAGCCGGAGCCTATTCAACAATAACAGCTGCCTGCGGTTCAACCCTTTGCCACTGAGTTTCGGGCCTGGAAGATTGAGAAGGTTGTTGTTGCTGCGAAGACTCAGGAGGATCTATAGGGGCCCTAGGAGGCGGAGGAGAACGAGATCGCGGTCGGTACTGATAGCTCCTATCCCTGTCAGTACGATCTTGACCAGAGTGGCTACGCCAATAATCTCGATCTCTATCATAGCGATCCTGATTGGTATAGCCTCATCCATGATCCCTATCCGATTCCTTCTAGCGGGACTCATGGTATGAAGAAGATCGGCATACATTACGGAGCCTATCCAAAGTGGATCCACGGCCTGACATCTCATCTGCGATAAGAAGAAACTGCAGTTTAGAATCCTACAAAAGTGACATTCAATATGCGGAAATCATGTAGTGCTGTAGAAGTGTGTGTAAATGTGTAAACCCCCAGACCAATCGGAAGTGTTGACCGCACTCAAAGGGAAGGGCTCTCTCATATTTAAAACATCTTGAAATTCCTCCAACCCGGAATTGTGATGAATCGATATATAATCCGGGATGGGAAAATCATCAATCCCTTTGAAAGTATCTCTCGAATGAGAAGGGGCGGCCTCAGAAATTATAGCTCCGGAAGTGGGAGAAGACACATCTACAGACTTCCACCCCTTAGATTTAAGTTTTTTATAAATGACGGTCTTGCTTTTCCGTCTTTCTCCCAATTCTTCAAAGTTTCCCGAAAGATCCGCCGTCGGCTCTACGTCTGTGTGAGTTCTTTCCTCGTCGCTCACTTCAGTTATTACAACACCGAGCGTTTTCTTCGCCATTTTCTTTTTTTTCTTCTTCTTGTTTTTCTTATTCTTTGAGACGGGCTTTAGCATCCCTTCGATGACTATGCTCTGATTCATTTCAATCAAGCCGAGAGCTCTTAAGTTATAGTCAGTCAAGACCGAGTCGATGTGTCTCAAGTCGCTTGGGATCCCTTGCAGGCTCTGAACTATGCCCTTGTAATACCCGCCGTCGGGTCTAGAGATAATGGCTATAAGAAAAACAGGATGTTAATACCGATACCAGAAAGCAATTAGTCAAAAAAAAACGTCGACAGGTTACGACACTTACGTCTAGACAACCATCGCCTAGCAAAACCTAGAGGACACCGGACATAAAACCATTCATTCTTAAAGTAAGTAAGTCTGGTCCAGGCTTCGGTAATAACTTGACAATTTCTCACTGCCTCCAAAAATGTAAAAGACGGACTATCTCCTCTGCTCTTGAAGTTAAATAGATATCTGATTTTCGTCGGCCTTGGAGGACGGAAGAGGTGTTCCATAAATACAATAAACGCACTGTTCAGTAGCGCGTGCCCGTTGGGGTGTAATTGAGAAGGAGCGATTCCAAGAAATGATAGCATCTCCCTAATGTATTGATTTAATGGAGGGAGTGTTCCGGCCGCACATGCATGTCGATAAAAGGCGGTATACCCTTCGGGCGGACAGTGAGGTCTGTCACTAGGTCCTGGCAATAGTGCATCGTCCAAAGAGATATTATGTCTCATGCATATCCTGCCCAGTAAGTTTTCGGAAATATTGGACTGAACGGAGTCTACAGGGTCCTCAATAAATATAGCCTCTTGTAGTTCGTTAGGGGCTGGATCTATCATATCCGCTGGGATATCTGGAATTACAAGAACCGGAGGAGGAGAACTCTGAATATCCTGCTGTTGAGAGCTCGAAGATTCCATAACTGACTACTTATCAGAAATCAGTGTTAAACAAACAATAAACCCGTGCATCCCGCAGTGTAAAGTGTGTGAAGTGCAGCTAATACTTAGTAAATTTAATGAAACCAAAGACAAGATGAGAACTTCGGAAATTATGAAGTTGGTTAGAGTGACCGTCATTGCTGACCGTCTTAAACCATATCGTCCAGAATTCATGGTGGTTGGTTAGTATTTATTTGTCAAAGAACAGTTCCATCAACGAGCTTCGAAGGACAGTCAAGTATGCGGTATAAAAGTTTAAGTCAAATATGTAGAGATGAAGCTCGTCGGAGTCATGCCATTAATTATGTGAAATTTACGTATCCATGAAAGTTGGTTCATATCGATCAAAGTTGGAGTCAACAATTCCGAATCGATCAGAAGGGCACGATTTCAAATCGATTCCAATCGAATCGACACAGATTGAATCGATCGCATCTAGGCTTTCGAATCGATCGGGAGACTTTTCCTTCGCATCCATCATCAGACTTGCATTCGAATCGATCTCCAGAAATGAAACTCTGAAATAGCTAAGTAGCTCAAACTTTGTATCGATCATATACCCAAAACCTTCGAATCGATCGACTAGGGACAACTTCCCGTATCGATCGTTATAGAGCGATACGAGGATGCATCATCTGTGATCGATTCGAACATAAACCCCCACTTCGTACATCCAGATTGATACGATAACCATGGAAGAATCTCATCTCCCAGATCGATTCAATCGCCATTATTCCAGATCGACACGAAGGGAAGACTCTGACTTTCTCTCCCATACTTCTCCTCTATTTCATTTTTCTAGTTGTTATCCTCGATTTCGACTCCATCAAGACCGATTCGAACATGAATGGAAATAAGGGAAATTTCAAGATCTTGGGACTTCAAGTACATAGTTGAATTGTCTACCTAAATGTATAATTGGATCGGAGGAGTTAGGCGCTGGGTCGATTCGAGGGAAAGAGTAGCGCGTTCGCCTTTGTTCCTGAGATGTGGGATCGATTCTTTCACACGAGAAAGCTACAGTGAAAAGTAAAAAATAAAAAATGCCAAGGTACCCGGTATTTATATGAAACCCTAAAGGCAACCGGGTCGATTCGTCTCCCGGTCTACGTGACCGCTCGCAAACAGTCAAAACCAGATCGATTCGAAATAACCTATTCGAATCCATCGACCTTTTGTCTCCATCGAATCGAAGGAAACATCGGCAACCACCAGTTCGAGACTGCTCTTCGTATCCGTCTCTTCGAATCCATCCAGAACGTTTCGAGTTCATCAATACAAAACGCTCTAAATAAGAGGTAGCTCTGGAGACATTCGACTCCATCGATTCGAAACCATCACTTCGAATCCATCGACACTGGACCCACAGCAACAAAGACTCATCGATACGAATCAAGATTTCATATCCATCAAAGATTTTCGTGTCTATCAAAGGAAGTAACCAATTGATCAGAAATATTCAGCATGAAAGACTGCAACTTTTCAAAGCACGCCATGTTTACACAAGATGTACTTTGAGGGGAAAATGTTATCCCGCCTTTTGGTAAGGCCGTGACACCAAGAACTTGACTAGAAACCAATGATAGTTCGTCTTGGAGATCGGTTATACACAGGCTCCCTATGGATATCGATGAATTTTGTCCGAGTCCGGATCGAGCCACGATTAGCAAGGCATAACAAGCAAAGCCAGGAAAAGCAACGTTCCAAGTTTCAAGTCAATCCGAGTTTGTATGCTCAAGATATCATCGATGCAAGTTGGAGGAAATGACCCTATGTTCGAATCCATAAGCCAAGCCTTTGTTCGAATCCATCGAGACAAAGTACTTAGAATCCACGGAAGTACTTCACTTTGTAACCTTCAGATTGAAGACCTTCGAATCCATCAGGACGAAGCACTTCATATCCATCTGGGCTCGGTGGTTCGTATCCCTCAGGATGGAGTACTTCGAATCCATGGAGTTGCTCTACTTTGAATCCATCCTATTACGAGAGCTTCGTATCGATCGACCAAGGCTCACTATGATCGATACGAACAGACTTCCATTCGAATCAATGTGCGGAGAAATCCCTCAAATCCACTAAGTCAAAATAGCGAAATTCGTGGAGTCGACCCAGTAAAACTCGGAGCAAAAGCTGGATCAACCCGGGAAGCATGCGCCACGTCAACGCCTTCGCTCACTAGGCCATCGATTCGACCCTATCGATTCGAAGAGGATCGATTCGAACGAAGCATATCAACCAGAAATACGATCTTGAATCGATCATAACTCGAGATCCACAAATCCAAATGCTATGAAATTTTCACAGAAGCTTGAGCACATGTTGAAGAATGTCCACACCAAATTTCAGCTCGATTGGACAATTCCTCGATCGATTCGAATGGATTTCGAATCGATCCCAAAGTTGGCCCGGATTTCTAGAAAGCGGGCATGTGGGCCCCCTCACGTGCCAGAACTGGTCTCCCGAAATTTAGGTGAAATATCAGCCTCCTACACCTATAAATAGAGTCCCTAGTCATTCAGAAAAGGGGTCGGACAATTTTGAGAGCTAAAGAGCGCCCAGACTCTGCCAGATTTACTCAAAATCACCACTGCTGCCTTAGATTCAGATTTAGCTCATAAAATCAGTTGTATTACATTATAAGAAATTGTAATCTTCAAGTATCGAGCAATAAAATCATTAAACTTCATAGTGGACGTAGGCGAAACGCTGAACCACTCTAAATCGCTTGTCTTTGCATTTTACATTTCTGTTATTTGGAGTTTTTGTTAGATAATCCTCAGTTTTAATTTTCTTTCTTCACTTTTATCTCTTCAAAAACTTCCGAAGAGTGTTGTGCCCATTTTTGGTACAAACAGCTATTATCTTTGCATTGAAAATGTGGAGACACTACTTGCTGGGTAAGGATCCTTCTATTCCTCTTAGTTTCTTTCTAATCTTTAGAGATTTTAGGAGTAAGTTTTCTTTCTTTAATTAGGTGAAAAATTCGAGCTCTTCACGGATCATAAATCCTTGAAGTATCTTTTTACTCAAAAGATCTGAACCTGAGGCAACAAAGGTGGTTAAAGTTTCTGGAGGCTTATGACTTGGATATTCTTTATATGCCAAGCAAGGCTAATGTAGTGGCATATGCCTTAAGCATGAATGCTATTTTGACTCTTTTGGACGTTACCCCAACACTTTAGAAAAGGATTATGTGGAATCAAAGGAAGGACGAGATAGTGGAAAGGATTAATTCAAGGAGTCAAAGGAGGTAGATGTTTGGATTTTGAGATGGATAGTCAAGGTACTTTAAGGATGAGCGGATGATTGTGTGTTCCAGATGTAGATGGGCCGAGGCAGGAAGTTTTGTCTAAATGCCACAAATCTAGGTTAAGTATTCATCCAAGAGTTAATAAGATGTATAAAGACATGAAACGAGTATTTTGGTGGTCAGGAATGAAGAAAGGCATTTTAGTCTATGTTAGTAGGTGTTCATGCTGTCAATAAATCAAAGGTGATCATCAGAAGGCAGCCAGATTATTACAACCTTTGGAAATACCTAATTGGAAATGGGAAATGATATTAATGGATTTTGTTGATGGTTTGCCCAGGACCAGAGAAGGAAATGAAGGAGTATGGGTTATCGTGGATCGGCTAACAAAGAGCGCACATTTTATTCTAGTGGAACCAACAAGGACTGCTGCTTCTTTAGCTAAAATTTTTATGAGAGAGATAGTCAGGTTGCATGGATCCCTATGAGTATAGTAAGTGATGAGACCCATATTTACTAGTCAATTTTGTGAAGCATTGCAAACAACTCTAGGGTCAAAGTTGAACATAAGCACGACATACCACTCCCAAATAGACAGACATACGAAGCGGGTGAATCAGATTCTAGAGGATCTCTTGAGGGCATGTATTCTGGATTTTGATGGATCATGGGAGGATTATTTACATTTGGTTGAGTTCTCTTACAACAATAGTTTCCAAGCAAGCATTGGGATGACACCATATGAAGCCCTATATGAAAGACCGTGCAAGTCACCAACATGTTGGGTAGAGATGGGAGATAGATTAGTTCTCGGACTGGACATGATTCGAGAGGCTATAGAAAAAGTTGTGGTGATTAAGAAAAGAATGAAGGAAGCCTAAGATTGCCTAAAGAGTTATGCTGATAAGAGGTGAAGGGATTCAAAATTTATGGTTGGAGACTTGGTGTTTGTAAAGACTTCACCAATAAGAGGAGCCGTTAGATTTGGTAAAGCTAGAAAGTTAGCTCCTAGGTATGTTGGACCCTTCAGTATTCTTGAGAGGATTGGATCACTTGCTTATAGGGTTGAGTTGCCAGAAAGGTTGGCGGGTGTTCATAATGTGTTCCACGTGTCTCATTTGAGGAAATATGTTCATGACCCATCTTTGATTGTGAAGTCATTGGTTCAAGAGGAATTGGAAATAGAACCGAACCTAACAATGGTTAGACATCCAGTTTATGTTGTGGATCAGGATGAAAAGAGGTTGCGTGTAACATCCCTAATTTTTAAATAACATTATTTAGGATATTTAATTAGATAAATTAAATATAATAATGTAAATGTTAAGTGATAAGAGGATTGATATTTGAATAAATTTAAGTGGCCATACTTATTAATAAAATGGGATTAAAGAATGCTTTATAGACTAAATAAATTATATAAGGGCATAATAGATATTGGCTTCCCATTACTCTTACCCTTATATATATATCTGTGTGTGTGTGTCCCCTAAGCTATTCACATTCATTGTTAATTTTTTTCACAAATAATAAACGTAAGCAAAAGAAAGAAGTCCGACCATTAATTCAAAGAAAAGAAAAAGAAATAAAGAAGGGGGAATCAAACTCATCTCAGTCCACTTTCCTTATCAAAGATTAAGGTGAATAATAATTCCATCTCTATTTTATGAATATATGTTTCGGATTTAAGATTAAATTCATGTATATGATGTTTGTATGATGATATGTTTGAATTAAAGTTTGTTTAATTTAAACAAGAGTGTTTAAATTAAGAATTATATGGTTTTAGAGTAAAACCGATAGAAGTTGATGTTTAAATGCCATGGAAAAATTACATGTTATGAAAAACATGATTTTGAAGTTGGGTTTTAATTTTGATAATTTTCCAAGCTATGAGAAGATTAATATGAATTTTCGGATGAAAATATGGTCAACTGGGTTTAGAAATTTATTTCAGAAAGTATATAAAGAATTTGGATCTGAAATTTGATATGTTAGATAACATGATCAAAGTGAATTTCTGTAATATTTGGAGATTTTTCTTAAGTGATTTACTATACGAATTAAATTATTTCGGGAGGAGGATCTAAATGATTTAAATGTATTTTTAATGGAAGGGCTTATCTGCAAAAATAAATTTTGATACTTATCCAAAATTAAGAGGGGGTTAGTTGAGGCAACCAATTATATGTTTACACGTAGGCAGGTTAGTTGATATAAATTGTTTTATTTGGCGTTAAACCCAGAAAAATAGGTTTTGCCTCTATTAGAGGTACCTTTCGACTCATAGCTTTCGCCTTCAATCAGGTCGAAACCCTATTAAGCCGAAACTAATACACATGGCATCATTTAGGTGGTACGTAGTGAATTGGAGAAAGGCGGAAGGTATGGTGTCGAAAGCGTTGCTTTCGATGAGGTCAATACCTTAGTTTGTTTTAAAAAGTTAAGCACCTGCCTTTGTTTTACTAAGTTTTCGACTTAGTCGATACATTTGTTTTCGAATGGAGTTTTATAATGGCTTTCGAAGGGGTTTCCATGTTTGTTTTAAAAGAAAAAGGGGTTTTGAAGGAGTTCCTTTAATTATAAACCAATGCTTTCGAAAGAAGGGTTTCCGACACAGTCGAAGCCTTGCCGCCGATTCTTTTGCCTTTCGAGTGTATTGAATTCATCAATGCCGTCGAAAGGTAGTGTTGTTTTAAAGAAATATTAAGCCGCTTCCTAAATGCTTTCGAAAGGGTTATAAGTTTCTAAGGCAATGGTTTCAGAAGGGGTTTCGAAGTTATCCTTCAGTATTTTTAATATATGCTTTCGACTCTGTCGAAAGGGATGGTTCCGACACCATCATAAATTCCCCAACATTTTTATATGGTAAAGAATGGTTTCAAAAGAGATACTTTCGTTTATATTTACTTTGACCCAAATGATATTTTAAAAAGGTAAATCCAATGATGTCGAAAGGGGGACTTTCAATACTTTAGGAAGAGATACTTCCAATGGTTTCGAAGCTATGATTCTAATTATTAATAAGTAACACTTTACTATATTCGAAAGGTTTCGAAAGAAGAATTTTAAAGTGTTTTAAAAAGGCATGAGTTTAATGTTTTAAAAAGAGATATATGCTTTCGAAGGAGGCTATCCAGTGAGGTCGAAAGCAAGGTTTCGAAGATTTCGAAAGTATAGTTTTCAAAAAAAAACCCAATCTCATTTAAAAGCAAAACCATGGCATATTAATGAACAAAGTATTTTGAAATGGAATTTTTGAAGAAGTCTTAGTGGGTTAAAGGAATTAACTAAGTGATATTGTTTGCTTCTCCATATATGTATATATTCACTTTGTAATGAACCCAAAACGGTACTTTGGGAAAAGGCAGAATAACCAGTTAGGTTGACCCAGTAGTGAATATAAATTAAAGATATTGGCAAGGGCCAATAGGTTCACAGTAAGCCCATGAAAACTATGTAAGGGAAAAGATATTGACAGGGGCCAATAGGTTCACAGTAAGCCAATGAAAACTGTTTAAGGGAAAGGATATTGGCAAGGGCCAATAGGTTCATAGTTAGCCTATAAAAACTGTGTATAATTGAAGATGTCACTTAGACAGGTTCATAGTTAGCCCATGAAAACTATGCATAATGGAAGATGTCAGTTAGACAGGTTTATAGTTAGCCCATGAAAACTATATTCGGATAAGAAAATGAAATATTGACAGATAGTCAATAGGTTCCTAATTAGCCTATGTAAACTAGGATAAAAGAAAAGATATTGATATTGACAGTTAGTAAATAGGTTCCTAGTCAGACCACGAAAACTAGGATAAAAGAAATGATATTGGAGTTACCAATAGGTTCATAGTGATCCCATGAAAACTATAGAAATGGACAGGGAGTCCATAAATGTTTAACCGGTTATTAGTCAGCTCATGAAAACTATTAGGTTAATTAGTAATCCTAAAAACTATAACTATGACAGATAGTCAAAATGAATGGGAATGTTTAATCCAGAATTGATTCAATTGTTTTACATATCATCACATAATAATGTTTTGAATTGATTTAACCATTGTGGATGCAGGAGCACAAAAAATGGTTTATAAAGGTTTTTAAGATACTAGTGAGGGGAAACCCGTTTCGCTAAGCGGCGTGGTCTCACTAGACATCTAATTGATTTGAGATGGTAGATTATTTTTCATACTAGGCTTTATGTTTGACTCAAAGTTTATATTTTTCCCTTAAACTCTCGGGTATGTAGGATCGTTTTCACCTTGGGGAGGGGGGTTAATAGGGTTTACTAAAAATTAATGCAGAAATAAAAACAAAAACAGAAAGTAATGCAGTAAAGATCACATACAGTTTTACCCAACTTCGGCAAAAACCTGCATACGTGCTGCCCCTAAGGTTTCTACAAGAAATTAAGTAATCAGATGCTTACAAAAACACGTAAACTTGCGATACCCGCTAACTCGATTAACCTAACTCTAAGCTCAAAACCTTACCACAACTCAGCCGCTGAGTTGCGAATTCTCCGAACAATGCCACGTAGTTCGTAACCTAGTTAAAACTAGAGTTTTTATAAAGTTAAGGAGAAATACAAATTTAATTAAAACCCTAAATTATAATTTAGCCCGAATCAAAAATAATATTGTCCCAATTAAAAAAAATAGTGCGGTTCAAAATAAGATGATCCTCTTATTCTTATTTGTACATCCGGTCGATTATTCCTCTTTCACTTTTGATTTAGGGTTTTGTTGAAATGAAGCCGCCGCTTGGAAATGGAAATTTAAATCATTTGCCTCGATGCTTTCATTCCTCAATTTGGTTACTCTACTTCTTCGATCAGTGTTATTCGATTGCCCTAGAGGGTTTGAGTTCGACTTTGGTATGTTTTTGTCTCTTGAATGCTTTCGATGATTATTTTTTTGAACTCCTATGTTTTGCCGATGATGAATTGGGTATTTATAGGGATCAAAACCCTATAATTTCATTTCGTATGTTTTGATTTGAATTTGTCAATAGCTATGCTTGGCCATTCGATTCTTGATTGAACGATTGTGTGATTTATGACTTGTGCATTGGTCGAATATATTTCTGATATATTCGAATTTGCTTAAATGTATTTGAATTGGTTCCGTTCTTTGCTGCCTATGACTTGTTCATCATTTACCGTTCCATTTTCTAAAATATGTTTCCTTATGACCTCTGATTGAATTCCCTTGACTTTGTTCAAACTGCTACTGATAATTTTCGATTTTTTTGAACACTTCAACATTGTTTTTCGTTTGGCCATTTCTTTTTGAAATAACTCCTTGACCGATTCATGATACGATACGTTTCCTTGGCATGACCCACGGCTGCTTCACTGTTTTTGTTGTATTATGATTAGTTGGTCTGGGTTCTGTCATTTCATTGATCTGGACTTGGAATCTTGGACGTTAACCTTATACTAGTAATCTAAACATGATGTGTTGCATTGTGATTTGCTCGAGTTTAATTGCCTGGATGTCTCTCTGTTGTATGTCTAGATCTGGTGCACCACTTTGTACATGTGCACTACATGTTGATTTATGCCCTGTACTTGGCCTTGAATTCTGATTTTGCTTGAACATTTTGTATATTTCCATGTACATGTTGAAACTTGTGGAATGTACAGTGATACACTGTGCATGTCACAAGTTGTTCGCGTATTTTTGGTTCTAGTTTGAAATAGAAAGATGAATTAAAAAAATGACGATGAACAACCCAAATAACTGAGGCAAACAATATTTTCAAATACACTTCATTGTGCACTGCAAAATATTTCTTTTTTAATTTTACTACGTCAATGTTTATTTTGCAGATAGATCAGATGCTGGATACAGACTGGAACAGAGTTGAAGATCAAATACGAGTGATGAGTGAATATGTAGTGAGGTGAAACATGTATGTAAAATTGTATAGTGAAAATCGTGTTGTAATTGAAACCTGTATGTGTAAATATAGTGAGAGCTTAAATTTGTACTATTTGAATTTGTAATAAAGTATTTGTTTGAATAAAATATTTGTTTAAATAAGAATTCCGAGTTATTTATTTTATTCAACAAATATTTATTTAATTATGTGGAAAAATAAAATAGTACAATAACAAATACATTTAAACGAATATATATATGTTTATTATCATCAAACAAAAATCATACACTAGTATATTTTACAATCTCCCCCTTTTTTTGATAACAAACATATATTAAGACTTTGACTCTATTAAACGTATTTGATCTTGATGAATTCTATTAGCTCCCCCTATTTGAATACTCCCCCTACAACAAAGCTCCCCCTTCACATATGCATGAAAATAAAAAAAATGCAAACAAAAAACAAATGCAATGAACCTAGATGAGAATATGCAAATAAAAAATATGACTTATTTGCCAAAATCTTAATTTCTCTCCCACTTTTGTTATCAACAAAAGAGTAACAGTATTAGATAAGAGCGATAAAGTGGTAGACATTAATACAGCATTAATACCTAATCGAGTATAAATATTAAATTTCAAAAAAAAATCAAACAAAAATCATAAATACTCTGTTAGGCGCATATTCCCTTTTAGAGTGATAGGGGTGATGTCGGCATAGAAAACCATATAGTTGTGTCTATTTGTGGTATATTTATGACATGAATTAATTTTTTAAATACTTACTAACCATGCATAACCGTTTGAACTTTTAATTGAGATTAGTAGTATTCCCTATTTTTATTAAACATGAATTCCAAGCATCTTCTAACCACGCATAACCGTGAGGACTTTTAAATGGGGTTAGAATCAACTCGTCTATTTCATCCAATTTTGATATGTGTTCCATACATGCATAACCGTGATGACTTTTAAATGAGCATGAAAGCACATAATCAGAGATTTCAAGTAGTTCACCCATGCATAATCGTGAGGACTTTTAAACGAGAGTGAGTACTTTTGGATGATTTTATTGCTAATTTAAAAAAAGAATAATTTCCTGTTTAAATACCACATTTTGACATACTATATTGGATTTTGATGAGTGATTGTCGTAGAAATATGATAGGAATAGAGATGGTCATGGAATTTTTACCAACCAAAGTTATTACAAATTTTGTTTAAATTTTTAAAGAAATTTTCTAAATATACTCTCTCAAGACATAATGTATGATCAAGATCAACACTCATCACTTTTTCCAGTCACTATTTATCTTTTCGATAATCAATAGGGAGTCAGATTAGTTAACATAAGAATTTAAGATCAAATCCAAAAAAAATATAAAATCACATTTCTAAAATGCCTAAACTGAGACGAAGTCGACAAAAACTATTTTCTGGAAGGGGTTTTGTAAAAATGTCTACCAATTGAGAATCAGTTGAAATGAAGTTTATGCAGATATTTTCATTAGAAATGTGATCTCTAATGAAATGATGTCTAACATCTATATGCTTGGTGCGAGAATGATGTACAGGATTATTTGTGAGATCAATTGTACTTTTGATATCACACATAAGTGGATCTCGTTTAAAATTTAGACCATAGTCTTGCAAGGTTTGTATCATCCATAAGATTTGAGCAGAGCAACTGCTTAGAGCAATATATTCTGCCTCAGTGGTGGATAATGCAATACAATTTTGTTTTCAACTTGACCATGCAACTAACGAATGTCCCAACATAAAACACGTTCCACTAGTACTTTTTCTATCAACTAAACTACTAGCATAGTCTGCATCTGAATACCTTTTTAACTCAAAGTTATCATTAGTTGGATACCAAAGACCAAACCATGAGGTGTGCAACAGATACCTTATAATCCTTTTTACAGCTTTTAAATGAGATTCTTTTGGATTTGATTGAAACCGTACACATAAACAAACAGAAAACATAATGTATGGTCTAGAAGTAGTAAGATAAAGAAGTATCCAATCATACCTCGATATTTCTTTTGATCAACTACCTTACCTTTTTCATCCTTTTCAAGTTTAATTGTTGTGCTCATGGGAGTTTTTGCAGGTTTAGCATCTTTCAATCCAAATTTGTTGACAAGCTCTCTGATATATTTTGTTTGTGAGATGAACATACCTTTTTCGCTTTGTTTGATTTGAAATCCTAAAAGAATTTCAACTCTCCTACCAAGCTCATTTCAAACTTTTCCTGCATGAATTTTTCAAATTTATCATACAAAAGGTTGTTAGTGGCACCATAAATAATGTCATCAACATATATTTGAACAATCAAAAGATCATCATTTCCGTGCAATAGAAATAATGCGGTGTCTACACAGCCCTTTTTGAATCCATTTTCAAGAAGATAAGTGCTAAGACATTCATACCAAGCCCTAAGGGCCTGTTTTAATCCATATAGTGCTTTCTTAAGTTTATATATATGGTTAGGGTATTCTTGAATTTCAAAACCTTCAGGTTGTTCGACGAATACATCCTCTTTCAAAATTCCATTAAGAAAAGCACTTTTAATATCCATTTGCCTTAGTTTAAATCCTTTATAACAAGCAAAATCTAACAAGATTCTAAAGGATTCTAGTCTTGCTACTGGTGCAAAAGTTTCATCAAAATCAATTCCTTCAATTTGATTATAACATTTAGCAACTAACCTAGCTTTGTTCCTAATCGCATTTCCAAATTCATCAAATTTATTTGTAAAAATCTGTTTGGTTCCTACAACTGGATAATAATTAGGTCTAGGTGCTAGAATCCAAACATCATTTCGTTCAAATTTATTTAGCTCTTCTTGCATAGCCATAAACCAACTCTCATCACTGAGAGTTGTATCTATGTCTTTGGGTTCAATTTCTAAAATAAATCCACTGTATAGACACAAATCACATAAATTCCTAAAAGAGGAACGAGTTAGAATACCTGCGGTAGGATTACCTATTACCAATTATGGAGGATGATCTACTTTAAATTTCAATCTCTCTGGTTCCAGATTTCTTTGGACTTCTTCCCCGGTTGCAGTTTCTTTTGGATTTTCACTTTCATCTTTTTCGTTCTCCTCTTCGACATTGCTTTTGATTGTTTCCTTGCTTTGATCATCAATGCCTTCATCAAATTTCACATTGATTGACTCTACGATTGTTCTCGTCCTTTTGTTGTATACTCTATAAGCTTTTCATCTAGAAGAGCATCCCATAAACATGCCTTCGTCAGCTTTTGGCTCAAATTTTCCCAGTTGATCACCTGTATTGAGAATAAAACATGGACAGCCAAATTTTTTGAAATATGCAATGTTTGGCTTTTTGTTGAACCATAGTTCATATGGTGTTTTCTTAAGAATCGGCCTAATCTTGACTCTATTAATTACATTACAAGCTGTATTTACTACCTCTGCCCAAAAGGACAAGGGTAGTTCATACTCATTTATCATAGATCTAGCCAACTCTTGTAAGGTTCGATTTTTTCTCTCGACTACTCTATTTTGTTGTGGAGTACGTGGGGCAGAGAACTCATGTTTAAATCCATTTTCATCACAAAAATTTTCAAATTCATAATTTTCAAATTCTCCACCATGATCACTTCTTAACGAAATAATAGAAACTCCTTTTTCATTTTGAACTAATTTTGTGAATTTAGTGAAGTATGAGAAAGTTTCTGATTTTTTAGCTAAGAAGTATACCCACGTGTATCTAGAGTAATCTTCAACCAATACAAAACAATATCTCTTACCACCTAAACTTGCAATATCGTTAGGTCCAAACAGATCCATATGAACTAGTTCAAGGCCTCTAGAGGTACTTACAGTGTTCTTAGCATGAAAAGATGATCTTTTAAATTTTCCCATAGTACACGCTTTACATAGAGTTTGTGTTTTGAAATCATGAGATGGTAAACCTCTTACCAAATCTTTTATTTTTAATTTGTTTAACAGATTCATGCTAGCATATCCTAATCGTCTATGCCATAAGTTTACTTCTTCATCCTTAGCTACCAAACATTTTGAAAGAGTGAGATCATCAAAAGATAGAGAGTATATATTACCTTTCCTCTTACCTGAAAATAATGTTTCTTTTGATGATTGGTCAACAATTTTGCACAAATCAGAATCAAAAACAACATTCATTCCCTTATCACATAACTGGCTGATTGAAATCAAATTATGGTGTAGATTTTCAACATATAATACATCGTTTAAGGTAAATGTGTCATTACCTACTTTACCTTTATCGATAATTTTACATTTATCGTTGTTGCTCATTGTGACTCTGCCACCTTTGTACTTATCTAGGCTAAGGAACTTTGATTTTTCGCCCATCATGTACCTGGAACAGCCAGACTCCATGTACCACTCTTGTTGTTCCTTAGCCTGCCAACACACCTACACTAGAAAAAAGTTTAGTGCCTATTTGTTTTCATAGGTCCATGATTGTTAGTGACAAATTTTTTTGAAAAACATGTTTGCGTAGAACCAAGACAATCATGTTTGTTCCTTTCGGCACCCAGATTTGTTTGATTTTAAGGGATTTTACATTCGTGCCTTTAGGAACCCAAATTGGTATGGTTTTCGTGTGTTTTGGTTTATACCAGCAATTGTTTTGATTGTGTTCAATTTTTCCACAAATCGTGCACTAGCAGTTGACATGATTAGTTTCACTTCTACCTTTTTTAGATAGGGTATACCTAAGTCCTTGTCTAATAGTATTAACAATTTGTTTCCCTAATAGCATATTTAGTGATCTTTCTCCTTTGGAGAATTTTCCTAAAGTTGTAGACAATTGTTGGACTTGTGACTTGAGAGATTCATTTTCATTCAATAACAAAGTGCACTTTTTAATAGAATTTTCTCTCCTAGTATTTTCACTTTCTTGCAAAATCATAATTTCATTTTCAAGCATTTTAATTTTAGTTTTTGGTTTTTATATTTCCTCTTCTAATGATGGACACTTATCACACCTGGGGCTCTTTTTTCTATAGTTTTGAACCATTTGATCAAGCTGCATATTTAGTTCTATCAACCTATCCTTTTGTGATTCAATTTTAGCATATTTCTCCCTAAGTCTTTCAAAATAGCCATTTATTTCATGAAAATACATAAGTAATTTCTAGTGAGGAAGTTTTGATACTTCGCTTGGCTCGTCATCATCACTGTCACTTGTTTCTCCTAAAAAGCACAGATTTGCTCTTTCACTCTCACTGGCAGTGCTTTCATCATCATCTTCCTCACTTTCATCCCAAGATGCTGCAAAACTTCTCCTTTTCGGTTTCTTTCCTTTGCTGAAATCGATTTTGAGGACAATTTGGCTTGATATGACCAGGTTTATTGCACTTGTGACAAATGATCTCCTTCTTTTCTGAGTTGTCTAGAACTTTGATGATTCTGCTCTTCAGTTGTTGATTTAGGGCTGGATTTCTATATTTGCGGTTCCACCTTTTGAATCTCTTTATTTTCAATGCCAGTTCAGCTGCTCCTTCATCATCACCATCATCATATTCACTTTCCATCGTTCCTTTGAGAGCTATTGATTTCTTTCGCGTATCTCCTCCTTCACGTTCTTCCTTGAATTTGATTTCTAGTTCGTAAGTGGTGAGGTTTCCGATGAGTTATTCAATTTTAACGTGTTTCGGATCCTTTGATTCTTGGATGTAGTTACCTTTGCTTCAAAATTTCATGGAAGAATTCTAAGGATCTTTTGGACTATTTGCAATTCTGTGTATGGTCTTCCTAGGGATTTTGATTTGTATACAAGATTAGAAAGTCGTCCATACATTTCTTTGACACTTTCATCCTTTGCCATTGTGAAGTTCTCGTACTCGCTACTAAGCATGGCAAGGCAAGATTCTATAACCTGGGAGGTTCCTTCATGAGTCACTTCAAGCATGTGCCAGATTTCCTGCGCAGTTAGACAATGTGAGACTCGGTTAAATTCAATTTGATCTAATGAGAAAATAATAGAATTCATAGCTTTAGCATTAGCAGTTTGCAGTTTATTTTCAAGATCTGTCCATTGATCCATAGGTTTATCAACTTCTTGATTATCTACCATTACTATTAGTGTCCTATATCCCGTTTCAACAATATTCCATGCATCTACAGTGTTCATAAAAATTTTCATTCTAGTTTTCCAATATGCATATTCACCATTGAACATGGGTGTTCTAGCTATGGACTGACCTTTTGCAAAAGCATTATTAAAAGAAGCCATTAAAAAAATCAAATCTTTTTAACAGAAAATGGTTTTTGATCCTAGCCCTAATACCACTTGTAGGATCGTTTTCACCCTAAAGGGGGGATGAATAGGGTCTACTAAAAACTAATGCAGTAAAGATCACACACAGTTTTACCCAGCTTTGGTAAAATCCTGCCTACGTGCCGCTCCCAAGGTTTCTACTAGAAACTAAGTAATCGGACGCTTACAAAAATACATAAAATTGCGATACCTGCTAACTCGATTAACCTAACTATAAGCTCAAAACCTTGCCACAACTCAACCACTAAGTTGCGAATTCTCTGAACTACGCCACGTAGTTCGTAACCTAGTTAACACTAGAGTTTTTACAAAGTTAAGAAAGGGGAAATACATATTTAATTAAAACCCTAAATTATAATTTAGCCCGAATAAAAAATAATATCGTCCCAATAAAAAAAATAGTGCGGTCCTAAATAAGATGATCCTCTTATTCTTATTTGTATATCTTGCCGATTATTCCTCTTTCACTTTTGATTTAGGGTTTTGCTGAAATAAAGACGCTGCTTGGAAATAGAAATTTAAATTGTTTGCTTTGATGCTTTCATTCCTCAATTTGCTTACTGTTGCTTCTTTGATCAGTGTTATTCGATTGCCCAGAGGGTTTGAGTTCGACTTTGGTATGTTTTTGTCTCTTGAATGCTTTCGGTGATTATTTTTTTGAACTCCTATGTTTTGCCGATGATGAATTAGGTATTTATAGGGTTCAAAACCCTATAATTTCATTTCATATATTTTGATTTAAATTTGTCAATTGTTGTGCTCAGCCATTCGATTCTTGATTGAACGATTGTGTTATTTCTGACTTGTTCATTGGTCGAATATATTTCTGATATATTCGAATTTTATTAAGTGTATTTGAATTGGTTCTGTTCTTTACTGCCTACGACTTGTTCATCATTTGATGTTCCATTTTCTGAAATATGTTTCCTTATGACCTCTGATTGAATTCCCTTGACTTTGTTCAAACTACTACTTATAATTTTCGATTTTTTTGAACACTTCAATAGTGTTTTTCATTTGGCGGTTCTTTTTGAAACAACTCCTTGACCGATTCATGATATGATACATTTCCTTGATATGAACCATGGCTGCTTCACTGTTTTTGTTGTATTGTGATTAGTTGGGCTGGGTTCTGTCATTTCATTGATCTGGACTTGGAGTCTTGGATATTAGCCTTGCATTGCCTTGTACTAGTAATCTAAACATGATGTGTTGCATTGTGATTTGCTCGAGTTTAATTGCCTGGATGTCTCCTCTGTTGTATGTCTAGATCTAGTGCACCACTTTGTACATGTGCACTACGTGTTGATTTCTGCCCTGTACTTGGCTCTGAATTCTGATTTTGCTTGAACATTTTGTATATTTCCATGTACATGTTGAAACTGAACTTGCATATGAACTCTGGTTGCATATGAACTTGTTATTCAAGTGCTTTCCTTGTGCCTTTGTTATTATAGTCTGGTTCCATATGAACTCTGGTTGCATGTTGTTGCTTTGCATTCATGTTAACCCTTTTGGACCTGAGCATGTCTGAAGCTTTGTTGCTTGGGTCCTACATATCCATACTGGTCTGTTCTTGCCTGAGTTATGATGCCTTAATTGATCTAGTTGAGCTGATGTCATGTTGTTATTTGTCCTTTGTACATTTGGTTGAGGCTGTTTGTATGTTGGTTGAATTTTCATGGGTCTGCACTATGATTCTCGAGGCGCTGAGGCCATACACATATGTACATGTACACACGTGTATATGTAGGCTCTTACTTGATTGCTTTGACTAACCATTGCTGTGTTGTTTGTTTTTGCATTGCACCTGAGTTGAATCCAGACTTGGCTTGGGTTTGACCTTGGGCTCACCTGTTCCTGCAATTTTAACAAGCAAGTGTATATTGGTGTGCACGACCTTCTGGAATGTACAGTGATACACTGTGCATGTCACAAGTTGTTCACGTATTTTTGATTCTAGTTTGAAATAGAAAGATGAATTTAAATAAATGATGACAAACAACCCAAATAACTGAGGCAAACAATATTTTCAAACACACACTTCATTGTGCACTGTAAAATATTCCTTTTCCAATTTTACTACGTCAATGTTTATTTTGCAGATAGATCAGATGCTGGATACAGGCTGAAACAGAGTTGAAGATCAAATACGAGTGATGAGTGAATATGTAGTGAGGTGAAACGTGTATATAAAATTGTATAGTGAAAATTGTGTTGTAATTGAAACTTGTATGTGTAAATATAGTAAGAGCTTAAATTTGTACTATTTGAATTTGTAATAAAGTATTTATTTGAATAAAATATTTGTTTAAATAAGAATTCCGAGCTATTTATTTTATTCAACAAATATTTATTTAATTATGTGGAAAAATAAAATAGTACAATAACAAATACATTTAAATGAATATATATATATGTTTATTATTATCAAACAAAAATCATACACTAGTATATTCTTCAAGGTACTCAATTAATTTTGAGTAGCTTGAGATTTGAGGTTTTTCAGGTACCTCTTAAGATGAATAAGCTTCCGAAGTCGTGCAGGAGGCATGTAGTTAATTGAGTTCTCTCTCATATGATCCCGCTGTGTTGTTTTGTTAAGGCAAAGTTGTTTATTGCGTATTATATACCTTGATCACCAAAGGGACACCTTCATATGTCACTCTTGAAGTATATTATAATAATTATATTTTTCTAAACGTGGTTAACGTTGTGGGATTATGTAAAGAATGTTGAAATGGGTTTTTGGAATGGAATGTGAAAGTTGTTTTGAAATTTTGAAATTTTTTTCTGTATCCATGTGTTTCTGGTGTATCAATTTGTCTAATGTTACCGTATTTGGTCGTCGAGGATTAATAACTATGGATGACTTCAGCATCCGTAGCTATTAGTTTTGGGCCTCCAAGTGGGGGATGTTACAAGTTGGTATCAGAGCATAGGTTTATGAAAACTTAAGCAATTTAAACCTAAAATGATTTTCAAAAAAATCCAATGAATCAGAAATATGATCGGGGTTTGGGTTAACACGATTGTAACGTACTTGTATTTAATATATATAGGTATATATATATATAAGTACGTAATTCCCCTTTTCTCTTAGACCATTCTTCTGTATCTTACTAAGGCTCATATGCAGAATTACGAGAAAGAAGATATGGAAGCAGGAAACAGAAGAGTAAATTTAGGTGGAAGAAGCACCACAACTGATGGAGATCGACCTAATACTCGTAGGAACCAAGGTCGACAGGCTAACGCTAATCAAAATGCGAAAGCCAATGTGAGTGCTGGAAATTCGTCAGTAGATGCAGGGATGGTGTAGCAGTTCCTTGCTAATTTGATGCAAGTAGGAGCTGCTGGAGTGGCTGGGAATATTAGAGGAGCAAATCCTGTGGTTCCCGTTAGGAATAATTATGCCAAGTTGAATAGAGATTACACCAGTTTGGGTGTAAAGCCGTTTATGGGAACGGAAGATGCTATAGAAGTGGAGAATTGGCTGTTACATTGTGAAAGGATTCTCTCCGATTTGGGTTTAGAAGATGAGTAGAAGAAAAGGTTGGCCTCTAGGCAATTGCAAGGGTCGGCACTTCATTGGTGGAATGGTGTGACTGTCGGAGTTCCGAAGGAAGAGTTGACTTGGGCTGATTTTCGAAGGAGATTCAAGCTGAGGTTTATTTATGAAGTTTCCAAGTCAGCATTGATGAGAAGATTTATGGATTTAGTTCAGGGGGACATGTCAGTTATCGAGTATACAAATAGATTTGATGAGCTATCTCGATATGGATATGCTACTATAGACACTGAGATCAGAAGGAATGAAAGGTTCATTAGGGGACTGTGGCCCGAGCTTGCTAGGGTTACCCTGACTCATATCCGTGATCCCTGTAATGTGGTGGTGGGGATGGCCATTCGCCATGAGGAGATGCTTGCTGTGTGTACTAGAGAAATGCCAGTTGAATCCCAAAGTCCTTAGGGAAAGAAGAGGAAGTTCTTCATAAAGGTGCCTAGAAGGGAGATTCAGCCAAGAAGTCAAAAGCTGATTTAGTTTGCTAGAAATGTGACAAGAAGGGTCATTTTGAAAATGAGTGCCGGTCAGGCAAGAGGCAGAAGAAGGTTACGGATAAGAAGCATGTTAAGTGCTAGAACTGCGATCAAGTTGCGCATTACAAGAACCAGTGTCCAAAGCTAGTTAAGGCAGAAAAAGGAAAGGTTTTTGCTGTTGGACCATCGTCTTCTTCAAGACCAACTGCAGCAGATAAGGGAAAAACTGTGATGGAAGGTACATTTTTGATTCAAAGTATTCCAGTTATGATACTATTTGATACCGGTGCATCACATTCATTTATATCCCAGAATTTGGTTGATAGGTTATGCTTAGAACCCACTTACCCTGTTTTCTTCCTTAACGCTTGCGAATCCAATAGGAGGGTATGCAACTCTAGGGTTGAGATGGACCAGTTAGAACTTGATTTGTTAGGTCATATGTTTGCATGCAGCCTGTATGTTTATGATTTCGTAGATTTCGGGATCATTTTGGGTATGGATTGGTTGGGTAGATATGAGGCTAGGATATTTTGCCAGGATGGGGAAATATCAGTAAGATACCCAGATAGTCATAACCGAATTATCTTCTCAGTGGAGAATTCCAACCGGAGTGTTTGTGCTCTATTAAGTGCTACAGGAGTGGACGAAAAGCTAAGTCAAGTTCGAGTTGCAAGAGAGTTTGCCGAAGTTTTTGAGCCGGTCACAAGACTACCTCCGAAACGAGCTGTTGAGTTTCAGATAGATCTTGTGCCAGGAGCTGAACCTGTCAGTAGACCCCCTAGCAGGATGACACCAACTGAGATGAAAGAATTGAAGGTACAACTAGTGGATCTAGAAGGAAGGAATTTTATTAGACCAAGCAGTTCGCCTTGGGGAGCGGCCGCAGTTTTCATGAAGAAGCCATATGGGTCATTGAGGATGTGCATCGACTACCGTAAGATGAATGAAAGGACGATCAAAAATAAGTATCCTTTGTCGCGAATTAACGATCTGTTTGATCAGTTGAGTTGAACCAGAGTGTTTTGCCAATTAGATTTGGCAATGGGGTTCCTTCAGTTGAGAGTGGCAGAGAACAGTATTCCTTTGACAACATTTCGAACTAGGTATGGTTCGTATGAATGGTTAGTGATGCCATTCGGGTTGACGAATGCACCTGCTTTCTTCGTGGACTTGATGAACCGGGTTTTTCGAACGCACTTGAATAGGTTCGTGTTAGTATTCATAGATGAAATTCTGTTGTACTCGAAAGATGAAAGGGAGCACGAAGATCATCTGAGAGTAGTACTTGAGATGCCGAGGCAGCATCAGTTAAAGGCGAAGTTTTCAAAATGTCATTTTTGAAAGAAAGAGGTCAAGTTTCTTGGTCATGCAGTTTCGAAGGAAGGTTTGGCAGTAGATCCAGTTAAGATCAAAGCTGTCAATAATTGGAAGAAACCAGAGATGGTAACCGAGATCAGAAGTTTTCTCGGACTTGCTGGCTATTACCAGAGATTCATTAAAGATTTTTCGCGGATTGCAGCACCTTTGACTAAATTGACCAGGAAGGATGCGAAGTTCATTTGGTCCGACAAATGTGTGGAAGGGTTTCTTAAGTTAAAGCATTTATTGAGCAACGCACCAGTGTTAGTTATTCAAAATGGAAACCAAGGGTTGGTGGTGTACACTAATGCATGTGGAATGGGATTGAGAGCTGTGTTGATGTAGAATGGTAAAGTCATTGCCTACGCTTCTCGACAGCTTAGACTGCATGAGGTGAAATACCCTACTCTTGATTTGGAGTTGGCTGTGGTGATCGTCGCATTGAAGATTTGGAGACATTATCTCTTAGGGGAGAGATTTAAGCTATACACTGATCATAAGTCCTTAAGGTATTTATTCTCTCAGAAAGAGTTGAATATGCAATAGCAGAGGTGAGTGGAGTTTTTGGCTGCTTATGATTTTGGTATAAAATATACTTCTGGGAAAGGAAATAAGGTAGCGGGTGCCCTTAGCAAGAAACATCAGAATGTGGTGTTAGCTATGTTGGCAGAATGGAAGGACTTAGAAGCTTTGGCTACGTGTAGTATAAAGTCGAGATCGACTGCTGATTCTAGTCAGAGTACTACTATGTTTGCCTATTTAGAGATTCGACCAGTGCTGATCGAGAGGATAGCTTCTAAATAGAAAGAGGATCCAGAATTAGCTGAGAAGATTAGAAGACTTGAGGTGGGATCTGAGATCAGTGATCTTAAAGATTTTGGCATCGACCGGAGAGGATGGTTGAAGAAGAAGGGATGCTTATGTGTTTCGAATATAGAGAACTTAAGAAGAGAAGTTCTAGGAGAATGTCATCAATCCAAGTTTATGATTCATCCAGAGGGAACCAAGATGTATCAAGAAGAGGATCTTTTATTAGGAAGGCATGAAGAGGGATGTTGGGTTATGGGTTAGGCAGTGTGTTAACAGTGAACAAGTAAAAGACGAACATCAGAAGCCGAGCGGGTTGCTTCAGCCATTAGAGATTCCGGTTTGGAAGTGGGATTCTGTATCCATGGTCTTCATAGATGGGTTGCCAAGGTCGAACAGGGGAAATGAAAGCATATGGGTCATAGTGGACAGATTGACCAAGAGCGCCTATTTTATTCCAGTCAAGTCAACCAGGACGGCACTTGTTTTGGCAAGTTGTTCATAAAGAACATTGTTAGACTTCATGGAATTCCTAGTGGCATAGTCAGCGACAGAGATACATTATTCACTAGCGAATTTTGGAGAAGCCTACAGAGGGTATTAGGCACCAAGCTCAAGATGAGTATAGCATATCACCCACAGACGGATGGGTAGACCAAGAGAGTCAATAAAGTACTCGAAGATTTGTTGAGAGCTTGTGTACTTGACTTTGGTGGATCTTGGGAAGATCATCTGCATTTAATTGAATTTTCCTATAATAATAGTTATCAAACTAGTATAGGAATGGCGTCTTTTGAAGCTTTGTATTGAGGGCCATGCAAATCACCAGCATGTTGGTTAGAGACCGGAGACAGATTAGTCTAAGGTCCAGATTTGGTTAGAGAGGTGTCAGAGAAGATCGAGTTGATCCGAGAATGGATGAAGGAAGCTCAATCCAGACAGAAGAGTTACGAAGATAAAAGTCGAAAAGACATAGAGTTCTCAGTTGGAGACAGGGATTTTATTAAGGTGTCACCGATGAAGGGTGTGATACGATTAGGGAAGTCAAGGAAGCTGGCACCGAGATATGTTGGACCATTCCAGATTATGGAAAGGATTGGAAAGCTCGCATAAAGAGTAGATTTTCCGAGCAATATGGAAGGTGTCCATGATGTATTCCATGTGTCTCATCTTCGCAAATATGCATAATCCAGAGACCACCATTCCTCCGACAAAGTTGGAAGAATTGATACCAGAGCCTAATTTGACAGTTGTTAGACAACCAGTGCAAATTGTGGCGAGAGATGAGAAAAGATTGAGATCCAAGACAGTCAAGTTGGTGAAAGTTCAGTGGAGCGACAAGAGAAGGACTGTACTTAGGAGACAACAGATAGGATTCGAGATACTTATCCTGATCTGCTTTGAGTATATGTCTATATTAGATTTATATAGATAATTGCTAGTCGAGTAGGCTAGTATGGTTGTTAGGAGTTGTTACAGATGATTCCTATGTTTAGTATTAGTCCTTGCTTAAATTCGAGGATGAAATTCTTTAAGGAGGGAAGCCTGTAACATCCCTAATTTTTAAATAACATTATTCAAGATATTTAATTAGATAAATTAAATAGAATAATGTAAATGTTAAGTGATAAGGGGATTGAGATTTTAATAAATTTAAGTGGCCGTGCTTATTAATAAAAATGGGCTTAAAGAACGGTTTATAGACTAAATAAATTATATAAGGGCATAATAGATATTGGCTTCCCATGACTCTCACCCTTATACACACACACACACACACACACACACACACACGTATCCCCTAAGCCATTCACATTCATTATCACTTTTTTTCACAAATAATAAACGTAAGCAAAAGAAAGAAGGCCGACCATTAATTCAAAGAAAAGAAAAGGAAAACGAAGGGGGAATCAAACTCAACTCAATCCACTTTCCTTATCAAAGATTAAAGTGAATAATAAATTCATCTCTATTTTATGAATATATGTTTCAGATTTAAGATTAAATTCGTATATATGATGTTTGTATGATGATATGTTTGAATTAAAGTTTGTTTAATTCGAACAAGATTGTTTAAATTAAGAATTATACGGTTTTAGAGTAAAACCGATAGAAGTTGATGTTTAAATGCCATAGAAAAATTACATGTTATGAAAAACATGATTTTGGAGTTGGATTTTAATTTTGATAATTTTCCAAGCTATGGAAAGATTAATATGAATTTACAAATGAAAATATGGTCAATTGGGTTTAGAAATTTATTTCACAAATTATATAAAGAATTTGGGTCTGAAATTTTGATATGTTAGATAACATGATCAAATGGAATTTCTATAATTTTTGGGGATTTTTCTTAAGTGATTTACTATACGAATTAAATTATTTTGAGAGGAGGATCTACATGATTTAATTGTATTTCTAATGGAAGGGCTTATCTGCAAAAATAAATCTTTATACTTATCCAAAATTAAGAGGCGGTTAGTTGAGGCAACCAATTATATGTTTACACGTAGGCATGTTAGTTGATATAAATTGTTTTATTTAGCGTTAAACCCAAAAAAAATAGGTTTCGCCTCTATTAGAGGTAACTTTCGACTCATAGCTTTCGCCTTTGATCAAGTCGAAACCCTATTAAGATGAAACCAATACACATGGTATCATTTAGGTGGTACGTAGTAGATTGGAGAAAGGCGGAAGGTATAGTGACGAAAGCGTTGCTTTTGATGGGGTCGATACCTTAGTTTGTTTTAAAAAGTTAAGCGTCTGCCTTTGTTTTACAAAGCTTTCGACTTAGTCGATACGTATGTTTTCGGATAGAGTTTTATAATGGCTTTTAATGGGGCTGCCATGTTTGTTTTAAAAGAAAAAGGGGTTGAAGGAGTTCCTTTACTTATAAATCGGTGCTTTCGAAAGAAGGGGTTCCGACACAGTCGAAGCCCTACCACCGATTCTTTTTCCTTTCGAGTATATTAAAGTCATCAATGCAGTCGAAAGGTAGTGTTGTTTTAAAGATGTATTAAGCTACTTCCTAAATTCTTTTGAAAGGGTTATAGATTTCAAAGGCAATGGCTTCGGAAGGGGTTTCGAAGTTATCCTTCTGTATTTTTAATATATGCTTTCAATTCTGTCGAAAGGGATGGTTCGGACACCAACATAAATTCCCCAACATTTTTATATGGTAAAGAATGGTTTCAAAAGAGATACTTTCATTTATATTTACTTTGACCCAAATGATATTTTAAAAAGGTAAACCCAATGATGTCGAAAGGGGGACTTTCAATACTTTAGGAAGAGATACTTCCAATAGTTTCGAAGCTATGATTCTAATAATTAATAAGTAACACTTTATTATATTCAAAAGGTTTTGAAAGAAGAATTTTAAAGTGTTTTAAAAAGGAAGGAGTCTAATGTTTTGAAAAGTGATATATGCTTTCGTAGGAGGCTATCCAGTGAGATCGAAAGCAAGGTTTCGAAGATTTCGAAAGTACAGTTTTTAAAACAAATAACCCAATCTCATTTAAAAGCAAAACCATGGCATACTAATGAATAAAGTATTTTGAAATGGAATTTTTGAAGAAGTCTTAATGGGTTAAAAGAATTAACTAAGTTATATTGTTTGCTTCTTTGTATATGTATATATTCACTTTGTAATGAACCCAAAACGGTACTTTGGGAAAAGGCAGAATAACCAGTTAGGTTGACCCAGTAGTGAATAAAAATTAAAGATATTGGCAGGGGCCAATAGGTTCACAGTAAGCCCATGAAAAATGTGTAAGGGAAAAGATATTGGCAGGGGCCAATAGGCTCACAGTAAGCCCATGAAAACTGTGTAAGGGAAAAGATATTGGCAGGGGCCAATAGGTTCAAAGTAAGCCCATGAAAGCCATGTAAGGAAAATGATATTAGCAAGGGCCAGTAGGTTCATAGTTAGCCTATAAAAACTATGTATAATTGAAAATGTCAGTTAGACAGGTTCATATTTAGCCCATGAAAACTATGTATAATGGAAGATGTCAGTTAGATAGGTTTATGGTTAGCCCATGAAAACTATATCCAGATAAGAAAATGAAATATTGACAGATAGTTAGTAGGTTCCTAGTTAGCCCATGAAAACTAGGATAAAAGAAAAGATAAAGATATTGACAGCTAAGCTAGTCAATAGGTTCCTAGTCAGTCCATGAAAACTAGGATAAAAAAATGATATTGGAGTTACCAATAGGTTCATAGTGATCCCA
Organism: Allium fistulosum; assembly: GCA_030737815.1. NCBI lineage: Eukaryota > Viridiplantae > Streptophyta > Magnoliopsida > Asparagales > Amaryllidaceae > Allium > Allium fistulosum. Next base: position 1,464,811,279 of record CM060903.1, read on the forward strand.
TGAAAACTATATAAGTGGACAGGGAGTCCAAAAATGTTTAACCGGTTAATAGTCAGCCCATGAAAACTATTAGGTTAATAGTAATTTTAGAAACTATAACTATGACAGATAGTCAAAATGAATGGGGATGGGTAATCCAGAATTGATTCAATTATTTTACATATCATCACATAATAATGTTTTGTATTAATTTAACCATTGTGGATGCAGGAGCATGAAAAATGGTTTATAAAGGTTTTTAAGATACTAGTGAGGGGAAACCCATTCCGCTAAGCAGCGTGGTCTCACTAGATTTCTAAATGATTTGAGATAGTAGATTATTATTCATACCAGGCTTTATATTTGATTCAAAGTTTATATTTTCCCCTTAAACTCAAGGGTACTCGATTGATTTTTAGTAGCTTGAGATTTAAGGTTTTTCATGTACCTCTTAAGACGAATAAGCTTCTGAAGTTGTGTAGGAGGCATTCAGTTAATCGAGTTCTCTCTCATATGATTCCACTGTGTTGTTTTGTTAAGGCAAAGTTGTTTATTGCCTATTATATACTCCGATCACCAAGGGGAATCTTAATATGTCGCTCTTGAAGTATACTATAATAATTATATTTTTCTAAACGTGGTTAATGTTGTGGGATTATGTAAAGAATGTTGAAATGGGTTTTTGGAATGGAATGTGAAAGTTGTTTCGAAATTTTTAATTTTTTTTTTCCATATCCATGTCTTTTTGGTGTATCAATTTATCTAACATTACCGTATTTGGTCGCCGAGGATTAATAACTATGGATGACTGCAGCATCCGTAACCGTTAGTTTTTGGCCTCCAAGTGGGGGATGTTACAAGTTGGTATTAGAGCATAGGTTTATGAAAACTTAAGCAATTTAAACCTAAAAAGATTTTCAACACATAATCCAATGAATCAGAAATATGATCAGGGTTAACACGATTGTAATGTACTTGTATTTGATATATATAGGTGTGTATATATATAAGTACATAATTCCCCTTTCTCTTAGACCGTTCTTCTGTATCTTACTAAGGCTCATATGTAGAATTACGAGAAAGAAGATATGGAAGCAGGAAATGGAAGAGTAAATCTAGGTGGAGGAAGCACCACAATTGATGGAAATGCTCGACCTAATACCCAGAGGAACCAAGATCGACAGGCTAACGCTAATCAAAATGCGGAGCCAATATGGGTGCTGGAAATCCTCCAGTAGATGCGAGGATGATGTATCAGTTCCTTGCTAATTTGATGCAAGCAGGAGCTGCTGGAGTGGCTGGGAATATTGGTGGAGCAAATCCCGTGGTTCCCATTGGGAATAATTATGCCAAGTTGAATAGAGATTACAACAGTTTGGGTGGAAAGCCGTTTATGGGAACGGAAGATGCTATATAAGTGGAAAATTGGCTGTTACACTGTGAAAGGATTTTCTCCGATTTGGGTTTAGAAGATGATCAGAAGAGAAGATTGGCCTCTAGGCAATTGCAAGGGTCAGCACTTCACTGGTGGAATGGTGTGACTGCCGGAGTTCCAGAGGAAGAGTCGACTTGGGCTAATTTTCGAAGGAGATTCGAACAAAGGTTTAAAGTGTTTTAGGACTTCAAGTTTTAAAGTGTTTTCTTTCGGATTATTTTTGAATAATCATTTCAAATTTATTAAGTAAGTCAAAAGTTCAAGTTTTAATTATTTAATAATTTATTTATTTAATTTATTAATTAGGGTGATTATTATTTATTTAATTAATTAAGTAATTAAGTTAAGTAATTAGAGTTTAAAAAATTATTAATCAAGTTAATTATTTTTAAGTAAGTAAGTTTTAAATAATTATTAATTAAGATAAAATAAAATTATTTTTTATTTAATCATGTTTATTTATTTTAATTACTTATTGAATTAGAGTTAATTATTTAATTAATTATTATTTAATTAAAGCTTAATTATCCACTTAATTAGGGTTTAATTTATTAAATAAATGTTATTTAAATAAATTTTAATTAAGGTTTAAATATAGATAAAATTAGGATTATTAGTGATTTAATTAAGGTTAATTAAGGTATAATTGAGTTTTAAACTTATGATTTAATCAACTGTTATTTATTTTAAAGTTTCTTTTTAAAACTCTATCGATTACTTATTTTTAACCAATTTTCTTGATTAAGTAAATTGTTTCAAAACCATGGATCTCTTGTCCATGCTATTAAGTAGCCAAATGAACTAAAGTAACTGTAATAAAATGATGACGCGTTTTATTGAAAGTAAGTTGACTTGTACTTATCACAAGTACCACACTTCGGGAACGTGATGTATACGATGGGATTAATTTCGATAACTGGGTTATGATAATATAAGAATATGGAACGTATGTCCATATGTAAATATTTACACCCTGACAGTGGGATAATCCACTATAAACAACTTGACCTTTAAATTATCGAACGTTGCTTTAGAGAGACTGGAATTGGATATTAGTTGTTATTTGAAAACCACTTCGAACCAGCATAAACGTTCGAATTGGAAATAGTAAAGGGCAAGGTCCAAGATGGAGACTTTGAAGTGGAAGGGCTATTTGCTACCAACCTTGAGGGTGATTCCAAAATGGGTGTAGTGGAGATAGTGCCTTCGGTTCATTCATCTTCTGAACGACTTGTATGGATGAATGCTGACATTGTGTCAACATATGGAAGGAAGTTAGGTGGGTCGCTCCTATGAGGGTAAGGTTAACCCTATCTAGAGTCCCTACTTTAACTCATTTATGCTTTGGTATGGTTGCCGATCCCAATCGTGGGGTGATTGTATTCTGTACTATCCACTAAAGGGTAGGTTGGTCTTGTGTTGGCAGGGTTCGATAGGTTCGACCTCGATGTTATTTTATCTAGAGATGCACCGTGATGGACGGTACCCCAGTAGTCCAGTCATTATATGGAATCCATTCTCTAATAAGTGTCGTACAGATTTAGTTGTACCCAAATATGTTGAAATGTGAGATGCAAGCATTTCAGCTATGTTCTGTTTTACTTGAAAACCCCGGACATTATCATAATATCACAGGATTTCTTTATAAAGTGTTTTGGTTATCGTGAGGTAAAAACCCATCCGTATATATGTACAGCATGGTCTTACGAAATATCTCTGATTTTCAAAGCGTTTTATAAAAGTAAAAATTAAGTTGTTTGAGTTTACTCACACCAGACCCATGTCTGACCTGGAGTTTTCTTTTCTTTTCCTAAAATTCTTGGGTACTCAAATTTGTATGAGCAGCGAAGTGATCCAGGTTTCTTACGGAAGCGTTTTGAAGGAGCTGGTGCAGTTGGCTTCACCATTAGCTAATTTTTATCTTATTCCGCCGTGTTTATGTTTGATCTATATATTTTGTGATGGATAGGTAGTTATAACTGTACAGTTGAAGTTGAAATGTAATGACTTTGATGTATTATTTATTTGGGGATGACTATGTAATATCTTATGTTATCTATTATATGTTGTGCTGATTCGTGGTGAGATTATGTGATTATGTAGTTTCTTCTTATCTTTCTTTTTCTTCTACCATTAATGGCTCTTCGTTTAGTGCAAGAAAGACGGTCGTTATACAAATCATTTTTCTTTTAAATTTCAAGTTTATTCATTTTACAACGTTATATGATTTTCTAGAATTTATTAAATTTAGATATCCAAAAATTCATATTTTACACTCAATATTAAATAACTTTCGTATTAATTAATTTTACAATTTTTAAAACAAATAATTATTCTCAAACTGTTTAATTACATTACTAATTATCTTGTAATAAGTTCTGATATAAAAAAATAAATTCAAACTATTAATTTAATTAATTAGTTACCCAAAATTGGGTTGTTGCATTAATGCTTTCTAATGACATGTACATCATTATACTACTTAATTAGTCCATAATCTATCATAACATCACATGCAAACATTCAGTTAAGTCCAAATCCAATTTACAAGCTTACCAAATTTCTTAAATCATTAACATAAGCTTTCAAGTTAACTCTTTTAGTGTTTGGTAGTGTGGAATATGTTCATACAGGCTTAATGAAGTTACATACAACTTCCTAATCAATTCCAAATCCATCTCATAAATCATAGAACTTAAATAAATAGAAATAAATTTTATAGTATATGGAGAAACATTCTCACTCACCTTACTAATGAGAGGAAGTAACAAGAATCATCAAAATCCTACTTTTTCTTCTCTTGAAAATTTAGATGAAGCTCTCTACTTTAAATCGAGCTCCAATACTTGGAGAGATGGCGAGTCTTTCCCAAATTAGAATTATAGCGATTTTTCAATGAATTTAAGAATTTTCTATGAAGAGATTGGGTTGGATTTAGGTCTTAGGCATAAGGAAGTAATTAGAAAAGATTAGGAAAACATTAGAGAAGAGGAATGAGATGTAACGTAGAAATGAAAATAGATGTGGAGTTAGCTACATATAACCTAACTTATATATAAGCTAATGGGCTTAACCCAGATTCAATTTCCATTCCATTCTAGCAATAACTATTCACTCCAAAAATTCATCGACTCCAAACATAGTCAAGTTTATACTTATTTTTCTCGTTTCGAAAATGCAATCTCTTCTACGAGTGTCTCGAGAAACAATTCGTCCATCTCTAAAAAATTGACTATAACGGACATTCCATCGATTAACAATTAAATATTTAAATATTTTATCGTTAAAATTGTGAGGTGTTACACGAATAGTATTTCGCTTCCAATGCTTCCACTCTACCCAACCATAGTGGACGCCATGCCACGATTTAACTACTATCAAAGTGGAGCTTCCACATTGAAGATCAATGATGTGCACGTAAATGTGCATATTTTTACTTCCATATTTAATCGAATTTAATTAAATAAATGAACATATAGGGTGTTTTAACATGTTTAAACCAAAATTCAAATTATTTTCAAATCATCATTTATTCATCTTCATATATGGGCAAAATGGTCATTTTTGTGCATATATTAATTTGAGAAAATTTACTTGAAATTTTTTATATTATTTTGTATGAATTTGAATTCAAATTACAAGAGGCTTTATGGAAAATATGCATGCACAATTAGATACAAAGGAATGAAGATGGAAATAATTCAAATTCATGTATCATGGAGGACCCCACCTACCCACTTACCTTAATTTACAATTAGAAGCTAATGCACAAGTTAGTGGAGCTAAAAGTTTCATGAACATTTAAATGGAGGATTATCTCGTGCCAACGATAACTTGGTGGCCACACTTCCTCAAGGGTATTTTGGGTAGTCCTCAAAAATATGGATTAGGGTTTTAGGCTTGTATAATTACCCCATATGTTCATGTAATTAAGCTCTTAGCCTCCTTTGAGCCTCCTTAGCCTCCTCTTTAGTTAGTTCATTTTTTGGCTCAAAAATAAATATAAACTCTCTTCTTCTTGTTCATGGCTACTTGGCCATTTTCTTCTTTTATGTAATTTTTTTCTTAATGCAAATTTAATTCATTCACTTTTTTATACCAAGCTGTGATACCCTACCCCGAGACCTACATTAGTAAAGAGAATTACTAAGTAATCCTGTCTACTAATGCAGAGAATAGGGCTAGTTAAGGGCGACTATCATAGTAATACGTTAGTTAAGAGCTAAGCATGTTAATTTTGTCTCGATTTTTTTTCCATTACTTCATAAGTAGTAGACACGATTAGTTCCTAACTAATGCACACTATGGTGGATTTAGACCATTTCAAAAATAATAAAGGCGACGCATATCGGCATACATCTTCCTACTGCCGGGGTGAATGGTATACTTAGAGCGTGTGATCTTTGGATGCGATTTGAGGCTCTAAACACCTGTAGAAACTAGAAAATAGACATGCAAAACAACATAAGCAAATAAAAGATAATTTACATCTCAAGTTCTCAGATTTTGATGAAAACTATTTGGTATTGGAAGGTAAGAGTTTTCTTACAGCAAGCTAAGCAAAAATATCAAATTTTGCTATCAATTTGTTGATGGAATTGCTCAATTTATCGAATTGGTTTTCTCTTTTGCTGGCTGAAAAAGTACCATGTTCAAAAATTCGTATCTTCTTCAATTTACATTCAATGAACCTAAATTTTTGATATGTTTCAGTACTTGGATTGTTTTATATTTCTGGAAATTTTCATTGAATTTTGAGTTATTTTGATATAGGAAATTATTGGTTGAAATCGGCCAAAAATTTATCTCTGTTTATTGGCCGAAAATGCACCATATTCAAAAAATCATATCTTCTTCAATTTTTAGTGAATTGAACTCAGTTTTTTATATGCTGTTGTAGACAGGCTACACTACATTTCTGGAAATTTTCATGAAATTTGAATTGTTTTACTATAGCTAATTGTTGGTTCAAAACAGCCTAAAATCTTGCTTTATTTTGCTTGCTGAAAAGTGCTATATTTGAAAAATCATAACTCTTTCATCTCGTAGCGAATTGCTCCAAATTTTGGATATGTTATTGTCATCATGTGGTTGTATAACACAGCAGAATATCGTTGAAATCTGAGTTGCTTTGATACCCCAAACGACTGTCCAAAGTCAGCCAAAAACTTAGTTGCTTGGTTGATTGTTCTTTTGCTCCTTATTGCGCTTTCGTTAACTGTTTCACTACATATTTCGATGATTTTGAATATTGTATGAATAAATTTGATGATGAATGTTTAAATCCTTTTATCCGATCATGGATTGGCTTATTTTGGAAATTTTAAGAATTTAAATTTTATTTAAACTCTATTTCAATCTAAATGTCGATATTCGAAGAATTCGATGGTTTTAATTGATTTTGGTTTTGAATATGTTTTTGAATTTTTTTATAAATTATGGTTAATTAAATAATTATTTTTAAGACATTTTAAATGGTTTTTTTTAAGCAATTATTTTTTTAAAAGTATTTTTTAAATAGATAATCTATTCGATAAATGGAATTTTCCTTATATAACTTATTTAAACATCTCTAAAATTGTTTGAAAATTCTGTTTTCTCTATAAAATTATTCTAAATATATTACATGCAATTTTCTTTCATGTTCTTTTCTTTTTTATTTTCTTTTATGTTAGTAGCTTAGATTTATTTATGCAAGTAGATTAACTCTTTCATTTTAATTAGCTCCCTTTTTGCTCTTGTTTTTTGTTTCATGTTGCAATCTGCATTTGTTGATATGATAGCAAATATAAGAAGCTAAACCCCTTCAATTTAGGGGTAATGAAGCTCTCTTAATCATGTAGATTCAACATTTCGCTAATTTTTGATCTCTTTTTGTACTTAATGGAAATGTTTGAGGTGGTCAAACTTTGTTGTTTTAGCTTTGAATTTGATAGCATATGTTGTTGACACCAAATAGGCTATGCTTAAACAAACAAAAACACAAATTACCTCTTCATCTACATCTGATTAGGGCAATGAAGTGAATATTAAAATCAAAATTTAACGGTCTACATTTCTAATCAATAGTTAATAGATCATTTTCAAAATAGATTTTATTTTCAAGTTCATTGTCATTTTCATGAAAGTTAAAAAAGTGTTTTAGTGGGTATGTTAAAGTTTGACGGTTTATGTTGGGCTAATTAATAACACAAATAGGCCATACTTATGATAAACGTATCAACTAAATTCACAAATGACTGAAAAGAGAGATCATAATTTCATGTTGTATTGATTTATGTGATCATGAGAGTGGATTTATCTCTAAATTATCTTTTAATCTCATAGTTTTCATTCACTTTTATAGTAGTTAGTTTTTGCATTTTCTCTAGCTTAAAGCAATTTTCAAACTCTTTGTTAATTTGATTGAATAGAAATTTTAAAATCAATACAATTCCATGCGGATCAACCCGTACTCGCCATGTACTAACATTGTACGTTGTGCGCTTGCAGTTATTTTTAATTTAATTTTCAGGCAATTTTTCTAATCCGATAGAGATTTAGCCGTTGAACAAGTTTTTGGCTCCGTTGCTGGGGAATTTAATTTGTTTTTATTTTCTATATTCGAATTATTTTTGTTTGATTTTATTGTGTGTTTGTTTTGATTGTTAATTTGCATTAAAAAAAGAATTGTGTATGATTGTTGTGTGATTTGATTTGTGTGCTTGTTTTTCTTGTTTGTCTTCTATTTGCATTTCTATTTATAAAAAAAACATGCACAATTTCAAAACAAAAATATTTTATTTCCTTTACAATTTGCATTTCATGTTTTTTTACAAGTTTACAATTTAATTTACATATACAATATACAATTTTCATACATTTCAAAACTGTTACACTGCTGCACATTTCATTGTGCATCTTCACTGTGCATACTTCTTCAAACTGTGCTCATACAAGTGCAAAACAACACATCTCCTTACTGCCTTCTTCTGTCAACCTCCTTCATCAAACTCAACCGCAACCAATACAAACAGTTCAACTGCCTCACCCCCTTCCTGCAAAACTACAGTCACCAACATCCTTTCCTACCATCCACTATCTTCATATGAACATACACTGCTACTTCCTATACATATTCATTGTCTCAACAAAACTCCCCTGCACGGTGCAAGTGCACACAGTCACAACCCCAAACCTGTGCCACCACTTCCAGCACAATCCCCAAGCACTGCCTCAACTTCACTACTTCATACACCCTCAAACCCCATAGCTACTCAGCACAATAACAACAACAATTCCATTTCCTTAATCTCACTACTGCATATACTACCTGCCTAACCTCACATACAACATATAGTTGCATATACATCCCCCTGACCTTCTACAAACACTGACCACATCAACAATCCACCACCAGATACAACTGTCTTACCACAGCAACCCCTTGCCATCACCATCTCATTTCAATAAAAACCACTCCATCAAACCAAGCACTGTGCTGCCTTTCTCCATCATCTCTGACCATTACCAACTCCTTACTGCCTTAAGTCATCAGTGCCTCATCACTGTAGTGCGCATTCATCAACAACACACCAAGACCAATTGCAAACTGCACCACTGTCAAGCACATCCACTTTTGTCAAGCCATACTACCCCACTGCCACTAACAGTCACACCAGAAATTCAACACCATACTGCTAGTTCATACATACAACTACACATCATACATCTCCATTTACTTCACCTCCCTGCTCCATACACCTCTGCCATACTCTAAGTGCATATCAGAAAACACTAACTTCCACCTGCCTCATTTCACAAATACCCAGCTTGCTGCCATACCATCCCCATACCAACAACAACCATTCCACTGCCTCTCTGACCTCTGCATTTCCCTGACCTCTGTTGTACAACTCAAACAGCACCATTCATCAGTCTTCCTTACCAACCATTTCAATAGCACTCCATCTCAACTTCAACTCATATACATCACAAACACCCCTCGGCCTTGCTGCAACCACCATACTCTCCATACAAACAAGCTACGACTACCACCCAGAGTACCCCTGCCTATCACACCTCCAACATCTCACAAAACAACCCAAACCTGCAGTTCACTGACTTCCAACCTGCACACTCTTCAACATTTCAGCCTCCTCATTTCACTGACTTCCAACCGACACTTCCAATCACCAAACCATCACTTCATTTCAGCCTCCTCTTTAACAAACTTCTACATACTCACATTTACACTACCCAGTTCATACACACTGCTGCTACCTTACATTCAACAACATTCCACTGCATATACACCTATCACATACATCATATACCATCAGATTTCACATATACAACCTGATTTTCGCTACATTTCACAAACCACTTACATCAATACACCATCACTACACAGTTCCCCCGCCACCACAAACCCAAAAAAAATCCGCCATTGAATTCCACCACAACCATCTCAAACCCGCAAACCATCCTTTGCCTGCCACCAATCGAACCATCGCTAGCCACTGAATCACTGCCGCGACCAATTCCAATCACCACAATCCATGATTCAGTTTTGAGAAATTGAACACTTGGACGATCGAACGATTGAACGTGGTTTCGATTTCGGTTTTTGTTTTGAGAAATTTTCAGTTAAGAGAATTCGTGAATTGCATGTGTATTTGGTCTGTAATTTGAAGCTAACTGATCTTTTATTTGGCTTAGTTTTAAATTGTGAAGTGGATTGTGTAATTAGTTTTAAGTTGGACCGGGTTTTGTTTACATCATTTTATTTTTGTTTTGTTTTAAGTCATCTTTACATATAAAAAAAATAAATTGGTTCCTTTTTTTTGTTTTCTGGTGTTCTCTTTTATTTTCAAATAATAAGTTTCCTTTTGTTTTCTCTTGTTTTGGTTTTTTGGTTTTGTTTTAGATCTTCCTTAAAAAAAAAAATTTTAAATTTGTTTTATTTTAATTTGCCTTAAGTTCCATCCTAATTTTTAAACAAATTAAAAGAAAAAAAGCGTATATATCTTGTTTTTAGTTTCAGGTTGCCAAAGCAGGAAATCAGAAGGAGAAGAACTGCTGCCAAAATTTTTTTTGCTCTGCTTGCTTGCTTATATAAATTTTTTTTTGCTACTTTAAAATAATTGTTAATAATTCTGCACGCTCTGGTATCGTGCTCTCATCTCTTGTTTTTATTTTCTTGTATTGTCGGTTGCTTGCATTTGAAAAAAAAAATCGTAGTTACATCGTTAATTCACGTTTAATTTCAGTTTTGCATTTTCATCTTAGAACTTGATTAATAATAACGGTTAGACATTTTTACTTAAGGGTGTCGCGAGCTCACCTAGGGCTTAATTGTAAATTGACAACTTGTCTTCTTTGAATAATTTAATTTCTTGGCGTCTAGGCTACGACAGAGCAATAACCATTTATAAATATTATGGTGATTCGTAAGTATGATAGTGGTTGTTTCTCTGAAGGTACTTAACCTTCGACTGCATTGCAACGGTTATTCCTGGTGCACCGATAAAGCCAGCCTGTTACCTGGCTGAGAACTATCTTGTTGGATTAAGACAAAGTGTGATTATACAATTTTTGGTTAGAAGCTACTTTAATTAAGTCCTTGCATTTATTTTGTTGCATTAGTTCATGCATATTTAAAAAAAATAAAAATTTCAAAACCCAAAACTAAAACAATTGTAAATATTTCTTAATTTAGTTTTTAAATCCTTTATTTTGAAAAAAAATTCAATCAGAATCAAAAATCCAAAAAAATATATTTTGAGTTAGTATTTTCAGAAAAGCAAAAACAAAAAAAAACATATATAAAACCTTTTCAAAAAAAATTGAAAATCCAAAAAACAAATAAAAATCAAAGTTCTCTCTTGAAAATTAAATTCTTTTTGGTAAATATTTCTCCTTTATAAAACAAAAACCATTCTTGAAAATGTCCGAATTTTCTTACTCGCCAGAACTTTACAATAGTTGTGAAAATCAATATAATTCATATAATTTCACACCAAATTCTTATGGATATTTTAAGGACAACTATTGTACAAACAATTCGAATTTCGAACAACAAAATTTTCAAAATGAGGACCAACCCTCAACTCTTGAAAATAGCATCGAAACTATTTCGTCTTTACCTGAACTCTCCATAAAAAATGATCAAATGATAAATGATTTGTGTAATTCATATTTATGCAATAATTCAAGTCAAAGTTTTCAAAATAATCAAAATTTGAATTCACCTCAAAATTCAAATGATTTCGAGTATAACCCATGCCAATTCAGTTTCGAACTTCAGAATGAACTTCAAAATCGAAATGAAAATGGAAACAACTGTTTAAATGATTTTGGCAATGGGAATAGTTTTAATGATGGTGAAATTTTTTGTTCTCAACAAGTTCAAATCGAAATTTCTCAAGTTAATAATTATAAATTGGATTTTGTTGAGCAAATGGAAGAGATTTACAATGATCACACGGATTTTTTGTTTGAAACATACATGAGACAACGTGAGAAACCAAATCAAATTCCATCGTGTGATGAGTCAAGTGATAATACACCTTTTACCAAAATTGACGATTTTCAAATAACAACTTTTGAAATTGAAAATGACAATCTTAATGAAGTTGTTGAAAATATGGTAATTGAGTTAGATTTCAATTCTTTTGAAAGTGTGGAACCAAATTTAAAATTCGATCTTCCTTTTCCCGATTTTGAAAAATTGAATACAACTTTGGATTTCGAGCATGATACATGCAATGAAGTTGTGAATAATTCAACAAAGAAAGACGAATTTTGTGAACACAAATTTTTTGGACTTTTCAAAGAGGAGTTGTTAAATTCTGAAGGGGAATATTTAAATCACCAATTTGATTTTGAAATTAATAATTCTGAAGAATTTCTCGATGATAAGTTTGAATTTCAATTTGATGGAAATAAACGTGAACTTCAACCAATTGTCCTATCGACCCCGAAAATCATCGAAATAAAACTACTCACACGATTTCAATAAAACGACATTCGTTTTACCAAATCAACATTCAACTTTGAAATCTTTTATGGTTTGGTTTTCTGTGCTTAAGCTACGTCTCTCATACTTGATGAGATAATTGAATTAGTCTTCGGAAGACCGTTTCATTTACTCTTTAACTGTATATTTTCTGATTTCGTGTAAATAATAATCTTTTTATTTTCATGTAAATATATGTCATTTTATTTTATTTTTCTCCTTTCACTTGGGTTGACTGTGGGGACACAGTCAAAATCAAGTGTGGGAGGATCCTCATCTTTTTTATTATTTTTCATGGTTTATTTTTTTGCATTTTCTTTCCAAAACTCAAAAAAAAATCCTAAAACCAAAATTTCTTTTTAATTACTTTTGAAGAAATGCAATAGGATAAATATATGTTTTAGGTTATTAAATTGAAATTTTTGAAAATTTATTTGTCTCAACAAAAATAAAAATAAAGTTTAATTACAAGTAACAATGGTTTAACTAGTATATAGGAAGATTCATAGGTGATAATTATGAAGTATATCCTAATTGAAAATCTTTGTTTAAAAAAGTGGTGGATTTAAAGAAAAGGATATAACATTTTTTATCTTCTAAGTTAAATGATGCTGAGATGATTTTGCAAATCTCTCTCTTCAAAAAACAAACAAAATACATAAAAAAACAAACAAAAAAATATATTTGTATATATGTATATATTTTATAAACACCTAGAGTCATGTGTTCACACGCAAGTGCGTACACTCGCCATGCTCTGTACCCTTCTCACGTAAGCCCGAAAGGCAGCGCATGATCGGTATATCTGGCCTCAGTTTACCTGAGTTAGGTGTATGTATGTAAAAATTCTTTTATTAATAATGCCTACGGTCGATAGGTGAACACACTTGTGTGTTCACTCGCCACGCTCTGTATTCCCCTCACGTAAGCCCGTAAGGCAGTGCATGGGTAATATATTTGGCCTCAATTTTCTGAGTTAGGCATATGTAAATATTGTGAATATCAATAAAATTTACAAATAAAGAGAGAGTAAGCAATTGAAATCCGAGCACTATTTTCACTTATTTGATTCGAATTGTTATTCAAAATAAATTAAAATACCACTTTGAAAAACTTTGATAATCAACTAAAGATTCATTTCATAGTTACACTATATTATCAACCAAAACAACTAGCCAAACTAGAGTCTATTTGTGATGATAACTTAATTTTTATTGGAAAGTTTGACTAGTAAAAGGACTTTCTTGATAATGACCAAAACTTATATTTAACTTATTCGTGTCAATTTAAAAGTAAATCCTTCATTTGTAAATACTTTCAAAAACTTGCATTCATATCTTTGTAAATAAATCTTGCATTTAGGAACATTTCACTTTGCATTTGGATTTTGTGGGTAGTATTCACTGAAAACCCTCATGATATAACACTCATCCTATGGGACACCTAGAGGTTTAATGGCTTATTGCATACGCTCAATGCAATCGTGCTCCCTACGAAAATGGATTTATCTCAGTTTTAGTTTATTCGAGAATGAATAAAAAGATAAGTGTGGGGGTATTTGATGTGCACGTAAATGTGCATATTTTTACTTCCATATTTAATTGAATTTAATTAAATAAATGAGCATATAGGGCTTTTTAACATGTTTAAACCAAAATTCAAATTATTTTCAAACCATCATTTATTCATCTTCATATAGGGGCAAAATGGTCATTTTTGTACATATATTAATTTGAGAAAATTTACTTGGAAATTTTTATGTTATTTTGTGGGAATTTGAATTCAAATTACAAGAGGCTTTATGGAAAATATGCATGCATAAGAGGATACAAATGAATGAAGATGGAAATAATTCAAACTCGTGTATCATGGAGGACCCCACCTACCCACTTACCTTAATCTACAATTACAAGCTAATGCACAAGTTAGTGGAGCTAAAAGTTCCATGCACATTTAAATGGAGGATTATCTCATGCTAATGATAACTTGGTGGCTATACTTCCTCAAGGGTATTTTGGGTAGTCTCCAAAAATATGGATTAGGATTGAAGGCTTGTATAATTATCCCATATGTTCATGTAAATAAGCTCTTAGCCTCCTTTGAGCCTCCTTAGCCTCCTCTTTAGTTAATTTAGTTTTAGGCTTAAAAATAAATATAAACTCTCTTCTTATTTTTCATGGCTACTTAGCCATTTTCTTCTTTTATGTAATTTTCTTCTTAATGCAATTTTAATTCATTCTCTTTTTTTATTTACATGCAATTTTCTTTCATGTTC